>JAXCHB010000084.1:8727500-10218297 GCA_036926305.1 Uropetala carovei
ATTTGGAAATGAAAAGGCGAGTCCAAAGAATTTCGGTGCCGAACGACCAAATTAAAGACGAATATTATAAATGGATAAAGGTTAATGATGAACAAGTTGTTGGGTTCATTGATTTAGGGAGCGATGTTGTGACCATGAGGCAAGATGTCGCTGAACAGCTAGGTGTAGAATACTTAGCGAGTCAAAAAAGTCTGATTGGATTCGGCTGTGGGAAAAGTAACGTAATAGGCTCCAAACAGTTAACCCTTGTTGTGGACGACGTAAGCATTGAGGTAGAAGAGCTTGTGGTCCCAACTGTTCGCAAGACGATGCCATAATTCTAGGACGAAGCGCCCTAGACCAATCGGGGATTCGATTTGAGAGGAGCTATCAGAAACTTGAAATTAGGAGAGAGACTGATGGGCAGGAGGAAGAAAGTAACTTGGAAGCCAAAGTTCGAAATGTCAAAGAGAAGACCGGGATAGAAATGGAAGAAATAAATTGGAATAACGACTTGTCTGAAGGGGAGAAGGATGCGGTATACGAAATGGTGAATGAGTATCGAGAATGTTTTGCGAAGAATTTGAGTGAACTGGGTACAGTAGAGTCTGCCAGTTTCGAGATAGAATTGTTGGATAACCACCCTGTGAATTTAAGACCGTATCGCCTACCGTACGCCCAAAGAGCGACTATGCAAAAGGCAGTCGATGAGTTAATGAAAATGGGTATCGTGCAGGAGTCGACATCAGAATACGCAAGCCCAGCATTGTTAGTGAAGAAAGCTAACGGAGAAGACCGGCTGTGCGTCGATTACAGAGCACTGAATTTGAAGACAAAAAAAATAAAATTCCCCATGCCAGCCATTGAGGAACAATTAGACGCGCTTGCAGGAAACAGTTATTTTACCATTTTAGACTTGGCATCTGGATACTATCAAATCCCTGTGGCCCCAGAGACGAGACCCTTGACAGCTTTTGTCACCTCAAGTGGACTGTACGAGTTCACAAAAATGCCTTTCGGAGTAGTAAACGCACCTGCAGTGTTTAATCAAATGATGAAAAGGGTAGTGCGAATGACAAAACCAGGAGAGGTCCTAGTCTATATGGATGATCTGTTGATACCCAGCAAAACGGTGAAGGAAGGGTTAGAGAGATTAGAAAGACTGTTGCTAGTACTGAAGAAATTGGGGCTAGCGCTAAAAGTATCAAAATGTGAATTTTTCAAAACCAGAGTAGACTATTTGGGCTTTGAAATAACCAAAGATGGGATCCGACCAGGCGAGAGAAAAATTCAGGCAGTTAAAGAATTTCGAAGGCCGGAGAATGTTCACGAAGTGCGACAATTTATTGGTTTGACGAGCTTCTTTAGAAGATTTGTACTAGGATTCGCTACGTTAAGCAAGCCATTAACGCTCTTGACGAAGAGAGATACGGCATTCGAGTGGACAGAGAAACAAGCCAGTGTGTGAAGCTATCAGTGAGATTACGAGTTTATTTGGGTGTCCTGAGCGTTAATTACAGATCGAGGTACAGCATTTACAGCGAAGGAATTTGAAGAATTATGCGAAAGAAACCAGATAAAGCATATAAAGAATGCGACTGCTACCCCTCGAGCAAATGGACAAGTAGAGCGATCAAACGCATCCATTACAAACGCCATATCCACTATGTATGCACAAGAGGATGGAGGCGACTGGGACACAAATTTGAGAAACATCCAATTCGCCATGAATTCTATGTCAAATAAAACTACTGAGAAGAGCGCTTATGAGCTATTGTTTGCTTATAACCCCAGGAATTCATTGCAAAACCGTGTTATACTGGCGTTGCAAGAAAGCGAACTCGATGAGACTAGAGAGACCTTAGGCGAAGCGAGGGATAAAGCGTTAGTAAAGATATCAGAGACGCAGAAAAAACAGAAGGAGCGTTACGATCAAAGACATAAGCTGCCGAGAGTGTACCAAAAGGGAGATTTAGTCATCGTAGAACGAGAAGCTCAAGCGACAGGGTGTTCGCGAAAATTAGCTCCGAAATTTAAGGGTCCGTATCTTGTCTCAGAAGTGCTAGCTCGAGATAGGTATTCTCTCATGGATATACCAGGGGCAAAGAGGACACAGCGAGCGTTCAATTCCGTGTTTAGTGCAGACCGAATGAAACCCTGGTGTAAGCCCCCCCAAGGCGAAGTAGGAGATGACGACCAGGCCGAATACAGCCAGGACGAGGGAGGTGACGACCAGGCCGCAGACAGCCGAGGGAAAGAAGACGAGAAGCGGATGGAGAACGGCGCGAGCGCCAGAGGAGCAGTTCAACCGTAGGCAGACCGGACCGGGACCGAGGACGGCCCCGATGTCAGGAAAGGCCGACTGTTACGCAAGCGAGGACGACCGCCCCGGGAAGTGCTGCCAGAAGCAAGACGGTGAAGGAGTGTACTGGGAGATCATGTGACGCGAGAGAGAAGAGTGTGTGACGGGACTCGTGGTAGCGTGGGCCGTGTGTTGGCTCGTGGAAGAGCTTCTGCTGGAGGGCAGAATGCTGGTGTAATTCGGGTTTAAATAAAGTTGGAGTCCCTTGGACGTGTTCTGTTATTTTCGGGTGTGCCTCCCCGAGGAGGAAGTTGGAGAGTGGTGTAGTGTTCCTGACATATATATATATATATATATATATATATATATATATATATATATATATATATATATATATATATATATACACACAAGTAAATGTGTGCTTGCATTCTGAAAGCATTTTCTCTTTTAGTATTTTTTATTAAATGAGAGAAAATGCTTGCCGAATGCAAGCACACATTCACTTGTATCCTATATATATCCTCCTCTGTAAGAAGAGTGCTTATAGAATTATGGGAAAGTGCCATAAATTAATTTTCAAGTATGCCGCAATGCTTTTCTTATGGGAAAAAATGGAAATTTAGGAATTTCTGGAATCGAACCCATGACACCTAGGTATGAGATCTCAATTTTTCTGGCGGTTTCTCCATGCCATCTACAATTACTGAAAATTGCAGTTCTCCATCTATTGTAGTTTGGGCCAGACATTAGTATCCTACTGTATCCTATATATCATTCTATAAGCACTCTTCTTACAGAGGAGGATATATATAGGATATAGGAGGATACTAATGTCTGGCCCAAACTACAATACTTGGTTAGCTGGAATTTAATACATAGGTGAACCGAAAAATATAATCGGAGGAATAATTGGAAAATTGCTACAATGTTTATTTTCTTGGCCGGAGAAAATTATAAACAATTTTACTAACATTTCATGGTTTAGGTATTTCTAAATGCGCTATCAACCTGAAATTTTTTCTACCTGTAGAATTCGCCAAATAATGAAAACGGGAATATAGAAATTTGAAAATTTTTATCTGTTCGGACGTAATAAATTCCTAAATGTTTAACAAATTGACTAATGTTTATGTACTTTCTGTAGATCCAGGAAGCTGAAACTTTTAACGGGTTAGGAAATAATGTCCGGTTGGGAAATAACATTGAAAATTTTAGAAATATTTATTGCTGTGGCTGTTAAAAATTAAAAAAGTTTAAACAATGAAATTCATATAAATGCACTCTTAGAGGTGCTGCATGGATGAAATTTCACATAAATGTGGGGTATTCGTAACAAATGATAAAAACCCATAAATGTATTATAATTATAAATTTTAGGGGTTGTTTTTACCCCAATATTTTCGAAACAGAAAAACACGTAATTCGGAACCGAGATACTAACTTATGCATTGAAAGTAATTTTTCGGCTTTTATTTTTCCTTTCAGGTGAGAGAAAATGCTTGCAGAATGCAAGCACACATTTACTTGTATCGTATATCCTCCTCTGTAAGAAGAGTGCTCATAGAATGATATATAGGATATATATAGGATATAGGAGGATACTAATGTCTGGCCCAAACTACAATAGCTGGAGAGCCGAAATTTAATACATAGTTAACCGAAAGAATTAAACGGATGAATAATTAGAAAATTGTAACAATGTTTATTTTCTTGGCCGGTAAATATTATAAACAATTTTACTAACATTTCATGGTTTAGGTATTTCTAAATGCGCTATCAAGCTGAAATTTTTTCTACCTTAGAATTCGCCAAATAATGAAAATAGGAATATAGAAATTTGAAAATGTTTGTTCGTTCGGCCGTAATAAATTCTCAAATGTTTAACAAATTGACTAATGTTTATGTACTTTCTGTAGATTCAGGAAGCTGAAAATTTTAACAGGGTTAGGAAATAATCTCCCGGTGGTAAATAACATTGAAAATTTTAGAAATTTTTATTGCTGTGGCCGTTAAAAATTAAAAAAGTTTAATCAATGAAATTCATATAAATGCACTCTTAGAGGTGCTGCAAGATGAAATTTCGCATAAATGTGGGGTATTCGTAACAAATGATAAAAACCTATAAACGTATTATAATTATAATTTTTAGGGGTTGTTTTTACCCCAATATTTTCGAAACAGAAAAACAAGTAATTAGGAACCGAGATGCGAACTTATGCATTGAAAGTAATTTTTCGGCTTTAATTGTTTCTTTCAGGTGAGAGAAAATGCTTGCAGAATGCAAGCACACATTTACTTGTATCCTATATCCTCTGTAAGAGCTTTTTTCCGATAAATAGTAAAAATTTACTCTAATTCTCCTCGGATTTCAATTCTATCTTCAAAAATAAGAAACTACAATGTATATCCTATCGGATAGTTAAGGTCTCGAGTTCAATTTTTGATGGGAAATAATTTTAAAATGCAAATATTAAACCTCTACACTGATTTATGTGTTTTCTTATGCGACAAGAATGGGGCAGAGAGAGGCCAATTAGCCCCTCAAAATTGGAATTTCGAAAGTTTTAGGTTTTTTTTAGGATGTGACGAAAAACCTGTAATCCTACCAAATTTCAAGTTTCTAGCACATCTGGAAGTGCCTCAAAATAAAATTATAATGTACTTCTAAATGAGCAACAAACTTGAAAAACTGAAAAATCGATTCAGTGCACTGGAAGACCAAGAAGTTGAATCCCAATTTATAGAAATACTCAAGGAAACCACTGAAGAAATAGGTGGAACAGTTAAAACAAAGCCAGAGAAAAAGTTGACTGAAAAAACAAGACTGCTGATGGAAAAATGAAGGAAAATGATAATTACTAATGATCCTAAAGAAATGATCCATTTTGCAGAACTAAACAAAACTATAAGGAAGTGCATCAAGGAAGATGTGAAGAAATATAATTATGAGCTAATCGAGAAAGCCATAGAAAACAATCGAAGTTACAAGAAATTGAAGCAACATCTCTCTATCGGAAAGAGACAGCTGGTGGCCCTGATGCTAAAAGATGGCTCCATAACCCATAGTAGGAAACTAATTCTGAAACGGGTACAAGAATTTTACACCAAGCTGTATGAGGATCCTCTAGGAAATGAGGAAGTAAATGATGATGCAAACATGCCCACCGAATAGGTCCCAGGTATTCTTCCGGAAGAGATGAGACATGCATTCAGAAGTATGAAGAATGGAAAAGCATCTGGAATGGATGGTATCACAGCGGAAGTATTCAAAGCAATGGGTAATCATACGGAAACAATTCTCGCTAAGATTTTTAATTCCTGTCTGAGGAAGAAAAAGATACCAGAAACATGGAACCACGCATGTATTATCCTTCTGCACAAGAAAGGTTCCAAAGAAGACTTGAATAACTACAGACTGATCAGCCTACTCCCAACAGTCTACAAAATATTCACCAAAATACTCAATATGCGACTTCAAAACCATCTTGATGCTGCCCAACCCAGAGAGCAAGCTGGATTTCACAGTGGGTATAGGACGATGGACCACATCCAAGTCGTGAGAGAGGTAATCAGTCGGACCAACGAGTATGAATTACCTCTATGTATGTGCTTTATCGACTACGAGAAAGCATTCGATTCTGTCCGAACTTCGTCGGTGTTACGTGCACTAAAGAAACAAGGAGTAGAAGAAACATACATAACCTTGATCAAGAATATCTACGAAAATGCGACAACATCTGTCCAGCTGCATGAAGAGACGAGTGCCTTTAAGGCCAAAAAGGGAGTGAAACAAGGAGATACTATGTCCCCTAAGTTATTTACAGCAGCTCTAGAGGAAGTATTCAAAAGGCTAGACTGGGAGGAAAAAGGCATAAAGGTAAATGGAGAATATCTGAGTCACCTGCGCTTTGCAGATGATATCATACTGTTCGCAGGAAACCCAGAAGAGCTCCATAGAAGAACTGAAGAGCTTGAGCAAGCAAGCCGAGAAGCTGGACTTAAGATGAATCTTAATAAAACAAAGGTTATGAACAACTCCTTCACAAATTCTGAGAAGGTACATATCAACGGAGCAGAACTTGGAGAAGTAACCAGCTATGTTTACTTAGGTCAACACATCACTACTGATGGTTCGCTTCTTGGAGAAATCAACCGGAGAGTGAAGCTGGCATGGAGTGCTTTTGGCAAGAATGCGAACATCTTTAAATCAAATATTCCAGTCTTCCTAAAAAGGAGACTGTATGACCAATGTGTTCTGCCTGTTCTGACATATGGTTGTGAAACATGGACCATGAATGCCAGAACGATACAGCGTCTGCAAATAACACAGAGGGGCATGGAGAGATGCATGTTAGGGATCACCCGAAGAGACCGCAAGAGGAACAACTGGGTAAGAAAGAAGACGGGAGTCTGTGACGTGATTAGAAGAGTGAAGGTGCTAAAATGGCAGTGGGCGGGCCACATTACTAGAAGAAATGACCAGCGTTGGACATCCAGTGTCATCAAATGGCCCCAAGAAACATCAAGAGGCGGAAAAGAAGACCGAATGACAGGTAGGACAGAGAGCTTGTTAAGTTCTTGGGGCAAACTTGGAGGAGGGAGGCAGTTGACAGGGAAAACTGGAAGAGTCTGGGGGAGGCCTTCATCTGTCAGTGGACTGAAAAAGGCTGATGATGATAGGAGGATACAAAATTATGAGGCACTTCCAGATTTGCTGGAAACTTGAAATTTGGTAGGATTACAGGTTTTTGGTGACAACCGAAGGAAAAATTCCGAAACTGTCAAAATTCCTATTTTGAGGGGTTATTTTGACCCCTTTTTGCCCCACTTTTTGCCCATCAGAAAACGTAAATTGGTGTAGAGGTTGTTATATTTGCATTTTAAAATTACTTCCCGTCAAGATACGAACTCGAGACAAACTTTCGGATAGGATATAAATTGTTGTTTCTTATTTTTGAAGGCAGAATTCAAATCTGAGTAGAATTAACGTAAATTTATAGTTTTTATCGCAAAAAAGTGATAATTTTTCTTGGTCTAACAATAGGCTTCCTAGCAACAGGCTTAATGCTTTCATATGGGTAAGCTTTTAATGGGAATCAGAGGGATACATTTTGATGCCTTTAATGTTAAACTATGCCTAATGTAGGAATTCCGATATTGTAATAATCCTTAGTTTTGGGGCTATTTTGCCCCAGTATTGCTCCATACGAAAATAAAACTTATGAAGCAGCTCGGTATGACGAATAGACTTGAAATTTGGCCTGGTTATATAAATTTTTTTGGAACCGAAGATTAAATAAAACACTGTGAAAATTCCAAATTTTGAGGGCCGTTTTGCCCTATATATGACCCATACCAGTGTGAAAATGATACTGCAATTTGTAATGAGATACAAACATGAAATTTGGCAGAAATATTGGTTTTTAGTTACAACAGAAAGATCCAATATCGTTAAAATTCGATATCTTAGCGACCGTTTTGCCAAATAATTGTCCTTTGCGACGAATAAAATTATAATGCACTTCTAAATGAGCTACAAAGTTGAAATTTGATACGGTTGTATGATTTTGTACAAAATTCATTGGGAATAATTTTAAATTGTAAATATGCTAAACTTTAATAATGCTTGCAGAATGCAAGCACATATTACTAGTATGATTTACAGATCATGTGTAAGAAGCATCTATCATTCTATAAGCACTCTTCTTACAGAGGAGGATATACTATATAGGATATATATATATATATCTTAAATATTAAACAATTTGACTAATGTTTATGTACTTTCTGCGGGTGCAGAAAGATGAAAATTTTAACCTAGGGAGGGAATGATGCTCCAGTGGTAACTAACATTGAAATTTTTAGAAAGGTTTATTATTGTGGCTGTTAAAAATTCATTAATTCATGCAATTAAATTCATATAAATCCATTTCTAGAGGTGCTACATTGATGATATTTTGCACAAATCTGAGATATTCAAAACGGATGATGAGAACCTATAAAATATTTATAATTATACATTTTAGGGGTTGTTTTTACCCGAATATTATCCAAAAAATACACGTATTTTGGTGCACAGGTGCAAAAGTTATCTGTTTGAAATTAATTGTCGGCTTTTATTCTTTACATGATGGTGAGAGAAAATGCTTGCAGAATGCATGCACATATTCACTAGTATATATATATATCCTATATATGATTCTATATCGATTCTTCTTACAGAGGATATATTAGATATATAGGATATACATGGTGTTTCAAAAGGTAAGGTCAACCAGCTAGGAGGGGGTAGAGGACGTTGTTTTGAGCGGAAAACTTAAATAAAGGTTGTCTCAATTCACTGCCGTTTCTGAGTTACAGCGACATGAACAGTGCAAAACAGTTGCCTGACAAAATCTTCTTTAGACCATTTTGACTGTGTAGAGCGTCAAATATGGATGCTATGATTCATCACTTTTTGCCTAGGTCGGCAAGGTTGAATCTCGCCAGCGTTCATGGTTCAGTTTCAAAGAGAGACAGTAGAGTGTGGACGGAAATGTTTAGCAACGAGGAATATCGTGATATGCATTACATTTACGGTTTTTGTGGTGATAATGCTGCAGCTGCTGAGAGGGAATATCGGTTACTATTTCCACAACGAAGGCATCCTCAAAGACACGTGTTTGAAGCCGTACACCAAAGGCTGGGAGATACAGGTGTGATACAACCAAGGCATCATGTTGGTCGTCCTAGGCGCAATGTGCATCAAGAGGAAGATGTTCTTGATATCGTTAACGAAAATCCTTCCATTAGTACTCGACATATTGCACATCGAACAGGCTTTCCTCATATGTCAGTTTGGCATATTTTACATAGACAAGGTCTACATCCTTTTCATTTCTGTCGTGTCCATGAGTTAACACCAGGAGACCATGGATGTCGTCGCGAGTTGACCTTACCTTTTGAAACACCCTGTATAGGATATATATATATGGGAGGATACTAATGTCTGGCCCAAACTACAATAGCTGGAGAGCTGAAATTTAATACATAGGTGAACTGAACCAAAATATATCAACCCTGGTGGAAAGCTGGGGTCGTACTATAAACGAGATATATGAAAAAATCAGGTTTGTTCACCAAAAAATCAGGGGTCGTACTATACACGAGTATATACGGTACTTAATTTTTAGCTTTCTAGCTGGACTGAAGGTATATAAAGATTAGTCAATTTTTTATCCATTTATGAATTTTTAACGGATGAATAAATAAACATTTTCAAATTTCTACAATTCCGATAACGTTATTTGGGAAATTCTACTGTCAGGAAAAATTTCAGCATTGTATAACATTTAGAAGTACTTAAACCATGAAATATTTGTATAAAAGTTTATAATTTTTAATGACCAATAAACAAAAATTAATGTAAATTTCGATTTTTCCTGACAATTTCTCTATGCATCTACATTTTCTGAAAATTTCAGCTCTCCATCTATTGTAGTTTGTGCCAGACATTAGCATCCTCTTATCATTCTATATTGACTCTTCTTACAGAGGAGGATATACGATACAAGTAAATGTGTGCTTGCTTTCTGCAAGCATTTTCTCTCACCTTAAAGTAAAATTAAAAGCCAAAAAACAATTTCAATGCATAAATTTGCATCTCGCCTCCGAATTACGTGTTTTCCTGTTTCGAAAATATTAGGGTAAAAAAACCCATAAAATTTATAAATATAAAACATTTATAGGTTTTTAGTATTTGTTACGGTTATCTCACATTTATGCAAAATTTCATGAATGTAGCACCTCTAGAAGTGCATTTATATGAATTTCATCGTTTAAAATTTATGAATTTTTAACAGCCACAATATAAAACTTTTAGGAAATTTTCAATTTACCACGGGAACATTATTTCCTAACTCTGTTAAAATTTTCTGCCTCCTGGATCTTCAGAAAGTACATAAACATTAGTCAATTTGTTAAACATTTAAGAATTTATTACGTCCGAACGAATAAAAATTTTCAAATTTCTATATTCCCATTTTCATTATTTGGCAAATTCAACATGCAGAAAAAATTTCAGCTTCATAGCGCACTTAGAAGTACCTAAACCATGAAATGTTAGTGAAATGGTTTATAATTTTTACCGGCCAATAAAATAAACATTGTTGAAAATTTCCAATTAATCCTAAGATTATTTTTTTCCGTTCACCTATGTATTAAATTTCAGCTCTCCAGCTACTGTGGTTTGGGCCAGATATTAGTATCCTCCTATATATATATACAGTAAAACTCGTTTATTACGAATTTGAGGGGGTCGACTCATTGCTTCGTTATAAGCGTGACTACGTTATATACGAGAAACATGGTTTTTGGCCTATACATCCCATATAACACGTATACACGTACAGTAAAAGCTGTGCTATCCGGCTATTTAGAACCGGCCACCCTTAGATACCGGCAATTACACAAATACAATTCATTTTGTATTTCTTTTTCTTTTTTTATGAATTTTTGTGTGAATAGTATATGTGTAATACCACAACTTCCACTTTAAAATTTCTTAAAATATAAGATGTATATATTACGTATTTACTCCGTATACTTCTGTGGCTGCCGAGTAAGCATGGCGTTTTTGGTTACGTAAGCCATTTTCATTGTCTAGATGTTTTGGTGTACTTCTACAATTTCCAGTTTTATCGCTTTTTATTATTTAAAAAATTACCCATCCATTGAATATTGCATCAAAATAAATACCTAAAAGCAAGAAACAGGAGAGAAAAGGTTGGTTTAACGCTAACACAAAAGCTGGAGCTGATCAAACGAATGGAAAAAGGAGAAAGTAGAGCAGCCATAGCAAAAGAATTCAACATCGGATCTTCCACGCTCTACGATATCAAGGCTCATAAGGCTAAATTAATGAAATTTGTGTCATCTTCTCAGACGAGTAAATCAATTTATAAACATCATACGCTTCATAAGCCAAAAATTGAGGAACTGGATAAAATATTATATGACTGGTTTTCACAGAAATGTTCTGAAGAATTAAATACTTTCGTCCTTTTCTAATAGAGTAAATAAAGATAAATAAGAAAGATATAATCCAATAAATTCAATTTTGGGAACAGGTTCACAGCGGTAAACCCCAAACTTCCCGGACGCCCTAAACTTTTCAATAGTCTTTTTGTTTTGCATGTAAGCTTAGCAACGTATTAAATAAGAATGAGTAAATAGTGTCTATATCTAACTACGTGTGGAAGAATTAAAATGGAAAATGCAAATGTTTGGGGAGTACGATAGTAAACCTAAGCCCAATTTTGTTTGGTTATTGCTAAATTTGCGATGTCAAAATCGAAAATCTCTCCCCTAACCGGATACTTCTCCTAATCGGCTTTACACAATCACCAAGATAGCCGAATAACACAGCTTTTACTGTATTTGCAGTGAATCGACTTCAATATCGTACTTACAAAGAGATGCTTATCAACTTCGCGGCATGTAAAATGTTCGACTGCTATTACATACGATTTTTTAAATGGTCAATTATTATTATTTACATAAATTAATTTACATAAACATTTCACATTTTTAATATCAATTTCAAAACAAAGGGAGCGTGGAAATTCGTATGGAGGAAAGGGACCTCTACGAACAAGTGCGCGGTAAACGGGCGGAAACTATTCATTACTTATCGCTCTGCTCGCCAAAATTCGTTATATATTAGGCATTTTTTGCCACGGGACCAAACATTTGTTCGTTACAGCCGAGAATTCGTAAAATGCGTGTTCGTTATATCCGAGAAATTTAACCAATGCCCTTATGGAGAAGTTCAAGGGACCGAGACATTTCTTCGTTATAGCCGAGATTTCGTTTTAGGCGTGATCGTTATAAACGAGTTTTACTGTATATATATATGTCAGAAAACACTACACCACCCTCCAACTTCCTTCTGGGGGAGGCACACCCGAAAATAACACAACACGTCCAAGGGACTCCAACTTTATTTAAACCCGAATTACACCAGCATTCTGCTCTCCAGCAGAAGCTCTCCCACGAGCCAACACACGGCCCACACTACCACGAGTCCCGTCACACACTCTTCTCTCTCGCGTCACGTGATCTCTTAGTACTCTCCTTCTCCGTCCCGCTTCTGGTAGCACTTCTCGTGGCGGTCGTCCTCGCTTGCGTAACAGTCGGCCTTTCCTGACATCGGGGCCGTCCTCGGTCCCGGTCCGGTCTGCCTCCGGTTGAACTGCTCCTCTGGCGCTCGCGCCGTTCTCCATCCGCTTCTCGTCTTCTTTCCCTCTGCTGTCCGCGGCCTGGTCGTCATCTCCCTCGTCCTGGCTCTCGTCGGCCTGGTCGTCATCTCCTACTTCGCCTTGGGGGGGCTTACACCAGGGTTTCATTCGGTCTGCACTAAACACGGAATTGAACGCTCGCTGAGTCCTCTTTGCCCCTGGTATATCCATGAGAGAATACCTATCTCGAGCTAGCACTTCTGAGACAAGATACGGACCCTTAAATTTCGGAGCTAATTTTCGCGAACACCCTGTCGCTTGCGCTTCCCGTTCTACGATGACTAAATCTCCCTTTTGGTACACTCTCGGCACCTTATGTCTTTGATCGTAACGCTCCTTCTGTTTTTTCTGCGTCTCTGATATCTTTACTAACGCTTTTTCCCTTGCTTCGCCTAAGGTCTCTCTAGTCTCATCGAGCTCGCTTTCTTGCAACGCCAATATAACACGGTTTTGCAATGAATTCCTTGGGTTATAAGCAAACAATAGCTCATAAGCGCTCTTCTCAGTAGTTTTATTTGACATAGAATTCATGGCGAATTGGATGTTTCTCAAATTCGTGTCCCAGTCGCCTCCATCCTCTTGTGCATACATAGTGGATATGGCGTTTGTAATGGATGCGTTTGATCGCTCTACTTGTCCATTTGCTCGAGGGGTAGCAGTCGCATTCTTTATATGCTTTATCTGGTTTCTTTCGCATAATTCTTCAAATTCCTTCGCTGTAAATGCCGTACCTCGATCTGTAATTAAACGCTCAGGACACCCAAATAAGCTCGTAATCTCACTGATAGCTTCGCACACTGGTTTGGTTTTTGTGGTTTTCACTGCCTTTAGTAGGATGAACTTTGTAAAGTTGTCTTGATACACGAGAACATACTCGTTGCCCCTTTTACTCCTTGGGAATGGCCCTAAGTGGTCCACGTGAACTGTGTGAAATGGGATGGCTACACGCTCTAAACTGTGCAACTGCCCCTCTTTTTTACCTCCCGGTCTCTTATGATAAGCACACTCAATGCAAGCTGCAATATATTTCTTTACCCTTCTTCTCATCTTCGGAAACCAAAAATATCTCTTCACGTGTTCTAGGGTTTTCTCTTCTGCGTAATGTCCCATGTCATCATGACTTCCCTTTAGAATGCGCCAAATAGAGTTCTTAGGCACAACCCAACGGACCCCACCGTCTACCTTTCTACAGACACGGTTGTCTTTCAGCACATAGTCTGTGTGGATCTGCCTATCCTCATTGGCGACCGCAGGTTGCTGTAAGGTACGATGTATTTTCTGGATAGCTACATCCTGCAGCTGCATCGTTAGTAACCAATCATCCTGATTTATTCGCAACGTGAAGATTTTCAAGTCTGCTGTATCCGGTTCCTCGGAATCTCCCACGGGATTTCGACTGAGGGCATCAACGTGACTCATGTTGCGTCCTGGTCGGTACTCGATCGTGAAATCATACTCTTGTAATCGAAGCCACCACCTCGCTATCCGCGGTAACAATTCTTTCTTGGACATGGTGGTCTTTAAAGCATTACAGTCAGTAACAACTTTGAAGGGTCTGTTCAATAAATACATTCGAAATTTGTCTACGGCTTCAACTACTGCCAACGCTTCTAGCTCATAACTGTGATAGTTCTTCTCTAGATCTGTCGTCTGTCGGCTATAATATGCCACAGGTTTTTGAGATTCTCCTTCTCGACGCTGTAAGATAATCCCCGCTAGTCCATTCTTACTGGCGTCAGTGTGAACTTCATGTTCGGCATTTACATCAAACAACGCAAGTGCCGGACGCTCGATTAATCTTTTCTTCAGCTCTTGAAATGCGTTTTCTTGTTTCTCTGTCCACTCGAATGCCGTATCTTTCTTCGTCAAGAGCGTTAACGGCTTGCTTAACGTAGCGAATCCTAATACAAATCTTCTAAAGAAGCTCGTCAAACCAATAAATTGTCGCACTTCGTGAACATTCTCCGGCCTTCGAAATTCTTTAACTGCCTGAATTTTTCTCTCGCCTGGTCGGATCCCATCTTTGGTTATTTCAAAGCCCAAATAGTCTACTTTAGTTTTGAAAAATTCACATTTTGATACTTTTAGCGCTAGCCCCAATTTCTTCAGTACTTGCAACAGTCTTTCTAATCTCTCTAACCCTTCCTTCACCGTTTTGCTGGGTATCAACAGATCATCCATATAGACTAGGACCTCTCCTGGTTTTGTCATTCGCACTACCCTTTTCATCACTTGATTAAACACTGCAGGTGCGTTTACTACTCCGAAAGGCATTTTTGTGAACTCGTACAGTCCACTTGAGGTGACAAAAGCTGTCAAGGGTCTCGTCTCTGGGGCTACAGGGATTTGATAGTATCCCGACGCCAAGTCTAAAATGGTAAAATAACTGTTTCCTGCAAGCGCGTCTAATTGTTCCTCAATGGCTGGCATGGGGAATTTTATTTTTTTCGTCTTCAAATTCAATGCTCTGTAATCGACGCACAGCCGGTCTTCTCCGTTAGCTTTCTTCACTAACAATGCTGGGCTTGCGTATTCTGATGTCGACTCCTGCACGATACCCATTTTCATTAACTCATCGACTGCCTTTTGCATAGTCGCTCTTTGGGCGTACGGTAGGCGATACGGTCTTAAATTCACAGGGTGGTTATCCAACAATTCTATCTCGAAACTGGCAGACTCTACTGTACCCAGTTCACTCAAATTTTTCGCAAAACATTCTCGATACTCATTCACCATTTCGTATACCGCATCCTTCTCCTCTTCAGACAGGTCGTTATTCAAATTTATTTCTTCCATTTTTATCCCGGTCCTCTCTTTGACATTTCGAACTTTGGCTTCCAAGTTACTTTCTTCCTCCTGCCCATCAGTCTCTCTCCTAATTACAAGTTTCTGATAGCTCTTCTCAACTCGAATCCCCGATTGGTCTAGGGCGCTTCGTCCTAGAATTATGGCATCGTCTTGCGAACAGTTTGGGACCACAAGCACTTCTACCTCAATGCTTACGTCGTCCACAACAAGGATTAACTGTTTGGAGCCTATTACGTTACTTTTTCCACAGCCGAATCCAATCAGACTTTTTTGACTCGCAAAGTATTCTACACCTAGCTGTTCAGCGACATCTTGCCTCATGGTCACAACATCGCTCCCTAAATCAATGAACCCAACAACTTGTTCATCATTAACCTTTATCCATTTATAATATTCGTCTTTAATTTGGTCGTTCGGCACCGAAATTCTTTGGACTCGCCTTTTCATTTCCAAATTCTGTCTATTAACTTGGGTTCCCTGAGGGCATTCCTTCATCATGTGTCCCTCTTTATTGCATCGGAAACATCGCCTGCTCTGCTGTCGTTCTGGGCAATCCTTAGCCATGTGTCCCTGGCCGTTACAATTATAACACCTCGCCTGCGTTGTCTGCTTATTTCTCCTCACCACATTACCTTCGTTTGGCGGTTCAATTGGGACACTATAACGGTTAGATAAAAACTGTCTTTCACCTAATCTCGCTCTTTCTGTAATACTTTCATAGCGCTTTATCTTGAGCAGTAACCCTTCAACATCTTTGAACTCACACAAAGCCAGCGACCTTACTAATTCCTTGTCACCTAAGCCGTTCAAAATGTATTTAATCAAGGATTCTTTATCTATGTCACCTCGTCGCGCTATCGCTTTCATGGCATACACGTATGACTCATAGGTTTCGTCGCGCTGCTTCTTCCTCTTCGTGAGACTCATGTGGACATCGGCCTGATCAGCTGTTGATGGGAAGCTATAAAGTAACCTTTCTTTAAAAGTCTCCCAAGAATACACTTCTTCCGCGACACTATTTAACCACAATTTAGCTACTCCTTTCAGCTTATTCACCGCATGAGTAAGCAATACGGAATTGTCCCACGAATACGCGGAAGCGACCCCTTCCACTCGCCGCACCCACTGTACGGCGGTAAATCCTAAGGTCGTCGACGCGTCAAACTCGGGCAACAATCTTTCCGCCATGTCTCGGTGAGCAACTACAGTTGTCGCCATCGTACTACAATGTCCCGCTTCCATTATTTCTCTTTCGCGGTCTAACAACGCGCGCTCTCTCTCCAGCAACTGTCTTTCTCGTCGTAGAATCTCACGTTCAATGTCGTTATCGCTCGCCCTAGGCGCTAAGTGGTTCTTTGGTCGGGTCACAGAGGGCGTCGACATCGCTCTCGGTAGCTCAGGAAAGCTCGCTGCTCGCGTCAAGAACGCCTCGCTTACTCCTGTTCCCGCCACTGGATACGTCATTTCCGGTTCCCCACTAAACGCCATGCGGTCGCTTTTTTCGCTTTTTCAGGTTTGTTTCGACGCTCACAACCCTAGTTATACTTGGGGTATTGTTCACTCGGGAATCACTTTTCTTTCACGTACTTACGGAGGAGTACAGTCTTCATCGGCAAACAGTCGGCTCTCTCACGACGTGCTCCTTTCCGAAAACTGGTTTTTGATCTTCTTATCCTTATCTGATCCCGATCCCGCCGCTGCTCTGTCAGAAAACACTCTACACCACCCTCCAACTTCCTTCTGGGGGAGGCACACCCGAAAATAACACAACACGTCCAAGGGACTCCAACTTTATTTAAACCCGAATTACACCAGCATTCTGCTCTCCAGCAGAAGCTCTCCCACGAGCCAACACACGGCCCACACTACCACGAGTCCCGTCACACACTCTTCTCTCTCGCGTCACGTGATCTCTTAGTACTCTCCTTCTCCGTCCCGCTTCTGGTAGCACTTCTCGTGGCGGTCGTCCTCGCTTGCGTAACATATATATATCCTATACAGGGTGTTTCAAAAGGTAAGGTCAACCGGCTTGGAGGCAAAAATTTGCACCTTCATATACAGGGTGTAAATATATAAGACCGACAAATTGAGAGGGTGAATTCCTGGTTACTAGACGAGTATTTTAGGAGAAGGAATGCACGTCCGGTTCCGCTTAGTTTCCGAGATAATGAGCATTAAAAGCACATGTAAATGCCTGTAGGTAGGCAAATCTTCGTGCATGCCGGTATTCGTGTTGAACCGGGCACTGCTGATGACGTATTCTCATTTTCGGACAGTGTGCCTTAGTTTAAAACGTGAAACTATCTTTGCCATTAGATTGGTATCCCCTTATTGTTTTGATGTAGTGCGGAAAAGGAGTGGTGAGTAAGCGAAGCGAGTGTATTTAAGCTCGCCACTATACACTAACTAGGCATTTGTTTTTTGAATCCTTCAGCCATACTACTACGACTCACTACATTGGTGGTTTCCATATTAACTGTGCTCTTCGTTATAACATGGAGCAATTTACATGGTCAGAGATGGATGACATCCATATGGTTTATGGCAAAGCGGATGGAAACGGCAGAAGGGCACAGCGGATGTATCAGGAACGCTTTCCTGAGAGACACCTACACCACATCACACTACCTTTGCGTCCATTGATCGGCGGCTACGAGAGTCAGGTGGGTTCAAATCACGAAAACATTACTGTGGACGCAGGAGGACTGTTCGTACCGCATGCTTTGAAGAGGATGTTTTGGTACGATTTGCAGACAATCCATCCGCGAGCACTCGCTCTGTAGCCAATGCCATAAGTGCAAATCACACCAGTGTTTGGCAAGTAGTACATGAGCAACAGCTTTACCCCTACCACCCCCAAAAGGTTCACGCGATGGGACCAGCGGATTATCTGCCAAGAGTGGGATTCTCGCAGTGGTTTTCTCGGCGCAGCGTGGAACAACCCCAGTTTCCCGCACAGGTCTTCTACACCGATGAGGCAACTTTCACCCGTGAAGGTATGTTCAACAGCCGCAATAGCCACATCTGGGACGAAGAAAATCCGCACGCAGTATTAATCCGCGGCTATCAGCAAAGGTTTGCCATCAACGTGTGGGGAAGAATAATCCACGATTATCTTATCGGACCGTACCTACTACCGGCACGGCTATCTGGACCAGCTTACAGGATATTTCTGGAGGAGGTAATTCCTGAGCTGCTCGAGAATGTGCCTTTGGGAATCCGCAGGGAAATGTGGTTCCAACACGACGGGGCGCCTGCTAATTTCGTTAATCCTGTCCAAGAGTACCTTACTCAGACATTTGGTGCCCGATGGATCGGTCGAGGGGGACCTGTTGGTTGGCCTCCTCGATCGCCTAACTTGAATCCTCTTGATTTTTTCTATGAGGGGAAGTAAAGGGCATCGTTTACGAGATCCCTGTTGAATCCGAAGAAGACCTGGTAGCATGAATAATCGCAGCTTTCGACGTTGTACGCAGTACGGTGGGTATCTTTGAGTGGGTGCGCCAGTCAATGGTACGCCGATGTCAGCTTTGCATCGCTGTTAATGGGCGACATTTCGAGCAACACTTATGACTTATGTAAATTATCAATAAAACCTGTTCATGCTCAGTGCCATTTAATTTTCATCTTCCTTAATCATCCCTGAGAAATCGCGGGGTTTTGATTAGAGCGAAGACATTAAGTAAGCATAAACATGTGATAGAATGCACGGAGGTTTGCCTGCCTAAAGGCGTTTACATGTGCTTTTAATGATCATTATCTCAGAAACTAAGCGGAACTGGACGTGCATTCCTTCTGCTAAAATACTCGTCTAGTAACCAGGAATTCACCCTCTCAATTAGTCGGTCTTATTTATTTACACCCTGTATATGTACTTTCTGAAGGTATATGAAGTTGAAAATTTGAAACAAGGTAGGGAATGATGCTCCAGTAGAAATAACATTGAAAATTTTAGAAATATTTTAAAAAATTATAAATTTTAGGGGTTGTTTTTACAGTAATATCGACCATAAGGAGAAAAACGTAAATCGGCAAGAAGGTGCAAATTTTGCCTCCTCGCCGGTTGACCTTACCTTTTGAAACACCCTGTATAGGATATATATATATATATATATGTATATATATGTATATATATGTATATATTAGTATATATATATATATATATATATATATATATATATATGTATGTATATGTATGTATATGTATGTATGTATGTATATATATATATATATATATATATATATATATATATATATATATATATATATATATATATATATATACATATATACATATATATATATATGTATATATATATATATATATATGTATATATATATATATAGGAGGATACTAATGTCTGGCCCTAACTTCTATAGTTTGAGAGCTGAAATTTAATACGCAGGTGAATAAAAAAAATTAACAGGAATAAATGCAAAATTGCAACAATGTTTATTTTCTTGGCCGTAAAAATTGTAAACAATTTTACTAACATTTAGTGGTTTAGGTACTTCTAAATGCGCTATGAAGCTGAAATGTTTTCTACCTGTAGAATTCGCCAAATAATGATAACGGGAATATAGAATTTTGAAAATTTTTATTCGTTCGGCCGTAATAAATTCTCAAATGTTTTACAAATTGACTAATGTTTATGTATTTTCTTAAGATCCAAGAAGCTGCAAATTTTAACAGGGTTAGGAAATAATGTTCCAGTGGTAAATAACATTGAAAATTTTAGAAATATATATGGTTGTGGCTGTTAAAAATTCATAAAATTTAAACAATGAATTTCATATAAATGCACTCTTAGAGGTGCTGCATTGATGAAATTTCGCATAAATGTGAGGTAGTCGTAACAAATGCTGAAAAACTATAAAAGTTTTATAATTATAAAATTTTGGGGTTGTTTATACCCCAATATTGACAATAAGGAAAAACACGTAAACCGGCAAAAGATGCAAACTGATGTGTTTAAAAATTATTTGTGGCTCATACTCTTTACTTTTTGGTGAGAGAAAATGCTTGCAGAATGCAAGCACACCTTCACTAGTATCTTATATCCTCTCTAAGAAGAGTCGATATAGATCATATCCTCTGTAAGAAGAGGCTATATAGAATGATATCCTCTGTAAGAAGAGTCGATATAGAATGATAGGATAAAAGTGAATGTGTGCTTACATTCTGCAAGCATTTTGTCTCACATAAATGTAAAGATTAAAATAATGTAAATAATAGTTAAACCCGAGATTTGGCACATCTGTGCCACATTATGTGTTCTAATTTTTGGAAAATTATGAGGTAAAAACAACCCCTAAGATGTATTATTATAAATATTATATGGGTATTCATCCTTCTTTACGAATACCTCACATTTTTGCTAAATTTCATCGATGTAGCACCTCTGGAAGTACAATGCCGGAAGAAAAAACTGGGACACCTTATCGTTCTCCTAACGGCGAGTTGGGGAACTTTTTGGAGAGTACAAACTGAATGACAACACTGCTGGAGAGAAGAGGGGTTTGAGGAGTGGAAAGGGGGGGAAGTGAAGAGTGGGTCCCGCCAGTATTCGTCACTCTGCTAAGCAAATCAACCGACCTAAAACTTGGGTGAGGCTGAGTCCCCACTTGAAACGAGTTCCTATTCTAGCATCAAGGCCTGCGCGCGAGCTTCGAATAAGTCTTGTTGTGATCCAAATGATGCGGTGAAATAAAAACAACTGTGCTAGTGTCGTTAAAATACCCTAAGTGTAATTGATTTTTAATAATCGGGCATTGACTCATGATCGCTATTATCACGATCGCATTATTAGCACATAACGTAATTTCGTAACTTTTATTCTCTCTCTTTAAAAACGGTTATAACCACGCTAACATGTCTGTTATTGGGATGATCCACATGCATGGATATGACTTCAAGGGATTACTTTAGCCTACATAAAAAGATGCTCGGCGGTGCATTGGCGCTGCTACGGAAATTGCATTATTAATCGGAATCGTGACGCTCAAGTAATTTTTTTCACGGAAAATGAATCGAAAATTGTTATTATATTCACTGAAAATTACTCTAGCAATCAATCAACAATGTGTGAACCAGTATTTTCGAGGTAAGTTACCTGAACGTTGAAATAAAAACTGTGCTAGGGTCCTTAAAATATCCTAAGTGCAATTGATACTTAATAATCGGGCACTGACTCATGATCGCTATTAACCCGACAGCATTTATTTGCACTTACCGCAATTTCGTAAACGCTAATCCCTTTAAAAACGGTAACAACCATGATAACAAATCTTTTATTGGGATGATCAACGTGCATGGATACATTCAAAAGATAATTCCGTCTTCCAACTTTTATGTAGACGGCCTACTGTTGCACGCAGTATGTTCATTTGCCGTGCTATCTCCCTTACTTCGGCCTAGGCAACCAGCTTAATGCTTTCATATGGGTAAATTTTTAATGGGAATCAGAGTCTTATATTTCTCCTTTAAATCCTTACTAGTGTAATGCCCATTGAAATATCAACGGGAGTAAAGATTCGATCGTTCAACCTATTTATGGAGATCAAATTGGCATCAGAAGCATTAATTGTATTGAAAGTCATTTCCCTCTCTCACCCTCCCTCCCTCTCTCTCGTATTACAAGCAATGAAAGCACCTTTACGCCAATAATGATTGTGTAATAGTACCGATTACTTACCTTTGCGCTTCGTTGATTTGTATACGACAAGAAATGTCTTCAGCCTTGATATCCAGATTAATTGAATATAACACCACCTCCACCTGTAAAAGGTAACTTATGCAGATAATTTCACCAAATTTGAAGTAACGAGTATAATAAATGTTAAAATATAAAAGTTATTTATAAAAATTTATTTTTATAAGTACCCATTTATTGTTTTAATATTTAATCCACCCTCCATCTTTCTCTATGACTAATGCCAGCCTCCTCGGCATGGAGGAAATTAGTTTATGGCATAAGCCTTCCGTAATACCCTCCCAGGCATCCTCTATCGCCTCCCAAAGCTTAGTGGGGTCTTTCGGCTTCATTTACCCCTATCGCCATCACCGCCCAGACGTTTTCTATTGGGTTCAAGTCCGGACTTTTAGCCGGCCAATCCAATAGTTGAATATTTTTTTCTTCGAACCATGCCTTGGACAACCGGCAAGTATGGACCCGTGAATTATCCTATGCGAACAAAATTGTAATATTTCATTAAAAGTCAGACTGAACGGGGAAATCCAGTTTGCTCCACTATGTTCTATTTATTTTTCTCACCACCTGTGTAAACAGTATTAAGTCTGCTTGTTTTACGCAGAATAAATATGGCCATCGGACTAAAAGACACGTGGCTTGTTGAAAAAGGGACTTTTAGGGGAATACGGGGGACCTTCCCAAGCTTCCGTTTTCCACAAGAGCATTATTTGGAGATGGAAGAGGAGGATGAGGGACTTGGCTTCAGGAATTCTGTGATTTGGAGCTGTTTCCCTTTTGATTTGATTTTTTTATAAATTTCGTCATAGGGAGATATTGCAGAGTCAATTATTCCCTTAAAATTGATGCTGTTTTCCATAGATGGATCAGCCTGCATTACTTTCTCTTTCAACTCCTTAGCCATATTTAAAATTTCTGCTAAGGTCTTCGCTGAAAACTGTTTTATCTTAGGCTCTACATCTTCCTCTCTGTTTTTGCTCTCACTTGATTGTGCAAATTCTTCAAGTTCTTCATTTGCTAATTCTTCTTGTTGAAAGTTGAGCAATTCCTCCACTTCTTCCTCTTTTAGATCTTCAAAGCCCTCTCCACCTACATTTCTAGTCATTTCGATGATCTCTTCAACTTCTCCGCGAATGCTGGGATAAACTTTGGAACGAACAACTTCGGGCCAAAGTTTCTGCCAACATGCATTTAATGTTGATTGTTTTACTTCGTCCCATGATTCTTTTATCATATGAATGGCTGTTCGAATGTTGAATGAACTCCAACATTCATGAACAGAAATCAAAGAATTTGTGTCCATTTGCTGTAAAATAAGTTTGAAAGTTCGGCGAATATAATAAGATTTGAAGGTCGAAATGATTCCTTGGTCCATCGGCTGTAAGAGTGGTGTTGTGTTTGGTGCTAGGAATACAACTTCTACGTCAGAATAGCCTTCTGCCAGAGAAACTGGATGACCCGGAGCGTTATTCAATACGAGAAGCACTTTAAATGGCAAATTCGTCTGCCTCAGATAGATCTTCACCTGCTGGATGAAGCAGTTGGCAAACCAATCTTCGAACAGTTTACAAGTAACCCATGCCTTCTTATTAGACCTCCAAAAGACAGGTGGATCTGATTTAATCTTCCGTTTTAGAGCACGAGGATTTTCTGAACGGTAAATTACCATTGGTTTGCATTTAAAATCTCCCGAAGCGTTTCCACATAATATTACAGTGAATCGATCTTTTGCAGCCTTAAAACCTGGAGCAGTACGTTCCTCTTTGGAAATAAAGGTCCTATTTGGCATTCACTTCCAATATAAACTGGTTTCATCGACATTGAAAATTTGTTCTGGCTTATAACCTTTCTCCTCGATAAGCTTAAAAAATTCACCGGGGAATTCCCTCGCTGCCTCTTGATCAGCAGATGCAGCTTCTCCTGATAGCTTGATGTTATGCAAATTTAAACGCTTCTTTAAATTATCAAACCAGCCCTTGCTCGCTAAAAAACTGGTAGAAGAATTCTCTTCATCATCGTCAGCTTTCCACCAGGGTTGATATATTTTGGTTCAATAGCTCGATGGTTACAAGCGAGATATATCGAACGACCTTGATTTTCCACACCACCTTAGAATAGACCATAAATGTCGTAAATAGTATTTCTTGCGAGTACACTAAAATTCGGATAATTTAAGTATCTTACTTCTAAATCATTTAATAAAAAGTGATATGAATCATGATTGCACCAGATGAAATAAAATCGTTTTCAATTCTAGTGCTTCTGGATTACGTTCCGCGTACGTAATCCATCTACTTAATAGGTAGGGATAACGGATAAAAAGAAATTACTTTGTAATATTCCACAGTCTTTATTGTTTCTTCAATCACACACCAACCGGTTTCCACTACAAAATCATTCTAATGGTGTTACTAACCGACGTAACACCTTTAGAATGACTTTGTAGTGGAAACCGATCGGTGTGTGATTGAAGAAACAATAAAGACTGTTGAATATTACAAAGTAATTTTTTTTCCAAGATGTCAAAATTCCATAAAGTTACGCCGTCTACGATACTTTTAGTCCAACTCGTTCCAATCCATCCCTTGTAAAAAGACGCAAACAAAGATGTATGTACATACATAAAATTCAAGAAAGGAAGTGCCTGTAAATCTTCACTTATATCAAGTATTTGTGAATTTGAAGCTGTATATATGAAAAAGATTCTACTCCTCACGAAGCAACATAACAACGATAAAGGACCCCACTGTTAAGGTTAGCCTACCATTATAATGCGTGCGGGTGGCATAACTTAACCGAAAATGCCTGTGAAGATACATGAATTTTAATTCCTCAAATGCATTACTCGTGTATAGTACGATCCCCAGTTTTTGCAATAAAAATTTGGTCGTAAAAACTCGTACTATACACGAGTATATACGGTAATTGTGTTTCAGTTACAAATAGGTTTGAAATTTCATAAAAGTTTATTATTGTGGCTGTTGAAAATTCCTAAATTTTAAACAATGAAATTTATATAAATGCAATTCTAGAGGTACTACATAGATGAAATTTAGCATAAATGTGAGGTATTTGCAACAGTTGATGAAAACCTATAAAATGTTTACATTTATAAATTTTAGGGGTTGTTTTTATTCCAATATTTTTCATAAAGAAAAACCCATAAATCGGCGAGAAGGTGCAAACTGTTGCATTTGAAAATTATTTGTCTGCATTTACTCTTTATATTAAGGTGAGAGAAAAAGATTGCAGAATGCAAGCACACATTAACTAGTATATATGTGTGTGTGTGTGTGTGTGTGCGTGCGTGCATGTCTGTGAGTTTAAGGAAACCTAGTGAACACTTACCGAAAGGAGAGCTGCTGTGGTGTCAGTGAGACACATTTGTAGACATCGTTGGAACATTCGGGATGTACCTTCCATCAGCATGTGTGTATACATACGCACACACACACACATATATATATATATATACACATATACAGTAGAACCTCATAAATCCGGCACTCGAAAATCCGGAATTATCAAAAATCTGGCACTTTTTGAAAAGTGCACTTTTTAAATTTTTGCCGCGGGTAGCCTAATCCACTATGGAACGATAAACGCACCGCTTTGCATCAAAATTCGCGAATTCTAGAACCAATTTGACGGCAGCAGTTACATTGTGTGTGTGAGTGAGTCCAATTGTCAGCTGACCAATACATGTTGGTACATGTTAGAGAATAGTTTCCACAGTCACATTGTATAACTTGTATACAGTCGTGTGATCAGATTTGTAGCGATTGCATGTGTCTTTCATTATTGTGATATTGCTCAAGTTCATATTGGAATGTCTTAAAAAAAGCTGAAAACCCCTCCAGAAGTATTATGAAGCGTAAACATAAATCTCTTTATATTGAACAAAAATTAGATTTATTAAGAAAACTTGAAAAATGTGCTTCAGCTAAGAGACTTAGTGAAGAATATAGCGTAGGCAGTTCTAGTGTGTATGACTTGAAGAAAAAAAAAAGTGAGTTGCCGGCATTTTATGCAGACACTGACACTTCTAAGGCCGAAAAACATTACGCACTTCCAGGGTCAATGATATCGATAGAGTATTGTTTGAATGGTTTCGACAAAGAAGATATGAAAGTGTACCGGTATCAGGCCTATTGCTAATACAGCAAGCAAAGAAATTCCACGACGATTTGAAATTCAATAAAGCTTGCGATTATACGCAAGGTTGGCTTCATCACTTCAAGCTTCGCCATGGAATACGAAAATTACCAGTGTCTGGCGAAAAACTTAGTGCCGATTCGGATGCTGCCGAAACATTTGTAGAGGAGTTTACCAAGTTAATTTCGGATGAAAATCTTACTGCAGAGCAAATATGTAACGCGGACGAGACAGGATTATTTTGGCGATGTCTTCCTCGGAGCACACTTGCAGCCGCCGATGAGGATATGGCATTTGGAGTGAAGGAGTCAAAGGAGAGGCTGACTGTTCTTGCATGCGCAAATGCAGCAGGTACGCACAAACTAGAGCTAACTGTAATTGGTAAAAGTGCACACCGTCTTGCTTTAAAGAGTGTGAAGAATTTTCCTGTCAACTACCATGCTAATAAACATGCATGGATAACTTCTCAATTAATGTTGGATTGGTTTTTGAATTATTTTGCACCGGAGGCACGTGCTCATTGTAAATCTAAGGGACTATGTGATGATTGTAAAATAATTCTGACATTAGATAACTGTCCTGCCCGTCACTTTTGGTATTGGGTAACGTGCGTGTGGTTTATTTATCTCCAAATTGTACATCTATTATTCAACCTATGGATCAGGGAATATTACGCTCACTAAAATGCTATTACAAACAGCAGTTTATGCAGAAATTGCTTGTTGCTTGCAATAGAGGCCAAGGTGTTAACGGATTTAAAAAGGAATTTAACATTAAGGACTCGATTTGGACTCTAGCTAAAGCGTGGAATGATGTAACGGCTGCAACACCGAAAAATGCCTGGCATAATTTGTGGCCTGCAAGCATGTTTGAAGAATGTGATGAATCACCACCAGATTTTCTAGGTTTAAATGTTAGTGACAAAAAGAGACTGGTGTCTGAAATTATGGAATTTGCTAAGGGATCGACGAATAACGCTTTCACGAAGGGTCTGGAAGAAGACGATGAAAACTGAATGGAAATCGACTATGAAGTGCCTGTAGTGAATCAGCTAACTGACAGAGAAATAGTTAATATGGTTTTGGAACCCGAACGTGAGAATGATGAAAAAGGTGAAAGTGACGATGATGACAATGCAGCTGCAAACAAGCCTTCAATAGACCGTTGCATAGAATTAGTCACTGATACAATATCGGCTTTAGAGCAGCGGTCATGCATCGAATCACAGGATATGATGAATTTGTACCTAATTAAAGACAAACTTATTAAGGAAAGATCAGTATGTATGAAGCAATCTGTGTGATATGTTCAAGACAATTTCGCAGAAAAACCTTCAAAAAGCTTCCAACACTGAAATGAAATGAAACTTGCATTCCCGCAACTAAAGACGCTGTCTCGACCTTATCGTCTAGCCATCGAGAATAGAAACGAGACGTGTAAATTGGTATTAAATTGGCATTAAATTTGCTATGACCTTATTCCAAATTCGTCCACTTGTTAATGATTCTTTCTTTTATAAGTTTTGGCGTAAATTTTGGATTTTAATGTTATGTATTTTATTTTTTTTATGTATAGGCCATTATATGGTATGAAGGTGCAGTGGCGTAGCCAAGAGTGGCTAGAGGGCAAGGTGTCTATTATGATTTATTTAATATTTTGCATGTTTATTTACATACATTTTGTGTATGTATTTCATATTTTAAAATATTCTGGCGTGATTTCTGATTAAATTTTGAAATACATTATATAGATTACAAAAAACTTTCTTTTGTTTTATCCCGCAATAGTCGGATTTGCCCCTGGATACTTAGGCAATGTGCAACATTTTCAAAAAACCTGAATTTTCTAAAATCCGGCTCGCGCTAGGTCCTGAGTGTGCCGGATTTATGAGGTTCTACTGTATCTATATATATATATACACACACATACTGGGAGACTGTGCTTGTGTTTTGCAAGCAACAGCTTACTTTAAATAATGGGTTGAAAACAATACTTAAAAATTTTAATTTTATTGATTTCAGATTTTTGCCATTGTTTGTTGCTAAAAACCGATAATCCTGACAAATTTGAAGTCACTAGTTCACCTGGAAGTGGGTCATAATTTTACCCTCTTATGGGGTAATGTTGGGTCAAAACCGCCCCTAAAAATTGCAATTTTAAGAATTTTATATTTTTTTACGCTTGCATACATCGTGTTTGTGAATATGTGTGTGTGTGTGTGTGTGCATGCGTGCCTGCATGTGTGTATATTAGGAATAGTAGTGGGCCTATGACACTTCCTTGTGGAACACCTGACGCGACTTTAGCTGGGTCGGAATATTTCCCATCAATGAATACTATCTTTTCTCTATTGGAGAGGTCTTTTATCCAACTCAGGATATTTGGATTGATGCCGTACATTCCTAGTTTTCCTATTAATTTCCTATGTGGTACTTTATCTAATACCTTTCTAAAGTCAGTGACTTACTTACGTAGGACGTCACGACCACACAGACAAGATTCAAGAAATTGATTTTAGTTGCGATAGATACAGGGGATCCTCTTTCCCTTAGAGGATAAGAGAACAGAATTGGAGAATAATATGATAGGTAGGAGATAATGTCCCCATCCCACACACCAATTGCTGTGGCTTGCAGGGCATTTAGTAAGATTCATAAGCTTACGTGACGTGCATTTTGTCCTCCACATCACCTATTATCATTGGAGGTGATCCTTTCTTTTTGTGTTCATTTTATTCACATTTTGCTTCTAGCATAAGTGCCTGTTAGCATTGGTCTTTCCGTCCACCCACATGTTTGTTCTAGGCTTCTACCGAACAGATTTTCATGAAATTTGTTATTAAGGACTCACAGTCAAAGATAATAAGAAAGTCATGTAAATAAATCATGTATGTCAATCGGAGGTACCACTTACTGATGTCACAAAATGAACTTTCCGTCATATCTTATTTCAAAATAGTTTTCAAATAAAACTTGTAGAACTAGTAAAGTAGAATATTTCTTTTCCTATACGTTTTTTATCGTAGGAGTAGCCGTTATCAAGAAAATCATATAAGAATGTCATAACTCGAGTTGAATTTCTTGCATGGTACTTCATCATTGTTGCTAACATAAACAATCTCACAGAAAACGTATAATTTCTTTGTGTGTGCATGCAATATTTTTAAATTGGAAGAAAATGGAGTGTTTATATTGAAGGAAAGAACTTTATAACACAATTTCCATTAAGTACATGTACAGTTGACCAATGCTGAATGCAGGGGTTACGTTCCGGCTTATGGCCGCGCACAGCGATTATGAGTTTCTCGGGGGTACATATTGGTAATATGGTAAAATTGAGGTTACACTCCAGGACCTTGGATGTTATACCTAAAAACCTATAACCCTTGCGCCATAAAATGTAAAATTGCTTGTCGGCTTCAGGCAATTGTTCTTGTCATAATGATTTTAAACTTAATTTTCCAAATTGAGTAAATTTATACCACGGCTGACTCAAAATCCAAACTTTAAAAATAAAATAAAACCAATTGAAATTGCTATAAAATCTTTGGCAAATATGTACATCTACATCTTACCCTGAAATTCACCATTTTTTTCAGTGGCAGGAGGCCCAATGTACCAAATTTATATCTAACAATCATCATTTACAAGCCTGACTCTCCTATTGTAATCACTAATAGTCCTACGGAAAAACAACCCCTGTTAACATTCTGTCCTACAATCAGTCTCGTGTATTATGTCCTTATTATCGTTTATCCATCATAGTTAAGACTTTTGATTATGTACGGTGTATGTAATATGAATTAGAAAATGTATCTAATAATAATGATACAAGCAAAATAGTTTTGAGTATCGGTGACATAAGAGTGATTTTCGATGCATTCACCGCTCGAGAAACATTTCGGAAACCCGCGCTACTGACCACCGTGTGCCACGTACAGAAATTTTTATCCCACGTAGGTCAACCGTGTTAGTGTGAATCTGCGCACAGAGATACCTCACAGGGCGATTCCGCGCACAGCGGGGGTCAACTGTATATCATTTCTTTCAAATACTCCGTTACACGAAACTTTTCTAACTTGTTTTATCCCTCACTCAGAGAGAGAGGGGGGGGGGGGGGGGGATTTCGCCGGACGTAAATCTCCATCGTTTTTTGGGCATTCATTCGGAGTTTGTTTTGGCACATTTAAAGTGTACATTGTTTCGATCATGTTTTCGCTGCATGATGACATCGCAATTCCAAACCGTCGTTGATGCGCAGAGAGCAAACGAACAAACATTTGCATCAATCATAGAATCCTTATCACACTTTGATTGATTTTTCTCAGAATTATTTTGTATTTGTTAAAAATAATTTAGACTAAATTTCTAATCACTAAAAGTTCTCACTTAACCACTAACGCGTTTTCTTCTTTTTTCCTTGCCCATCTAGGTCCAAGTGGTGGCCAAGTTTCTGCGCAACTGGAAGGGCACCAACAAAGACAAGGTGAGCCTTTCTTTCATTTCATATTTTTCTTTGAAATTGTTTTTCTTTTGAAAATTAAGTTGTAATTTGTTAATTTGATTTCTGGTTATCGACGATTGCTGTTTTGCTGTGCTAGAGTAAGAAATGCAATGGTTGCAGGAAGTTTTATTTTTAGTAACATATCTTGCTAAAATTTTAGGAGCTTAGTGAATTTTAGAATCTACGAATAAATGAAGCTACAGATTCTGTTCGTGAAATACATGTTTTTATAGACTTTTAATTTCTAATTAATTCCTCTTAGGCACCTAAAATTTCTTCCCTCTACCTTTAAAGGCATTTTTTGATAAATTGTAATAATATTTCCACTACATATGTAATTGAATGTATTTCACGAGTGTATTGTTCTAGGTTGCATGTTCTTCATCCAATTAGGAATTTTCAATATTTATTTGCATTAGATTTTTAATGACTTTCCAACAATACTGTCAACTCTACCGGCTTCACGTTCGATTAATTCTCTGCCTCATTTCGATCAAATTCAACTTGTTTACCTTTTCCTAGAATTTTGTTTTGTTTTAGATGCTATTTCCTGCTTGTATGTAATTGTGTAATGAGAAATCGCTTTTATATAATTCCTATTTTAAGAAACATTCTAATTTTTATTCCTTAAGATTTTCAACTGAATGTTCTGTTATTAAGACCATTGAATTGATTATATTAATGAATTTATTGAATTCATGTGATTTGGTGTATAATGAAGTATTTCTGTTTAAGGCATCGTTGAAATGCGCTTGCTCCTTTCCAAAAAGTAAAGAATCTGATGTGGCCAACACATGACTTTCTCCATATTTAGGGTATCGATATTTAAATTATTATGAATAGCATTATAAGACAAAACTATTATTTAGTATCATAAAAGAATACACTCGTCCTTATTGCAGTAAATTATATTTTGAATGTTTGCAGAATTCACCGCTACATGGTGGTGGCGCTATATACTGGAAATTTAAAAATAAGCAAAATATCTCGGAAATGGATGGTTCTGCAAAAATTTGTTTCAAACAAAACTTGGAAGAATTATTTTTCTCTACAACTTTGGTCCTCACGAAGATTACCAATAACGACGTTTTTAAGGAGTTATTTGACGGAAACTGAAAAAACTGATTATTTATAAATAATTCCTAAACAATAACTGCTATGGGAAATTTTTTGAAATAAAAGATGTAGGAAATTATATTTTATACATTTTTTGTAATGGTCAATGTCTACATTAGTGACGTATTATCGGAGAAATGTCGCAAAAACCGAATTGGGTTTCGAATAAACCTCGATTTCCGGTTAACAGGTATTGTGCAAAAACTAATCAGTTCTTTGTGCTCATGCTAAAGTGTTATATATGAAGTTTGGTATTAATATGACAAGAACTTAAGAAAGTGTTCCTTTAAGTTCTGGGGAAACAAAAACATCGACGCGACACTGTTGAAGGTGTCCAGCTAAAACTAACCGATTCGGTCAAATACTACTTAGGCATTACTTTAACAAGCAATCTCTCGTGGGATATGCACATACGAAATATATGTGAGAAGGCTAAACAGAAACTAGGATTCATCAAACGCATAGTAGGTAAAAGTAAGGAAAAAGTCAAAGAGACATGTTACTTCTCGTTAGTAAGACCGCTATTAGAGGACGCGTTGAGCATATGGGATCCGTACGACAAAGGATCAATATCAGAGCTAGAGAGAGTGCAGCGAAAAGCCGCTAGATTCGTCAAAAATTGTTACGATAGAAACAAAAGTGTTACAGGCTTGATACAGGACTTAGGATGGGAATCACTAACTGAGCGCCGATCACGCTCTAGGTTAAAACTTCTTGAAAGATTTAGCACTCATATATACTCCAGCTACGTCGAAGAAATAATAACAGCGTCAACCTATATTGGTAGAATGGACCATCCTCGTAAAATAAAAGAGATAGCCTGTAAGACTGAGAGGTACAAAGGATCATTTTTCCATAGAACGATAGCTGAGCAGAACAGAAATTACGATAACAAATCAACCGACATAGATTGATACTATTCATTATTATGCGCTTTACCTTGGCACTATTGCACCCCCTGCCACATACAATTGCTGTGGCTTGCAGGCTGAACTGTAGATATAGATACTTTTCGAGTTAGAGTACCCACAATCACATACATCCATCCACACATACACACACACGTACACACAGACATCTTTCCGCAAATAGTCTAAACGTGTTCTAGAGACCTAAAAACATGTATTTCCATTGAAATCTTGTAGTCGATTTTTTTCGTGATCACAATACTTTCCCCATACTCTCTATGGAGAAAGTAAACTCTGATGTGGCCAACACATGCCTTTCTCCATATTTGGGATATATATATATATATATATATATAAATAATAAGGGAGCAACAAGGTGTTGGAGGAAGCCCAGTGGACACTTACCTCGATTGAAGAGCCGCTGGGGGTGCTGAGGACACAGAAAAAACACAAAAGAACAAAAACAATCTTACCAGACGTGAAAGACATGCCATCTCAACACTTAAACATAACAGAAATATTATTATCCTCCCCGCGGACAAGGGCACCACCACGGTTGTGTTGGACCAAGCCAATACAACGAAGAAGCCAAGCGCCAGCTCTCCGACGAAACCTTCTATCTCCTCCTCACCTCCAACCCCACAAGCCTCCACTCCTCCCAAATTTCCTCCCATCTTCATTCCGCAGGAAAACAGGAAGGCCTCACCGACTCTGCCATCGCCCTGATGATCCCCAAGAATCCCCATACCCCACCTTCTACCTTCTTCCCAAAATTCATAAACCTAAGACTCCTGGCCGTCCCATTGTTGCCAGTTTCAACTCCCCCACGGAGTGCATCTCTGCATTCGTGGACTTTCGCCTACAGCCTCTCGTCCGTCTACTGCCATCCTTTATCCAAGACAACAACCACTTCCTCCAACGCCTTAAGCACCTCCCTTCTCCACTCCCACCCAACACCATTTTGGCTACCATTGATGTCTGCTCCCTCTATACCAATATTCCCTATGTTGACGGACTTTCTGCCCTCAGAAAACTACTTGACACAAGACCTGACAAAAGACCCTCCACCCATTTCCTATTGCACTTGGCAGAAATGGTGCTGAAAAAGAACAACTTCTCTTTCGGAGGGCACCATTATCTCCAAATTAAGGTTACAGCAGTGGACACTCGAATGGCACCCTCTTATGCCAATTGCTACCTAGGGGAATGGGAGACTCATTTCCTCAACACACCTCTCAAACCACTATTGTGGCTGAGATTCATTGACGATATCTTTTTCATCTGGACCAATGGACCTGACTCCCTCCAATCCTTCTTGTTACGCCTCTCCTCTCACCCCACGCTTTCCTTCACCTACACCACTAACATCACCTTTCTGAACGTCGACTTTTCCATCCAAGACAGAAAAATCCGCACCGGCGTCCACATTAAACCCACTAATAGCCTTCAATACCTCCACTTTAAAAGCTACCATCCACTACACACCAAAACCTCGATTCCATATGCCCTAGCCCGCCGAGGATGGAGGATTTGCTCAGACAGGAGGTCTCTCTCAATATATTACTCCATCCTCGAAGATGCCATTCTAAAACGCGGTTACCCACCGGTCCTGATCCGTGACCAGATCTGGAGGGCAATCACACCGGTAACCACTAAACACCACCTTCACACTCCTCCTATTCCCGATTCTACCCCTTCCCTAACCCTTACCACCCTCTTTCACCCCGAGATCCACGAGGTCCTCAAGGAAATCCTTCATGCTGCCCACCCAATTCTTACTTCCACCTCCTACTAATCCCCCTTTAATTCCTCCATTCTTTCCTTCCGCCGGCCTCCCAATTTGGGAAATATCCTGTGGAAGAAAGAGCTCCCAACCCTCCATCCGCTGCAGGATCTTAACCCTGCGGCAAACCCCGTTGTCTCACATGCCCCATCCACCCACCCTCATTTTCATTCACCAGCCCCTCCTCCAACATCACCTACCCCATCCCCTACAGAAGTAATTGCACTACAAGGAACGTCATTTACCTCCTCACCTGCAGACACTGTCCTGCTTTTTATGTTGGCCTCATCACTAACATTAGAATTAATGGTCACTGGAACAGCATAAATACTAACTGTCCCGTTCCGGTGGCTTCTCATGCCAATTTACACGAGGCCACCTTTAATAATTGCTTTACTATAAGGATTATCCGCGCCCTACCAGATGATACCCCCGCCCCCCTACTTCAACAGTGGTAGTTAGCCTACATCTTTCTCCTTCACTCTTCCTCCCCCCCTGATCTTAACCTCTGATAACCCTATTGGCCGTCCCTCCAACCCACCTCCTCCTATCCCAGAACTTCTGCCATTACCCCTCTCCACCTCCCCATATCCACCCCAGTGTGTCACTTCAAACAGTATATGTTTCTCCATTGCTGAAGAAGGGCGTCAGCCCAAAAGCTCCATTTTTGTGTCGTTTTTGTTCTTTTGTGTTTTTCCAGTGTCCTCAACACCCCCAGCGGCTCTTCAATCTAGTTAAGTGTCCACTGGGCTTCCTCCAACACCTTGTTGCTACCTTATTATTACCTTTCCTTTTCCTTAAGCATTTATATATATATATATATATATATATATGTCAGAAAACACTATTCCACTCTCCAACTTCCTCCTCGGGGAGGCACACCCGAAATAACACAACACGTCCAAGGGACTCCAACTTTATTTAAACCCGAATTACACCAGCATTCTGCTCTCCAGCAGAAGCTCTCCCACGAGCCAACACACGGCCCACACTACTACGAGTCCCGTCACACACTCTTCTCTCTCGCGTCACGTGATCTCTTAGTACTCTCCTTCTCCGTCCCGCTTCTGGTAGCACTTCTCGTGGCGGTCGTCCTCGCTTGCGTAACAGTCGGCCTTTCCTGACATCGGGGCCGTCCTCGGTCCCGGTCCGGTCTGCCTCCGGTTGAACTGCTCCTCTGGCGCTCGCGCCGTTCTCCATCCGCTTCTCGTCTTCTTTCCCTCTGCTGTCCGCGGCCTGGTCGTCATCTCCCTCGTCCTGGCTCTCGTCGGCCTGGTCGTCATCTCCTACTTCGCCTTGGGGGGGCTTACACCAGGGTTTCATTCGGTCTGCACTAAACACGGAATTGAACGCTCGCTGTGTCCTCTTTGCCCCTGGTATATCCATGAGAGAATACCTATCTCGCGCTAGCACTTCTGAGACAAGATACGGACCCTTAAATTTCGGAGCTAATTTTCGCGAACACCCTGTCGCTTGCGCTTCTCGTTCTACGATGACTAAATCTCCCTTTTGGTACACTCTCGGCACCTTATGTCTTTGATCGTAACGCTCCTTCTGTTTTTCTGCGTCTCTGATATCTTTACTAACGCTTTTTCCCTTGCTTCGCCTAAGGTCTCTCTAGTCTCATCGAGCTCGCTTTCTTGCAACGCCAATATAACACGGTTTTTCAATGAATTCCTTGGGTTATAAGCAAACAATAGCTCATAAGCGCTCTTCTCAGTAGTTTTATTTGACATAGAATTCATGGCGAATTGGATGTTTCTCAAATTCGTGTCCCAGTCGCCTCCATCCTCTTGTGCATACATAGTGGATATGGCGTTTGTAATGGATGCGTTTGATCGCTCTACTTGTCCATTTGCTCGAGGGGTAGCAGTCGCATTCTTTATATGCTTTATCTGGTTTCTTTCGCATAATTCTTCAAATTCCTTCGCTGTAAATGCCGTACCTCGATCTGTAATTAAACGCTCAGGACACCCAAATAAGCTCGTAATCTCACTGATAGCTTCGCACACTGGTTTGGTTTTTGTGGTTTTCACTGCCTTTAGTAGGATGAACTTTGTAAAGTTGTCTTGATACACGAGAACATACTCGTTGCCCCTTTTACTCCTTGGGAATGGCCCTAAGTGGTCCACGTGAACTGTGTGAAATGGGATGGCTACACGCTCTAAACTGTGCAACTGCCCCTCTTTTTTACCTCCCGGTCTCTTATGATAAGCACACTCAATGCAAGCTGCAATATATTTCTTTACCCTTCTTCTCATCTTCGGAAACCAAAAATATCTCTTCACGTGTTCTAGGGTTTTCTCTTCTGCGTAATGTCCCATGTCATCATGACTTCCCTTTAGAATGCGCCAAATAGAGTTCTTAGGCACAACCCAACGGACCCCACCGTCTACCTTTCTACAGACACGGTTGTCTTTCAGCACATAGTCTGTGTGGATCTGCCTATCCTCATTGGCGACCGCAGGTTGCTGTAAGGTACGATGTATTTTCTGGATAGCTACATCCTGCAGCTGCATCGTTAGTAACCAATCATCCTGATTTATTCGCAACGTGAAGATTTTCAAGTCTGCTGTATCCGGTTCCTCGGAATCTCCCACGGGATTTCGACTGAGAGCATCAACGTGACTCATGTTGCGTCCTGGTCGGTACTCGATCGTGAAATCATACTCTTGTAATCGAAGCCACCACCTCGCTATCCGCGGTAACAATTCTTTCTTGGACATGGTGGTCTTTAAAGCATTACAGTCAGTAACAACTTTGAAGGGTCTGTTCAATAAATACATTCGAAATTTGTCTACGGCTTCAACTACTGCCAACGCTTCTAGCTCATAACTGTGATAGTTCTTCTCTAGATCTGTCGTCTGTCGGCTATAATATGCCACAGGTTTTTGAGATTCTCCTTCTCGACGCTGTAAGATAATCCCCGCTAGTCCATTCTTACTGGCGTCAGTGTGAACTTCATGTTCGGCATTTACATCAAACAACGCAAGTGCCGGACGCTCGATTAATCTTTTCTTCAGCTCTTGAAATGCGTTTTCTTGTTTCTCTGTCCACTCGAATACCGTATCTCTCTTCGTCAAGAGCGTTAACGGCTTGCTTAACGTAGCGAATCCTAATACAAATCTTCTAAAGAAGCTCGTCAAACCAATAAATTGTCGCACTTCGTGAACATTCTCCGGCCTTCGAAATTCTTTAACTGCCTGAATTTTTCTCTCGCCTGGTCGGATCCCATCTTTGGTTATTTCAAAGCCCAAATAGTCTACTCTAGTTTTGAAAAATTCACATTTTGATACTTTTAGCGCTAGCCCCAATTTCTTCAGTACTTGCAACAGTCTTTCTAATCTCTCTAACCCTTCCTTCACCGTTTTGCTGGGTATCAACAGATCATCCATATAGACTAGGACCTCTCCTGGTTTTGTCATTCGCACTACCCTTTTCATCACTTGATTAAACACTGCAGGTGCGTTTACTACTCCGAAAGGCATTTTTGTGAACTCGTACAGTCCACTTGAGGTGACAAAAGCTGTCAAGGGTCTCGTCTCTGGGGCTACAGGGATTTGATAGTATCCCGACGCCAAGTCTAAAATGGTAAAATAACTGTTTCCTGCAAGCGCGTCTAATTGTTCCTCAATGGCTGGCATGGGGAATTTTATTTTTTTCGTCTTCAAATTCAATGCTCTGTAATCGACGCACAGCCGGTCTTCTCCGTTAGCTTTCTTCACTAACAATGCTGGGCTTGCGTATTCTGATGTCGACTCCTGCACGATACCCATTTTCATTAACTCATCGACTGCCTTTTGCATAGTCGCTCTTTGGGCGTACGGTAGGCGATACGGTCTTAAATTCACAGGGTGGTTATCCAACAATTCTATCTCGAAACTGGCAGACTCTACTGTACCCAGTTCACTCAAATTTTTCGCAAAACATTCTCGATACTCATTCACCATTTCGTATACCGCATCCTTCTCCTCTTCAGACAGGTCGTTATTCAAATTTATTTCTTCCATTTCTATCCCGGCCCTCTCTTTGACATTCCGAACTTTGGCTTCGAAGTTACTTTCTTCCTCCTGCCCATCAGTCTCTCTCCTAATTACAAGTTTCTGATAGCTCTTCTCAACTCGAATCCCCGATTGGTCTAGGGCGCTTCGTCCTAGAATTATGGCATCGTCTTGCGAACAGTTTGGGACCACAAGCACTTCTACCTCAATGCTTACGTCGTCCACAACAAGGATTAACTGTTTGGAGCCTATTACGTTACTTTTTCCACAGCCGAATCCAATCAGACTTTTTTGACTCGCAAAGTATTCTACACCTAGCTGTTCAGCGACATCTTGCCTCATGGTCACAACATCGCTCCCTAAATCAATGAACCCAACAACTTGTTCATCATTAACCTTTATCCATTTATAATATTCGTCTTTAATTAGGTCGTTCGGCACCGAAATTCTTTGGACTCGCCTTTTCATTTCCAAATTCTGTCTATTAACTTGGGTTCCCTGAGGGCATTCCTTCATCATGTGTCCCTCTTTATTGCATCGGAAACATCGCCTGCTCTGCTGTCGTTCTGGGCAATCCTTAGCCATGTGTCCCTGGCCGTTACAATTATAACACCTCGCCTGCGTTGTCTGCTTATTTCTCCTCACCACATTACCTTCGTTTGGCGGTTCAATTGGGACACTATAACGGTTAGATAAAAACTGTCTTTCACCTAATCTCGCTCTTTCTGTAATACTTTCATAGCGCTTTATCTTGAGCAGTAACCCTTCAACATCTTTGAACTCACACAAAGCCAGCGACCTTACTAATTCCTTGTCACCTAAGCCGTTCAAAATGTATTTAATCAAGGATTCTTTATCTATGTCACCTCGTCGCGCTATCGCTTTCATGGCATACACGTATGACTCATAGGTTTCGTCGCGCTGCTTCTTCCTCTTCGTGAGACTCATGTGGACATCGGCCTGATCAGCTGTTGATGGGAAGCTATAAAGTAACCTTTCTTTAAAAGTCTCCCAAGAATACACTTCTTCCGCGACACTATTTAACCACAATTTAGCTACTCCTTTCAGCTTATTCACCGCATGAGTAAGCAATACGGAATTGTCCCACGAATACGCGGAAGCGACCCCTTCCACTCGCCGCACCCACTGTTCGGCGGTAAATCCTAAGGTCGTCGACGCGTCAAACTCGGGCAACAATCTTTCCGCCATGTCTCGGTGAGCAACTACAGTTGTCGCCATCGTACTACAATGTCTCGCTTCCATTATTTCTCTTTCGCGGTCTAACAACGCGCGCTCTCTCTCCAGCAACTGTCTTTCTCGTCGTAGAATCTCACGTTCAATGTCGTTATCGCTCGCCCTAGGCGCTAAGTGGTTCTTTGGTCGGGTCACAGAGGGCGTCGACATCGCTCTCGGTAGCTCAGGAAAGCTCGCTGCTCGGGTCAAGAACGCCTCGCTTACTCCTGTTCCCGCCACTGGATACGTCATTTCCGGTTCCCCACTAAACGCCATGCGGTCGCTTTTTTTTCGCTAATTTCGCTTTTTTTTTAGGTCTGTTTCGACGCTCACAACCCTAGTTATACTTGGGGTATTGTTCACTCGGGAATCACTTTTCTTTCACGTACTTACGGAGGGGTACAGTCTTCATCGGCAAACAGTCGGCTCTCTCACGACGTGCTCCTTTCCGAAAACTGGTTTTTGATCTTCTTATCCTTATCTGATCCCGATCCCGCCGCTGCTCTGTCAGAAAAACACTACACCACTCTCCAACTTCCTCCTCGGGGAGGCACACCCGAAATAACACAACACGTCCAAGGGACTCCAACTTTATTTAAACCCGAATTACACCAGCATTCTGCTCTCCAGCAGAAGCTCTCCCACGAGCCAACACACGGCCCACACTACTACGAGTCCCGTCACACACTCTTCTCTCTCGCGTCACGTGATCTCTTAGTACTCTCCTTCTCCGTCCCGCTTCTGGTAGCACTTCTCGTGGCGGTCGTCCTCGCTTGCGTAACATATATATATATATATATATAGATATATGTATATCTATAATATATAGATGCTTCTTACACATGATATCTATAATATATAGATGCTTCTTACACATGATATATATATATATATAGATATATATATAGGAGGATACAAAATTATGAGGCACTTCCAGATGTGCCAGAAACTTGAAATTTGGTAGGATTATAGGCATTTTAAAATTACTTCCCGTCAAGATACGAACTCGAGACTTAAACTGTCGGATAGGATATAAATTGTAGTTTCTTATTTTTGAAGACGGAATGCAAATCCGAGTAGAATTAGCGTAATTTTATAGTTTTTATCGCAAAAAATTGCTAATTTTTCTGGGTCTAACAATACGTTTCCTTGGTAACAAGCTCTATCCTTTCATATGGGTAAGCTTTTAATGGGAAACAGAGGCTTATATTTTAATGCTGTTAATGTTAAACTACACCTAATGAAGGAAATCCGATATTGATATAATCCTCATTTTTGGGGCTGTTTTACTGCATTATTGCCCAATTCGGGAACAAAAAAGACGATGCTGCTGCATAGGACCCAGAGACTTGAAATTTGGCACGGTTATAGAAATTTCATTGCAACCTAAGATGAAATTATAAAATTACAAAAATTCTCATTTTTAAAGGGCGGTGTTGCCCCTTTTCTGCCCCATGCGAGAACAAAAAATGCGAGGCAGCTGCATAGGACCTAGAGACTTGAAACATGGCACGATTATAGAATTTTCATGGCAAACTAAGATAAAATTGCAAAATTGCAAAAATTCCTATTTTTAATGTGTGGTTTAGCCCTTTTTCGGCCCCATACGAGTGTGATAATTGTAAGGCACTTCTTAATGAGATACAAACTTGAAATTTGGCAGAATTATGGGTTTTTAGTTACAACAGATGGAAAAAATCTGAGAGTGTAATAATTCTTAATGTTAGGGGCTGTTTTGCTCCATTATTGCTCCATACGAGGATAAAATTATAAGGCACTTCTAAATGAGCAACAAACTCCAAATTTGATATGGTTATATGATAATGTAAAACATCGCTTGGGAATAATTTGAATTTGTAAAAATGTTAAAATTTGAAAATGCTTGCAGAATGCAAGCACATTACAACTAGTATATAATATATAGATGCTTCTTACACATGATATATATATATATATATACTAGTTAATTTGTGCTTGCATACTGCTAGCGTTTTGTCTCATCTTAATATAAAGTGTAGACAGATAATTTTTAAATGTAAATGTTTGCACCTCTGCGCCGATTAATGTTTTACATAATGGACAATATTGGAATAAAAACAACCCCTAAAATTTATAATTATGAAACTTCTATAGTTTTCATCATTTGATATGAATACCTCACATTTCTGCAAAATTTCATCAATGTAGCACCTCTGAATGTGTAGTTATATAAAATTAATTTTTTTTAAATGATGAATTTTTAATAGCCAAAATAATAACCTTTATTATATTTTTCAGTGTTATTTACCGCTGGAATAGCATTCCTAAATTCTCAAAATATTCAGCTCCCTAGCTCTAATAAAAGTGCATAAGCATTAGTAAATTTTTTTAACATTTATGAATTTCTTATGGCTCAATAAATAAACATTTTGAAATTTCTATATTCCCGTTTTCGTTACTTGGTTAGATCTGTCGTTAGAAAAAATTTCAGCATTGTAGCACATTTATAAATAACTAAACCATGAGACGTTTGCTTATATGTTTATAATACTAGTTAATATGTGCTTGCATTCTGCAAGCATTCCAAATTTTAGCATGATTAAAAATTTAAATTATTCCCAATCAATGTTGTACATAATCATATATACCGTGGCACATTTGGAGTTTGAAGCTCAGTTAGAAGTACCTTATAATTTTAATCCTCATATGGGACAATAATGGAGCAAAATAGCCCCTAACATTATGAATTTTTACACTGTCAGATTTGTAACTAAAAACCCATAATTCTGCCAAATTTCAAGTTTGTATCTCATTAAGAAGTGCCTTATAATTATCACACTCGTATGGGGCCGAAAAGGGGCAAAACCACACATTAAAAATTGGAATTTTTGCAATTTTACAATTTTATCTTAGTTTGCCATGAAAATTCTATAATCGTGCCAAATTTCAAGTCTCTAGGTCCTATACAGCTGCCTCGCATTTTGTATTCTCGTATGGGGGCGAAAAGGGGCAAAACCGCCCCTTAAAAATTATAATTTTTGTAATTTTATAATTTTTTCTTAGGTTGCAATGAAATTTCTATAACCATGCCAAATTTCAAGTCTCTTGGTCCTATGCAGCTGCATCGCCTTTTTTGTTCTCGAATGGGGCAATAATGGGGCAAAACAGCTCCAGAAATGAGGATTATATCAATATCAGATTTCCTTCATTGGGTGTAGTTTAACATTAACAGCATTAAAATATAAGCCTCTGTTTCTCATTAAAAGCTTACCCATATGAAAGGATAGAGCTTGTTACCAAGGAAACCTATTGTTAGACCCAGAAAAATTAGCAATTTTTTGCGACAAAAACTATATTTTTACGTGAATTCTACTCGGATTTGAATTCTGTCTTCAAAAATACGAAACTACAATTTATATTCTATCCGACAGTTTAAGTCTCGAGTTCGTATCTTGATGGGAAGTAATTTTAAAATGTAAATATAAGAACCTCTGCACCAATTTACATGCTTTCTTATGGGCAAAAAATGGGGGAAAAAGGTGCCAAAAAAGTCCCTCAAAATAGGAATTTCGATAGTTTCGGATTTTTTCCTTTCGTTGTGACGAAAAACCTATAATACAACCAAATTTCAAGTTTCTAGCACATGTGGAAGTGCCTCATTATTTTGTATCCTCCTATATCTATAATATATAGCTGCTTCTTACACATGATATATATATATATATATATATATATATATATATATATATATATATATATATATATATATATATATATATATATATATAATATATATATATATATATATATATATATATATATATATATAATATATATATAATATATATATATATATATATATATATAGGAGGATACAAAATTATGAGGCACTTCCAGATGTGGTAGAAACTTGAAATTTGGTAGGAGTATAGGTTTCTCGTCAGAACCGAAGGAAAAAATCTGAAACTGTCGAAATTCCTATTTTAAGGGGCTATTTTGGCCCCTTTTTGCCCCATTTTTTGCCCATAAGAAAGCATGTAAATTGGTGCAGAAGTTTTTATATTTGCATTTTAAAATTACTTCCCATCAAGATACGAAATCGAGGCTTAAACTATCGGATAGGATATAAATTGTAGTTTCTTATTTTTGAAGACAGAATTCAAATCCGAGTAGAATTAGCGTAATTTTATAGTTTTTATCTCTAAAAAGTGGTAATTTTTCTGGGTCTAACAATAGGTTTCCTTGGTAACAAGCTCTATCCTTTCATATGGATAAGCTTTTAATGGGAATCAGAGGCTTATATTTTAATGCTGTTAATGTTAAACTACATCTAATGAAGGAAATCCGATATTGATATAATCCTCATTTTTGGGGCTGTTTTGCCCCATTATTGCCCTTTTCGAGAACAAAAAAGGCGATGCAGCTGCATAGGACCCAGAGACTTGAAATTTGGCACGATTATAGAATTTTCATGGCAAACTAAAGTAAAATTGTAAAATTGCAAAAATTCCAATTTTTAATGAGTGGTTTTAATGTTAAAATATGCCTAATAGAGGAAATCCTATATTGTACTAATCCTCATTTTTAGGGCTGTTTTGCCCCATTATTGCCCAATTCGAGAAGAAAAAAGGCAGAATTATGGGTTTTTAGTTACAACAGATGGAAAAAATCTGAGAGAGTAATAACTCATAATGTTAGTGGCTGTTTTGTACCATTATTGCCCCATACGAGGATTAAAATTATAAGGCACTTCTAAATGAGCGACAAACTCCAAATTTGACATGGTTATATCATTATATACAACATCGCTTGGGAATAATTTGAATTTGTAAAAATGCTAAAATTTGAAAATGCTTGCAGAATGCAAGCACATAACAACTAGTTATAATATATAGACGCTTCTTACACATGATATATATATATAGGAGGATACAAAATTATGAGGCACTTCCAGATGTGGTAGAAACTTGAAATTTGGTAGGAGTATAGGTTTCTCGTCAGAACCGAAGGAAAAAATCTGAAACTGTCGAAATTCCTATTTTAAGGGGCTATTTTGGCCCCTTTTTGCCCCATTTTTTGCCCATAAGAAAGCATGTAAATTGGTGCAGAAGTTTTTATATTTGCATTTTAAAATTACTTCCCATCAAGATACGAAATCGATGCTTAAACTATCGGATAGGATATAAATTGTAGTTTCTTATTTTTGAAGACAGAATTCAAATCCGAGTAGAATTAGCGTAAATTTATAGTTTTTATCGCAAAAAAGTGGTAATTTTTCTGGGTCTAACAATAGGTTTCCTTGGTAACAAGCTCTATCCTTTCATATGGGTAAGCTTTTAATGGGAATCAGAGGCTTATATTTTAATGCCTTTAATGTTAAACTATGCCTAATGGAGGAAATCCTATATTGTAATAATCCTCATTTTTAGGGCTGTTTTTCCCCATTCTTGCCCAATTCGAGAAGAAAAAAGGCGATGCCGCTGCGTATCGCCTTGAGACTTGAAATTTGGCCTGGTTATAAAACCTTCATTGCAACCAAAGATAAAATAAAACTGCGAAAATTCCAAATTTTAAGGGCGGTTTTGCCCTATTTATGACCCATACCAGTGTGTAAATAGTACGGCAATTCTTAATTAGATGCAAATATGAAATTTTGCAGAATTATGGTATTTTGGTTACAACAGAAAGAAGAAATTCGATATCGTGAAAATTCGAAATCTTAGCAACTGGATTGCCACATAATTGTCCTATGCAACGAGTAATATTATAATGCACTTCTAAATGAGTTACAAAGTTGAAATTTGATACGGATATATGATTTTGCAGAAAATTGTTGGGTAATAATTTGAAATTGTAAAAAGGCTAAACATCAAAAATGCTTACAGAATGCAACCACACATTAACTAGTATATATATATATATATATACTAGTTGTTATGTGCTTGCATTCTGCAAGCATTTTCAAATTTAAGCATTTTTACAAATTCAAATTATTCCCAAGCGATGTTGTACATAATGATATAACCATGTCAAATTTGGAGTTCGTTGCTCATTTTGAAGTGCCTTATAATTTTAATCCTCGTATGGAGCAATAATGGATCAAAACAGCTCCTAACATTAAGAATTATTACACTCTCAGATTTTTTCCATCTGTTGTAACTAAAAACCCATAATTCTGCCAAATTTCAAGTTTGTATCTCATTAAGGGCCGGTTTCTTGAACGCGAGTTATGGAACCGACAGGCCTATGTACTACATAACTTATGAAAAATCGCTAAAAGCGGTTTCTGAAACCTTCAATAGCACTTATTGGTTCCATAAGCCTTTCCATAACTTATCTCTACCAATGGGTACAGTTAAGATGTTATGAGTTCCATAAGAATCTAAGATGGCGGATGTTTTGTCATAACATACCTACGCCTTACGTTTTGTTTTTCGTTACATTTTTTATACACTATGCACATTGACGGGAACAGTGCATTTATAACATTACGATAAATAGCAGAATTTCATTGAGTTAAGTAAGATGCAATTTCTTATATGCTATATTGACATTCCCGACATTAGCATGTTGTTATAATTACTGTTGACATTACCGTCTCATTACTATTACTGTAGACATTAGCGTGCTTTTTTCTTTAATATTATGATTGTTTATCAATTAAAGTTTGCTGTAATTCAATAATTAAAATGTACATCGTGAATTATTGTTAGCTATCATTGTCCCGTTTGTCTCGTTCAATATAGAATGTTTTGTTATTATTTTTTATTTTACGAATTACAGTTTGATTTATTCTGGTTGTGTTATTGATTAATATAGTGGGATTTTGACATAGTTTGTTGTTCTATTTATTCTGACTTACAGAATTCCAATAAGTTAAGGCTTTCCTAGTGGATTATAGTTTTTATTATATTTAGATATCATTACATAAAACCCATTAGCTTCTCTGTCTGTTACGTGATCTACTGATGAATTTTCTTTTGTTGATGTAATCATTTAAAAAATGTCAATCCGCTTTCGTCGCAGTTTTCAGGTACGTAACCTGACGTATAAGTGGGGACTGCCAGTATATATGTTCTTATCAAAATATTAGCTTTACTTCCTGTCTCCACAGCTACTGTTGAACGACGCTTTTCATCCTTGCGAAGACTTAAATCATATTTACGAAACACAATATCTGAATCACGTCTTGTAGGACTGGCACTGTTATCCATACATAGAGATATTAATATAACTGATGAAGTTATTGACAAGTATGCAGATAATGGAAAAAATAGACGGATTAATTTGATATTGTAAATGTTTTTATTACATTTTATTTTTTAATTTGAATTTCTCGCTTAATTTTTTTTGTTTTCGCGTGTGCTACCACCTAGCGGCTTCCGCAAAACTACGTGAACGGAGCAATAGCTATTGAAAGGTAACTTATGACGACAATAGCCTCAAGAAACACGGGGAAAGTTATGAGTCCCATAACTTTATGAGTCCAATAGTTATTGGTTCCATAACGAAGTCTTTATGCAACTGGGCCTAAGAGGTGCCTTATAATTATCACACTCGTATAGGGCCGAAAACGGGCAAAACCAAACATTAAAAATAGGAATTTTTGCAATTTTTCAATTTTATCTTAGTTTGCCATGAAAATTCTATAATCGTGCTAAATTTCAAATCTCTAGGTCCTATGCAGCTGCCTCGCATATTTTGTTCTCGCATGGGGCCGAAAGGGGGCAAAACCGCCCTTAAAAAAATAAGAGAATTTATGTAATTTTGTAATTTTATCTTAGGTTGCAATGAAATTTCTATAACCGTGCCAAATTTCAAGTCTCTGGGTCCTATGCAGTTGCATCGCCTTTTTTGTTCTCGAATGGGGCAATAATGGGGCAAAACAGCCCCAAAAATGAGGATTATATCAATATCGGATTTCCTTCATTAGGTGTAGTTTAACATTAACAGCACTAAAATATAAGCCTCTGATTCCCATTAAAAGCTTACCCATATGAAAGGATAGAGCTTGTTACCAAGGAAACCTATTGTTAGACCCAGAAAAATTAGCAATTTTTTGCGATAAAAACTATAAAATTACGCTAATTCTACTCGGATTTGCATTCCGTCTTCAAAAATAAGAAACTACAATTTATATCCTATACGACAGTTTAAGTCTCGAGTTCGTATCTTGACGGGAAGTAATTTTAAAATACAAATATAAAAACCTCTACACCAATTTACATGTTTTCTTATGGGCAAAAAATGGGGCAAAAAGGGGCCAATATAGCCCTTCAAAATAGTAATTTCGACAGTTTCGGATTTTTTCCTTCGGTTGTGTCCAAAAACCTATAATCCTACCAAATTTCAAGTTTCTGGCACATCTGGAAGTACCTCATAATTTTGTATCCATATATATATATATAATATATAGATGCTTTTTACACATGATATATATATATATACTAGTTGTTATGTGCTTGCATTCTGCAAGCATTTTCAAATTTTAGCATTTTTACAAATTCAAATTACTCCCAAGCGATGTTGTACAAAATCATATAACCATGTCAAATTTGGAGTTTGTTGCTCATTTAGAAGTGCCTTATAATTTTAATCCTCATATGGAGCAATAATGGAGCAAAACAGCCCCTAACATTAAGAATTATTATAGTCTCAGATTTTTTCCATCTGTTGTAACTAAAAACCCATAATTCTGCCAAATTTTTAGTTTGTATCTCATTAAGAAGTGCCTTATAATTATCACATTCGTATGGGCCCGAAAAAGGGCAAAACCACACATTAAAAATAGGAATTTTTGCAAATTACAATTTTTTCTTAGTTTGCCATGAAAATTCTATAATCGTGCCAAATTTCAAGTCTCTAGGTCCTAAGCAGCTGCCTCACATTTTTTGTTCTCGCATGGGTCCGAAAAGGGGCAAAACCGCCCTTTAAAAATGAGAATTTTTGTAATTTTATAATTTCATCTTAGGTTGCAATGAAATTTCTATAACCGTGCCAAATTTCAAGTCTCTGGGTCCTATGCAGTTGCATCGCCTTTTTTGTTCTCGAATGGGGCAATAATGGGGCAAAACAGCCCCAAAAATGAGGATTATATCAATATCGGATTTCCTTCATTAGGTGTAGTTTGACATTAACAGCATTAAAATATAAGCCTCTGATTCCCATTAAAAGCTTACCCATATGAAATGATTGAGCTTGTTACCAAGGAAACGTATTGTTAGACCCAGAAAAATTAGCAATTTTTTGCGATAAAAACTATAAAATTAAGCTAATTCTACTCGGATTTGCATTCCGTCTTCAAAAATTAGAAACTACAATTTATATCCTATCCGACAGTTTAAGTCTCGAGTTCGTATCTTGACGGGAAGTAATTTTAAACTGTAAATATAAAAACCTCTGCACCAATTTACATGCTTTCTTATGGGCAAAAAATGGGGCAAACAGGGGCCAAAATAGCCCCTCAAAATAGCAATTTTGCCAGTTTCGGATTTTTTCGTTTGGTTGTGACTAAAAACCTATAATCCGACCAAATTTCAAGTTTCTGGCACATCTGGAAGTGCCTCATAATTTTGTATCCTCATATCTATAATATATAGATGCTTCTTACACATGATATCTATAATATATAGATGCTTCTTACACATGATATATATATCATATATATAGGAGGATACAAAATTATGAGGCACTTCCAGATGTGCCAGAAACTTGAAATTTGGTAGGATTATAGGTTTTTGGTCACAACCGGAGGAAAAAATCCGACACTGTCGAAATTACTATTTTGAAGGGCTATTTTGACCCCTTTTTGCCCCATTTTTTGCCCATAAGAAAACATGTAAATTGGTGTAGAGGTTTATATATTTGCATTTTAAAATTACTTCCCGTCAAGATACAAACTCGAGACTTAAACTGTCGGATAGGATATAAATTGTAGTTTCTTATTTTTGAAGACGGAATGCAAATCCGAGTAGAATTAACATAATTTTATAGTTTTTATCGCAAAAAATTGCTAATTTTTCTGGGTGTAACAATAGGTTTCCTTGGTAACAAGCTCTATCCTTTCATATGGGTAAGCTTTTAATGGGAATCAGATGCTTATATTTTAATGCTGTTAATGTTAAACTACACCTAATGAAGGAAATCCGATATTGATATAATCCTCATTTTTGGGGCTGTTTAGCCCCATTATTGCCCCATTCGAGAACAAAAAAGGCAATGCAACTGCATAGGACCCAGAGACTTGAAATTTGGCACGGTTATAGAAATATCAATGCAACCTAAGATGAAATTGTAAATTTACAAAAATTCTCATTTTTAAAGGGCGGTTTTGCCCCTTTTCGGACCCATGCGAGAACAAAAAATGTGAGGCAGCTGCATAGGACCTAGAGACTTGAAATTTGGCACGATTATAGAATTTTCCTGGCAAACTTAGATAAAATTGTAAATTTGCAAAAATTCTTATTTTTAATGTGTGGTTTTGCCCTTTTTCGGGCCCATACGAATGTGATAATTATAAGGCACTTCTTAATGAGATACAAACTAAAAATTTGGCAGAATTATGGGTTATTAGTTACAACAGATGGAAAAAATCTGAGACTATAATAATTCTTAATGTTAGGGGCTGTTTTGCTCCATTATTGCTCCATATGAGGATTAAAATTATAAGGCACTTCTAAATGAGCAACAAACTCCAAATTTGACATGATTATATGATTATGTACAGCATCGCTTGGGAGTAATTTGAATTTGTAAAAATGCTAAAATTTGAAAATGCTTGCAGAATGCAAGCACATAACAACTAGTATATATATATATATCATGTGTAAGAAGCATCTATATATTATAGATATATATATGGATACAAAATTATGAGGCACTTCCAGATATGCCAGAAACTTGAAATTTGGTAGGATTATAGGTTTTTGGACACAACCAAAGGAAAAAATCCGAAACTGTCGAAAATACTATTTTGAAGGGCTATTTTGGCCCATTGTTGCCCCATTTTTCTCCCATAAGAAAACATGTAAATTGGTGTAGAGGTTTTTATATTTGCATTTTAAAATTACTTCCCGTCAAGATACGAACTCGAGACTTAAACTGTCGGATAGGATATAAATTGTAGTTTCTTATTTTTGAAGACGGAATGCAAATCCGAGTAGAATTAACATAATTTTATAGTTTTTATCGCAAAAAATTGCTAATTTTTCTGGGTCTAACAATAGGTTTCCTTGGTAACAAGCTCTATCCTTTCATATGGGTAAGCTTTTAATGGGAATCAGAGGCTTATATTTTAGTGCTATTAATGTTAAACTACACCTAATGAAGGAAATCCGATATTGATATAATCCTAATTATTGGGGCTGTTTTGCCCCATTATTGCCCCATTCGAGAACAAAAAAGGCGATGCAACTGCATAGGACCCAGAGACTTGAAATTTGGCACGGTTATAGAAATTTCAGTGCAACCTAAGATAAAATTATAAAGTTACAAAAATTCTAATTTCTAAGGGGCGGCTTTGCCGCTTTTCGGCCCCATGCGAGAACAAAAAATGCGAGGCAGGTGCATAGGACCTAGAGACTTGAAATTTGGCACGATTATAGAATTTTCATAGCAAACTAAGGTAAAAATGTGAAATTGCAAAAATTCCAATTTTTAATGTGTGGTTTTGCCACTTTTCGGCCCCATACGAGTGTGATAATTATAAGGCACTTCTTAATGAGATACAAACTTGAAATTTGGCAGAATTATGGGTTTTTAGTTACAGCAGATGGAAAAAATCTGAGAGTGTAATAACTCATAATGTTAGGGGCCGTTTTGTATCATACGAGGATTAAAATTATAAGGCACTTCTAAATGAGCAACAAACTCCAAATTTGACACGGTTATATGATTCTGTACAGCATCGATTGGGAATAATTTGAATTTGTAAAAATGCTAAAATTTGAAAATGCTTTCAGAATGCAAGCACATAAAAACTAGTATATATATATCTATAATATATAGATGCTTCTTACACATGATATATCTATAATATATAGATGGTTCTTACACATGATATATATATTATATATATATATATATATATATATGAGGATACAAAATTATGAGGCACTTCCAGATGTGCCAGAAACTTGAAATTTGGTAGGATTATAGGTTTTTAGTCACAACCGGAGGAAAAAATCCGACACTGGCAAAATTCCTATTTTGAGGGGCATTTTGGCCCCTGTTGGCCACATTTTTTGCCCATAAGAAAACATGTAAATTGGTGTAGAGGTTTCTATATTTGCATTTTAAAATTACTTCCATCAAGATACGAACGCGAGACTTAAACTGTCGTATAGGATATAAATTGTAGTTTCTTATTTTTGAAGACGGAATGCAAATCCGAGTAGAATTAGCGTAATTTTATAGTTTTTATCGCAAAAAATTGCTAATTTTTCTGGGTCTAACAATAGGTTTCCTTGGTAACAAGCTCTATCCTTTCATATGGGTAAGCTTTTAATGGGAAACAGAGGCTTATATTTTAATGCTGTTAATGTTAAACTACACCTAATGAAGGAAATCCGATATTGATATAATCCTCATTTTTGGGGCTGTTTTGCCCCTTTATTGCCCCATTCGAGAACAGGAAAGGCGATGCAACTGCATAGGACTAGAAATTTTGCACGGTTATAGAAATTTCATAGCAACCTAAGATGAAATTATAAAATTACAAAAATTCTCATTTTTAAAGGGCGGTTTTGCCCCTTTTCGGACCTATGCGAGAACAAAAAATGCGAGGCAGCTGCATAGGGCCTAGAGGCTTGAAACTTGGCATGATTATAGAATTTTCATGGCAAACTAAGATGAAATTGCAAATTTGCAAAAATTTCTATTTTTAATGTGTGGTTTTGCTCTTTTTCGGCCCCATACGAGATTGTGATAATTATAAGGCACTTCTTAAAGAGATACAAACTTGAAATTTGGCAGAATTATGGGTTTTTAGTTACAACAGATGGAAAAAATGTGAGAGTGTAATAATTCTTAATGTTAGGGGCTGTTTTGCTCCATTATTGCTCCATAAGAGGATAAAATTATAAGGCACTACTAAATGAACAACAAACTCCAAATTTGTAATGGTTTTATGATTATGTAAAACATCGCTAGGGAATAATTTGAATTTGTAAAAATGTTAAAGTTTGAAAATGCTTGCAGAATGCAAGCACATATTAACTAGTATATATATATACTAGTTAATGTTTGCTTGCATTCTGCAAGCATTATTAAAGTTTAGCATATTTACAATTTAAAATTATTCCCAATGAATTTTGTCCAAAATCATATAACTGTATCAAATTTCAACTTTGTAGCTCATTTAGAAGTGCATTATAATTTTATTCTTCGCATAGGACAATAATTTGGCAAAACGGTAGCTAAGATTTCGAATTTTAAGGATATTGGATTTAGTCTTTCTGTTGTAAGTAAATACCCATAATTCTGCCAAATTTCGTGTTCGTATCTCATTAGGAATTGCCATATACTTCTCACACCAGTATGGGTCATATATAGGGTAAAACCGCCCTTAAAGTTTGGAATTTTCGCAGTGTTTTTTTTATCTTCGGTTGCAATAAAATTTTTATAACCAGGCCAAATTTCAAGTCTCTAAGTCATATGGAGCTGCCTCATCATTTTTTTTCTCGTATGGAACAATCCTGGGCCAAAAATGCTGCAAAAATGTTTAACATTAAAGGCTTTAAAATATATGCCTCTGATTCCCATTAAAAGCTTACCCATATAAAAGCATTAAGGCTGTTGCTAGGAAGCTATTGTTGGACCCTGAAAAATTACCACTTTTTTGCGACAAAAACTATAAATTTACTCTAATTCTACTCGGATTTGAATTCTGTCTTCAAAAATAAGAAACTACAATTCATATCCTATCCGACAGATTAAGTCTCGAATTCGTATCTTGAAGGGAAGTAATTTTAAAATGCAAATATATAAACCTCTACACCAATTTATGTTATGTTCTCTTATGGGGAAAAAATGGGGCAAAAAGAGGCCAAAATAGCCCCTCAGCATAGGAATTTTGCCAGTTTTGCATTTTTTCCTTCGGTTGTGACCAAAAACCTATAATCCTACCAAATTTCAAGTTTCCAGCGCATCTGGAAGTGCCTCATAATTTTGTATCCTCCTATATATCTATAATATATAGATGCTTCTTACACATGATATATATCTATAATATATAGATGCTTCTTACACGTGATATATATATAAATATATATATATATATATATATATATATATATATCATATATATATATATCATATATATATATATATATATATAGGAGGATACAAAATTATGAGGCACTTCCAGATGTGCAAGATGGAAAAAATCTGAGTGTGTAATAATTCATAATGTTAGGGGCTGTTTTGCCCCATTATTGCCCCATACGAGGATTAAAATTATAACACATTCTAAATTAGGTACAACTCCAAATTTGACACGGTTATATGATTACGTACAAAATTATTTGATAATAATTTGAATTTGTATAAATGCTAAAAGTTGAAAATGCAAGCACATATTGACTAGTATATATATATGTCATGTGTAAGAAGCTTTCTATATAGTATAGATATACTAGTAGACAGTGCTTGCAGCTCCATATGACCTAGGGACTTGAAATTTGGCATGATTATAAAAATTTCATTGCAACCGAAGATACTGCGAAATTTTCAAATTCTAAGGTTGTTTTGTCCTATTTATCCCCCATACCCATGTGAAAATTATACTGTAATTTTTCATGAGATACAAACATAAAATTTGGCAGAATTATGGGTTTTTAGTTATAACAGAAAGAAGAAATCCGATATCGTAATAATTCGAAATCTTGGTGACTGTTTTGCCACATAATTCCCCTATGCATCGAATAATATTGTAATGCACTTCTAAATGAGCTACAAAGTTGAAATTTGATGCAGTTATATGGTTTTGTACAAAATTGATTGGGAATAATTTGAAATTGTAAAAATGCTATACTTTAAAAATGCTTTCAGAATGCAAGCACACATTAACTAGTATATATATATGTATGATATATATATAATTATACAGTAGAACCTCATAAATCCGTCACCCTCGGGACCTAGCGTGTGCGGGATTTTAGAAAATTCCGGTTTTTTGAAAATGTTGCACATTGCCTAAGTATCCAGGGGCAAATCGGCCTATTGCGGGATAAAACAAAAGAAAGTTTTTTGTAATCTATATAATGTATTTCAAAATTTAATCAGAAATCACGCCAGAATATTTTAAAATATGAAATACATACACAAAATGTATGTAAATAAACATGCAAAATATTAAATAAATCATAATAGACACCTTGCCCTCTAGCCACTCTTGGCTACGCCACTGCACCTTCATACCATATAATGGCCTATACATAAAAAAAATAAAATACATAATATTAAAATGCAAAATTTACGCCAAAACTTATAAAAGAAAGAATCATTAACAAGTGGACGAATTTGGAATAAGGTCATAGCAAATTTAATGCCAATTTAATACCAATTTACACGTCTCGTTTCTATTCTCGATGGCTAGACGATAAGGTCGAGACAGCGTCTTTAGTTGCGGGAATGCAAGTTTCATTTCATTTCAGTGTTGGAAGCTTTTTGAAGGTTTTTCTGCGAAATTGTCTTGAACATATCACACAGATTGCTTCATACATACTGATCTTTCCTTAATAAGTTTGTCTTTAATTAGGTACAAATTCATCATATCCTGTGATTCGATGCATGACCGCTGCTCTAAAGCCGATATTGTATCAGTGACTAATTCTATGCAACGGTCTATTGAAGGCTTGTTTGCAGCTGCATTGTCATCATAGTCACTTTCACCTTTTTCATAATTCTCACGTCGGGTTCCAAAACCATTTTAACTATTTCTCCGTCAGTTAGCTAATTCACTACAGGCACTTGATAGTCGATTTCCATTCAGTTTTCATCGTCTTCTTCCAGACCCTTCGTGAAAGCGTTATTCGTCTATCCCTTAGCAAATTCCATAATTTCAGACACCAGTCTCTTTTTGTCACTAACATTTAAACCTAGAAAATCTGGTGGTGATTCATCACATTCTTCAAACATGCTTGCAGGCCACAAATTATGCCAGGCATTTTTCGGTGTTGCGGCCGTTACATCATTCCACGCTTTAGCTAGAGTCCAAATCGAGTCCTTAATGTTAAATTCCTTTTTAAATCCGTTAACACCTTGGCCTCTATTGCAAGCAACAAGCAATTACTGTATAAATTGCTGTCTGTAATAGCACTTTAGTGAGCGTAATATTCCCTTATCCATAGGTTGAATAATAGTTGTACAATTTGGAGTTAAATAAACCATACACACGTTACCCAATACCAAAAGTGATGTATCAGGATGGGCAGGACAGTTATCTAATGTCATAATTATTTTACAATCATTACCTAGTCCCTTAGATTTATAATGAGCACGTGCCTCCGGTGCAAAATAATTCAAAAACCAATCCAACATTAACTAAGAAGTTATCCATGCACGTTTATTAGCACGGTAGTTGACAGGAAAATTCTTTACACTCTTTAAAGCAAGACGGTGTGCACTTTTACCAATTACAGTTAGCTCTAGTTTGTGCGTACCTGCTGAATTTGCGCACGCAAGAACCGTCAGCCTCTCCTTTGACTCCTTCACTCCAAATGCCATATCCTCATCGGCTGCTGCAAGCGTGCTCCTGGGAGGACATCGCTAAAATAATGCTGTCTCGTCCGCGTTATATATTTGCTCTGCAGTAAGATTTTCATTCGAAATTAACTTGGTAAACTCCTCTACAAATGTTTCGGCAGCATCCGAATCGGCACAAAGATTTTCACCAGACACTGGTAATTTTCGTATTCCATGGCGAAGCTTGAAGCGATGAAGCCAACCTTGCGAATAATCGCAAGCTTTATTGATTTTCAAATCGTCGTGGAATTTCTTTGCTTCCTGTAGCAATAGGCCTGATACCGGAACACTTTCACTTCTTCTTTGTCGAACCCATTCAAACAATACTCTATCGATATCGTTGACCCTGGAAGTGTGTAATGTTTTTCGGCCTTAGAAGTGTCACTGTCTGCATAAAATGTCAGAAACTCACTTTTTCGATTCTTCAAGTCATACACAGTAGAACTGCCTACGCTATATTCTTCACAAAGTCTCTTAACTGAAGCACATTTTTCAAGTTTGGACTCACACATACAATGTAACTGCTGCTGTCAAATTGGTTCTAGAATTAGCGAATTTTGATGCGAAGCGGTGCGTTTATCGTTCCATAGTGGATTAGGCTACCCGCGGAAAAAATTTTTAAAAGTGCACTTTTCAAAAAGTGCCGGATTTTTGATAATTCCGGATTTTCGAGTGCCGGATTTATGAGGTTCTACTGTGTGTATATATATATATATATGTGTATATATATATGTGTGTATATATATATATATATGTGTATATGTGTATATGTGTATATGTGTATATGTGTATATGTGTATATGTATATATGTATATATGTGTATATGTATATATATGTATATATATATATATATATATATATATATATATATATATATATATATATATATATATATATATATCATGTTTAAAAAGCATCTTTGTATTATAGATATAGATAGATAAATACTACGGAAGAGGAAAGGTAAGTATGGATATTTGGGGCAACTAGGTGTTGAAGGAAACCCAGTGAACACTTACCGGAAGTAGAGACACTGTGTTGTTGGAGAGACACATTTGTAGAAGTTAGAGCTTTCGGGATTATCCCTTCGTCAGAACAAGAGAGACACAACTGCCCTAAATATCCTTACTTACCTTTCATCTTCCGTAGTATTTATATATATATATATATATATATATATATGTATAAATAATAATCATTTATTTAACACAAACAGGTTTCCTTAATTACATGTGTTGTAATACATTATCTATGACAACCACAAACGACCATGCCCTCGGCATATATATATATATCATGTGTAAGAAGCATCTATATATTATAGATATATATTTAAGGTGACCATTTGCTGAATGACAAAATACAGAACAAATTTAGGTATGTCCTGTATTTTGGCATGAAAAGACTGGACATCAAATGACATATTTGTTTCAAAGTGGTTAGCTCCTTAAAACACCAGTTAAATTAATATAAATAAATTAAACATTCATTAAAATAAATAATTTGTTATAAGCAGTATTTTAAAACAGAAATAGAAATCCTAACTTTGTAATAATCAGTAAGCAAAATCTCATGAGTACAATTTTATTGAGCTCTTAATCACATACATGAGTAAATAACTTGAAGAAAATTATTTATTATATTTATCCACTGTATGTATTTTTTTCAAAATATATTCTTGTTCTTGCAGAAAATTATAAAATTCTGTGCAGCTCATGCTGTAATTGAATTTTGTTATTAATATTGGTTTTATTGTGTCAATTTTAAACTGAGTTTTTTCACTTATCCAAAGATCATTAATTTTTTTAAAATATTCGTTGTTGCTGCATTTGATCCAGTTAAACATAAGGCAAAATCTACTACCTGCAACAGGTTTTTAGAAGGTATTTCATTAGATTCAGAATGTGTAAAAATTTCAACCCATTTTCGATCAACAGGTATTTCATGATTCCTCCAATTAGCAATATTCTCTATTGTAGCAAAATTTTGCAAACAGGTGATTTCATCAATCAGTTCTGTGTCATCGATATTTAAATCTGATTTTTTCATTGAAATAAAATCAAAACACTTTTCAATTTGAGTCCATTCTGGAATTTTTCTAGAATAATCCATTCAAAAATATTAATTTCATAGAATTCTTTGGCTAGCTGGTCCAAGTATTCCACACAAGTACAGTAAAAGGAATTTACTTGCTTTTTAAATTTTTTGACATCAAGAACCCCATCTTTTTCCAAATCACAAATCATTTTTCTGACATTAGCAGGTAATAAAATTTCTCTTTGTTGTTCCATTAATTTTAATTTAAAGTTTTTTAAATATTTGGCATTGAGACATTTTCTGATTCAATTTGGAGTATGCAGGTTTGAAAAGTTAAGGCCTGACTTTGGATAAAATAAAACCAAACCTCAGCAGATGAATCCTCAAAAAAGCTTTTTAAAATCTTGGGACATCTTTCTTGAGACAAAAAAAAGTTTTTAATGGTTGGAATAATCTCAACACTCTCCCTACTGCTGGTGTCAGTGCCATCCACCTGGTTTTACAAAAACCAAGTAGTTTTTGGTACCTACTCAACATTAACAAAATCAGAAATTTCTCTTAACTGTTCTACTCTGACTGTGTAAATGTAGAAGAATGAGTAAATTTTCACAATTACAATTTCAATGTCAATAGGAAGACAGTCTGATGCCATTTGTATACAGTTATTTAGGACATGGCAAGCACAATTTACACCAATTAAATGTGTACCCAGTGATTGTTGCTGTTGCATTTTATAGAACACATAATTTTGTCCACTTCTTGATACTCCTCCAAAATTACAGTTCGTATTATCAGCACATCAAGCTAACAGTTTGTTTGCCACTTGATAATTTACCAAAGTTTCTTTTATGTAATTTGAGAGAATGTCTGAAGTTTCATGGCACAGCTGCTTCAATTCCATGATGTTAACTTTCACCCCAGAATTTGGCAAGAAATATCTTACCAAAATTAGACAAATTTTTATGTTACCATGGTTAGAGCAATCAAAATACACAGAAACATAATTTGTTAGGTCTAGCTCCATTTTAAGATTCTCTAATGATTTGGGGCAAAAAACCTTGCAACAATAGCCTCACTTTTAGTTCTAGCACATGCAAAGTTTTTCTCAAAACACTTCTTGATTAGTTTAGATGTACAGTCAGTAGAACGAAATGAATGATTATGTTTCAGTGTATGATATGCCCAAGCTCCTTCAACCAGAGCTAAATTTTGTTCATTATTATCAAAGATGTAACTAATTTATTTGACGAAGCCACAATATTGCTTTGTTTACGTCTAAGTGTTTTCAAATGTTGTATAATGTCTGATCTTCCACCATTAGCTACTGAAAATGATGAAAAACACTTCTCACACTTAATATCTCTGCTGAAAACAGTTCTCTTAATGTAAGGATATTCCTTCTGTAAAATGCTATTGAAAACGCATTTTCTTTTTGGGTTCATTTTCTTCAGAAAAAATTGTCACATAAATACTTGTACGCTAATCAATTTTTGGACGTTCAACTATTGGAATAACTGGGTATGAAATCGATATATCGATATACAACATCGAAATAAGAATGAGAGCAAGAATTTGGAATACAATTGAAAATATAATTTATTTGCGATGTTTTTCTTATTATAATATATTTGTAAAAACTTTCACGTCAGAAAATACAGGATTTTACGGGGTAGTTGATGAAATACAGGACATTTGGGCGTCCTGTATAATAATTTAAAATGTACAGGACAAGGGGCATAAACACAGGACTGTCCCGTAAAATACAGGATGGATGGTCACCTTATATATATATATCATGTGTAAGAAGCATCTATATAGTATATATATGAGTATATAGATACTAGTAATATGTGCCTGCATTCTGCAAGCATTTTTACAATCTAGAATTATTCCCAATCGATTACGTACAAAATCATATAACCGAGTCAAATTCCTACTTTGTTGCTGATTTAGAAATGCGTTATAATTTAATTGGTTGCATAGGGCAATATTGTGGCGAAACAGCCCCTAAGATTTCGAATTTTTACAATATCAGATTTCTTCTTTCTGTTGTTACTAAAAACCCATAATACTGCCATATTTCATGTTTGTATCTCATTAAGAATTGCCGCATAATTTTCACACTCGTATGGGGCAGAATAGGGCAAAGCCGCCCCTTAGAAATTGGAATTTTTGCAAATCATTAATTTTATCTTTGGTTGCAATGAAATTTCTATAATGGTGCCATATTTCAAGTCTGTAGTTGATATAGAGCTGCCTCATCTTCTTTGTTCTTGAATGGACCACTACAGCAGCAAAACAGCCTTTAAAATAGGGATTATATCAATATCAAATTTCCTTCATTAGTCCTAGTTTAACATGAATTCCATTAAAATATAAGCATCTGATTCCCATTAAAGGCTTACCCATATGAAAGGGTTAAGCTGGTTGCCTAGGCAGCCAGTTGTTGCCATCGAGAAATATTACCACTTTTTTCCGATAAAAACTGTAAATTTACGCTAATTCTACTAGGATTTTAATTCTGTCTTCACAAATAAGAAACTACAATTTATATCCTATCCGTTAGTTTAAGTGTCGAGTTCATATCTTGATAGTAAATAATTTTATGATGCGAATATAAAAAACTCTACACCTATTTACATGTTTTGTTATGGGCCAAAAATCAGACAGAAAGGGCCAAAATAGCCCCTCGAAATAAGTACCTTGCCAGTTTCGGATTTTTTCCTTCGGTTGTGAACAAAAACCTATATTCCAACTAAATTTCAAGTTTCTAGCACATCTGGAAGTGACTCATAATTTTGTATCCTCCTATATATCTATTATATATAGACGCTTCTTACACATGATATCTATAATATACAGATGCTTCTTACACATGATATATATATATACTAGTCAATATGTGCTTGCATTCTGCAAACATTTTTAAAGTTTAGCATTTTTTCAATTTAAAATTATTATCAATGAATTTTGCACAAAATCGTATAACTGTATCAAATTTCAACTTTGTAGCTCATTTAGAAATGCATTATAATTTTATTCGTCGCATAGGACAATTATTTGGCAAAACAGTCGCTAAGATTTCGAATTTTAACGATATTGGATTTTGGCTTTCTGTTGTAACTAAAAACCCATAATTCTGCCTAATTTGATGTTTGTATCTCATTAAGAATTGCCGAACCATTTTCACACTGGTATGGTGCAAAACCGCCCTTAAAATTGGGAATTTTCACAGTTTTATTTTATCTTCAGTTACAATAAAATTTTTGTAACCAGGCCAAATTTCAAGTCTCTAGGTCAGATGGAGCTGTCTCATCATTTTTTTTCTCGTATGGAACAATCCTGGGGCAAAAATGCTCCAAAAATGGGAATTGTATAAATATCAAATTTCCTTCATTAGGCAAAGTTTAACATTAATGGCATTAAAATATAAGCCTCTGATTCCCATTAAAAGCTTACCCATATGAAACCATTAAGGCTGTTGCCTAGGAAGCCTTTTGCTGGACCCAGAAAAATTACCACTTTTTTCTGATAAAAACTATAAATTTACGCTAATTCTACTCTGATTTGAATTCTGTCTTCAAAAATAAGAAACTACAATTTATATCCTATTCGATAGTTTGTCTCGAGTTCGTATCTTGAAGGGAAGAAAGTACATAAACATTAGTCAATTTTTTAAACATTTGAGAATTTATCACGGCCGAACGAATAAAAATTTTCAAATTTCTATATTCACATTTTCATTATTTGGCGAATTCTACAGGTAGAAAAGATTTCAGCTTGATAGCACATTTAGAAATACCTAAACCATTAAATGTTAGTAAAATTGTTTATAATTTTTAGAGGCCAAAATAATGCACATTGTTACAATTTTGCAATTATTCCTCCGATTATTTTTCTCGGTTCACCTATGTATTAAATTCCAGCTCTCCAGCTATTGTAGTTTGGGCCAGCCATTAGTATCCTCCTATATCCTATATATCATTCCATAAGCACTCTTCTTACAGAGGAGGATATACGATATACGATACTAGCTAATTGTGCTTGCATTCTGCAAGCATTTTCTCTCACCTTAGAGTGAAAATAAAAGCCAAAAAATAATTTCAACTGATAAGTTTGCATCTTGGCTCCGAATTATGTGTTTTTCTGTTTTAAAAATATTAGGGTAAAAAGAACCCCTAAAATTTATAATTATAAAACATTGATAGGTTTTTAGCATTTGTTATGGATACCTCACATTTATTCAAAATTTCATGAATGTAGCACCTCAAGAAGTGCATTTATATGAATTTCATTGTTTAAATTTTATGAATTTTTTACAGCCACAATGATAAATATTTCTAAAATTTCAAATGTTATTTACCACCAGATCATTATTTCCTAACTCTGTTAAAATTTTCAGCTTCCTGGATCTTCAGAAAGTACATAAAAATTAGTCAATTTGTTAAACATTTAGGAATTTATTACGTCCGAACGAATACAGGTTTTCAAATTTCTATAATCAGGTTTTCATTATTTGGCGAATTCTACAGGTAGAAAAAATTTCAGCTTGATAGCGCATTTAGAAATACCTAAACCATGAAATGTTAGTAAAATTGTTTATAATTTTTACCGGCCAAGACAATAAACATTGTCGCAATTTTCCAATTATTCCTCCGATTAATTTTTTCGGTTCACCTATGTATTAAATTTCAGCTCTCCAGCTATTGTAGTTTGGGCCAGACATTAGTATCCTCCTATATCCTATATATATCGTATATCCTCCTCTGTAAGAAGAGTGCTTATAGAATGATAGGATATAGGATACAAGTGAATGTGTGCTTGCATTCTGCAAGCATTTTCTCTCATTTAATAAAAAAGACTAAGAGCCGACAAAAAATTCTAAATGCAAAAGACCCCTGCACCTATTTCAATGCTTTCCTTTTGGGCAATAATCTCAAATTTGAGGCTACCTGGAATCGAACCGGTGACACCTACGCAGGAGTTGTCAAATACTATGGCGATATACTCATGACATCTACAAACCCTGAAAATATCATTTATTTATTCCTCGTAGTTTCGTCTACATGAAGGAATTCATTTTTTCCATGTTTTCTTATGGGAGATATACCGGGTCATCTGGAGTCGAACCTAGGCACTTCAGGTTAAAATGATAATGGTTCCCTATAGATCGCCTGGATATCTAACAACCCTCCATGTTTGAATTCTCTACCTTATCGGAAAGTGCCATAAATTAATTTTAAAATTTGCCGCAATGCTTTTCTTATGGGAAAAAATGGAAATTTTGGAATTTCTGGAGTCGAACCCATGACACATAGGTATGAGATCTCAATCTTTCTGGCGTTTTCTCTATGCCATCTACAATTACTGAAAATTGCAGCTCTCCATCTATTGTAGTTTGGGCCAGACATTAGTATCCTCCTATATATATATATATATCCTATATCCTCTGTAAGAAGAGTCGATATAGAATGATATCATGTGTAAGAAGCATCTTTATATTATAGATATATCTCTATAATATATAGATGCTTCTGACAGATGATATATATAGGAGGATACAAAATTATGAGGCACTTCCAGATGTGGTAGAAACTTGAAATTTGGTAGGAGTATAGGTTTTGGTAACAACCGAAGGAAAAAATCCGAAACTGTTGAAATTCCTATTTTAAGGGGCTATTTTGGCCCCTTTCTGCCCATAAGAAAGCATGTAAATTGGTGCAGAGGTTTTTATATTTACATTTTAAAATTACTTCCCATCAAGATATGAACTCGAGACTTAAACTGTCGGATAGAATATAAATTGTAGTTTCTTATTTTTGAAGACAGATTTCAAATCCGAATAGAATTAACGTAAAAATATAGTTTTTATCGCAAAAAAGTGGTAATTTTTCTGGGTCTAACAATAGGTTTCCTTGGTAACAAGCTCTATCCTTTCATATGGGTAAGCTTTTAATGGGAATCAGAGGCTTATATTTTAATGCTGTTAATGTTACACTACACCTAATGAAGGAAATCCGATATTGATATAATCCTCATCTTTGGGGCTGTTTTGCCCCATTATTGACCAATTCGAGAACAAAAAAGGCGATGCAGCTGCATAGGACCCAGAGACTTGAAATTTGCCACGGTTATGGAAATTTCATTGCAACCTTAGATAAAATTATAAAATTAGAAAAATTCTCATTTGTAATGGGTGGTTTTGTCCCTTTTCGGCCCCATACGAGTGTGATAATTATAAGGCACTGAGGTAGCTCCATTTCACCTAGACACTCGAAATTTGTCATGATTATACAAATTTTGTTACAACGGAAGATGAAATAGAAAAATAGCAAAAATTCAAATTTTTTAGTTGCGGTTTTGTCCCATTTCTGCCCAATACGAGTGTGAAAATTATAATGCACTTCTTAATGAGATAGAAACTTGAAATTTGACAGAATTATGGGTTTTTAGTTAACACAGAAGGAAAAATCCGATATTGTAAAAATTTGTAACGTTATGGCTGTTTTGCCCTTTATTGTCCCATTATTGTCCCATTATTGCCCCATTATTGCCCCATTATTGCCCCATTATTGCCCCATACGAGGAATAAAATTACAAGGCACATCTAAATGAGCTGCAAACTTCAAATTTGACACGCTTATATGATTATTTTTGAAAATCGACAGGGAATAATTTGAAATTGTAAAAATCCCAACATTTAAAAATGCCTATTCATTATATATTGACAGTCTTACTTAGGATATAGGAGGATACAAATGTCCAGCACAAACTACAATAGTTGGATAGCTGAAATTTAATACATAGGTGAATCAAAAAAAAAATCGGAGGAGAAATTGCAACAATATATATTTTCTTGACAATTAAAAATTATAAACTAGTTAACTAACTTTTCATGGTTTAGGTAATTCTAAATGATCTATGAAGATGAAATTTTTTCCATTGGTAGAATTTGCCATATAATGGAAACGGGATTATAGAAATTTGTAAATTTTTATTTGTTCGGCCGTAATAATCTCTTACATGTTAAACAAATTGACTAATGTTTATGTACTTTCTGAAGAGCAAGGAAGCTGAAAATTTTAAGAAAGTTAGGGAGAAATGTTCCGGTGAAAATTAACATTATAATTTTGTTAAAGTATTTTATAGGGACTGTTAAAAATTCAAAAATTTTAAACAATTAAATTTATATAATTGTACTTCTAGGGGTGCTACATCAATAAAATTTCGGATAAATGTAACATATGCTAAAAACCTATAAATGATTTATAATTATAAATTTAGGGGTTGTTTTTACCTCAAAATTTTTCAATAAGGAAATCGATAAAGAGGTCCAAACTTTTCCGTTTCAAAATTATTTTTCCGATACTAATGCTTGCAGAATGCAAGCACACATTAACTAGTATGATATATATCTATAATATATAGACACTTCTTACACATGATATATATATATATAGGAGGATACAAAATTATGAGGCACTTCCAGATGTGCTGGAAACTTGAAATTTGGTAGCATTATAGCTTTTTAGTCGCAACCAAAGGAAAAAATCCGAAACTGGAAAAATTCCTATTCTGAGGGGCTATTTTGGCCCCTTTTTGCCCCATTTTTTGCCCATAAGAAAACATGTAAATTGATGTAGAGGTTTTTATATTTGCATTATAAAATTACTTCCCGTCAGGATACGAACTCGGGACTTCAACTATTGGATAGAATATGAATTGTAGTTTCTTATTTTTTAAGACAGAATTCAAATCCGAATAGAATTAGCGTAAATTTATAGTTTTTATCGCAAAAAAGTGGTAATTTTTCTGGGTCTAACAATAGGCTTCCTAGGCAACAGCCTTAATGCTTTCATATGGGTAACCTATTAATGTGAATCAGAGGCTTATATTTTAATGCCATTAATGTTAAACTACAACTAATGAAGGAAATCTGATACTGAAATAATCCCCATTTTTGGGGCTGTTTTGCCCCTGTATTGCTAAACACGAGAACAAAAACAGTGACGCAGCTACATATGACCTAGAGACTTGAAATTTGGCACGATTATAGAAATTTCACTGCACCCGAAGATAAAATAAAATATTGCAAAAATTTCAATTTTTTTGAATGGTTTTGCTCCATTTTTGCCCCATACGAGTGTGAAGTTATAAGGAACTCTTAAATGAGATACAAACATGAAATTTGAAATGGTTATATGATTTTGTACAAAATCCATTCAGAATAGTTCGAAATTGTAAAAATGCTACAGAGGAGGATATAGGATATAAGAGGATACTAACGTGTGGCCCAAACTGCAATAGATGGAGAGCTGGAATTTTCAAAAATGTAGATGGCATGTAGAAATCAACAGCAAAAATCAAAATTTACAATAGTTTTCATTTTATTGACCGGTAAATATTATAAACATTTAAACAAACATTTCATGGTGTAAGTACTTCTAAATGTTCTACAATGCTGAAATTTTTTCTGACGGTAGAATTTTCCAAATAACGATATCAGAAATATAGAAATTTGAAAATGTTTATTTATTAGGACGTTAAAAATTCATGAATGCTAAAAAAATTGATTAATCTTTATATACCTTCGGACAAGCTTGAAAGCTCACAATTAAGGAATTGTGTTTCAGTTACAATTAGATTTGAAAATTTCTGAAAAGTTTGTTATTGTGGCTGTTGAAAATTCATAAAATTTAGACAATGAAATTCATTTAAATGCAATTCTAGAGGTGCTACGTAGATGAAATTGTGCAGAAATTTGAGGTATTTGCTACAAATGATGAAAACCTATAAATTTTAGGGGTTGTTTTATTCTAATGTTGTCCATAAAGAAAAACACAAATCAGCGCAGAGGTGCAAGTTATGTGTTTAAAAATTATTTATCTGCACTTACTCTTTATATTAAGGTGAGTGAAGATGCTTGCAGAATGCAAGCACACATTAACTAGTATATATATACATATATGCTAGTTAATGATGAGGCAGCTCCATATGGCCTAGACACTTGAAATTTGGGCTGACTATAGAAATTTCGTTGCAACGGATGATAAAATAAAGTACTGCGAAATCTCCAATTTTTAAGGGCAGTTTTGCCCCATTATTTCCCCATACGATGAATAAAATTATTATGCACTTCTAAATGAGCTGCAATCTTCAAATTTGGCAGAATTTTGGTTTTTAGTAACAGCAGAATTAAGAAATCCGATATTGTAAATATTCGTAACATTAAGGGCTGTTTTGCCCCATTATTGCCCCATACGAGGATTAAATTATAAGGCACTTCTAAATGGCATACAAACTTGAAATTTAGCAGATTTATGGGTTTTTAGTCATAACAGAAAAAAGAAATCTGATATTGTAAAAATTCAAAATCCTACAGGTTGTTTTGCGCCATTATTGCCCCATACGAGGATTAAAATTATAAGGCACTTCTAAATGAACTTGAAATTTGACGTGGTTATATGATTTCATACAAAATCGATTGGGAATAATTCGAAATTTAAAAATGCTATATTTGAAAATGCTTGCAGAGCACTTCTAAATGAGCTACTAACATGAAATTTGAAACGGTTATATCATTTTGTACAAAATCGGTTGGGAATAATTGGAAAATGTAAAAATGCTAAAATTTAAGAATGCTTGCAGAATGCATGCACATATTAACTAGTGATATATATATATATATATATATCAGTGAAGATAAAATTCAAGAGCTCCAAGAACAAATGGAGAAGATCAAGTGGGACATTTTAGGACTTAGTGAGGTGAGAAGAAAAGGTGAAGGCCTATTGGAGTTAAAGAGTGGAGATATTTTTTATTACAGGGGAACTGACACAGGAAGAACAGGAGGTGTTGGATTCATCATCAACAAAAAATTGAAGAATAATATCGTGGAAATGGAAAGTTCATCCGAGCGGGCAGCTAGACTAGTGCTTCAAATAAATAAAAGATATCAACTTCAAATAGTCCAAGTTTATGCGCCAACGTCATCATACTCGGATGAGGAAGTGGAAGATTTCTACCAAGAAGTTGGAGAAATGCACAACAAAGGAAACTGCCATCTAAAAGTGGTCATGGGTGATTTCAATGCCAAGGTAGGAGAACAAAAGGAAGACGACAGCGCAGTTGGAAAATGGGGTTATGGAGACAGAAATGAACGAGGGGACCGCCTTGTAGACTTTGCTGAATGTACTAGTCTATATATAATGAACACTTTCTTCAAAAAGAGTCCCAATAGAAAATGGACCTGGAAAGGACCCAATGGTACCAAAAACGAAATTGACTACATACTAGTCAATAAGAAGCAATTGGCTGAAGACTGTTCCGTCCTTAACCAGTTTAAAACTGGAAGCAACCATCGCTTGGTAAGATGCAGGATAAAATTCAACTCAAAGTTAGAAAGACAGAAGCTTATAAAGAAGAAGCCTAAGTCTATCATCAACACGCAGGTGCTAAAAGAACGAAAAGAAGAATTTCAGCTCCAACTGAAAAATCGATTCAGTGCACTGGAAGACCAAGAAGTTGAATCCCAATTCATAGAGATACTCAAGGAAACCGCTGAAGAAATAGGCGGAACAGTTAAAACAAAGCCAGAGAAAAAGTTGACTGAAAAAACAAGACTGCTGATGGAAAAAAGAAGGAAAATGTTAATTACTAATGATCCTAAAGAAATGATCCATTTTGCAGAACTAAACAAAACTATAAGGAAGTGCATCAAGGAAGATGTGAAAAAATATAATTATGAACCAATCGAGAAAGCCATAGAAAACAATATAAGTTACAAGAAAATGAAGCAACATCTCTCGATCGGAAAGAGACAGCTGGTGGCCTTGATGCTAGAAGACGGCTCCATAACCCATAGTAGGAAACTGATCCTGAAACGGGTACAAGAATTTTACACCAAGCTGTATGAGGATCCTCTAGGAAATGATGAAGTAAATGATGATGCAAACATGCCCACCGAAGAGGTCCCAGGTATCCTTCCGGAAGAGGTGAGACACGCAATCAGAAGTATGAAGAATGGAAAAGCATCTGGAATGGATGGTATCACAGCGGAAGTATTCAAAGCAATGGGGAATCATACGGAAACAATTCTCGCTAAGATTTTTAATTCCTGTCTGAGGAAGAAAAAGATACCAGAAACATGGAACCACGCATGTATTATCCTTCTGCACAAGAAAGGTTCCAAAGAAGACTTGAATAACTACAGACCGATCAGCCTACTCCCAACAGTCTACAAAATATTCACCAAAATACTCAATATGCGACTTCAAAACCATCTTGATGCTGCCCAACCCAGAGAGCAAGCTGGATTTCACAGTGGGTATAGGACGATGGACCACATCCAAGTCGTGAGAGAGGTAATCAGTCGGACTAACGAGTATGAATTACCTCTATGTATGTGCTTTATCGACTACGAGAAAGCATTCGATTCTGTCCGAACTTCGTCGGTGTTACGTGCACTAAAGAAACAAGGAGTAGAAGAAACGTACATAACCTTGATCAAGAATATCTACGAAAATGCGACAACATCTGTCCAGCTGCATGAAGAGACGAGTGCCCTTAAGGCCGAAAAGGGAGTGAGAGAAGGAGATACTATGTCCCCTAAGTTATTTACAGCAGCTCTAGAGGAAGTATTCAAAACGCTAGACTGGGAGGAAAAAGGCATAAAGGTAAATGGAGAATATCTGAGTCACCTGCGCTTTGCAGATGATATCATACTGTTCGCAGGAAGCCCAGAAGAGCTCCTTAGAAGAACTGAAGAGCTTGAGCAAGCAAGCCGAGAAGCTGGACTTAAGATGAATCTTAATAAAACAAAGGTTATGTACAACTCCTTCACAAATTCTGAGAAGATACAGATCAACGGAGCAGAACTCGGAGAAGTAACCAGCTATGTTTACTTAGGTCAACTCATCACTACTGATGGTTCGCTTCTTGGAGAAATCAACCGGAGAGTGAAGATGGCATGGAGTGCATTTGGCAAGAATGCGAACATCTTTAAATCAAATATTCCAGTCTTCCTAAAAAGGAGACTGCATGACCAAGGTGTTCTGCCTGTTCTGACATATGGTTGTGAAACATGGACCATGAATGCCAGAATGATACAGCTCCTGCAAACAACACAGAGGGGCATGGAGGGATGCATGTTAGGGATCACCCGAAGAGACCGCAAGAGGAACGACTGGGTAAGAAAGAAGACGGGGGTCTGTGACGTGATTAGAAGAGTGAAGGTGCTAAAATGGCAGTGGGCGGGCCACATCGCTAGAAGAAATGACCAGAGTTGGACGTCCAGTGTCATCGAATGGATCCCAAGAAACATCAAGAGACCAAAAAGAAGACCGAAAGACAGGTGGGACAGAGAGCTTGTTAAGTTCTTGGGGCAAACTTGGAGGAGGGAGGCAGTTGACAGGGAAAACTGGAAGAGTCTGGGGGAGGCCTTCGTCCGTCAGTGCACTGAAAAAGGCTGATGATGATGATGATGATGATGATATATATATATATATATATATATATATATATATATATATATATATATATATATCATCATCATAGGTAGTCTGTCCATTGACAGGTCCGTGATTATTCTAGGTTAAACTTGGTTCTCCATATACTCCTATTTTCCGCAGTTTTCTTCATGTCTTGATAGCTCTCTTTCCCTTTCAAGTCGTCTACCAGCTGAAACCTTTTCCTACCTCTTTCTCTTTTTCCATCCAGTTTTCCTTCTAGCACTTCTTTGATCATGCACTCTCTCCTCAGGTAATGCCCAATCCAGTTCGCCTTCCTCTTTCTGATAGTCTGTATAATCGTTCGCTTCTCTCCTATTCTTCGTAGTACTTCCTCATTTTTCACCCTATCTGTCCATTTTATCTTCAGCATTCTTCTCCATGTCCACATTTCGAAGCTTTCCAAGTATTTAATATCATTTTTCCTTAGCGTCCATGTTTCTGCTCCGTACAAAGCTATACTCCATACATAGCATTTTATCAACCTCTTTTAGATTTCCTGCTTTATATTTCCCGTTAGCAGGAGTTTCTTTCTTCTGAATGCGGCTTTTGCTTTTGTTATTCTAGTCCTGATTTCGTCTGTACATTTTGCTTCACTTGTTATGATGCTTCCAAGGTATTTATAATCTGAAACTTGTTCTAATGGCTTTTCTCCAATACTTATGTTCAAATTTTCTTCTTCTTTCATTGATATTCGCATAACCTTGGATTTTTCTGTATTAATTTCCATACTGTATTTTCTACCTGTTATCACTAGTCTATTTATCATTTTCTGGAGTTCCTTTTCCTTTCTTGCTAGAAGTACTTGATCATCCGCGTATTTCACTGTTCTTATAATCCTTCCTCCGATTTTGAAATCTCCCGTGCCTTGTAACGCTTCCTGCATTAGCCTCTCTCCATATATATTGAATAGAATCGGCGATAGACAGCAGCCCTGTCTTACTCCTCTACCGATATGTACTCCGCTGGTGTCCGCATTCTCCAACCTGACCTTTACAACTTGATTCAGATATAGATTCCTGATCAGTCTCCTGTCTTTGCAGTCTACAACTATATCCTTTAATATCCTCATCAGCAGTACCCAATTTACTCTATCAAAGGCCTTCTGCCAGTCGACGAAACATTCGTAGCAATCTTGACTGTACTCTATTGCCCTTTCTGATATGATTCTCACTACACCGATAGCATCTCTGGTTCCTCGTCCTTTTTTGAAGCCGAATTGATCTTCCCCTAGCATTTCTTCGGCCTTTTTCTCTAGTCTTTTATTAAGAATCCTCGTGATGATCTTGGAAGTGTGACAGTAGGGATATCGTTATATATATATACCGTATTTGCACGAATCTGAGGTGAACCTGATTCTAAGACAACCCCCCTTTTTTTAGAACTCCTCAAAGGAAAATAAATTAATTCTGAATAGCAATCAATGATAGTAAGTAAAATATATAATACTTAAAAATTCATTATACCGTATTAGCTCATGTAAGCCGCGCCCCCGTGTATCCCCCACACCCCGATTTTTGGGCCGGCTATAGAAGAAAAAATTTGAGCCGAAAAAGGGTTTTCTAAATCACCAATTCCTATTTCTCAAAAATGCTACGCTCAAGCATCTTCACACTCCACGTGATGAATTTATTGGGTGATCTCTTTATATCAGTACTTGCAGAAATCTCCTTGATAGTCCTCTTTTGTTAAACACTTAACTGTTTTTGTCGTCATATTGGTCACGTTCGGGAGAAATTTCTCCGGGAGCGATCACCGATCATTCTGCTGTACTGATCGCTATCATAGCAGTCGTCATTTTCTTGGAAAACTAAAATTATGATCGGTGATCATCCAATTATCGCAACGGCGACCATGGCCTTCATAGACCTATCAGAGGATAAAGGAAGCATGCCATATCTGAACATGGTAGGCATCGTCTGCTGTGAGCAAAAAACCCCCACCAGCCCAAACTGGTCACACGTGACGATTTCAGCAGAAGACTTCATCGAGTTTGGGGAGCACCCGTTAATAAACTTAAAACTCATTAAAAATTTTTATACAATATACAATATATGAAAATGACTAAATACACCGAAATTTCAAAATAGAATAATAGATGCGGCATGGGTGCTAGCTTAACGTATATTTGTTTACCGACACGACATTTTAGGAAAAAAGTTGCTCCGGAAATAAAAGAATTCGTGTAAGATGCGCACCCCCTTTTTTTCAGCGACGTTTTGGGAAGAAAGGTGAGCAGAAAACTGGGACGCATTCGTATCGTTGCTTCGAAACCAATACGCTGACAATGTTGCAATTTATACTGTTGGTGGGAAGACAGCTGACACCGCCCCCTCACGAAAGGTATCAAGTATCAAGCTAACACCACGCAGGCCCTGGGGCATTGGTACAATGCCCTGGTGAATGAATCATTGGTGGAACTAAGTAAATACGTCGCAACAGGATTGGATGCTCCATTTTAAATCCGAATTAAGTAAATTGTAACCAGTCATACAATAATATCGTGAGTTTAGATAACGTTAATGAAACTTTTACTTCGCATGGCATTTCACTATATACACATTGGTGAATGCGGATATCTAGATTATGTAATGCCATTGAAATCAAATAATTTTGCTTACGATTTTAAGATGACCCTCTTATTTTCGGAAGTCCCGGAAGGGAAAAAAACATCGTCTTATGTTAGATTCGTGCAAATACGGTATATACAGTGCTTTTTTTCTTGAAAAATAGGTGGGCATACTGTGTTTTCTAAAAAAAAAAGGGATGTGTATTTTTAGCATCGTGTTTTCAACTTCAAAAGCAATTTGTGGTTAAGCAACACGTTAAAGGTCATTTTTTTCATTTTGGAACTTACTTGTTACATAGTTGATTTTTGTGAGAGGTGGAGAAATTTGGGAAAAAATAAAATATTGTATAAAATATATAAAATATATAAAATATTGTATTAATTCTGTCTATTTATTAATTAAGAAAGTTAAACAAAAGTTTTAAGTAATTAATGACATGAATATTAAAAAAACATATTTGTAAAAGTTTTATAATAAACTCCAAATCTGACTCATGCCTTCAGGAGGTTCAATGTCTCGATTTCTCTCTTTGCTGTTGGCGTCTATTGCTGAATGATGTCCAAAAAGCAACCAAGATTTGACGAATTTAGTTGGATCAAATAGTCGTAGAGGAGGCCCTACAATCTTGATGAACATCACTGCTGATGTTGTTTTAGTGGACAACAAAGATCTTAAAGGGGTTACAATAAGGTTCATCTGTGAAAAACCCCTTTCACATTCACTTGAAGATATCGGAATCATATCGAGATTGGGTATTAATTGAAATAATCCTTCTGGGATTCTTTTTTCCTCTGGGTATTCTTGGAAACTCTGTATCATCTCTTTTCCATTCAGACGAAGTCTTCTAGACAAATTTCTTATTTCTGCCTCCCCAAACGTCAAATGATTTTGAACTTCTTCTGGCCACTGTTTTGGATCTAGCACTCGGTAGGTAAAGCAGCTTCTTCATCATCTAGTAATCTCTTTTCTATCGATATTTTAGATTTTCATAAAATGAAATAGGGCAGATTAGTGGGTCCTCTTTTTTATCTTTTTTGTATATAGGAACTCCCTGGAAAATGAGACATTTGCAGCAGTGGTAGCTTTTTCATAATATGGTCCAGGATATATTTGTCTCTCTTCAAATACTTGAGCAAGACGTTTAATAATTTTATTTACACAATACAAATTTATGTTGCGTTCTTGAAATTTCAAACTTATCTCAGAAAGCTCTTGAAGTGCATCACACATCAATCCTAAATCTAAAATAAACTTCACTGTTGTAATTTTCTTCAGCAATCCTTCATACATACATCTGTCTCTTTTTTTCTTTGGACGAATCATCCTTAACAATTGTAAAATGATGCACCAATGCTTTGTAATCCTGCCAAACTGCAGAAACTGAATGAAAACTGGATGCTACCCAACGAGTGCTTAATATTCATCCAATTTTCAAAAGTTGCATTTCCAGTGAATTAGCACAGGCTTGCAATTCTCGACTATTTTTTGGTTATGCATGGTAGAGGACATATAACTTGTCAATAAATGCCTTGAACCTGTTAATTCCAGAAATTGTTTTGACAGCATAGTGGATGGCTAATTCCAGTCTATGATTGGCACAGTGCCATACAATTATTGATGGAAATTTTTCTTTCAATATTTTCTTAACTCCACCACGAGATCCAAGCATTACCGCTGCACCATCACAAGCAACAGAAACTAAATAATAATTCAGGTATTCTTCTGTCAATCCGATAGATTGAACATGGCAAATAAAAGCGGAGAAAATCCCAGTCACCGTTACATCATCTAATTCTATCAACTCAATAAATAAATTAACTGGTGCAGTCATTTCACAAACAGAAATCATTATACGGATATACATGATTAATGTAGACTTTTGATTAAGGGATGTTGCTTCATCAATGATTAATGATATTTTTGATTTGAAAGTTATGATTTTGCAGACCAAGTTTGTTCTCATTTCCTTGCTAATGTGATTGATAATGTTGATGCAAGCATTTGCAGAGTGAAGTATTCGTCCCATATCAACACCATTAAGTTCTTGCAAGTCAATTTCCATTTGAAAATTATTGAATGATTGATTACTTTTTGCAACTTTGTAGGCTGTGCGAAATATTTTGGCAGTAACCTCTTTTTGGTGTGAAAGGGATTTCAGGAAAACCTTCTCTAGCGTTTCTTGATTTGCCTCTTCCAATATCTTCATGGCAGTTTTGTGACCAACACTTTCTTTGTATTTAAATATGTTGGTCCGTAGATATGTTAACTGCTGTTCTCGTGTTGTGACAAATTGGGTAACTTCATTATTGGCCCATTCCTTTGATATCTTCATACCCATTTTTACCTCAATTCCAAGCGTTTGAACTTTACGGCAAGCATCCCAACCAAGTTTTCTGTTTTTTGTACATAACCAAACGTTTTTTTCACAGAAATCATTCTTTTGCTCTAAAGTCCAACAAGAAGGCCACCTATTTTCCACTTTTTTATTGGCCTTAGTAGAAAATAGCAATGTCGAAACTGCAATCGATTCAGACGTATCAATTATTTCTTCTGTATAGTCAGTTCTCTTCCTTTTCGACATGGGCATTAAAAAATCCATTATTTTATTCATTTTATAAAGATATAAAGTGTCCCAAAAAAGTCAAGCTAGTACAATTTCTTTTACAATAATGCTCCACTAACAGTCGAATATGGTTTTAAACAACTTTTTTACGCGCAAGTAGTCAAGCCGGGACGTGAATGTCGAAAGTCTACTGCGACATTTACACCCGGGACACATTAGAAGTTAAAGACAGCTGACAGCATGCACCATAGAGAAGATATTTTCACGATATTCACACACGATCAGAACAAAATGCTCGCACATGGTACTCTCTTGCTCACTCTGTGTTCTGCCGATTTTTCCTGCTACCCTGTGCGAGTCTTTGCAAGGATTCCTAATGGTCAGTGCCCTCCCAACCCTGCTGCCATTTAGGAAACTTTGACAATATCCATGGCATGCGCCGTTGCCTTGTTTCTTTTCGCGGGAAATCTTTATCCATTCATGCAACACAAATTGAAACAGACAAATAAATATTAATTTACAAGAATACGTAACAGGGAACTAAAAACTCGCAATTTTCTAAAAATACTTTTTTTTGTTGAATATTAACACGAAATTTGTAAGTTTCTTAAAATTTAGGATAAAACCAAAAGAATATTTAAAAAAAGGTGAGGATACGCCATATCCCTGCATACCCCCAGAAAAAAAGCACTGTGTGTGTGTATATATATATATATATATATATATATATATATATATATATATATATATATATCCCTTCCAACTGCCTCAGTTCACTGCCTCAAAGTCGGCGGAAGGGTGTAAACGGAGGCTAAAGGGCGAAGAACAGTGGTGTCCTCGGACACCGGTAGGTTCAACCATGCTGTGAAGTCTTTCTGCAATATCTCCGGCCAAAGTGAAAGAGGTACTCACCAACCCGCTCTGGGCCAGCGTGGTGTTTTAAGGCCCACAATCCCCCCATGACATGTACACCCATAAAAAACGGCCCTCATTCTCCGGAGGCTGGATTGCCTCTGACCGTGGCAGTGGTCAGGAACAAGGCAGGAAGGCAGAGGGTGCTAAGAATCCCCGGAGGTTAAACGCCCACTGCCACTCTTTCTCATCCTTACCCAATTCCTTCAACCTCAACCTAACTACCTTTAACTGCCGGACTTTGTCCAGTGAAGATAAACTTCAAGAGCTCCAAGAACAACTGGAGAAGATCAAGTGGGACATTTTAGGACTTAGTGAGGTGAGAAGAAAAGGTGAAGGCATATTGGAGTTGAAGAGTGGAGATATTTTTTATTACAGGGGAACTGACACAGGAAGAACAGGAGGTGTTGGATTCATCATCAACAAAAAATTGAAGAATAATATCGTGGAAATGGAAAGTTCATCCGAGCGGGCAGCTAGAATAGTGCTTCAAATAAATAAAAGATATCAACTTCAAATAGTCCAAGTTTATGCGCCAACGTCATCATACTCGGATGAGGAAGTGGAAGATTTTTACCAAGAAGTTGGAGAACTGCACGACAAAGGAAGCTGCCATCTAAAAGTGGTCATGGGTGATTTCAATGCCAAGGTAGGAGAACAAAAGGAAGACGACAGCGCAGTTGGAAAATGGGGCTATGGAGACAGAAATGAACGAGGGGACCGACTTGTAGACTTTGCTGAATGTACTAGTCTATATATAATGAACACTTTCTTCAAAAAGAATCCCAATAGAAAATGGACCTGGAAAGGACCCAATGGTACCAAAAACGAAATTGACTACATACTAGTAAATAAGAAGCAATTGGCTGAAGACTGTTCCGTCCTCAACCAGTTTAAAACTGGAAGCGACCATCGCTTGGTAAGATGCAGAATAAAATTCAACTCAAAGTTAGAAAGACAGAAGCTTATAAAGAAGAAGCCTAAGTCTATCATCAACACGCAGGTGCTAAAAGAACGAAAAGAAGAATTTCAGCTCCAACTGAAAAATCGATTCAGTGCACTGGAAGACCAAGAAGTTGAATCCCAATTTATAGAGATACTCAAGGAAACTGCTGAAGAAATAGGCGGAACAGTTAAAACAAAGCCAGAGAAAAAGTTGACTGAAAAAACAAGACTGCTGATGGAAAAAAGAAGGAAAATGTTAATTACTAATGATCCTAAAGAAATGATCCATTTTGCAGAACTAAACAAAACTATAAGGAAGTGCATCAAGGAAGATGTGAAAAAATATAATTATGAACTAATCGAGAAAGCCATAGAAAACAATATAAGTTACAAGAAAATGAAGCAACATCTCTCGATCGGAAAGAGACAGCTGGTGGCCTTGATGCTAGAAGACGGCTCCATAACCCATAGTAGGAAACTGATCCTGAAACGGGTACAAGAATTTTACACCAAGCTGTATGAGGATCCTCTAGGAAATGATGAAGTAAATGATGATGCAAACATGCCCACCGAAGAGGTCCCAGGTATCCTTCCGGAAGAGGTGAGACACGCAATCAGAAGTATGAAGAATGGAAAAGCATCTGGAATGGATGGTATCACAGCGGAAGTATTCAAAGCAATGGGGAATCATACGGAAACAATTCTCGCTAAGATTTTTAATTCCTGTCTGAGGAAGAAAAAGATACCAGAAACATGGAACCACGCATGTATTATCCTTCTGCACAAGAAAGGTTCCAAAGAAGACTTGAATAACTACAGACCGATCAGCCTACTCCCAACAGTCTACAAAATATTCACCAAAATACTCACTATGCGCCTTCAAAACCATCTTGATGCTGCCCAACCCAGAGAGCAAGCTGGATTTCGCAGTGGGTATAGGACGATGGACCACATCCAAGTCGTGAGAGAGGTAATCAGTCAGACCAACGAGTATGAATTACCTCTATGTATGTGCTTTATCGACTACGAGAAAGCATTCGACTCTGTCCGAACTTCGTCGGTGTTACGTGCACTAAAGAAACAAGGAGTAGAAGAAACGTACATAACCTTGATCAAGAATATCTACGAAAATGCGACAACATCTGTCCAGCTACATGAAGAGACGAGTTCCTTTAAGGCCGAAAAGGGAGTGAGACAAGGAGATACTATGTCCCCTAAGTTATTTACAGCAGCTCTAGAGGAAGTATTCAAAAGGCTAGACTGGGAGGAAAAAGGCATAAAGGTAAATGGAGAATATCTGAGTCACCTGCGCTTTGCAGATGATATCATACTGTTCGCAGGAAGCCCAGAAGAGCTCCTTAGAAGAACTGAAGAGCTTGAGCAAGCAAGCCGAGAAGCTGGACTTAAGATGAATCTTAATAAAACAAAGGTTATGTACAACTCTTTCACAAATTCTGAGAAGATACATATCAACGGAGCAGAACTTGGAGAAGTAACCAGCTATGTTTACTTAGGTCAACTCATCACTACTGATGGTTCGCTTCTTGGAGAAATCAACCGGAGAGTGAAGATGGCATGGAGTGCTTTTGGCAAGAATGCGAACATCTTTAAATCAAATATTCCAGTCTTCCTAAAAAGGAGACTGTATGACCAATGTGTTCTGCCTGTTCTGACATATGGTTGTGAAACATGGACCATGAATGCCAGAATGATACAGCGCCTGCAAACAACACAGAGGGGCATGGAGAGATGCATGTTAGGGATCACCGGAAGAGACCGCAAGAGGAACGACTGGGTAAGAAAGAAGACGGGAGTCTGTGACGTGATTAGAAGAGTGAAGGTGTTAAAATGGCAGTGGGCAGGCCACATTGCTAGAAGAAATGACCAGCGTTGGACGTCCAGTGTCATTGAATGGATCCCAAGAAACATCAAGAGACCAAAAAGAAGACCGAAAGACAGGTGGGACAGAGAGCTTGTTAAGTTCTTGGGGCAAACTTGGAGGAGGGAGGTGACTCAGATATTCTCCATTTATCTTTATGCCTTTTTCCTCCCAGTCTAGCGTTTTGAATACTTCATCTAGAGCTGCTGTAAATAACTTAGGGGACATAGTATCTCCTTCTCTCACTCCCTTTTCGGCCTTAAGGGCACTCGTCTCTTCATGCAGCTGGACAGATGTTGTCGCATTTTCGTAGATATTCTTGATCAAGGTTATGTACGTTTCTTCTACTCCTTGTTTCTTTAGTGCACGTAACACCGACGAAGTTCGGACAGAATCGAATGCTTTCTCGTAGTCGATAAAGCACATACATAGAGGTAATTCATACTCGTTAGTCCGACTGATTACCTCTCTCACGACTTGGATGTGGTCCATCGTCCTATACCCACTGTGAAATCCAGCTTGCTCTCTGGGTTGGGCAGCATCAAGATGGTTTTGAAGTCGCATATTGAGTATTTTGGTGAATATTTTGTAGACTGTTGGGAGTAGGCTGATCGGTCTGTAGTTATTCAAGTCTTCTTTGGAACCTTTCTTGTGCAGAAGGATAATACATGCGTGGTTCCATGTTTCTGGTATCTTTTTCTTCCTCAGACAGGAATTAAAAATCTTAGCGAGAATTGTTTCCGTATGATTCCCCATTGCTTTGAATACTTCCGCTGTGATACCATCCATTCCAGATGCTTTTCCATTCTTCATACTTCTGATTGCGTGTCTCACCTCTTCCGGAAGGATACCTGGGACCTCTTCGGTGGGCATGTTTGCATCATCATTTACTTCATCATTTCCTAGAGGATCCTCATACAGCTTGGTGTAAAATTCTTGTACCCGTTTCAGGATCAGTTTCCTACTATGGGTTATGGAGCCGTCTTCTAGCATCAAGGCCACCAGCTGTCTCTTTCCGATCGAGAGATGTTGCTTCATTTTCTTGTAACTTATATTGTTTTCTATGGCTTTCTCGATTAGTTCATAATTATATTTTTTCACATCTTCCTTGATGCACTTCCTTATAGTTTTGTTTAGTTCTGCAAAATGGATCATTTCTTTAGGATCATTAGTAATTAACATTTTCCTTCTTTTTTCCATCAGCAGTCTTGTTTTTTCAGTCAACTTTTTCTCTGGCTTTGTTTTAACTGTTCCGCCTATTTCTTCAGCGGTTTCCTTGAGTATCTCTATAAATTGGGATTCAACTTCTTGGTCTTCCAGTGCACTGAATCGATTTTTCAGTTGGAGCTGAAATTCTTCTTTTCGTTCTTTTAGCACCTGCGTGTTGATGATAGACTTAGGCTTCTTCTTTATAAGCTTCTGTCTTTCTAACTTTGAGTTGAATTTTATCCTGCATCTTACCAAGCGATGGTTGCTTCCAGTTTTAAACTGGTTGAGGACGGAACAGTCTTCAGCCAATTGCTTCTTATTGACTAGTATGTAGTCAATTTCGTTTTTGGTACCATTGGGTCCTTTCCAGGTCCATTTTCTATTGGGATTCTTTTTGAAGAAAGTGTTCATTATATATAGACTAGTACATTCAGCAAAGTCTACAAGTCGGTCCCCTCGTTCATTTCTGTCTCCATAGCCCCATTTTCCAACTGCGCTGTCGTCTTCCTTTTGTTCTCCTACCTTGGCATTGAAATCACCCATGACCACTTTTAGATGGCAGTTTCCTTTGTTGTGCATTTCTCCAACTTCTTGGTAGAAATCTTCCACTTCCTCATCCGAGTATGATGACGTTGGCGCATAAACTTGGACTATTTGAAGTTGATATCTTTTATTTATTTGAAGCACTAGTCTAGCTGCCCGCTCGGATGAACTTTCCATTTCCACGATATTATTCTTCAATTTTTTGTTGATGATGAATCCAACACCTCCTGTTCTTCCTGTGTCAGTTCCCCTGTAATAAAAAATATCTCCACTCTTCAACTCCAATAGGCCTTCACCTTTTCTTCTCACCTCACTAAGTCCTAAAATGTCCCACTTGATCTTCTCCAGTTGTTCTTGGAGCTCTTGAAGTTTATCTTCACTGGACAAAGTCCGGCAGTTAAAGGTAGTTAGGTTGAGGTTGAAGGAATTGGGTAAGGATGAGAAAGAGTGGCAGTGGGCGTTTAACCTCCGGGGATTCCTAGCACCCTCTGCCTTCATGCCTTGTTTCTGACCACTGCCACAGTCAGAGGCAATCCAGCCTCCGGAGAATGAGGGCCGTTTTTTATGGGTGTACATGTCATGGGGGGATTGTGGGCCTTAAAACACCACGCTTGCCCAGAGCGGGTTGGTGAGTACCTCTTTCTCTTTGGCCGGAGATATTGCAGAAAGACTTCACAGCATGGTTGAACCTACCAGTGTCCGAGGACACCACTGTTCTACGCCCTTTAGCCTCCGTTTACACCCTTCCGCCGACTTTGAGGCAGTGAAGTGAGGCAGTTGGAAGGGATATATATATATATATATATATATATACTAGTTAATGTGTGCTTGCATTCTGCAAGCATTTTCTCTCATCTTTATATAAATTAAATTATTCCCAATCGATTACATACAAAATCATATAACTGTGTCAAATTTCAAGTTTGTTGCTCATTTAGAAGTACTTTATAATTTTATTTTGAGGCACTTCCAGATGTGCTAGAAACTTGAAATTTGGTAGGATTACAGGTTTTTCGTCACATCCTAAAAAAAACCTAAAACTTTCGAAATTCCAATTTTGAGGGGCTAATTGGCCTCTTTCTGCCCCATTCTTGGCCCATAAGAAAACACGTAAATCAGTGTAGAGGTTTAATATTTGCATTTTAAAATTATTTCCCATCAAGAATTGAACTCGAGACCTTAACTATCCGATAGGATATAAATTGTAGTTTCTTATTTTTGAAGACAGAATTGAAATCCGAGGAGAATTAGAGTAAATTTTTACTATTTATCGGAAAAAAGCAGTAATTTTTCTGGATCGAAACAATCGGCAATATATGTGTGTATGTGTGGATGGATGGATGGATGAGATTTTTGGCACTCTAATGCAAAAAGTACTTGCCGTATTGTTACCAAATTTCATATATAACACTTTAACATGAGTACAAAGAACTGATTAATATTTGGACAATAACGGTTAACCGGAAGTCAAGGTTTATTCTAAACCTGTTTCGGTTTTTGCGAAATTTCTCCATTAAAACATAATTATTGTATATACAATTCTATACTAAGATTATAGAGAATGTAATTTCCTACAACTTTCATTTGAAAGAATTTTCCATAGCAGTTATTGTTTAGGAATTATTTATAAATAATCGGTTCTTTTGGTTTCCGTCAAGTATCTCCTTAGAAATGTAGTTATTGGTAATCTTCTTGAGGATCAAAGTTGTAGAGAATAATATTTCTTCCATGTTTGTTTGAAAAAAATTTTCGTAGAACCATCCTTTTCGGTGATATTTAACTTTTTCGTAATTTCAAGTATACAGTGCCACCAGTCCCCAATATTGTCCACTGCATTCCAGATGTTATAATCTTACCTTCGTTGTCAGTTGCCCTGATAGCATGGTTGATTGTTCTCCTCATGTAGTACTGCTTGAAAGTGGCTATGACTGTCTGATTCATAGGCTGAATTTCGCATGTGGTATTTGGAGGCAGAAACACAATTTTGGATAAAGTTCCTGTAACGATTGTGGGTGTCCAGGAGCATTGTCCAAAAGTAATATTACCTTAAAAACTAAATAATTCCTCCTGCAATATTGTCTAACTACTGGAATAAAATGAAGATTAAACCAATCCTGAAAAATTGTTCCAGTAACCCAGGCACTTGAATTAGATTTCCAGATGACTGGCAGCATTTCCTTAGCCTTCCCCTTCAAAGCTCTTGGATTTTCTGTATGGTAGACTAGCATTGGTTTTATTTAAAATCACCTGCTACATTGCCACCAAGAAGCAATGTGAGTCTGTCCTTAGCTGCCTTATGCCCAGGTGCAACTGCCTCTTCCTTTGCTAACTAGATTCGTGCAGGCATCCTTTTCCAAAATAATCCTGTCTCGTCATCATTAAAAATTTGACGAGCGGAATTCTTCAATTATTTTGGAAAACTCTTTTACAAATTCTTGTGCAGCCTTTTTATCTGCACTAGCAGATTCTCCAGTCAATTTAATGTTATGTAAACAAACCCTGCTCTTGAACTTATCAAACCAGCCTTGGCTTGCCTGAAATTCCGGAGTATCAGCAGCCCCTTCTCCTAAGCGTTTTTTCCAATCTTCATACAAACTGAGAGTCTTACCTTGTATTCCTGCAAGACTCACTGGAACGTTTTTTTGATGCTGATTTTCAATCCCTAATGTTAAAGATCGCTCCATTTCCTCCATCACTACACCTCACCTTTTAGACAGTCTTAGACAAAATATTTCCAGCATTTCTTACATATTTTTAATTTTGTCCTTCTCCTTCACAATTGACCCCACAGTTGACCGGTTAAGTCCAATGAGCATCCGATTGAAGCTAAACATTCGCCGCTTTCGGCACACCTAATTATTTCCATCTTTGTCTCAATTGTATTAAGTTTTTGAGTCCTACGTTTCTTTCCGCTTGTATTAGCACTTTCAGTCTTCTGTTTATCACCCATGTTTATAAAATAATACGTGTAAAATGCACAAACAAAGAAACACTGCTGTATGTACAAACAAAGACGGTAACATTGCCAAGACAGAATAATAATAATAATTTATTTATTATTAACGGACTTTACAGTGGTGTTAATCTTGTCAATTTCAGTACAATATTAAAAACATTGCACACAAATGTTACATTACATACAATACGTATATTATTTTGTAGCATACTTTAATTTATTAAAAGTGTTGGCTTGGCTTACAGACAGCACCATTATGAGATAGCTCCAAATGTTTGATCATCAGCTGACGAATGAAAGTCCAAATTCTGCGTTGTTCGGCGTACAAATGGCGGTTTAGGGGTGACAATTTACAATGTACGAAAGAGCGAATTGTACGAAAGTCGAATGTACGAAAGTCGAGGACTGTCTGTATCACAAAATATACAATTTTAACTTTCATCGTTTTGGCGTGGGACCGACAATATATATCATTCTTTAAGCTCTCTTCTTACAGAGGAAGAGGATTTAGAATATAGGACAGTGATGGCGAACCTTCTATAGTCCGCGTGCCAATGTTACCGAAATTTTCGAATCTTTTCCGCCTTGCGTGCCACAAAAAGTCCTTGATTTTTTTTGGGTGCCAACTAAATTAAATTCAAGATCAATAAATAAGATTGTAACCGTAAAACTTACGTTTACAATAGTTAACTAAATAAAACCAATGTTTTTGCGGCATTAAATCAGTACGATAAATGCTTTGTATGGTTTTCGCCTTTCGTTGGCGTGCCAACCAAAATCGTCTTGCGTGTTACTTATGGCACACGTGACATAAGTTCGCCATCACTGATATAGGAGGATACTAATATCTGGCCCAAACTACAATAGATGGAGAGCTGAAATTTTCAGAAATTGTATATGGCATGGATAAACTGCCGGAAGAAGTGAGATATTATACATTAGTGTCATAGGTTCGACTCCAGAAATTCCGAAATTTGCTTTATTTCTCATAAGAAAAGCATTTCTTTCGGGCACTTTCCGATAAGGTAGACAATTGAAACTTGGATGTTTGCCAGATATCCACGAGATCTATAGGGACCCATTATCACTTTTCCCGCAAGTGTCCTGGGTTCGTCTCCAGATGACCAGGTATATCTCCCATAAAGAAAGCATGGACAAAACTAAGAGGAATAAAGAGCTGATACTTTCAGGGTTTGTAGATGTCATGAGTATATCTCCATGTTATTTGACAACTCCTGCATAGGTGTCATCGGTTGACTCCAGACAGCCTTAACTTTGAGATAATTTCCCATAAGAAAAGCGTTGAACTTGGTGCAGGGCACTTTTGCATTTAAAATTTATCTGTCGGATCTTACTCTTTATAATAAGATGAGATAAAATACTTGCACAATGCAAGTACCCTATATATTTATACTATATGCTCAAATCTTACAGAGAAGGATATAGGATACTAGTGAATGTGTGCTTGCATTCTGCAGGCATTTATCTAACCTTATTATAAATACATCTACAACCCCTGAAAATATCAGCTTATTATTCATCTTAGTTTCGTCTATATGAAGGAATTTATTTTTACCATGCTTTATTATGTAAAATAATCTCAAATTTAAGGCTGCCTTGATTCGCATCAATGACTTCTACACAGGAGTTCTCAAATAATATGGAGATATTCTCATGACATCTACAAACAAAAGTGTTACAGGCTTGATACAGGACTTAGGATGGGAATCACTAACTGAGCGCCGATCACGCTCTAGGTTAAAACTTCTTGAAAGATTTAGAATGCATATATTCTCCAGCAATGTCGAAGAAAAAATAAGAGCGCCAACTTATATTGGTAGAATGGACCATCCTCGTAAAATAAGAGAGATAGCCTGTAAAACTAAGAGGTATAAAGGCTCGTTTCTCCCTAGAACGATAGCTGAGCAGAACAGAAGTTACAATAAGAAATCAGCCGACGTAGAGTGATATTATTCATTATTATGCACTTTCCCTTGGTGCTATTGCACCCCCTGCCACACACCATTGTGGTGGCTTGCTGGGTGAACTGTAGATTTAGATAGATATAGATATAGTTTCATCTATATGAAGGAATTTATTTTTTCCATGCTTTCTTATGGGAGATATACCAGGTCGTCTGGAGTTGAACCCAGGCCACTTGCAGTTAAATTGATAATGGTTCTCTACAGATCTCATGGATATCTAACAACCTTCCATGTTTCAATTCTCTATCTTATCGGAAAGTGCCCAAAATTAATTTTCAAAAATGCCGCAATGCTTTTCTTATGGGAAAAAATGCAATTTTCGGAATTTCTGGAGTCGAATCCATGACACCTAGGTATGAGATCTCAAATTTTCTGGCGGTTTCTCCATGCCATCTACAATTTCCGAATATCCTCCTCTGTAAGATTTGAGCTGATAGTATAGATAGGATACTAGTGAATGTGTGTATGCATTCTGCAAGCATATATCTAATCTTATTATAAATATAAAGAGTAAGAGCTGACAAATAAATTTTATATGCAAAAGTGCCTTGCAGCAATTTCAGTGCCTTTCTTATGGAAAATAATCTCAAATTTAAGGCTGCCTGGAATCGAACCGATGACACCTATGCAGGAGTTCTCAAATAATATGGAGATTGTTTAAAATTCAAAGATGTTTTTTGTACTATTACTTTGTATTACTTTGTATTGTGTGTCATGTCTTTCGGTCACGTGATGGTTGGCTGCATTACCTCAGGCGCTGCCATCGTGATGAACAGTTCCCAGTTCAAAAAGACTCTTCCCCGGGACTGACACGTTTTACGGAGCTCCTATCCTGTGAATCCTATCTTGTGAAAAACCGTTATGTGTTTGTTCCATCATAAGTTTGTTCATAAATAAGTACAAATTCATGAGTTCTTCAATTGTGTTGAACAACTTCTTGTTCCTCGAGTGATTTGAAAACAACACGTACTCATCTTTATAGTGAGCATCATTAATGTGAATTGTGCATTTCTTTGTTACTGTGCTCTCAGTGTTAATTGTATTTCTTGTGCTATTATGTTCTCAATGCTATTCGTGTATTTCATATAAGTGCCTCATATTGTGTTATCAGTTGCATATTTCGGTTGAACGATCCTGTGATTGTGAATACAGCGCCACTATTTCAATTTATACAGTCCACTAATTCCCTAAAAACACACATTTTTGGTCCTTCGGGCCGGATCGTTCAACTTGAGGCCGAAGCTAAAGCGACTACACGTGAATAGCCATCGGCAGTGATAAATCGTTCCCCCGGGCGAGGCTAACTGTGTTCCCGGAAGGCGAAAACCCACTTACTCAACAAGCCACTGACGAAGAGAACGGAGGAGAGACATTGTAGCAGTATGCAGTTTCGGCAGACAATGTAGGACTTAACAGTCTCGGCGCACATTGTAACATCGTAAGAACTGAGATCTTATGTTACAAGGTCAGATCTTTTTATCCCTTTCACATTCACTTTATCAATATTAACCTGAGATGGATTTTAACGTAAAAAAGGAACTTATAAGAAAGAGGGCATTAATTAAGTCCAAATTAACACGGACTCAAACATATGTAGATTCATCGCAGGCAGGCGATAATCTCGCGAGTTTACAATTAAGATACGAGAAATTTCGCGAAATTTGGGACGCCTATGATGACGTGCAATTAAGATTACAAATGGAGGATGATGAAGATCATTCATCCGACAGGTTGGAATTTGAGGATCGTTATTTTTTACTAGGAGGCAAAATTGCCTGTCTTTTAAATGTCACGACGGAAATAAAACAAGAAACATCTGTCCTATCTAGTAAGTCTAGGCAAAGCATGTCACCCGACATCACTGAGATTAAACTTCCGCGTATATCTCTTCCTAATTTTAATGGTGAATTGTCCACATGGGGTCAATTCAAGGACACTTTTGATAGTTTAGTAGTGAACAATCAATCACTATCAGAAATCCAAAGATTCTATTACTTGCTATCCGTATTGAAAGGTCAACCGAAAGAGCTAATTCAAAACCTACCGGTGACCGCAGCGAATTTCACTGATGCATACAACATAATCTGTAAACGCTATGATAACAAGAGGTTAATCGCTATGCAGCATGTAAAGTCTCTGCTCATGCTACCTGATGTGCAGAGGAATTCAGAAACCGACTTCAGGCATTTAATTAATCAAGTCGTAAGTAACAAGGATTCTTTGAAGGCATTAGATATACAAATTTCTCTTGACGAAATGTTGATATCGCAATTAGTTTTGGATCGCATAGACAAGAAAACAAGAACGGAGTTTGAATCCCGTTTCGATAGAAACGCTTTCCCCATGTTAGAGGAATTAATACAATTCCTGGAGGTGAAATGTCAGACACTGCAGTTGGTGCAACCTGATAAGCCACAAGTTATTCATGAGCGTACAAACAAACAAAAACGTGATCATAAGGGTCAAAGCCAGACCAGACACAGTTACTTAAATACCGTTAATTCAAGTGTAATCTGCAGTGAACCTCATGCCTTATTTAAATGCTCAAAGTTCATTTCATTACCCATTAAAGAACGTAATGAAATAATCAAGCGTCATAACTTGTGCAACAATTGTTTAAGGGGAAATCATCGCGCATCCGCCTGTAAATCACACTATCAATGTTTTAAATGTCAACAACGACATCACACCCTGTTACATTATGATAGGGACAACAATTCAATTTCATCCCCTGCCAAGAGGAACGATGGAGTCAGTGGCCCAGCAAATAGTCACCAAGACTCAACCCAACCCACTATGTCTTATCACACATTAAGGAGACAGTCAGGATTTCATGTTTTGTTAAGCACTGCGGTAATCCAAGTAAGGAATAAACAAGGGCAGTGGCAGAACGTTCGAGCTTTACTCGACAGCGGATCCCAGGTACATTTCATAAGACAAAATTGTGCACAATTACTAGGAGTTAGGCGGAAGAAAATGTTCACCCCACTCCAAGGTTTCAACGAGATATCCTTAGAAACTACTCATAGCGTGGACTTGGAAATAAAGTCATGCATGAGCGAGTACAAGGCCCACGTAACCTGCGCCATACTCCCGAAAATTACAGGCAATGTACCAGCAACTCACATCGATAGTCGAGATTGGGAACTACCACAGAGTTGCCACTTGCGGATCCAGGTTATCACACCCCACAAAGGATAGATGTTTTGATAGGAGCACAGCTGTTCTGGCAGATCTTATTACCAGGCCAGAGATTAAGACAGGGCCCGTATCCAGTGTTACAAAACACGAAATTAGGCTGGGTTTTAAGCGGTGAATGTAATTCAGCACGAGATGACAAGAAACAGAGTCGTCAAAGGAGCCTGATTCTCACTAATAATGTCACCTTAGAACAGCAACTGCAAAGGTTCTGGGATGTGGAAGAATTAAACAAACGGTGTACTCTCGTGAGGAGAAACTTTGCGAACAACACTTCGCGCAGAACACGACGCAAGACCAGACAGGTCGCTTCGTGGTGAAATTGCCCAAACAGCAGGAAACTGATTCATTGGGTGATGCAAGGCAGGCAGCATTAGCCAGGTTTGTTCAAACTGAGAACAGACTAGCTCATAATAACAAATTAAGGAAGCAATACGTTGATTTCATGCAAGAATACGGGGAACTAGGCCACATGAGAGTGGACGAGTAAGACGTTAAGGTTAGCTATTTCCCACCACATCGTCCAGTGTTCAAAGAATCCAGTTCCGCAACTAAGATGCGTGTAGTCTTTGACGCATCCAATCCTACTACCAACAGTAAATCACTAAACGATATTCTTATGGTAGGGCCTACCATACAGCAGAATTTATGTTCCATTATCATGAGGTTCAGGACCCATCAAATAGCTTTAACGGCAGACATTACTAAAATGTATTGCCAAGTACTCATGCACCCAGATGACCAGAAACTTCAGAAGATATTCTGGCGTAGCAGTCCTGATGAACCCATCTGACAATATCGGCTCACAACCGTAACCTATGGAACAGCGCCAGCATCCTTTTTGGCAACAAGATGCCTCAAGGCATTAGCATTCGAAGAGCAAAACAAATTCCCTAGAGCGTCAGAAATACTACTAAGAGATTTCTATGTCGACGACGGTATCACAGGAGCCGACAACCAAGAAGAAGCTGTCCAACTCCAGAAGGATTTGCAGCAACTACTCCAACTAGGCGGTTTCCAGCTCAGAAAGTGGTGCAGTAATAGTAATGAAGTTCTCAAAAACATTCCTGTTGAGTTAAGGGAGATGCAACATTCTTTAGAAGCCAGTGATAGCGAGATGGTAAAAACTCTAGGGCTCAAATGGCAGCCCACAACAGATCATTTTTTAATCATCACCCCAGCTCATAAAAAATACAAGGCATATTGTACCAAACGAGAGGTTCTGTCTTTGATTGCATCAACATTTGACCCACTAGGGCTAGTGAGTCCAGTTGTCATTACAAGCAAAATTTTCATGCAAATATTCTGGCAGGAAAGGCTCAACTGGGATGACAAGTTACCTTCAGATCTCCTGCAAGAGTGGGAGTCAATAAGCAAACAAATTCCATTAGTAAACCACATCAAAATCAATCGATGTGTCTTAGTTCCTGGAAAAAGGGTGATCATTGATTTGCATGGATTTTCAGATGCGTCCGAAAAGGTTTATGGGACTTCTATTTATCTACGCTCAGAGAATGAGAACAAAGAAACAGCAGTGCATTTGTTGTGCTCAAAATCCAGAGTAGCACCAATTAAAAGAATATCTCTTCCGAGACTTGAATTGTGCGGCGCACTACTCCTTTCAAGATTGGCAAAAGAGGTCGAACAGATTCTCAATTTAAATATAAATAATATGTATTTTTGGACTGATTCTACAGTGACACTAGCGTGGATCTCTGGATGCCCAACTAAGTGGAAAACGTTTATTGCCAATCATGTTTCTGAAATACAAGAAAACACCGCACCTCAAAATTGGAGACGTGCGATCAGCTGATAACCCAGCTGACCTATTAACCCGAGGAATCCCAGCGGAAAACAAACTCTTTATGGTGGGCGGGTCCAAAATGGTTGAAACAGGATGCCTCAGAATGGATATCATCAGCAGACAGAGCAGTCTCAGAACCTAATCCAGAGGAAATGGAAAGGGTAATTACACTCATTGCATGCAAACAGCAGGTGGAATTCATCCACGATTTCTCAAGCTTTAAGAAACTTCTAAGAGTAATGGCATATTGCCTTAGGTTTCAGCTATAGAAGTCATGAAGGAAAAGACAAAAGGAATAAAGATAAATGGGAAAAGAATACATTGTATTAGATTCGCTGATGATATTGTCATAATAGCAGATTTGGAAAAAGATATGACTAGAAAGTTAAAAGTGATGCTTGAAATACTTAAACACTGGGAATTAAGAATAAACGTAAAGAAAATGAAGGTGTTGGTTATAAGTAAGAGTAACAAAGAAATAAAAACGAATATAAGGATAGATAATAAAAAAGTTCAGCAGGTAAAACAGTTCGTTTATCTAGGTAGTGTAATTACCTGTGTGCACCGAAGAAGTAAAGAGAAGTATAGCCTTGGCAAAACAAGAAGAAAGTATTAACAAGTATGCACATTAATATTGAAAGAAGGAAAGCTTTTGCAAAAGCATTTGTATGGAGTGTATTACTTTATGGAAGTGAAAGTTGGACTTTGAGAAAGCATGAGGAAGCATGAGGAAGCCCGTTTGGAAGCAGTGGAAATGTGGATATGGCGGAAAATGACAAGAACGAGTTGGACTGAAAGGAAATCAAATGTGGAAGTATTAAGGGAAGTGAATGAGTGAGGAAAGGAAGTTATTAAAAGAAATGGAAAGAAGGAATGTAAAATTTGTTGGCCATGTTATAAGGCATAATGAGTTGGTTTCAAACATTTTTGAAGGCAAAATTTTAGGAAAGAAAAGTAGAGGAAGACAGAGGAAAACTTATTTAGAGGACATCAAGGCGATAATGGGATGTGATGGATATGAAAAGCTGAAGAGAGCAGTAGTAGAGAGAAGCGAATGGTTGCATCGACAAGGCTTAGCCTTGAGGATATGAATGAATGAAATGAATTATAAACTATATTATTGATTATTTATTCGAATACTTAATGATAAGAAAGAAGTATACGATATCATTCAGAAATTTTTAATATCAACGAAGATATTAGCGATTTGTCTGTCATAAGAATCGAAAGAATCCTTTATTGCAATTACGTTGTGAAAACAGTAATAAAACTAATATTAATGGAATTTTCGTAGGTCTAGTCTGATGTAATTTGGTGGGAAGAAAACAACTTTGATGTTTGCCAAATGACGTATGTCTCGGGGATGAGAGGCACATTGATCGACAGAAAGAATAATTTTGCAGACTTTAACTTTCATTTGTGTATCGAGTGCTATTAAGAAGTCTTTGAATATTTGAATAGTCATCCAAGACTTTTTTTAGCCACGTACTTAGTAGGCAGCTTCTTAACATTCTTAAAACATCTAGGATTTTTAAATTTACCTATAGTCAAAGGTGATAGCTTATCACTCCCATCAGCATTGCACACAAGAAGAAGAGTTATCCTTTTGTTAGACTTTATACCTCCTTCGCATGGTTCTCCTTGCACGGTAAGAGTTCTATTCGGTTGCATATTGTAAAACAACCCGGTCTCATCTGCATTGTAAATGTTACAGAGTGCATAACCTTTTATCTCTTCCAATAACTCCCCTTTTTTCCTTGTTTCAGCTGTTTCTATATTAACACTTTCCCTCTCCAGATATAGTATTATAGACAACATTATAGTGCCTCTTAAACCTGTCAATCCAGCCGTTGGATGCAGTGAAATCCTCTACCAAGCCTTGCAGCCAAATATAATAATGCCTTCCCTTTCAAAAGAGGACAGCAGTGTTACCTGCTTGAACCAAACGGAAAGGGCCATCTCCAGCTCTTCTAGAGGTGAAAATTTCAAAGATTTTCTTTGTTTAGAAAAATGTCCACACTGTAAATAACTCATTTCTATATCCTCGCGAATCTTCATGATCATGTTTAGTGTGGATACGGCAATTCCTAAGCGTGAAGCTAATTGACCACATGTTCCCATATTCACATCAACTTCTGCTAAAATGTCAGTCTTCTTGCGTATAGTAAATGCTTTGCATTTTTTATGCTGTTATTCACATTACGGGTTATTAACAAATTTTGAAAAACTACACGTATTATAATAAATTTGATGTGCAGAATGTTTGCAATATTGTCAAAATAGCTGCAGACAAAAGAACAACCTTATGTTTCAGGCATCTGCGATGACTTAATGCTGTTATCGGTGTAGACGCGTAGTAGGGGTATAGTTTTAAAAACAGTAAATTTTTATCCTCCTATAAATGTGCAACAGAAATGTATGAAAATGAAGTTTATTAAAGATTTTCACTTAATGAATTAACAAATAATTAATACATTAAAAATCCTGGACACTGTGACATGAACAGGAAGAGAAGAGTATGGCTCCCGTACTGTGCAAAGGTGCTGTTGCAGATCAATTTCAGAAAAAAATGGTCAGAAACAGGTGATGAGGGATCTAGCAGCGAGGTTCTGAGGTATTTTGTAAAGAAGATAACACTTAAGGACGTAAAATCGGGTGCAAAATGTATTAACTGGACTTCAATTTTTTGTCGTAAATTCGAGGAAACGGAAAATCAGGGAAACATAAAATCCGTTAAATTTTAGTATTGCTTTTACATATCATTCGTTGGGACGAAGAGAAAAACTCGTGAAATCAAGGAAAACGTGAAATCGAAATTTCGCTGTATTTCCTTGCCATGGACATCGTATTTTCAGATATTTTCACTGAAAATTATCGTTATTCATGTCTATTTTTATATCCATTTCTACCAAATGGCCAGTGTTAGTACGAACAACCTTATGAAGGAATAGATTCTGACGAAAACTGAAGTTTTAGTGAAAGTGAAAGTTATAGTGAAATATCAATGTGATAATCAAAAGGAAAACCTGCCCAAACAAAAAAATTTTGGAACCTGTTTTTTTTACTTTCTCCATACGTAGTAGTGGGAAAGTATTGTATTCACAAAAAAAATCGACTTCAAGATTTCAATGGAAATACACGTTTTGAGGTCCCTAGAACACATTTAGACTATTTTCAGAATGATGTGTGCGTGTGTGTGTATAATTGTGGATGTTCTAACTCAAAAGGTACATACCATATCGTTACCAAACTTCATATATAACACTTTAACACGAGCACAAAGAACTGATTAGTTTTTGGACAATAACGGTTAACCGGAAGTCCAGGTTTATTCGAAACCCGATTCGGTTTTTGCAATATTTCTCCATTAAAACATCATTATAATATATACAATTCTAAACAAATGTTATAGGGAATGTAATTTCTTACAACTTTCATTTGGAACAATTTTCTATAGGAGTTATTGTTTAGGAATTATTTATAAATAATCAGTTTTTCGGTTTCCTTCAAATATCTCCTTAAAAACATCGTTGTTGGTAATCTTCGTAAGGACCAAAGTTGTAGAGAATAACATTTCTTCCAAGTTTTGTTTGAAACAAATTTCCGTAGAACCATACATTTCGGAGATATTTCGATTTTTCTTAATACCAGTATACCTTCAATACTGGAGATTTTGATTACTTGGGGTTTGTATCTTTGTGTAACTATTAACATTCAGGATCTCCACCTTTTGCATGTAGCTTCCCTCTCTGATTCATAATAAATGACTTTGCAAAGAAAAAAATCCCATAAAAACTTAATCTCGTCGTTTCTGACAGGTGGGTTTGTATAGTTGCAATATAAAAATATTCAGTATTGTAATCATTACATAGTAATTTTCTTATAAGGTGAGTCAATGTTTTATTTCCATTAACTGAAAACATTTTGCTGAATATTTTTTTGAAAAAATCTGATGTGGCCAACACGACTTTCTCCGTATTTGGGGTATAGATATTTAAATTATTATGAATAGCATTATGAGGGAAAATTATTATTTCGTATCGTAAAAGAATACAGTCATCCTTATTGCCATAAATTATGTAAATTTTTAATATGTTTACAGAATTCACCACTACATCGTGTTGGCGCTGTATACTGGTATTAAGATAAAGCGAAATATCTCCGAAATGGATGGTTCTACGAAAATTTGTTTCAAACAAAACTTGGAAGAAATATTATTCTCTACAACTTTGGTCTTCACGAAGATTACCAATAATGACGTTTTTAAGGAGATATTTGACGGAAACCGAAAAAACCGATTATTTATAAATAATTCCTAAACAATAATTCCTATAGAAAATTGTTTCAAATGAAAATTGTAGGAAATTACATTCTCTATAACCTTTGTGTAGGATTGCATATACAATAATGATGTTTTAACGGAGAAATATCGCAAAAACCGAATCGGGTTTCGAATAACCTCATCTTCCGGTTAACCATTATTGTCCAAAAACTAAACAGTTCTTTGTGCTCATGCTAAAGTTTTATATACGAAGTTTGGTAACGATATGACAAGTACTTTTTGAGTTAGAGCACACACAATCACAGACACACACACACACACAGACATCATTATGAAAATAGTCTAAACGTGTTATAGGGACCTCAAAACATGTATTTCCATTGAAATCTCGAAGTCAATTTTTTTCGTGATCACAATACAGTAGAACCTCATAAATCCGGCACCCTCAGGACCTAGCGCGAGCCGGATTTTAGAAAATTCAGGTTTTTTGAAAATGTTGCACATTGCCTAAGTATCCAGGGGCAAATCGGACTATTGCGGGATAAAACAAAAGAAAGTTTTTTGAATCTATATAATGTTTCAAAATTTAATCAGAAATCACGCCAGAATATTTTAAAATATGAAATACATACGCAAAATGTATGTAAATAAACATGCAAAATATTAAATAAATCATAATAGACACCTTGCCCTCTAGCCACTCTTGGCTACGCCACTGCACCTTCATACCATATAATGGCCTATACGTAAAAAAAATAAAATACATAATATTAAAATCCAAAATTTACGCCAAAACTTATAAAAGAAAGAATCATTAACAAGTGGACGAATTTGGAATAAGGTCATAGCAAATTTAATGCCAATTTAATACCAATTTACACGTCTCGTTTCTATTCTCGATGGCTAGACGATAAGGTCGAGACAGCGTCTTTAGTTGCGGGAATGCAAGTTTCATTTCATTTCAGTGTTGGAAGCTTTTTGAAGGTTTTTCTGCGAAATTGTCTTGAACATATCACACAGATTGCTTCATACATAGTGATCTTTCCTTAATAAGTTTGTCTTTAATTAAGTACAAATTCATCATATCCTGTGATTCGATGCATGACCGCTGCTCTAAAGCCGATATTGTATCAGTGACTAATTCTATGCAACGGTCTATTGAAGGCTTGTTTGCAGCTGCATTGTCATCATCGTCACTTTCACCTTTTTCATCATTCTCACGTTCGGGTTCCAAAACCATTTTAACTATTTCTCTGTCAGTTAGCTGATTCACTACAGGCACTTCATAGTCGATTTCCATTCAGTTTTCATCGTCTTCTTCCAGACCCTTCGTGAAAGCGTTATTCGTCGATCCCTTAGCAAATTCCATAATTTCAGACACCAGTTTCTTTTTGTCACTAACATTTAAACCTAGAAAATCTGGTGGTGATTCATCACATTCTTCAAACATGCTTGCAGGCCACAAATTATGCCAGGCATTTTTCGGTGTTGCAGCCGTTACATCATTCCACGCTTTAGCTAGAGTCCAAATCGAGTCCTTAATGTTAAATTCCTTTTTAAATCCGTTAACACCTTGGCCTCTATTGCAAGCAACAAGCAATTTCTGCATAAATTGCTGTTTGTAATAGCATTTTAGTGAGCGTAATATTCCCTGATCCATAGGTTGAATAATAGATGTACAATTTGGAGATAAATAAACCACACGCACGTTACCCAATACCAAAAGTGACGGGCAGGACAGTTATCTAATGTCAGAATTATTTTACAATCATCACCTAGTCCCTTAGATTTACAATGAGCACGTGCCTCCGGTGCAAAATAATTCAAAAACCAATCCAACATTAATTGAGAAGTTATCCATGCACGTTTATTAGCGTGGTAGTTGAAAGGAAAATTCTTTACACTCTTTAAGTACTATAAGTACTTAAAAAGTACTTGCCCTATCGTTACCAAACTTCATATACAACAGTTTAACATGAACACAAAGAACTGATTAGTTTTTGGACTCTATCGGTTAACCGGAAGTCGAGGTTTATTCAATACCCGATTCGGTTTTTCTGATTTTTCTCCGTTAAAATTTCATTACTGTATATACAATTCAATACAAAGGTAATCGAGAATGTAATTTCCTACAACTTTTATTTTAAACAATTTTGCATAGCAGTTATTGTTTAGGATTAATAATCGGTTTTTCGGTTTCCGTCAAATATCTCTTTGTAAACGTCGTTATTGGTAATTTTTGTAAGGATGAAAGTTGAAGAGAATAAAATTTCTTCCAGGTTTTGTTTGAAACAAATTTTCATAGAACCATCCATGTCGGAGATATTTACCTTTTTCTTAATTACCAGTATACAGCACTTCTACCATGTAGCGGTGAATTCTGTAAACATATTCAAAATATACCTAATTTACGGCAATAAGGACTACTGTATTCTTTTACGATATGAAATGATAATTTTGCCTCATAATGCTGTTTATAATAATTTAAATGTATATACCCCAATTATGGTGAAAATCATGTGTTTGCATTTTGTGAAGGTAGACGTAATAACAATCCTGAAAATTTGGTTAGATTCAAAGGAACTATCACTTACCGAGTCTGCACATTTAGCATGGAATGGTTCTGTACGTAGTATAGTGAATGTATTGTGATCAGGAAAAAAATCGACCTCGAGGTTTCCAACGAAATCGGTACACGGTTCGAGGTCTCTAGAACACGTTCAGTCTATTTTTGGCATGATGTATTTGTGTGTGTGTAATTGTGAGTGCTCTATCTTGAAAAGTACTTACTATATCATCACTAAATTTCATATATAGTGCTTTGGTATGGGCACAAAGAACTGATTAGTTTTTGGGCAATAACGATTAACAAGAAGTCTAGGTTTATTCAAAACCCTTTTCCGTTTTTGCGATATTTCTCCATTAAAACATTATTATTGTATATACAATTCTATACAAAAGTTATAGAGAATGTAATTTCCTACAACTTTCATTTGAAACAATTTTCCATAGCAGTTCTTGTTTTGGAATTATAAATAATCGGTTTTCGGTTTCCATCGAAAATGTTCTTTAAAACGCTGTTATTTACAATCTTTATAAGGACCTAAGTTATAGAGAATAATATTCCTTCCAACTTTCGTTTGAAGCAATTTTTCGTAGAACCATCCATTTCAGAGATATTTAACTTATACGTCAAATTCCAGTTATCTAACCAATAATGATGTTTGAAAAGGTCACTGTATTCTGATTTAACAAAAAATAATACAATAATTACAATTTTTTTATTTAATTTTTATATATTTTTTTGCGGTGTTGTCGGATTGCTATCGATATATATCAAAAGCGGTGTTGCCGGATTTCGATCAATGAATCGAAGGCATTCTCTGTCTCTCTTTTACCAAGGTGAGGTTTTCGTATTTAATTTGATGAATCGAAGGTTAATTTATCTTTGCTAAATCCCCTGCTTAGGATGTGATTGGCATTTCCATGTCCCCTTGAACTATATTCTTATCCTATCCACTTTTAAAAGGAAAATAAAATGATTTGGGTGAGATTAAAGAGGAATAAAACAATATTTCTTTTTAAAAAATTTATTGGTTTACATAAATTGTGAGGCCATCTTCTTTTTTTATCAAATTATAAATTTGATCTCCCTCCAATTTGCTGTAGGCCATTATTTCATTTTCAGTAATGCTCGTTTATCGCTTCTGGAGGTATATTTTTCCCTTCCACCCCATCCTTTCCCTGTCCACCACCTCGGCAATAATCGCATCGCCATATCTTGTGATGGTTTTTTTTAGGTTTGTTATGGGGTACAATACCCCTTCTTTCAGGTCCTCCGCTTTTATAAAGGGAGTGTTGGTACTCCCTTGTATGCCAAGCACCTTGCACTTCAAGGATTCCATCTAAAAAAAAGAGAAGAACGTGTGTGAAATATAAATGAATGTATTTAAAAAATGAGAAAAGTGAGCGGGGATTGAAGCACTCACATAAGTGGGCATTTGCAGTCACATTAAAATTTTCCTCACACCGTTTTTTTTCTGCAAACTATGTGCACGATTGACTCTGATTTTGAAATGGATTCGATATCACAATATGAGTAAAAAAAATTATTCTTACTGTGGGTGGTAGTGGTGGTGGTAAGAGGAGAATGAAATCATATGGTGGTTTTTTACCATTTCCAAAGAGATCCTGAATGAAATATATAAAAGCTAAGTTGAAATAAAGAATTAGTATGCTTTATTTCCTTGTATACATCTTTTGGGAGATTTAAGGTGTTGCTTAACGGAACTAAAAAATCTTCTACATGAAGCTCAAAGGCTCGAGGAATATTTTTCTGCGAATGACATATAAAAATATTCACTTTCCCAAAACTTATCCAGGATTCGTTGGCAAATGGTAGATTCCACATGTTTTAAGCAAAGGTCATATAATGACTGCATCTAGTAATGAGTGGGGGAAAACACGTAAGAACACGTTTTAATCACTTTTGAGTTAGAAAAAATAAGAAAAGTACTTGCTGTTGTGATGTCGGTGGCGGGGGCAGCAGTGATGGCTTTGATGGTGGTGACGGTGATGCGTTGACGGAGGTTGGTGGTCGTGATGACGTTGGTGAAGCGATCTCACAGCGTTGGCACGGAGGTTGATGGTGGCAATGGCATTGGTGATATATAGAGCATCGGTACAGAGCTTCAGTGATGCGAGCACACGGAGCGTAAGTGACAGAATTACCCTTAAGAGGCTGCACTCATTTTTGAAGACCGGCTTCACTCTCTGCCAATTGTTTCGAATTGGAAGATTCCCCATCATAATTAAAGTTCGAGGAGGTGGGGTGTATTATTATTAAAAATTTTTACAACTTTCAGCGTCGTTTAATCGCTAGGTCTTGGTGCTATAGGCCAATTGTTTTGAATTGGAAGATTCCCCGTCGTAATTAAAGACTGGGGAGGTTGGGGGAGGTTGCGTAATTAAAATATTTTACACCTGTCAGCATCCTTCCGCTCTCGGGTTCGAAATGATGGAATCCCGTCGTAAGTTAATTGGTGTTTATTATATCTGCAAGTGGTGTCGGCCGGGTGCGTCGTACATAGCGATAATCTGTTATTCCTTCGAAAACGTGTGAGGATAAGCACTGAAATACAAAGCAGTGACTAATTGTGCTTTCTCATTCCATTTGCACATGTGAGTTTGATGAGAATGTGTTGAGAGAAAAATACCCTACTCTGCATGTGGGAATATTCTAGAACGCTATTTCTAAATGCTCTTTCATTGGTGGAAAAAATGTGATATCGTCTCACGTTAGCATGGGAGATTTTAGCTGTGTTTCTTGAGGCTCTGAAGTGATCATACGGTCGTGAGAGAGTTCGAGAGTTTTTTGAGTTCAGACGGATACTCCGCTGAGTACGAGAAGAAGCCCTCTTCGCACTGAAAGGCAGTTAAAAAGTAAGTTTCATTCCTTTTTTTTAATGTTGGGTTAAGTAATAAATTCCTCAATTTTTGGTTAGATTTCAATATGAGTCTCAAAAATGTAACGGAAAAGAGATGGCCCGTGTGAAGAGGGAGATGAGAGAGGAGGAAGGGGGTGACGCCTTCAGCTCGTTTTGTTTACGTTGAGTAGAAGTCACGCGGGAGAGAGAGATAAATAAGTTGATGCGAAGAGAAGGAGTGAGAGGCATTACTTGTCTCCACCGCCGGCCACGCATCCTTGCAGCGGGGACGAAGAGAGGGGGGAACTAGCTGCATCTCGCTGCGCAATCTTATTTCGCGGGGATATTTTTCCAGCATATTTGCGTATTACTGGATTGCGTTGTTTTATATGACAAAGTCGAAGATAATATATCCAGATTAAAGTACTGTTGTCATGAATGCAGTTCATTTCAGAATTCTATTCCAATATAATAGTTAAATGCAGACTTGGTGATGATCAATTCAGTGATGAAATTATTGCTTTCATTGTCATACTAAATTATTTAATATTAGAGAGGTTGATTTGTGTGATTGTTATAGGAATGGGGGATGTGATTGTATATAGATCTTTTTTTGGTTTATTACTTTCAGGTCTACTGCATGAATCAAAATTCCATACATATATATATTATATCCCTTTTTCTTTACTCTTTCATTCTTTCTAACACGGTGAGGATGGAAACACTTTGTGACGTATGTTTTGTGTACTATAACTCGCGATATCGCATTTCTCACGAAAGTAGTGAGGTACATTTCTGTCATATTATACAGAGAGGTGGTGGAAGCGAGGTAATCTGCAGCGAGAAACCACCTTAAAACCTTTTGAGTGAATGGGAGTGGATCATTAATTGATATTATATCTTTTTTGGAAAATATTAGGAAAACCTTAATTTCTAAAGTCCGGGACCAACTTCAAAATACTGCTTCAAAAATCAACATAATTCTTAAAGCACAGTTTAGAAAGGATGAGGAATCGGATGAGAGAGCGTGTAAAACCAAAAACGTGTGAGTCCTTCAGACTGACGATATTGTAGAAATTTTAAACGAACTTTATGGAAAAATCCTGAAGGAAAAATCAGAACATCAAGCGAAAGGATCGGGGTGGTCTCTAAGCAAAATTCTTGGGTTGGAGTTGAGAATAAATAAATACACACCTTTGAGAGGGTCATCGTTTATTGATTTACCTCTAAAATTAAAAGCACACATTCGGTGATTAACGTGAAAAATTTTGATGCATATTGTTTTAAATATGCAATTTGGGCAAAAAATATAGTTAAAAGACTCTCAGCGTGTATCCCTGTACAATACGGAGGAATTTCAAAAAGGATATGTTTGGGATTGTGTCGAGTATCCTGTGGAACTAAATGCAACCCCAAAATTTGAAAATGTGAATAAAATTTCCGTCAATATTTTTGGTATAGATGAGAAGAATAACGTGTACCCTATCAAAGTGGTGAATGAAGAGCTTCCTGACCACCAAGATCTTTTGTATGTTACAAACGAAACGTCCATTCATTATTGTTGGATCAAAAATTTTGAAAGATTAGTCACGAAGCAGTTAACAAAACATAAAACCAGAATTTTATTTGCAAGCGTTGTTTTGCTCACTTCCCCGGTGAGGAAAGGTTAGGAGAACACAAACGGGATTGCAACACTAACGCTGCCTCGAAAATCGTGCTCCCCACAGAAGAGGATAAGTGGTTGAAATTTAAAAATGTTGCTCACACCATGCGAGCCCCTTCCGTGGTTTACGCCGATTTCGAGTGCATCCTTCCCAAAATTCAAACTTATGAGCCTCTGACGGATCATTCTTATTCGAAATTTACTCAAAAACATGAGGTGATGTCATTCTGCTTTCTTTTGGTTTCCTCCTTTGGAGAAATTTTCGATCTCATTTTGTACCGCGGAAATTATGCCGCAGAGGTTTTCGTTCAAAATATGAAGGAGGTCGCAGAGCTCGTATGGGGCATGTATAAAAACGTGACTCCTATGGCTCCACTGACATCAGAAGAGAATGATGCATTCGAAACGGTAACTGATTGCCACATCTGTGGGGTGGAATTAGGCGATGATCGCATGAGGGACCACGACCATATTACAGGTAAATTTCAAGGTGCTGCTCACTCTAACTGCAATCTAAATTTTTAAAATCCGAATTTCCTCCCCATTTTCATCCACAATCTTTCCAGGTACCACTCACATCTCATCGTACCTCAATTGGGCTATGATGAAAAGGAAATACACTGTATTCCCAATTCGGAAGAGAAGTATATTTCCTTTTCAAAGAGTATGGGTGAAAATTTTTGGATTAGGTATTTGGATACTTTCCGATTTATGCCATCATCCCTCGCTAAATTGGTTGATAAACTTCCTCGCGAAAAATTCGAGCAAAACTCGTGGGTTTTTGGTGATAAACTAGATCTGGTGACGCACAAGGGAATTTATCCGTTTGAGTATACCGAGAGTTGGGACAAATTAAATGACGAATGCTTATCACCCAAGATGGAGTTTTACAGCCACCTGATGCAAGACTGTATTTCCGACGATGACTACGAATTCGCCCAGAGAATGTGGTCGGAATTCAGTTGCAGAACTCTGGGCGACTACTCCGACTTATATCTGAAGACGGACGTAGTTCTTTTGGCTGACGTTTTTCAAAATTTTAGAGATGTGTGCATGGCAACGTACAAGCTAGATCCCGTGTGATATTTCACTGAGCCGGGGCTATCTTTCGATGCCATGCTGATACACACGGGAATTACCTTGGAACTCATGTCTGACTATAACATGGTCCTTATGATGGAAAAGGGGATTCGGGGAGGAATTAGCATGTGCTCAAAGCGGTATAGCGAGGCTAATAATAAATATATGGACAGCTTCGATCCAAATACCGACTCTCGCTATATCGCTTATTTGGACGCCAATAATCTTTATGGCTGGGCCCTTTCCCAAAAGGAGGTTTTCGATGGGCTTCTCCCGAAGAAATTCAAAATTTTCATGTAATGACTGTCCCTGACGACCATCCCAAAGGGTATATGTTAGAGGTTGACTTGGAGTATCCAACAAACCTCCACGATAACCATTCAGACTTACCTCTATGCCCCGAAAACAAAATTCCCCCAGGTGGTAAGCATAAAAAACTCCTGACGACCCTACACGACAATACAAATTACGTTATCCACTACAGAAACCTTAAACAGGCCCTCTCCCTTGGACTCAAACTTAAGGCTGTGCACAGGGCCATGGAATTCAATCAGTCTCCGTGGTTGAAATCTTACATCGAGTTGAACACTGAAAAAAGGAAAATAGCCGCGAACAAATTCGAAAAAGATTTTTTTTAAATTGATGAATAACGAGTTTTTCGGCAAAACTATGGAAAACGTTCGAAAGAGGATAAACTTGGAATTGGTTTCCAACCCGAAAAGGTTGGATAAACTGATTTCCAAGTCTACTTTCCTCGACCGAATGATTTTCGGTGAAAATTTGGTGGCCATCCATTCCCGAAAGTCCACCATAAAAATGAATAAGCCCATTTATGTGGGGCAAACAGTTTTGGTTGTGAGTAAGACTCGGATGTACGATTTCCATTACCGGAAGATGAAATCGAAATACGATGATCGTGGTCCCTATGCTATACTGACACCGACTCTTTCATTTACGAGATAAAGATCGACGATTTCTATGGGGATATGGCAGACGACTTGACCGCTTATGACACATCCAATTACCCGCCCACTCATTCTTGCTTCTCAACTGCTAACAAAAAAGTCATAGGAAAAATGAAAGAAGAATGTGACGGTGAAATTATGATGCATTTTGTGGGCTTAAGAAGCAAATTGTATTCCTACCACGTGCAGAGAAAAGAAAAACAGGGGAAAAATGCAAAAGGAATTTCGAAAGTGGTCATTTTAATGTCTTTATCGTTTGAGGATTATGAGATGCCTTTGCGATAATTCCATCGCTTATAGAAAGATGTGCCTAATAAGATCCCAAAAGCACGAAATTCTTACGATAGAAATAAATAAAATTGCTCTCAGCACCTCCAACGACAAAAGACATATTTCTGAAGACGGAATAAACACCCTGGCCTGGTGACACGAAAAAATTCGAAATTTGAAATGCACTTGGAATATGGCCTTCAAAAGTTGATACGTATTCCTCCGTATCTCCTGCTAAGCAGCGCCTTCTTAGTAATAAAGGGCCCATTGTCTTCCGAAAAAAAGCAATCTGCTTCGGAGTCTCCCCTTCCCCTCCTCCAAGCACGTAGCCCTCACTGCATTTCGCTTATGGAGTGGGGTGGAATTGAGTAAACATGCCTCACTCCATCCGCCTCGGTCGCTTTCTTTCCCAGCTTCCCCTACCCTTCTACTCCGAGCACGTATGCACGTAACATGTCTGACGGGGTGGGAGGGGCCATCTGGCATGTGAGATTAAATTTCAAATGTCTCACTTGGTCGAGTGCTTTCTTTCGAGAGAAAAGCAGACGGAGATTTGATTCTTTTCGAAACAGAATATATTGAGATATATATATATATATATGTCAGAAAACACTACACCACTCTCCAACTTCCTTCTCGGGGAGGCACACCCGAAATAACACAACACGTCCAAGGGACTCCAACTTTATTTAAACCCGAATTACACCAGCATTCTGCTCTCCAGCAGAAGCTCTCCCACGAGCCAACACACGGCCCACACTACTACGAGTCCCGTCACACACTCTTCTCTCTCGCGTCACGTGATCTCTTAGTACTCTCCTTCTCCGTCTCGCTTCTGGTAGCACTTCTCGTGGCGGTCGTCCTCGCTTGCGTAACAGTCGGCCTTTCCTGACATCGGGGCCGTCCTCGGTCCCGGTCCGGTCTGCCTCCGGTTGAACTGCTCCTCTGGCGCTCGCGCCGTTCTCCATCCGCTTCTCGTCTTCTTTCCCTCTGCTGTCCGCGGCCTGGTCGTCATCTCCCTCGTCCTGGCTCTCTTCGGCCTGGTCGTCATCTCCTACTTCGCCTTGGGGGGGCTTACACCAGGGTTTCATTCGGTCTGCACTAAACACGGAATTGAACGCTCGCTGTGTCCTCTTTGCCCCTGGTATATCCATGAGAGAATACCTATCTCGCGCTAGCACTTCTGAGACAAGATACGGACCCTTAAATTTCGGAGCTAATTTTCGCGAACACCCTGTCGCTTGCGCTTCTCGTTCTACGATGACTAAATCTCCCTTTTGGTACACTCTCGGCACCTTATGTCTTTGATCGTAACGCTCCTTCTGTTTTTTCTGCGTCTCTGATATCTTTACTAACGCTTTTTCCCTTGCTTCGCCTAAGGTCTCTCTAGTCTCATCGAGTTCGCTTTCTTGCAACGCCAATATAACACGGTTTTGCAATGAATTCCTTGGGTTATAAGCAAACAATAGCTCATAAGCGCTCTTCTCAGTAGTTTTATTTGACATAGAATTCATGGCGAATTGGATGTTTCTCAAATTCATGTCCCAGTCGCCTCCATCCTCTTGTGCATACATAGTGGATATGGCGTTTGTAATGGATGCGTTTGATCGCTCTACTTGTCCATTTGCTCGAGGGGTAGCAGTCGCATTCTTTATATGCTTTATCTGGTTTCTTTCGCATAATTCTTCAAATTCCTTCGCTGTAAATGCCGTACCTCGATCTGTAATTAAACGCTCAGGACACCCAAATAAGCTCGTAATCTCACTGATAGCTTCGCACACTGGTTTGGTTTTTGTGGTTTTCACTGCCTTTAGTAGGATGAACTTTGTAAAGTTGTCTTGATACACGAGAACATACTCGTTGCCCCTTTTACTCCTTGGGAATGGCCCTAAGTGGTCCACGTGAACTGTGTGAAATGGGATGGCTACACGCTCTAAACTGTGCAACTGCCCCTCTTTTTTACCTCCCGGTCTCTTATGATAAGCACACTCAATGCAAGCTGCAATATATTTCTTTACCCTTCTTCTCATCTTCGGAAACCAAAAATATCTCTTCACGTGTTCTAGGGTTTTCTCTTCTGCGTAATGTCCCATGTCATCATGACTTCCCTTTAGAATGCGCCAAATAGAGTTCTTAGGCACAACCCAACGGACCCCACCGTCTACCTTTCTACAGACACGGTTGTCTTTCAGCACATAGTCTGTGTGGATCTGCCTATCCTCATTGGCGACCGCAGGTTGCTGTAAGGTACGATGTATTTTCTGGATAGCTACATCCTGCAGCTGCATCGTTAGTAACCAATCATCCTGATTTATCCGCAACGTGAAGATTTTCAAGTCTGCTGTATCCGGTTCCTCGGAATCTCCCACGGGATTTCGACTGAGGGCATCAACGTGACTCATGTTGCGTCCTGGTCGGTACTCGATCGTGAAATCATACTCTTGTAATCGAAGCCACCACCTCGCTATCCGCGGTAACAATTCTTTCTTGGACATGGTGGTCTTTAAAGCATTACAGTCAGTAACAACTTTGAAGGGTCTGTTCAATAAATACATTCGAAATTTGTCTACGGCTTCAACTACTGCCAACGCTTCTAGCTCATAACTGTGATAGTTCTTCTCTAGATCTGTCGTCTGTCGGCTATAATATGCCACAGGTTTTTGAGATTCTCCTTCTCGACGCTGTAAGATAATCCCCGCTAGTCCATTCTTACTGGCGTCAGTGTGAACTTCATGTTCGGCATTTACATCAAACAACGCAAGTGCCGGACGCTCGATAAATCTTTTCTTCAGCTCTTGAAATGCGTTTTCTTGTTTCTCTGTCCACTCGAATACCGTATCTCTCTTCGTCAAGAGCGTTAACGGCTTGCTTAACGTAGCGAATCCTAATACAAATCTTCTAAAGAAGCTCGTCAAACCAATAAATTGTCGCACTTCGTGAACATTCTCCGGCCTTCGAAATTCTTTAACTGCCTGAATTTTTCTCTCGCCTGGTCGGATCCCATCTTTGGTTATTTCAAAGCCCAAATAGTCTACTTTAGTTTTGAAAAATTCACATTTTGATACTTTTAGCGCTAGCCCCAATTTCTTCAGTACTTGCAACAGTCTTTCTAATCTCTCTAACCCTTCCTTCACCGTTTTGCTGGGTATCAACAGATCATCCATATAGACTAGGACCTCTCCTGGTTTTGTCATTCGCACTACCCTTTTCATCACTTGATTAAACACTGCAGGTGCGTTTACTACTCCGAAAGGCATTTTTGTGAACTCGTACAGTCCACTTGAGGTGACAAAAGCTGTCAAGGGTCTCGTCTCTGGGGCTACAGGGATTTGATAGTATCCCGACGCCAAGTCTAAAATGGTAAAATAACTGTTTCCTGCAAGCGCGTCTAATTGTTCCTCAATGGCTGGCATGGGGAATTTTATTTTTTTCGTCTTCAAATTCAATGCTCTGTAATCGACGCACAGCCGGTCTTCTCCGTTAGCTTTCTTCACTAACAATGCTGGGCTTGCGTATTCTGATGTCGACTCCTGCACGATACCCATTTTCATTAACTCATCGACTGCCTTTTGCATAGTCGCTCTTTGGGCGTACGGTAGGCGATACGGTCTTAAATTCACAGGGTGGTTATCCAACAATTCTATCTCGAAACTGGCAGACTCTACTGTACCCAGTTCACTCAAATTTTTCGCAAAACATTCTCGATACTCATTCACCATTTCGTATACCGCATCCTTCTCCCCTTCAGACAGGTCGTTATTCAAATTTATTTCTTCCATTTCTATCCCGGCCCTCTCTTTGACATTTCGAACTTTGGCTTCGAAGTTACTTTCTTCCTCCTGCCCATCAGTCTCTCTCCTAATTACAAGTTTCTGATAGCTCTTCTCAACTCGAATCCCCGATTGGTCTAGGGCGCTTCGTCCTAGAATTATGGCATCGTCTTGCGAACAGTTTGGGACCACAAGCACTTCTACCTCAATGCTTACGTCGTCCACAACAAGGATTAACTGTTTGGAGCCTATTACGTTACTTTTTCCACAGCCAAATCCAATCAGACTTTTTTGACTCGCAAAGTATTCTACACCTAGCTGTTCAAAATGTATTTAATCAAGGACTCTTTATCTATGTTACCTCGTCGCGCTATCGCTTTCATGGCATACACGTATGACTCATCGGTTTCGTCGCGCTGCTTCTTCCTCTTCGTGAGACTCATGTGGACATCGGCCTGATCAGCTGTTGATGGGAAGCTATAAAGTAACCTTTCTTTAAAAGTCTCCCAAGAATACACTTCTTCCGCGACACTATTTAACCACAATTTAGCTACTCCTTTCAGCTTATTCACCGCATGAGTAAGCAATACGGAATTGTCCCACGAATACGCGGAAGCGACCCCTTCCACTCGCCGCACCCACTGTTCGGCGGTAAATCCTAAGGTCGTCGACGCGTCAAACTCGGGCAACAATCTTTCCGCCATGTCTCGGTGAGCAACTACAGTTGTCGCCATCGTACTACAATGTCCCGCTTCCATTATTTCTCTTTCGCGGTCTAACAACGCGCGCTCTCTCTCCAGCAACTGTCTTTCTCGTCGTAGAATCTCACGTTCAATGTCGTTATCGCTCGCCCTAGGCGCTAAGTGGTTCTTTGGTCGGGTCACAGAGGGCGTCGACATCGCTCTCGGTAGCTCAGGAAAGCTCGCTGCTCGCGTCAAGAACGCCTCGCTTACTCCTGTTCCCGCCACTGGATACGTCATTTCCGGTTCCCCACTAAACGCCATGCGGTCGCTTTTTTTTCGCTAATTTCGCTTTTTTAGGTCTGTTTCGACGCTCACAACCCTAGTTATACTTGGGGTATTGTTCACTCGGGAATCACTTTTCTTTCACGTACTTACGGAGGGGTACAGTCTTCATCGGCAAACAGTCGGCTCTCTCACGACGTGCTCCTTTCCGAAAACTGGTTTTTGATCTTCTTATCCTTATCTGATCCCGATCCCGCCGCTGCTCTGTCAGAAAACACTACACCACTCTCCAACTTCCTTCTCGGGGAGGCACACCCGAAATAACACAACACGTCCAAGGGACTCCAACTTTATTTAAACCCGAATTACACCAGCATTCTGCTCTCCAGCAGAAGCTCTCCCACGAGCCAACACACGGCCCACACTACTACGAGTCCCGTCACACACTCTTCTCTCTCGCGTCACGTGATCTCTTAGTACTCTCCTTCTCCGTCTCGCTTCTGGTAGCACTTCTCGTGGCGGTCGTCCTCGCTTGCGTAACATATATATATATATATATATATATAAAAATACTACGGAAGAGGAAAGGTAAGTAAGGATATTTAGGGCAACTAGGTGTTGAAGGAAACCCAGTGAACACTTACCGGAAGTAGAGCCGCTGGGGTGTTGGAGAGACACATTTGTAGAGGTTAGAGCTTTCGGGATGATCCCTTCGTCAGCACAAGAGAGTTGTGTCTCTCTTCTGCTGATGAAGGGATCATCCCGAAAGCTCTAACCTCTACAAATGTGTCTCTCCAACACCCCAGCGGCTCTACTTCCGGTAAGTGTTCACTGGGTTTCCTTCAACACCTAGTTGCCCTAAATATATATATATAATATTGTAATTTGATTTATGAAAACATTCATTTATATGTCTCTCAAGTGGACCCTTTTACCTGTATATGTGCCGGACCAACGTGCTCCGGCAAAACAACCTTTGTTGTAAAGTTTTTGAAAAATTTAACACGTATGGTTTAGGGAGAGATAAGACGTATAGCATGGTGTTGCAGTCCAGTCAGCGAACCTTCTTTGAGAGGGTTTACATTCGAAAATCAGATCCCATCCTTCAAGAACGCTAAAGAAATACCCACATTATACGTCCTAGATGATTTGATGCCTGAAGCATATAACAAGCAAGTTAGTGAATTATTTACCAGAGGTTCTCATCATTTTAATATCTCGGTGATTCTCATAACTCAGAACGTTTTTTATCAGAATCAGCAGTCGAGAAATATTTCTCTCAATGTGAAATATATCATAGTGTTTAGAAATCCTCGCGATAAACTTCAATTCAGTAATTTGGCGAGACAGGTGTATCCGGATAAATCGTCCGAGTTGGTGAGAGTATATAAGGAGGCAACATCAGAGCCTTATAGCTATTTAGTATTAGACCTCTCACAGGAGACAGATGACCGGCTAAGATTTACAACTCGTATTTTCCCTGAAGAAAGTACGATTGTTTATTCACCTGTGCAAATGATTGAAGATGAAAAGGTTGAAATCTAATAAGCATTTTCTGCATGTATTGGCCGCAGCCAAATGAAAACTGCGTAACGCGATTATAAAAGGTAGTGACAACGATTTAATCAAGACTTTATGCGAGTGCTGTCTGAATACACTGAATGGAAATCATAAAATAAGTCCTAAATTGAAGAAGCAACTCAGTAAGCATTGTAAGACATTGAGAGCACTCGGTATTAAGAAATGGTCCTTAAAACATAAGTGGAACCTATTAATTCAAAAGGAGGGTTTTATTCCCATGTTATTGGGATCGCTTCTTAGCGGATTAATCGGAAGCTTGGTAAGATGAGTTTGAAAAAAATGTTTTTAATTAGTCCTGACGTTTTCGATGGAAAAAAAAGTCCGCTGATCAATTGTCGGGATTAGACGATGAAATGTTAAATATTTTGAATAGAAAGGATTTGAATGACGTGGACAAATGGCAGCATTACAAGCGCACTTTGGATGCGTACTTAAACATTACGGCTGAAAATAGAAAACCTATTTCCATTCCGATAGTGAGTGGTGAGAAAAGAGAAAGACCCTTGTTAGAAAAGGGCTCCTAGTTTGAAGGGATTAGTGAAAGGTCTCGTAGTTGATAATAAACGCATGGATAAAAAATGGCGTCGCGTAATGAGAAGAATAGGAAGCACGGAAGAATTGTTAAGAGGAGAGGGAATAAAGGAAAAACCGTTACCAGAATGGAAGGGGGAGGAGGAGGAGAAAACGGTTTCAGATCAGGGAAGAAATTTATCAAGAAGAAGAGGGTCACGAGTTCGAAAACCAAAAATTATTTGGAGCCCAATGAAATTTTAAAATCCATTTATTATGACCCTTCTAATCCGGCAAGTTTTTCCATGGCTGATAAATTGCGTAAAGCGTTGGGTAAAAAAAATAAGTTATCAAAGAGATACGTTCAGGATTGGTTAGATATGCAGGACGCATATACTCTACACAGCCCTTTAAAAAAACGTTTCCAAAGAAATTTTTACGATGTGGATTATATAGATGAAACTTGGCAATGCGACCTAAACGATATGAGAAATTTAAAAAGATACAACAAGGAATTCGCATATATTCTTACCGTTATCGATTTATTCTCAAAGTATGCTTGGGCAGTTCCTTTGAAGAATAAGACGGGGACAGAAATTGTGAGGGCGTTTGATTACATTTTCAAGCATAGAAAACTTCTAAAACTGCAAAGCAATAAAGGTTCCGAATTTAGGAATAAAAAGTTTCAAAATTTCCTTCATGGAAAAAATGTTGTTTTATTATACTCATAACCCAGACGTTAAAGCTGCCGTGATAGAAAGATTCAACAGGATGTTAAAGACTAAAATGTACAAATATTTTACGAAAAATAACACATATAATTACGTGGATGTGTTACCAAAATTAATGAAGGGGTACAATGATACGATTCATTCTTCTATTGGGGTGGAACCTTCCGAAGTGATCATCTTGAATGCATTTCTCTTGAAAAAAAGATTGCTCAATAGAGGAAAGAAAATAATAATAAGGAAGCCTAAGTTTGGGGTGGGAGATTACGTCAGGATAACTAAGGATACTAAATGCTAAAAGATACACCCGAAACTATACGACTGAGATATTTAAAATAAAATCCATCATTTCGGGGAATACGGTTCATACGTACAAGTTGGAAGATTTGAGCGGCGAATCGATAGAGGGGTACTTTTACGGCCCGGAATTAAAACGACCTGTTATATCCGGAACTACTGAATTTAAAATAGATAAAATATTGCGGAGGAGAGGAAAAGGCGACAGTTTGGAATATTTCGTCAGGTGGGTCGGATATCCCGATTCCTTTAACTCTTGGATAAAAGCGTCTACTGTGAATCGTTTGATTCGATTGAAAAAAATGAACAATTTTTTCATTACTCTTTTAAGCAATTCCTCCCGTAATTACTTTGAGAATAACACCAAAGCTCATTTTCAAACAAAGTTACCTAAGAGATTGTATTTGGAGGATAACCAATGGCAAGTTGGACTTTGTGAAATTTCCTTTCCTATCAAAAAGTTAATGGAGGAAAGAAATGTAGACTCGTTAGAACCGAAAAAAACAGGAATCAGTTTTGCGGATGTAGTAATATAATTGGATCAAGCACACAGCATAAATTTTCATCTGCAAACATATGCTAATTTTAATCAGGTTTTCCAAACTTCATGCGAGGACTATGGGGAAGGTAATAGAGATTATATTCATATGCTAGTAGCAGACCTCATACATAAATTTGTCATTGCCGGCATTAAACGCCCCGATAAAAAAATATTACCAGATGACTATAATCCCGAAGATTATGTGGTAATATCCAAAGATCGTGTTGAATACGCTATACGTCTTATAATAAGACTTTTTTTGATTTTCTACGAGCTATAATAACAAAAAATGAATTTGATGCTGTGTTGAATGATATCGAAGAAGGTGTCGTGCAGAAAAAGAAAAAATCTTTAGAGGATACATAAGAGATGGGGTAAGGGGGAGAGGAAGATGACTATCAGACAGTGATGAAGAAGAAGATGAGTTGGTAAAAGTAAGAAGAGACGTACTTCAGGATAGCGATATATTCGTTTATACTGATATAATAAAACCTCATATGATAGGTGATTCGATGAGCAGATGTTTGAGAATCGTCGATATGAGTAAAAGTCGACAGAAATTTAGTCGCATTTATTATTTCCCCATTGAGAAACACAAAATTGAAAGCATTGAAATATTACTAGCTAATCAAGATGGGAAACCTTATAATTTTCCCTCCAATACAATACCTTTATTTTGGTTTTACACTTTATAAAAGTATAGCAATAGCTAAAATCATCATTATTTATCAAGATGTTAAGCAATACGGATCGATACATGGCATATTATGTCAATCAATGCTGGGGAGATATAGGCCCCGTTTATCGAGCAAGTTATGGAGTTCAGAGAGGTAGAGGATTGGGAGGTATATTTAAAGGATTATTTCCTCTCGCTAAACCACTATTGAAGAGTGGATTCAAAGCGGTGGGTAAGGAAGCTCTTAGAGCTGGTGTGAGCACCTTGTCTGAAATAGGCAGGAGGCCATTTAATGATATAATGCGAGAGCAATTAAATGAAGCCGGGATGAACTTGAAAAGAAAAGCTGTAAATAAAATTAAAAAGATGGCTGGGATGTATCAGTAAATGCCTGAGATTGATGAGAGCGGATAAAATAAAAAGAATGCCTAAACGCAAGAAATATCATTCTGGAAAGATTAAGCGTGGAGTGAACACGTTCACTCGTGATATATTTTCATAATGGCTGTACAATATATGCTTTCCTTTCTAGATTTATTCGGCAAATCTCTTTGTCAAGGAGCATCCTTTCAAAACAAACGATACCTATAAACCAATATCTTCTTTAGATAATCCATCGACAATAGAGTTTAGAGTTAAAGACTCCAGCGATTCATACAAAGATTTGAATAGCGTGACTTTGAAACTTAGAGTTAAATTATGTAAACTGGATGGGAGTGATTATAAAACGTCGTATGCAGATCAGCCGGAGGTAGCCAATAACCTGCTACATTCCATGTTCTCTCAATGTGACGTTTCATTTAACGGAACTCCAGTCACTACTTCGGAAAACAATTATAATTATCGTAGTTACATAGTAAACTCTCCTGAATTATGGACAAGATGCCGCAGGTACACAGGTGCAGTGTAGGCAATGGTTGCCTGATACTGGGGATGATATAAATGCGCAAGACGATAGTAATCCTGAATTCTTAGAGAGAAAGAAAGCATTTCCTACCAGTAAAGTAGTAGAACTTTGCGGTAAACTCCACTCAGATATATTTAATCAACCTCTCCTGCTGTTGAGTGGAGTCGAATTAGGTATTAAACTTACTTTTGCGAGACCTAGATTTTACATCAAGGAGAAGAAAGATGCAGATTCGATTATGAAAATCGAAGACGCCACCATATACGTTCAGCACTTTGAGATAAATCTGAGCATTTTGTTGGCTCACAATGCTACTTTAGCATCCACTAATGCAGTGTATCCATACAAACGAATCGAGGTTAAAACTGTTACGATTCCATCGGGTAACCACATGTTGAGCTTGGATAACTTGGTGATGGGGGAATTACCAGAAACCATGATTTTTGCTATGGTAGATAACGATGCATACGTTGGATCGAGGGAAAAGAATCCTTTCTCGTTTGATCACAATACTCTGTCAGATTTCAAACTCCATGTCAACGGTCGTCAAATCCCTTCGGAAGGGTTACTGATGAGTTTTACGTGTGGATATTGGACTCATGCATACTATTCTCTATTTCAAGGATTAGGTATAGAACACCGTGATAAAGGACATCAGATGGCTGTTTCATATTAGCCTTCGATTTAACACCTGACGGTTCTGGGAACGATGATTATATCAGTCTGACGGATAAGGGATAAACGAGGATCGAAGCTCGTTTTGAGAGACCTCATGCAAAAACAATAACATGCATTGTTTATGCCGATTATAATGCATCCATCAAAATAGGTAAAAATAGAAACGTTTTTCCAAACTCCACATAAACTCGCGATGAATACGAGCGATATTATCAATACGCTGTCTAGTGACTGTCGGACGAGTAAATTTTTTCGCGGAGTTTTTCCTTCAGATCATCTGCCTCCTCATTCAAAACCTGGAATTTACATAATAAACTTTGATCCATCCCACAAATCCGGGAGTCATTGGGTTGTGGTACATGTGATAAACAAATATCATGCTGAATATTTCGATTCGTACGGCTATCCACCTCTCGTTTACGAAATTATTTCATTTCTCCATCCATTTTCATACACCAAAAATTCTGTTCAACTTCAAAGTTATCACTCTGACCTTTGCGGAGAGTTTTGTTGCCTTTACACCCTCTACAAATCTATCGGATATACCTTGTCCTATTTCAATTTCCAATTTATCCACCCATCCTTCAACGAATGTAATGTTGTTAAGCTCTACATGATCGAGTTCGAGAAATTGAGAAAAGGAAGATGTTGCGATCCTATGTCTCAAAGCTGCTGCTCAAAAATAAACCCTCTCCATCTCGTGCTAATGCAATCTAAGGCTTTTTTCGTAAAGAAAAAAAAACAACTGAGCACCATGCAAATTGTTTCTAGACTCGTAAACCAATCATAACACTTGAAATATCTCTTCTCTTCATCCTTCTTATATATTGAACTATATAAACCCCCACACATTCATTCGCTATGGAGAGTTTGAGCAGTTCTCCCAGTCTTCCACCGCCACCGAAACGGAGGAGGAGGATAAGAAGTGATCGAAGACCATTGTCATCCAATCTGCAATCATCACCGCCGCCATCATCATCACCACCATCATTCAATCTGCAACCATCGACGCCACCTTCATCACTACCACCACCATCCGATCTGCAAGCGGGTCCCACTTCGCCCCGAAAATCGGCGTTGGCCACTTTGATCAACTGATCTTAGAAACTGTCTATTATCTTAACAATAGGAAAGGAAAATGTGTCAGTGTTGGTTTTAACCCGTCTGAAAAGTTTGACCTGTGTGTACAGTTAACTCAAATCGGTAAAGGGGCAGTCACCCTGAGTAGTGATCAGTGGATTAATTTAATGAAGCAAAAAGATATAATTTCTAACTCTTTTCATTCTGATGACAAACCAATCTTCAACAACCTACCATTAAAATCGGCAAAATATTTCGGGCACGAGCATATAGTCATCAAAGGCGATCGATGCTCGGTTACCTTAAATGTAGAGGAATGGGAAAAGCTATTGGCACTATATAAACTTTTGAATTTTACCATAAATTCCTTAATCGAAGTATCTTCCAACGTGAAAGATTATTGCATGCTTTTCATGACTGTTGGCTCCATAATCGGTCTACATAACGTTGTCGATGTGCATAAGCCACCAGGTAGTAAAATAAATTTTGAAAGATTAAATATGGAAATTTCAATACATTGCTCCATTGGGGAATTTTTACTACAGCAAATGTGAAAAAAACTGCAGTCACTGGCATCGGGTTTAAACACCTTGCAAACTGCTTTTCAGTGTGTGTGTGTGTGTGTTAATGATGGAGTCAGTCACTGGCATTGGAGCTAATACTCTCACAAATCGAACTCAACCTGAAATTCTCCAATTGAGAAAATGTATTATAGATTTTCAAGCATTCCATGACCAGAATAATGCATTCGTGGTCAAAGAATTAGCTATTTGTGATATCGATCATGATTATACTCAATCATGGATTTTTTCATGGCCACGAGAAATAATTCTTAAAAAGGAAACGACGTGGCTTACACAGAACTTTCACGGAATGTATGTCGAAGAAGGTGACACCACGCATGAAAATTTTAAAAACCTTCTTTTGAAATGTACATCAGGCTATCATCTTTCATTTGTAAAAGGTCTTGAAAAATGTCAATTCCTCTTCCATATATTAGGATTTAAAGTCATTGACTTACTCGTTTTTGACTGCCCTTCGATTACAAAATTACCCCATCGGGGTGTGATGGAAAAATGTCGTGTACTGTGGATAATTGTCAAAGACTTAAGAACTGGTTTCTTTGACACATTCATCTGAATAACGAATCCGTTAGACTTATATCATGCATCTACTTTCCTAAAAATCAATTTCTTTTCAATGTATATAAAATGGCCACTGTTGGTTTATTTATACTGGATTGAAGGACATTACTGTTTGTGTTAAATGTGGTGTGAACGTTTATGAATGGGAGGAAGATGATGAACCCCGAAAAGAACATGATCGATTTACGAGAAATTGTCCTTTAATAAAAAGAACTCAATATGACTGTGCATAATACAGTTTTCTTGAATATCCTTCAAATCCTTGGACGTTGTTTAAATTGTGTATATTGTATATTGTGGTGTCTATCAGCAGAATAAAAAAACTTGATTTATACGTCTTTTTTTTCATTCATACACCACCACCACCAAACTTTGATAGCTAAAGGGGCAGTCGACAGACACTGGAGGGGAAGGGGTGAAGGAGGCTAATGGTTATAAGTGGAAGGAGGCACGGAAACGCCAATCACATCCTAAGTGGGGGATTTAGCAAAGATAAATTAACCTTCGATTCATCGAATTAAATACGGCAACCTTGCCTCGGCAAAAGAGAGAGAGAGAGAGAACGCCTTCGATGCATCGATCGAAATCCGGCAACACCGCTTTCGATATACATCGATAGCAATCTGACAACACCACAAAAAAATATAAAAAATAAAAAAAATTTAAAAATTTTTTTCAATTTTTTTTGTTCAGCCTTTGTTTTACCGGAAGTCACGTGATGTGTGACAGCATTTCTGGCCGCCGTCTTGGATTTTGCGCCAAAGACCCCAAATCTCTACTACTTTAGTTTTTTGACAATAACGGTTAACCAGAAGTCGAGGTTTATTCGAAACCCAAATCGGTTTTTGCGATATTTCTTCATTAAAACATCATTATTGTATATACAATCCTATACAAAAGTTATAGAGAATTCCTACAACTTTCATTTGAAACATTTTTCTATAGTAGTTATTGTTTAGGAGTTATTTATAAATAACCGGTTTTTCGGTTTCCGTCAAATATCTCCTTAAAAACATCGTTATTGGTAATCTTCGTGAGGACCAAAGTTGTAGAGAATAATATTTCTTCCAAGTTTTGTTTGAAGCAAATTTTCATAGAACCATCCATGTCGGAAATATTTTGCTTTTTCTTAATATTAGTATACAGCGCCAGCACCATGTAGTGGTGAATTCTGTAAACATATTCAAAATATACGTAATTTATGGCAATAAGGACGACTGTATTCTTTTACAATGCGAAATAATAATCTTCCCTCATAATGCTATTCATTATAATTTAAATATCTATACCCCAAATATGGAGAAAGTCATGTGTTGGCCACATCAGATTTTTTTAGTATATGATTAATATTATTTCATCCCTATGATATCGAGAGGGGCGGCAAATTTTTACCTTGCTTACACATATTTTTTAACTTAAGGCGGCCCTGGCAACAACTCAATCCTTATTCATGTGTCCCTCGATTCCTTCTGTACTTGTAACTGAGATTTGAGTGTTAACTTCAATTTCCATAAAACGCTTGAAAACTTAACAAACCTTTCATTAGTAGCGATTTACGGTTTTTTGATTCATAAGTTGTTTTTTAAGACAAACTTCTCGTTCTGCTTTCAGTGTGTTTCATGACCATCGGATTCATTTTTTTATAGGTTGAGTTAATCTATTGAAGGAGTTGCCAGAGTACTTAACCGATTTCTCCATCGACACGATGGCTTGGATTGGAGAATGCGTGTTATTTGAATCGTTTTAATCATGAAAAGTAATGAGGTTGTGGCACTCTTTCTCATCAAGCCCCTTTCTCTCTTCCTCTGCAGGTCAGCAATGGCGGAGACGCTGCTCCGGTCGCCAGTTGCAACTCCTCTGAAGGAGGAACGCAACTGCAGGTGTTCGCCCAGTTGCAGGACTTCACTGTTTACTCAACACTAAACGCCAAGAACCAGTTCAGGGCGCCTACTGAGTTCGGACTCTGCCTCCGCCCTACTGCCTACTCCTCGCCGACCTCCTCCACGTCTTCGCTCGACTGCGGCGGCCCTTCACCCTCGGCCACCCCCTCCGAGGATGGGATCCTAGCCCCAAGGTCTCTCCGCTGTCTCGCATGCGACTCGGAGAGATCCAGACTCTGCTGGGTCACGGCCATGAGGCTGGCCAAGGTGAGTGACCTGCTTCTCCCATCCCGGTTCAACCCCTGCGTATCCCCGGGGGCCATTCCTCAGGTCGCGTTTCGCCGCCTTTCCCTCCCTCAGATGATGGAAACGCAGACCTCAAAAGAGTTTTTATTACATGCTTTCATCCATTCGGTATTATAATTTATTTAAAATATTTAATATTTTGTGAATTCGAAAAAATCTGTCGTAGATATTATAAGTGTTGCATTTACACTCCGCTCATGTTTGCCTTTAACTATAATCGAACATATTGACCAAAATGTTTATATTGATGAGTTCTAGTTGTTGTTGCTTATATACATAAATATCTCTCTTATAAAAATACTTTGTTCCTCTGGGTGAGTTTATAAAAAGTATACATAAAAAAAACTTTTTTAATTTAAACAACTTTTAGGAAGTGTATAGAGTAAAGATAAAACAGCAACCTAACCTTACGGTTTGAGTTGATGATTTTACTGTCAATTAAAAATTGTACGATCTTTTCTTCGTCTCGAAACATTTGCATAAATTCTTCAAGAGTCGGAATCATTTATATGGGTTGATAGTAAGATGTAGTTCGATATGTGGCCATTCCCATTTGCGCCACAGTCAAGAGATGCCATTTCCATCAAGCCTGTAGTAAGAAATCCATATTATACTGTCCTTTGACATTATATGATCTGTAAGGTATCAATTAATAAATATAGTCGGATAGAGGACAGCATTTGCAACAAAAAAGACTGTGAGAGCATTTAATTGCAACTTATAGGTTAGGACAATGATGTCCAACTGGTACCTCCCGGGCACCTGGTAGCCTGCGAATCTTTTTTCAGGGACCCACAGAGCAAATGTTGGTCAATACAAAGTATTAATTACTCACATTGTATGTATGAGTGTGTACATAGTCTCCGATGCTGTTATATGAGAAAAACGATAAAGGTAGCAAACAGTGGAACACCCAGGGGTGTGGCAAACGGGCATTTGCCCCCAAAAGATTGAGAGGTCGAGGGTTCCGGCCCTTGTGCCCAAATCCTTGGCGGTTGGGATACGGAGCGGACACAATGAGCCAAAAGTTTTACTCCCTGTAAAGAGCGACTCTTGCCAACCCCCTTTCGGTTGATGGTACTCCCTGTGTCCTCGTTCCAGACCGAGTATTTTTATCCAAAGAAGCAGGTTTGTGTTTTAAATACCATCTGCCCACCTTCCATAAAATCTTCTGTAAGTTCTGTGAAATGAGACGGCCAGCCGCTCGTATGCACTTCCGCTCTTATGCTGTCATAAAGGCCGCTGCTGTGGGGGTTGTTTCACTTTCTCCAATGTAGTATTTCGCATTTCTTTCTCATTGTCTCACCAGCACTTCTGTTTCTCTGATACTCTGCATTGCTTACGAATGGTCTTCCTATTCATCAGTTTCTTTTGCTCTGTCCAAGTGCTAACATCTCTCAGTGAGTCGTCTATTCAAAACAGTTCAGCGTTTGCTAGAGTGACTTATCATTCCGGAATAGGTTAGTATTTATTTTCATTTATTATCAATATAATACTATTTATTTCTTCATCTTATTTATTCCATTCTATAACATAATAATTTCCGACTTTCTTTAGTTATTTTGACTTATCATATTTTTAGAAATTAAAGAAACGAAATTACGTTAATGGAATTTCTTCACTGATTAATTGTGAATTTTGGCCCTTACGATCAGTCGCTTTATCACCACTTTGTCTTCATCGCAAAAAGGAGATTTCTAAAGATAAATTTCAGTTTCTATTTTCTTCCGTCTTTGTGAAACGAGCAGTTAGCTTAAGATAATACCATTCCAATTGTCTGAGATTATTAATTTGCTTTTTGCAATTAATTTTCATCAAATTATGAGCTACAAATGTTTGCACTCACCACAATATAAATTGAGTTTGGTAACTTTACTGTACGCCAGTGAGCACAAATTTATTTTAAAATATTTCAAGGAATACGCCCACAAAAATGGTTGAATACCACTGTGCTGATATAACTTTCAGTTAGGGTGGCCACTGCGTGCGAAGCGGAGCGTAAGACAACTGGGTTTGTATACAGGAGCAGATTAGGCGCGTATCTGGGGGACCACAACCTAATGGGCACCAAACCAATTTTTTAAAAAATACCCACTGGAAACAAGCGAAAAAGTGCAGCGTAATTTGCATAAGCCATACTTTTTTCTAAAATTTAATTAGAGGCGTTCATTTATTATAACCTATGATATCTTTGAAGATGGCAAATCCATTTTTGACATTCAATGTAAGTTATTTATTATATCTGATTGAACACTTTACGTTTGTGAATAAAAGTGATGTAGAAATTGAAATAATTACTATACAAAGTGATATTCAATTGAAGTTTATTGAAAATGTTAATGGTAGCTTGTGGAAAGTACCGTAATTTTCCGATTATAATATGCAACCTATATAATACGCAACCATGTTTTCACGGGTGAAATGTGAAAATTCTCTTATCACTATTTTTTTGTATAAGATCAACGTAATTTTACTTGACTACGTATAGTATCGGGACAGTTATCGCCTTGCCGCGAAATGAGATACGTGTGAGAGAGTTTACAAGAATGTCACATTATGTTCTGACTCTCCCATTAAAGATCGCTATGCTGTATAAAAAAACATTTTGTCTCAATGTCGCCTTTTGTATTAATCTGGTTGCTTGTAATAGGACTTCGCTCTTTGCTGCCAAACTAGATATGATTTGTGAGAAAGTTTACGAAAATATCACGTTACGTTCTGACTCCCATTAAAGATCGATACAATGTATAAAAATCTTATTCTCAATGTTGTCTTTTGTATTAATCCGGTAGGTTGGAATACGAATTTGCACTTTGCTGCCAGACTAGATATGTGTGAGAGAGTTTACGAAAATATCACATTACATTCCGACTCCCATTAAAGATCGATACAATGTATAAAAACCTCAGTTTTAATGTTACCTTTTGTATTAACCTGGTCAGTTGGAATAACAGTTCATCCTTTGCTGCCCAGCGACATCGTTCATACAAGCCGATCAAGGTGTGTAAAATGTTCTCGGCGATGCAATTTACGTAGACGATGAGAGAGAACACAAGATCGCCGAGGAACTGTTTGAGGACAGTGAGGGGAGTGGTAATGAATTCCTAGGCTTTAGTAATTCTGACAGCTAAAGTAAATATATAAATATTCTTATTTTTGTTTTGAAGAACAAAATTTAAAGGAATGTTATCGAAATGCATTGAAATGTACAATTTATTGGTAAAATCATGTTTGAAAATATAAATTATTTCCGTACTGAAAAAAGTTGTATGCATTAATAACCATATACAGGGTCATCCATTTAAAACGCAACCCACTAGTTTATCTAAATATTTAATTGCATTACAAAGTCCTGTAAATCACTACAACAACAATGTAATAGCACTGAAAAGTCTGTGATTATCTACAAAAAATGCTCCATGTGTCCTCCTTGCTGTTCAAGACAAGTAGTTGCTTGCTTTAATGTGTTTCGTGCAACATGGAGCAGAGTTGCTTGGTCGATTGAATGAATACAGGCTTCAATGTTTCTCTTTAAGTCATCAATGTTATGTGGGTTGGGTTGGTAAACGCCTTTCAAGAAACCCCACAAGAAAAAAATCTGTATGTGATAAATCAAGGGCTACAAGCCCCTCGAAACAATGAGATCATCAAAGAATTGGTGGAGTTGCGCCATTGATGCACGGGAAGTGTGGGCTGTGACTCAGTCCTGCTGCAACCAGCAACATCTTTCTTCCTCTTCAAGGAATTGGTGAATGATATCCTGGTACACCTCTTATTTTGCACTGGTCTGTTTGGGAACTTTCTTCTGAAGGCCTCCTGCCACTGATTTTACTGAAAAATAACTCTCTAAAATATACACTTGCTCTTCTCGGGCAAAACCCATTTTTTGCGGCACGACAGTCTGTGCTAAACAGAACACCTTGTACAACTGACAGTAAGACTGATCCACTTGACAGTGGTTGGAGGAGACTCAAGGCCATCCACACACACACATACATCATCCCGAAAAGTCTAAACGTGTTCTAAGGACCTCAAAACGTGTATTTCCGTTGAAATCTTGAAGTCAATTTTCTTTGTGATCACAATACTTTCCCATACTACTACTACATAGTAGTAATTAGGTTTTTAGGTGCGTCAACAGCTAAGGTTATTTTGCACCGTCAAATTCTATTAGAGAAAATCAACATACATCACAACATCCATGCCCGAAGCAGGATTCTAACCCGCGACCTTTGGGTTAGAAGGCAGGTGCACTGCCTACCAGTCTAACCTGACCGGCCCCCATACTACGTATGGAGAAAGTAAAAATGTAAGATTCCAGTATTCAATAGACGAAAGACGGTTCAATTACTTTCATCAATCGTTATAAACGCTTCCTGAATAATAATCATTATCTATTTACATTGCTATCCATAAACATCGATCGTTTCGTTGCTTAAACAAAAGTGTGAAGCGAATAACGCTAAACTTTCTTCCATTTGTAAGCTTCATTGAAGCTAACTGAATCAGAGGTTACAATGATGGCCACCTTGGCAACACTCGGAAAGAGTACGAAAAATCCACAAAATTTCGAAACAAATAGCGTATTTCTGAAAACTTCGACCATGTAACATGTAAACTTTGGAGGAATAAGATAGTATAGAGTTTTATTCGTCAAATAAAGGAAAACGAAAAAATCGGTCCATATTTACGTTTTTATGCTTGAAGGAAGAATACCTTGCAAGTCAAGTAATGGATTCATACGTGTTATCTTATGGAAAAATGTTAATCCCCTATATTGGCAGCACTGATTAATCCTGGTTGACCAAACCTTGACCATTCACTAAGTTAGGATGTAAGGAGGAATCGTAACAAGTTTTGTTATTCTAGCTTTTATCGTTAAGGAGAAGTTCCATGAACAAACACACGCTTCAAAATATATTATAGATTATGCGCGTAGTGAAGCTGCGTCCGTCCGTGCGTATGAACCCTCACGTAATTATATCGGCATATTTCTGGAGAACCGTTTGTCTTAAAGAAATGCGGAAACGTCATTTTTTTTCTATTGGTTATGAGGTCTCTGGAAAAATATTTTCGTTTTCTAAAGTGTTCCAGGTTCGAATCCAGGAGACAATTATATTTTCCCGTAAGCTTACACAGGATTTTCGATTTTTCAGAGTGCAAGGTTTTTTTCCTTCGTTCATTAAAATACGTAAATATGGACCGATATTCTTCTTTTTTGCTTTATTCAACAGCTAAAGCTTTTTTCTATCTTATTCTTGCGATGTTTACACATTATGCAGTTGAATTTTTCAGATATACGCATTCTTTTTAGAAATTTTGCAGATTTTTCGTACTCATTCCGGGCGTTGCCAAGGAGAGACTCATTGTTGCCTCCGATTTATTTAAGACCAATTAAACCTTCAAATAGACGAAAGAAAAGTGTTATTGTTATCTTCTCTTCATTGATAACCTAAATAAATGCTTGCATTGACGTCGCCTTTATGGTAGCTCGTTTAAGAAGTTAAAAGCAGTCGTTGATAGACACTTGAAGGAAAGCAACTGTATATGCCAACTAACACTACAAAATTGCTTATTTCAATTGGTTCAGTGTTTATTAGTCAATGGTATAATAAACCTCTGTCATTGTGTGCATAATAAATTTTTTTCTTTTATTAGGAGTTCAAAATGGGGGGTTGTCTTATAATCAGAGTCGTCTTATATTTGGATATATACGGTATATACTTACCAGGGATGGAAAACATAACGTAAATATACCCGGTAATGTTATAATAACAATTAAATTGCATTTTTTTAAATAATAATGTAATGATAAATACATATCGTAATAATAACATTATAATAACAATAACATTTAATGTAACGTTATCAAAGCTTTAATTGCAATAAAGCCATTATAATGTTATCAAAATAAAATTTATTAGGCAGATAATGTTGAACTGGAAGTTATCTCCATGATAAATATAACATAGGCTGTTTTGCTTTGTGAAAGAGCTTCTCAATGTTCTCAACAGACAAGTATAGGATTTAGACAGCGAGTATAGGATTTAGAGAGAGCGAGTGAAGTTGAACAAAGTGTAGCTAACGTATTTACTACCGAAGACGTGAGAGCAAAGGTCGTGGCGCCCGAACCAGGCAAGGAAAAAATGAACAATGTAGTCATATTAGCGAAAGGGATAGCTCAACAGCTTAAAAATATCAAGTCAAATAAATCTCCGGGTTCAGAAGGGATACCAGCTAGAGTATTCAAAGAGTTAGCACTGGAAATAGCACCTTATCTTGAAATAGTTTTCAGTAAGTCACTTAGTCATGGCGTTGTACCTAAGGAATGGAAATTAGCCTTTATAACGCCGTTACACAAAAGTGGGAAAAAAGACGACAGAAAATTACAGACCAATTTCGCTTACCTCCCTATCTTGCAAGGTTCTCGAGCACATTATCGTTAGCTCCATGATGGACTTCTTAGATAGTCAGAACTTGCTAACAAGGGGAAGGCACTACTGACCTCCAACCGATTTGGCTGAAACTTCGTAGAGATAATGTCCATGACGTCTGATTAACGAAAATATATACATATCAGGTCCAATACCCAGCTGTTTTTATTTTATTAATAAAAATAAGTTATTATTTCCCTAGTCACTGCTATTTTTATTTTTTAATAGTTAATATTTTAAATATAATGATGTGCAGTTTTGAAGTATTATTTGTAGCCTACATACATAGTGGTTGGTTTTCCTCGTCAATAAATTTTTCATTGTAAAGCGATTTATTATTGTCCTCCCCATGATTAAACAATGAAAAGAAACTTATTGTCTTGCACGTATTGTTTCACAATCATGACATTGTTGAAAAATGCTTTGAAAGCATTTGGAAAAGGCTCGGAGAGGAGCGATCTCAAGTGCTACAAGATCAGTATTGCTTCTTTCATCAGAGCATTGTGAGCGTTTAACTAGTGTGTTTCGAAGTGTATTTTTAACATACTACAGTTTTTGCTGTTTCAGTGGGGAATCCTGTAACGAGCAAAAATGTTACATCTTTTACGTCTCCTCCTGTGGACGACGAAACAGCGAAAGATGTGCTGAACACCGCCATGCATTACTGCATGAAACTCCTCTGAAAAAATGGATTGACGTCGGATAAAGAAGTTCCCGAAAGTGAATGCGGCCAGTGTTGTAATGGCCAAAGAAATTTATACATGTGTTGTGGATATGCTTGGCGAGATGAACTTCCATGAAGATTATGATCTGGTGGGGCCCGATGAAGTCGACGAAATGCACGGATATGAGGAAATCGAGTTAGCTTATAGTTATATATACTACCACTGTGATTAGGAATTTTATTTAGAAATAAATGGATAGTTATTATTTAAAGCAATATTAGGAAATTAGGTAATAAATACTTTAAATGATGAAAGTGAAAATGTGGGAAAAAATGAAAAATAATTTCAGAACAAGGACTCGAACAACATATCTTGACATTTACAGCCAAGCGCGTTAACCGCTATACCAGCGCCACTTCTTACAAGCTCCGTTACCGTGTATGGTAGTTAAGGAGCGACTAGGGAAATAATAACTTATTTTTATTAATAAAATAAAAACGGCTGGGTATTGACCCTGATATGTATATATTTTCATTAATCGGACGTCATGGACATTATCTCTACGAAGTTTCAGCCAAATCGGTTGGGGGTCAGTAGTGCCTTCCCCTTGTAAGTAAATATCAGCATGGCTTCAGGAAGACGAGATCTTGTGAAACACAGCTCGCTCTGTTCATTCACGATATACTAAGATCAGGAGACAGTAAGACAGTTAGATGCGGTTTTCCTCGACTTCAAGGATGCTTTCGATAAAGTTCCGCACAGTAAGTTAGTGAAGAAATTAAATGACTGTGGAATTAATCGAAAGATAATCGAGTGGATCAGGGACTTTCTTAATGACCGTGAGCAAATAGTAGTTATAGATGGATTTAAATCAGATTCATACAGCTTATTGTTAGTCTCAGGCGTTCCACAGGGAAGTGTAATTGGCCCCCTACTATTCCTTTTCTATATAAACGAGTTAGATAAGGTTATTAAAAGTAAAATCAAGTTATTCGCAGATGATACAGTAGTTTACAGAGAGATTAACAGTCCTAATGATCAATTATTACTTTCTGACAACTTAAATGCAATTCTCGAGTAGTGTAAAGAGTGGCAGTTAGAATTGAACTTAGAAAAGTGTTCCTTTATGAGATTCTGGGGAAACAAAAACATCGACGCGACGAATTACACTGTTGAAGGCATCCAACTAAAACTAGCCGATTCCGTCAAATACTACTTAGGTGTTACTTTAACAAGCAATCTCTCATGGGATATGCACATACGAAATATATGCGGGAAGGCTAAACAGAAACTAGGATTCATCAAACGCTTAGTAGGTTAAAGTGAGGAAAAAGTCAGAGACATGTTACTTCTCGTTAGTAAGACCGCTATTAGAGTACACGTCGAGCATATGGGATCCGTACGTGAAAGGATCAATCTCAGAGTTAGAAAGAGTGCAGCGAAAAGCCGCTAGTTTCGTCAAAAATTGTTACGATAGAAACAAAAGTGTTACAGGCTTGATACAGGACTTAGGATGGGAATCACTAACTGAGCGCCGATCACGCTCTAGGTTAAAACTTCTTGAACGATTTAGAACGCATATATTCTCCAGCGATGTCGAAGAAAAAATAAGAGCGCCAACTTATATTGGTAGAATGGACCATCCTCGTAAAATAAGAGAGATAGCCTGTAGGACTGAGAGGTATAAAGGCTCGTTTTTCTCTAGAACGATAGCTGAGCAGAACAGAAGTTACGAAATGAAATCAGCCGACGTAAAGTGATACTATACATTATTATGCTCTTTACCTTGGTGCTATTGCACCCCCTGCCACACACCATTGCGGTGGCTTGCAGGGTGAACTGCAGATAGATAGATAGATAACTTCAGTGCATTTCATTACTTGATCAATATCAGCTGTCATGTTGTGAATAATGGGTGGTATAACGTTAAAAGGATTAGTTTTCACTACATAATGTTAAAAGCATATACTGTTAAGTCTGCAACGCAATTTTTGAAGATATATTTCTTGTTCTGAAGTAGGTATATATTATTTTGAGATTTACATATATTTTATTTCCTTTCTTGCCCAAGACATATAACAGTATTATATTGACAGATTTTTATTATATAAATGAATTATACTGATTGTAGATAATCATTTTGTTGTAATATTTAAAAATAATTATTGGGCTATTGGCTAAAGTAAGCAAAAACCTTTGTTTAAACATTTTATAACGGTTTCATATAATAACATTATAATGTTACATAACATTATAGCTCAATTAAATAGCATTATTTTAACGTTATGTAACGGAAACTAATCCTTTATAACGTTACAGAATAACATACCAATTTGAAACGTTATTCCTGCCCTGATACCTACATACCTATATATATTGTGGTAAGTTAATGTAAACGTTGTTAAAATACTTCCAGGCAGCATATTTCTCTAGATCCGTTCATCGTAGAGGTATGCAGTAAATGGTGTTTTGTTTCTACTAGCTAGGAGGTTTTATGCCTTCATTAATCAGAATATCTAAACATGGACCGAATTCCTTCATTTTTGCTTCATTGGACAGATAAAATTGTACAGTATCTTATGCTTGCATTGATTACCTGTTACAAGTTGAAGCATTCAGAAATCGCAATTTTGTTCAAAATTTTGTGGATATTTCATACTGCCAAGGCAATTAGTGTCAATTAAACCTTCAAATAGATGAAAGAATAGCGTTCTTTGCTTCGAACTTTTGCTTAAGCATAAAAAATATTGCTTTATACATAGCAACATAAATATTTAGTGATAATTATTCAGTTAACTGCGAGTGGGAAACGTTTCTAACAATTTAATCAAAGTGATGGAATCTTCATTTCATCATTTAAATGCTGGGATCTCACCCTATTAGGTGGCGCAGCCACCAATATTACAGGGTTCACTGCTCATTAGAAGCAAGCAATGTTCAAGAGCCATATTTAAATAGAAAAATCTTATGTATGCAGTACATGACTGTCTCCATACACTGTAATGAATGTGATTGCTCCCTACATCAGCATCCTCAAGTATAATTAATTGTAATCATACTTGTGAACAATTTTTAGATTGATTATTTTCATATTGAAAAAAAAATATAAGTAAACAAAATTGGTAGCTTTTTCTATGGAAAACAAAATATTGATGAGCAATTAAAATTATCTTTGGCAGCATATGCATCGCTGTCAACAACTATAAAATTTTACCAAAGCAACGAACAATGGTTTTACTTGACGTACTTAACGTAAATTCAGAAATCAAAATCTCTTAAACAATCGATTTATGAAAAAAATTCAAACACCATATAGATAATTTATTTTCTACAACTTTGATAATTACAGATATTTGCATAAGTTAAGTCCTAAAGGATATATTTGGGAAAAATGTTAAATGTAAAATTTTGAGCTTATCTGATAATTAGTTATTGAGTTTTAGCACACACTAAATTACTTACAAACTCACAGACATCATCTAGGAAATAGTGAAAATGTAATCAGCGGACTTCAAAACGCAGCTAATCAACATATATATTAATTGAGAAAGGGCAATGCCAGTGTCAGTCACAACCCAAAGCGAAGTATCCCCTCCACTTTCACTCAGCCACACTTGAGTGGAAGGCAAGGAGGGCCTGCAGGTACCTGGAATAGGGCTCCAAGCCTCAGTGAGCGGCGACGGCAACGACAAATCATTATTATATGAGTATTGGCCAAAGCAGTTCAATTTGAATACCGAAACAGTACCAATTTCGTAAGTAAAATCTTCCCTTCCATTTTAAATCAGCCACACTTAAGGGGAAATTAGAGAAGAAGGTAAAGCCTCTGTCCCTTTTCTCAGTGCATAGCATATGCTTACTGTAGTTTGCATTCATGTCTCTGACTCTATGAATATAGCGTATCAGTAAAAATATATAAACTAACTTTTATCAATTACAGGTAGTCCCAGAGTTACGTAGATCCGACTAACATAATTCCGCACTTACGTAAGCAGCCCCATAAATTCTAAAAAAATTTTGCTATACTAGCGGTTTTTGTAAGCAAGTGCGAACTAAATCTATATGAATGCGCACGGAGATAGAACGCAAGGAGTGAGCTGTATTTGAAAATCCCCGTTGGGAAATCCCCGCTATGCTACTCAGCCAATATTGCCATTCTAGCGAATTTTTAGTTACATATATCTAGCAACTTTGGGTTTGAATTTCGCCTGAAAAAAGACCACAGTGACTACTTGCTGATCTAACGAATCGATGTTATTATGTGCTTAATTCTACCGACTGGTTATAATTGCGGCATACATCCTATACTCATATGAATATAATAATACATTACATTGTTGTTACATGTCCAATTGAAAGCTTGTGGCGGACGGATGCGCTGACTGCCTGGCTTTGGAGGGGAAAGTGCGTAAGGGGAGGAACGCTTGAGGGGAAGAGCTATGTGCTTAACAGGTTCACCAACTTAGTCGCGTTTACACGGGTCTTCACGTGTGGCACGACGGGCGGCACTCGGGATGTAGAACGCGCAAAGCATTTAGACGGTTTTTAAGTAAATTGTAGCCTTTATCAATAAAATTCACTTTGCGGTACCGAGTAGGTTTGTTGTTAAGACGAGCGGAGTGGGAAAGAATGTTTTTACTAGTTCTCAGAAAATAAATTGTTCATAAGTTGAGAGTAAAACCAATTCTTATATGGTATATGTGTAGTTATTAGAAATTCCTTATTTAAGACCTCGAGAGATAGGACGAAACAACCTATGATTGGGAATATGAAGTTTTTAAGAGAAAGTGGCGCCAGTGAGGTTAAATGGTAAAAATCATAGATTACGGTGAATAAATCCATTAATTTCTCTTCAGTAACTTCGGTAAGGTATGTTTTTTTTACATTTTTAGATAGAGGAAATATCACTGTATAATATATTAGATTCTGGGGAAAATGGCATTTACTTTAGAATTAAAAAAAGTTTTTTTCCTGTCCTAATCTGCTTCTCTCCATCATTGCACTATATGAAAACATATTTGAATTTTTTATAAAAACAAGTGCGGTAAGGCTTTGTTTTTTGAACTGAATCGATAAAGAATAGTTTAAAGAATCAATATAGATAAATTTATTAAAATGCCATTATTTAAATTTCGGGGCAACCTCCTTAAGACCTTGTGAGATAGGACGAACCAACCTATGATTGTGAGCAGGGAAGGAAAAGTTTTTGAAGAGGCAGTGAGCAGCAAGGACTCCAGAACAAAACGGTTAATGACCAGACCTTCCTCGAATTACCCCCTGCTCCTGCCTTTCTAACCCTTTAGTGCCACTCCACCCCCTACTGTTCTACCATGAATTTTACAAATAACATTCCTCTCCCTAGCACACCACTTCCACATCATTTGCTTACAATTTGGTATAGAGACATCGGGTTTTTGTCCGATTTTTACCATCTGATTGCTTTTTTTCGATTTTGGGTATAACCTAATATTATTAATTTTCTTTAAACAAAATGTTTTTCACATGGAATGATGCACTGTTCTTCTCACTACATGGGCATCAAAATCGTCGACCGTCAATTTCAGACTCTTCTGCATCTTATTCTTACGCGGAGACAAGAAGGCTGTCCTGCAACCTTTTTCAATATCTGCTCCTTCCTTTGAAATTCGCTCTAATGTGCGATGTGACGTGCCTGTTGCTGCTTCGACCTGCTCATAGGCATTTTTAATAGGAATGCTGATTCCTTACACAGCCTTCTTCTTCATAAAACTCAGTATGTTATAAAGAATTTCCCGTGCCTGGCTACAGGTAACTTTCCTATTCCCTAGCTTTGAGGTGGATGGAGCAGGATCCATATTGTTAAAGTTGTTAATAACTAAAGGAACAACAAATAACAGAAAATAACAATAACTCTATAGCAAAACTTAAAACAAAATTACGATAACAAACAACAACATGAATGGATAACAAAAATGAATGAACAAAAGAATGCCAAGTATAAAATAACAATAACTTGATAACAGATCAGCAATCAAAACAATGAAAACAAATAATGACAGCAAGAGCGAAGCAGCAGTTGGCAACCCGGACGCATGAAGCTAACTGAATGACTTTCTCCCACGTGGAAAGTACCCTCACCCCTGCGGTAGGGAGGTTTCTCACCAATGGACTCGCTTAGGCTCAAATTCGTCTAATGCGCATCCGCCATAAGCTTTCAACCAGACAAAATTAGAGCGTTACGCAGCATGATGATGATCATTACAATTTTATTTTATATATATATACACACACACAGGGTGTATCAGAATACCCCCAAAATATTTTGTGGGGTTATAGAAGAGACCTAAAAAAACATTTTGAGATAGGAAATGAGAGGTAGGCAATGCCTCCGTTATGCACAACAGAACACCAAACGTCGAGGTTGCGCTTGGAAGATAGACAAACCCTCAAGTATACCTGGAGGCAAACAAACTCTCAAACATTCCACCCCTCTTCCCCTTTCAGGCCACGTAGCTACTATGACGTTGTCCGAGTCAGCTGATGCTACTTACTCGACATTAGACGTTTACAACTGAAGAGGTTAGCATGGCTCAGTACACAACTGCTGAACTTGCTGACATCGTTTTTGTGTATGGTGAAGCTAAAGAGAGTGCATGGAGATCTGTGCATCTTTACAGGGAAAGATTTCCCAACAAAACACATCCCCATCACACCACATTCACAGCAGTGTTCCAATGGTTGCAGGAGACAGGATCGGTGAAGCCATCAAAACAAGACTGCGGTGCAAGGAGGTCAGTCCGAACCCCCTTGTTCGAGGAAGAGGTGTTGGAGCGCGTAAGAGAAGAGCCATCAACAAGTACCCGTGATATTGCACATGCTGTGTGGAGGGTCGTTCATGAACAGCAGCTTCATCCTTGTCACCCACAGCGAGTTCAGGGTTTGTGCCCTCATGATTTTGGACCCAGACAGGAATTTTCCTGCTGGATATTACATCGTTGTGCAGAAGTCCCTGGTTTTGTTTACTGACAAAGCCTGTTTTACCAGGGATGGAGTCTACATCTGCAGAAACAGCCATGTGTGGGCCGATGATAATCCACACGTGACTTCCATCCACCACCATCAACAACAGTTCTCTGTGAACATCTGGGTTGGCATTGTGGACGATCACCTCAACGCGTTGACTTCAATGCTCTCTGGCGCATAACAGAGGCTTCTCCGACCACTCATTCCCTATCTCAAAATGGTATATATACAAGTTAGGAAAGCGTACAACGTATCACAAATGGGGCGCGTTTCGTGCAATGGAGTATTAGAAAGCAATTATATACCTGTACGTAAGGGAAATAGCGTTTTAAAGTCCTTTTCTTCATCATAAATAATCCATTTTCTTCCTATTTAATAGTACTACATGCACACGTAAGGAAATTAAACGTTTGTTTGGGAGATTGTTTATGTTAGCAACAATGAAGTAACCATGCAAGAAAATTTCTAAGTTCAACTCCATATAAGACTTTCTTGTTTGATTTTCTCGATAACGGCTACTCCTACGATGAAAATATATAGAAAAGAAAATACTCAACTTTACCAGTTCTACAACTTTTATTTGAAAAATATTTTGATATGAACAATAGTTTACGAGATATGACGAAAATTTAATTTTTTGTCTCTAGTAAAGTGGTACCCCTGATTGGCGTACGTGATTCATTTTTGCGATTTTCTTATTATATTTGATTGAAAGTCCTTAATATCAAATTTCATAAAAATCCGTTCGGTAGAAGCCGAGAACGAACATGCGGACGGACGGACGGACGGACCGACCGACGATAATAGGCGCTCACGCTGTAAGCGAAACGCGCCTAATAACCCTACAAAATATGTCGGAGGTATTCTGATACACCGGGTATGTGTGTGTATGTATATATATATATAAATACTAAGGAAGAGGAAAGGTAAGTAAGGATATTTTGGGCAACTAGGTGTTGAAGGAAACCCAGTGAACACTTACCGAAAGTAGAGCCGCTGGGGTGTTGGAGAGACACATTTGTAGAGGTTAGAGCTTTCGGGATGATCCCTTCGTCAGCACAAGAGAGACACAACTGCAATGTGTCTCTCCAACACCCCAGCGGCTCTACTTCCGGTAAGTGTTCACTGGGTTTCCTTCAACACCTAGTTGCCCAAAATATATATATATATATATATAGATAAATGCTTAAGGAAAAGGAAAGGTAATAATAAGGTAGCAACAAGGTGTTGGAGGAAGCCCACTGGACACTTACCTAGATTGAAGAGCCGCTGGGGGTGCTGAGGACACAGGAAAAAACACAAAAGAAGAACACCGGAACAGCGTAAATACTAACCGTCCCCTTCCAGTGGCTTCTCACGCCAATTTACACCAGGCCACCTTTAAGGCGAAAGGTGGGTGAGGTTTAGTGAGATTCTCGACCAGTAGTGCCGCGCCACCATCGCTCAGATACTGGTTCAAATATTTCTACTCATGTCCGTTGAAGTCGCTAGTATCGCGGAAAAACGGGTGGCGGCAGTTCATAATACATTTTTGCAATGCCGTCTGTCTGTCTGTCTGTTACTGGCTCTGGAGCCTAGACAGTAGAGCGAAAATGAATGAAATCTCGTACTTAGGCATTTTATCATACTGAGCAGAGTATACATAGAAATGGTTGACATTGATCAATAATTAAGAGTAGTTTATTCTACGCATTTTTAAAAACGATCCGATTTTCTCAAAAACGGCTCTTAACGATTTTCATCAAATTTCATGCAGCTACTTGAGTTTACGTCTTCAATAATACTGTATAGTTCATACTTCTCAAAAAATGAATATAAGGCTAGTTTATTCTAGGCAATTTCAACAATTCGATTTTTTCAAAAACGGCTCTTAACGTTTTTGATAAAATTTTGTACAGTTTCTCGAGTATACATCTACAATAATACTACGTATTTCATTTTTCTCAATGCATGAATATAAGGCTAGTTTATTCTTGGGTAACTTTAACAAAAATTGGATTTTCTAAAAACAGGCTAATACGATTTTCATTTGCTAAAGATAACTAAACGACGCATTAGTACCCATATATGAGAAAGTTTGTACAATGTATTTTGTACCGATCTTTTCTTAAAATGTCAGCGACGATAACGAACACATGGCTGTACTCACATTGTTGAGAAAATTACGGCATATTGCTCCATATCTCCACTCGCTGAAGAAGACCACCATCTTCCGTAATTCCATCGGGAGATGCTGCTAAAAAACTATGCTCCAAGTCAACAAAGAGACCGCAACTGGTAACTTTTCTACCAGTTAATTTAGTATATTCTTTAACGGCCTCACTTTCATTCTGGAGCCCATATTTCGTTGCAGCGTTTTAAAAAAATCCGAATATAGGAATCGATTAACAAGAGGAGCCCATTTAGAATTCTTCCTTCGTTTGCATACAGGTCCGAAATTAGAGGCGGTTACTCGATTTTTCCTTTCTTCGAACCATTTCTCACACTCTACCTGGCCTTGTGTGCATTGCAGTATTACGTGATTCCTTATTAACATTTTCCTCTACTTTTTGTACTTCGATGGAAACAAACGACCCTTCTTACTTCGCCGGTTATCTTGTTTCCGATTCTCCATTGTAGTCTTCCGCACTACCGATGAATCACTATACTCCTTATAAGGTAATTCCGGGAGAGATACCACACTTATCGGAAAATCAATATGACCTTGTTATAACGAAAATAAAAGAAACGCGATTTGTGGTAGACAGACCTTTGGTAAATGAAGATTTAAAAAGTACACCACCATCGCTCAGGTACTGGTTCAAACATATCTACTCATGTCCGTATTGCGGAAAAACGGATGGCGGCAGTTCATATTACATATTTTAGGTCTCTTGAACGCGCTTGATCTCATAAACGAAGCATCCCGGAGAAAAATGATTCAAGCAGACGTTTTGGAGAATTAAATTTTCTACATTTTTTCTGTACTTTAGTATATATCTAAGTGGCATTTTAATTGAGACATTTCGCAAGAAACGAAAAAAGTGATTTCAGTAAATATCCACTTCTGGTTGAGCTACGATGCTGGAAAACTAATCATATATGGATTCTATATTTAAAGTATTCTTTTTGAAATTATGTTTCTATGAGTCTTGAGTTGGAGCGCCCACAAAAAATCTATCAATCATACACATATATCATCGCGGAAATAGTCGTATCGTTTTCGTAGGACCCCAAAATGTGTGTTTCCGCTGAAATCTCCATATCTAATTTTTTGCAAAGAAACAATACTTTCCCCATATATTGTAATACATAAGGTGAAAATAAACCGGAAAGGTTTAGGGGTTGGAAATAGCTAATAAAACGGAACCATGAACATAGTTGTAATTATTTATTGATATCTATTCTAAAACATTCAAAATGAACCATACATTTTTAACTACGGCGCCGTAATTTAAATCTGTTACATATCGACGCTTGTTACAGAGAAAGATTTAGGATACTAGTGACAAGTACCAGTACCCGAAAATTTCTTATCTCTAGCTATTGTAGTTTTTAGTTGAAATTAGTATCCTTTTATATATCCTCAACATGTGATAGGAGGTTACTAATGTCTACCCGAAACTACTATAGCTGCTAATAATTTTTATTAGCAATTATATACATTAATCAGGTTCACAGTTAATTCTTTAAAAAGTAGTTGAAATACATTGGAACATATTGATTTTACAAATATATATTGACATCAAAAACTTAAATTTCTCCAAAATAAATCGATGCAGATACCTACTTCATTGGTTATGCATGAGGTTCTTCTAAATTTATTCAACAATATTATTTAGATATAAAAATACAACAACCATATTCATGTAGCAACCATCCGTTAGTGAGCAACTATCTAGAGACATAATTTATGATTTAGTATTTGTTAAACGCAGCGTTATATAGAGAAAAGATTCAAACTAAAGCTGTAGGAAATAAATTTTCTTGCAATTCCTCAGTAGACTTACATTGTAGGATAATTAATCAGATCCAAATTTTGTAATAAAAACATTGAATATAACATTTGTTTTGGTGTGTCAAATAGGTTTTGAATTAGACCACCCACAGAAATCTACCAAGAATCTACCAAAATCAGCTCTTTCAAAATCTAGAAGCTAAATATACTTAAAACAGTTTGGAGAATCCTAATAGAGTACGTACATACAATACGAATACATTCTGCTTTCTTATAACTAAAATTTTAGTGTCCTATAATTTCCATATAAAAGAAATAAAGTAAAACAATAAAGTTATTTATACACTAAATCTAAGATACTTTGGATGAACGTCTATCCTAATACATTCTTAGTTGTCTCGTCTGGTTCCCTTATATCCATCGATCTGCAAACCCTGGGATCAACAATTTCAGGTAGCATAGCATTCATGTAAAACAACACCAGTTTTTCCTCCATATTTTTTTTCCAAAATTCATCATCCTTATAAATTCTCTGAATAAAACATTCCTTCGGAGTCCAAACAACGAAATCGCAAAACGAAAACCCAGAGACATGCAATTGTCCTTGTATCTGATAATGGTAATTGTGGTTTTTTTTCAGCTTCAGTTCCCTATCAAGGCAAAACCCTTTCAGCTTTTCCGCTGCTTCCTCCAGAGTCATTTTTTCTGCAGATTTTGGGCATTTCACCTCGATAAGACCACCAGCTTCCGTAATTCCATCGGGAGATGCTGCTAAAAAACTATGCTCCAAGTCAACAAAGAGACCGCAACTGGTAACTTTTCTTCCAGTTAGTTTAGTATATTCTTTAACGGCCTCACCTTCGTTCTGGAGCCCATATTTCGTTGCAGCGTTTTCAAAAAAATCCGAATATAGGAATCGATTAACAAGAGGAGCCCATTTAGAATTCTTCCTTCGTTTGCATACAGGTCCAAAATTAGAGGCGGTTACTCGATTTTTCCTTTCTTCGAACCATTTCTCACACTCTACCTGGCCTTGTGTGCATTGCAGTAAGTAATTACGTGATTCCTCATTAACTTTTTGTTTTTCCAGAAATGAGATGACTTCCTGCCTGAACTCATCATCGTCCATGTCTAATTTCTGGCGTAGCTCGCCATAATCTTCTGATCCATTGTCAGATTTCTTCCTCTTCCTCTCTTTTCGTGTATTTGTTTTATTCATAATGAGGCACTTCCTTGTTGATTGACGACGTTTCCGTTTTCTTTCACACATAGCTGTCAAGCTTTTGTAGGGGCTTATTCCACAGAGAGATTTCCACGTGTTATAATGCCACATAGGTCCCATCTGGTAATCAAGCCCAGCTCCCTGAACTCTATGTAGATATGATCCCCTTTTACCTCGATTAATTTGCTTACCGCCTATAAATTTCGCTACCAGGGACATAAAATTCTCTGCTAGATTGCTTGTATCATCAGTGATTAATTGCCCTGATTTCCTAATTAAATATTTTAACGCTAGATGAATTTTCTCTATGGCTACTTCTTCCTTTGCACTTAATTCTTTATGTTCCTCTCCTGAGTTATCACAATAATAGGCTTTGCAATTCTTGTGACTGCCGAAAACATGGTGTGGACCATTTCTGAAATCCTCAACTAACGCTTCTTTCGAATTTCCTTCCTTAGCATTATGTATTATTGCTCCTCGAGCTGCTTTCTTAAGCCTAATTATTTTCATTTTCGTCAAGGTCCCTTTTAAATCAGGTCTTGCGGCTAAGATTTTATAGAGAGCCCTAGTGTAACATTTTACCGCATGGTTAGCACATTCAATCTTTTGAATATTCCTTCCGTAAGGTACATAATCGCGCACTTTTTTATAAATGCTGGAGTCTCCGTCAGCTATCATAGAATGATATTCCAAACCATGCAAATCTTTACTGCATCTGAAAGCTTGCACTACCATGTCGGCTTCCATTGCACTAGAAGATCCAGTCCAGTTTCTATAGCAGTTTTCATGATCTGCTGGCATATTTTTACTGGAAAGATACTCGCACATCGAACAATACTTATTTCTAACGTCCAAATGTAGCTAGCAGCTTCTTCGTCCTATATCCAATCACACAAATTACCCCAGAATTGGCGGAATACCTGTGACCGTAACTACGATGGGACCAGCCCCCATCAACTACCACAGTTATAAAAGGAACCCCGGAATCCGAGACATCACCGTGTGCCAATGCCAATCTTTTTTCTTCTTCGCCAGCTTTTAAAATATTATCGAAAAGGACGGATTTCCATGCCTAGAAACAAGTTTCATATTTCATTAGCAAATAAGAAATGCTGAAAACCTATAATTGTTTTATAAATATGAATTTTATGGGTTGTTTTTTCCCTGATATTTTCAAAACAGAAAAACACATAATTCGGAGCCGAGATGCAAACTTATGCTTTGAAATTATTTTTTGGCATTTATTTTTACTTTAAGGTGAGAGGAAATGCTTGCAGAATGCAAGCGCACATTCACTAGTATCCTATATCATCTATCATATATCCTAAGTAAGGCCCGTCAATATTTAATGATACATAGGATATACTAGTGAAAGTGTGTTTGCACTCTGCAAGCATTTTCTCTCATCTTAAAGTAAAAATTAAATCAGAAAAATAATTTTTGAAACGCATGTTTGCATCTCTGTGCCAAATTACCTGGTTTTCTTTTTTGAAATTATTGGGGTAAAAACAATCCCTAAAATGTATAATTATAATTTTTTTTAGTTTTTCATCATTCGTTTCGAATACCTCACATTTGTGAGAAATATCATCGGTGTAGCACCTCTACAATGTAAGGTTTGCATGTTAGAATCTCACTGAGGGAAAGGCAGTGTGCGCATATTTAAAAAAATGTTATCCGTAGGTAATCAGAAATCTGTATTTTATAAGTATGGTAGAGAGTAAATTGATGCGGCACAGTAATTAAATTGAAATGATTAGTGATCGGAAGATTCTTACGCGACAGGCATAAACTGTAGTGTATGAGGAAAAAGAAGAATAGAACTGCTAAGACCGGGAGTCAAACTGGGTCTTAACACCTCAAAGAAAGCAAATATTGGGAAAAGAAAGATGTGAACTTTCTGTAATTTACAGGAAATGTCATCCACTTAATCAATAACAAAACATAACTCTTGTAAAAGTGACGCCACAAAAAATAATTATTTATCCACTTAAGCCAGGCGAAAGTATTAAAAAAGTAAGCGCTGAAACAGTTGATTGTAGAATAATGTAGAGTATAAACTTACCGGGGTTTAGGAAGATTCCTCCTCACCAAAGCCTTCGTAATGAAATGGCAGAGTCTTACGCGTATTTCCGCTGACAGGGTGATCCTTGGTTGCTTCAGTCACGAAAACAAAAACATTTGGTATTTCCAAAAGGTTGAATACTCAGATACAGTATTTAAAAAAATAAATATGCTTTTCTACCACAATCTACGATAAACGCGTCCTAGTCACAGAAAATAATCTTACTGATTGTTCTCGAGTTAAATCATTATCTTAATGAATTCATCCATTGATATATTTATAACAATAAAACTTTAATTAAAGCAAAAATGCAGCGTATAATGATCTTACTAACTTAAGGGTTCCATTTTTACGTCAATATGAACGTTTAATCGATGGTAATTGAATCAGAGGCAACAATTAAGGTCGACTTGGCAACGTCCTGAAGGAGAACAAAAAATTGGCAAAATTTCGAAAACAATTGTGTATTTCCGAAAATTTCGACCGCGTAGGATATAAACATTGAAAGAATAAGATAATTTAGAGTTTTAGCCGTTGAATAAATCAAAAACAAAGAAAATCGGTCCATATTTACGTATTTTAACGAATGAAGGAAAAAAACCTTGCACTCTGAAAACCTGAAAATCCCGTGTAAACTTATGGGAACATATAATTATCTCCTGGAATCGAACCCGGGACTTTAGGAAATTGAGAATAGTTTTCTAGGAACCTCCTGGCCTGTAGAAACAAAACGCAGTTTACTGCAAATCTCTACGGCAAACGGTTTTCGAGATAGATGGGGGGACGGACGGACGGACACTTCAGAAATTATATATAGGATACTTAAGTAAAAAAAAAGAGTATAAAGAAAATTAGTTTACAAGCATTCATTTACATTTACTTACCTCACTGTCGCTTACAATGCTCGAAGTAGGCTCCATAGGAATTTCTTGGTCACAAAAATTTCAGATGCTGATAATACCACAATTGTGGAACATAGATGTCACTAGTTCCAGCACCAGATGTTTTTGCTGCCAACACTTTTTTATATTCTTTTCGAAAAGTGCTTCTTATGTTGTTGATCTTTTTTGCAATCATGTCACGATCTGCAGATGAATCTATTTCCTTCATTTTTGCGACAAGAATGTCATAACTTTGATTTCTTTTACATTTATCATAATAATATTTCGATTTCACCTTCCATAATGTCTCTTGTTGCCTTAAGAACTCAATAAACTCCAGCAAAAAATCTTTGGACCACGAGCTCATATCTGCGCTATTTTAAATGATGTATTTTTCTAGACCCAAACTGAAGCCGCCGTCGAGTCTGCGCCACACACACGTCCGTTCAGTCATCCGATCCGACAAATCTAGAAACTTTCCTTCAGTTCTTCAGTCGAACTGATCCAACTAAAACCGACCGATAACTTCACCGTACACTGTCAGAAAATCGTTTCAGTTAAAACTGATCAGTTAGAACTGAAGGCAAAACTGATAGTGTGGGGGGAACTTAAGAAGAGAATTTTAGTGTGTGTGTGTGTGTGTAGATATATATATATACTTACTGTATGTGTGTGTGTGTGTGTATATATATGTATATATACACACACACACACATACAGTAAGTCCCCTACTTACACGAGTCCCAGTTACACGGATCCGTAGATACACGGATCCGTAGATACACGGATACGTGACGTAACTTATCAGCACGCTCGATCGTTAGCTCAACTGCCAGTCAGTAGATGGCGTTACGAGTACAGTAATCCCTCGGTATACGAGCAATCGGTTTACGAGTTTTCGCTTATAAGAGATGCACAAATTAATATCTGTTTTTCATTTTACGAGCCAATTTTTGCTTATAATACGATCTCATTCCTCTCGCAAACCGATCGTTTTTCCCGGCACCTATTCTCGGCTTTCGTCGGTTTCCGAATCTTCTCGAATGCGCATAACATCACGGCATCCCAACTTTGATGTTGTAACTATTGTTTCTAAAATTGATAGCATGGGATGTATGTATTGGGAAATTAATTTTCGCTTGACGAGCAGTTTTCGAGGAACAAATTAAGCTCGTAAACCGAGGGATTACTGTACGTTGACGCACAGCTGACAGTGTCGCTTTCGCCATTTAGATTTGTTATCCCGTGGGTTCAAGTTGTGTCTCGTTACTGTACTGCTCTTCATAAACAAACTATAAACCTCCATCTCATAAGCACTACTTTTTTAGCTTTAACTATCCATTGAAACGAACGTATATGTCAAAAAGTATATCGTATTTAAGCATTGTTGGACTTCGCGGTTTTCAAGTTTCACGGCGACCTTCGAAATGAATTAACAGTGTAAGGCGGGGACTTACTGTAAATGTCTATAAAATAAAGTGTTTGTATGCCTTTTTATAGTGCAGTAACTACAGCACGTAGAAACAAAAGAAAGGTATCATTTTAAGCGGAATAACGAGTACGGTGGTGTAGTAAGGTTTTTATATCGATTTGATTGACCTGTCTAATTAAAAAAATATTTTCTTTTTTCATTTGAATAACATAGGGACAAGTGCAGCTTATTTTTCATTTGAATTTTAAAATTACTTAGAAACATGGTACGAATTTGAGACTTAAATGGTTCTATGCAGAAAAGAACTAAGTTTATTTTCATTGAAGACAGAATCTGAATCCTGATCGAATTAGCATAAAAATGCATTTAGAATCAATAAAATGCGCGATTTTATCAGTTTTATTACACTACCCATTATAAGCTACCATGACAACTCCCATTGTCGCCGAAATTGAGAGTCCAATGCATTTATATTGGAAAATTTTTAACGCAATATCGTTTTTCAATTTCTATGTGCGAGTTTGCTTTGTTTACATGACAACCTAATATTTGTTGATTATAATTGAAATATTACTAATAAATAGCTTTTATTGATATTTTCATGTGGCGTAAAGTTCTCCAAAGCAAGGTGTTTTTAAAACTACGTAAGTAACTTAAATAATTAGACGTAGATTTTCCACAAATTGTGATTCGATAAATCGTTTCATTGTTTCCAAAGTATTGTTGATGTAAACAATTTTCTTGTAACAGAACCAAACAGAACTCCTGGATGAGAGAATCGAGTTAATGGTCCTAGGGTAATATTGACTCTGTTATTCTTAAACGTTCTCTATTTACTTTTATTTTTACTTTTATTTGTCTTTCGTAAAATTAAATCATTTCGTAAGTTCCTTTGTTCATTTATTGTTTGTTGATTATTGTGGTCTTGCTGGTTTTACTTACAGTTTTCGTTTTGAAGAAATCGTCACGAAACTTCGCATAGGTATATAATTTTACCCTGCAGGTAACATAGGCTATATGGCGATAAAAACTGCGAAAAAAGAAACACAAAGTGTGGCATAGAGTTCTCCAAGGCAAACTGTTTTTAAAACTACGTAAGTAACTTTAATAATTAGACGTAGATTTTCCACAAATTGTTATTTTCAAACCTTTGAAGATATCGTCACAAAACTTTGCATAGGTAAATGATTTTATCCTTCGGATAACTAGGCTATATGGCGATAAGAAATTGGGGAGGGGGTGCTTAATTCAATAATTATTTTCCCATAGGTTTACACGTAATTTTCGATTTTTCAGTATGCATGATTTTCTTCTTTCATTCATCTAAATAGGTAATTGCGAACAGGTTTCCTTCATTTTTGCTTTATTCGACGGTTAAAACTGTGTACTATCATATTCTTACGATGTGTACATGTTACACGGTCGAAGTTTTAGATTCACTAAATATATATATATAAAATGTGCTACAATGCTGAAATTTTTTCTAAAGGTAGAATTGGCCACATAACGAAAACAGGATTATAGAAATTTGATATTTTTTATTCATTCAGCCATAAAAAATTCCTAAATATTAAACAAATTGACTAATGTTTATGTACTTTCTGTCAAGCTTGAGAGCTGAAAATATAGAGAAAGTTAGTGAATGGTGTTCCAGCGGTAACTAACTTTGAAAATTACGAAAGTTTTTTATTGTGGCAGTTAAAATTTCGTAAATTTTAAACAATTAAATATAAATGCACTTCTAGAGGTGCTACATCGATGAAATTTTGCAGAAATGTGAGGCATTCGTAACAAATGATGAAAAACTATAAAAGTTTTATAATTATAAACTTTAAGGGTTGCTTTTACCCCAATATTGTCCAAAGAGAAAAACACGTAAATCGTTGCAGAGGTGCAAACTTCTCCGGTTAATAATTATTTGTCTGCTCTTACTCTTTATTTTAAGTTGACATAAAATACTTGCAGAATGCATGCATATATCACTAGTCTATTAGATATAGACGCTTCTTACACATCCTCGGTTGTTTTCAAAGTTTGTGATACCATTACTAATTTGTAAAGAAAAACACCCGAAAATTACTTCCCAACTACATACCGAATTTTATTTCAACTTCATTTTGCCTTGCCGTATAGCTGTGCCTCGATTAGCAAAGCCGGCGGGGGAGTGTGGGCAGCATCACACTCCTGCTCTTGTGTCGCTCCCCACCTTTCATCTTTCCAACTCTTCTTCTTCCCCTTCTCTTTACACCGAGAAATAGGACGGGAGAGAGCCTATGGGCCATATGCTTCCTAGAGGAAGCGTACCGCATCGTCGCATATGGTGACTATATTTTTCTAGGTTGATTCTCTTCTCTTCTTGCCGCATTCCCCACTATTCTCTCGAGAGAGGATAATACAAGGGAACAAGAACCCAAGACACCCCTGAACCACCTTTTGTGCGCAGATCAGACTTTCGCGCGTCAGCTAAATGACGAACGAATATTTCAAGTGGTGCTGGTTGCCAGCCACCAGTTTCTTTGTCCGTACAGTAGTGTTTATTTGTGCAATTATTTAAATGTTTTATTGCATTTTGCCTTATCTCTCTATATTATAAAATCGACGATTGTGTCTAAAAGGCCCCTGCACAAAAAACTAAACATACCATAATTAGAGATTTTATATTTTTTGGCTCTCTGGGAACGGAACCCCCCTATAACATGTAAATCTATGTTCGACATCCGTACATTCGACTTCCATGCAAGTTTTCAGGACCGCATTATGTACGGATGTCGAGGACTGCCTGTAGGTCACGGGTTTGACTCTAGAGGATGAATGTTGTTTCCCATAAGGTAACACGTAAAAATCACCTTTTTGGTTTGAAGGCTTTCATTCTTTTCCTCGTTAAAATATTTTAAAATTAAGTTATTGATGCGAAATTTGCTCTAAAACACGCCAAAATTAATGAGGATTCTTATTCTTACCATAGAATACTCGATTGCATTCGTATTTGCTCATATTTCGAATTTATGCTCGAGTTTTGGTAATTTTTTTAACATTTCAATAATAAGATTCCGTGGTTACCGGTATTGTTGTCCTCGGTAATTTCTGTGCATATGCACTTAAATAAGGCCTTAAAGATCGAAAAACTGCACTTACACTCGTGCACGTTGATATGAGAAAGATGTAGAAGAATCACTTTTATGGCACCGAACACACTTATACTAAGTTAGATACACTGTTTCTTCGACGAAAGCGAAGAGAATAATGACCACAAACCTAGACATGGGAAATTAGTGGATGGGGGCCCGGGTTTTCCCGAAGCTGTCACGGAGTGGGGGTGTCCTAAATCGGTGGAAACCACGTTGAGAATGGGTGCACATTTATTACCCCCAACTGAGAGGCGTGGTAGAGTCGGCGAAAGCCTTATTTGAGCTTTTGTATTTAATCTCTATTCATCCATAGCCAACTGAGCTGGACAAGGCCCTTTTCACACCATTATTTCTCGGTATCAAAAGAAAAGAGTTGTGCGTGGGAATTTTCAGTAGCCCATGTATTCTTGGTTTTCGCAGTCCGAAGCGGAGGAGAGAAATATTTCGGCAGTTTGTCATATTTTAAAGTAAGAATGGCGCTCCCCAAGAATCGGCGCCCCGGGCGGCCGCCCGGCTCGCCCGTATCTCAGGCCGGCCCTGCATGCACCATGATTCCTCTGTACTAGCGTTGATAGATGCCTCGCAGAAATTAGGGAATTGTGTCTGTAAAAAAGACCTAAATTTCGAGAAATCGCCTTTGGCGTACATATATACGCGTCTTCTAGCCTTAATCTGTTTCTCCACTTTTAGCTTAAATTCTACGTACACAGCATTATGATCGCTTATTCCTTCCTCTATGGAAAGCTTGTTCATACGCTCGGGGTAGTTCATTACGAGTAAATCTAATATATTGTTCGATCTCGTGGGGCATCTTACTAGCTGACATAACGAGTGTTTAACTAAGGTTTCTATAAGTGCTTCGCATGATTCACGCTCTCTACCACCGGGATCAAAGCAATAATGATTCCAGTCTATTGAAGGTAAGTTGAAGTCTTCTCCAATTATATGGCCCTCTCTTTATTTTTCGATATTACCGTTGCTACTTGTTTCTCGAGATTATGAATAATTTGTAAACTTGAATTGGGAGGCCTATAAAATGCGAATATATTTGCTATTGTAGGGTCGCTTCCTCTAACACTACACCAAACACTTTCTATTTCGATGTCATTAATCGGTAGTGGGAAACTTTCCTATGCCTTGCTGACTGCTATAAATACTCCACCTCCCGTCCTGATGCTACGATCCTTTCTAAAAATTCGATAGTCTTGAGGGAATACTTCTTGACTTGCAATCTCGTCATTGAGCCAACTCTCTGTACCGATCACGACATCGGCTTCTAGACTGCGAATAATATGCTCAAAATCGGCAATTTTCCTATGGATACTGCGACAGTTCAGTACGGCATTTAATTTCTCACTGCCGCTTCTCAGATAAACCTCAGCCTTTTAGTTCGTTTTAGGAATACATGCGTTCTTCATACTATTATTCCGCCAATTGGTTGATATAGCATTTTCTTTCTGATCGCGTTTTATTTCACCATTTTTATCAAAATCCCAAACGTTAACGTTACTGATATCGCAGATGTCAGCGCCTTCATCGCTCGTTAACCCTAATTTATTTGCGGTATTGGCCGGATTTCTCGTAATATTGTTCTCTGTTACCCTCTCAAATACATCCATTCCCCTAAGACGCCTACACTCTACCCTGCTCTCTAGCCTAAAAAAGTCCTACAATGCTCGAGGATCCTACGCGCTACAACTTGGGATGCCTCCGGCGTGTAATAATGATCCGAGAATCGGACAAAGGTCAACAAAATCCGCCCCCATGCCCCTACAGAAAGACCATAGCCTTCGGTTTAGCCCCTCCACCCTACTCCAAACCTCAGAGCCACAGTCAATCCGCGGGACAGTGCTGCAGATGGTTAAACGCACATCACCCCCAAACTCCTCTTGGACATGACCGACCTCGGAGTGTAAGTCCCAGGAACTCAAAATCTCCTCGGAGCCGCGCTTCGAGGCGTCATTGGTGCCAACATGCGCCACCACCCGCAGACTAGAGCAGCCCGTGCCAACGACCTCTTCCCGTACCGCCTTCGTCACCTGGGGCACCATACCTCTTGGTATACACCTGGAGAACACCCGCCCTACACTCCCTCCCGGCGGGCCCTATAGCAACATCCTTCAAACCCTTTCTTCGTAAGCTTGAAGTGAAAGGCATTAATGGCTTTAAATTATTTATCTGACCGATGTCATTGAGTATCATCGTTATTTTTTTAACTGATTGAGAAAATACCACGCTTTTTGTGGCCCGCAACCCAGTGCTAAAGCGAGGCTGTATATTCTCACATTAGACAAATTCTTCGAACCCAATGCCTATTGGTTTATACGCTAGAAGTAGATACTCGGCGAGCAAGGTCGGATCTTATAACGAATTTCTAGGTCTGTTTGCATCAAGCGATATACCTCTGGCCGCACCAACTCCTGTATTTTACGCTTTGCCTGCAAACCCTTACAATACTTTCACGACACAATGTCAACTCAATTGTTCATTAGGAAACGATTGCAATCGCATAACGCATTATCTATTAAAAAATTAAGTCTAGGTCAAATAGTGAAATTTACATCGTGAGATAAAAAATCGCGTTCATTGATAAATGAAAAAGATCCACGAGCAATACTAATAATAGGTGCTCATGCTGGAAGCGAAACGCGCCTAAAAACAGTAACTGTGCTCAGAATGTTGTGCTTTATGGTAGGATTCATCAAACGACATTGAGTGTAATTTTCTACCTCATCATCTATTGATTTACTCAAAAATATATTTCCACAGAAAAATGTATTTCTATATTAAAAACCGATCGACGTTACCATAGTCACGCATAGTTCCACCGTGGTAAAAAGATTTTTTTATCAGTTCTGTGGCCAGTACTCTTACTTTCCCCTCTGCTCCCCTCCCTAGCAACTACCCACAACTACCTACTTCCCCTCCCCGTCCGATTCGTTCCTGAGATCCCATTGGCTGGCTCTCCGGTCGTGCGAATATAACGGTCTGCCTCTCCTGGGTTCTCGGTAGTCAAGTTCAGACGAGTCGAGTCTTTTGCAGGAGGAGTTTGGGTTGTATTCTTATCAGCAATTCTGTTTCAGTGAGATACGCATCCCTTGTTTTGCGGGTGTGTGATAAGTGAGCGTTCATCCCTCTTCCTTATTTTACAAGAAAACATGACTTTAGAGAAGCCACAGCGTTGAGGTGTTACATCTTGGCGAAAGTGCGTCTAATACTTTTTTGTCCCGATAATCACGTTCTACAAATCGTCTTAAAGGATGCGAATGCATTGGTTTTTCTCTCGTAATTGGTTCTTAGTGATTTAGGATTTTTTATTACCTGTCATGCTGTTCTCTTATTTAGTTTAGTGTGTCTATGTAAAATTGCATTGCCTTCGATAATCACGTCGAGAAAATTCTACCGAAAATGTAAAGTACCGAACGCTACGCCCATTTGGTGTTGAATATGCGTGGTTTTCATTGTCCACATTCTGACACTCAAAAAATAATAAGGCCCCGGCGCCAGAATAAAATCGGCGCATAAGGCTGACGCAGTCAGCGACTAGCCCCCATACTTATTATTTGTCCGAATTAATTTAACAGTGAAGTCAAAATGCGGTATCATTTAATCGAACCATTCTGGTTTTATATATTATAAATTAATTGGTAATTGACTATGTCGACGAGGAAACCTTTTTTCTGTTAAAGGAGCAGTTAGATTTTTAACCTCGTAACAGGACGGCGCATAAAATCAAATAGCTGTCAATGACTGTTACCTATAAATAGTTCTTTTATCTTTTCAGTATGGGAAACAGCTGCGCGAAAACTACAGAGCCTTCAAGAATAAGCAGGTCGAATCTATTAGTCCAAAGGAATACAACAGCTATCATGTTCCAAATGTAAGTAGAACATTTTAATGTTTGTCCTCATTTTAACCTAATTGTCATTATATTCTATTTGAATTACATTAACGAGATAATTTTTTGTATCGATTTAAAACTGCGTTAACATTGTGGCAATTTTATAGCAGATGCTACTAGTTACTCAATTACCAATCGGATCTTATTTGATGCTCTACTTGGTTCGAAAGGATCTTACGGAGCTCAATGTGACACCCGAGTCAGCATCGTCTTGTTCTGTGTCGCAGCTGATTGTGTTATGGAACATGTTTCTCCAGAAATTCGATTTATGTTTGGCGATCAGTCTTTTCATTTTAAAATTACGGCGTCTCCTTACGCGATCTAATTGGTATTATTCATATTGTCTAACTGCTTCTCGTAAAAATTTTAGCTCAGGCGGACATTCATCAACCTTGTGAAAACGTTACTTCCTATAAGATAAAGAGTCGGCGAGCCTTTGTGCATTCGCCATTTTCTTTTTTAGGAAAGTGTCCGTTCCCGTGTTGCCATGGACTTCACTGGGAGCGTCGGCCGTATCGTAGAAGATCCGAAAGAAGCGAGGGCCATCGCCATCGCCGAGGGCTATTCGTGGAAGAGACGCTGGCGGCCGACAGCTAGGCAGTACCCCATTAGCAACAATAATGTCGGAACGGGAGGTGGCGTCGGTAATGCTGATGGAGGTAAGAGCGGAGGTGGCGGAACCGCAGGCATCTACGCAAGCGACGTCCACTCGAGGCCGGCTTCAGTAACGCAGGTGCACGTTCAAGGGATCGAGTCTGGCATCCATATAACGCAGCCGTGGTTCCACAGCGGCATGACTAGGGAGCATGCGGCGCAACTAGTCAGCAGACATGGCACGGTAGATGGGTAGGCTGCTTTGAATGTTTCTGTGATTTCTCCTACCTTACATTGTTTCAGCGAATGATGATTTATTTATGCTTAATGCATATTTTCAGTGTTTTCCTCGTTAGGGAGAGTAGGAGTACACCTGGGTCGTTTGTGCTGACGTTCAAGTTTTGCGGGAAGGTGCTTCACACTCAAATACAACCGGTGAGTTGCATGAGGTCATTATAGTTCCTGTGTCTACTCAAAGTAATTTTTCTTTCTATTGTTGAAAACTAAGGTTTTCGAAATTTTATTCAATCTTTTCCCTATGAGACCCTCTGACAAATTTGAAATTGGTGTATCATGTTGAATATTAAGATATTAAAATTTTTCGCTCTGTATTTATTTTAAGTGTTTACAACAATCATCCTGAGTTAGTTTTTCTCCTTTGTTCTCAAGTCTCGGGGTTTTTAGATTGTCTCAAAGATTTCTTCCAAAGTAATACATAAATACCCGCGTATAATGTGCACCCGCGTGTAATGCGCAGGTAGGTTTTCGGCCTCGTATTCTGCAATTTTTTTATATACCCGCGTATAGTGCGCACATTTTCCAAAAATTTTCCTCTTACAATCGGTCACAAATTTATCATTTAACTCATTATTATTATTCATTATTACTCTATTTATAGGAAGAGTTTAAACCATAAACACGGCGTATTCAAAGCAAGTGTTTATGTTATGATATTAATTTTGTGTGGACTCGATTCCGAGAAAAATTCTTACAGTTCTACAGGTTTTGAGTATCACAGCTTTTCGTAGTTCTATGTATGTTCCTATTGGCAGATCTAATGTTTTCATACTCTTCTGTATTTCATGTGGTATTATACCAGTTGCGGATAATACTATCGGTACTACACTGACCTTCTTTACTTTCCATATTCTTTTAATTTCTTCCGACAGATCTGAATATTTCGTTATCTTTTCTGATATCGTTTTTTGGATTTTTTTGAATTTGCGACTGCTATGTCAATTATATATACGCAATTTTTCTTTTTGTCCAACAGCAATATATCAGGTCGGTTATATATTATAGTTCTGTCCGTCAAAATTGCTCTCTCGAAATATAAACGATAATTTGAATTTTCCAGCACACATTCTGGCTTGTACTTGTATTACGGTTGTCTTTCAGTTAAAAGCTGGTATTTTAAGGCGAGCTTTTGGTGGACAATGTTTGCGACTTGATTATGTCGCATTAGGTATTTACTTTGCGTCATTATCGTACAACCGGCCATAATATGTTCTATTGTTTCGCTAGCAAGGTGACATTTTCTGCATTTATCATTTTCCATATTTATCATTTTCCATTCCAGGCTCTTTTATAATGTGCTTTCTATAATTTTTAGTGCATATAACCTGGTCTTGAATAGCGATCATAAAGCCTTCCGTTTCTGGGAAAAGCTCCCCATGACTGAGCCATTTGTTCGACGCCACTTTGTCGACGTTCTTGCTCAAGCTCATAAGCGTGCCTCCCATGCATTGCCATCTCATCCCATTGCCTTCTCTTCTCCTTCTGACTCACTATTTCTCTCTCAGGTTGGTAGTTAACGTTATTGAGGTTTAATGCAGTGCAGTGCAAGTCTGCCAATACCGTTGCTCTATGTAACATAGAAAAATTTCCTAAGCCGGTTTATCTGGCTGTGTAAGAGGTTGTGTATGTCTATCAGACCCCTACCCCCTTCCTTCCTCGGAAGTGTCAATCTTATGACTGATGACTTAGGGTGATGCATGTTGGACTTCGTGAGTAACTTGCGTATAGATCTTACTAAGTCGTTTATGTCCGTTTTAGTCCACTTCACAACACCAAATGAGTACGTCAGCACAGGAACAGCACACGTATTTATGGCTTTTATGGTATTTCGAGGATTTATCCTACATTTCATTAATTTTTTAATTCTATTTAAGAACGTTGTCAATTCCTGTTTCATATATTTTTCATTAATTCGTTCTCTTTGCATAATTCCAAGGTACTTATAGTTGGCATCTTCGTCTAAATGATTAATTTCCAATTCACCTATTTTCACATCTTCGTTGATTTCCTTACGCCTCGTGTTTAGTACCTTGCATTTTGAGAGTCCAAACTCCATATGGATGTCTTTTGAAAAAGTGTAAGTACTTTTGAGCAGTTTCTCAATCTGCTTGCTATTTGCTCCATATAATTTAATATCATCCATAAACATTAGATGTGAAATTTTATAATTTATATTGGCATTTGCTTTTATCTGGAATCCACATGTCGTTTTATTAAGTATGTTGGATAAGAGGATCAGGGCCATGCAAAACCAAATTGGGCTAAATGAATCTCCTTGGTATATGCCTCTTTTAATAGAGATGTTAGGAATTTGTATTATCTTAGTTTTTGTACTAAGGTAAAGGATTGTCTCCCATTTTTTCATAGTCATAGTCAAGAATTGAATGAACTCGGGATGTACTTTGTATATTTTCAGTACATGCAATAGCCAAGAGTGTGGGACACTGTCAAATGCCTCCTTATAGTCAATGTATGCAGTATGAAGTTTCCTTTGCTTTTTATAGGCCTTTTCAAGTACTACCTGGTCTATTATTAGTTGTTCCTTGCACCCTTGATGGTTTCTATGACAACCTTTCTGTTCTTCTGGGAGGACATTATTATTATCTAGATGTTTATAGACATTGTTTGCAATACAAGCTATAAGTATTTTGTACAGAGTTGGTAGGCAAGTTATTGGCTGATACATTGCAGGTTGTATTGTATCTCCCTCTTTGGATATCAGGTAGGTTGTGCCCATCGTTAAAAATTTTGGCATATTTCCCGGGTTTTGTATCACTTCATTGAAACACTGCTGGATTTTATTATGAAGGCTAACAAATTTCTTATACCAAAAATTTTGTATATTATCGCAGCCTGGTGCCTTCCAGTTATGTGTGTTCCTAATGGCTGTCAATAGTTCTTCCTGCATAATCATCACATTACTCATATCATGCATGTTTTCCAATGCAGTTATTTCTTCTTTTATCCACTGAGCTTCATTATTATGATTTATTGGCTTGCACCGTATTTCTTTCCAGAAGTTTTTAATATTTTCTCTTGCAGGTAATTGCGACTCATCTAAATGCAACGTTTTTCTCAAAAATTTTCGGTAGAGCATTTTCTCACTTTTTATAAACATTGCATTTTGGTTTTTCCTTTCGTAACTTTTCTTATATTGCGCTAATCTGCCCGCTATAACAGCCAATTTTTGCTTTAGGGTTTCAAGAATTTGTAGTATTTGTGTGTTATCATTTTCGTGGTATGTATGTATCTGGTTTCTTATTAAAATTGCAGCAACATTCCGCATAAGTCTTCGGGTTCTGATACCTTGGTGATACTGTGTCAATTGCGCAATATTTGTTCTTAATTCACTTATCTGCTTGTTGAGGCGTTTCTCACAGGCTGGGGGTTTTTCTACATTTCGTACATCTTGTAATTTTGGGGTAACTTTAATTCCTAGGCTTCTGACAACAGTTAATGCGGCGCAATAAGTAACTACGTTAAGATCTTCTAAGGATTCTATGTTTCTTATTTATTGAGGTAGTATAACCCCGTTCATTCTTTCTATAATTTTAGCTGTTCGAGATGAAGAATGAACTTTTGGGATTTTGGGTCTCACAGTGAGATTTATTCCGCAATACTTTTAAGTAATTATCGTTCATTAAACTATTCAGTTCTTCATCTAATACTACTGTGTCAGAATTGCTCTGCAGTTGTTCTTGAACATTTTGTTCTGTCATATCTTCAGCTGCTTCGTTTTCTATCATTTGATGTCTTTGCAGGGTCAGGTTTTCTATTTCGTTCTCTTCCAATGTAATTTCTTCGGCATTTCTAAGGTTTTGGCTACTTCCTCTTTGATCAACTGTATCCTATAATGTGGGACTAAATTATTTGTAAAGGTAGCTCTTTTCTGATTCATAATTCTTTGCTCACTCACATTTATGTTCGGAAATTTTTCAAGAAATTTACTGTGAATTTTTTTCTATGAAGAGTTTTCTCGGTTTCAAGTTTGGTTTCAATGTAATATGTGCAGATTATAAATTCGTTGATTTATTGAGTCCATTTCATTCACACTCTCGGTTTACCAGCGGTAGTGGTCTTAGGATTTCCCTGGGAAACATCTTCAGCTGGTGCAGCCTGTGTAGGTGGAATTTGGCTGATGAGGGTATTGTTATTATCGGCTGTACTTCGTTCGGGTATCCCGGTCCGTGCCCGCCTGGTCGGCTCTGGAACACTATCAGTTCGCATGCTGCTACCTCCAGCGATGGCTCCAGAGGTGCCCTGGCGATCCCCAGGCAGCGTCCTTTTCCGAGGCTTTCTCCCAATTTTCTCCATCATTGATGGGTTTTTGCATTTTATACCTACTGCCAGGTTTGATGAGCAGCCGCCTCTAACATGAGGAACAGACGCTGACCAGGTCACCGCCCACTATGGGAACAGACGTGCCTGGATTTATTTCTGTTTTGGTCCACGGGTGGTATTTTATTTCCCACCTACCCTGCATATCTGCCAGGCATTCCCCTATCCGCCACCTGGGGATGCGCCCGATGGGGGACAGAAAACCCCACACGGGTATTATTATTATTATTATGCATTAAATTATCAATATCATTGTGATACGATAAATCAGTGAATTAAAACTGACGTCAGAGACGGCTAGGAAAATCGTGGGACCCGGTGCAAAGTGAGCGCGGAGGTCATCTTACGCGTAAAAAATTATAATAACTAAAGCAGCATCTCTCACTGTGACACATCAATATTTTTTCATAAATGCGTGTACTTTATAAGCATGATAAACATTTCTTAGAGAGCGTGGGGCCTCTTTAAGGCAAAAGGTGGGTGAGGTGTAGTGTGATTCTCGACCAGTAGTGCCGTGCCACCATCGCTCAGGTACTGGTTCAGATATTTCTACTCATGTCCGTTGAAGTCGCTAGTATAGCGGAAAAACGGGTGGCGGCAGTTCATCTATAATATATTTTGAAGCCTGTGTTTGTGTGTTTGTTCATGGAACTCCTCCTAAACGATAAAAGCTAGAATAACCAAATTTGGTACGATTCTTCCTTCCATCCTAACTTAGTGAATGGTCAAGGTTGGGTCAACCAGGATTAATCAGTGCTGCCAATATAGGGGATTAACATTTTTCCATAAGATAACACGTATGAATCCATTTCTTGACTTGCAAGGAATTCTTCCTTCAAGCATTAAAATATGTAAATTTGGACCGATTTTTTTTGTTTTTACTTTATTCGACGAATAAAACTCAATACTATCCTATTCCTGAGAAGTTTACATGTTACATGGTCGAAGTTTTCAGAAATACGCTACTTGATTCGAAATTTTGTGGATTTTTCGTACTCTTTCCGGGCGTTGCCAAGGCGGCCGTCATTGTTACCTCCGATTCAATTAACTTCAATGAAGCTTACAAATAGACGAAAGTTTAGCATTATTCACTTCGCACTTTTGTTTAAGCAATGAAATGATTGATGTTTATGGATAGCAACGTAAATAGATACTGATTATTATTCAGGAAGCGTTTATAACGATTGATGAAAGTAATTGAACCATCTTTCATGTATTGAATACTGGAATCTTACATTTTTGTATATGTGAAATAATTATATTCTACATTATAACTTTTATTAACGTAAATAGGCTCACGTATCTGGTGTACATTTACCAGTCAGTGTTCAATCATGGACAACTGTACGTTGCTTTTTCGAGACAAAAGTAAATATTTCAGCGAGGGATAATTACACAAGAAATGAAGCTGGATTTGGCGAAAGTGATATATATATGATAGGAAATACAATTATCGTTATATTTGAATGCAATACGTTCGGAAACGGATTGTTACAAGCAAATATGATTAATTGTCAAGAAAAGCTAATTGTAATTTAAAAAGTATCTACTATATATTTTAAAGAGTTTTTATGTTGTACTGTAGTAGCTTCACTAAATCCATAGAAATTCTGCTAGTATTACATATTTTAGGTCTCTTGAACGCGCATGATCTTATAAATGAAGCATACCGGAGAAGAATGATTCAAGCAAACATTGTGGAGAATTAAATTTTCTGCATTTTTTCTGTACATTAGTATATATCTAAGTGGCACTTTAATTGAGATATTTCGAAAGAAACGAAAAAAGTGATTTCAGTAAATATCCACTTCTGGTTGAGCTATGCTGCTCGAAAACTAATCAGATATGGATATTATATTTAAAATATTCTTTTTGAAATTTGGTTTTTATGAGTCTTGAGTTAGAGTGCCCACAAAAATCTCTCAATCACACAGATATATCATCGCGGAAAGAGTCGTCTCGTTTTTGTAAAACTCCGAAATGTGTATTTCCGCTGAAATCTCCATATCTAATTTTTTGCAAGGAAACAATACTTTCCCCATATCTATTATATTTATAAAATTGGAAGGGTTTTTTGATTTTTCCTGCGAAGACGGTTAACCACACATATACGTATCACTGAATTCGTATTGATATGGGGAATGTCCTAACGTGGCCCTTTTTTCAATTAATGTCTTGTGAAACAAATAATTATTTTAAAACATCTTATTTTAGGCATGTTTAGGGGGTTGTCATTCTGCATTTTTTCACAGGGCTGAAATTTTCAGGGATTGTAGATGGACTGGAGAAACCATTACAAAAAATCGAAAATCTCACCCAAGTGTCCTGGGTTCGACTCCAAAAATTCCAAAGATCCATCTTTTCCCATTTAAAATGCATTGTCCCATTTTCGAAAATTAATTTGGTACGTTCGTAGGTATGGTGGCTTACTACAATACTTTGAAGAGAACATTTCCTTAAGTGCCCTTGGTTCGATTCCAGACTCTGGAATATTCCCCGTTTAATTACACGCAAAAAAATTTAAACCACCATACCGTGTATACCATATGGCAGTGCTTCTTAACCTTTTTTGGCTGCGACCCAAATTCTGGTCGCGGTGACCCATTTCCTCCAATAGCTCACTTGTAATCTTATATAATAAAATTGAATGTCTGTCCATCTGTTCCTTATACATTCCCACGCCCTTTGAGCTATCGGGACCAAACTTTGCAAATTGACTTCATATGACTCTACGAGTAACATAGAGTAACTGGGATTTCCAAAATTGACCTGGGTTCTATTCCAGGAGACTTTTATTTTCCCATAAGTTTACACAGGATTTTTGATTTTTCAAAGGTTTTTATGTGGGAAACCGTTGGTGGTGGCTATTTGTTTGATGACATATAATTCTTTAACGAATTGTACGTGTGAGAGAGGGGTATGGGTTAACCGGTGTATAAGAGCGTGATAAGCCACGTGTTTGTGTGGAGTGGGGTGGAAAGAAGAAGAGTGAATGGTGTGATCGGTGTAAGTGGGTTTCCTGAAAATTGCGTCTATGGATAGTTAAGTCAAGGAAGTTGAGGGAGAAATCTACCTCAGTCTCTTGGGTGAATGTAATGGATGGGTGTAAGTTATTGAGGAGTGATAAAAATAGGTCTAATTGTCTTAGAGAACCTTTCCAAATACAGAAAATATCATCCACATAACGGTACCAAACAACAACATTATTAATGGCTGGAAATTTAGAACTGAAAAGGTTACATTCAAAATTATTCATAAAAATATCGGCAAGGAGAGGTGACAAAGGAGAACCCATAGCTAGGCCTTCTTGTAGATGGTAAAAAGTCTTATTAAAAGCAAAGTAGTTTTGGGAAATGCACACTTTTATAAGTTCACACATGGAGATAATCACACTGGGATGGACATCTGAAGATATTAGGATTTCTTCACAGAGTTTAAGGGTCTCACAGGGAGGAACACTAGTAAACAAGTCTTTCACATCAAAGGAAACAAGTTTGTATGAAGGTAAAATATCTAAATTATTTAACTTTGTAGTTTTTAATGACATATTTTGGGGCGTAAGCAGAAATACTAATGATAAAAAAATAGTTCAAAAAAGAGGCTAATTTGTAGGCTGGTGCTGACATACTTGAAACCACAGGTCTAATAGGAATGGACGGTTTGTGAATTTTAGGAAGGCCATAAAAACGTGGGAGGAGAGGGTTCATTTGAATAAGTTTGTAGGAAGAGTTTTTATTGATTAAGGAGTCACATGGGGCAATGGTAGTTTTGATGGCCAATTGAAAATCACTGGTTGGATATTTGTTGAGGACACTGGTTTTACCACTGGATAAAAACTGGAGGCACTTGTTGATGTAATCACTTTTGTCCAAAATCACTACGCAGTTGCCTTTATCCGCTTTTGTGATCACAACATCTTCTTTAGTGATGGTGTCTCTTAGGCTAATCACCATTTTGATTGGTCAGAAAGAAGAAAACCTTACGGAAGAGGCAAAGGATGAAATTTTTTTAGCAATAGAATGCTTTAAAGAGGCATTCTCTCGATTGAGAGCAACTTCACAGTCTATGGCTAGATTTTTGAGTGAATTTAAGTTGAAATTGGGGTACGGATTATGTTTAAGGCCAAGTCTAAGCAAATGAAATTCATTATCACTGAAGGTGGCGTGGGATAAATTAAGAATTCTCTCGTGGAATCGATGGCAGGGGGCTTTGGAGGGAGGAAGGTTATTGATGCACTGTGGGTGAGTCTGGAGTTAGGATAAACAATTAAGTTTATCATTGATTGCCTTATGTTACATTTCCCTCCCCCACTCCCCTCAGATTCCGTATATATTTGTGTTGCTTCTTGTTTTTGTACCTGATGATGACTAAATATTAGTCGAAACCGGTCATTTTTTCCTGTTAATAAAAGTGGAACTTTTACTAACAAGGAGAGTAGGGAGGGTAGTACTCTCGGATTTTGTTCAAATTTCACATGGTGGTAGCTGATGTGTTCCGATTTAACGTGTAACTTGCCATTTGTGTGAACAGGCCTTGGTTGTCAAGATATCGCTGTTTGAAATTTTTGGAATTTTGGCCAATTTCAGTGTGCGAGTTAAGACTAGTGAAAGTCACCACAGTAGGATAAGCCGGGTGTAGCTGAAGTGGTAAGGTGTTGGGCTGGCAAGCCAGAGGTCTGGGGTTCAAGTCCCCATTGTGGAATTTTTCTTTTTTGATTTTTATCTTTTTTAATGCTGAAAAAATGTACAGTTCCCATTATTAATTTATTACGACTGTAAAAATTTTAATTATACTATTTTTCTCGATTATAAGAATAAATATTTTTTTATCTTATATTTGCGATTCAGCAATCTTTTAAATAAATTCTTACACTTTTTATTGCTACAAAATAATTTACATAATTATTTTGTATTATACATCAATACCTTATAAATTAATTATTCAGATTCTTCTTTTGAAAAAATCTGACATGCGTGTCGGCAAAGTGGGGGATGAAAATTGTCATAAAAACAAACAAAGCAAAAATGCTTCTGGCACCAGGAACGCACAACAGACACAACATTTTCGCATTCACATTTCCTTTTACGCAGGCTATCGGGGAAACAAACTTCATTTACGTTCATAAAAACACTCCTTGCCGTCTTTAATTTTGACGCAAACCACGCATATTTAATCATGTCTTCGAAAATGGGTGTACACAACTGGTGATGAATGATGGAGTGAATTTTCAATGCGTCGTCTCTTGTATTAATCTGACGATTCTCTCGCAGTAAGTACGTACTGTTTTGCAGGCGCTTTATGAAATTTTTGATTTGCCTGTAAAAATATATGTCGCAGGGTTGGCAGAAAGGCGTACAACCCGGTGGAATTATCTTCACCTGGCTAGATGGAACATTATGGTCATCAATGAATTTTGCATCGAAGACGGAATAATCAGTTTGCCCTCCCCAAGAATCAAGGATCAAAAGAAAATTTTCCTTTTTGACATATGGCTTGAAAAGATTGTGAAGACATTTTTTGAACAACTGCGAAGTCAGTTTTCTTGATTTCGAATAGCATAAACGTTCTTGTAAATCGTTAACATGTCATCTATATCCTTTTTAACTCGCAGTCCAAACTGTCCTGACTGTTCTTGCAAGCATATATAAACGGTCGGAAGCAGTTTACCAGAAAGTGTCATACAATACTGTTTTGCCAAATTGACAATTTTAATCTCTCTAGTGGAATATACGCCACATGAAGTTATTTTGGAGATGGCAATAATTCACTTTCAATTTGTTCCGACTCTGAAGATGTGGATGATTGTGTATCGTTGGATACTTTATCGGTCATCGGAGTTTCTTCGAAAATTTCTCCTAACAGCTCATTAGCCATAAATAGTTCTTCTGTTTCCACCAGCTCCACATTTTCTATTGTAGTACCGTATTTTCCCATAGATACCGCGCACGTTATCTATACAAAAAAATTCAGTTGAAGAAAAGCAAGGGTGTGCGTCATACAATGAAAACGAGAAAATAGGTACAATTACCGCAAATAACACAACTGGAAGCTATTTTCAAACCACCCTGAAACCATGTTCAATCAAACTGTCAATAAAACAGCAACATGGAATTGTTAACTATATGTTAAATTACTTTACCATTAACATTTTATTTCAAAACTGAAGAAAACACAGCATACAAAAATTTTAATTTTACAAAGAGAATTGGCGCTCATCCAAGATGGCGGCCTCCATGACAAACTCGAAAAATAGTAACTTCTAAAGTGGAAAAATTAGCGAAAAACACTGAAAATGTCAATATTTTTCCTCCTCCCCCTTCTATAGACACCTGTGAACAAAGTTAACACATCGGAAATGCTGTAAGTTAGGTGGGAAAATTAGGAACCATGCTGAAGTCTTTGCAAATATTTACCAAACAGCTCTTTTACATTAAATTCAACTTACATATTTACTTTTTCCTGTCATCTAATCTTTCAATTCCATTTTGGAATGTTCATTTAATATAAAGGAAATGGTAAAATAACAAAATTAACCACGAAATGTTAAACAACATTTATTGCACACACAACTAAAAATATCACATCATTCAAAGCCAAGAAATTCATCATCAGAATCTACATAAAAAGAATCAGTAACATTCATAATTTCAGAAGGTACATCACAGAGTTCATTTTCTGAAGACGATTCTTCGTCGTCTTCCAAATCTGGCATTGTATCATCCCGTAATTCGCCTAAAGCTTTCAAAAACCCATTTCTTACGCATGTTGCCGTTACCTCCTTCCAACTCTCAACAATCCAACAACACATTTCTTCGTATGAAATCCTTTTAATTTTTCCCGATTTGCTATAATCTTTAATCCCACTCATCATCCACTTCTCCCACCTAGAACGCAACTTCGACTTGAAAGGGCTAAAAACGTTTGTCCCAACTAAAGCAATTCGTGATCGCAAGGACCCGCGGTGGGTGAAACCGAAACTCCGTGCCTTGCTCAAGAAACAAAGACGGCATCACGCGCACATAAAGCACCTTAAAGAAGCTGGTGGGGACCACGCAAACGAGTATTTAATATACAGAAATATTCGTAAATCTGCAAGAGACGAAGCGCGTAAGGAATTTGACGTCTACCGATTCACGACATTGTCGGACTCACTCAAAAACGACTCGAAAGAATTTTGGTCGTACGTGCGAGAAATGCGAGGACAGTCCACAGTACCTCTTCTACGTACAGACAACGGTGAAAGTGTACACGATTCATTTACTAAGGCTAGTATGTTAAATCGGTTCTTTGAAAATTGCTTCACAATAGACAGCGGTGATTTCATTGATTTCCCTACTCGTATAGACTCAAATATGAGCGACATAGAAATATCCGAAAGCGGTATCGTCAAATTACTAAGTCAGGTCCACAAAAGAAAATCGCCAGGGCCTGAAGCCATACCTGCATTCATTATAAACTCGTTAGCAAACGAATTAGCTCCGTACCTTAAGCTTCTATTCAGAAAATCTTTAGATGAGGGTGTAGTTCCTTTGATATGGAAAACAGCCCACGTTACACCAATACATAAAACGGGAAGTAAATTAAAAGTGGAAAACTACCGCCCTATATCGTTGACGTCAATCTTCTGTAAGGTTTTTGAGCACATTATCGGTAGCTCAATAATGCGATTTCTCGAAAGCAAAGAAGCGCTTAACAGTAGCCAGCATGGTTTCCGGAGAGGCAGGTCATGCGAGACTCAGTTAGCTCTACTCACACAAGATATTGTGAAAGCAACGGATAAAGGAATAGGAGTTGATGCAGTATTTTTAGACTTTAGGAAAGCCTTCGACACCGTTTCTCACGTGAAAATAGTGCAAAAATTAAGGGCTTATTCAATTAACGAGAAAATTGTAAATTGGATCGCCTCGTTTCTTTCCGATAGAACCCAGAGAGTAGTCCTCGATGGAGTTGCATCAGACGTCGTCAAAGTGACTTCCGGCGTGCCTCAGGGAAGTGTAATCGGACCTTTGTTATTCTTGATATATATAAATGATTTAGCGGATAATATAAAGTGTAAAGTTAGACTCTTCGCGGATGACACACTTGTGTATGGAGAAATCAACACAATACACGATCAGGAGAATTTGCAAAAGGACCTTCAGGCTATCACGAAATGGTGTAAAGATTGGCAACTCGATCTGAATATAAAGAAATGCGCCGCAATGAACTTCACGCGCTCCACGAATTTCAACCGTTACCCGTACCAAATATCTGAACTAAAGCTAAAATACGTCAATAGCTACAAATACCTAGGAGTAATTCTCAGTAGCAATTTGTCTAGTAGAGAGCATATTGAATCCGTTATAGCATCGACAAACAGAATTCAAGGGCTTTCCTCTAGAGTCCTGCGGGGATGCCCCTCGAATGTGAAGGAAATCGCATACTTTTCCCTAATACGACCCATCGTGGAATACTGTTGCGCCGTCTGGGACCCTTTCGAGGAGGGCCTAACTAGAGAGCTCGAAATGGTTCAGCGTAGAGCGGCTAGATTTGTAAAAGGAGAATATCGGTATGATGCGAGTGTATCAGAGTTATTGAGAGATCTGAAATGGCAGACGTTGAAGAGTAGAAGAATTGAATACAAGAGGAAACTATTTGAAAAATTTGAAAGTTCCGAATTCGTTGAAGACGTACGCGGCATAGTCGTCCCCATCGGTGTTAGTGAACGTAATGTTAGATCACAGTGCAGGAGAAAATATGTCGAAATTACCGCTAGAACAGAAATACTACCGATCCTTTTTCCCAGACGCGATAAGACAATCCAACAGAGGAATTAGCTAGACTTCACTTGGTGTTGTGACACCCCCTGCCAAACGCTTCTAGCGGCTTGCAGGGTATTTATGTAAATGTAAATGTAAAAAGACTTGTTTACGGTCAAATCAAGTGGCTGAATTTTTTTTGTCAACCCACCAGGAATAATTGCTAATTTTGAGTATTTGCTTACTAACTGTTTCACATCAGCAGTAGTGTGCGCACGACAAGAGTCCATTATCAGTAAAGATTTTGGATTGAAAAATGATTGCTTCCTTTTCTTCCATGCATTTTCAAGCCACGTTCTCATCATGTCTTCATTAACCCATCCCTTCTCATTCGCAGCAACTAAAATGTCTTTAGGAAAGTTTCCTTTTGGCAATGTTTTTCTTTTAAATATCACCATTGGTGGCAGCTTGGAACCATCAGAGGTAACACTTAACACCACAGTGAAGTTCGATTTTTCATGCCCTGTAGTGGCAACGGACACTTCCTTTGCCCCTTTCAAATTTACAGTCCTTGATCCAGGAAGATCGAAACTAACGGGCACTTCATCCATATTACCAACATGCACAGGATCCACACCATGCAAATTCTCTTTCACAAAAATTCTAAATTTTTCCACTTTCGCTGCCCAGTCATCGGGCAGTTTTTGCCCGATGCTTGTTGATGAACGAACTGCGAGTTTATTTCTTTTCGTAAATCGATAAGCCCATTACAGGTAAGCTTTAAAATTGTCAAGTTTCTCCTCTTCCACAAGCACTTTTGCCTTCAACAAAATACTTGTTATAGACATGCTATGCCCTTTAGATCTCTCCAGAAGAACCCACTCGAGGTCTTTTTTCGAGCTCTGTCCAGAAGCATCTCCTGTACCGCATTGCACGTTTCTTCTGGTGCAGACATTTCAGAACTGCTTCTTCTTTCCTCCATTCATGTACACTAGACTCTCCAATGCCTAAAATCCTGGCTGCCTCCCGATTTCCTTTATCTTTGGCGAGATTAACGGCTTCTAACTTAAACTTTGCCGCGTAGGATCTTCTTCGAACAGTTTTCTTATTCTCCATGGCTACGTAACTTTTATGGGAACGAATCTTAGGATGTCTCAAGATAATTTGAATATTTCACTTGTTCAGAAACCAGAAACAATAATCTCTAGTCTTTTTATTTGTATTCCGTTATTCATTTGTCCGTGTGTTTCATTGTGCGCTACCTACATATCACAGTGAGTATGACAAATTGCATAGGGTGCACGGTATCTATTAGGTATATACATTTTCACAATCGTGAAAATTTTCAAGGTGCGCGGTATCTATTAGGTGTGTGTTATCGATGGGAAAATACGGTAATAATTTGCTGCACCATATTTTCAGCGAGGAGATAAAAAATTATTTATTATTATAATCGAGAAAAATAGTACAATTTAAATTTTTACAGTCGTAATAAATAATGGGAATTGTACATTTTTTCAGCATTAAAAAAGAAAAATTCCACAACAGGGACTTGAACCCCAGACCTCTGGCCTGTCAGCCCAACGCCTTACCACTTCAGCTACGGCCTTCTCGTCATAGCTGTTTGACTTTCACGAGTCTTAACGCGCACGTGGAAATCGGCTGAAATTCCAAAAATTTCAAACTGCGATATCTTGACACACAAACGGCAAGTTACACGTTAAATCGGAACACATCAGCTATCATCATGTGAAATTTGAACAAAATCCGAGGGTACTAGCCTCCCTGTTTTCCTTGTAAGTTATCCTTCTCATTCTTTAAGTTAAGGATAATTATTCTGTTGACTGCGTATGGGAAGCGTTTATAACGAAAAGTCATCGTGTGTATGCTGGAATCTTACCTTTTAGTAAGTAAAACTTTTACATTATACATCTGTAATGCTTACTAACGCACATTTATAATACTCTCCATAGAAGTCACCATCTGAAAAGTAAGCGATCTTTTCAACATAGGGGAGATCTCTCTTGACGTGATCTAGGACACTAGCCTGGAATGCGCAAAATGTCATTGTATCATGTGTAAGACAGTCACTTAGAACTCAAAATGATTGTTTTGCACGATACCCTCCTTCTGGAAGTATATCACAAACGGGTGCACTGTGGCCTGTAAGTTGGACCAATGAAAACTTTGTACTTCGTCCTGTACAACTACACAGAAGTTCTCAGCAAAATCTACAATATATATAATACATTCCTTATCACTTAAGGTGTTCTTTTTATCTGTCAAAAAAGACGCTTGCTGTTTTGCAATGAAATGATGATCTTTAAGGTTGGCGAGATTACGCAACAAATTCTCATAGAATTCTGTTCCCTCTTCTATAACATCGATCATAGAACAGCGAGGTGAGATCACCCACTGTTTGTATCTTATTTCCTGGCTCAACATATCCCCTGTGGGGAAGAGCAACCTAACACCGTCTTCACCCGGACACATCTCACAATTTCGGTCTTCTAGCATGCAGTTTTCAGACGTAATATCACATACCATTGCTTGAAGGTAATCATTGTAATTCCGCATTGTCTCACATGCCCCAATCATGAGTTTCACGTTCTGGTGCTGTGCACACACATACGGTATGCGTGCCCGGTGATCCGGCCATCACGCAATACTTGGGATGCAAAGCAGCAAATATACTAAATCCGATCTTCAAATTTGGATTTTGTCTTCTAAACTCTGCATACAGTTTCCGGAGATTTCCCAATAGAAGGCGCTTTTGAGTTTTTTCCTTTCCATTTTCGGTGTTAATACTCCGTCTTTTATTCCAGGGAAATGCCGAGACATCTCACCGTCATCAAAAAATTCCCTCACCTTTTGAGTAACTTCTTCCGTTATTGTATTCGTCCCTTGTCTATGTAACACTATCGGTAGGACTCCCTGCTCGCTACAAGTTAATTTTATTAAATATTCACTCACGTTCATCTCCAGAAAGTTTTTTGTATCGCAAAGATTGTGGAGTCAAACTGATAATATGAACTTTGTCTTGAGTTGTCTTTGCTGAGATAAGTTTAATTTTCAATTCGGATATGAGATGATCGTAATCCACGCAAAGATCATCCCCTTTCCCACGTTCTTCCTCATCTTCAAATTCCTCCAGGCTGAATCCGTACCCAATGCTAGTTTTTCTTTTTACACGTTCTTCTATTCGCTTCACCTTTCGCTTGAGAGCTCCTGCCCTTTTCCTGCAACTCAGTCTACTAATTGCAACAGGTGACATTGGGAGTGCACAGCAAACTATCTGCACACAGTCTTGGCTTGCCTCCGGAGAATCCTCTTGCACTGGACAGCTTGCTTGAACAGCAGGTTAGTCTTCAATATTTTCCTCGGTGTTAACTTGCTGCTGCTGGGGCAGTGCCTGCCAACAGCGCCTGCATAACGCTTGTCCCGGAATAAGACGAACGTGAGGGTAATTCTCATGTAACCTCAGCGTGATTTCCCTTAGCCCGGATTTCACAGCAACCGAATGTGATTGGAAGGGATCAGCACACTTTGAACCAAACAGATCGAAGTATTTGTCAACATACTTTTTCTTATATGTACATATTGTTTTTATGACAGTCTGCACCCAGAGACGGAGGGCAGTGTGTTGTGCCACACTGAGACATACTTCACTTATATCGCAGATCACAGAGGAACGTGAAAAATGTAATTTGTTACAGTCTTCTTGGACATGGATCCCAACAGAGCATCGCTGCGTTTCATCACAGCCAAATTGGACGCTCTTACTAGAAAACGCGGGAAAACAAAACACCAGAGTGCAACACAAACGATGAGTAACACACCCAGATACACACAGTTCACTTGTCAGTGTGGAACTGATATGTTAACCCCTATGCGCGGATGAGACACTGACCTTGGAGGAGCTCCTGTATGCAGTAGTGGTACTGGTTCTGACACACTTGCTTAAAAATACATTTGACCTGTCGTATCTGCCTTCTGAGTTACGAAACATTCCATTGTGTCCCAAGAGTATGCATTTTTGTTATACATTGCAACGGCGATACACGCCGCGGCGTGCAGTTTGAAATACGGCCGCGGGCGAGTGGGCGCAGCTCTCCAAACAGAAGCGCTTAATCCTATGTTGCGCTCACGGACCCAAACATTTTATTTTTGAATCTGAAAGGGGAAAGTGTTTGCTTTCTTCTGAGCTCAGACAGATGTCTGGGTAACGACGGCAACATGTATTTTTTCGACGAACAATTTGACGTACTTTTCCCAGATCGTCACTCTGAAGGCAACGGTTCGATACCTTGCATACTGCCGAGGCCAACTTTACGTTGCCAGCACGTTAGATGGATAGGTGTCCATCACCTCATACGGTGCCATTGGTGTGCGACAAAAGGTGTCCAAGCCAGGGCCGTACTTTTTCACCTGAACTGACGAAAAGTTGCTATCATTGGACTGCATTGCGTAACACTTTTAAGTAGTCTAATAAATTTCCTGTATATATTCTCATAGATTCGAGTGTGCATTTTCCATTGAACTTTAAATCAGCGCAATCGGACAATAACTGTGGCACCCACAGCGTGTTTTATGGAGCCCTGCAAACAGCATATTTAAGAAAATATCGAAAAAGGGAGCTTCAATATCTGCCGAAATATTTGACATATCGCAAAAATATTTTAGGACGTCACTAGTGCTGACATTAGCTTCAATTGAGCCGGTTTAGAACGAAATTGGAGAGGGTCGAGCAACCACATATTCTTCAACAAGGCCAGGGGTGTGCAAACCATGGCCCGCGGGTCATATGTGGCCCTTGAGAGCATTTAAAGTGGCCCGCGAAGCTTTGGTGAAAAAGCAATCTGTAAAATTTAACACAATTTTATATTACTTTTTGTAAAATTATGACAATAAAACCTTTGGTTTTGAAAATTTAGCCCTACAATCCTTGTTTGTGCTGTTTTTCACTTATGTATGATGCCTAAGAATCTAAGCAATTTCCGATTTAAACTCTAATCTGGCTCGCCCAAGGATTGGCGTCTTTTAATATGGCCCGCTGTAGAATTCGCAAACACCGATGCGGCCCGCCATGCAGAAAAGTTTGTCCACCCCTGAACTAGGCGATTAGGAATGGAATTGCCCGCCTTCCTTCACCCGACCGCGGCAGGAATCGTTTCCCTTCGTGGCCAAGGGACTTCAAACAAGGGGAGGAAGGTCTCGAGCGAAAGCCTCATAAGAAGGGTCGGGAGGGGGGGTCTGAAAGTGCTCGTTACGCTAGGATCGCCACTGAACGATACATAAAAATTGATTTTCTATTTTCATGATAACTCAGTAAATAATCAAAATAATTGCACCAAACCTTTTTTATTTACTTTTTTGTAAAAATTAGGGTGTCCCCATTGGAAAGAATTTTTGTTTAACCTTTATCCACCGGATTTAAATACCCTCTGGCGGGGTCCCGCTGCCGGATTTAATTTTGGACATTTAAATATTTTGTGTACGTCTTTTGCAAAAATTGCATATCTCGTGAACTCTTGGTGATAAAATGTTCAAATAAAAAGCATTTTGTGGTCAAACTAGCAGAGAATTACATCGTCCTGTCTATTTGTAGAAATAAACAGGGTGAAATAACCCTAATAGATTAAATTACGATGCCGAAATAACTTATTGTTGATATAAATCAAAATAAAGTGCAAAAATACTGCATTTAGTCACTTTTTGGCAATGTGGTTCCTGCTCAGTCTGCAGCTGACACAACCCCAGTATTTACACTTCCCTATAGAGTCGAGCTATTGTGGTATTCCTCGAAGCAGAGCTCAACACATAGTCCCACGTCACACGCCTTCCACCTATATTTCATCCTTGGGTTTTTGCTCGTTGAGGAACACACATGGCAACAGATAAGGGTCCCCAAAATGGGCCAATGCTTATTGTCCTTGGCCTCTAAGCGCTAGGTCGCCCCCTTGAGAGAGTCTGGGAAGGAAGAGCCCTAGCGCCCTCTTCAACCATTTGCCGCACAAGGGAAAGTCGGAATTGCCGATGTGAAAATGCGCCACCGCATGAGGGAAGGAGAATCCAACTATTTAGGATAGTTAGATCGACTAAATGAAAAAATAATTTCTTTGTCCATTTCCAAGTGCGGCGACCGATGGTGTAACTGTTAGCCATCCTATCTCAACTAGTTATATAAAAATAAAGGAATCACTAAAAAATAAACAGACGAACAGCTACAGATATTTTGAACGCACAAGTCTACATCCGCTCTACTTCGTGGTCTGCAAATGAATGAATGTAAACGTAGTAAAACATATATGCATATATGTGGAAAAGGAAGAAGAAAAGGAACCTTTGGTGTAGGGGTTAGTCCTGGGGTTCAGTTTATTGCATCTTTTTGGGTTGCAACATAGTAAAACACAAATGCGGAAAAGGAAGAATAACAAAGGGAAGGGACCTCTGGGGTTCAGTTTATTGCATCTCTTTGTGTTGCGAGAGAGTCTCACCTCGGCGGAGAAGTACACTTTGAGTGAGGCACTCTCGATTGTTTGTTTACATTCCCCTCCCCCAATACACAAGACCTTCGCCCTTGGGAGAGCAGATGGAAAAGAAGGATGCCTCGTCTTTCTTCTCCTCCAAAAATTTTGATTCTATGACAAAAATGATATCTGTGAGCGGCCTCAGAGCTAAGCGGGACACCGTTGTCCCTTTTGGCATTTAAAGGTTAACACATTGATATAAAAAATAAAGTTGTTAAAATTTTCCTAATTTGTTATTGTTAGAATATGCTAAAATATGGACAATTTGATTATAAATTGAAATATAACTGTGAAAACTGCAAGGTGATAACACAACCGTTTTGCCGCAATCTTGGAAATACGATTTTGGCCGACCCACCTTTCGCCTTAAGTGCGGGACCTCAATCACGCCATATATTTTATTCACGTAAATTAAAGTTAATATGAGGAAAGATTTGAGTCATTCCCGGCAAATGATGTGGAAAACTTTCTCCACATAAAGTTAATACCATATATAATCAACTTCGATTTAACTTAACATGCTTATTATGGCCAATATACATATGAAATCCACCTTTCTTATCTTTATCTGCGCAATTAATTTTTTTAAATACCACGATAAATATATACCCTCGTATTACACGCACCCTGCTTTTCAGCCCCAAAATATCGGGAAAAAAGCACGCATTATAAGCGGGTATTTACGGTAATATAAATTTTTTTTCTTGATTCAGGTGATGGATCCTATTCGAGATGCCCTTTGCTACTCTCTTGATTCTGGGGCAACTAAATTCTATGACCTGCTACAGCTGGTGGAATTCTATCAGCTGAATGCTGGATGCCTGCCAACTCGGCTCACACACTATGTTGTACTGAGCCCTGGACCTTTGTCCACAACTTCCCTTTCGATGTCTACTTCTCCCTCAACAAATAGTGTGGACAAACATGAGGTTATAACTCAGCCAAGAATCTTAGGGAATACGAGACAGCCACATCACTCCTCCGTGGCTGCAAGTTACTGAGGTTGGGCAAAAGCCAATAGGGGTCAGCGCAGTCCCATTGGCTTGCCATGATGCTGAACTCCAGATTTGTATCCTTGTTGATGGAAGGAAAGCTATCCCTTTAAGGCATAGTGTGTGACTGGCAGTATTTTTTGGGTCTGTATTTGTGTACAGAGAACTTGTGTTAAGTTTGTTGGAAAAGTTGGTGGGATGTATACGCAAAGGTGAAGAGATTTATTTGCTGATGATTCTATATTGTTGCCAACATAAGCTGATGGGAAATCTCTACCTCCAGGCTTCATTTGGAATACCTTAGCTAAAACATTTTTGTAGCCCAGTAAATTGATAGCCACATGAACTTCACTCACCTAAAGCCCCATGTTATTGAAGAAATGTTTGATGACTTTGCCTGAAAGTTTCTACTGGTTTAATCTTTTAAGACAAAGTTTCTATTCCTAAAAAGTGCTGTGATCTTTAATGATGTACTCTAATTATTATTTGATCATGATTGTCTCTGTCTGGTGATCCCTTTGATAGTATGTGTTGGTATTCAGGAAGAAATTGCACAACCTGTTGGTAAATTTTGCTTAAGTGTTTCGTGCTGTGGCAGCAAAATTCCTTAGTTAATAGTGAGACTGAATAGAAGATGCTTTTATTGAGAATGCATTTTGATCCTGAGTGACCATATGTGCATAGCTGTGGGTTATCGATTATTTGATGTGATGGTCCTCGCTTGTATATACAGTGGAACTTCTATAAGTTGATCTTCAAGGGAAACAAAAAATTCTATTTATAGATAATTCAAGTTATAGGAGAAAAATAACATGAAAAAGATTTTGTCCTGTAAAATGAATTCACTTTGAGTCATTGAAAATTCAAGTTGTAGGTGTTCAACTTATAGAAGTTTTACTGTATGTGGTTAATGTTTCAAGACCCCTGACCTAGGTTGAAATGTAAAATGCTTTTATGAGCCATAAAGGGTACCTTGGAACAATCGGTTTATATGAGTTTGCACTCGCTATCATTATTTGAGTACTCAGTCACATGATGTAGAAGCATATGTAAAATGAAGTACTTTCAATTTTTAAACACAACTGGTGTTAAGTTGTGTTTATCTCAATAATTGAATAAACTATGTAGCAAACAAAAATTTTGCATCACTTGGTCCCAAAATAAATTATTTTTACAGATTAGTAAAGAAAGCCTTCTTCCATAGCATAACTAATAATAGACACAGTACCTGAAATGTATTAAATGTGAAATTTGTGGGTGATTGTCTTGTGTCTTTGGTCTTATTGGCCATGAGTGTCTGTTAATCTCATGCCTTAAGCAAAATTTCTACAATGTTAATAGTTTTTGGCATTATTGACAATCGTTTTTTAGTGACTGCTAAACAACATGCCTTCTTGAAAATAATACCCACAAAAATAGAAGCTTCATTTTTCTCATATTACTCACTTCCCAACGTAACATCACAAGTGTATTTATTCTTTTATCTCGGGTTTGAAGTTAAATTGTATAAATAACTCAGATATTAAGCCCTTTTTTATCCACCAAGTTTTTGCATTTCCTTTTGTTGCACTACCACAAAAAACTGCACAACTAGATTATTCCTGGTATCATCTTCTGAGACAGGATGTTGGTCTGGCAAAAAGCCTATGTAAAACAGGCATTTCCATGACAAATTTTTACATTTGATGCAATATTTTGTGGCTAAGAATTTGTTTGATTGATAGCATTGGGAAAAAACAGAGTTCTTTATAATGTTGATTAAATATACCTGACATGAACATATACAATGGTTACATAAGCTACAAAGCTCAAAAAAATTTCTACCGTTTGACAGTTAATGTTTGTTAACTAAGATTGCATACCTTAGGAAGGTTAACAGTATTAAAGCAAAGCCTATGGTTATGAGGCAAACGAGATTATTGTTTTCTTGCATGTAAGGGAGTGTGTTTTATGTATTCAAGGCAAAGCTGATTTGATGAAATGTATATTCATCAAATAACTACCATATTTATTAGATAAGGATTTGGAGTGAGGTTTGATCATATTATAGTGTCATCTTCCATCAATATACAATATCATAATAATGTACTGTGTGTTTGTATTGTTGAGTGTTATGTTAGATATGTAGGTTTGTTGGGAATTTTAACGTTTCGTATTATTGCTGAAATAATCTTATTTAAATGGTGTTTTTTAAATACAGTGCAGTATTATTCGTAGATGAACAGGGTTTTCATGATATTCATAATATAAAGGCTGTGGCTGCCTCTTTTTTGAGAATGACATTTTCTTTATTTATTGAAGAAACTAATATGATTTCCTTTTCTTTTTTAAGATCTGATGGTAAATCGATAATGTACACCTTTCATTATGCTTTGGAAAATTCCAAGTGGTGTAAAGAAAATGTTCAAGAGCTTTGCATTAAATTGTCTAATTACCGTATTTGACCGAATATAGCCCCCCTACCCATCTTTTCTCACACAAATCTAGGAAATGTTTTAATACCCTGAAAGGACATGATCATTTTTAGGACTTTAATGTCATGAAACATGCTGTATAATTTGAAGAAATATCAAACTTGCACTCATTTAATAAAAAAGTACCGATTAGCGAGTGATAAAATGCCATGCTAATTAGGAATTTTAGGGTTTTCAGATTTGTACCTCAGAATTCTGAGGGTATACTAACGAAAGAGATATTTGACAAGGAAATGAACAAAAATACATTTTTAGGGAGTAAAAGTAAACTTTAAAAAGTTGAAATAACATACTAATTAATGCAGCAATATTAGCAAGTCGAAATAACATACCAATTTATGCAGCAATATAAATTCGCACTTTGCTCATATTTCGATGCGCAGTGCTAATCTATCTTTCGTTTGTGTAATTAACAATTCGAGCTTAGCCAGGCAATTAGTCCATTCTCGGGTAAGGTTAATTTTATTGGTATTACCGTATTTGCTCGTGTAAGCTGCGCACCTTTTTTCCCAAAACGCTGGTGAAGAAAAGGGGGTGCGTGTCTTACACGAATTCTTTTATTTGCCGCTCACCTTTTTTCCCAAAATGTCGTGTCGGTAAACAAATATACGTTAAGCTAGCACCCATGCCGCATTATTATTCTATTTCTAAATTTCGGTGTATTTAGTCCTTTTCATTCATTGTATAAAAATTTTAAATGAGTTTTAAGTTTAAACGGGTGCTCCCCAAACTCGACGGCTTTCTGCTGCAATCGTCACGGAGGCCATGGCGCATGCGCGACCAGTTTGGGTTGATGGGGGTTTTGTTCTCACAGCAGACGACGCCTACCATGTTCAGATACGGCGTGCTTCCTTTATTCTATGATACGTCTATGAAAGTCATAGGTCATAGCCACCGTGGTGATCATTGAATGATCACTGATCATAATTTTAGTTCGCCAAAATATGACGACCGCTACGGTAGGGATCAGTGACCATATGGCCGGAAAATTACGTACAGCAGAATGATCGCTACCGGAGCGATTTCTGCCAAACATGACCAATATGACGACAAAAACAGCTAAGTGTTTAACAAAAGAGGACTATCGAGGAGATTTCTGCTAGTACCGTTATAAAGAGATCATCCAATAAATTCGTCACATAGGAGTGTGAAGATGCTTAACTTGAGCATAACATTTTGAGAAATAGGAATTGGTGATTTAAAAAACCCTTTTTCGGCTCAAATAAATTTTTTTCCCTAGAGCTGGCCCAAAAACCGGCGTGCACGGGATACACGGGGGTGCAGCTTACACGAGCAAATACAGTAAAACTTGCAATTTGACGATAATGAGAGCGATCAGGTGATTGAAAAATCCTTCCTATATGGTGACATCAATCAGCCTTGCAAATAAATATTCGCAACCCGAGTAGTTTAGTCTTACAATGGATAGAAACACTTACTGACTCGAATGAAATTCATCGTTATTGAAGCTTTGCACACTTGTTTGTACCCACCTAATTTTTAGTGCCCGAAAATAGCCTCCCCCCTCAACTTTTGCACTTCACTTTTGGCCAAAAACGGGGGCTATATTCGGTCAAATACGATATGTTATATAATGTTCCTTGATATGGTAGATTACCTTGCTTTTCATGAAAAAAAGATATGGCTGTGCCAGTAAGTAAATTGTTGTGGTTGTTGTAAAAAAGTTACCATGTGAAGGCCCCTAAAATTCGATGGCGTTCTGAAATGCAATTTCTGATTAATACCACTAGATTTTTTTTATTTTTTGTCATTTTGTTTGAAAACAATTCCACGTTTTACAGTAAAGCAACACAGTAAAATTTGAAATGCCTTTGTTTTTAGGCCCCTCATATCATGAGGCCTTAAGCTGTAGCTTATTCGTAAGTCCGGCCCTGACTATAGCAAAAAATTTATTAAAAGTTATTGAAGCTCTTGCATGTTTGGTAAGTTTTGTATACTTTGATTAACTGGGGAAACCTTTGTGTCAAAGAATAGTAATATGTCATATCTTTGTTTGTAAAGGATGCTTGTAACTTACTGAATTTTTGTAAATGGGTAATGTACAGAGAAATTCTCACTGTTTAATGGCATGATGTCCTAGCAAATTAATAGGAAAAACTTAAAGAAAGCCAAATTGGTTTACCAGATTTATTTTGTTGATGATTCCTTAAATAAGAGTGTCTATGGAGTGTCGATATTTTGCTTATATTTATGAATTGTTAATAAGGAAAATTAATTTATGTTGGGCACATTTACTGGCAGTGCATAATTTAGGATATGCTTTTGCAAATTTATAATGAAGTATACTACGAAGGCAGTATTTTAATAAAAACAAAATATGTCAATTGTTTAATTGAGTGTTATATATAATAATGTAGGGTGCATGTTTAATCTCTGTTATTGGAAGTGTGATTTTTTGTTTTCCATGCATATGCCCTGTAAAGTTTCTATTTCATTGTAATCTGATGTGGAAGTGTAACTTTTTGTGATGGATACAATGTAATGGAAGTGGTGATTTTCTTTGTTTATCGTTATTTCATTTTCCATAGAGCTGCTTTTAAAACGACTGATACTGTACCACTTTCTCATTAGTATCTAATTGTTCCTTTCATCTATATTTGACACACTGGAAATGCAAATTAATTTCAGTGTTTCTTAAGGCACGAATATTTTCAATGGTTGTAGCATACACCAATTATTTTATTACTCTGGCTATTTGTTATACCACTCCATCACTTGAAGAAATAATAGGTTTCTGGTATTGCCTTTGCTTGCAATGATTATTCAAGCGATTTTGTGCCTGTGTATATAATACAGGCAACTCCCGAGATTCGACGGGGATGCGTTCCTGAAAACGTGGTCAAATCTCGAATTGTCGAATGCCGTTTTTCCATATGCTTGCATGTTATAATCGGGGGATACGTTCCCACATCTCGGGAAAAAGTCTCCCCTCACGTTCTGTAAAGATAAAATAACATTACTAATATGTTAATACAACAGTATTAAATTATGAATAAATTATATAATAAATATTTTAAATGTATAACTTATTTATTGCACTAAAAAGGAAAAAATAAATTTTTGTTTTGAACTTCAAAGATAGATGTATGCAATATGTTCTGCAGACAGTCTGGCAAGCGCGAGCCGGACAACATACCTGCATACATCTATGCATATAACTATTAATATAATATTAATTAATATAAAAGTTATTTAAAAAAGCACAAAATAACTTAAGAATAAAGAAACAATAAAATTAAAAATATTTTCATACCTTAAGTCTTTTTCAACTGAGCTTACTGGACTTGGTTTATTAATTGAGAAGTTGGAAGATTTTAGTTGGAAGAAGAGAGGCTATTGGGTGGGGAACTGTTTATTGTTGTTATCAAATTAGCTGAATTTATCACGTTCTAGAATTTTCTCCTTCTGTTTCACATAAGTTCTAATAGTTGAACGACATATTCCCAACGATCGTGCGATTTCAGTATGGCTTTCACCCTTCTCAACACGCTTTAAAATTTCTAGTTTCAATTCATAACTATGAGTCTTATGCACTCTTTTATTTGATTCCCTTACATTATCGCTTTTAGATGCCATGTCAAGTGATAAATTTATAAATAAACCGGTAAAATAAATAAATTTAAATAAAAGATTAATAGATAAAAGAGTGAAATCAGCACAAATTCAAACAATTACAGCAGATATAAATATGTCTACACTAAAACTAAACCTCGCGTGGTTGGTCGGGACCAAATACTCTGCGTAAAGTAGTTCCCAATTCGATCGGCTGTGTCGAAATCTCGAATTTATCGAATCTCGAACGATCGAATCACGGGAGTCGCCTGTATATGCATACACAGAATAGACATGAATTCCTATTTTGTATCTAATAAACATTTTGTCAAGAAATCTTCCCAAACAGAGTATCAGTTGTTTAATAGTAACTTTCAGGATTTTATTAAGCAATACTTTTGAAAGAGATGCATCTCTTAATGATTAATAATAATTACTGTTCTTTGTGATACTTCACAATGCTTAGACCTTGGAAGCTGATTTGATGATTCCTTTTGTAGCATTAGACTGCTTGGCTATAATTAAATGAGAAAGAAATGTTTTGCTGTTACCAGTAAGCACATGTGCTATGTTAATTCCAATTAGTAATTATTATTCCGGTACTTTCCTGTTAATGGGAATACCTCCAGGACCCTTCGCAGGACCTGGTACTTACGTATTATCCCCATGCCATACTTACGTACAACACTAACAGAAACTGATAGGCCTGTCTCAACATTTACAAACCCAGTCTCCAGACAACGTGGAGGGTTTCTTTAGTTCCGGGCGAGGCGAAGGGCACGGTAGCGCCCGGAGACGACTACCCATTACAACAGAGCGAGCCGAAGGCTCGTCAATATATCCTTTCAATGTTATATCCTCTTGACTGTTGTGCCGAAAATTGAGAGGATATATCGATGAGCCTTCGGCTCGCTCTGTTGTAATGGGTAATCGTCTCCGGACCCTTCGCCTCGCCTGGAACCAAAGAAACCCTCCACGTTGTCCGGAGATTGGGTTTGTAAATGTTGAGACCGGCCAATCAGTTTCTGTTAATGTTTTTAAAGTAAAATATCGTAAATCCAAAAATACGTCAATATATCCTTTCAATGTTATATCCTCTCAAACAATCATAACAATACATGTTCATTTTTTAAGGTATTCCTGTTAACAGGAAAGTACCATTATTCCTTCACATATCACAATCATTTTAAAGATCATTATGATAGAAGAGAAACATTAATAAAAAATAATGTAATAGCCAAAAACATTGAATTCTAGACTTAAGAAACTTGGCACTGTAGAAGGACTTCAGTATTTTTTGTAAGACTCGGAAAGCAAAAATATTTTCTCACTTGGAATCCTGATGTTTTGTATTTAAAAAGTGGAATGATTAATAATAGTGACTTCAAAGCTGTTTGTATAATTTTATTAATTACAAAATATGTGATGTCTCACTTCAATAAACTTTGACATTAATTACAATGACTTTTATTTTTGTCAATTTATAACTAGGCAAATTGGGTCAAGCAAACAAATGGTAATTTTTGTTGTAGTTTAATGCTAAAGGGTAACATGTCAAAGCAGCACAGACGCTCATAATCCAATGTTCAACTGACAATATTTGTATGGTTAGGGAAAGACTGCTTATCATGCCTAAAATATATTTATAAAATTTGAATTAAATTGATATACAGCTATTCCCCAGGTTATGTAATCCTCCACTTACATAAACCTGCACTTTAAAAAATTTCGTCATGTGGAAAGCCTGCATTAGAGGTTTGCATAAGCAAGCAGAAACTACATAAGTGTGCAGAGGAAGAACGCAAGGCGTGGGTTGTAATGCAGTTTTTTCATTGTGTTCTGTCGCTCATGTACATTTGCTTATTAACTGCAGTAAAATGTTTTACTAAATGCTCCATTTTTACTACATAGTATTCACACATTAGCAATGTAATGTAATTGTTAAGAAATACAAGCAAAAATCAATGTCAAATTGAGTTGTGGAGCCGAAGCGCCCTATACTTTACTGTACTCATGGGCGTCGGCAGGAGGGGGCAGGGGGGGGTTGCCATCCCTGGAAATGTGAATAAACGACATGCAAAACAACACATTGCATACGGATGGCGAGAATTCTCGCCATTCAAACGTCACTTTATTGTAAAAAATATCTTATTCATACAAGCTTTTTTTGTTTCTTCTAGCTATTGTTAATTACAAAGGTTGCATGCACATAATGGAAGATTTTGTTTAAATACATTTTAATGTTCACCGGGTCCGGCCTTCTAGGGCAGTGGTGCCCAACCTTTTCTACATGGTGGGCAATAGGACCTCACTAAACTTTGCCATCAATAATCGTCATTTCACACAACCATCGTTGGCACTATGGGGTTGCTGCCTGCCAGTACCATGAGCAGACATTCTTTCACCTCTAAGGCAACATACTATCAAACACATAGGCGGATACAGGAGGTAATTGCCCTCCCCCCAAGATTTCTGAATACTGGAAAAAATTAACCCCTAAACCTTATCCTACGTGATGAGCAAAATGTGCTCTTAGATGCATTCTGTACAAAATATCTCAAATTTGCTTTGGAGGTTAGTTCTAGGGGAAAACGGGGTAAGATTATGAATCGGGTAAGATGACAAAGTTGATTTATATTGTTAATTGGCTGGAACGAAGTGCTGCTGGTGGCGTGCAGGGCATCGCCTGTCTGTGCAAGTTTATACCTGAGTCAATGAAGGGTGTGTAAACAGAGCGCAACAAAGTTGAATGGTGTCTATTTCAATGGGTTCCCTTGTAATAATTTGGTACCATAACTTAAGGTTTTACTACATATATGACTTTGAAAATATGAAGTTGTTAAAACAATGAAGAAAAGCCATTCTTTATCAGTGTTTGTGCTGATTGTGTGGTGTATTACTTTTTGTTAAGTTTCTGGCTAACATTTTTAAAAAGTCACGTGTATTGGGTTAAGATGACTGGGATAAGTCGACAAATCCATCATCTTCATTCCACCTCTTCTGATCTTTCCTTGAAAGCGAATGAAGCCCGATTTCCTCAATTGTACTCTACTGAGCACAGTAGCAATGGCCTAAGAATCAGGTTGGATGTGTGTGGATGTTTTCATCCACTTCCTCCAGCACTTTTTCCAACACGTGAGGCCCTCTGCAATTAAACAAGCTCTTTTACTCTTATGCAATTCTTCCCATATCTCACTCTCAGCTATCTCATTCGCAAGAGAAAATAACATCACGTTGATGGGATTACCACTTCAAACCATGCACAAACTTCAGCCTCTGGACGTGGCTTCCTATTAGAGTCCTGTACAGCCTGGGTGTGGAATCAATTATGGGCCCAGGCCAGGCTTTAAAAATCACGTGAGTTACACTGGTCCTCCGTAAGGTCTCATGGGCCGGGTCAGGTATAGAAAATGAGGCCCATGCAGAGCTCTTCTTCCTATGGACCACTGAAAACATTCTATAGTCAGACATGAAAGTTTCACATTAACTAAACCTGGATTTACAATCACTGAGGAAGACTGTTTGGCACCACATAATTCAAAGTGGCCTACCATTGGAAACATTTTTAATGAATTTAAAGCTCGTGGAGTTGAACCATTCAATCCAGAAATCTTAGGAGATGACGAATTCTCTGACCACAGACAGGCCAGTGGAAGCTTCGGATGAACACCGTTCACGTAAATCAAGTTATCAGTGGTCCCTGCCTCCTCCCTCTCCCCTTAATGCAGATGTTATCATGCAATAATTGAATGATGAGGCTATTGACACAGAAATAGCGAAGCAGATAAATGAACAAGTTGAACAAGGATCATCAGAACCAGGGCTGAATGGTCTACAGAAGTCACTCTTTTCATTCCCTAAGGTAAAAAAAGAGCATTACAGGCAGTCCTTGATATCTGAACAGAATGCATTCCTGAAAACGTGTCCGAAAGTCGAATGTACGAAAGTCGAACATAGATTTACATGTTATAGGGGGGTTCCGTTCCCAGAGAGCCAAAAAATATTATAAAATCTCTAATTATGATACGTTTAGTTTTTTTGTGCAGGGGCCTTTTAGACACAATCGTCGATTTGATAATATAGAGAGATAAGGAAAATGCAATAAAATATTTAAATAATTGCACAAATAAACACTGCTGTATGGACAAAGATGGCGACGTGGTGGAAACTGGTGGCTGGCAACTAGCACCACTCGAAATATTCATTCGTCATTTAGCTGACGCGCGAAAGTCTGATCGGCGCACAAAAGGCCGTTCAGGGGTGTCAATCTATGCTATCCTGGGTTCTTGTTCCCTTGTATTATCCTAAGGTTATCACACACATAGTGTAATTGATCATTATCTTTTTATAATTTATCATTATTTGTTTTTCATTATTCTTTTTTCTCAAGAAATTTTTATTACTGTTAGAGTTACATTTATTTGTAATGTTTGTAACACAGTGCTTCCATCCTTACCATAATCTAGTTGTTGAGTATAGTTATTATATCTTGGTATTAAGTTCCCTTTTTCTCGTTTATGTCTATTTATTTTTTTGTATTTTTGGTGAAATTATCTTTGTTTATGGCAGTGTCTTTTCTGGCAGAGGTGGAGGACCATCTGTTGCTGAACCCCAATACTGTTTTATAGGCTGAGTAGAAATTACTTTGTGATTAATGAAACTTATTCTGTGATTTGTGACTACAATGTAATTACCGGCTGTAAATAAATATTATTGTTAATGTGCGAGTTGTACGAATATCGAATGCAAGAAAGTCGAGGACCGTCTGAATTGCACATACGAAATCCCTCTTTTTTTCATTAAAGCATTTGCTATTTTCATATTTGTTTTGTAATATTGCCAAAACTTGGTCCCAAAGAGAATGATGATTGAAATGAAAGAAAAGTCGGTAAAAAGGGCAAAAAAACTGACGAGTTTGGAGAAGAAAATTGAAGTTTTAGATAGTCTTGCGCATAATGAATTTGCTTCATCAGTTGGTAAATTACTTGGTGTCCACAATAAGATCGATTAAGAAAAGTGAAGAAGCGATCAAGAAAGTCCCGCTGAGTTCAATTGTCATTCACGAGAAAGCCAAGCTACTGCACAATCATTATGTCTCAAATTGTTTCGCGGTCTGCTAACGGAAAATCGCCAACGTCATGTAAGCGTGTGTAGATCGGTTCCTTGCTCTTTAATAAAATGTGGCATTTATTCAGAACGCCACAGTACGTATTGTATTATTATATCTGTTCTTCTCCATCACAACTGAACACACACTCGACCGGCTTAAGTCGAATGAGCGTCCGATTGAAGCTAAACATTCGCCGCTTTTGGCACGCCTAATTATTTCCATCTTTGTCTCAATCATGTTAAGTTTATGAGCCCTACATTTCTTTCCACTTGTATTAGCACTTTCAGTTTTCCATTTATCACTCACGTTTATAAAATAATGTGTAAAATGCACAAACAAACAAACACTACTGTACGTACAAACAAACACTACTGTACGTACAAACAAAGACGATAATGTTGCCGAGGCTGAATAATAACAATAATTTATTGATTATTAACCGACTTGACAGTGGTATTAATCTTGTCAAATTTCAGTACAATATTAAAAAACATTACACACAAATGTTGCATTACATACAATACGTATATTATTACGTAGCATACTTTAATTTATTAAAAGTGTTGGGTTGGCTGACGGACAGCGCCATTATGCGATAGCTCGAAATGTTTGAGCGTCAGCTGACGAACGAAAGTCCGTATTCGGTGTACAAAAGGCGGTTTAGGGGAGGGAATTTACAATTATGAAATAGCGAATTGTACGAAAGTCGAATGTGGAGGACTGCCTGTAACTCCTTCAATGGTCATATCGAGCGCACCCAGAGGTGAAGCGTACATATAGCTAAGCGGTGCAATGCACCGTGGTCCCCAGCCAAAGGGGGGCCCCAAATGCCACGGATATCTTATATCGAACCTATGAAAGGTTAGTGATAGGGGCCCCAAATTCGAATTTTGCACGAGGGCTTGGTGGCACAAAAAATGCTCTTCATATGAAGCTGGACACTTATTTGTGATTAAGAATGCTGATGTTAGTGTAAGCTGTTGCTGCTTTGAATTGTGTTCACTACAGTATTTACAATATAAAACAATGTTTTATTTAAATAAACCAATTTCGTAGTCAAATCTTGAATTTTTCATCATACCCCACGTGACTAGTCAACTTACTCATACCCGCGCTGGGCACATTTGCCGCCCGGGTGCAAGCACTTTATGCAGCCCGTCTAATTTTTCGATTTTTAGATTACGACATAATTAACTTAAGGAGGACTATGATAAACCAGGATGTTTGCGCCTATGTTGCCCAACCTAGATTAGTTACTAAATATTATTGATGATTAGTTATAAATATCCCGTATTCTGACATTGTCAATCGTTATTGTTCACTTATCTTTCACAAAGTATTCACATCATTGTACCGTATATACCTGAATATAAGACGAGGTTTTGTTCCATTTTTATGATCGAAAAATCGCTAGTCGTCTTATAATCGCGCAGTGTGTAATAGTTTTGACTGATAGAGGAACCGAAAGCAGAGATAGCTGTAAAGGTGTAGAGGTGGGTAATTCATAAATGAATCGTTCAGTGCTCTGAATCGGGTGAATCGATTCACCTCTGTCGAAATGAATCGTTCAGTGATTCACTGATTCCTGAATCGTTCTGAACCAACCGAATAGATGAATCGACTGTATCGTTCTGAATCGGTGAAATGAATCGTTTAGTGATTCACTGATTCCTGAATCGTTCAGTGATTCACTGATTCCTGAATCGTTCTGAACCAACCGAATAGATGAATCGACTGAATCATTCTGAATCAGTGAACCAGGTGAATCGGTATTCTTTCTCAGCGATTCCGAACTATTAGGCCGCTTAAAACAAAAAAGGAATCTTCAGTCTAATAGTATCGCTTAAGTCATGCAGTGCCCCACGCCATGTCTGGTTCATGAGTATATACTATTATTATTGTTAAATTTATTTAATTAAAGTGAATGCCGATCGGGCAAAATTATTTTTTTTAATTAATAAAAGTATATTGTGAATTTCTTTTAGCAAAATTATTTTAAAATTAATAAAATTATAATGTTCTTACGAAATGTAAGCACACTATGGTGGAAATGGAATCAAATAAACAAACTAAAAAGTAATACAATTCAATAAAACAGGTTTTAATTTGTATATATTTGACAAATTAATTAACAAAAATAACGCAAAAACCAATAAAAACCATATAACTGTCTTTCGGAGGCTTAAGGGTCTAGAGCAGATCTCTATAAAAGGCTCTTTGAAGCTTTCAAGAATTGCTACCCAAGCAAAACTCCACAACAAGCCCAGGAGGAGGCAAATGTCATCTGGCGAAGAGCTAAAACTGAATTTGGGAAGGATGGTATGGCATTTGAAAAAGACATTGACAGTAAAATTCAACAACTGAATCAAGAAGCTACGAAGAGAAAAGCTACTCTCAAGAGCTTTTTTGTGAAGGTAAGCATTGCGGATGACACATTTCAGATATGTTTTGCAATTACAGCCTGTCTCTGCATGCACGAATGTCTCGTAGAATGCCCCTCCGCATGTCTGGCCAATGTTTATTAGTTTTATTCGATGTCTAGGGGGCTCACCACAACAGGGGTGCCAATACGTCGACATGTCTTTATTTTTGTTTCGATACTCCAAAATCTATGGAAGGTTTTTATTACCTATTTTTTTATGTTGTGAAAAACGTTTACCTTTATGTGACTGTTAGCCAAGTACGGCTTCTCACTGAAATAATAAACATTTGTTTATAAATAATAGGGGAATTATTTACTAGACCAGCTGACTACCACCCCTGAAAATTATCTAATACTCATTCGAAGTGAAACATCAGTAGTGGTGAGCTCGCAAGTGAAAAAAACCTCAGATTTCTTTCGTAAGATTTAGGAGGGGGGGGAGTCCCATTGGTTCTTATGTTTTCTTACATGGGGGTGAGGGGGGGTCAAAAAGTGGCCTAAAACGTCTTACGTAATATATAGACGGTCCCTTATTACGGAGCGGGAGATGCGTCGACTACGCGTCGACGCCGGTCGTCTGCGCGCGGTAGCAACCGTCGACGGCGGCATTGAATGTGTTAATGATATGGCGATTTTTCCGCGAACACCCATTTTCCGTCAGCGAGAAAAACAACTCCGTACGAGGTCGGCGTTCACTACTCACTGCGCACTCTACATCTTCCCGGTGGTGATATTAGGAACTAAGATCCCCCTCCTATCCCCGACCTCCCCTCACGCATTCCTCCCTCGCCCTCTCCTCTCGCCGTTAGACGCGAGTAAAATCCATTGAAAACTGGCTGGAACCAAAGTAGAAGTAGCCGGAACGAAACTATTTCATGTGCGAACCCGATCCGGAACGGTTCAGTTTCGTTCCATCGACATTTCGTTCCGAAGATGTCGTTCCACTTTCGTTCCGGTTGCACTTTCGTTCCACGACTTTGGTTCCTTTTTCGGTTTGGTTCCTGTGAACCGTTCCTTGAACCGAAACCTATCTGGAACCGTTCCTCTTTAGTGGGTTCGGTTTCGTTTAACAACCCTGGTTATGACAAAACATCCGCCATCTTAGATTCTTATGGAACTCATACATCTTAACCGTAAATATAGGTAGAGATAAGTTATGGAAAGGCTTATGGAACCAATAAGTGCTATTGAACGTTTCAGAAACTGCTTTTAGCGATTTTCATAAGTTATGTAGTACATAGGCCTATCGGTTCCATAACTCGCGTTCAAGAAACCGGCCCTGAATCGAGTGAATCGATTCAGTAAGATGAATCGATTTTCGCACCTCTATATAGCTGGAGATGGGTAGAATCGAATGGCTATAATCGAAATATTCGATTCTTAAATCATTCAAAACAATCGATTATTAACAGTAGTAGAAAATGAATCGATTCAAATGTATTCGAATACTAATACTCGTTTGAATTTTATCCTATATACTAGCTGAAAGTACCCGGCGATGCCCGGGTTATGCCATACACGTAACCAAGTGACCAAGAGAAAGTCGCTTTTACACTGTAATCCATAAATCTTAAGAATTTTAACTTGTAAGAACATTAAAAATGGGATCGAATCTTTAATAAAGCACACTTACCTTCTAATTACAGCAAATGCCCCATATATTGCTGTGCAGTATGTGTGTCATTTACGAACCACTTTCTGGGGAAATGTTGGCGTCCTAGAAAAACTTGTATAGATTAGACTTTTTATTCACAACCACAAACTTATGTCGAGTGACTTCTATGGAGAGTATTATAAATGCGCGTTAGTAACATTACAAATGTATAATATAAAGGTTTTACTTATTAAAAGGTAAGATTCCAGCATACACACGATGACTTGTCGTTATAAACGCTTCCCATACGCAGTCAACAGAATAATTATCCTTAACTATGTACGTTGCTATACATCCTTAATTTCGATGCTTAAACAACAGTTCAATGCGAAGAACGCTATTCTTTCACCTATTTCAAGGTTTAATTGGCGTTAATTGAATCGGAGGCAACAATTACGGTCGCCTTGACAACGTCCGGAAAGAGTACGAAATATCCGTAAAATTTCGAAAACAATTGCGTATTTCTGAATAATTTGGCCATGTAACATGTAAACATTGCAAGAATAAGATAGTATAGAGTTTTAGCCGTCGAATAAAGCAAAAACGAAGAAAATCGGTCCATATTTACGTGTTTTAATATATGAAGGAAAAAAACCTTGCACTCTGAAAAATAGAAAATCCCTTGTGAAGCTGCGTGCTTATGAAGCTTCGCGTAATTACGAGTATATCGGCGTATTTCTCGAGAACCGTTCGTCGTAAAGATATGCGGTAAACGGCGTTTTATTTCTACTGGATATGAGGTCCCTGGAAAAATATTGATTTGCTAAAGTGTCCCGGGTTCGAATCCAGGAGACAATTATACTTTCCCATAAGTTTACACGGGATTTTTGATTTTTCGGAGTGCAAGATATTTTTCCTTCATTCATTAAAATATGTAAATATAGACCAATTTTCTTCTTTTTTACTGTATTCGACGGCTAAAGCTCTATACTATCTAATTCTTGCGATTTTACGTTACACGGTCAAATTTTTCAGAAATACGCATTCTTTTCGAAATTTTGCGCATTTTTCGTACTCATTCCGGGCGTTGCCACGGAGACTCTCATTGTTGCCTCCGATTCACTTAAGGCCAATTAAACCTTCAAATAGACGAAATTAAAGCGTTATTGTTATCTTCTCTTCATTGATAATCTAAATAAACGCTTGCATTGACCTCGCCTTTATAGTAGGTTCTGTAAGAAGTTAAAAGCAGTTGTTGATAGACACTTGAAGGAAAGCAACTCTATATGCCAACTAACACTACGGTCAGTGGCGGCCCTAGAAATTGCGGAGCCCAATTAGAAAACTTTTGGCGGGGCCCCTACACCTAAAAGGCGTAGTTTGAAAAAAAGATTTGGGATGGGCACAGCAAGCGAGGTCCGAAAGACCGACGCAACGAGGCCTAAAAGGCCGAGCCAGGGCCAGGGTGGATCCCAGGCCGCCAACGCATTTCCTGCACTCTGAGAGCATCAGATGGCCTCTCATGAGACCACTTGGGTATGGGAATATGCATAAATCTAAAAAGAATCATCACCAATAGATAGTTTGGAGCCTCTACACGATTGCGGGGCCCGATTGGGTCCAATAGGTACAATTGGCCTAAGGCCGGCCCTGACTACAGTTGATAACAAAGGGGCAAAGTCAATGATTGTTAAAACCACTGGAAATGAATAACTAAGGGTAACAGTAATGTTATCGGTATTAGCTGATGCGACAAAATTGCGACCCTTCGTAATATTCAAGAGGAAGAATCTACCAAAAGAAAAACTACCATCTGGTATCATTTACAGATGCAATGAAAAAGGCTGGATGACTAGTGATTTGATGATTCAGTGGCTGAGGGAAGTTTGGGATAAACGACCTGGTACTTTTTAAAGTTGCCCAAGAATAAACTATCCTTATATTCATTCATTGAGAAAAATGAAATATGTAATATTATTGCAGACGTATACTCAAGTAACGGTACGAAATTTGATCAAAATCGTTCAAGCCATTTTTGAGAAAATCAAATTATTGTTAAAAATGCCTAGAATAAACTAGCCTTATATTCATTTTTACTTTCTCATAATCTTCAATAATACTGTATAGTTCTGAGAAAATCATATTGGTATTAAAAATGCGTTGAATAAACTTCCCTTAATTATTGAGCAATGTCAACCATTTCTTCTCTGTATGATAAAATGCCCAAGTACGAGATTTCATTCATTTTCGCTCTACCGTTTAGGCCATAGAGCCAGTAACAGACAGACAGACGTCATTGCGAAAACCACTTTTTCGGATTCAGCGACACCTAAAACGTATATTTCCGTAAAAATCTCGAGGTCGAATTTTTCCGCGATAACAGTACTTTCTCAATATACTTCGTATATGAGAAAGTAAAAGTATGGGCGTTACATTCTTGCTTTCCGATCCACCCTCCTGTGTATGTAATCGTTTGTGTGCGCGCGTGTTTATGTAATATTTTTCATTTGAATTTTAAAATTACTTAGAAACTTGGTACGAAGTTGAGACTTGGATGGTTTTATGCAGGAAAGATCAAACTCTAGTTTTATTGAAGTCAGAATCCGTAATCTGATCGAATTGTCGTAAAAATGCATTTAGAATAAGGAGACGTGGTTTTATCAGTGTTATAACAATATATCTGTCGAAGTTTTAGATTCACGAAATCCGTTGAAATTCAACAGGCAATTCCCCTAGTATAGGTATAATAATACATCCTTACTTACTATACATCTAAGGTATCAGAGTAGGAAACAATAAATAATAACTTATCGCTGCGGAAACCTACAATCGGAGACCTGGCCTTAAAATTTTTATTTTGAAATAGTACGTACAATTGGTATTTTAAGAATATAGAGTCGCTTGCCAGTCTAACTCTCACAAAAGTATTATGGCGAGTCATATATATGCAATCGGAATGCCATCTACAGTTACAAGTTGGTGCTAAGTCTCATACGAAAATCTGTGGGTCGCGTGTGAAGTTTCGGTGTTTAACTTTCTAAATTATCTGTGTATCCAGGTCTTTCAGCATAAATGCACCCGTAAAATATTCAAATTTAATATTAATATTTTGTTGGTAAGTATAACATTAGGTATTAAATACTTGCAGAATAACTTTAAATATTACGTGTCATATCCTCAACTGACTTGACGTATGTTTGTTCTTTATTACAGATTTAAGAATCGTCGTATTGTCTAATTAAGTGATTAAAATGCCGTCCGATGCAAAGAAGAAACGAGATCAGAAGAAGAAAGAAGCAGCGAAAGCCAGGCAAACTGGACGCAAGCCAGGCAATAAAATTGAAAACGGCAATGCCGACAAAGAAAAAGAATGTAATTCTAAGGAAGAAAGTAACGGTGTTGGTGAGAACGGGACGGAGATAAGTACAGAAGGTTTGATTAATTTACTTTGTGCTCCAGCACTTTCCTACTGCCTTAACTAAAACTGGATAATCATTCACTGGTACTGCCAAATCGAGTACGAGTTACGTTATCAGTTGCATTCGTTCCAATTGTAAATGTGGTAATCAATTGATAATATGTGGAAAATTGTTTCACAATCAATATTTTGACAGTCTTCCCTTGGGTCGTTGCTGATTCAAGCATTCTGTAAGTCAGCCGATGTACATTTTACTAGTTACCAACGTAAATCTAGGCTTTAGTTTAATTACTTGGGTATCTAATTTTGTAAATTCTACATTTTAAGGTATCAGTTTTGTTTAACCGTTGTCTGGATTCATGACGCCGCAGCGGCGTTATCAATTTTCAGACATTGTTACCGACGTTGTTAACACAAATACAACCTTGAGAGCTTATGTATTCTTTTATTTTTACACTAGTGTAATGCCCGTTGAAATATCAACGAAAGAATTATAGGTAGATAGATAGAGTATTATTATTTTCATTTAAAATAATTAATATCACACTTTTACATATGAAATATTTTGTCATATACAACATTTCTAGTGAATACTATGTTGTTGACGGGCTATCTTTTGTTAATTAAACTTAAAATAGTTGCCTCTCTTTCCCTCTCTCCCTCCCCCCTCTGACACTCTCTCCATCCCTCCCCCCTCTGACACCCTCTCCATCCCTCCCCCCTCTGACACCCTCTCCATCCCTCCCCCCTCTGACACCCTCTCCATCCCTCCCCCCTCTGACACCCTCTCCATCCCTCCCCCTCTCACACCCTCTCCCTCCTCCCTCTCTCCCCATCTTACCCTCCCTCCCCTCTCCCTCCCTCCCCCTCTTTCCTCCTCCCTCCCCCTCTTTCCTCCTCCCTCCCCCTCTTTCCTCCTCCCTCCCCCTCTTTCCTCCTCCCTCCCCCTCTTTCCTCCTCCCTCCCCCTCTTTCATCCTCCCTCCCCCTCTTTCATCCTCCCTCCCCCTCCTTCCCCCTTCTCCCTCTACTTCCCTCTCCCCCTCCCTCCCCCCTCTAACGCTCACTCCCCCCTCGTATTAAAGGCATTCAAAGCACGTTTACACCCATAAGGATTGAATTAACAATATGATATAGAGGTCTAACAATGGAATTGATAGGCAAGGCAACATCCCCTTAAAATGGCAAGATTTCCTCAAACTATGTGAATTAAACATTTACATTGAGAAATTTCAAACTGTAGGCGGAAAAAGATGAACAGAATAAAAAACTTCATAATGTTTTCTTCAAAATGGTTTGTATCCGCAGATTGTAAATCAATTATTTCTGATTTTAATCTAAAAAAGAATGAAAGCCTGCACGTCGAAATGTGCCTTTTTACGTGTTACCTTATGGGAAATAGAAAATGTCTCCAGGAATCGAACCCGGGTCTTTGATCTCAAGTTTACTACGTTAAAACGTAATTTTATTACATCTTAATGCTATCCTGAAAATCACATCAAATTCAGTTCATTAATTTGCGAGATATTAAGCTTCAGCCTTTGCTGACAGACATGCAGACATTGCCTTTTATTATAGTAGACTAGTGTAATGCCCGTTGAAATATCAACAGAAGAATTATAGATAGATTATTATTTTCATTTTAAATAATATCACACTTTTACATATGAAATATTTTGCGATACAACATTTCTAGTGAATATTATGTTGTTGATGGGCTATCTTTGGTTCAACATAAAATAGTTGCTTCTTTCCCCTTCCTCTCCCCACCCCCCTCTCCCCTCCCTTCTTTCCCCCTCCCCCTCTCTCCCCGCCCCATCTTTCCCCCTTCCCCCTCTACTTCTCTCTCCCCTCTCTCTCGTATTAAAAGCATTCAAAGCACGTTTATACCCATAAGGATTGAATTAACAATATAATATAGAGGTCTAACAATACTTTGTTGCCCATTCTCATTAGCTCTCTGAATTGCCATTATTTGAGTATAACGGTCATTGTGTCTCCTATTGGAAGGTATTTCACGATCCTGTGTTCTTCTTGCTTCTATTTGCTCAATCGATTGTCGAGCTCTACGTCTTGCTTGTGCTTCTCTGTTTTGTCGTCGATGTCTTTGCAGTGGTGTTTCTTCTTGCACACTGGTTATCCATTTTATAATATCTCAAGAAAGAACGTTTTAAAAATAGAATATTAGAAGAATATACAATATAAACACATATACTTGTTCTTAATTGATATATGTAAGAAATAAACTCATGAATAATCGTTCTCCGCTGGCTTTTTTGTACTATTTAACTTTTTCAACTTAAGCTTAAAAGTTTTAAACTCTAATATTGCAAACAATGTCTTCTTTAGCAATGGAATAATTAAGTTAAAATTCTAAATTTGTGAAACAAATAAAACTGTTTATACAAAGTTTATAAACATTGAAGTCAATCTACTCTCAAGAAATGGTTCATATAGTATGGTAGTTTAACTCACTTCAATATGGTGTATTTCGTGAATAATCGAAGTTTTTCAATTCATAATATTTCTCTTCAAGTGTTTCTTCTCTGTCGCTAATTATCCTAAGTAAATATTGAAATAAACAGTTTAATAAACTACTCTTTTTCACTATGAGCATCAAATGAATTTTCATTAGCATTTTTTCAAAATAATAATAACATACGAATGCTGTTTACTTCAGTTGCTTTGTAATTTAATTCCCTCTCTTCTCCCACGTAATGAAAATATTCAAATCACGCTTATGGGTGTAAGGTCAGATACAAAAATAGATTATATTTGCTAACTTTCAGAATAAAAATCATTTACGTTAATTGCAATGAAAATAATACCTATCCTTCCGCCTCTCGTATATTAAAAGTATTGTGTCGGAGTGTTTCTTTCGGAATGAACCAAATAATAATTCGTAATAAACATAGAGTACACTGTTCGTCGTAATTTCTCATAGTGTTTCGCTGGCGGCCATCTTGCTGACAGACGCAGACGCAAACTATTGTAGTAGATTGTATACACAATAAATAACAAATTTTACAGACGTTGGTCATTTTAGTTTTCAATGCCTTTACTCAAAATAGTTACATAGTTGCATACCTGGCGCCGCAGCGGCTACATGTGTTTCTGCTATTTGAAACATTTCCACAGAATGTATAGCAATGTAATTCACGTGATTTGTGTTTTCTTTACGCATGATCATGCAATTTCGCGTCAAGTAGTATTCGTATCTATTAATATTGTCAGTGATATTTTCAGTATAAACAAACCATGATGTTGATCGATTTCACAAAGAAAAAGAGCTTGAAAAGTGTTGGAAACCAATAGATATGATTGAAATGGACACATTTTTTGGACTTTTATTAGCAGTAGGACATATGAAATCACATAATATTATCATTGGGCGTCTTTGGAGTAAATTTTATGGCCCAATGATAACGAACTAATAGATAACCTTTTTCATGAATCTATTGGATATCAGTGGTATCGCAGCTTATGCTGTTTATACAAAACTATACCCGAATTGGAACTTGAAGTAACACTTTTCTCGAAAAAACTGCAGAAGATTTGGTTCGACAAAATATAATAGGAAGAGTAAAGGAAACAAAAATTTGAAAAAAGTGTTTTTGGAGTTCCAAGGAAGCGAGAGAGAGCAATACAAACTCAAATAAAAAGAGGAAAGCGTTCGCAGTGTCATTTATGTTCGTCAAAAAGACATATTTCAAATTTGTGATTCCTGTAGGAAGAACACTTGTAAGGAACACTCTAATAGTATTTTCAATAACTGTTTAAAAAATAATAATTTGATTTTTCTGCTATGTTATAATAAGTCAGTGAAATTTTGTTTTTTTGTTTCCGTAATATGATAAAGTTGAGTAATAATATAAATAAAACGCAAAATTTGTAAAAATATTTCCTGTGTATTCCTGTTACCTACAAGATTTTGATTTAAATACATGGTAAAAATCTACTTGGAAGTACTTTTTATAAGTTTGCATAATAATAAACATTATAATTAAACAATCTAAATATATAATGTTGTACAAATAATTTATATACTAAAAAAAGGTTTTTGTACTAATGCCGCAGCGGCGCCAGGAATGCAACTACGTTAGTAAAATCATGAATCCTGATAAGGTTTAAATGGAGTCTGTTATTGAGTAATATGACGTGGATTTGTGGAAAGTAAGGAAATAGTTCTTAACGTTTGGCAAATTCAGAATACCTCCATAGTCCATAGCTCGAAGTCGTTTAGCTACATTTTAATTTGGTTGTCATGCATGGAAATTTACATTTAAATATTTTTCAGAGGCATTATGTCAGAAACTGGAACATGATGCAAAGTTGAATTCTGAAGCAAGGGCCTGCACTGGAAGTTTAGCTGTACACCCTCGATCTAGGGATGTCAAGATTGACAATTTTTCAATCACCTTTCATGGATGTGAGCTTCTCCAAGATTCCATTCTTGAATTGAACTGTGGTCGCCGTTATGGACTTCTTGGTCTTAATGGATGCGGTAAGAAATTACAAAGTTTCTTCATGTAGTTTTAATGCAAATTACGGAATAATTTAATATTAGTTTAACAAAAATCTTGCAGTAAAACATGTTGGATAAAGCTTATGTATTGCATTAATGTTATGATTTTTACAATTGCCTCATGTATATGGCACATTTTTCTATCCAAAGTAACTTTTTGTATTTGTAGACATAGATTATTCCCTTACCAAATTAATTTTTTCTATATTTAGTTCTTTGAATCATGAAGAATGGAGGAATTTAGTTGATATTTTTTATTTTGGTGACGGTGGCAGGTAAGTCAACTTTACTATCAGTACTTGGAAACCGAGAAGTGCCGATTCCAGATCATATTGACATCTTCCATCTAACAAGGGAAATGCCTGCTTCTGACAAGACGTCTCTCCAATGTGTGATGGAAGTGGATGAGGAGAGAGTGCGTCTTGAGAAGCTGGCAGAATCTTTAGTGGCATGTGAAGACGAGGGTAAGAAATGCTAAATATTTAGAGAAGATAAATTAAGAAGTGTATACAGTAAATCCATATTAGTTTGATGTTGAATGGATCAAAATACATTGACTGTGAATTATTTAGATTTGAACTACATACATGGACTCAAAAATGTCAACCTTGCTTACAATCTGTAATCAGATTGTTAAAACTTAATGAATAATTGCTATATCTTATCTGTTGGAATCATTAAAAATATGTCAATTTAAATAAAATTATTTTAATATTATGGATTATGATATATTGATTATAGTTATTGCAGTCATTGCTTTTCAACGTATTGATATTAAATCTGACATACTGCATCTAATATATGAGGCTTTCAGATGCAAAACTTGCTTTATTCAGTTTAACAAATTTTTCGGGAAATGATAAAAACGTTTCATTCCCAAACCATTAGAAATTTTTAAAGTTTCTTCATGTAGTTTTAATGCAAATATATGGCATAATTTAATATTAAGTTGACAAAAATCTTGCAGTAAAATATGTTGGATAAAGCTAGTTTTGCATGCAACAGGCAATATCTTGAATGTTTATACATGAGATCAACTTTTATAACAGTTTTTGATGTATTTTATAGCAAAAAAAAATTAGATCACCTTTCAACAGTTGAAATCTATGTTTTCTCTCACAGGTTAATGCAATATGCCCTCTGTAAAAAAGTAAGATACAGGCGACTCCCGTAATTCGATCGTTCGAGATTCGATAAATTCGAGATTTCGACACAGCCGATCGAATTGGGAACTACTTTACGCAGAGTATTTGGTCCCGACCAACCACGCGAGGTTTAGTTTTAGTGTAGACATATTTATATCTGCTGTAATTGTTTGAATTTGTGCTGATTTCACTCTTTTATCTATTAATCTTTTATTTAAATTTATTTATTTTACCGGTTTATTTATAAATTTATCACTTGACATGGCATCTAAAAGCGATAATGTAAGGGAATCAAATAAAAGAGTGCATAAGACTCATAGTTATGAATTGAAACTAGAAATTTTAAAGCGTGTTGAGAAGGGTGAAAGCCATACTGAAATCGCACGATCGTTGGGAATATGTCGTTCAACTATTAGAACTTATGTGAAACAGAAGGAGAAAATTCTAGAACGTGATAAATTCAGCTAATTTGATAACAACAATAAACAGTTCCCCACCCAATAGCCTCTCTTCTTCCAACTAAAATCTTCCAACTTCTCAATTAATAAACCAAGTCCAGTAAGCTCAGTTGAAAAAGACTTAAGGTATGAAAATATTTTTAATTTTATTGTTTCTTTATTCTTAAGTTATTTTGTGCTTTTTTAAATAACTTTTATATTAATTAATATTATATTAATAGTTATATGCATAGATGTATGCAGGTATGTTATCCAGCTCGCACAAGTCGTTTGTAACAAATGACTCGCGCGGTCCAGACCGGGCTGTTTGAAGAACATATTGCATACATCTCTCTTTGAAGTTCGAAACAAAAATTTATTTTTCCTTTTTTGTGCAAAAAATAAATTATACATTTAAAATATTTGTTATATAATTTATTCATAATTTAATATTGTTGTATTGTAAATCTCGGGGTTCGCTGGAGATCGGCTGAGGGAAGGTGAGGGAGATTTTGGCAATAAAAGGCCGCTCAAACTTGAGTAACTTTATTCGTCTCTACACATCCCGCTCCCGCGAACAACTAACTAACCGCCCTTTCCTTCGCCTCTCACTTCGCATAGCCCGTTCTTCTCTGTCCCAATGCCACCTCAGCTATTCCCACGCGTGCACTCCTTCAGGTCGTAGGGTGAGGCGTCCACCAAGCTTGGGAAACGCCTAGGTGGCAAAGCAGACAGGAAGTGGCACGGAATGTTCTAGCGTAGCACTTACACTCACTCCCCCCTTTGAGGCGAAGGAAAAGAAAAAAAAAGAGAAAAAAAAGAAAATAAAATTTAATATACTCGATACATTTCCAAAATTCCACATAACATAAGTAAATACATAGTTCACTGATTTTGTCGTCTCTGATCGGATACATTTACACAATTTCACATAACATAATTAAATACATAAAGAAAAGAAAACTAAATATACTCGATACATTTTCAAAATTCCACATAACATAATTAAATACATCGTTCACTGATTTTGCCGCCTCTGATCGGGAATGGCCGGCTCCTCCGGAAGCACCACACACACATGACTCGCATCAACTACCTTCGCAGATTTCCCCGCAATTCTTCTCCTCCACAAGCAAAGTGTCAAGGCGACCAAGACAGCAATAATAGCAGGCGACGCCATACCCCAACTAATACACAACCTTCTATTCCTCGATCTCTCCCTTTAGCCGCTGTAACGCATCCCCACTACTAATTCAACTGTGCTAAAAATCCCCTTGAATTTATCATATTCTCGATTCAACTCCAATAAATCGAAACTCAGCACCACTGTCCACTTGTGCTCCGACGCCATCACGCCCGCTTGCCTCTCAAAATTACTCCGCCGTCCACTCGTTGCACTTCCGGTTGCGTTCTCACCAAGGGATACAGCCCCCCATGACCACACACAACCAAGTCACCAACATAATTCTCGCTAATCCGTCATGCGGGGTCGTAGATTGTACGGTGCTGCACGCGCAGGCGATACCACTTCCTCGTAGGGCTCCACCGGGACGTCTCGCGATCTCAGGAGGTATGGTGACCGTTCGATTGGCGAGGTATCCCCTTCTGGCATGTATTCCTCTTCTGCCTCCACAACGCCCGCCTCCGGCGAAGAATGTATCGGCGTGGCGCACTCCTTTCCTCGTGTCGATGTCGGCATAACATGCTCCCTTCCTTCCGTATCTGCTCCGTCAGCCGAATGCCCAGAGAGGGTGGGGTCGGGCGCCTCGCCATCTGGAGGGGTATCTTCTCTCCTATCTTCCTCTCCTACTTGCATCTGGCCGCCACCGAGACATTCACCGCGTGTGGGAGGGAGAATGACCTTGCGAGGCCGTCCTCGTCTTCTTTCTGCGCTATCAGCGAGGCGAGGAGTCGTAAGCGCCGTCTCACCGCTAATAGGATGCGCCTTCACTCTTATGCACAATCACTGTCCTAAATTTTAGCTGCAGTTTCAAATTAGAAGGAGGAAGAATTTCCAAGATTTCATAGGGTTCCTTCCATGGTTTATGAAATTCTCTTACCATTCCCTTTCTGAGAACAGGGTCGCTCAAATACACATTGCCCCACTCTATAATTTACCACCTTACTCCCCTTATCATACTGTTTTGCTTGATCTCTTTGCGCCCTTCAATTGTTTCTACGGCATCTTGACCTTATATGGTTTAACTGCGCCTCTAAATTTTCTACGTAGTTTCCTTCCGAGAGTACCTCTCCCTGATTAATATAATTAATTGGTGTTTTCACTGGAAGTCCAAAAACCACTTCATGTGGCGAAAACTTGATACTACTATGCCTACTCATGTTATATGCTGTTACTGCATAAGCTAGCCACCGGTCCCAATCATTCCCTTTACTATTTACATAGTGGCTCAAAATTTGGGATACCGTCTGATGAACTCGTTCGCACCTCCCATTGTCCTGCGGGTGGAATGGTGAAGTACGTAACTTTGTTATTCCCAAGTGTCTACATACTCCAACGAAAAGGTCCGACATGAAATTTGAGCCCTGGTCCGTCAAAAGGTAATCCAGGACGCCAAATCTTAACACCCATCTCCTAACGAATGCTTCTGCTACCGTTTCCGCAGTTTGATCCGCCGATGGCACCAGCTCCACATATCGAGAGAAATGGTCGATGATGCTCAACACACACCGGTTTCCTTGTTCAGTAACAGGAAGGGGCCCTACGATATCAATCGCCACGAACTCAAACGGCTGATTAGCTGCAGGCAATTTCTGTAAGGGCGCTTTTGTCTTCCCGTAAGGGCTCCTCTGGTTACATGATATGCATTCCCTCAGTACCTTCTCCACGCCACTCTTAATATTTGGCCACCAATATTGGCTCGCGACACGCTCAACGGTTTGGGAAATGCCATCACTGCCTCAACTTTGTCGGGATCTGGGCTAACCCCATTTTTGTCGACTACATGTCCTAAATACTTTACTCTCCCGTCGGCGAAGTGACACTTTTCGAATCGGAGAGATAGCTTTGCTGCTCTTAGCCGTGCGAAAACATTCTTCAACCTTTGGGCGTGTTCTTCAATGCTTGCCCAAAAATTATAACGTCATCTAAATATACAAGGCATTGGGTGGGCTTCAGTCCCCTTAATACCCCGTCCATCATACGCTGGAAGGAACTTGGGGTATTACCTGTCAAAATTCGATGCGAAGTAATGTTTGTTGCAGGAGGCAAGCCCCTTCCGGAAAACAAATCCTCGTACTCCTGTAGTAGCGGCAATAATGAGTTCCTCTCTGATTTACCTAAATGTTCGAGCCTCTCTTCAAAATTCACCTTACTCTCATGCCCCTCCGCTGTTCTAACACACCTAGTTCTAGTGGCCAATAAGCCCTCCGCATCATCCTCCACTTCATATAGCGTGGCTACCCGCGTCCCCTTGCGCAGGGTTATGACATCTTGTCCAAAATTGCCTATCTTCACAATGACCTTCCCATCCTTTAAAACCCTGCATACACCTCGTGCTATAGCGCAGTTTTGAACGTCCACTATTTAGGGTTCAGTTATATAGTCTCCCTTGCGGCAAAAGCCCTCGTCAAACACAGACACACACACTATTTTCTCGCTCATCGCAGGGATAACCGTCTCTTCTGATACTTTTACACAAATCTCTTTCTCTCTCTTAGAGCCCACCTTACCCACTCTCTTTCCCTTTCCCTCCGCAAGTCCGTGGTTTAATCTAGGCCCCCTTAGTGGAATCACGTCGTCCCCCAAGCACATCACCCTTCTGCGCACACTAATCACTCCGTCATGCCTATGTAAAAAATCTAGTCCTAAAATCCCTTGATATTCGCCTACATTACCTACTACCTGCATTCTTGTGCCATACGGCTTTCCCCCTATTACACACTCCACCACGTTTTCCCCGAAATTCCACATATATCCCCCATTGATCCCTTTAATTCTAAAAGGTGATTTTACCACCCCCTGCAGTCCACATACTTCTCGCGTTATTAAAGAAATCTTAGCGCCGGTGTCGATGAGCATATGGCATCCTCCCCCTCCACTTCCACTTCCGCCACTAAGTCCTCTTCAGGCGCTGTAGCAACCCTAGGGAGCCAAACATTTATTGGGGCCCTTGAGGGGCGGAACCGTCGGGCCCGTTTTCGTTTAATGGTCGCGGCACCCAGCTCCTCCTTTCCTTGCATTCCCGAGTGAGGTGGCCGAATCTCCCACATGTAAAGCACCGACGGCCGCCGCCGCACTGTCGAGCAAGATGACCCAGCTGCCCGCACACGAAACAGCACGGCTCCGCAGGTGTTCTGTAGATGCGCCTCGTCGGTGGCGGTCGCGCCGGGGTTCTTTCCGCCTCTCGTATCCGCACGGCTTTCTCAAGCGCCGCGTCGAAATTCTCGGATGTCGCTAGTCGGCATAGTCTGCCTATCTCCCCCGGGAGTCCCCGTAGAAAAGCGTCCAGTGCCCGCTGATCCGCTTCAAAACGAACTGCCGTGGAGTGCTCCACCGTCCCGGACAATTCATATGTGTGAGAGTTCACAACCCTCACGCGATCGGCGAATGCCTTGATGTCCTCCCCCGGCTCCATCTCCATGCTCGCCAACAGTTCACGATAGAAGCGGGCCGTCCTTTTCGGCTTGTAACTCTCTAGCAGGGCCCGTTTTAATGAGTTGAAGTCCGCGGCTGCTCGGCACTCTTCCTTAATCTGCGAAAATTCTGTGGCTTCTCCCCCAAGCCGGATTTTGGCCGCTTTCAGTGTGTCCGCGTTGTCCCATCCGCTTAGCTGGGCCACTAGCACTCCCCTTGCCGACCAGAAAAGATGTCGATGGTACTCAACAGGCCAAAGTTTCGCCCTCGGACAGTTGTGGGTGAGGCAGGTTCTCTCACGCCTACCCCTTCCAGCTTGTTCTTCAGCTGCTCGTTCTCCTCGGATAAGCGCCGAATTTCCTCGCCAAAATCATCGATCACCTTCTGGAGCTCAACCTCTCGGCCCTCGACTCTGACTCGGCCTGCCATGATGTTATTCTCTCCTCACCGTATCAGCGATCCCCAGTACCAGAAATTGGTAAAGCGAATCCCACTTCTGACACCAGTTGTAAATCTTGGAGTTCGCTGGAGATCGGCTGAGGGAAGGTGAGGGAGATGTTGGCAATAAAAGGCCGCTCAAACTTGAGTAACTTTATTCGTGTAAGTGCTACGCTAGAACATTCTGTGCCACTTCCTGTCTGCTTTGCCACCTAGGCATTTCCCAAGCTTGGTGGACGCCTCACCCTACGACCTGAAGGAGTGCACGCGTGTGAATAGCTGAGGTGGCATGGGGGCAGAGGAGAACAGGCTATGCGAAGTGAGAGGCGAAGCAAAGGGCAGTTAGTTAGTTGTTCGCGTGAGTGGGATGTGGAAAGACGAATAAAGTTACTCAAGTTTGAGCGGCCTTTTATTGCCAAAATCTCCCTCACCTTCCCTCAGCCGATCTCCAGCAAACCCCAAGATTTACACTATAATGTTTTAAAATTTTTTCTCATTTTTTAAAGTGCCTTTCTCTCTTCTATTACTTTCTTAAAAGGGATTTCACAATGAACCCTCAAAGTTTCCTGGATGATACATATCGTAGGAGCAGCGGAAGCAATAATATTTTCGACACCGTGCACATTTGGAGAAACATTGTTCGTCAATGTGACATTCTTGGATTCGGCATCTCATCTCATTGTCATACATTGAAATCCTGATAGAGATAAAATACAAAAATATATAATGGCAACGCTATTACTAGATCTCGTTCGCTTCATGCATTGTCGCGAGTCGGAAGACATTCTCTCGGGCAGGTGCGTAAAGCGATCGAGCTAGACAATGTCGCGGGCTGAAGTGTGGGTGAGCAGTAGCCGCCGAGGTAGATAGAGAGTTGGATGTTGTGAGTGACGTGCGAGGTGAATCGGTTTACATCAGCCATACACCACACATTCCAGTGAATGATAATTTGTTGTAGGAGATCTGCAGTGAGATTTTCTTCCGTACTCGCCGGTCTTTCTAGTTGGTTTCTGACCTTTTGAAAGAGTTATTCTCAAGTAAAAGAAAACACGTTTTATTTAATTTGTTGCAGTGGTAAGCAGTGATAAATTATTTAAGGATTGTTTTCTGATTTTATGATATGATGATATGATGCAGGTTTCGTTAATGCATTGATAAATTACATTGACGAGCGCTTCATCGATGACGAAAATCAGCCGACATGCACCGTGAAGGTAATTCTGCCAAAATGCACCCCCATATGCCAACCTTGTGACGGGTATTTTTACCGTCAGGTAAAGATCTTTATTTCGCGACTACAAAATGTAGCAGTTCTACTGCAAGAAAAACGCAATATTACTAGATGAGCGGACATGATAAAAATAAATGCTCTTCTGCACAATCAACTGTCTGCTTCCATATTTAAAGATATTGTTCTTTACGCCTGGTTCGCATCATGATTGACAAAACGAAGGAATTTCTTCCTCAGTGTCAATCAGATAGTGTTTGCTAATGAAATCTGTGGCGAACAATGTTTCTCCAAATGTGCGCAGTGTCGAAAATATTATTGCTTCCGCTGCTTCTACGATATGTATCATCCAGGAAACTTTGAGGGTTCATTGTGAAATCCCTTTTAAGAAAGTAATAGAAGAGGCGAAAGGCACTTTAAAAAATGAGAAAAACTTTTAAAACATTATAGTAACTCTAATAAAGAATATACGGAAAAAAATGAAAAAAAAACACATTAAAAGTAAAAAAACAAAGAATATATAAACAATATTTAAAAATAAATGTAACATAAACGCAAAAAAAGGTCACCAGGATTCGAACCAGGGACCTCTGACTTCGTAGTGCCAATTATAACCTCACGGCCAAACGTGCTTAGCGAGCAAGCGAAACTAGCAAGGTACTTAAACGGTGTCTAAATAAACAAATCCATTTATTGTTTAAACTGTTGACCGTCTATGCCCAAAAGGGGGATAAATCATGATTCCCAAGTCTAGCTCTACCAGCTCACAAATTTTCAGACAAATCCCTTTCCCGTTAACATGACACTCCCCTCTCTCCTCCCTCTCTCCTCCCTCTCTCCTCCCTCTCTCCTCCCTCTCTCCTCCCTCTCCCCTTCCTCTCCCCTCTCTCTCTCCCCCACTCGCTCTCCCTGTATCTCATATGAAAAGCATTCAAAGCACGTTTATAACCATAAGGATTGAAATAACAATATGATATCGATGTCTAACAATGGAATAGGTAACATTCCACTAAAAATGGCAATATTTCCTCAAACTATGTGAATTAAACATTTATACTGAACAATTTCGAACTGTAGGTGGAAAAAAGATGAAAAGAATAAGAAACTTTGTTTTCTTCAAAATGGTTTATATTCGAAGATTGTAGGTCAATTCTTTCTAATTTGAATTTAAAAAAGAATTAAAGCCTGCACGTTGAAATGTCCATTTTTACATGTTACCTTATGGGAAATGGAAATTATCCCTGTAGTCGAACCCGGGTTATTGATCTTGAGTTCGATACATTAAAACGTTTTTTTATTATATCATAATGGTATCCTGAAAATTTCATCAAATTTGGTTCAGTTGTTTGCAATATATAATAAGCTTCAAAAAGCATTGCACACAATGTTTGCTACAGACTAAGGCTTTTATTTATATTATACCTGTATTCAGTGATGAGCTGAAGCTGGCTCACATGAGCTAGTTGTTAATTTTTCTCTGAATTTGCGAACCGGTTGTTAAATGTTTAGAAAATATTAAATTTATTGATTTTGTCCTTTCGAGTACATTTTGCCCTATCTGACATTCAATTACCGACTGTATGAAATGGAGTATATTACGAACAGGACACTTGTTAAGCTAGCGTAACGGTATAGCTAACCTAGAGTGATCTGGTGCCCCTGGCATGTAGACCTCTCCTTCCATCATTATCCAAATTTCCTTATGACTTTATATTTTCTTTTTTACAGAGCCGGTTCTTAATTTTATTCCAGCTCATAACTGCTTGTACTGTACAGTAATAGTAATAATACAGTAATCTGCAGGGTAGGCTTCATGGCGGTGTGAACTTTGCAACTGCACCGGGCCCTGCACTTAAAGAGCCCCCGCACATTCTAAAAAACATTTGTCATACTTATAACGTACATGCATTTTTAAAGAAAATCTGAAAAAATATTGAAGTGTCATAGCGAGACAGACTGCTTTATTTATTAAAATTTACTATTAAAAATATTTGATGCATACACTTTGCACCGGGGCCCGCGATTTTCCTATCTGACTCATGTAATCGGGTACTTCAATGTAAATTCCTTGTTCTCTTACAAATTACTTGTTCACCGGATCACACCCAAATTACTATTGAAGCTTTAAATTTAAATTTCTTACTTCTAGCAAACTTTGGAAAAATGCATTATTTTAGTTGGTTAACTGGATCTCCAGATAACTGGAATCTGGATAAAAGGTTCTATACTGTATAACTGATGCAAAAGATTTGTCAAGATTCCTTTTCCATATTTAACTCTGATTTTCCAATTAAAAATGTCCAAAACATTAATTGGATTGATTATTTTGCTCATTTTCACTGTAAAATAAACAAGTTAGGAAAGTGTACAACGTATCACAAATGGGCACGTTTCATGCAATGGAGTATTAGAAAGAAATGATATACAGACGGACCCCGGGTTACGTAGAACTCGAGTAACGTATAATCGTACTTATGTAGGTACCCCATTGAAAAATAATAGGAGTATGCGAGGTGCGAATATTTTATTTTACGCAGCTATGTACCTTACGCAGAACTACTTTGTCGCGTAGTGAGCGCACAAAGTAATACATTAAGGCAGTGGGAAGCGTACTCAGCAACCCACAGCTGCTTTCTTTCGCTCACTCAGTCACGTGTTGTTAACGTGTGTGTTCCTTAACTTTGCATATTTTACATTAATTTTCATTGCAGCCATGTCGGGAAAATGCTTATCACAAGAAAAAAGCGGCGGTAGTGCAACGATGAAGCAGCGGAAACTCTTGGTATATGTTATTCTATGTACTGTACAGTAGTGTTTCTCAACCGGTGAGATGCGTCCCACTGGTGAGACTTGAAAGCCGCCTAAAGACATTTTGGCATCCCAATCGGTTAGTTTTTCTGGCACCTTCTCTTTTATATAGTTAAAAGTTTCAGGTGTAATTTGATGGAATTTCTTCATATTGTCAAAATGAAAAAGATTTACGTGGGAGTTCAAATTTTTTTTTAAAGAAATAAATAAATTTTTGTGGATTTGTCAAGTGAATCTTTTTTATATCGATCTTCTCCTTTGTGTCTACCAACTATTAATGTACTACTTATATGCAGTGGTGAGCTACCAAAATTTTACCAACCGGTTCCCTATTCTGATTTGCAACACGACCGTGGCGCTGTTTGTTCATGGAACTCCTCCTAAACGATAAAAGCTAGAGTAACTAAATTTGGTACGATTCTTCCTTACATCCTAACTTAGTGAGTGGTCAAGGTTTGGTCAACCGGGATTAATCAGTGCTGCCAATAGAGGGGATTATCATTTTTCCATAAGATAACACGTATGAATCCATTACTTGACTTGCAAGGTATTCTTCCTTCAAGCATAAAAATATGTAAATATGGACCGATTTTTTTCGTTTTTACTTTATTCGACGAATAAAACTGTACTATCTTATTCCTCCGAAGTTTACATGTTACACGGTCGAAGTTTTCAGAAATACGCTATTTGATTCGAAATTTTGTGGATTTTTCATACTCTTTCCGGGCGTTACCAAGGTGACCATCATTGTTACCTCCAATTCAGTTAGCTTCAATGAAGCTTACAAATAAACGAAAGTTTAGCGTTATTCGCTTCATACTTTTGTTTAAGCAACGAAATGATCGATGTTTACGGATAGCAACGTAAATAGATACTCAATATTATTCAGGAAGCATTTATAACTATTGATGAAAGTAATTGAACGTTCTTTCGTCTATTGAATGCTGGAATCTTACATTTTTTGTAAGTGAAATAATTATATTCTACATTATAATGTTTATTAACATAAATAGGCTCACGGATCTGGTGTACATTTACTAGTCAGTGTTCAATCATGGACAACTTTATGTTGCTTTTTCACGGGTTTCTTGCTTACAAGACAAAAGTAAATATTTCAACGAGGCATAATTACACAAGAAATGAAGCTGGATTTGGCAAAAGTGACACATGATACGAAATACAATTATCGTTATATTTGAATGCAGTACATTCAGAAACGGATTGTTACAAGCAAATATGATTAATTGTTAAGAAAAGCTAATTGTAAGTTAGTATCTACTATATATTTTAAAGAGTTTATATGTTGTGCTGTAGTAGCTTCACTAAATCCATTGAAATTGAATGGGAAAATCTGCTAGTATAACAAATAAAGTAAAAATATACGCTTTTTATCTTTTTTCGATAAATCGCTTTTTCTACACCAAGAATCCAAATCAATATTAGGGATTAAAATGAATTCAACACGATTATTTACACCACATATTTAATTTGTCACTAGAAAAAATCCATTGAGCTAATTATTGCGCTATTAAATGTCACAGAACAAAAGGCTCTAAATTATCAATACACTTCTGAAATTTTTCTCGATAATTTAAATTGCGTATTTTTATTATATCTTGAAATTATTGGCATACTTGAAGATTACAAAGGAATGCTGACATCTTTGCAGGTGTCGTCTATGCGTGTCAAACGAAGCCGACAGTATTAAGATGCGTATCAAAAGGATCAATCATATACTAAATTTGATAATCATTTTCAAAATTAACTCTTTTGCTATATGCGATTAATTTATGTAATATTTTAATGTTCTGGATTATATTTTATTCAATTGTAATATTATATTACTGTAACGAAATTCAACACTGGGAAATAATTCTTATGAAACCAAACATTCATCAGCTTCGAATAATGGATCAAGCGGACTCGACTTTCTGTAGAAATTTTTAACAGCCGGTTCTAAAATTGCTTCACAATTTAACAACCGGTTCGCGTGAACCAGTGCGAATCTACTGCAGCTCACCACTGCTTATATGCTTATAAACGTAGAAATACCGTATCTGCCCGAATAAAAGCCGATGTTTTTTGTCAAAACCTATCATGAAAAAATCACCCCTCGGCTTAAATGCAAGTCCGAGGAAAATTTGGGTCATGGTTAAATCTCGAAGTCTCTCATTGCATTCACGTTCAAATGATAGTACTATATTTTTCGTAAAGTAAATATTTGACCTACGATGAATATATATAAAAATATCTTGGCGAGATCGCTTGTGCAAATTGACGATTATGCAAAATGCATTGACAGCTTTGAATGCTCAACTGTTTGAAATTCGGTAAAACTTTAAATGGAACGTTTATAATTATAAAAATGAATTTTCTTAAGGCAATGTATATGCTAATTTCATTGGAAATAGACTTGGATGAAAAAATATCTTGGTAATATCACTGTTACTACATTTGACCTTTTGTGAAAATGAAGATGAATGAAATTATTGTCACTGAATGTGGAGCATTATTCAATGATGCAAAATTATTAATTAATTAATTAATATTTCAAAATGTCAACCACTAAAGCATTTCCCCCACATTTCCTCGATCTTGAATAATGTATTCTAAGATGTGCATAAATGCCCGGCACACTTCAGCGTAAAATCTACGAAATTTACGTTTTTGCCAAAAAATCGGGAAAATTTTTATGGGTTCGGCTTCTATTCGGGCAGATACGGTACATTTATTAGAAAAAGTGACGTTTTTCTTTATATCATGGTGGGACCAGGGTTTCTTGAAAATTGGTTAGTGGGACGCAAGAGGCAAAAGGTTGAGAACCACTGCTGTACAGGATATGTATTACATATGCATAATTATGTTCTGACATACGTATAATTTGAGTTACGTAGCATATTCAGGAACGTAACCCCATGTAATTCGGGGACCGTCTGTACCTGTATGTAAGGGAAATGGCATTTTAACCCGTAGATGCCATCTAACGTATTATTATGTCCTCCTTCAGCAAGAAACATTCTTAAATCTAAATGACCTTTATATATTTTGAAAGAGGAAGCTTTAGCCTTTCTAGTAATGTATATATTGTAATTTTTATAGTTTTTAGTTTTTATAATGTATGATAAATTTTTCGATGAAATTTTCATTTTTGCCACAAAATTACAGTGCCCCAGCACTAATTTTAATTGTCTTTTGATGCAAGGGATATTCATAAATCTGAATATCCTTTATATAATTTGAAAGAGGAGCTTTGGCCTTTGTAGTATTGCATGTTCTTAATTTTTATAATGTTTTTATGTTTTACTAGCTTTCCGTACCCGGCTTCGCCAGGGTGCATTTCGGACTGCAAATAGTTATACTTTTTCCCGCTTAGAAGACAGCTTGAGAAAATGATACATACTATCACTTCTCCTCTCCTTTCTGTAAACTACATTAGGAGTCTTGAAATAAAGTGGAAAGAACACGAAACGAACCAATACGAAAACTACAAAAACCACCATGAAAAAAGAAATGAATTAAACGCTAACCAATACCCGGTAGAAAAGGATGTAAACCGACAAATAAATAATCGTGGAACATAAATTAAGAGTAGAACCAAAGAATATAAGTTCAATGTAAAAACCACCAAGAAAAAAGAAATGAATTAAACTGTAACCAATAGCCGGCATAAAAGGTGTAAACCGACAAATAGGTAATCAAGGAACAAAAATCAAGAGCACAACCAAAGAATATAAACATAGACTACAAAATGAACAACTAAGAACGAAAACAAACAAAGAACACAAAAAATGGACACGAAACGAAAGCAAATGAAAACAACAAACTAACCAAAACCAACCAACGAATAATCTCCTAAAGCTCAATGTCTCTGATGATGGCGACTGACGCTTTCTATTCAGTTGCTAAATAAGCAACCAACAATCACAAAATAGCGTGTCGTAGTGATGAGTAAATATTGATTACGCGGAATATGAGTTTTTATGTCAACATAATAACAGGAGAACCTAAATAAGAATACCTATTATTACTCTAAATAGATGTAAAATTATTATATCCAAATATACCTATAATGTGAATGACACGATTACCTACAGAAAAAGAAAGTTCACTAATGTTTATTCGCAGAATTAACCTGTGTATGAACGAAAAACATACAATCAAATCAGAAGATATTAAATGAGTATTTCATCAACTATTTCTACGTTTACGATATGTTTATAGTTCAAACGTAATTTGTTTACATCGGTTGCTAAGTATATCCAAATGCTGAGCAATAATGAAAAATAAGATTTTCCCTTCAATTCGTCTTATTTGATCTGTAAGCCCCTCTTTTAAAAAATTATTCCAAAAGAGGAGATAATTTACCACAAAAAAGTCTGCGAGAGCATATGTCTGCGATATTTATGTAAGGAGTTAAAAAATTCGAGAAACTTACGAAAAAATTTTAAATGGAAATCCCATATAAACGAAAATATTTTATTATAATTAAATAGTACACCGAATCGGTTTAAAAACCTTACTACACCACCGTACACATGATAACGGTTAATATGACACCTTCCTCTTTTTTCTGCGTGTTGTAGTTTCTGAGCCTTAGTAGAACATACATACATACAAACACCTTACTTTATAGATATGTATAGATAGATAATCTACGTTGAATTTTGCGCTGGATTTTTCATTTTTGCCGTGAATTTACGGTGCGCCAGCACATTTCATTGTCTTTTGACACAAGGAAGATTCGTAAATCTAACTATCCTTTATATATAGTTTGAAAGAGGAAGCTTTGGCCTTTGTAGTAATGCATGTCTTGTAATTTTTATGGTGTTTTTATGTTTTACTAGCTGAAAGTACCCGGCGATGCCTGGGTTATGGCAGACGTCTTTGGCGAATAAAATTATGTATATATATATATATATATATATATATATATATATATATATATATATATATATAATATATATATATATATAATAATAAAATTATATGGTAGTACAATCATTTCACCTTTTGTGAATTTTTTACCAAAAGATGAAGGCATTATAAATTAGAAAAAAATGTTATAATATTTATTTCAAAGCTTGCTTGTAAACAATATTTTTTGACACGGGCCACAATGTTGTGCCTATCTACCGCCTTCTGTCCCAGCAGCAGCTCCGCTATTATTTCTGGTCACTTTGGGTTGCACGTCAATGTGATGAAGAGGTCGGGCCGGCAGTAGTGCCTCACATAGGTGAGTGCATCCTGCGCGTGCTCCTGCATGTTGCACGGGCTGCCCGTGAACGTAGACGGCAGGATGACCATTTGGCCCAGATCGTTTGCATTGGCAGAGCCATCGCTGGCCACCGTGTCCATCAAGTAATCTCGTGCCCTCTCCACTGGCCCACCCACCATCAGCAATAGGATCGGACTAAACCTTTCTAAAATGGCATGCAGCCATTTTTTTCAAGATGGTGAACAAATTTTGTTTAAAGCCTGTGTGTTAAATGGGTGTCCCAGCTATGTCAATGCAAAATTTCAGCTCTTTCGGTGCAGTAGTTTTTGCGTGATTGAGTAGCAGACAGTCACCACTTCATTTTTATTTATAAGGTAATCTACGTTGAATTTTGCGCTGGATTTTTCATTTTTACCATGAAATTATGGTGATTCTCGTTCTAAAAATCATTTTTCAATGCACTAGGAATGGTTTACTTAGCGTTTGAAGTGAGGTAAAGGAAATATTTTCTCAAAGAAGAAAGATCTTTTTCCTGCCGCATCTGTTTTTTCTTTGTGGGGTTTTTGAGAAAACTCTTTATCTGTTTGACTCATGTAAAAGTTTACACATGGCCTACTAGAGATGTTTCCGATGCAATGACATATAGATCTAAGTTGAGGAACAATTGTTTCTATGGCCCTTCAAGGACCCTTCCACGACAATTCTTACACTTCTCACCTCGCAGAAAAGGAAAGCGTCTCCCCCAACCTCCTTTCCTTCGCCTTCTTCGCAGTGTGGCAATTCATGACATATGCAACTAATTTGAGTAAAAACATGTCGGGACACATTTGCTTCTGTGATCCTTCAACGACCCTTCCACGACCACGACTTTTGTACCTTGCCACCAAAGAAAGCGTATACCCAACCCCTTTCCTTTCGCTTTCTTCGAAGTGGGTGAGTTTACCAAATTTTCTTGTTTATCCAAAGCAATTTATTTGAGAAGGAGCCTATGATTTTCACAGAGGCAAACTCTTAGATTCACTCCATTTTTACTTTCTACATACGTAGTATGGGAAAGTATTGTGATTACAAAAAAAATCGACTTCGAGATTTCAACGGAAATACACATTTTAAGGTCCATAGAAAACGTTTAGACTTTTCGGAATGATGTTGATGTATGTGATTGTGGGTGCTCTAACTCAAAAAGTACTCATCATATTAACACCAAATTTCATATATAACACTTTAGCATGAGCAGAAATAACTGATTAGTTTTTGGACAATACCGGTTAACAGGAAGTTGAGGTTTATTTGAAACCTGATTTGGTTTTTGCGATATTTCTCCATTAAAACATCATTATTGTATATACAGTTCTATACAAAAGTTATAGAGAATGTAATTTCCTACAACTTTCATTTGAAATAATTTTTATAGCAGTTATGGTTTAGGAATTATTTATAAATAATCGGTTTTTCGGTTTCTGTCAACTATCTCCTTAAAAACATCGTTATTGGTAATCTTCGTGAGGACCAAAATTTTAGAGAATAATATTTCTTCCAAATTTTGTTTGAAACAAATTTTTGTAGAACCATCCATTTCGGAGATATTTAACTTTTTCGTAATTTTTCTTAATTTCCAGTATACAGCGCCACCACCATGTAGCGGTGAATTCTGTAAACATTCAAAATATACCTAATTTATGGCAATAAGGATGACTATATTCTTTTATGATACGAAATAATAATTTTGCTTTATAATGCTATTCATAATAATTTAAATATCTATATTCCAAATATGGATTAAGTCATGTGTTGGCCACATCAGATTTTTTACTTATAATGTACGTTTAGTTTTGTTATGGAATTTTAATTTTTGCTACGGACCTACGCACTTTCGGTTTCTCAAGTTGACCCATAAAGAGAAAATAACCTACAAACAGTGGGCTCCCTTTCCTCGGCATTCGAAAGAAGATATAGGGTAGTATGACCTCAACGAAGGGATCCTTTGTTATGATATTGTCAGAACTTTGGAAGCGAGCGGGGCATGACTGGCGAGAAAGTTCACGCTCGGATGATTCATGAAATGAAAACATCTGGTATCTTTTCACATAGCAGCTTACTAGATATGTTTACAATGCTATAAGGTAATTTTCATGCTGAATCCAATTACGCATGTGTACATTTTTAAAAAAATCGGGAAAGAACTTGTGAGATTATATGCAACTTTTAGAAGTTTCTCGTATTCTGTGTCTAAAATCATTTATGATATATACAACTTCATATCTCCGCTTCTAATGAACTAAATGTAACCATTTTTTCTATGTGATTTCTGTAATGATTAAGGATGATGACTGAGTAACTAAAACAATTTTATTATTAATGAAACGTATTTTTAAAAATCTTAACATTTAGTTAAAAATTTCCAGTCAAGACATGGAAAAGTTGACATGCGACAGACTTTTCACCTAATTGGTTTCATTGAGTGAAATGTTCAGTAATGTTGAAATGTTTTTTGAATAAGATTTCATGTCAATACATTTCATAGTTCTCACGATGCCGAAAGTTATATATAAACCGTGAACGCGCACCGGAAAAGTTAAAGCGTTTGGTGCTTATTCACTTCTACTGCAGAAATGTTTGTGTGCGACATATGATATTTTAAATGATACTGTTTAAAAACTTCATCTTTTATGTATATTCACAAAAAATTTCGTCAAAGTAAAAAGAAAACATCAAAAGTTATGAATTTTTAAAAAAATTTCCAAATTTTGCATGTTTCCACATCTTTTCATGTTTTTTTAAAAAACCTCATTCGGGGAAAAAGGTAGGTTTTCATAAATCTCTTCCAGGCTTGAGGGGTTAAAGTTCTTTTCTTCGTCATAAATAATCCATTTTCTTCCTATTTAAAAATATTGCATACACACACAAGGAAGTTAAGCATTTGTTTGTGAGATTGTTTGTTAGCAACTATGAAGAAGTAACCATGCAAAAAAATTTCTAAGTTCAACTCGAATTAAGACATTCTTGTTTGATTTTCTTCATAACGGCTACTCTGACGACAAAAATGTATAGGAAAAGAAATACAGGCGACTCCCGAGATTCGACTGGGATGCGTTCCTGGAAACATGGTCGAATCTCGAACAGTCGAATGTTGAATCAACACAAATTTAAAGAATTAGAGCAGAAATAACGATGTCTAGATTGAAGCTAAACCTTTTGTGGTCGGGTCGGCTGAAAATTACTTCGCGTAAACTAGTTCCTAATACGACCGATCGATCGGCTGGGTCGAATAAGCGGGTTTCGACCGGTCGAATTCTCGAGTTGGTCGCAACTCAGGAGTCACCTGTACTCTATTATGGTCGTTTTCAAATGAGTTGTCGGGTGAGATTTCGGCCGCACTCGGGACAGCCCGTATCTCTTCGCTGCCAGGAGGAGGGGGAAGCACCTCCTAGCAGAAAGCTCAAGTTCGACGTTGCCAACTCTACACCAGAACACACAACGTTTGGCGGGCATTTAAAGGGAATTTACGAATGGAAATATTTTTTATACATTGTGGCACTTCACGATAAGTTACAGAAATGAAATTTGGTACGTTCTTAGGTATGGTGGGATACTACAATAATTCGAAGATAAGATTTCCTTAGGTGCCCTCGGTTCGATTCCAGACCGTCCGGAATACTCCTCGTTTAATTACAAGCCAAAGAATTTAAACCACCATACCGTGTATACCATATGGAATAGAGAGCTGAAATTTTTTGGAATATTGTAAAGTATAGAGTACATTGTAAAAACACCGAGACTTTTCACCTCGGTGTCCCGGGTTCGACTAGAAAAATATAATAGAATAAATTAGTTGGCTTTTTTATCAACCGAAATTTTTTAAAATTTGTTTTATTATCGTTTCACACACGTAGCATGCTCGCTTAATGAAACAAGTGAATTTTGCCACTATATTCTTGATAAAGCATTTTATTATTTATGATATTGATTTAACAAACGGAATGAATAACAAGGAAATTGAATTAACAAAGATAAAAACCAAAAGATGTAACCAAAAAGCTCAACGAACAACAACTTTAACTGCACAATTTCAGCGGCGTAAGCACGTGGCAACACAGCACACTCAGACACGATGTCACCACTACGGAGTCCCGATAAAGAGTGAGCTCTCGGACGCCTAGGCTCCTCCTCCTACTTTCCTATTGGTTCACTCAGTGCCTTGTCCCCGTCCACTTTCTCTTTTACCTCCCCCTCATCCGCCAAGTCATTTGAAAACAGGCATAGTTCTACAACTTTAATTTGAAAAATATTTTGATATGAGTAATACTTTACGAGATATGACTGAAAGTTCATTTTTTTGTCACCAGTAAAGTGGTACTCCTGATTGACTTACATGATTCATTTATGCGATTTTCTTATTATCTTTATTGTAAGTCCTTAATATTAAATTTCATGAAAATCCATTTTGTAGAAGCTGAGAACGATTAGGTGGACAAATGGACGATAATATGCACTCACACTGGAAGCGAAGCATGCTTAACAACCAATAACGAATATGAAATTTATTGAAGAAATTTCATAAAAGTAACTTATTTTTTTACATAAGTAAGAAACACCGGCTTATTCATGAATAGAGCAATGATGTAAAAACAATGAATGAATAAAGTCAAATTTGGGTACAGCTACAGAATAATGCTCCAAGCAACTAAAAATTGTAGTATGTACTGACAAATCATATATATTGTCATATATTCATTTTTGTATTAATATGCAAAGTCGTTTTTTAACCATTTCTGTATGTTGGCAGCACTAACAAACTAAATTCCAGCTATTAATGAGCTGAAATTTGGCTCCTTCTGCAAGTTGACACACATTTGCACACTGAGTGACTATGATTTTTGTGTTCCTCGATCCAAAATTTTTCGTGAAAATTGGTCAAAGGTGATTGGGGTCCTTCCCATGTGGTCACTTTTCAATAAAGTTTCCATCTCCATTTCCCTGCTTGGCCTTTTCCTATTCGTTGATTATCTCTATACAGTAAAACCTGTGAAAGGCAGAACCTGTATTTGGCAGAAACCTGCCAAAGCCGGAAATCGAAAATAAAGTCGTAGTAGTTGATACCGTTTTTCATCTTAATGTCTCACTGGAAGGCGGAACCTGTGAGTCGCGGATGGAAAGGGTTTTTTCTTGTAACTTTTGTATTATTAAGTACATTTTGAACCTGCGAAAGACGGAAAGTAAAATGTGTCTAGAGGGCCTTCACAATATAATTCAATGTAAGAAAGGATCGGAATTGATGGTTTAAATCTATGTTTTAGATGCAATTATATTTCTCAGTCATTCACAGGGCCGGCACGTCAAAAATTGCTGCCTGAGGTGAGCGCAGTTTATGCCGCCCTTTTGCACAGTAACGGGGTAGAGGCGGAGCAAGGAAACATTTTGGATATTCAGCAAAGAAATCACATAAATTAAAATATTATATTTGAGTTTTTTTGTACAAACAAAATAAAATTAAACCTTTCCTTAAATAACAATATAATTAAAAAACAAAATTTATCGAAACTGTCCTTTGCATGCTTTTTCTTTAGCAAAATCGTCTATAACATCTTCAAAATTTAAATTGGTTGAAATGTCATGTTCGATGGACAATATTGCTAGTTCTATCAACCTTTCCTGTGCCATCGTAGAACGTAAATAGTTTTTAATTAATTTCAATTTCGAAAAAGATCGTTCTCCACTGGTAACGGTCACAGGAAGTTAGCAGAATTCTGAGTGATATAAAAATATTTGGAAAATTTTCTACCAAATTATTTTTAACTATGTAATTTAAAACATTTAATGGAGTCATCCCACTATTTATATCACTTATAATAATTAAAAGTTCATTGTAGAAATTTAAAGGTTCTATATCATCTGTCAATGTTATATGCAAATTTTGACGTTTAAAAAAAATAACCTCTGAATCTGTATGGAACAACAATGGAATGTCGTACAAAAATTCAAATAATTGGTTATGTGTTACTAGTTGGGAAAATCTTTCCTTGATAGAATTGATGCAAGCATCAACTACATAATTAAAAAACTCGACTTCAAATTTTTTTTAAAAGATCTACGATTTGTGTATCTCTTCCCTTGTACTCAGATTTTCTGTTTTTATGTTGAATTCTAATCAGAGGTGCACGTAATAAATTTATTTAATTACACTTAAATTTTGCACCATGTAACAGTTATTTAAGCCCTCAATGCCGTCACCACAGGATGCCGTCATATGTAGTCACTACGTCCAGGAGATCGCTATTTACTTATATTTTTTAGACCCAATGAATTTTCTTAAATCCATAAAAGCTTGATACATTTCAAAAGAGGAACCTTTGGCCTTTAGTTTTTCAGCTCCATTCTACAATTTAGTGCATATAATATACAATTTTTGCATTTTTATTTTCATGCAAGTAGCAAAATATGGAACTCGGCTGTGGAAAAACCCTATATAATTCTGAGACGGATCATATCTCAGCACAAAAGGAGTGAGTCATCGGCCACATGTATCTTATTTCAGTTTACAATGAATCCCCTCAAAGATATTTACGATGTTTATCTCTTGACCGAGAGTGAGCCGAGATACGAGGGAAAGTTTCTCGCGTTCAAATTGCATAGAAAACCCTCTCCCGTCGCCATATCTCCGATTATAATGAACAAAATGTAACAGTCTTTTGTTTTTGACTTCTGTAATGTTTATGAATAATGATTTCATAATTATAACGTCTATATTATTAATGAACTGCCTTTTAAAAACATCAGAAACAACATTTTAAAAAAATTTTCCTGTCGAAACGTCAAAAAATTGACCTGTGGTAAACATTTCTCATTATTTGTTTTAGAGAGGTATACCCAGTGGATGAAATGTTTAGAAATGTTCACATGTTTCTTTGAATAAGATTCCATCTCAATAGATTTAAGTGTTCACGATACTGTAATTATATGAATATTGCGAACGCACCGATCTTGGTCAATGGTGGACCTTAGGTAGTTTTTTCGATTTGATAATTAATTCCTACTATTGAATCTATATTATGAATAAAATTCCGCATTTCTATGATGATTATTAGTATTTTAGAATTCCTCTTGTTTCCTACTAAATACGATATAATTGTGGTGGATTTAAGGGGAGTCGCAAATGAAGCACGCCCCCTTGTGATAAGAGGTCCCGAAAATTTTATTTTCTATATAATCTCAGATGTATTAAATGTATCACTTTAATAACGATGTAGAAAAATTTGTTTCGCTGTGTGGTACTTTATTTATTAATGCGATCTTAAAGAGGTCAAATAAAGTGGAATTCTTTTGGCGAGGTTTCAACATATATATTTAGATTGCATGGCCCCCAATTGTTCAGTGCCAGGGGCCCCAGAATGCTTAAATCCGCCACTGTATCATATATACCAATTTTCTGATAAAAATACTGCCATTATATTGATGAGTGATTACGAACCTAGATATAAAGATAATCCAAGAAGAAGGTGTCAGTATTACTGGCTGAAGCAGTTGTAAGGATGCACTTAGGACCCCTCTGCAGAAGTTCGGTGTAGCCGTAATTAAATGAAACTACACTAGGACAGGCTGCCTACATGAGACGATACTTGTAGGCTTGTACTTTTTTGGAGAGTTATCTTCTAACACGACCGAGTCGGGTGATCCCGTAATTCTGACTGGGAACTAACAAGGGGAACGTCAGGTCTGTGGGACGCCAATTTTGATGAAATAAAAATGGCGCGTTCTTTGATTTAAAATAACGGATACGTGTCCGCCACTTTTTCTGAATGCGCTCTTGTTTATGAGTAATAAATGTTTAAAGATTAATGTCTTCGATTACTACGCCTAAGAAGCTAAACTTCTTTACTCGATTCGTAAGGAAGCCGTGGATGGTTGGTAGGAACCTTGGCTACGGAGTTTGGGGTCCCTGGTTCGCAACCTGGTTGGTGACTTTTTTTTTCTTTTTTAATGATTTTTTATTTACGAGTTTCATTTTAAATTTTAAATGTGTTCTCAAGGATATTCCGTTTTTCATTTTTCATAGTAAAATTTAATTCATTGTAAATATTAATTTCGTTACCGTTCATATACATTTATAATTTTTTAAAGGGCTTATTTTTAATCATACATTTATATTAAATAAAAAGTACATATTATTTTTATAGTTATTTGACATCTAATATTTATTTATCACAATTATTGGGATGGTAATTATAATAAAAACAATCAAAACATATGTATTTACGACACCATGCACAGCACAAAAAACTTGCAGCATTGCATGAGCATTTGAAATGTGCACAATGTTTCAAAGTATACTTTGAGATAGTATACTTTATAAGATCGCCTTGGAGTTCTATGAAATGTTTCTTTTTGGTTCGACGAAAGAAAGGTAGAGAGAGAAAAAGTATAATCCGCGCTCGCTGACGTTTTATGGCCTTATTCTGTTTGACATCTGGTCCGACAAATAGAAACCGTTAGGTAGTCACTTACAAATAGTTCTCTTGAGTATTTTGTAGCGAAACGTTGTGGTGAGAAGTTCGGAGTGAATATTAGTGGCGAAAGTTTTGTGGTTACATCTTTTTCATTTTCTGAGGATTTACAGAGCGAATTTTGGTAAGTTAATTAAAAATAATTATTTGTTTTAATTTTATTATGGTTCTATATTGACAGTATTCTACATATACATAAATATTTTACTTAAAAATAGGCCTTGTACGTAATGGAAAGAGAACTTCCTTCTACAAGCTCGGGTTCGATTGCTGATCCAATACCAGATCCTCACATCGATGGCGAGACAAAGCGGGAATTGGCCAACGCGGTTCATGTTTTCTCAGAATTACTACGGGACAGTAATGTTATCGCACAAACGGTGACTTCTCCCATTTCCTATTGATCAAAATTGATTGCCAAGGAAATGGTTGAACGATTTATGGAAATGTACGATGAAATGACATTTCTTGATACAGAGGTATTAATTCAGGAAAATTATAGTGATATATCCGAGGATTTCCACGATGCGCCCATTGGAAGCGGAAAGGAAGACGTTGTTGAACAATCTGCTTCTGAATCTTCGAGTTCCGAATTTGCTGTGCATGGTGTCGTAAATACATATGTTTTGATTGTTTTTATTATAATTACCATCCCAATAATTGTGATAAATAAATATTAGATGTCAAATAACTATAAAAATAATATGTACTTTTTATTTAATATAAATGTATGATTAAAAATAAGCCCTTTAAAAAATTATAAATATATATGAACGGTAACGAAATTAATATTTACAGTGAATTAAATTTTACTATGAAAAATGAAAAACGGAATATCCTTGAGAACACATTTAAAATTTAAAATGAAACTCGTAAATAAAAAATCATTAAAAAAGAAAAAAAAAGTCACCAACCAGGTTGCGAACCAGGGACCCCCAACTCCGTAGCCAAGGTTCCTACCAACCATCCACGGCTTCCTTACGAATCGAGTAAAGAAGTTTAGCTTCTTAGGCGTAGTAATCGAAGACATTAATTTTTAAACATTTATTACTCATAAACAAGAGCGCATTCAGAAAAAGTGGCGGACACGTATCCGTTATTTTAAATCAAAGAACGCGCCATTTTTATTTCATCAAAATTGGCGTCCCACAGACCTGACGTTCCCCTTGTAAGAAAGCGAAGAAAAGCATGCTAGATGCTAAGAATTTAATTAACACGTTCAATGCGGACTACATCTTAAGATGTAGTACTCCTGGCCAACCCCGCATGCGGGCTACATCTTCTGATGTTCACTCTTGCTTCCCTTTCTCCTTCGTTTTTTTCGTTCCGTGACTGGGATTGGACCGTGAGAGGAGGCCCGTAGGAAGCTTTAAACTCATTGTCTCACTATCTTTTGAAGCATGTGCGTCGTTTTTGTGCCGGGTTTTCCATTGTGGAGAAAAGCAGATTTTGGTGTTTTTGTAGATTTTGCAGGTAAGCCTTATTTTTTCGTATGTATATCGTTTTTTATGTATTTTGTCGTTTAAATTTAACATGTTAGTCACTTTTGGAAAGATAAAAGAATTGTTTTTTAATTTCAGACCTTTGAACGACGTTCTTTGCACGTGTATGCTGAACTTTCGTTCAATCGTATGATCAAAGTTGATCAAGTAAGTGTTATTCACTTGCTGTTTTTGTTGTTAGAATGTTTCAATCTAGTCATTTTTTAAAACATAAATAAATTTTTATTTTCAGAATTTCGGATTTTTGGTCCTTTTTTACGTCGACCGTTCGTTTGACAATATAGTAACAAAGATTTTTATATAGAATAAAATATCTTTTTTCAGTCGTATATACCTAAATAAAGATAATGGATTCGCAACCATTGACGTCCTATGCGTGGAATGTCCCTTCTTCCGGTATGTTTTCTTATTTTAATATATAATTTCTAAGTTTCAGTTTTGTAAACTTTTTAGATCAACGGAAAATTTTATTTCAGATAGCCCACCGTCAAAGAGGCTAAAATAGAGGAGAGATTCTTTATTTCCGATCTTTCTTCCGAGAAAGTATGCCAGCTCCTCGTAAATATGGGGAGGATGTTTGGGAGGATGCAGACGAAGGCAGTGATCCTTCCCAACCCATGGTAAGAGATACAGCTTTTGTTTCTTTAGAGCCTGAAACACCCCTTGCAAGGACCCACACATGTCCGCCAGATGCCCCTTCCCCAGGATCCCCTCCAAATGTATTCCACGATTTACAACCACCTTCACCTACCCAGTTGGACCTACCCCAATCTTTACCACCTTCTACTCTTTCAATTTCTCCTCCTTCAGCCTCTCCAGAATACCTTCCTTCACCCATTCCTCCGCCTCTTCCTTCGCCTCTTCCTCCGCCTCTTCCTCCGCCTCTTCCTTCACCCATTCCTCCGCCTCTTCTTTCACCCATTCCTCCGCCTCTTCCTCCGCCTCTTCCTCCGCCTCTTCCTCCGCCTCTTCCTCCGCCTCTTCCTCCGCCTCTTCCTCCGCCTCTTCCTCCGCCTCTTCCTCCGCCTCTTCCTCCGCCTCTTCCTCCGCCTCTTCCTCCGCCTCTTCCTCCTTCTCTTCCTCCTCCTCTTCCTCCTCCTCTTCCTCCGCCTCTTCCTCCGCCTCTTCCTCCGCCTCTTCCTCCGCCTCTTCCTCCGCCTCTTCCTCCGTCTCTTCCTTCACCCATTCCTTCGCCTCTTCCTCCGCCTCTTCCTCCGCCTCTTCCTTCACCCATTCCTCCGCCTCTTCCTTCACCCATTCCTCCGCCTCTTCCTCCGCCTCTTCCTCCGCCTCTTCCTCCGCCTCTTCCTCCGCCTCTTCCTCCGCCTCTTCCTCCGCCTCTTCCTCCGTCTCTTCCTTCACCCATTCCTCCGCCTCTTCCTTCACCCATTCCTCCGCCTCTTCCTCCGTCTCTTCCTTCACCCATTCCTTCACCCATTCCTTCACCCATTCCTTCGCCTCTTCCTCCGCCTCTTCCTCCGCCTCTTCCTCCGCCTCTTCCTCCGCCTCTTCCTCCGTCCCTTCCTCCGCCCATTCCTCCGCCTCTTCCTCCGCCTCTTCCTCCGTCTCTTCCTCCGCCTCTTCCTCCGTCTCTTCCTCAGCCTCTTCCTTCACCCATTCCTCCGCCTCTTCCTCCGCCTCTTCCTTCACCCATTCCTCCGCCTCTTCCTCCGCCTCTTACTCCGTCTCTTCCTCCGCCTCTTCCTTCACCCATTCCTCCGCCTCTTCCTTCACCCATTCCTCTGCCTCTTCCTCCGTCTCCTCCTTCACCCATTCCTCCGCCTCTTCCTCCGTCTCCTCCTTCACCCATTCCTCCGCCTCTTCCTCCGCCTCTTCCTTCACCCATTCCTCCGCCTCTTCCTTCACCTCTTCCTCCGCCTCTTCCTCCGTCTCTTCCTCCGTCTCTTCCTTCACCCATTCCTCCGCCTCTTCCTCCGCCTCTCCCTCCGACTCTCCCTCCGACTCTCCCTCCGACTCTTCCTCCGCCTCTTCCTCCGCCTCTTCCTCCGCCTCTTCCTCCGCCTCTTCCATAGCCTCTTCCTCCGCCTCTTCCTCCGTCTCTTCCTCCGTCTCTTCCTCCGCCTCTTCCTCCGCCTCTTCTTTCACCCATTCCTCCGCCTCTTCCTCCGCCTCTTCCTCCGCCTCTTCCTCCGCCTCTTCTTCCGCCTCTTCTTCCGCCTCTTCTTCCGCCTCTTCCTCCGCCTCTTCCTTCGCCCATTCCTCCGCCCATTCCTCCGCCCCTTCCTCCGCCTCTTCCACCGCCTCTTCCACCGCCTCTTCCACCGCCTCTTCCTCCGCCTCTTCCTCCCTCTCTTCCTCCCTCTCTTCCTCCCTCTCTTCCTCCGCCTCATCCTCCGTCTCTTCCTTCACCCATTCCTCCGCCTCTACCTCCGCCTCTTCCTCCGCCTCTTCCTCCGCCTCTTCCTCCGTCTCTTCCTTCACCCATTCCTCTGCCTCTTCCTCCGTCTCTTTCTTCACCCATTCCTTCACCTATTCCTTCGCCTCTTCCTCCGCCTCTTCCTCCGCCTCTTCCTCCGCCTCTTCCTCCGCCTCTTCCTCCGCCTCTTCCTCCGCCTCTTCCTCCGCCTCTTCCTCCGCCTCTTCCTCCGTCTCTTTCTTCACCCATTCCTTCACCCATTCCTTCGCCTCTTCCTCCGCCTCTTCCTCCGCCACTTCCTCCGCCTCTTCCTCCGCCTCTTCCTCCGCCTCTTCCTCCGCCTCTTCCTCTGCCCATTCCTCCGCCTCTTCCTCCACGTCTTCCTCCGCGTCTTCCTCCGCGTCTTCCTCCGCGTCTTCCTCCGCGTCTTCCTCCGCGTCTTCCTCCGCCTCTTCCTCCGTCTCTTCCTCCTTCTCTTCCTCCGTCTCTTCCTCAGCCTCTTCCTTCACCCATTCCTCTGCCTCTTCCTCCGCCTCTTCCTCCGCCTCTTCCTCCGCCTCTTCCTCCGCCTCTTCCTCCGCCTCTTCCTCCGCCTCTTCCTCCGCCTCTTCCTCCGCCTCTTCCTCCGCCTCTTCCTTCACCCATTCCTCCGCCTCTTCCTCCATCTCCTCCTTCACCCATTCCTCCGACTCTTCCTCCGTCTCATCCTTCACCCATTCCTCCGCCTCTTCCTCCGCCTCTTCCTCCGCCTCTTCCTCCGCCTCTTCCTTCACCCATTCCTCCGCCTCTTCCTCCGCCTCTTCCTCCACCTCTTCCTCCGCCTCTTCCTCCGCCTCTTCCTCCGCCTCTTCCTCCGCCTCTTCCTCCGCCTCTTCCTCCGCCTCTTCCTCCGCCTCTTCCTCCGCCCATTCCTCCGCCTCTTCCTCCGCCTCTTACTCCGTCTCCTCCTTCACCCATTCCTCCACCTCTTCCTCCGCCTCTTCCTCCGCCTCTTCCTCCGCCTCTTCCTCCGCCTCTTCCTCCGCCTCTTCCTCCGCCTCTTCCTCCGCCCATTCCTCCGCCTCTTCCCCCGCCTCTTCCTCCGCCTCTTACTCCGTCTCCTCCTTCACCCATTCCTCCGCCTCTTCCTCCGCCTCTTCCTCTGCCTCTTCCTCTGCCTCTTCCTCCGCCTCTTCCTCCGCCTCTTCCTCCACCTCTTCCTTCACCCATTCCTTCACCAACTGTTTCATGGTTAGATACACCTCAGGAACCTCTTCATATGCCTTTTCTTGGGCAGAGTGGTTTGAAAGTCCTCCCAAATGGGAATGCTACCAAGGATTACTTTGATTTAATATTTAACGACGATTTTCCTGTTGGTAGTGCAGGAAACAAATAAATTTGCCGAGGAGCTCTTCCTCCGAGGAGTGTCCCCGAGAGCCCGCATTACTGATTGGAAAGATCTCGAGAAAGAGGAACTCAAAGTATTCCTAGGGCTCCAGTTCCATATGGGAGTCCTTCAGCTGAATAGGATAATTGATTACTGGAATACCATCGAAAAGTTTGACTTGAAATTTTTTTTCAAGAAGAATGTCTAGGGATAGGTTCCTTGCCATTCTTCAAAGCATTCATTTTGTTAGAAATCCAGTAGTCGATGAATCTACCTTAGCAGACCCTTTGTCTAAAATAAGACCTATTATGGAATTATTCCATAATACAATGGTGAGGATCCATTACCCATGCAAAGTGTTGTGCATTAATGAATCGATGGTGCCGTGGAGGGGGTGATTGTCATTCCGTCAATTTATAAAGCATAAGAAACATAAATATGGAATCAAGCTTTATATGTTGACGGAACCTGACGGGTTGATTCATAGGTTTTTAATTTATGCTGAGGCTATGGAAAAAATCTTGCTGGAAAAGGCCACGCTAACCAAGTTGTCCATAAACTAATGGAAAGGCTGGTGAATGGCCACTCGTTATACATGGACATCTATTACAATAGCATTGGCCTGACTCGAGAGCTCCAAGTCAATGAGCAGTCTTATTGTACTGGAACTCTAAGAGCCAACAGAAAAGACAACCCTAAATAGGTTGTACAGAAAAAGTTATGGAGAAATGAAATGATACAACAGTGGACCACTGATGGGATAAACATTTTGAAATGGAATGATAAACGAGATTTTAATGATATCCTCTGAATTTTCAGGGGATCTCATTGAAACAACCTCTCGTCATTCCCGTTCAGTAAATAAACCCCAATGTATTATTCATTATAACAAATGCATGGGGGTATTGATCGGGTCGACCAAATGTTATCTTATTATATTTCAGAGTGTAAATCTCTGAAGTGGTACAAAAAACTAGGTCTTCACATCATTGAAATGATGATGTTAAACCAAAGATACGGCGGGGTACATATGGATCTGTATTGATTTCATTTGGCCATAATTGATTATCTTTGTGGCAAAGATCCGTGCCCCTCGCATAAAAAACCTGTGTGTCAGCCATCTACCTCCATTATCACCATCGATTCTCATTTCATCAAGGAATTCCAGCTACAACATGGAAAGAGGAAGAGAAAACAAAAACCTTGCAGGGTGTGCTCGGGTAATAAAGTAAGAAAGGTTGTAACCATTTACTGCAGGGATTGTGAAGGTGAGCCAGGGCTTTGTTTGACCAATTGTTTCCAGGAATACCATCGAAGAATAATGAACCAATAGAATAAATTTATAATTATTTTGGTAATTAAATTTTTCTATTGGTTCATCTTATTTCAGTGTTATTTCTGGAAACAATTGGTTATAACGTTTGTTTGTATATAAAAATGGATTATACTAATATTCCATTGTAAATACTTATTGTAAATAGAAACATATATGTAGTATAAATAGTAGTTTCTATTGCAATTAGAAATTTTTATTGTTAATAGCGGGCTTCATTTTAAATAGCATATAGCATAAATTGTAGTTTCTATTGGAAATGGAAACATTTATCTACTGTAAATAGTGACTTTCATTGCACACTTTTTACTGTAAATAGTAGGCTTGTATTGCAGATAGTTGCCACTAATGTAAATTGAAAACTTTGTAATGTAAACAGACACTTTTTTTGTAAATTGAAAATTTTGTACATGTTATTCTGAATGGAAACAATTATTGTAATTGCAAATAATGTTAATTATAACAAATATGATAAAAACATAATCGTAAAAACAAAGATTTACCGTATCTGCCCGAATACAAGCTGATGTTTTTTGTCAAAATCTATCATGAAAAATTCACCCCTCGGCTTAAATGCGAGTCCGAGGAAAATTTGGGTCATGGTTAAATCTCGAAGTCTCTCATTGCATTCACGTTCAAATGATAGTACTATATTTTTCGTAAAGTAAATATTTGATCTACGCTGAATATATATAAAAATATCTTGGCGAGATCGCTTGCATAAATTGATGATTACGCAAAATGCGTTAACGGCTTGAACGCTCAAATGTTTGAATTTCAGTAAAACTTTACATGGAACGTGTATACCGTATATACTCGTGTATATGCCGACTCCATGTATAGTACGACCCCTGATTTTTTGGTGAACAAACCTGAGTTTTTCATATATCTCGTTTATAGTACGACCCCACCTTCCACCAGGGTCGATATATTTCGTTTCGATAGCTCGATGGTTACGAGCGAGATATATCGAACGACCTTGATTTTCCACACCACCATAGAATAAATAGACCGTAAATGTCGTAAATAGTATTTCCTGCGAGTACACTAAAATTCGGATAAGTATCTTAATCCTAAAACATTTAATAAAAAGTGATATGAATCATGATTACACAAGATGAAATAAAATCGTTTCAATTCTAGTACGTCTGGATTACGTTCCACGTACGTAATGGTTCCACTCGCTCATCTGCTTAATAGGTAGGGATAATGGATAAAAAGAAATTACTTTGTAATATGCCACAGTCTTTATTGTTTCTTCAATCACACACCGACCGGTTTCCACTACAAAAATCATTCTAATGGTGTTACTAACCGACGTAACACCTTTAGAATGACTTTGTAGTGGAAACCGATCGGTGTGTGATTGAAGAAACTTTAAAGACTGTTGAATATTACAAAGTAATTTCTTTTTTCCAAGATGTCGAAATTCCATAAACTTACGCCGTCTACGATACTTTTAATCCAACTCGTTCCAATCCATCCCTTGTAAAAAGACGCAAACAAAGATGTACATACATAAAATTCAAGAAAGGAAGTGCCCGTAAATCTTCACTTATATCAAGTATTTGTGAATTTGAAGCTGTATATATGAAAAAGATTCTACTCTTCACGAAGCAACATAACAACGATAAAGGACCTCACTGTTAAGGTTAGCCTACCATTATAATGTGTGCGGGTGGCATAACTTCACCGAAAATGCCCGTGAATATACATGAATTTTAAATCCTCAAATGCATTACTCATGTATAGTACGATCCCCAATTTTTGCAATAAAAATTTGGTCGTAAAAACTCGTACTATACACGAGTATATACGGTAATTATAAAAATGCAGTTTCTTAAGGCAGTGTATATGCTAATTTCATTGGAAATAGACTTGGATGAATAAATATCTTGGCGAGATCGCTTGCGCAAATTGACGATTACGCAAAATGCGTTGATGGCTTTGAATGCTCAACTGTTTGGATTTCAATAAATCTTTACATGGAAGGTGTATAATTATAAAAATGCAATTTCTTAAGGCAATGTAAATGCTAATTTCATTGGAAATAGACTTGGATGAAAAAATATCTCGGCGAGATTGCTTGCGTAAATTGACGATTATGCAAAATGCGTTGACGGCTTTGAATGTTCAACTGTTTGAATTTCGGTAAAACTTTAAATGAAACATGTATAATTATAAAAATGAATTTTCTTAAGGCAATGTATATGCTAATTTCATTGGAAATGGACTAGGATGAAAAAATACCTTGGCGAGATCGCTTGCGTAAATTGACGATTACGCAAAATGCATTGAAGGCTTTGAAAGCTCGACTGTTTGAATTTCAGTAAAACTTTACATGGAACGTGTATAATTATAAAAATTCAATTTTTTAAGGCAGTGTAAATGGTAATTTCATTGGAAATAGACTTGGATGAAAAAATATCTTGGTAATATCACTGTTACTACATTTGACCTTTTGTGAAAATGAAGATGAATGAAATTATTGTCACTGAATGTGGAGCATTATTCAATGATGCAAAATTATTAATTAATTAATTAATATTTCAAAATGTCAACCACTAAAGCATTTCCCCCACATTTCCTCGATCTCGAATAATGTATTCTAAGATGTGCATGAATGCCCGGCACACTTCAGCATAAAATCTACGAAATTTACGTTTTTGCCAAAAAATTGTGGAAATTTTTGGGGGATCGACTTAAATCCGGTGTCGGCTTTTATTCGGGCAGATACGGTAATTACATTTTATAATCAATAAATTATTTTGAAAGTGAATTGTATTATATCTTTATTTAATACTATCTATTAGTTATTATTTATTGAATAATAATCCATACATTTATAAAGATCAATAATTATGTGAGCTAGACTTTTTCTCCAAGTTTACAAACTGAAAAAAAGAAATTTGGAATAATTTTTTTGGCGATATTTTAGATGTAATAAAAGTGTTAGCCAATCTTGTAACTATATGCAAGTTGGATGGTATAATGTGACATCCTGATGCATTTTCTCTTAAAAATGTAAGGATTAAATTCATTATATAGTTCTGAAGATGCCGTGAAAGATCCAAAATCGTTAGGTGTCACCGAAATATGTTGCGGGTTTGCCTACGTTTGGCCAATCCCCCATGCGGACTACATCATAAGATGTACCAGTTAAATAATTAATATTTAAAGAAATTTCAATTTATTTCTTAAATAACATAATATTTTAACCTAAAACACGTAGTCATGATGAATTTCTCCGAAAAAAATATCACCTGTACACGGGAATGTGCCAATTATTTTTTCCGCAATGAATGTGTTAAAAGGAACATAAACCAGATGCCAACCAAATATCCATATGCAGAAAACAAAGGAATCTCCAACCTAAACATCTTGAGTCCACAGGGTAGCTCTCAAGGTCATGGAGAGAGAAAAAAATCAAATTATGTTTTTACATGCTCTGAGTGCAAAATCATGTAAGTTGATGTTGAAGTGGTGAACGACAATGAATGGGCACCCTTTTCTTTTTTGAATATCCACAACGGCAGTTGATTTTTTCTCAGTATGCATCTGTGCCGCCTGAGGTGGTCGCCTCACGCCGGCCCTGGTTGTTCGTTAGTGTGTACAAAAAACCTGTATCAGAAATTGTTTTAGAAACTGTGGCTTTGTTTTCAACAGAGGCATAGCAAGGGGTGTGCAGAGGGGGGCAGTTGCCCCTGGGCGCAAACTCACGGACCGATTTTTATCGATGGAAGCAGATCCACTAGGAGGTCACGGAGTAACATAATCAGGCCCGTGTAAACCCCTACCCCTGGAACTTGGCAGCAAGAAAAAAGGTCAAATGGGCCAGACTGGGAATATACAGCTTACACCACTGGTTTTTAATGATGCTAATGAATGTGATGATGCAGGTAGCGATAGTGATTATTGTGACATTCAAAATTTGATTGATGAGATGTATTAAGTTGAGGGTACCAACGTGAGTGCAAATAATTTCGTAAATATTGATGAAAGCATTTTCTCAGTGATTGATGAAATTGACTTGAAAACTGATAGAATCACAAAGCAAATAAATTGTTCCCAATTCATAGTATGAACGGAATGAGGAAGAATCTGAAGAACTGGAAATGCAACAACATTGGAAGTTTTACACTATCTTAAAGTTTTAAAACATTCTGCCATATCGTTACCAAACTTCATATATAACACTTTAGCATGAGCAGAAGCAACTGATTAGTTTTTGGACAATAACGGTTAACCGGAAGTCGTTTGTTCGTAACCCGATCGGTTTTTGCCATATTTCTCTGTTAAAACCATTAACATATAAACAATTCTATACAAACTTATAGAGAATGTAATTTCCTACAACTTTCATTTGAAACAATTTTCCATACCAGTTATGGTTTAGGTATTATTTATAAATAACCGGTTTTCCGGTTACCATCAAATATCTCCTTAAAAACATCGTTATTGGTAATCTTAGTGAGGACCAAAGTTGTAGAGAATAATATTTCTTCCAAGTTTTGTTTGAAACAAATTTTTGTATAACCATCCATTTCGGAGATCTTTTGCTTTTTCTTAATACCAGTATACAGTGCCAGCACCATGTAGTGGTGAATTCTGTAAACATATTCAAAATATACGTAATTTACGGCAATAAGGACGACTGTATTCTTTTACGGTACGAAATAATAATTTTGCCTCATAATGCTACTAATAATAATTTAAATATCTATACCCCAAATATGGAGAAAGTCATGTGTTGGCCACTTTAGATTTTTTTTCAAATAATTTTCTAGAATTTTTTAACTTTGCTTAATATTTTATTGGATTTTAATGTCTACAGTAAAACTTAGCCCAACACGACTTCCCGCAACGCGGATTCAAGTTTATGCGGTTTCAAATGTGCGACGAGCTTCGCCGACCGCAGTGGGTGATTCACTTTTATGCGGTTTCCTCGAATGACCATTTTCCCTGAAATTTTCGCCCTGAAAAGACGTTAGTGTGAAAAAAATTAGTACTAATATTATTGAGTTTTCCAGAGTCTTTCTGCATCCAATAAAAAACCGTCCAGTGCTTTTCAATCGACGTCCATCGTCAACCTAGAGATGGGGTTCCTTTTTGTCAGCTTTTTGTACGTCATGTGAGACTTAACTAACGTCATAAAAAAGAAGTCGCATAAGTAACGCCGATGGGTCTCTCAGACCCCAGGAACATTTCTGATGGCAATATCTTTTCTGCCGAAGATGCAGTGCCCAAAAAACACAGCAGAGATCGACAAGGTGGAACCACAAAAGTGTTGACGAGATGAATTCTGGATGGTCAACACCTAGCGAGATATCTCAGGTTTTGACCCACGGCGATAGTCATTCGAGAAAAGCAAAGTAAGCCCAATGCGAAATGGTCTCCTTAAAAAACCGTCCCGGAAAAAGGGAAGGAGAATGCAACAGGGAATCCCTTGCCTCAGTTGTGACTCGGAGTGTATCATAAACAGGCATGTTTACTCTCGTGTGTGTGGCGAAGTGTTTTGTATTTATAATTGTTTTTCAGTAATAATTCTCATAATGGGCCCCAAAAGACCAGCTGAAAGTGCAATGAAAGATCATAAAAAGAAGAATAGAAAGGTGTTGCCCATGCAAGACAAGCTGAATATATTAAATAAGTTTCAAGGAGGAAGCTCAGCTTCATCATTAGCATGAAAATACGACGTAAATGAATCTACAATAAGAACCATAAAGAAGACAGAAGAAAAAATTCATGCTAGTATTCGTGCCGGTGCTTCTGCTAGTACTTCCTATGGTAGCAGACGAGATGTACTAATGGAGAAAATGGAAAAGATGTTAAATCTTTGGATTGAAGATCAGGTGCAAAAACGTGTTCCTTTGGATGGGCCTAATATCAGAAATAAAGCCCTTAGCATATATGAGCATTTAAAATCGCAAGAAGGCGAAGAAGGAAAAGCCTCTACTTTTCAAGCCAGCAGAGGATGGTTTGACAGATTTAAGAGGCGATTTTGACTTCATAATGTGAAGATTGTTGGTGAAGTTGCATCTGCCGATCATGAAGCAGCTGCTAAATATCCAGATGTCTTTAATGCCCATGAGACGAGTTTATTTTGGAAAAAAATGCCAAATAGAACGTGGATTGCCAAAGACGAACGGTCGGCTCCTGGTTTTAAAGTAGTGAAAGATAGATTTACCCTTCTTTTTTGCGGAAATGCAGCAGGAAATTTTAAGTGCATCCAATGTTGGTGTATAGAGCGGAAAATCCGAGGGCACTGAAAGGCAAGACCAAAAGTTCACTCCCTGTATTCTGGAGGAGCAACAGCAAAGCTTGGGTTACTGCCAGACTTTTTGAGGATTGGTTTGAGAATTGTTTCGTTCATGAAGTGAAAAAGTATCTGAAGGAAAAAAACCTTGCATTTAGGGTGCTTCTCGTAGTGGATAATGCACCAGGTCATCCGAAATCTCTTGCTGAAGCCCATCCTGAAATTGAAGTGGAGTTCTTACCAACTAATACAACTTCACTTCTGCAGCCCTTGGACCAGGGTGTTATTGCAGCATTTAAGTCTTACTACACCTGCAGAAGTTTTGCTAATATTCTTTCGATGGTGGAGACAAATCCACTCTTAGGAGTTAGCGACCGCTGGAAAAAATTTGATATTTCAAAGGCCATTGAACTAATAAAGGAATCCTGGGATGAAGTGAGAAGTGAAACATCGAACCGCTGCTGGAAATCTCTTTGGCCTGATATCGTTCATGACTTCCGAGGTTTTCCAGATAATACGGAGGACTTTAGGAAAATAATTAATATCGCAAGACACATTGGAGGTGAAGGCTTTGAAGACATGGAAGAAAGTGATGTGGAAGAATTGTTAGAGTCCCATGCAGAGGAACTATCCCTTGCTGAATTAGATCTGGTGGCACAAACTTCGAGTGAAGGCGAAAAAGAAGAGAAAGATTCAGAGCCCGAGAAGCCAAAGTTAACAGCAAAAATATTGGAGAAGTTTTTAAAGCAGGCAGAAGATTTAAATGAAGCGCCATTTGAATTTGATCCTTCTGTAGAAAGAAGGATGAAGTTCAAGAGGAGTCTAGAATCACCTTTAGCTCCTTATGTAGAACCACATAGGGAGTTAAAAAAGTCCAAACAGGTGCCAATCACGGAATTCTTCCGGTCAGCCAGCAACCCTAGTCAAGGTCCGAGCACATCGTCATCACAAGACCAAGAGCGGACCTTCTAATAAACATTGGTGAGTTTCACTACAACTTCATTAAAATATTTCTCTAAATTTTCAATAAAATATATCCAGCGATAAATAAAAATTACGCTAACATTAATGCGGGTACCCTTTCAGTGAGTGCAAACAACTGCCGGTAGTGTCGCCAGTGTTGAGCATCTGTGCAGCAGCCAATCCGAGGGCCGATCAGGCATAGATGAGGATCGATTATTGGATTCGCTGTCGAAACAAATCAACAAGTGACATTTGTTTTTAAAGGACTATTGTTTTCAGTTCTATGAACATAGCCTTAGTTTCAATATTAAAAACTTGTTTCTCAGTATTTATCAGTGCAAGCGACGAAAATATGTCGTATTTAAGCAAGCATTTCACAAATACAAGAGGAAAAACTATAAAAGTGAGTCTGCCTAGTGTAGAATTACACGAGAATTTAATTTAAATTTATTATTGAATGTTATTATTTTTTGTAAACGCAATACTACTGTATATAATTAGTTGATGCGATGTGTATAATCTTTTTTCAAGGAAATATAAGCAAAATATGTTATTATTTGAGAAAACGTCTTCAAAGTGTACATTTTTCCAATCTCGGAACTGAACCCTCTTATTCCCATAAGGTTAATAATTCCTCCAACGCGGATTCGCGCAACGCGGTGTTCTCACGGAACGTAACCCCCGCATTTGGCGAAGTTTCCCTCTATTGGAAATGTTTTGCAACTGTATGAAATTTAACTGTTCTGACTCTGAAAATTTGTAGCATATTTAACAGAAGTTTTTTAATCTTATAATATAAAAACGTTGTTCTGTAAGGAACGCAAGATGGCCGACAGCAAAATTCAATTAGACCACTTGAAAAATATGTTTTGTCAGTTAGCTAATACTGAACGCATTCTATCACATTAATATTAAATTTGGTTGATATCGGTTAAATGGTTCTTGAAATAATGCTATGTAGTATTATAAAATTCATGTAGATCTTCATGTAAAGTGGTCGTTGATCTGATTACATGATACCACATCTCACAAGGGGAGGCTCACCTCTTCAGGTGACAGATTTCCTTAAAAATTGGTAGGTAGGTAGCCCTCAACTCCACAACCACGAATAACCCTCCTTTTGGGCGTATATATCCAGAAAGTTAGCAACAAAATGGATTTATGATTTTCGATTTCGTGGTTAACAAGGTATATACCTATTTTGCGGCAGCAATTGTTGTTGTAGCGGTGGCCCAGTGGCAATGTGGTGACTTGCCATTACAAAGGTCGTCGGTTCGATCCCAAGGCGAGTGCTATTTTTTTTATGATTTATTATGGTGTGATTTTTTTGTTTATTTTTTCAATGCCTTTTTTTATAAATGCTGATGTTTTGTAAATTTTTAATCCACTTTTGCATAATTTCGTTTTTTTGTTTTATTTTGGGCCTTTTTTTGAATTTATTTTTTTCTTCTTTTTTTGTTTTCATTTTATCCTCTACCGTTTTAACAATACTATTTATTCTGTAACATTTTCTTCTTTGCAATGATTGGGTGGAATGAATCATAAAAACAATGGAAAAAACCGTTATCCAAGTATCACTCGTACGTGCTTGTGTGCATTATACTTGACATGGGTGAAAAGATTCAAAATGAATCATAACATTCCTTGTTTCACCACCAATTGTCTTTGCATGCTTTTAAACCGATGATTCGGTACGTGTGGTATGCATCACGGTTAACCAGAAATAGGGATGTTTTTTGTAATGTCAACCAAGTTATATTTCCTGAAGAGGTGATGGAGAGTAAGTGCTTCTGTGGAGAGCAGTGCTTTGCGAGGTGCTCTCGTTGTAAAAGAAAGTTGTTTCCATTGTTTTTATGATTCATTCCACCCAATCATTGCAAAGAAGAAAATGCTACAGAATAAATACAGTAAAACTCGTTTATAACGATCACGCCTAAAACGAAATCTCGGCTATAACGAAGAAAAGTTTGGTCCCGTGGCAAAAAATGCACCATATATAACGAATTTTAGCGAGCGGAGTGATAAGCAGTGAACAGTTTCCGCCCGTTTACCGCGCACTTGTTGGTAGAGGTCCCCTTCCTCCATCTACACCTTCCATACGAATTTCCACGCTCCCTTTGTTTTGAAATTGTTATATAAAAAATTGAAATGTTTATGTAAATTAATGACCATAATAATAATATTAATTGACCATTTAAAAAATCGTATGTAATAGCAGTCGAACATATTACATGCCGCGAAGTTGATAAGCACCTCTTTGCATATGTAAGTACGGCATTGAAGTCGACTCACTGCAAATACAGTAAAAGCTGTGTTATCCGGCTATCTTGGGGATTGTGGAAAGCCGATTAGGAGAAATATCCAGTTAGGGGAGCGTTTTTCGATTTTGTCATCGCAAATCTAGCAATAACCAAACAAAATTGGCCTTAGGTTCACTTTCGTACTCCCCAAACATAACTATGCATGGGGTTTGCATTTTCCATTTTAATTCTTCCACACGTAGTTAGATATAGACACTATTTAACCATTCTTATTTAATACGTTGCTACGCTTACATGCAAAACTATTGAAAAGTTTAGGGCGTCCGGGAAATTTGGGGATTACAGCAGTGAACCTGTTCCCCAAATTGAATTTATTGGATTATATCATTCTTATTTGTCTTTATTAGTTATCTTTATTATTTATCTTTATTTACTCTATTAGAAAAGGACGAAATTATGGAATTCTTCTGAACATTTCTGTGTAACCAGTCATATAATATTTTATCCAGTTCCTCAGTTTTTGGCTTATTAAGCGTATGATGTTTATTAATTGATTTACTCGTCTCAGAAGATGACACAAATTTCATTAATTTAGCCTTATGAGCCTTGATATCGTAGAGGGTGGAAGATCCGATGTTGAATTCTTTTGCTGTGGCTGCTCTATTTTTTCCTTTTTGAATTCGTTAGATCAGCTCCAGCTTTTGTGTTAGCATTAAACCAACCTTTTCTCTCCTGTTCTTGCTTTTAGGTATTTATTTTGATGCCATATTCAATGGCTGGGTAATTTTTTAAATAATAAAAAGCGAAAAAACTGGAAATTGTAGAAGTACACCAAAACATCTAGACAATGCAAATGGCTTACGTAACCAAAAACGCCATTCTTACTCGGCGGCCACAGAAGTATACGGAGTAAATACATAATATATACATCTTATATTTTAAGAAATTTTAAAGTGGAAGTTGTGGGATTACAAACATACTATTCACACAAAAATTCATAAAAAAAGAAAAAGAAATACAAAATGAATTGTATTTGTGTAATAGTTGGTATTTAAGGCTGGCTGGTTCTAAATAGCCGGATAGCACAGCTTTTACTGTATGTGTATACGTGTTATATGGGATTTATAGGCTAAAAACCATGTTTCTCATATATAACGTAGTCACGCTTATAACGAAGCAATGAGTCGGTCCCCTCAAATACATATTAAACGAGTTTTACTGTAGGATTATTAAAACGGTAGAGGATAAAATGAAAACAAAAAAAGAAGGAAAAAATAAATTCAAAAAAAGGCCCAAAATAAAACAAAAAAACGAAATTATGCAAAAGTGGATTAAAAATTTACAAAACATCAGCATTTATAAAAAAAGGCATTGAAAAAATAAACAAAAAAATCACACCATAATAAATCATAAAAAAAATAGCACTCGCCTTGGGATCGAACCGACGACCTTTGTAATGGCAAGTCACCACATTGCCACTGGGCCACCGCTACAACAACAATTGCTGCCGCAAAATAGGTATATACCTTGTTAACCACGAAATCGAAAATCATAAATCCATTTTGTTGCTAACTTTCTGGATATATACGCCCAAAAGGAGGGTTATTCGTGGTTGTGGAGTTGAGGGCTACCTACCTACCAATTTTTAAGGAAATCCGTTACCCAAAGAGGGGAGCCTCCCCTTGTCAGCTTCGATGATCACTGCACTTCACACATTAAATTAATTTTATAGTAACGTTATTTCACTTACCTTTCTTTCAGAGAAAACGACAGGAATTATTCTCTATAATAAAAACGTTGTTCTGTAAGGTATGCAAGATGGCCGACAGCGAAATTTAGTTCTCATTCTGCCGGATATGTCGGCGCCACATATACGTCAACAACTCGCCTTTCTTTCGGCGAAAACAACGGGAATATATAATACACTTGTTTGTTTATGTAATGGTTTCTACGATAAACAATTAGTTTATTTTTTTGTCAATAAGGATCTCCAATACAATGATCCATTCATTCGTCAAGAGAACAGTTTATAATGTTGAAATAAATTGGTGATTTGTTTTTGTTCAGATGGTATTCAAAGAAATTATCCACTGATTTATTAATTAGTTAGTTTTTAATTTTAATCTTTTAAATAGTTTTATTTACATAATGACGGAGAACATTGTTGAGGATTCGAATTAGCTTTTTTTCTTCGTAAGTACAGAGTACAATTTTAAAACAGTCATAACGTTAAGTGCACGAAATTTAATTATTTTCCCTACGTTAAATATGTATACATGTAATTATTTCCCTGTCTTTGCACACCGACAGTTATATGTAGCATTGACGAGAACAAGGTGGGAGAAGAATATCAGTTTTTTATAGCCGAAAATAAAAACCAAAGGCATTTACTAAACGGCAACAGAATATTCCCTAGAAATGTCATGTTTGGCAAAATATTTCATATCTAATAGTGTGCTATTAATTATTTTAAATGCAAGTATTAATAATCAATCTATTTATAATTATTCCGTTGATATTTCAATGGGCATTACATTAGTCTACTATAATATATTTTGAAGTGTGTGTTTGTTCATTTAACTTCTCCTAAATGGTAAAAGCTAGGATAACCAAATTTGGAACGATTCCTCCTTACATCCTAACTTAGTGAATGGTCAAGGTTTGGTCAACTGGGATTAATCAGTGTGGCCAATATAGGGGATTAACATTTTTCCATAAGGTAACACATATGAATCCATTTCTTGACTTGCAAGGTATTCTTCCTTCAAGCATTAAAATATGTAAATATGGACCGATTTTTTCGTTTTTGCTTTATTCGACGAATAAAACTCTACTATCTTATTCCTGCGGAGTTTACGTATTACATGGTCGAAGTTTTCAGAAATACGCTATTTGTTTCGAAATTTTGTGGATTTTTCGTACTCTTTCCGAGCGTTGCCAAGACGGCCGTCATAGTTACCTCTGATTCAGTTAGCTTCAATGAAGCTTACAAATAGACAAAAATTTAGCGTTATTCGCTTCACACTTTTGTTTAAACAATGAAACGATCGATGTTTATGGATAGCAATGTAAATAGATACTGATTATTATTCAGGAAGCGTTTATAACGATTGATGAAAGTAATTGAACCGTCTTTCGTCTATTGAATACTGGAATCTTACATTTTTACTTTCTCCATACGTAGTATGGGGGCTGGTCGGGTTAGACTGGTAGGCAGTGCACCTGCCTTCTAACCCAAAGGTCGCGGGTTAGAATCCTACTTCGGGCATGGATGTTGTGATGTATGTTGATTTTCTCTAATAGAATTTGACGGTGCAAAATAACCTTAGCTGTCGATGCACCTACAAACCTAATTACTATTAATACGTAGTAGTATGGGAAAGTATTGTGATCACAAAGATAATTGACTTCGAGATTTCAACAGAAATGCACGTTTTGAGGTCCTTAGAACACGTTTAGACTTTTCGGAATGGTATATGTGTGTGTGTCTGTGTGTGTGTGGATGTATGTGATTGTGGGCGCTCTAACTCAAAAAAGTACATACCATATCGTTACCAAATTTCATATATAACACTTTAGCATGAGCACAAAGAACTGGTTAATTTTTGGACAATACCTGTTAACCGGAAGTCGAGGTTTATTCGAAACCCAATTCGGTTTTTGCAATATTTCTCTGTTAAAATGTCATTATTGTATATACAATTCTATACAAAGGTTATAGAGAATGTAATTTCCTACAACTTTCGTTTGAAATAATTTTCCATAGTAGTTAGGGTTTAGGAATTATTTCTAAATAATCGGTTTTTTCGGTTTCCGTCAAATATCTTAAAAACGTCGTTATTGTGAGGACCGAAGTTGTAGAGAATAATATTTCTTCCAGGTTTTGTTTGATACAAATTTTCGTAGAACCATCCATTTCGGAGATTCAACTTTTTCGTTATTTCCAGTATACAGTGCCACCACCATGTAGTGGTGAATTCTGTAAACATATTCAAAATAGAATTTACAGCAGTAAGGACGACTATTCTTTTACGATACGAATTGATAATTTTGCCTTGTTATGCTATTCATAATAATTTAAATATATATACCCCAAATATGGAGAAAGTCATGTGTTGGCGACATCAGATTTTTTGTAAGTAAAATCATTATATTTTACATTATAATGTTTATTAACGTAAATAAGCTCACGTATCTGGTGTACATTTACCAGTCAGTGTTCAATCATCGACAACTTTATGTTGCTTTTTCAGGGGTTTCTTGCTTACAAGACATAAAAGTAAATATTTCAGCGAGGCATAATTACACAAGAAATGAAGCTGGATTTGGCGAAAGTAATCTGATATGAAATAAAATTATTGTTATATTTGAATGCAATACATTCGGAAATGGATTGTTACAAGCAAATATGATTAAGTGTTAAGAAAACTAATTGTAATTTAAAAAGTACTACCTACTATATATATTAAAGAGTTTGTATGTTGTGCTGTAGTAGCTTCACTAAATCTGTTGAAATTCAACGGGAAATTCTGCTAGTTTCTAATAAAATCAGAATTGTGTAAGCATGCGATTTCAAGTTTGTTATCATTTATTATATATATTGATTTTTGTAGTAATTGTAAAGCTTTTGTTTCCATTAAGACTTAGAAAAACTTCTTATTTCTAATTAAAATCTACCAGAAGGAAAGAGTTGTGTAAATTATTTTAACCTGTATAAGATGGAAAACCTGCAAAAGACAGAATAATATGCTGGTCCTATGAGGTTCTGCCTCTCGCAGGTTTTACTGTATAATAAGTGCAGTAGGCGTGATATATAAATATGGACAGATTTTCTTCATTTTTACGTTAGTTGACGGCTAAAACTGTCTCATTGCTGCAATGTTTACATGTTATACAGACAATATTGTCAGAAATATGCATCCTTTTCCAAAATTTTGTAGGTTTTCTGTACTCTTTCCCGGTGTCGCCAGTTGCTCATTGTTACCTTTGATTTAAATAGCAACAATTAAGTCGTCAAATAGACAAAATATGGTGTTATTCGCTTTGGAATTTTGTTTAAGCATCAAAATTGTTGTAACAACATAATCTTTATACATAACAAAATAAATAGTTACTGATAATTACAATAAAACCTCTTTATAATGAAATTGAAGGGACCCAATTTTTGGCACATTGTTGTAAGGAGGTTCTTAGTATGGAGGGTTTTTGAGATTCATCATATATGCATATTAGCGTATTATTGTTGATTATAATTTATTCCAACATTAACATTTTAGTTAAAGAATGTTTCCAAAAAATTCACTTTATGTTAAAAAACAATATAGAGTAAACCCTCGACATTTGCAGTACAGTAGATCCCCGACTTATGATGGCTCCACTTGCAATCCCCCACTTTTGCGACCTTTCTAATAGTAAATAAGACCCCCACAGTAATGACCAAAACTCGTATTTACGACCGCCTAACGACTGCGACCGACGGCGAGTCGATTGGCAACACTGAGCGAACGCATTGATCGGCAGCGCATCAGCTGACTCAGCCTGTAGCTGCGCCTAGAGCGAACGCATCTCTCTTAGCAATGCTCTTCACTTTCAATTTTCTCCAAATTTTGAAATTCTTTTCCCTTTCACTATATCTGAGAAGAGGAAATGTGATGCACAGAATGTTAAATCAACAAGAAAGTCGAGAAAATCCATCACTTTGGAAATGAAGCATGAAATTTTGAGTCAACATGAGTCGGGATGAAAGTGATTGAGCTCGCATCTAAGTTAAAATTGTCGAATTCAACCGTGGGTACAATTTTGAAGGACAAGGAAAAATATTTGAAAAAGTGAAGAGCGCTAGGCCAATGCAATCAACGGTGATAAGAAAATGTGATGGGCTGATTCCTGAGGGGGAAAAACTTTTGGTTATATGGATAAATGACCAGACACAACGAATATATTTGTGTTTTATTTTATTTTCATGTATTTTCGTGGTCAATTTTGGTATTTTTATGGCATAAAATGGGTTTCCGGGAATGAAACCCCAATTTATAACATTACGCCTATGGGAAATAAGGGTTCCATTTACGATGGCTCGCTTTGCGACCATCGTCCAGGAACCAATTAGGTCGTAAGTGCAGGGATCGCCTGTATTGATTATTCGTGGATTGTCTTTGTATACCTATTTAACACTCACATTTTCGATTATTTGTGGATAGTTTCTCTGCAAGCCTATATTACATTTCCAGCATATACACTTGTCCCTCTGTAGCTAAGTCGCAGAGGTGTACTTAATTTTTTGTCTATATATTCATGCAAATGTGTAGCGAACATTGTTATTCTTTTATCTTTAATTATTATATTACCCTATTAGTCGTCGTAAGCGAACTTTTTCACATTTTCATCACCTTGGCTACAGGAATTATTGGCTCCAATAAATGACCTAAGCTTTTATATAAGACTGAATAATCTATATTGTAGTGATGTTTATATGACATGTTTAAACGTGGCTTAACAGCACAAATTATCATTCCATTGATTTCTTTCAATAACTTTAAAAATATATTGTCATAATATGGAGAGTCATGTGTTGGACATAAAAGATATTTTATATTTCTATCCCATCCCATGGTTTCCCATCGGGAAAAAGGAGAATGATCATAATCATTACAATTTATCAAAAACGGTTAATTTGAAACCTCGCACTACCAACTCCCCATCGCCTCCATGAAGCGGAGGCAGGGGGGTTGGTGCACAGAGCCCCCTAGTTTTATTTATAACCGTGTATCTTTGGAAAGCTAATTTGATCATTTTTTGAGAAAACAATCGATCAATGATTAATTTTTGAAATCACTGATTAACATGATTGAATATGGAAGTGAACTTGCCACAGACAGTAAAGGTGGCATCTGGACGTTTCACCTTCTGCATCATTCAGGGATTTCTTATACCCAAATATCCACATGCGACTTCTTCCCCCTCACTTAGGGACTTTTTTCTCTGTATGTGGGCTTGAATTTCTCGAGAGGTCTTCTTGCCCTACAGGTATTTCCCTCTGCTTTGCTGAATATGTTTGAGTTTTCCACTGCAAGAATCAGTCCTATCTTACTAGTGCTTCGAAAGTGTTCAGGCAAGTGCCTTGCTTTGACTTAAGCTTAAATTTTCATGTTTCTAATAATCGTCGGTGAGTTAAGTGTTTTTATCGTATTCTATTTTTATTAACTCTTCATATAAAAATATTCATAGCATTTATATTTATTTATTTTTGTTATAATAAGCATGCTTTTTACATATGTTAGAAGTTGATCATTAATGTTCGCCTCGATTTTCGTAAAAATAGGTCCACCTAACCTCCTTTTTTGCTTTGGTCTTAACATTCGCGGTTTGGACATTTCCAGGAACGTATCCCCTGCAAATGTTGAGTGTTTACTGTACAGTATTAGAATTGTACAATGCTTACTATTATTTATTTATTTCCATTTATAACATTTCATGATTTCCACCATATTGGATTGATATTTATTGGTTGCCAGGGCAACGAAGCCAAAGGAGGGAAGGAATAGCACTATTATTATAATAGATAGTAATGGTGTTTTTTTTCAAAATTAGACTCACAGGAGCAGCTGATGGACATATATGAAAGACTTGATGATATAAGTGCTGACACTGCAGAGGCTCGTGCGGCATACATACTGCATGGCTTGGGCTTCAGTCATGAAATGCAGATGAAGAAGTGCAAGGATTTCTCTGGTGAGTTTTCTTGATTTTTGTCCCTAATGAATTGCATTTATATGGCAATAATTAGCCATTTTCTGTTACTGGCCTACTTTTTTGGTAACTCTTTAGATGGGATTAAGATCTGAATTATGTAAACGAGTAGGTGATCATGTGACTTAGAAGAATTGAGAAGTGGTCACTTAGAATTTCTCCATTTGATGGGATGGGAATGAGTTAAGATATTTTTTGTTTACATTTTAAAAGTTATATTTGTAAGGACAGATTGACTGTTAAACATCAATGTACATTTCTTAATAAACATTTAGCATGCCACAAATGAGATTATGAAATAAAGTAATATATCTACTACATTTTTGTGGTTTCTGTAAAATAGATGACTTCTCCTTGGAGACATCAAACCTGTTCATTATCACAGAATCTCTTCTTTCATTTATATTTTTCATGGCACTGTTTCCCAATACATCTCATTCCAATGCAGAAGCAGATTTAGGCCTTCTGAGACCCTGGTGCTAAACAACCAGAGGCCCTGCAATCAAATTACAGTGGAAATCGGTTAACACGAAATGCAGAGGACTGGCACAAACCATTCGTGTTAGCCGAATTTTGTGTTAGCCGAATTTCGTGTTAACCAAATTTCATGCTAACATTTTTTGAGATAAATTTTCATAACATAATCTCGGAGACAATCTATGATACTACTATGATCTATCAGTATTGCTGTGTAATTAGCACAATTATTGCATTTAGTTAAATATTTTATTTATTATATAATTATAATAACAATAATGTCATGCCATAACTACATTTAAAACAAATTAATTTAATATTAAAGTCGTTATGACAATTCTAGCCTTTACTTTTTGGGGAAAAAATCAGTTAATTTTTCCTGAACTGCGTTAACGATCATTTTCTTTTCCACAAATTGTTCCAAATTGTCCAACACTTCATACATATTTTCTCCATCTGATTGAGCTTCTAAAAATCTCCACGCACATTTGAACATTCGGAGGCTATCCTCAGTACTTTGTGAGGACAATACTTTTTCATTATCATCATCTGCACTTTTGTCACTTTCACTTTCTGCTATTAACCCAGGTCTAACAATTTCTACAATATTACTGTCTGTTAAAATTGCTGCAGTACAAATATGGTCATCCACTCCAATATAGTCATTAAGTGTGATTTCCTTTGACAAACTCTCAATGGAAGACACTCGACCAAAGATATTGGCCATATCACATTTGTTAGATGTGTCCTTAATTGTTGCTAATGTCGTTTCAGTTTCATCTACATCTACAAAAGGATCGTTTGCTTGTGGAAAGTGGAATCCAACACGACGAAAACATTTTGCAATTGTTTTCGCTGTTACTGACCTCCAGGCAGCACACAACACGTAAAGAGTCCAAAAGTGTCACTGGTCTAATTTCCTTTTTAGATTCAGTACTAGATAAGTGTTTTAGCAGTAATCCTCTACGATAGTAATACTTTAGATTTTTAATTATCCCCTGGTCACATGGTTGCAATACACTCGTGGTATTTGGCGGCAAAAAACCAACTTGATTGATTTCAATCTTTCCACCTTCGGATGGGCAGGACTATTGTCAACAAACAAAATAACATTGCGCTTCTCCCGTTGAAAGCGCTTATCCAATGCTTTTACCCAATCATTGAAAATATTTGCCGTCATCCAAGCCTTTTTATTTGCTGCGTATTCGACAGGCAATTTCTTCACGTTCTTAAAACAGCGAGGATTTAGAAACTTGCTGATAACCAAGAGAGACAATTTTTCCGTGCCATTGGAATTGCAAGTAATCATCACAGTTATACGTTCTTTTGATTTTTTCCCACCTGAACACTTTTCACCTTTAAAATCCAAAGTTTTGCTAGGAAGGCAGCGAAAAAAATACCAGTTTCTTCAGCATTAAAAATGTCCTTAGCCGCATAGCCTTTCGGTAGTGAAGGCAAGGTAGACATTATCCAATCAGACGTCATGTCGGGAGAAACCTCTTTTGATTCACTGCAAACGTTCTTCAAAACAATCCCATTCCTCATCTTAAACCATTCTAGCCATCCAGGATTAGATTTGAACTCAATTCCCAACTCTGTAGCCAGTGTGTCTGCCTTTGCCATCAAAACAGGGCCAGAAATAGGAGCATTCTGTGCTCTTGCCTGCTTAAACCAGATGAGCAGCACAGTGTCTAAATCTTCGTTCTTTTTTGTACGTAGCCGCTTCCGTTCAGGTTCAGACTTGTTGCACTCGAAAACAGATATTAATTTTTTGTGATTTTTAATAATAGTCGACAATGTTGAATATGGAATCCCAAACTCTTTGCAAATGTCGGTTTTGGATCTATCACCGGCATCAACTGCTTCTAGAAGCTGCATTTTCACTTTTATTGGTAGCGTATTTTGCTTGTGGACTTTATTGGCCATTTTTAATATGGACTATGTACAGTAGAACCTCATAAATCCGGCATTCGAAAATCCGGAATTATCAAAAATCCAGCACTTTTTAAAATTTTTGCCGCGGGTAGCCTAATCCGCTATGAAACGATAAACACACTGCTTCGCATCAAAATTCGTGAATTATAGAACCAATTAGACGGCAGCAGTTACATTGTGTGTGTGAGTGAGTCCAATTGTCAGCTGACCAATACATGTTGGTACATGTTAGAGAATAGTTTCCACAGTCACATTGTATAACTTGTATACAGTCGCGTGTTCAGATTCGTAGCGATCGCATGTGTTTTTCATTAGTGTGATATTGCTCAGGTTCATATTGGAATGTCTTCAAAAAAGCTGAAAACCTCTCCAGTAGTATTATGAAGCGTAAACATAAATCTCTTTCTATTGAACAAAAAGTAGATTTATTAAGAAAACTTGAAAAAGGTGCTTCAGTTAAGAGACTCTGTGAAGAATATAGCGTAGGCAGTTCTACTGTGTATGACTTGAAGAAACGAAAAAGTGAGTTGCCGGCATTTTATGCAGACAGTGACACTTCTAAGGCCGAAAAACATTACACACTTCCAGGGTCAACGATATCGATAGAGTATTGTTTGAATGGTTTCGACAAAGAAGAAGTGAAGGTGTACCGGTATCAGGCCTATTGCTAATACAGCAAGCAAAGAAATTCCACAACCATTTGAAAATCAATAAAGCTTGCGATTATACGCAAGGTTGGCTTCATCACTTCAAGCTTCGCCATGGAATACGAAAATTAGAAGTGTCTGGCGAAAAACTTAGTGCCGATTCGGATGCTGCCGAAACATTTGTAGAGGAGTTTACCAAGTTAATTTCGGATGAAAATCTTACTGCAGAGCAAATATGTAACGCGGACGAGACAGGATTATTTTGGCGATGTCTTCCTCGGAGCACACTTGCAGCCACCGATGAGGATATGGCATTTGGAGTGAAGGAGTCAAAGGAGAGGCTGACGGTTCTTGCGTGCGCAAATGCAGCAGGTACGCACAAACTAGAGCTAACTGTAATTGGTAAAAGTGCACACCGTCTTGCTTTAAAGAGTGTAAAGAATTTTCCTGTCAACTACCACGCTAATAAACGTGCATGGATAACTTCTCAATTAATGTTGGATTGGTTTTTGAATTATTTTGCACTGGAGGCACGTGCTCATTGTAAATCTAAGGGACTAGGTGATGATTGTAAAATAATTCTGACATTAGATAACTGTCCTGTCCATCCTGATGCATCACTTTTGGTATTGGGTAACGTGCGTGTGGTTTATTTATCTCCAAATTGTACATCTATTATTCAACCTATGGATCAGGGAATATTACGCTCACTAAAATGCTATTACAGACAGCAATTTATGCAGAAATTGCTTGTTGCTTGCAATAGAGGCCAAGGTGTTAACGGATTTAAAAAGGAATTTAACATTAAGGACTCGATTTGGACTCTAGCTAAAGCGTGGAATGATGTAACGGCCGCAACACCGAAAAATGCCTGGCATAATTTGTGGCCTGCAAGCATGTTTGAAGAATGTGATGAATCACCACCAGATTTTCTAGGTTTAAATGTTAGTGACAAAAAGAGACTGGTGTCTGAAATTATGGAATTTGCTAAGGGATCGACGAATAACGCTTTCACGAAGGGTCTGGAAGAAGACGATGAAAACTGAATGGAAATCGACTATGAAGTGCCTGTAGTGAATCAGCTAACTGACGGAGAAATAGTTAAAATGGTTTTGGAACCCGAACGTGAGAATGATGAAAAAAATGAAAGTGACGATGATGACAATGCAGCTGCAAACAAGCGTTCAATAGACCGTTGCATAGAATTAGTGACTGATACAATATCGGCTTTAGAGCAGCGGTCATGCATCGAATCACAGGATATGATGAATTTGTACCTAATTAAAGACAAACTTATTAAGGAAAGATCACTATGTATGAAGCAATCTGTGTGATATGTTCAAGACAATTTCGCAGAAAAACCTTCAAAAAGCTTCCAACACTAAAATGAAATGAAATTTGCATTCCCGCAACTAAAGACGCTGTCTTATAGGCAGTGATATGGTATGAAGGTGCAGTGGCGTAGCCAAGGGTGGCAAGAGGGCAAGGCGTCTATTATGATTTATTTAATATTTTGCATGTTTATTTACATACATTTTGCGTATGTATTTCATATTTTAAAATATTCTGGCGTGATTTCTGATTAAATTTTGAAATACATTATATAGATTCAAAAAACTTTCTTTTGTTTTATCCCGCAATAGTCGGATTTGCCCCTGGATACTTAGGCAATGTGCAACATTTTCAAAAAACCTGAATTTTCTAAAATCCTGCTCGCGCTAGGTCCCGAGGGTGCCGGATTTATGAGGTTCTACTGTATTTAATTTTTTATAAATATATAAAACCAAAACTTAAATGATTCCAATGAATAGGAAAGACTTCGTTCATTTAAAGCACACCAACGGTTTCACTCAGAAATTCAGCATCAAATGAGGGTTTAGAATTTCATGAATGATATTTATAGGGATTTAGAGAGGAGAAAAACGGGAAGGAATTGGCTAAATGTAAATGGAGTAGGAGGGATTTGTTTACGGGAAATGTGTAATTGGTTGACCAGTAGGTTTTGGGAGATAGCTACCAATCTCAATGCCAATAAGTGCAAAGATTGAAGTTCCAGGAATGTGTTTATTGTGGAACAGGTGCCTGGAATAAAGCCTTATCTAGGTGAACACTTTTTCCACGGGTTGCCATGACACCGATATTGCATGTTTGGGATTCGTTGAACTAATGACTATGGTCAGTGACAGATAAAGGCATAGAAGGAGGGTGGGTGAGGTAGTAATTTTTTGTGCTTGTGGGTTAATGGAAATTCTCAGTGGGGGTGATGTTGCCCGTGGAGGAGGAGCCAAAGAGTGGATGATGAAACCGTCTCAACTGCCATTTCGTGTTATCTGAAGAATTTTGAATAGGTTTATTTTATTAGGACCGAAAATTACTTTCGAGTAAACTGGTATTTCGTGTTAAGCTTTTCGGGTTAAGCGAATAAAATTACATTGAAAAGTATAGACATCGGAACTGACCGAGCAAGCATTTTGTGTTATCCATTTTAGTGTTAAGTGTGTTCCACTGTATATAGTGAAACCCCTCCTAATGGGCTCCTCTGTAACAATCGGTTTTTATGGAATCATAGAGAGGTTTTTAAGTTGAGATACTTAATATTTCTGAGATTATATATAAGATCATTTTTTCAGAGGCCCTTACTTCACAGGGCACCTGGCATGTACGTACCAAGTGTGACCCCCTTCCCCTTTCACCCATCTCCTTACCCAGGGGTCTGCAACTTATGGTTCCTTGAGTTCATACATGTGGCCCTTTAGAAGTTAGCTAAGCTCCCAAACCTTTATTGGGCAACAAACATGGTTATTGCAATTCACCCTCATCTTTTGAAGTTATAATAGAGCTCATGGGTGTCCGCAGACTAAAATTCAGGGGGGGCAAGAAAAAAATACATTCAAGTTAAAATATTTTTTATTACTATTTAAATACAACTAAGAGTCTCCTTGAATTTTGCCCAAAGACATCTATTATACATTCAATAAAATCATTCTTTACATTAATTTTTTTCTGTGAACACTCAACATGGACATGGAAGAAGTATTCATATAGGGTGAAAGTGTGACGTTGACATGAGTAAATACAGTAAAATCTGCACGAGGTGGAACCTGTAGGGACTGGCCTATTTTTCTGCCTTTTGCAGGTTTTCTGCCTTATACAGGTTAAAATAATTTACATGACTTTTTCTTTTTGGCGGATTTTAATTAGAAAATAAAGTTTTTCTAAGTCACAACAGAAATAAAAGCATTCAAATCACAACAACAATCGATATAAATAATAAACGAGAACATATACTTGAATCGTACAATCCTGAATTTATTCTGTTAAGAATGCTGCAAATTTTCAAAGGAGAAAAATAAATGTCACACAGTAGTGAGAATTTTCATATACTGTATCTGCGTGATTAGAAGCCAACCCCGGATTTAAGCTGACCCCCAAAAATTTCCACCATTTTTTGGCAGGAGTGTAAATTTCGTAGATTTTATGCTGGTGTGTGCTGGGCATTCATGCACGGCTTAGAGTACATTATTCGAGATCGAATAAAAGTGGGAAATGGTTTAGTTGTTGACATTTTGAAATATTACTCAAATTAATAATTTTGCGTTGTTGAATAATGTTTTGCATTCAGTGACAATAATTTCATTCATCTTCATTTTCACAAAAGGTGAAATATAGTAATAGTGATCTCGCAAAGATAATTTTTCATCCAAGTCTATTTCCAATGAAATTATCATTTACATTGCCTTAAGAAATTAATTTTTATAATTATACATGTTCCATGAAAAGTTTTACTGTTCATTATCAGCTGAGTTTTGCATTTCAAGGCATTGCTCATACCTTCAGAGCAGATGTCTCTTTACTTACCAAAATTCAAACAGTTGAGCATCCAAAGCCGTCAACGCATTTTGCATAATCGTCTGTGTAGTCAAAACACACAAATAATTTTACCACTCAAATAATGTGCAAAACCCAGCCTTAAACGGTAACAAAGCACAGGTAGTGCTAAATTTAATTTTCTAGCCTTTATTGTTTATTCATTAATATTCATCGTAGGTCATATATTTAATTTACGAAAAATATAGTACTATCATTTGAACACGACGGCAAATAGAGACGTACTGCCATCTATGGGTGACTATGAGATTTAACCATAACTCAGATTTTCCTCGGATTCACATTTAAGCAGGGGGGTGAAATTTTCATGATAGATTTTGACAGAAAACTTCGGCTTATATTCGGGCAGATATGGTACGTGTTAAAATCCATTAAAAAGTATTAAACAAAGATAAAAAGGTCTAAAAGATCGATCTGAAAAAATCTATTCAATTTTAGTTGTTTTTTCCCTGTGATTTACAAATGTAAAAACTAAACCTAATGCAGAACATGGTTCCAATCATCGTCTGCTAAGAGCAGAATTAAAGATTAAATTTTTCAAGTAACGAAGAATAGCAGAACTAAGAGAATGATGGTCCCTGTACCGGCAGCCTTCCAGAAGATGCTACAAGATTGCGGATGTCCAAATAAAACAGAAGACTCTGAACTGTCCAGGGCAGAGATCAAAAGGTGGATAAAAGAAGCAGCGACGCGATGTGTCCTGCCAAAAGTCCTAATTAAAAGAAAACTGGATACAAAAGATACGACGATGGAATTGATAAAATAGAGAAGAGTGATTAATCCATCTAGCATGTCAAAATTTAAATGCCGGTAAGCACTATTGGCGGTTGTAAATTCGGCAAAAATATGATGGCACAATTTCACAGACAGTATTTTATAATTTTATTCAATACAGATCAAATATCATAAAAATTTGGTTACTTTTAGATAAATATTATATAAATATAAAAAAATTAAGGCATAGTCTGTGTTTTACCCAACTTACACTCCTCTGATGACACTAGTTTTCTAAAAATGCAGTTTCGTGTGATATGTATTAATACAGTCTTCTAACCATAAGCCTACATCACACTCTGGGCACCAATACGTGGTACTCTTTGTCTTTCCATTAGCAGAGCACACTTGACATCTTCTTTTGGGCCTATTATTTTTTTCCCTTTGCCGGTATGTTTTCGATGAAGTGCGTCTCGACTAAACGGCGTGGTGATGGCTGTATGGGTGGTCGCCTGGCGCATGGTGACTGTAAAAGACTCCCGTACTTTTCCAACAGTTGTTGAATTAAAAGAAGATGAAACTTAGATGGTCCACCTTATTTTGACAAATATTGAATGTTACCAATGCATTATGCACCGAAACATTTAATAGCCGTCTAAACAATTTTATGTACCATTTGTTACATCTTTTACGTTCTAATAGATAGGGCTGAAGCTTTTGGTCTTTTTAATCCACTCCACTCCCATGGCCATATTATATTCTAAAATACAAATAGATTTAAATTTTCCATCTTTTTCCCGAAAATTATTGCAATGGAAGGTTGCAATAAATGGTACATATTTTTTATCCTTCCATTTCATAACCATTATCCCATTACTCGCCTTTGAAATATGTTTTCCCTTCCTCAGCTTGGCAGCTTTGACTTCTTTTGAAACATTTTTTCTATTTAAACACAAGTTTCCAGTTACATTTGTGCCTGATTCATCAAAAATTTAGCCAATAATATCCATCCATAAGTATAACCTTTTCTAAATAATGGTTCAAGTAATTTAATCACTATTGCTGATGTTTTGAGTCCATCTGGAGTTTCTGAAGTAGAAATTGTCAGGTCTGAGTCAGAGTAAACAATGAAATTCCATAAGTAACCAGTGTCTGATTCGCAAAGCTCAGATGTTTTTATGCCAAATTTTGTTGATTTAAAAGGAATATATTGTTTGAATGACAGACGTATCTTCCAAAGCATAAGAGATTCATTCACTGCAGTATTTACGTTTGGCAGATAGATATTTTGAAATTTGTTCTGCAAATAATCAATGATGGGTTGAATTTTGAAAAGTTCTTTGTTTGTGGAATAATTGCATATTTTTGAATTGTCAATAAAATGAACAAATTTTGAGATGCTTTCAAACCTATTTTGGGGAAAATGCTTGTTTCCAAAAGCAGATTTCTCGAAAAGTAAGAAAGGATTGTAGGCTTTTGTACAATACCCATCAACATTATAATTCCCAAATAAATGTAAATTTCACCTAAATTGACAGGTTCCATTTGTTAAATCGAGATCTGAAAGACAATTCTACATTTGTTAAGTAATTCTCTGCATACCGGTTAGGCTCCAAAACGATTATCTCAATGAAGGCTGCATCAAAAAATTTGTGAAAGACTCAAGAACATTAGTAATAGAGATAGTTGGACCAAGGGTGGATCCAGCCTTCCAATTTAGAGGGGGAGGGTAATGATTTTGATAAAATGAGTACAGTCGAACCTCCAAATAACTGGCACCAGCGGGGAATTGAATTTCTGCCCACTATTGGGAGGTGCCCGTTAGTGGGGAGAACCATCTCCCCCAAACAAGAAAAACTTTGAGGTGCTCTGCATAAAAGAATAATTTTATTTACTTATTTGTACTTATTAAATAAACAGTTACATAAACGTTTTAGGAATACATATAGATATGTGAACGTGTTCATTGTACATCCATACATGGTAATTTTAATACATATTACATATTTTAATTAGTTATAATAAAATAATCCTCATTACATTTGTTAAAAAAAAGCAACACAATCCGTGGCTTGTCAGTTTTTTTTGTAAAATTCATGGATATTTTTTTGCACCATTTTATTTAATTTAAAAGTGTTGTGTTTTTCAAAATCAATTTTCACTTCACTTAATAATTTCAAACTATGAGTATTTTCTTCGTTTCGAACAAACGTTTCTAGTTCACAAATTAATTAAGGGTTCTCGAATTCTCCAATCATATTTACGCAAAATAAAACGGTTATTCTCTGCTTTGCAGCTTTTTCTCCACAGCACGGATCTTTTCGCTCACACAAAGTTTTACTTGGTAAAGCTTTATAAAAGAGACCTGTCTCATCACAATTGTAAATGTCTCTTTCCTCATGTCCCTCACAAAATTTTCTAAGCTTGCTTTGCCATTCAGAGACTTGTGTCTTCGCAAACATCGGCCGATTCTCCACTGATTGCTTTACAGCTAATATTGTGCCATGCTTTAAATTTTTCCAACCATTCATTGGATGCCTTGAAGCTGCTTTCTAACTGTAATTCTTTACCGACTTCCAGCGCCTTCTCTTGAATTATAGAACCTGATAGGGGAAGATTTTTGTTTCTGGTGGCACAAAACCACTGGAAAACAATTGAATCTATTTCCGTGTTACTTTTGAGCTTCTTTTTCGCATGGTGATTTCCGTTTTCATGCCAGAGTTTTAAAATCTCCTCCCTGTCCTTAAACCTTTAAATGCTGAAAGGGACGCCGGTGTTCCGGCAAATTTCTGGGTAAGTCTGCCGAAAGGGACAACGGTGTCCCGCTTAGCTCTGAGGCCGCTCACAGATATCATTTTTGTCATAGAATCAAAATTTTTGGAGGAGAAGAAAGACGAGGCATCCTTCTTTTCCATCTGCTCTCCCAAGGGCGAAGGTCTTGTGTATTGGGGGAGGGGAATGTAAACAAACAATCGAGAGTGCCTCACTCAAAGTGTACTTCTCCGCCGAGGTGAGACTCTCTCGCAACACAAAGAGATGCAATAAACTGAACCCCAGAGGTCCCTTCCCTTTGTTATTCTTCCTTTTCCGCATTTGTGTTTTACTATGTTGCAACCCAAAAAGATGCAATAAACTGAACCCCAGGACTAACCCCTACACCAAAGGTTCCTTTTCTTCTTCCTTTTCCACATATATGCATATATGTTTTACTACGTTTACATTCATTCATTTGCAGACCACGAAGTAGAGCGGATGTAGACTTGTGCGTTCAAAATATCTGTAGCTGTTCGTCTGTTTATTTTTTAGTGATTCCTTTATTTTTATATAACTAGTTGAGATAGGATGGCTAACAGTTACACCATCGGTCGCCGCACTTGGAAATGGACAAAGAAATTATTTTTTCATTTAGTCGATCTAACTATCCTAAATAGTTGGATTCTCCTTCCCTCATGCGGTGGCACATTTTCACATCGGCAATTCCGACTTTCCCTTGTGCGGCAAATGGTTGAAGAGGGCGCTAGGGCTCTTCCTTCCCAGACTCTCTCAAGGGGGCGACCTAGCACTTAGAGGCCAAGGACAATAAGCATTGGCCCATTTTGGGGACCCTTATCTGTTGCCATGTGTGTTCCTCAACGAGCAAAAACCCAAGGATGAAATATAGGTGGAAGGCGTGTGACGTGGGACTATGTGTTGAGCTCTGCTTCGAGGAATACCACAATAGCTCGACTCTATAGGGAAGTGTAAATACTGGGGTTGTGTCAGCTGCAGACTGAGCAGGAACCACATTGCCAAAAAGTGACTAAATGCAGTATTTTTGCACTTTATTTTGATTTATATCAACAATAAGTTATTTCGGCATCGTAATTTAATCTATTAGGGTTATTTCACCCTGTTTATTTCTACAAATAGACAGGACGATGTAATTCTCTGCTAGTTTGACCACAAAATGCTTTTTATTTGAACATTTTATCACCAAGAGTTCACGAGATATGCAATTTTTGCAAAAGACGTACACAAAATATTTAAATGTCCAAAATTAAATCCGGCAGCGCGACCCTGCCAGAGGGTATTTAAATCCGGTGGATAAAGGTTAAAATGCTCGCTACCTGTGTTTTCCCAGTCACATATCTGGAAGAATCACGAAAAGTTAATTTAGTGCAAAGTGAAAATTTTTCTAACTGCATTCAAGTTTTTAAAAGTGCACATGAATACAAAAAAAATAAAAAAAAGACTTGACTTACCTTTGACCTAACTGGCAATGACTAGAATTCATTCTCTTGTGATCCTCCAAAATCTTCACTTTTTCTTCGAGTGTACGCCACTTACGTTTGTTTGCCATGTTAACACTCACTTGGCCAGAAACTAACTGCAAAAGGTTATTTGAAAGCAGGGTAATTTATACCTGGACCATGACTCATCTTAGGTGACTGACCGCTATTGAGAGGGTCAAGGGTAAATGGAAAGTGGAAATCCCCTGCCTGCGCTAGCTATTCAGAGTGACCGTTAATGAGAGGTAAAATTACTTGTAGGGAATTTAGGGAATTCTGGGACCTGAAGAATCTGCCCTTTATCAAGAGGTGCCTGCTAGTGAGAGTGCCCGTTATTCGAGGCTCCACTGTATATATTTTAGAGGAAAAAATTTTATTAAACTCTTAAAAAAATACATTATACAACAAAAAGAAATGTTTATTCTAGAAAATTATATCATAATACATAAATAAATAAATACAGAAAATATGTTTCGCGACAAAAACCAGAGAATTATATAAGGAAATCAAGTTTTCTATTTTTATTACCCCCAAATTTACTAAAAGTTTACATTACTAACATCAATGCTGATATCTCTGTGGATATGTAACAAAGCTAATCCAGTTAGTCTCTCTTGGGACGTTTGATCGTAGCCGTGATTTTAGTCACTTTAAATCAGAAAAGCTTCGTCCTGAAGAGACAATGCTGACAGGCAGTGTGCAAAATACTTGAGGAATTATTTTCAACGTTGGAAAAATATCTGCATTGCATTGTTTTTATAACTCTAATGCACTTTCAGGTACATGTTCCTGTTTTTGTAATTTTGATTTCCATTCTAATTTCCAGAAATCTATTTCAGTTTTAAGTTTCATGGAAACTAAACTTAGCTCAAAGTTTCGATCAATTTTATTTAAATATGTTAATACAGTAAAACGTCTCATTAACGAAATTCAAGAGACCCAATTTTTCGTCTATTTGTTATTCGGAAGTTCGTTGATTGGATGTTGAAGGGTGTTGCATAACTTCAGGGGTGGATTGCCTGTTAAATTATACAGAAGCAGCAGGGTTATCCAAATGAAGGCAAATGCACAGAAATGGCATAATCGAACATAACTATGTACTAAAGTACGCCCATTACAGCTTTTAAAGATAAAGTCCCGCACAGTAAGTTAGTGAAGAAATTAAATGACTGTGGAATAAATTGAAAGATAATCGAGTGGATCAGGGACTTTCTTAATCAGCGTGAACAAATAGTAGTTATAGATGGATTTAAATCAGATTCAGTCAGCGTAGCCTCAGGCGTTCCACAGGGAAGTGTAATCGGCCCCCTACTATTCCTTTTATACATAAACGACTTAGATAAGGTTATTAAAAGTAAAATCAAGTTATTCGCGGATGATACAGTAGTTTACAGAGAGATTAACAGTCCTAATGATCAATTATTACTTTCTGACGACTTAAATGCAATTCTCGAGTGGTGTAAAGAGTGGCAGTTAGAATTGAACTTAGGAAAGTGTTCCTTTATGAGATTCTGGGGAAACAAAAACATTGACACGACGAATTACACTGTTGAAGGCGTCCAGCTAAAACTAGCCGATTCCATCAAATACTTAGGCGTTACTTTAACAAGCAACCTCTCGTGGGATATGCACATACGAAATATATGCGGGAAGGCTAAACAGAAACTAGGATTCATCAAACGCATAGTAGGTAAAAGTGAGGAAAAAGTCAAAGAGACGTGTTACTTCTCGTTAGTAAGACCGCTATTAGAGTACGCGTCGAGCATATGGGATCCGTACGTGAAAGGATCAATCTCAGAGTTAGAAAGAGTGCAGCGAAAAGCCGCTAGATTCGTCAAAAATTGTTACGATAGAAACAGTAGTGTTACAGCCTTGATACAGGACTTAGGATGGGAATCACTAGCTGAGCGCCGATCACGCTCTAGGTTAAAACTTCTCGAAAGATTTAGAAGGCATATATTCTCCAGCGATGTCGAAGAAATAATAAGAGCGCCAACTTATATTGGTAGAACGGACCATCCTTGTAAAATAAGAGAGATAGCCTGTAGGACTGAGAGGTATAAAGGCTCATTTTTCCCTAGAACGATAGCTGAGCAGAACAGAAGTTACGAAATGAAATCAGCCGACGTAAAGTGATACTATACATTATTATGCGCTTTACCTTGGTGCTATTGCACCCCCTGCCACACACCATTGCGGTGGCTTGCAGGGTGAACTATAGATAGATAGATAGATAGATAAAGAAAGAATCTAATAAATAAAAGAGGATATCTGTCTGTATGTCTGTGGCAGCCATAACTCATCAGAGAATAAAGTTAGGAGCTTGAAATTTTGACAGCAGCTTCAGGTTGATCATGGGAGTTGCAGTGCCGAATATAATTCAAATCGGCCCACGGGGTCGTGACCCCAGAGGTCACGGGTCGGTCGGTCAAAATTTCAGTTTCTTGAGGATATCTCAGCAACCATCGGAACAATTTTGATAAATCCTACACCAATATCAGTGTTTTGATGATATACATTTTCTAGCTGAAAATGGACAAAATCAGTGCACTGAGTCGAAAGGTCTTAATGTAATGGCCAGTTCAAATTTTGGTTTTTTGAGTATATCTAAGCAACGAATTGAAATAGGTTTAAAAATACAAATTTTTCATCAGTTATTTCTGTAAAACATAATTTTCGCATTTATGGCATTATTGAAGTATAGAAATTTACTAACATTCCATATCTTACGTAAAAATTGTTGAATTGTTGTTTAAATTGTTGTTTATTTCATTGAAATATTTGTTGTTTTTAATAATTATCTTCTAATCTAACATATAAAGGAGAATATTTGTAAGGTTGTTCGCTTTGAATGATTTTAATACGAGGTAGGGAGGGAGAGAGATGGATGGTAACGGAGGGGGGAGATGGAGAGAGGGAATTAGAGGAAAGGGGTGGAGAGAGGGAGGGGGGGATGATAGATGGAGGAGGAGGGAGATGAAAGATGGAGGAGGAGGGAGATGAAAGATGGAGGAGGAGGAGAGAGGGGAGGGAGAGAGAGGGAGAGCAGGGAGGGAAGGGGAGAAGGGAAGGAAGGGGAGGGAGAGGGAGTTTATACGTTATTTTTGTAAGATTTTCTTCCTTCATTCATCTAAATAGGAAAATGCGGAGCGGTTTTCTTCATTTTTGCTTTATTCGACGGGTATAACTGTGTACTATCATATTCTTGCGATGCTTACATGCTACACGATCGAAGTTTTAGATTCATTAAATCCATTGAAATTCAACGGGCACTCCTGCTAGTATCACATAAAAGTGAATGATATTGAAAATGTGTCCTCAGCATTTAATTTGCTTTGCTACCAGACATATTGATTTTGTGCGCTGGCGACATCGTTACAATGCATACCTTCATTGGTGGATTGCCTGTTAGAATTTACAGAAGCAGCGGGGCTTATCCGAATGAAAGCAAATTCACAGAAATGGTATAATCGAACATAACTATGTACGAAAGTATGCCCATTACAGCTTTTCAGGAATGAATATCACATAAAAGTGGAAGACTTCGTTAAAATTCTTTCTTATGGCAAAAAGGACCACTTCTGCAATGTTTGACGATGGCAAGCTCCAATTACAAGTCGAAAATATTATTTTTCTCTCTATGATTGGCAGGTTTTGTCCGAAAACATCCTATGCAAATTTTTAGTACGTGAATTCTTCGAGATTTCAACGCACATGCTGTTTTATTAACGTCATCAATTTTTTCAATAAAATTCTTAACCACCCTCCAACTCCGTCTCTGAAAGCATGATGACATTGAGTCATCAGCTGCAAACTTAACTCGAACAGCATCAAATGAAGATCAGTAAGTGAAGAACCGAAGGTTAGCATCGTGGTTTACCATAAACCACTGAAATACCTTGAGCAGTTGATATTTAACATCTGTTTTTCACACAGGAACACCTTATCGCAATTTTATACCTCCAATCTTGAACACCCCTGTCAATGGCACGAGGGCAGTGCTGGAAATGAGCCGGAATGTCACTCCGGCTCGTCACACGTGCCGATGATACCTTTCCATTTCGTCAGACGTTTAGAAATAGCATCCCTTATAACAAGCGTTCCGTTTCGTAAATATTTCCGTTCCACAACTAATACAAGCGTTCCGTTTTCATTTTCCATTTCGAGCAATGTGCAAGAGAGCCAGAAACACAGGAATAGGAATTACGTCATCATTCTAGAAGAAGTGCTATAATTGGCTTATTGAAAGCTTGATGCTAATTGGTGCACCATATTTTTAATTGTTTTCTAGGCGTATGTAGCTGAAAAAAAAATATTTTGCGAGTGAAATTTTGTTGAAAAGAGGTAAATACGAGTAACAGTGACAATTTTTTCCTTCATTGTTCGGAACTTTTTGTAGTATGGGAGTTCGTAGTAGAGAGGTCGTAGCTAGGTATTTTATATGCGAGTTTGGTGGGACCATCAGCAATTGTTCGTTATCCAGAAGTCTTTGCTGTATAGGGGTTCGTAAGATAGAGGTTTTACTGTATTGATTTTGTGGACTCAGCCAAAACTTCATTACGCTTTGTTAATATGATGTTTGGTACTATTATATTTAAATCAAACAAATTCATTGCATCGTTCTTAAATGTGTATTTCAAATCAGTAATAATATTATCTAATAAAGGCAAATATAAATTTATTCGATAATAGTCTTCTGGGTTTTCTTTGCCTATATTGGGTCTGCTCATTTGACTTTTGACAATCCGTGGTTTAGTGACATCTAAACCCAGCTGCTTTAAAATTTCTGAAACGTCATTATATATTAATTTAAAAGTGGAATAAGAATTTTCTCTTTTGTTTGATAGAATAGTAATTGTGTTATTCAAAAGATTCTTAGCCAACTCTTTATCCAGAGATTTTTTTTTGTAAAATCTTACTTAAAGCCAAAGTATTGCTAAAAACATCGGCTAAAGAACATAATGTCATAACAAAGAATGCATTAGAAATTGAATTTTTAATAATTCTGCTTTATATGCTGAATCTTTCTCTTTAATAAAATTAATTTGAATATCAATAGTGTTGCCCTACAAAATGCCCTCGATGCGCTATCTTCCTGGTCAAATACTTGGCATCTTCGAATAAATCCTACCAAATCCACCATCATGTCATATATGTACTCTCTGAAAATCCCCTCTCAACTATCCCTACAGCGCCTCAGGTCCATTAATCCCCTTGGTCTACACCCAAAAAGATCTGAGAGTAATTTTCGACCCAAAAGTTCTCTTCCTAGAACATGCTAAAAAAATTTCTTCCCGTGCTATGTCCCTGGTGGGCTTAATTTACCGGTATTCTGAAATTTCCAACATTGTAGCTCTCTGCACTTTTTTCTTCTGCATTTTTCCCATTCTTGAATATTGTTCGCCCGTCTGGTCTACTGCTTTACCTTCTACTCTCAAACTCCTAGAGCGACCCATGAATTTCTTTCCTCTCCATTCGCCATCGTAATCCTCCTCTCCGCAACTTACCCTTTCAGTACTATACGAACCAGGTTAGGAATCTCTTCCCTCACAGAGCGACGTACCTGTGCCGATATGAAATTTTTCACAAAAATTGTTAATGGTAATTACATGACTCATGAGCTTCTCTCTTTGTTCCCTCTCCATGTCCCTTCTAGGCGCATCCATCACAATGAGCTTTTCCACTGCCCTACCCCTCGTCTATCACCAACAAAACGCTCTTTTCTCTTTCACCTGCTTTATCTATTCAAAACCTTGCTTAACCACTTCCCACTCACCGATCCATTCACCATACCTCCTTTCGTACCTGCCACCCTCCTTAACTTGTTATAATGTTATTATGTATATTGTTAAGATGTTTCATTGTTATGTTTGTTGCTAAAATTACTGTTTGGTTTCTCGTTATGCATCCAATGTAATTGGCCTTGTGCTGTTTTCGGACATAATTGAATAAAATAAAATTGTCATTGCAATATTAATTCAGATACATCAACGATTTTTGAGAAACAGGATTTAAATTTTAATATTGAATCATGTCTTTCTGACCATCTAGTTTCGCATAAACTAATTACCAGGTTTACTTTTCTTGTTCATCATGGGCTAAAAATTAAATTTAAATTATTACAATCAGGGTTGGACTAGCCCGGCGGGACACCGGGACACTTCCCAGTGAGCCGGTGGGGCCGGGTCGGTCGGTTGACAAAACCATAACTTTATCATTTTAGTATCCGTGAATTGAGATACAGAAGAATAAATTTTTGTTTGTTTTTAACTAAATTTCCTGCGGGTTCACTTTCCAATTCTTTACCATATATCCATTAGCGGATTTACAATAAGGCCAAAGTAGGCCATGGCCTAGGGGCGGTGGGATTTTGGGGACGGCAGAATTTCGAGGCAGTGGGGATATGGGGCGGTCTGATTCAAGAATGAAAAGTAAAACAGTATTTCATGACGAGGTTGGAAAGGAGTATTAGTGTAACTTTTGATGGAAAAAATCATCACAATTAACTATTCCAGTTTGATAAAAAATAATATCAAAAATAATAGTTCGAGACAACTTCGACAGTACTACGTTCCTCCTACTCAGTCTCACGACTTGGAAGTTCTCATGTCAGTTTATCTCAGTGTTGTCATGCAAACCTGGTACACGCCCCGGGAGCTTCATATGCAGGATATACGGATATTTATATTTTTTTACACAGTACACAATCTTAAATCTGAAAAATCTTGATATATTTTAACAGAGTGCCACTTCACCTTCCCGTTATGCTTAATTCTATTATTTTTACTGTTTTTCGTTTTTTCATACCTTAAATTTTGTTTGAATTTTCACGCAGTTACTCAATTTGGGGAATTATGGCTTATAAAAATCACTATTCGGTGCTAAGACAAACTTTCACAAATGATATTGTGTAATGAAATCGATTATACGATTTTCGTACGAAGGCTTTCACCGCGTGTTGCCTCCATGATCCGTAGTTTTATCGGGATTTCCACAGCATTCGTCTGGAGAGATGACGACGTTTCGCCGACACTGCCGCCGGCTTCTTCAGGTCGAAGTCGAAGTTTATACGATTGCCTATTTTTTTTAGTTTAAGAATTTTTTTATGGATGAAGGAAAGCAAATATCAAAATTTCTATAATCTCGTTCTAAGCATTTATTGTGTTTCACATACATGAAAAATATCAGCCTCGTGGATTTTTGGGAAATACAGGCGACACCCGAGATTCAACAGGGATGCATTCATCAAAACATGGTCGAATCTCGAATTGTCGAATGTTGAACGCCGTTTTTCCATATACAGGCGATTCCTGAGATTAGACCGTTCGAGATTCGATATATTCGAGATTTCGACACAGCCGATCGAATTGAGAACTACTTTAGGCGGAGTAATTGGTCCCGACCAACCACGTGAGGTTTATTTTTAGTGTAGACATAGTTATATCTGCTCTAATTGTTTGAATTTGTACTGATTTCGCTCTTTTTTACTTTCTCCATACGTAGTAATGGGAAAGTATTGTATTCATGAAAAAAATCGACTTCGAGATTTCAACGGAAATACATGTTTTGAGGTCCCTAGAACACGTTTAGACTTTTCGGAATGATGTCTGTGTGTGTGTGTTATTGTGGGCGCTCTAACTCAAAAAGTACATGCCATATCGTTGCCAAACTTCATATATAACACTTTAACATGAGCACAAAGAACTGATTAGTTTTTGGACAATAACGGGTAACCGGAAGTCGAGGTTTATTCGAAACCCGATTCGGTTTTTGCGATATTTCTTCGTTAAAACATCATTATTGTATATACAATTCTATACAAAGTTTATAGAGAATGTAATTTCCTACAGTATTCATTTGAAACAATTTTCTATAGGAGTTATTGTTTAGGAGTTATTTATAAATAACCGGTTTTTCGGTTTCCGTTAAATATCTCCTTAAAAATATCGTTATTGGTAATCTTCGTAAGGACCAAAGTTGTTGATAATAATATTTCTTCCAAGTTTTTTTTGAAACTAATTTTTGTAGAACCATCCATTTCGGATATATTTCGCTTTATCTTAATACCAGTATACAGCGCCAACACCATGTAGCGGTGAATTCTGAAAACATCCAAAATATATGTAATTTATGGTAACAAGGACGTGTCTTCTTTTACGGTACGAAATAATAATTTTGCCTCGTAATATTATTCATAATAATTTAAATATCTATACCCCAAATATGGAGAAAGTCATGTGTTGGCCATATCAGATTTTTCTGTTAATCTTTTATTTAAATTTATTTATTTTATTGATTTATTTATAAATTTTTCACTTGACATGGTATCTAAAAGGAAATGTAATAGTGATAATGTAAGCGAATCAAATAAAAGAGTGCATAAGACTCATAGTGTTGAATTGAAATTAGAAATTTTAAAGCGTGTTGAGAAAGGTTAAAGCGATACTGAAATCGCACGATCATTGGGAGTGTGTCGTTCAACTATTGGCACTTATGTGAAACAGAAGGAGAAAATTCTAGAACATTTAATAAATTCTGGTAATTTGATAACAACAATAAAAAGTTCCCCACCCTATAGCTCCTCTTCAAACTAAAATCTTCCAACTTCTCAATTAATAAACCAAGTCCAGTAAGCGCAGGTAAAAAAGATTTAAGGTATGAAAATATTTTTAATATTATTGTTTCTTTTATTCTTAAGTTATTTTGTGCTTTTTTAATAACTTTTATATTAATTGTGCTGCGATAAATAGTTGTATGTATAGATAGATATATGCAGGTATGTTGTCCGACTCACGAGAGGTGGACCGGGCCATCTGCAGAACATGTTGCATACATCTATCTTTGAAGTTCGAAACAAAAATTTATTTTTTCTTTTTAGTGCAAAAAGTAAGTTATACATTTAAAATATTTATTATATAATTTATTCATAATTTAATATTGTTGTAATAACATATTAGTAATGTTATTTTATCTTTATAGAACTTGAGGGGAGACTTTTTTCCGAGATGCAGGAACGTATCCCCCAATTAACATGCAAGTATATGGAAAACGGCGTTCGACATTCGACAATTCGAGATTCGACCATGTTTTCAGAAAGGCATCCCCGTCAAATCTCGGGAGTCGTCTGTACTTGCATGTTATAATCGGGTGATACATTCACTCATCTCGGGAAAATGTCTCCCCTCATGTTCTATAAAGATAAAATAACATTACTAATATGTTAATACAACTATTAAATTATGAATAAATTAAATAATAAATATTTAAAATGTATAACTTTTTTTGCAATAAAAAGGAAAAAATAAATTTTTGTTTCGAACTTCAAAGATAGATGTATGCAGTATGTTCTGCAGACGGCCCGATCCGGCTCGTGCGTGCCAGACAACATACATGCATACATCTATCTAGACATACAACTTTTCGTCACAATTAAAAACACGACGAGAACAATAGCCGCCCTCTGCAGTCAATGCACACAATTCATCAGGATAACTTGAGGCAGCATCAGTATTTGCACCTGCAGCCTCGCCAGTTAATTTAAGGTTATGCAAACCTGCCGTTCTAAATCTGTCAAACCAGCCATGACTTGCTGTAAATGGAGGCGCATCAACAGAAATTTCATCCATCCTTTCCTTCAAATCATCATGGAGATCCTTAGCTTTTGCTCTAATCATGGTCTCACTAATAGGAATGTGTTTCTGACACTGATCATCTGTCGAAAATTTTAAAAGTTTTTCCATTTTAGGAATCACAACACCACACTTAGGACTGTTTATTCTTATCAAATTACGTGAATTTATCACGTTCTAGAATTTTCTCCTTCTGTTTCACATAAGTGCTAATAGTTGAACGAGACATTCCCAACGATCGTGCAATTTCAGTATGGCTTTCACCTATCTCAACACGCTTTAAAATTTCTAATTTCAATTCACAACTATGAGTCTTATGCACTCTTTTATTTGATTCACTTACATTATCACTATTACATTTCCTTTTAGATATCATGTCAAGTGATAAATTAATAAATAAATCAATAAAATAAGAAAATTTAAATAAAAGATTGACAGAAAAAAGAGTGAAATCAGCACAAATTCAAACAATTAGAGCAGAAACAACTATGTCTACACTGAAACTAAACCTCGCGTGGTTGGTCGTGACAAAAATTACTTCGCGTAAACTAGTTCCAAATTCGATGGGTCGAATAAGCAGGTTTCGACGGGTCGAAATCTTGAATTTGTCGAATCTGGAACGGTTGAATCTCGGGAGTCGCCAGTACATGAAATATAAAAATGTTGTTAAAAGTTTAACTGTTAATGTGCAAGTTATTAAATTTTTTGAGATTTTCAATTTTTCTGGTCCATTTTGCATATTTCATTTAATTTTTGAAAAAATTGTATTTTAGAATAAATTGAACATGTAATTTTTTGTTATTATCAAATTAAAATTTTGTAATTTTTGAAATATTTATATATTCATTTTTTCGCGTTAAATGTGACTCAAATAGCCCACGATAAGTGGCTCGCAGGAGTTTTTTATTTAGAAATCTTGTTTACGACTGGATTTCAGATGGACACCCTGTCTTGAACTTACTGACAATTCTGTAGAGATTTTCCCGGGGAAGAATCTGAGACATTTTCCAGTTATCCTCAGTTCTCACTAGGCAACAGCCTTGTTAGCACGCCGTAAAGGGACAGAGTGACCGTAAATTTAACCTACTACCTACCGTATCTGCCTGAATACAAGCCGATGTTTTTTGTCAAAATCTATCATGAAAAAATCACTACTCGGCTTAAATGCGAGTCCGAGAAAAATTTGGGTTACGGTTAAATCTCAAAGTCTCTCATTGCCTTTACGTTCAAATGATAGTACTATATTTTTCGTAAAGTAAATATTTGACCTACGATGAATATATATAAAAATATCTTGGTGAGATCGCTTGCGTAAATTGACGATTACACAAAATGCGTTGACAGCTTTGAATGCTCAAATGTTTGAATTTCTGTAAAACTTTACATGGAACATGTATAATTATAAAAATGCAATTTCTTAAGGCAATGTATAAGCTAATTTCATTGGAAATAGACTTTGATGAAAAAATATCTTGGCGAGATCGCTTGCGTAAATAGACGATTACACAAAATGCATTGACGGCTTTGAACGCTCAACTGTTTGAATTTCAGTAAAACTTTACATGGAAGGTGTATAATTATAAAAATGCAGTTTCTTAAGGCAATATAAATGACAATTTCATTTGGAAATAGACTTGGATGAAAAAATATTTTGGCGAGATCGCTGTTACTATATTTGACCTTTTGTGAAAATGAAGTTGAATGAAATTATTGGTACTGAATATGGAATATTATTCAGCAACGCAAAATTATTAATTGTAGTAGTATTTCAAAATGTCAACCACTAAACCAATTCCCACACATTTCTTCGATCTCGAATAATGTATTCTAAGATGCGCATGAATGCCCGGCGCACTTTAGAATACAATCTACGAAATTTACATTTTTGCCAAAAAATTGTGGAAATTTTTAGGGGGTCAGCTTAAATCTGGGGTTGGCTTTTATTCGGGCAGATACGGTACTTTCCTGGGCATGTTAATTATAGGTAGGTCAAGTTAAAATTTTCTTACTTGCAGAAAATTTATATACTCTGGAAAATTCCCGGGAACTGAGGGTACTATTACAAATTTCTTTTGGGCTTCAGTGTGTTTATTCACCTCTTACATCTAGGTGTCTGGCAAGGTCGATCAGTCAGCCGGTGAATCACTGCATGCCTTTGAGTCCCAAGAACTTTTGGCGAGTTTTTTCGTGTTTTTATGATAAACTGTCAGAAATAGGTGAATGTGTATGCTTTAGCACGTGGAGGTTAATTGACCATGTGGAAAAGCTCATACATATGTAAGTTATGACTCAGATTTGGAGATTAGTTAATTCTAGTTATTAATTAAATTTTCTTAGTATTGTATAATTAATTTAAATAATCCTTTTTTGTTTCAACCTTAGAAACCATGAGTGAACGTAAACAGAAAAGTGGTAACGAGTACCGGAATATTGCAAAACAGAAATCAGAAACCTTTCAGAAAATGCTCAGGACAAACCTAACGAGAGCAAATTTTAATGTAGATTCTTTGAGCATCAATCAAGTTGCCGCTGTCCAAGGTTCATCGGATGAAACAATTTTAAATAGCAAAATGAATATTAACCAAGTTGAGGTCTCATCATGTGCAAGTTTTCGAGAAGTCAAAAAGAATGTTCAAAGAATTCTAATGAAGAAGATGAAAGCATTAATTTCCCATCAGGCTGTAATCTAAATGAGGGCATGTCCATCTACAATTCTTTTCCGGAACATGAAAGAAATACTACCTTTGATCCAATAACATGGATGCCAAACGATGAAAATGTTTTGAGTTTTTGGCCAAACATGGTGTTAATGACCTTGATTTTTCTGAAACAAAGAAGAAGTATTCTGATAGAGAAAGATGCTTAAATGAAAATGTTTTTATGAGAAAAATGAAAAATGCAGAAATTTCTCCCCAATTTTATTTGGTATACTCAGAAAGTACAAAATCCGTTTTTTGTGCGCCTTGTAAACACTCTGGAGGAGCTTCAGCATTTGCCAGTACTGGGTTATCGGATTGGAAGAACATTAATTCCAGTATCCAATAACATGAAAACTCCGCTCAGCATAAGCAATGTGAACTCATTTTTAAAGAAAGGTCGACAAAAATTCCAAAGAATTTATGTGAACTTTTAGATAGCCAGAAAGAAAAGGAAAACAACATTGGATTGAAGTGTTGAAAAGAGTGATTTCGGTTATTAAGAAATTAGCTAGTAGAGCACTTCCGTTTTGTGGGAAGGTAGAAAAGTTTGGAGAATTGAACAATGGAAATTTTCTTATGGGCTTAGAATTAATTGCAGAATATGACCCATTTTTGAGTGAACATATTTAAACAACATATTAATCTAGGGAGCGGAAGAACTTCTTATCTGACATTGTCTGTATTCAAAGAAATTATCATATTAATGGCAGAAAAAGTGAAAAGAAACATTATTGATGAACTAAAAAATTCGAAGTATTTTTCTATAAGTGTTGATTCCACCCCAGATGTTTCTAATGTGGACCAGCTAGCTTTCATCATTCGATTTGTTGATTCTAAGGGAAAGGCTGTAGAACGTTTTTTAGCATTTCTCGAGAATGTTGGACACAAATTGGAGGATATTGCAAATGCCGTTGTTGAATTTATTTCTAAAAATAACATTGACGTTAAAAATCTCAGGGGGCAGTCGTATGATAACGCAAGAAACATGTCTGGAGCTTATTCAGGATTGCAAGCTCGGATCAAAAATTTAAATAAGTATGCAGATTATGTTCCTTGTTCTGCACATTCTTTGAATTTGATTGGAATATGTGCAGCAGAATCATGTAAGGAAGCTTCGTCATTTTTCAATTTCTTACAGGTGTTATACAATTTTTTTTCATTTTCAACGAGTCGTTGGGTAATACTGTCAAATTGTTTGAAGAAAGGATCAGTCTTTAAAAAAAAATAAGCGATACTCGATGGGCATGCCGAGTTGACGCATGTAAAGCTTTAGCTAACAACTGGGAGGAAATATTTCAAGCATTGTGGAAAATTGAAACTAACAATAAAATGCAACCTCTAATGAGAAGTCAGTCTTTCAACATTCACAAACAAATAGAACGTTTAGAGTTTGCATTCATGGTGGTATTTTGGGGAGCAGTTTTGGAAAGATTTAATGCAGTGGGTTTGCAATTGCAATCAGTTGAAGTAGACATCTCCATTGTTATTGATTTATATAATTCTTTATTCTTATTCATTGAATTGATGTCTGATATGCTGGATTTATATGAATCAACAGCATTTGAGATATCAGCAATTAAGGAATACGACAAGAAAAAAGAAAGAAAGCCAGAACTTCATTTCGACGGTGATGAAAACAGCATCGAGCAAACTGCCAAACAATATTTTAAAAGCAAAACATTTGATGTTGTAATATCTTTTCTGTTGAAAGAATTGCATAGTAGATTGAGTGCTTATGAAATCATTGTAGAAAAATTTGTTTTTTAAAATAAATTAACTGTATTCCGTAGAACAAATAAGTGAAAGTGCTCAACGTCTTTGTGAATTTTATGATAATGGTTTGGAAGAGTGTTTTGTTGAAGAATGTCCACATTTAAAATGTTATTTGACCTCTATTGGTGAAAATAATTCAACAATTTCTTTAATCCAGCTTTGCAACTTTATTAGAGAGAAGAAATTGGAAAGTTTGTTTCCAAATGTTGATATTGCATTGAGAATGTTTTTGTGTATGCATGTAACAAACTGTTGTGCTGAGTGTAGGTTCTCTTTATTGAAAAGATTAAAAAATTACCTGCAATCAAGAATGACTGAAGATCATTTGAATGCGTTAGCAATCTTGGCAGTTGAATCTGAATATACCAAAAATATTGATTTCTTTGATGTAATTGAAATGTATGCAGAAAAGAAAGCAAGATGAAAAATTTAGTCTTGTTTTTTCTATTTTTCTATTACATTATGCAATGCAAATTACTGCTTATAATGATAGTGTAAAATTGAAAATTTTCCTGAAAATGAATCTAAAAACTTTAAGCTAATTTAAAACGAAGAAAAGTTGAATTCAAAAATTATTAACAAAAAATAATATAGCTGCAAACCACCTAGTACATTAAACAGAAATGTTATTATGCATTTTTTAATTTTAATTTTAAGTTGTACCACTGGTACTAAAAAAGAATTGAATCAAAATGAGAATAAAAAGGCTATTGTGGAAAACAAAAAGTGAAGTTTATTATTTAATTTATGCCATATAAAATAATTTTCCTTTGAATTTTAAGGTTTATTTAATTCATCGAAAGATATTAAAACTTGCATTTAAGAACGGATAAGAATAAGGTTCTTTTTATTGAGCCCAATCTTCCAATATGCACCACATTTTCTCAAAATTAAATTTTTAAACACAAAGTTTCAAGTTTATTCTTATGGAATAAATTTTCTTTTTGTGGCAACAGTTGCCGATTTAACACAACATTTTTATTAAAAAATTATACAGTGGAGATGATAAAAGAATAATACTACACTTATTGAATGTCGGGAGTAGACAAAAGACAGGCAATGCAGGACGAAGAAAATCACTTTGAAATCACGAGAGATCATTGGAACCAACCTATTGAAACTTGTCACGGATCTAACCATAAATACTGACAAAGTAATATATTGTTTCTCTGGATTAATATTTAAATTAAATCAATTTATTGAAAAATTGAGGGGCAGGGAAAAAAATTTGGCCTAAGGGTGGCAATTTTCCAAATCCGCCAGTGCATAAATCCTTCCTCTTTCCCCCTTCCTCATCACCTCTCTTTACCAGCTCCCCTGCCTCCCCCATTGTGTACTCATCTTCAAGTCCAGGGATTTCCCTGCACGCCAGCATCTTTCCAGCTCTGTACAGGCAGTCCTCGACATCTATACATAATGTGTTCCTGAAAACGTGTCCGAAAGTCAAATGTACGGATGTCGAACATAGATTTATATGTTATAAGGGGGATTCCGTTCCCAGAAAGCCAAAAAATATTATAAAATCTCTAATTATGGTATAAATGTTTAGTTTTTTGTGCAGGGGCCTTTTAGACACAATCATCGATTTTATAATATATAGAGAGAAGGAAAAATGCAATAAAATATTTAAATAATTGCACAAATAAACACTACTGTACGGACAAAGATGGCAACGTGGTGGAAACTGGTGGCTGGCAACCAGCACCACTCGAAATATTCATTCGTCATTTAGCTGACGTGCGAAAGTCTGATCGGTGCACAAAAGGCGGTTCAGGGGTGTCAATCTATGCTATCTTGGGTACCTTGTATTATCCTAAGGTTATCACACACACAGTGTAATTGATTATTATCTTTTTACTAGAATAAGTGCCCGTTGAATTTCAACGGGTTTAATGAATCTAAATTTTCGTCAATGCAACATGTAAAAATCGCAAGAATAAAATTGTGCACTGTTTTAACCATCAAATATTTCTATATTATGTCTGTTTTAATTAATTAACTAAAATCTCACAAATTCCTTGTGAATAAAATAGTACCTTTCTTTCTACTAAAATAGCCATTGTTACTAGTTTTAAATTGATTATAGCATTAGGATTTCAATTTCATTAAATAAGCAGAATTCCATTTCCAAAAAATTGGTTCAATCTTCAATTGCCTCAGATAATACTTTAAATAGATTTTGGAAAATAATGTACCTCAATATCGTTTATCGTCTGCTCAGCACTCTTGCCTTCTCATTTTCCGAAACAATCACTTTCACCAGTTTTAAATGGATTTCAAACTTAGAAGAGAACTTGATTCAATTCAGTTAAAATAACCACAAATTCCAAAGAAAATCCTTTTATAATATGCAATGTTAACCTAGATTTCATTCATTCTGAAAAGTGAATAAAAGTACCATGTACATATATTTCTTTCAACTAAAATATCCACTCTTAACAGTTTTTAATGGATTAATGCATCAGCATTTCAATTTCATGAAATAGAATTCCGGTAACAAAAAAATTTGTTCAATCTTCAATTGCCTCTGATAATACTTTAAATAGATTTTGGAATAAAATGCACCTTAATATCGTTTAGCGTCCGCTCACCACTCTGGACTTCTCAGTTTCTGAAACAACAACTTCCAATAGTTTTAAATTGATTTTTGCTTTGAAATATACTTGAGTCAATTCAGTACAACTTCTGCTTTACATACTGTAAATTCCAAAGTAACTCCTTTTATAATAGGCAATACTAGCCTTAGTAATTAATTTTTGATTTATGATTCAATTTCATTGGGTACTGTCTTTGCGAAGCAGCAACTACTTGCTGTATAGAGTAAGTATAATGAAAGAAATAACTTCGAAAAAATACATATTATTTATATATTTTTTCAGGAACCTCATTTCTTTTCGTTGTTAAACTAAAAATTAAATTTTTACTTTTATTTACTAATTAAAATCACATATTTATTACTAACTATGTTTAAATGGCTTTCCGTATTGAAAAATTACTTGTTAATGCATGGGTATGGCTGTGTTTATAACTTTCAATAATGTGTTTATAACTCCCGATATTGTGTTTATAACTGCTGATAATGTGTTTATAACTCCTGATATTGAGTTTATAACTGCTGATAATGTGTTTATAACTACCGATATTTTGTTTATAACTACTGATACTTTGTTTATAACTACCGATACCCCTGTAAGAACAAACAATCTGAGTTACACTTTTATATACAGTAAAAGCTCATTTTAACAGGACCCGGTCTACCGACAAACTCGCTCTAACGGCATCTTCGGTGAAATGACATTTTCCAATTGTCTAACAGATGTTGCCACAGTTATGACTGATCATCTTTAAGCTTAACCACATATTGCAAGTAGTTCCCCTTCTGCTTCAAGGTGTCAACAATTGTGATGTACAGCGTGATAATTTTGTTTTTTTTTAATGCCGGAATTTAAATAGGCAGTCGAGGGTCTTGCTGCCAGATTTAATTTTGGCCATTTAAATATTTATCGTATGTTTTCTGAAAAAATCTCATAACTCACGAACTATTGGTGAGAAAACGTTCAAATAAAAGGCATTTGATTGTAAAAGTAATGAAGAATCATATCTTTCTCCTTTTTATGTGAAAGAAATATGTCAAAATAACATACTGCCAAACAAACGTAATATAAAACAAAAAATAAAAATATTAACTATTTTTACTCAATTTTTTGTCTGTAAATTTCCTACTCACTCTACAGCTGATGCAATCCCAGTGTTTTTTTGTCCTCTAGAGGCTTGGGCCGATGTGTTACTCCTCAAAGCAAGGTGCAACACACAGACCCACGTCACACACCTTGCATTTGTATTTCGTCCTCATATATTTGTCTTTTGAAGAACACACATGACATCTCATGCGGTTTCCCATGATCGGCCAATGTTTGTTTTCCTTGGCCTCCAAATGCTTAAGTTAGGTGTCGGTAGCACTAGATCTTCCCCTTGGTATTGCCTGAAAAGGAAGGGCCCTAGAACCCTCTCTGCTTCATGTTCTCTGAAGGAATGAGCAAGGCAGTTCGGAAGATACGCAAAATAAAGAAGAAAATGACTGAAGGACCTTAGGGTTTGAGCTGAGTCACTGGGTTCAGTTAATTGAATCTCTTTGGGATGCAAGGTAGGGTGGTCCTGCAGCGGAGGCTTATTTTGAAAGAAACACTCGAGTATTATTTATGCTCCCCTCTGCTAATCCTTAAGACCTCCGGCCTTACGAGAGGAGGAAGATTAGAGGGGTGGCTGTGGTCATCCTCCTCTCATCTATCCATCATCTCCATTCCATGACCAAAATGACGTGAGCGGCATTGGAAGTAAGTGTGCCGTTCGGCAGATAGCCCCCACATAACTGCCGGCACGCTGGCATGCCATTTGGGGCAGATAAAGGTCAAAGTTATTTTATAAACGTTTTAAGATACGTACCCTAAAGAACACTAGAAGCAGAAGCAGCAGAAAACACGGGAAGCGAATGACGCTGCTGACTTTGCGACAGAAAATTGACATTACCCCAATGTCTGGTTAATGGGATATTAATTAATGGGTATTGTATTGTATTTTGGATGTTTTTGGCTTTTTAAAACATATTTATAGTTCTAAACAGTCTGAACTGATTTTTATTGAAATTATGGGCACAGAGGTAAGCAATCGTCATTTTTTCCACATTCAAATTTGGGGTTTGAGCAACATCGGCATATTGTTGATACCTATAAAGTTAATCGAAACATGAAGTATCACTTGTTGGATATAAAGTTATGTAACTAAATGCCAATACAATACAAGAAAAAATTTAGTGCTCATTGTGTATTTTAATTTTCAGTTAATCAAATTTTTAATCCAAAAATACAATGCAGTTCTAAATCACTTACCATTAAGATACACTTAATATTTACTATAATACGGTTGTTGAAATATAGGAGTTTAAATTGATAAACTGCATCTATTGGTAACATGTCTCAAACATTACTTGCCTTATTTTAGCACGAGGAAATCAAAGAATTTCCATTTGAAAAGTCTTTTATCTGTGTATTTTCCTGTATACACACACATGGTAAACAGTAAAATTTTTACCTCTAAAAAAATTATTGAGAAGGGATACGTAAGGTCTTACTCTAACTGAAAAAGGTTGGAAACCACTGCCCTACATCAACTTTTCTGGACCTGCAGACCCCCTACAATCAGGGATGCACAAACAGCGCTCCCAGAGCGCGCACGCTCCAAGCGCGCCCGCGGGCGCACGGCAGAGCATTTATTGTGGTGATAGCGGGGGAGGGGAAGCTTCCCCTCTCCCTGCACTGTCCTCACTCTCTCCTACTCTTATTGTCCTTTTCTAGTCTTATGACGCAGCGAGTAGCCTATTAGAGCATTTTCCCTCTCCACCACCACTTTAAGCTTTCGAGAGGCGCGAATATGAAGTACACCTTTGCCAAATTGCCAGCGATCCGCTCTTGATAGTAGCATGGGAAGAAAGCGTAAACGTGGTAGATCTGGCAACACTGTCGAACTCGGAGAGATGTGAACAGCATAGTAGTATTGTACCAAATATTGACAGATTAGTTCTTAACAAGCACCAGAAAGTGTAAATTAATAAATACATTAAACTAGTGAATGTCTGAAAGTGAATTAATGAGAAATTATTGTCATTATTAACGCATTACACACCTGAATAAAAAGGTATTTTTGTTATAACACCATCATCACCCATCTTAACAATATTCGCGATAATATTAGAAGAACTGGCCGAGCGTGCGAAGATGCGTCCCTAGCTCTCTTCTGAAGTCGCGTGGTGAGGGTAACGCATTCTCTCTCGCACACTGTCTGTCTCACTTGGGCAGAGCGCGTCGTCTCCTCAGGCGCGCTCGCGGGCGCTCCGCGTGCTCTCGAGTTGTGCATCCCTGCCCTAAATCAACTCCTCTGGAGATCAATTTATTTTACACAATTCTTATTTTCTTTATAAATTAATTGAAAAAAAACTGCAAACATTGCGCAGGTACAGTTAGTTAACCTAAAAATAACAGCTCAACTGGATAATTTAGTGTCACCAGAATTATTATTATTACCCTAATTCATGACTTTTCTCCAAATCTGCTCTTCTAATTGACAGACGACAGCAGTGTGACACTGTGGGATATATTCATATCCACGTATTAGCGAACTTGCGATTTGGTGACTTGTCACGAAATTCGTAAAAGCAAAAAAAATTTGTAAAGCAAAAAATCGAGTACCAAAATTTAAATGGCATTAAAGCAAAAATTCGTAAAACAAGTGTTTGTGAATCTAGAAATGGGTGTATTGTTATTTATTGTTCTTTGTGGCTATTTCTTTGTTCATAACTGTTTGTTCTTTATTTTTGGTTTGTGGTTTTGGTTCTTTTGTAGGTTTTTGATTATTCTTTGCGTTTCGTCTGTCAACGTTTTACTCTTCTTTTTTCTTAGAGGAAGTGTATATAACTGAAGCATGGCAGACAAATGACATGTACAGATGTGTATGGTACGAACATAAAATTTAGCCCTGATCTACCTGGAATTCAGTATTAGCAGCACACAGTGAAGATTTACGTAAAATTAATGATATAGTGCTTTGATCTAATCAAGGTCATGAGGTCATGTATTGCAGCCTAGATATTGCAAAGCGTAAAGGTGTCCGTCAGACAGATGAAGATATTCAGTACAGCATCAATTACTTGAATTCCGTAAAACTAGCTGGCCTCTCACTGCAGAGATGAAAATTAAAATATTAATTATGATATTAATTCAGAACTTGAGCCTCAATGATAGCCTGTGCAATGGAACCTCTTTAAAGGTTTATCCGCTCTACCAAAACAAAATATGTGCACAAATTGTAGCAGGTGCAGAATCTGGAAATTCTTGGATAAAATCTATTGCGGATTAAAATAAATTAGCATTTATTGTCTTAAGCAATACAACATATTATGGTTTTAAATGGGGCATAACATTTTAATGTAATATATGTAAATTCTGAAAGATAATTAGAATGCACGTTTGTCATTTATAAATTATATGTTAGAGCTAGATATGGAAAAAATTTGAGGTCTGTGCATTGGGCGAATTTGCCGCATGGAGCGTGGCAGTGAGTATGGTGCCTAATGTATATATAATATTTTTATCCACTGCAAATTGATGTCCTTTTGCCATTGCAGGAGGATGGCGTATGAGAATTGCTCTTGCCCGAGCCCTTTATGTCCGCCCTCATTTGTTGCTATTGGATGAGCCCACCAACCACCTTGATCTGGATGCATGTGTATGGCTGGAAGAAGAGTTGAAAACGTGAGTGCAGCATCATTGCAATAAACAAAAATGACATTTAATCATTTACAGTATTTCCTGGCACATAAAACATGCCCCAATTTTAAAACAAATTTCAGAAAAAATATGCATACATTTTAGCTTAACAAATTTACAAGAACAAAAACATTAAATGTTTATTCATTGTAGAAGCCTAGAAAATTGTCGTCATTGCTGCTACAGTCATCATCACTAGCACTTTTACAGGAATCTTCACAATCTTCATACAGCTGATCATCTTCAGTGCCATCTAGTGCATTGCTAATTCCACATTTTAAGAATGGATTTTTACCAAATTGCAAGAGTTTTTCACCCACTCACAAATGCCCGAAATCGAGGACCTTTTCATTTGTCCTGTTGGTATCACATCATAATTTGGTTTCTCCAGCCATTTTGTCCACTCCTCGCGAATGAATGCCTTAAATGGTTTATTAACCCTAGAAAAACTAACTTAGAATCTGTGACGTGCAGTACTAAGTAGAGTCCAAAAGTGCCCGTGGAACCATCCATCTTCTCTATAAATTTAAATAAGCAGCCATTTTGTGTTTGGTTTTTAGTAAATAAATTTAATTATTATTACAATTTATTAATGAAGCTTTTATTATAAATGGTGTCATTATTATAAGTTTAATTACAGGTAGTAATCATTCTCGTCATTGTCTCACATATGCATGGAAAAATGCTATTTTGGAATGAGTTTGGAAAACGTTTGATGCATTTTGAACATGAAGCATTTGCTTTTGTTACATTGTCTTTTAATCTTTTTTTTGGCCTATCTCCTATACAGTAGTAGTACCTTCCCCTAGCTCTGGCTGTTGAGTTTGAAATTGTTGGTAAACAATTCATGTTCAGCGCTCTTTGAAGACTACTTTCCATTGCCAATACTATATGTTTTTGTAGACCTTCTAGGTTGACTACTCTTTGTTCCATAAGTGGTTTTATAAGTTGCTCTCTCATTTCTAGAAGAAATAGTTTGCATCCATTCATTTTCTTTTGATTCCAATGTGATTTATTTAGAATAAAAATTGTAAAACTATTCAGAGCAGCATTATCATGAGTGTGTAAAATAATAAGAGAGGTCATCTCTTTGTTCCTCTTTTTAATAACTTTTATATTAACCTCACTCGATATATATATGTGTGTATGCACGCGCAGTGCACGCGTGTGTGTGTGCACACGTGTGTGTGAGTGAGTGTGTGCCTCTCTTGTGGTGACGAAGGGATCATCCCGAAAGCTCTAACCTCTACAAATGTCTCTCTCCAACATCCCAGCGGCTCTATTTCCGGTAAGTGTTCACTGGGTTTCCTTCAACACCTAGTTGCCCTAAAAAAAAAAAAAAAATATATATATATATATATATATATATATATGTGTTTAGGGCAACTAGGTGTTGAAGGAAACCCAGTGAACACTTACCAGAAGTAGAGCCGCTGGGGTGTTGGAGATATATATATATATACCGTATTCACCCGAATCCAAGACGACCCTGAATCTAAGACGACCCCCCATTTTGATGATTCCAAAAGAGAAAAACGCTCAAATTGACCTTCATGACTACAAAAATTATAAATCTTGTGAAATATTTATTTTCTCTTATACTTTTCTTTTAACATTTTAAAATCATAAGATCACATCACAAATAGAACCATTCAGGTTTTCAAACAAATTAAATGGTAGCATTCATTTTAAGATAACATTAAAAATAAAGTAAATACATTGAAAGAATACACTCATTTCAGGACAACAAAAAAACATTTCAATCCAAGTGCTGCATAAAATCATTTTATTGTGTTAGTCATCATCACTGTCTATGCAACCTTCACTATTTTCCTCTGCTCGCTATCTTTATCACTCTCAACTTCATCATCAGTCTCCCACAAAACATCATCCTCACTCCCATCCATGGCATTAGATAAGCAGCATTTCTTAAATCCTTTCACTATTACTTTTGCATTTATTTGTTGCCACGATGCCTTGATCCATTGGCAGAGCATTGCAACTTCAGGTTTCTTAAGATTTCCTTTTGGTGTTAAAGTGTGAGTTCCACTCTGTAACCACTCAGAATACAAAACCTTTAAATTATTTTTAAAACACTTATTGACAGCAACATCTAAAACTTGAAGTTGCGATGTCATTCCTCCAGGTATTACAATAAGATCAATATTCATCGCACTCATTATGTTTTTAATTTCAGGAGATGTGTCCTTGAATGCATCCAGTGAAAGCATTGCTCTTTGTTTCAGTAAAGCTCCTGGCCGTCTATTCCACACCACATGTAACCAATCTCTCATTAGTTCTTTAGTCATCCACCCCTTTTCTTGACACATTATTCCACTTGGCAAATGTTTCTTAGGCATTGTTTTCCACTTTAGAATCACATATGGTGGTAATTTAGTCCCATCTGCTAAAACCGCCAACATTACCGTGACTCGCATTTTTTCGTTGCCTGTAGTTTTAATTAGGACGGACTTCGCACCTTTTTCGTTCACAGTATAATTAGATGGCATGTAGAAGAAAACCGGAGTTTCATCGGCATTTCCTATTTGGCTCAAAAGGTAATTATTGGTTTTTCTAAGTCCAATTACGTATTTCTGGTAAGCGAGAAGTTTTTCAACATAGTCTTCTGACAATTTCTGACACAGCGAAGTTCGTCGCCGTAAAGAAAAATTATTTCGTCGCATCATTCTCACACACCAACTTCTCCTGGCCTTGAATTCTTGCAATGATATATTAAGTCATCTAGTAATTTCATTAGCTTTAAGTATAATACTTTCAGTCGAAACAGGCATACCGTTCTTCCTCATGGTGCGCACAAACTTGACTACTTCTTCTTCAGTGCCATGAAATCGGCCTAATTTTGGACCACTGAGCGACTTCCTTGTGGCTTTGGCATTTTCTAGTTCCTGTTTTGAGAGTTTCCATCCACGCACATTTGCCTCAGATACACCGAACTTTCTACTCGCATCACAGTTATTAGTTTTTTCGGCGTAATTTATCACGATCAGCTTAAAATTTGTATCTTAGCTCCGTCTAATTCCTTTGTTAACTTTCCCTTTGCACTCGTGCCACGTACTTCAACATCATCTGTCATTTTAACTTAAGGGTTGTGCATTTAAATCAAGAATGCACAACTCAAAGTTACTGTCACACTTAGTGAATCGCGGTGCGTCGTTTGAAAGGGGAATCCCAATGATTTCCGCTCTCATTTGTTTTAACATTGCGGTTGGCATTACGTGCAAGGTGAAAGTACGTCTGTGTTATGATCGTCGACGATGATTATTAGTCTAAATAATTATTATTCCCGTCATGTTTTTCTTATTGTTATTACTATTTGTTTATTTCACGTCTTTATGTACGTACTTGAATTTGCTGTTGTGAATTGTTTACTCTAATATACCATTTGTTGTAAAAACCACTGATTAAATGCTCAAATATACTTCGTATCCGAATGTAAGACGACTCTTGATATTTACAGCTGAAAATTTGGAAAAAAAGGTCGTCTTAGATTCAGGTGAATACGGTATATATCATCATCATAGGTATTCTGTCCGTTGACAGGACCGTGATTATTCTAGGTTAAACTTTGTTCTCCATATACTCCTATTTTCCGCAGTTTTCTTCATGTCTTGATAGCTCTCTTTCCCTTTCAAGTCATTACTAGCTGAAACCTTTTCCTACCTCTTTTTCCGTCCAGTTTTCCTTCTAGCACTTCTTTAATCATGCACTCTCTCCTCAGGTAATGCCCAATCCATTTCGCCTTCCTCTTTCTGATAGTCTGTATAATCGTTCGCTTCTCTCCTATTCTTCGTAGTACTTCCTCATTTTTCACCCTATCTGTCCATTTTATCTTCAGCATTCTTCTCCATGTCCACATTTCGAAGCTTTCCAAGTATTTAATATCATTTTTCCTTAGAGTCCATGTTTTTGCTCCGTACAAAGCTATACTCATACATAGCATTTTATCAACCTCTTGCGGATTTCCTGCTTTATATTTCCCGTTAGCAGGAGTTTCTTTCTTCTGAAAGTGGATTTTGCTTTTGTTATTCTAGTCCTGATTTCATCTGTACATTTTGCTTCTCTCGTTATGATGCTTCCAAGGTTTTTATAATATGAAACTTGTTCTAATGGCTTTCCTCCAATACTTATGTTCAAATTTTCTTCTTCTTCCGATTTTGAAATCTCCCGTGCCTTGTTACGCTTCCTGCATTAGTCTCTCTCTATATATATTGAATAGAATCGGCGATAGACAGCAGCCCTGTCTTACTCCTCTACCGATATGTACTTCGCTGGTGTCCGTATTCTCCAACCTGACCTTTACAACTTGATTCAGATATAGATTCATGATCAGTCTCCTGTCTTTCCAGTCTACACCTATATCCTTTAATATCCTCATCAGCAGTACCCAATTTACTCTATCAAAGGCCTTCTGCCAGAATAATCACGGACCTGTCAACGGACAGACTGCCTATGATGATGATGATGTATATATATGTGTATATATGTGTATATATGTGTATATATATATATGTATATGTATGTACATATATATATATATATATATATATATATATATATATATATATATATATATATATATATATATATATATATATATATATATATATATATATATATATATATATATATATATATATATATATATATATATATATATATATATATATATATATATATATATATATATATATATATATATATATATATATATATATATATATATATATATATATATATATATATATATATATATATATATATATATATATATATATATATATATATATATATATATATATATATATATATATATATATATATATATATATATATATATATATATATATATATATATATATATATATATATATATATATATATATATATATATATATATATATATATATATATATATATATATATATATATATATATATATATATATATATATATATATATATATATATATATATATATATATATATATATATATATATATATATATATATATATATATATATATATATATATATATATATATATATATATATATATATATATATATATATATATATATATATATATATATATATATATATATATGCGAGTATATGTTTCTCCGTCGCTGAAGAAGGGCATCAGCCCGAAAGCTCCATTTTTGTGTAGTTTTTGTTCTTTTGTGTTTTTCGTGTGTCCTCAGCACCCCCAGCGGCTCTTCATTCTAGGTAAGTGTCCACTGGGCTTCCTCCAACACCTTGTTGCTACCCTTATTATTACCTTTCCTTTTCCTTAAGTATTTATATATATATATATATATATATATATATATATACACAGGGTGTTTCAAAATTATTGCGACAAAATAATAGTGCAAAAGCAGAGAATAACTAGATCTAAGATGCTCGTATCAGTTTTGCGCTAAGCCCATCTATTTACGAGAAAAGTAGATGTCTGTATTTTGACGTAACGTCCTGGCGCGTACTTTGAATTGAGAACGCGGTTGTCGCGTGTTGCTGCTGACCGTTTGAGTTTCCTGCCGCTTTACAAGTCAACTGTGCGCCCAATTCTACTGAGCAACCACTTCGGGGCATAGCGCCACACTCCTGCTATCATGGGGGCACTCGGTTGAGCGGCAGAGCGTCAACCGACGGAGTGGAGGAAACTGGGGGGGGAGGCAAAATGCTTCAGGCAGCGGCTTAGCAGAAGTGAGGTCTTGAAAGAGAATGCTAACTTTCACCCACACCCTATTCTAGAAACGATCATTTTGACTTGTTTGCTACATGGCAATGGCGCCTGTGCAGTATTCGTATGCAGAACTATCGGACATGCAACTGGCATATGGTACAGCAATGGGGAATGCAATGGAAGCAGCACGCCTTTATGCAGATCGCTTACCGAATCGTCGGCATCCCAATCATGCACTGTTTGCATGCATCGACAGAAGATTCAGCGAAACCGGCATACTGTTACCTCGTTCTTCTTTAGCTGGACGACCGAATGGCCCGCACACAACGTTTGGAAGAGGAGATGTTAGAGGCCATAGACGAGTAGCCGTCTACAAGCAAGCGCACCATTAGTCGCGATGTTGGTGTTCCCCATAGCACTGTCTGACGGATACTACATGAGCAGCAACTGTATTCGTTCCTCAAGCAGAAAGTGCAAGACATCACTGCACTGCATTACCCTCGAAGATTACAATTTTCTCGGTGATTTCTGCACAGGTGCGTGGACGATCCACAGTTTCCATCTCAGATTTTGTTTACCGATTAACCTTCATTTACTAGGGAGGGTTTATCGGGAAACAATCATATCTGGGCCGATGAGAACCCAAATGGCATGGCAATGCGCAGATATTAGGAAAGATTTTATGTTTGGGCTGGAATTGTCAGCAATTATTTGATCGGGCCCTATGTTCTCCCTCGTCGACTGGATGGGCAATTATACCGGCAATTATTGGAGGAAGTACTACCAGAGCTGTTGGAAGATATTCCCCTTCATGTATGCCAATTAATGTGGTTCTGTCATGACAGAGCGCCACCACACTCCAAACAAACAACCACGCAGTACTTGAACGAACGATTTCCTTGGTGGTGGATAGGACGCGGTGGGCCAGTTTCCTGTCCACAGCGCTCGCCATATCTCACGCCCATGGACTTCTTTTTATGCGGCTATCTAAAAACAATTGTCTACAGTACGCCGGTCTAGAGGGAGGAAGATCTCTTCCCGAGGATCATGGACGCATGTCGGCAACTCCGCCAAAATCTTCCAGCGTGTCTGCCGTTCTCTACAGCACCGTTGCGAACTTTGTGTTGAAGTTAGCGGTCGCCATTTTGAACACTTGCTATAATTCGACTGCAATTGCTAAATAAATTTAGCAATAAACATTTAAAATAACCTGCGTTAATGTTTCATTTACTTGTCTCTCATCCTACCAAATGTCTCCTGCTAAAGGCGGTTCACCTCCGCCGTTACTTTCTCAAGTCCCACGGTCTGCCTATCCATCTGTTTTTACCGTGATCGCATTCTCAATTTAAAGTACGCGCCAGGACGTTACGTCAAAATACAGACACCTACTTTTCTCGTAAATAGATAGGCTTAGCGCGAAACAGGTACGCGCATCTTCGATCTAGTTACTCTCTGCATTTGTGCTATTATTTTGGCGCAATAATTTTGAAACACCCTGTATACATACACACACACACACGCGCGTGCGTGCGTATACACATATATATACATATATCTATAATGTATAGATGCTTCTTACACATGACATATATATCTATAATATATAGATGCTTCTGACAGATGATATATACAAGTAAATGTGTGCTTGCATTCTGCAAGCATTTTCTCTCACCTTAAAGTGAAAATAAAAGCCGAAAAATAATTTTCGATGCATAAGTTCACATATCGGCTCCGAATTACGTGTTTTTCTATTTCGAAAATATTGGGGTAAAAACAACCCCTAAAATTTATAATTATAACACATTTATAGGTTTTTATCATTTGTTACGAATACCTCACATTTATGCAAGATTTCATGAATGTAGCACCTATAGAAGTGCATTTATATGAATTTCATTGTTTAAAATTTAATAATGTTTAACAGCCACAACAATAGATATTTCTAAATTTTTCCATGTTATTTACCAAAGGAACATTATTTCCTAACTCTGTTAAAATTTGCAGCTTCCTGGGTCTTAAGAAAGAACATAAGCATTAGTCAAATTTTTAAACATTTAAGAATTTATTACGGCCTAACGAATAAAAATTTTCAAATTTCTATATTCCCGTTTTCATTATTTGGCAAATTATACCTCTTCAAAAAATTTCAGCTTCAAAGCACATTTAGAAGTACCTAAACCATGAAATGTTAGTAAAATGGTTTATAATTTTTAACGGCCAAGAAAATATACATTGTTGCAATTTTCGAATTATTCCTCCGATTATTTTTTTCGGTTCACCTATGTATTAAATTCCAGCTCACCAACTATTGTAGTTTGGGCCAGACATTAGTATCCTCCTATATATATATATCCTATCATTCTATAAGCACTCTTCTTACAGAGGAGGATATACGATACTAGTGAACGTGTGCTTGCATTCTGCAAGCATTTTCTCTCACCTGAAAGTAAAAATAAAAGCCTAAAAATTACTTTCAATGCATAAGTTCGCATCTCGGCTCCGAATGACGTGTTTTTCTGTTTCGAAAATATTGGGGTAAAAACAACCCCTAAAATTTACAATTATAATACATTTATAGGTTTTTATCATTTGTTACGAATACCTCATATTTATGCGAAATTTCATCCATGCAGCACCTCTAAGAGTGCATTTATATGAATTTCATTGTTTAAACTTTTTTAATTTTTAACAGCCACGGCAATAAATATTTCTAAAATTTTCAATGTTATTTACCACCGGGACATTATTTCCTAACCCTGTTAAAATTTTCAGCTTCCTGGATCTACAGAAAGTACATAAACATTAGTCAATTTGTTAAACATTTGAGAATTTATTACGGCCGAACGAATAAATATTTTCAAATTTCTATATTCCCGTTTTCATGATTTGGCGAATACTACACGTAGAAAAAATTTCAGCTCGATAGCGCATTTAGAAATACCTAAACCATGAAATGTTAGTAAAATAGTTTATAATTTTTCCCGGCCAACAAAATAAACATTGTTGCAATTTTCCAATTATTCCTACGATTATTTTTCTCGGTTCACCTATGTATTAAATTCCAGCTCTCCAGTTATTGTAGTTTGGGCCAGACATTAGTATCCTCCTATATATATCCTATATCCTATATCGTATCATTCTATAAGCACTCTTCTTACAGAGGAGGATATAGGATACTAGTGAACGTGTGCTTGCATTCTGCAAGCATTTTCTCTCACCTGAAAGTAAAAATAAAAGCCGAAAAATTACTTTCAATGCATAAGTTAGCATCTCTGTTCCGAATTACGTGTTTTTCTGTTTCGAAAATATTGGGGTAAAAACAACCCCTAAAATTTATAATTATAATACATTTATGGGTTTTTTCATTTGTTACGAATACCCCGCATTTATGTGAAATTTCATGCATGCAGCACCTCTAAGAGTGCATTTATATGAATTTCATTGTTTAAAATTTTTTTAATTTTTAACAGCCACAGCAATAAATATTTCTAAAAGTTTCAATGTTATTGCCCACCGGGACATTTTTTCCTAACACCGTTAAAATTTTCAGCTTCCTGGATCTACAGAAAGTACATAAACATTAGTCAATTTGTTAAACATTTGAGAATTTATTACGGCCGAACGAATAAACATTTTCAAATTTCTATGTTCCCGTTTTCATTATTTGGCGAATTCTACAGGTAGAAAAAATTTCAGCGTTATAGCGCATTTAGAAATACCTAAACCATGAAATGTTAGTAAAATAGTTTATAATTTTTCCCGGCCAACAAAATAAACATTGTTGCAATTTTCCAATTATTCCTCCGATTATTTTTCTTGGTTCACCTATGTATTAAATTCCAGCTCTCCAGCGAGGCAACTGCATAGGACCTAGAGACTTGAAATTTGGCTCGATTATAGAATTTTCATGGCAAACTAAGATAAAATTGCAAAATTGCAAAAATTTCTATTTTTAATGTGTGGTTTTGCCCTTTTTCGGCCCCATACGAGTGTGATAATTATAAGGCACTTCTTAATGAGATACAAACTTGAAATTTGGCAGAATTATGGGTTTTTAGTTACAACATATGGAAAAAATCTGAGACTGTAATAATTCTTAATGTTAGGGGCTGTTTTGCTCCATTATTACTCCATACGAGGATTAAAATTATAAGGCACTTCTAAATGAGGAAGAAACTCCAAATTTGACATGGTTATATGATTATGTACAACATCGCTTGGGAATAATTTGAATTTGTACAAATGCTAAAATTTGAAAATGCTTGCAGAATGCAAGCACATAACAACAAGTATATATATATATGTATATATATATCATGTGTAAGAAGCGTCTGTATATTATAGATATATGATATATGTAGGATATAGGAGGTTAATAATGTCTGGCGCAAACTACTATACTTGGAGAGCTGCAATTTAATACCGAGGTGAACAAAGAGAAATAATCAGAGGAATAATTGCAAAATTGTAACAATGTGTATTATTTTGGCCGCTAAAAATTATAAACTATTTTACTAACATTTCGTGGTTTAGGTATTTCTAAATGCGCTATCGAGCTGAAATTTTTTCTACGTGTAGTATTCGCCAAATCATGAAAACGGGAATATAGAAATTTGAAAATATTTATTCGTTCGGCCGTAATAAATTCTCAAATGTTTAACAAACTGACTAATGTTTATGTACTTTCTGTAGATCCAGGAAGCTGAAAATTTTAACAGAGTTAGGAAATAATGTCGCGGTGGTAAATAACATTGAAACTTTTAGAAATATTTATTGCTGTGGCTGTTAAAAATTAAAAAAATTTTAAACAATGAAATTCATATAAATGCACTTCTAGAGGTGCTACATTGATGAAATTTCGTATAAATGTGAGGTATTCGTAACAAATGATTAAAACCTATAAATGTACTGTAATTATAAATTTTAGGGGTTGTTTTTACCCCAATATTTTCGAAACAGAAAAACACGTCATTCGGAGCCGAGATGCGAACTTATGCATTGAAAGTAATTTTTAGGCTTTTATTTTTACTTTCAGGTGAGAGAAAATGCTTGCAGAATGCAAGCACACGTTCACTAGTATATTTATATATACTAGTTAATATGTGCTTGCATTCTGCAAGCATTTTTGAATTTAACATTTTTACAAATTCAAATTATTCCCAATCGATATTGTACATACTGATATAACCGTGTCAAATTAGGAGTTTGTAGCTCATTTAAAAGTGCCTTATAATTTTAATCCTCGTATGGAGTAATAATGGAGGAAAACAGCTCCAAATATTATGAATTTTTACACTCTCAGATTTTTTCCACCTGTTGTAACTAAAAACCCATAATTCTCCCAAATTTCAAGTTTGTATCTCATTAAGAAGTGCCTTATAATTATCTCATTCATATGGGGCCGAAAAGGGCAAAACTACCCATTAAAAATTGGAATTTTTGTAATTTTATAATTTTATCTTAGGTTGCAATGAAATTTCTATAACCGTGCCAAATTTCAAGTCTCTGGGCAGCAGCATCACCTTTTTTGTTCTCGAATGGGACAATAATGGGGCAAAACAGCCCCAAAAATGAGGATTATATCAATATCAGATTTCCTTCATTAGGTTTAGTTTAACATTAACAGCATTAAGATATAAGCCTCTGATTCCCATTAAAAGCTTACCCATATGAAAGCATTAAGCCTGTTGCTAGGAAGCCTATTGTTAGACCAAAAAAAATTGCCACTTTTTTCCGATAAAAACTATAAATTTACGCTAATTCTACTCGGATTTGAATTCTGTCTTCAAAAATAAGAAACTAAAATTTATATCCAATCCGATAGTATAAGTCCCGAGTTCGTATCTTGACGGGAAGTAATTTTAAATATAAAAACCTCTACACCAATTTACATGTTTTCTTATCGGAGAAAAATGGGGAAAAAAGTCCCTCAAAATAGGAATTTCATCAGTTTCGGATTTTTTCCTCTGGTTGTGACTAAAAACCTATAATCCTACCAAATTTCAAGTTTCTGGCACATCTGGAAGTGCCTCATAATTTTGTATCCTCCTATATATATATATATATATATGATATATATATATATCATGTGTAAGAAGCGTCTTTATATTATAGATATATATATATATATATATATGGGGCAAAAAGGGGCCAAATTAGCCCCTCAAAGTGGGAATTTCGAAAGTTTCGGATTTTTTCCTTCGGCTGTGACCAAAAACCTATAATCCTACTAAGGAAGCCGAAGGAAAAAATCCGAAACTGGCAAAATTCCTATTCTGAGGGGCTATTTTGGCCCCTTTTTGCCCCATTTTTCGCCCATAAGGAAACGTAAATTGGTGTAGAGGTTTTTATATTTGCACTTTAAAAATATTTCCCATCAAGATACGAACTCGAGACTTAAACTGTCGGATAGGATATAAATTGTAGTTTCTTATTTTTGAAGACAGAATTTCAATCCGGGTAGAATTAGTGTAAATTTATAGTTTTTATCAGAAAAAAGTGGTAATTTTTCTGGGTGGCAACAATTGGCTACCTAGGCAACCAGCTTAATGCTTTCATATGGGTAAGCTTTTAATGGGAATCAGAGTCTTATATTTCTCCTTTAAAACCTTACTAGCGTAATTCCCATTGAATTATCTACGGGAGTAAAGATTCGATCGTCCAAGCTATTTATGGAGATCAAATTGGCATCAAGAACATTAATTGTATTGAAAGTCATTTCCTTCTCTCACCCTCCCTCCCTTTGTCCCCTCCCTCCCTCTCTCTCTCTCTCGTATTAATAGCAATCAAAGCACGTTTACGCCCATAATGATTGTGTAATAGTACTGATTACTTACCTTTGATATTACTCGTGTTGCACTTCATTGATTTGTATACGACAAGAAATGTCTTCAGCCTTGATATCCAGATTAATTGAATATAACACCGCCTCCACCAGTAAAAGGTAACATGCAGGTAATTTCACCAAATTTGAAGTAACGAGTATAATAAATGTTAAAATATTAAAGTTATTTATAAAAATGTATTTTTATACCCATTACTTGTTATAGAATATAGCCTCACCATTTGATCAACTGCATCCATGCCTCCCTTTGTTGAATTGTAGTAAAGATTTATGTCACTTCTTTTTTTTGTGTCGTCCACTTTATTATCATTTATTGTCATAGCTTACACCCATTTGATTTAGAAGACCCATGAGAGCATAAATTTCTGTGACATTGGTGTTTTTTATATTTACCCTATCAACTTCTTCGTTGTTGTACAGTAAGTCCTCAATTTAAATCGTCCCGCTCTACATCGTTTTGATATAATATCATTGCAAAAAATTCCCACTCACCTTGGCACTTTGTTGTGCTGCTTTGCCACTGTAGTAACTAGCTACAGTGATAATGACTATCTATGCGATTTCCTTAATGTAGCTGAATATATCCTCAAATGGATTCTCTGTAATAAAAAATTGCACGAAAAACATCACTATGGAATAATTAGAAATAAATTATCTTATTTTATGGCCTGACTGATGTATTTTTTCGTTGAAAATTGTTTTAGAATGTTTTGCGACTCATTGGATGTAAGAGAGCTGGTGGCTACATCATATTTGCCAAGTTAGCCTCTCTTGTCCTTAAACAATATCTGTTCATTTAACGTGAAAGTCGTTATTTTATTTCTACCACCATTTCCCTCTTACTTTCTGTTACTTTGATTTAACATCATTTTGTGCTATTTTAAATGACAATAATTTTCATGTAAATATTAAATTTACCTCATTAGAAAAAGTCTTGCATGGCCTCTTTCATAACTGAAGTACATATGTTTTCATATCTAACATTGTTACTGGATGTATTTTTTTGTATCTAAAAGCAATGTTGATTCGAGTGTAGGATCAGGCAAATGAGGAGAGGGGGAGAATGATATTTGAGTCAGCAGACATGCCCGAATGTGCACCCCTCCCTCTCAGTAGAAGAAATACAGTGCATCTCTTCTCTTATGATGCCTGCAAAGTCATCTAATTTGTAACTTCAAACAGATCGGGACATGTATTCAGTCAGATTTTTTTCTCCCTATTGGCATCGCTTATTCCGTCAAGGCAGTTTATTTTTTATTTATTGTCTGACAATTACGGTTGATTTTTTGATTTGTTAAATTGCACACAACCCTTAAATATGGCTGAAAATGTGTGTAAAGTGCTTCAGCGAAGAGATATCATAAATCTATCAATTTGGCGAGTAAATTAGGGGTGCTATGGCGTTTTTAAGCTGGAGAGTAGGGTCATGAAAATCAGGTTTTGTTATACATTGTTTCACTTTATGTTCCATTTACCGGGAACGTATCCTTGATGTAAATTGAGGACTTATAGTACTGGACAATAATATTTATGATTTCTGGTATAATTAGCTTTCTGAAAGACTCACAAATATTGTCAGTTCAGCCTTCATTCTTGTGATCAAGCAATGTTCTGCAACCTTCATTGAAATTGCACCGATAGAACAAAAACATATTCACAACCGCTTTTCAAAGTCAGTTTTCCACTTTTAGGAGGTCTGATAAGAGAAAAATGGTCAGGTTCAGAATCACTGCTACTAACATCACTTTCACTGTCACATTCATAAATCACTTCATTGTCTTTGGTAATAGACTAAGGAAATAGTCTAAACAATCACTTAATAATATTAGGTTGTCAAGTAATTACTGTAATTTTTTTGAGAGAACAATAGGCAAGAATTTTATTGACAAGCAATGAAGTTTAATAAATGAAATTATTTCAGTTATTATCTAAGATAGCCTTCCATCTCAAGACCACATTTTCAATTCTGCATTTGAAGAACTTGATTGATTTTGATCCAAGGAAGAAATCTATGTTCTTTCTGACTGTCTCTTCATTTTCAAATTCTTTTCCACTCAAATGGTGTTGAAGCGAACGGAACAGATGATAATCTGTAGGTGCCATATCTGGAGAGTATGATGGGTGTGGGAGGATGTCTTATTCTATGTCCTTGATTTTCACTTTCTCATATGAAGTATCGAGAAAGTATTGTTAACGCGAAAAAATTCGACCTTGAGAAATACACGTTTTTGGTGTAGCTGAATCCGAAAAAGTGGTTTTCCCAATACCGTCTGTCTGTAGCTAGCTCTGGAGCCTAGAGGGTATAGCAAAAATGAATGAAATCTCGTACTTAGGCATTTTATCATACTGAGCAGAGTATACTTAGAAATGGTTGACATTGCTCAATAATTAAGCGTAGTTTATTCAACTCATTTTTAACAACAATCCGATTTCCTCAAAACGATTTTGATCAAATTTCGTACAGTTACTTGAGTTTACATCCAGTAATACAGTATAGTTCATATTTCTCAAAAAATGAAAATAAGGCTAGTTTATTCTAGGCAACTTTAACAACAATTCGATTTTTACAAAAACGGCTCTAATGATTTTGATCAAATTTCGTACAGTTACTTGAGTATACATCTACAATAATACTACATATTTCATTTTTTTCAATGAATGAATATAAGGCTAGTTTATTCTTGGGGAACTTTAACAAAAATTGGATTTTCAAAAAACAGGCTCATACGGTTTTCATTTTCTAAAGATAACTAAACGACGCATTAGTACCTATATATGAGAAAGTTTGTACAATGTATGTTGTACTTATTTTTTTGTGTCAAACATGACACTTTGGGATGAGCATTATCATGGAGAAGGAGAACACCTTTTCCAATGACCAGTGATGGATATTTTAGATGAAGACTGGTTTAATGATCCAATTGTTGAAAGTATAGGCCACTGTCTGATGCAGATTCAGTAGTTCAAAGTGAATTGCTCCTCTCATGTCCCACCAAATACAGAGCATTTTCTTCTAGGGATGGAGTCAAGGATTTGGGGTGAGAACATGTTTATCCATTACTAAGCCATTGTTTTTTACTTTCTCATATACAATGTACAGTAGAACCCCCAAATTTTCAGGGCTTCCAAATTCGCGTGTTTCGCAGTTTTGCAGGTTTTCAACTACTGCTGTCATCTTTGAAGTGAAGAGAAAAAACACTAAACAAATGAATTTCCCCATCCGCGAGGTTTTCTTTATCACACTGTGGCACCGTTTTATGAAAATGTCTACCAAGAGGAAAGTAAGTGATAATACTGAAAGCAGACGCAAAAATAAGATGTTGACTTTAAGTGGGAAAATTCAGTTGGTAAATAAATTGCTAGTAGCCAGAGTGTGGCATCAATGGGCAGGCAATATGCGATAAACGAGTCAACAGTTTGGCACATTAAGAAAAATGAGCAGAACATCAGGGATAGTGTGGCCACAGGAACTCTTCAGAACGCAAAAGTTACTGTATATACTCGTGTATAGTATGAGTTTTTATGACCAAATTTTTATTGCAAAAATTGGGGATCGTACTATACACGTGTAATGCATTTGAGGATTTAAAATTCATGTATCTTCACGGACATTTTTGGTGAAGTTATGCCACCCGCACGCATTCTAATGGTAGGCTAACCTTAACAGTGAGGTCCTTTATCGTTGTTATGTTGCTTCGTGAAGAGTAGAATCTTTTTCATATATACAGCTTCAAATTCAGAAATACTTGATATAAGTGAAGATTTACGGGCACTTCTTTTCTTGAATTTTATGTATGTACATCTTTGTTTGTGTCTTTTTACAAGGGATGGATTGGAACGAGTTGGACTAAAAGTATCGTAGATGGCGTAACTTTATGGAATTTCGACATCTTGGAAAAAAGAAATTATTTTTGTAATATTCAAGTCTTTATTGTTTCTTCAATCACACACCGATCGGTTTCCACTACAATGTCATTCTAAAGGTGTTATGTCAGTTAGTAACATCATTAGAATGATTTTGTAGTGGAAACTGGTCGGTGTGTGAGAGCGAGTGGAACCATTACGTATGCAGAACATAATCCAGACGTACTAGAATTGTTACAATTTTATTTCATCTTGTGCAATCTTGATTCATATCACTTTTTATTAAATGTTTTAGGAGTAAGATACTTAACTTATCCGAATGTTAGTGTACTCGCAAGAAATACTATTTACGACATTTACGGTCTATTCTATGGTGGTGTGGAAAATCAAGGTCATTCGATATATCTCGCTAGTAACCATCAAGCTATCGAAACGAAATATATCGACCCTGGTGGAAAGCTGGAGCCGTACTATAAACGAGATATATGATAAAATCAGGTTTGTTCACCAAAAAATCAGGGGTCGTACTATACATGGAGTCGGCATATACACGAGTATGTACGGTACTTTTCATTATTGTGATCCCAATTTGGAAAAAATGGAGAGACCTTTAAACTTGTGGATCGAGGATCAAGCACAAAAAAATGTGCCTATCAGCAGTCAGCTCATTCGTGATAAAGCTTTACGTCTTTACGGGCACATTATTCAAACAGGTGGTGAAGGGACTACAATAGTACTGATATTAAAACATCTTTTAATGCGAGCAGAGGGTGGTTCGACAGATTTAAAAAATTGGTACAACATGCATTGTACAAACTTTCTCATACACTAATGCGTCGTTTAGTTATCTTTAGAAAATGAAAATCGTATGAGCCTGTTTTTAGAAAATCCAATTTTTGTTAAAGTTGCCCAAGAATAAACTAGCCTTATATTCATTCATTGAAAAAAATGAAATATGTAGTATTATTGTAGATGTATACTCAAGTAACTGTACGAAATTTGATCAAAATCGTTAGAGCCATTTTCGAGAAAATCGAATTGTTGTTAAAGTTGCCTAGAATAAAGTAACCTTATATTCATTTTTGAGAAATATGAACTATACGGTATTATTGAAGACGTAAACTTAACTGTACAAAATTTGATCAAAATCGTTAGAGCCGCTTTTGAGAAAATCGGATTGTTGTTAAAAATGCTTAGAATAAACTACTCTTAATTATTGATCAATGTCAACCATTTCTTTGTATACTCTGCTCAGTATGATAAAATGCCTAAGTACGAGATTTCATTCATTTTCGCTCTACCGTCTAGGCTCCATCGCCAGTAACAGACAGACAGACAGCATTGCGAAAACCACTTTTTCGGATTCAGCGACACCTAAAACGTATATTTCCGTAAAAATCTCGAGGTCGAATTTTTTTGAGAAAACAATACTTTCTCGATACTTTGTATGAGAATGTAAATAAAAAGGTATAGCCTGCACAATGTGAAGTTGATGGGTGAATCGGCGTCTGCGGACTGTGTTGCAGCAGAAAGTTTTATTATTGCATTTTTCTCAGATGTCTTTAATATCTTCATTTTAACATTTGAAGGTATGATTATATTGCTGAACGTAATGGTAGCATAATGGTACGCTTGTCGTGGGTTTTATTTTCTTGCTCTCACCAAATTTAATGCATGCATTTTTTTTGCCGTTTACGTGATTCAATAAATATTTTTTCAGTATATTCCTTGCTATTCATGGTTTATGCAAAATTATCTCTTTAAAGCTACTGTACGGCTACGGCAGATTTAAATACCACATTGTATTGGTTCAAAACCACTTTTAGCATACCTTTTTATCATTTATTGTTGTCAAAATAATGGAGAGCTGCGAACCTAACCCCCATTTTCTCATAAGGCCTTTGCTTCTATTTTCGCGGATTCCAAATTTGAGGTGCTGTCAGGAACATAACCCTCATGAATTTGGGGGTTTTACTGTATATTGAGAAAGTATTGTAATCACGAAAAAATTCGATCTCGTGATTTTAATGGAAATGTACATTTTAGGTGTACCTGAGTCCGAAAAAATGGTTTTTGCAATGCGGTCAGTCTGTTTGCTGTCTGTTCGCAGCTCTAGATCCTAAACAGTAGAGTGAAAATGAATGAAATCTTGTACCTAGGATTTTATCATGTAGAATAGAAGCTATGAAGAAATGGCTGACATTGCACAATAATTAACACTAGAACGGCAGGACTGGACGACGCCCCGTGAACAGCAGAGGCGGTCATTTTGACCGCTCGTTATTTCTCCGTAGTTTTTAAGCGGGAAAATTTACACAATGATTCAAATCAACTTAATTAATATTCTAAACATTTATTTTATGAAATGTATTACAAGATATCTTATTTTGCTCCTTTGAAAAAGAATTAATTTACTTCATGCTTTTTTTACATATGCACTTCTTTGCAATTTTCTCAGTTCCTTTTTTTGCAGACAACCTTTTTGCAAATTAAACACACATTTGTAGTTTTATTTCTTTTGCAAGAAACTAATATTTGGCACTGACATCTTATTGTAAGTTTCACATCTTCAGCGATTTCTTGGCTAATAGGACTTCTCACTTGACGTGAATTCACGTATTCTTTCTGAAGGTCTTCTGCAACTTGGAGGATAAATTCCCTTCGACAAATTTTATTCCCTGTCACTTCTTTGAATAAAATCCATGAATTTATCAATGCTAGATCAAGAATATTGTAAAATACTTGCATGGGCCAGCCATGGGAGGAAACCTTTGTTGAATAAATGTAGAGTTGTAGTATTCGACAGTTTCTGGTAGTCTTCTTTTTGTTTCATTTATGTTTACAGTTGGGTGCATAGTACTAAATATCAGCACGTTTTTATTTCTCTTTTCTTGGTAAATTATCAGCGTTCCCAAATGACATTGGAGTGCCACAGTGCTGTACAAAGTATCCTTTGAGTTTCTAGCAATATTAGGTACTTCTTTCCTTATTCTGTTTACTGTTCCATGGAGAGTCGTATTTCTTGCTTTCAGCCTTTCTCTAAGCTTCAAGGAAGTAAAGAAGTCACATTTCTTCCTTTGTCCAAGAATGGTTCTAGTAGACGCATGACAATGTTTTCAGGTAGTTTCTCACCAGGAGTACGATTTTTGTCTTTTCCAAGGTATGGAAATCCATTGAGCATGTATTTAGATCTTACATCCACTGCCAGCCAAAATTTTATGCCAAATTTATCTGGCTTATTAGCCATGAATTGAATGAATGGACACCGGCACTTAGGAACAACTGTTCATCGCATGTTATATTCTGCCCAGGTCTGTAGCATGAAATACTATTTTCAATAAATTTATTCCAAATTTCAGATACCAAAGCAAATTTATCGGTTTTTATTCTTTCCAGTCTTGAAGATTTCAAGTCAAATCTAATAAATCTTAGGATTTCTATATTTATCACGAGGCATAGTGTTTTGAAAGAAATGCTGGCCCCATGTCTCTGACCGTAGGCTATCGTTATTTACAGCAGCTCTAGAGGAAGTATTCAAAAGGCTAGACTGGGAGGAAAAAGGCATAGAGGTAAATGGAGAATATCTGAGTCACCTGCGCTTTGCAGATGATATCATACTGTTCACAGGGAGCCCAGAAGAGCTCCGTAGAAAAACTGAAGAGCTTGAGCAAGCAAGCCGAGAAGCTGGACTTAAGATGAATCTTAATAAAACAAAGGTTATGTACAACTCCTTCACAAATTCTGAGAAGATACATATCAACGGAGCAGAACTCGGAGAAGTAACCAGCTATGTTTACTTAGGTCAACTCATCACTACTGATGGTTCACTTCTTGGAGAAATCAACCGGAGAGTGAAGATGGCATGGAGTGCTTTTGGCAAGAATGCGAACATCTTTAAATCAAATATTACAGTCTTCCTAAAAAGGAGACTGTATGACCAATGTGTTCTGCCTGTTCTGACATATGGTTGTGAAACATGGACCATGAATGCCAGAATGATACAGCGCCTGCAAACAACACAGAGGGGCATGGAGAGATGCATGTTAGGGATCACCCGAAGAGACCGCAAGAGGAAGGGTAAGGAAGGGTAAGAAAGAAGACGGGAGTCTGTGACGTGATTAGAAGAGTGAAGGTGCTAAAATGGCAGTGGGCGGGCCACATCGCTAGAAGAAATGACCAGAGTTGGACGTCCAGTGTCATCGAATGGATCCCAAGAAACATCAAGAGTCCAAAAAGAAGACCGAAAGACAGGTGGGACAGAGAGATTGTTAAGTTCTTGGGGCAAACTTGGAGGAGGGAGGCAGTTGACAGGGAAAACTGGAATAGTCTGGGGGAGGCCTTCATCTGTCAGTGGACTGAAAAAGGCTGATGATGATGTGATATATATATATATATATATATTTAGGGCAACTAGGTGTTGAAGGAAACCCAGTGAACACTTACCGGAAGTAGAGCCGATGGGGTGTTGGAGAGACACATTTGTAGAGGTTAGAGCTTTTGGGGTGATCCCTTTGTCAGCACAAGAGAGACACACACACACACACATACATACACATATATATATATATATATCATCATCATAGGTAGTCTGTCCATTGACAGGTCCGTGATTATTCTAGGTTAAACTTGGTTCTCCATATATTCCTGTTTTCCGCAGTCTTCTTCATGTCTTGATAGCTCTCTTTCCCTTTCAAGTTGTCTACTAGCTGAAACCTTTTCCTACCTCTTTCTCTTTTTCCATCCAGTTTTCCTTCTAGCACTTCTTTAATCACACACTCTGTCTTCAGGTAATGCCCAATCCAGTTCGCCTTCCTCTTTCTGATAGTCTGTATAATCGTTCGCTTCTCTCCTATTCTTCGTAGTACTTCCTCATTTTTCACCCTATCTGTCCATTTTATCTTCAGCATTCTTCTCCACATCCACATTTCGAAGCTTTCCAAGTATTTAATATCATTTTTCCTTAGCGTCCATGTTTCTGCTCCGTACAAAGCTATACTCCATACATAGCATTTTATCAACCTCTTTTAGATTTCCTGCTTTATATTTCCCGTTAGTAGGAGTTTCTTTCTTCTGAAAGCGGATTATACTTTCGTTATTCTAGTCCTGATTTCATCGGTACATTTTGCTTCTCTCGTTATGATGCTTCCAAGGTATTTATAATCTAAAATTTGTTCTAATGGCTTTCCTCCAATACTTATGTTCAAATTTTCTTCTTCTTTATTGTTATTCGCATGACCTTGGATTTTTCTGTATTAATTTCCATACCGTATTTTCTACCTGTTATCACTAGTCTTTCTGGAGTTCCTTTTCCTTTCTTGCTAGAAGTACTTGATCATCTGCATATTTCACTGTTCTTATAATCCTTCCTCCGATTTTGAAATCTCCCGTTCCTTCTAACACTTCCTGCATTAGCCTCTCTCCATATACATATATTGAATAGAATCGGCGATAGACAACAGCCCTGTCTTACTCCTCTACCGGTATGTACTCAGCTGGTGTCCACATTCTCCAACCTGACCTTTACAACTTGAAATATAATTTGAAATATAACCTTAAAAAAAACAAAGTAACTGCTTTTATGATATAATCCACAAAAAATATACAAAAACCTAAAAAATATAAAGAACTAAATAATAATAAATTAAACACGTAGTTTACAATTGAACTGATGTCATAAACCTTGGAAATACGTTATTTTTCCAAAATATTTCTGCATTTGCTATCAGCTCATGGCAGTACACTTTATCTACACTCACAAATTGAATTGTAATTCCCTTTGTTTACTCAAAATCTGGGATTGCAACACAAAATATACCAACCTCTTTGTTGCAAAAGAGCATCTGAAGTTGTATTTGGGCATAAAAGTTTGGAGCTATTCTGTTTTTAGGTATATAATTTGAGCTAGACTTATCTGACAAGGAACATTTTATCTCATAATCGTAATTATTGTTTATTCCATCTGGTGTAGCACCAAGAAATGGGTATTTTGAATTAAGTACCAAGCCACGTGGATGTATTTTCATACCCAATTCCAACTCTAATTGCTTCAGGACTTGACTTTCTAAAGACTTTCCCCTCTTCATACTAGCAGTCTGCACACATTTATAACCTAAAATTTCATGAATTAATAACCCATCAACGGTTTGACATTTTACAGCCTCATATATTTTAGAAGCAGTGATGCGACCATATCTTAGTTCAAGCCACAGATTGGAATGAGCTTGCTCTCTTGTCATTCTTTCAGCTTCCAATAACCTTACAGGATTTAAAATAAAATGATTTTTTACAAATGAAAGAAAATCATCTACACTTCCATTAATACATTTCAGCTGGAAATCTAACAATAAATGATGCAAGGATAATGATTTCAATGCATCTGGTTGAAAAACTGTCAGAGTTAGCATATTATTTATATTTTGTTTTTTTTTGCCTCACATAAGTATTCCTCATAAAGACCTTTTTTGTTTCGAATATTTTCATGTACATCTCTCTTTCTATTAATGTCTTTCATATTAAGGAAGCTCTTACCACCAGTAACTTCGGACAATTTCGATTTCTTCCAATAGCACTTGACATAGGTACATGATGGCTCTTCACTCCTTCGATCGCACCAAAACAAAAAAGCAATTGAGTGCTTACAACCACCTGCGAACAATGTAATCAGTTAGACTCGGGTATATTTAAGGCTATTTAAGTGGTAATAAAAAGCCTGTTTGAGTAGCAATGTAAAGGGAAACTGACCTTGGAATGCTACACAGCTTTCACATTTAAGCATTTCGATGATATCTTCTTTTTCATTTATTTTAATATACACATCATATGGCTTAAGTCACAGCTTGTGTTCCGGTGTAATTTTCCCCTTAACTTCGCAAATTTCAGCTGTTCTTTTCAGCTGAACTCTTCCTACTGCTGAATCACCATATGATTCATGGGCAAACCTAAACGAAAAATGAAATTTATAAAAATACATTTCCTAATATCACTAAAATCATTGACTAAAAATTGTAATAATGAAAAATTGCATAAGTATATGAATAAATTGTAAATGTTACTTACCTCATCAGTTTCACATTTCGAAATTCAGGACTCACAAATTCTTCATTTCTGCTCAGATTTTCAGCTATCATTATAGCATCGACAATAGGCAAATTGTCCGATTTTGCTTCTAGGAAATTTGCTTCCATTCTAATCTTCTAATAACAAACTACCTAATATATACTTTGTTATATAATAAATGTAAAAATCTATGATATAGATATCACTAAGGTGCAAAATTCCCTTCGCATTCACAGAACAAGTACAGAGTGAAAGCGCTTGACATACACAATGAGCACGAGAAATACCGGATCGTGACGTCACGTAGCAGAAGCAAGTCAGAAACGATCTATCGATCCTACCAACATTTTAAAACTATAAAAAAATATATAAACAATTTCTTTCACTTTTATTTGCAACACAATATTCCTTTTTAGGCGCGCTTCGCTTACAGCGTGAGCACCTATTATCGTCGGTCGGTCCGTCTGTCCGCATGTTCATTCTCGGCTTCTACCGAACGGATTTTCATGAAATTTGATATTAATGACTTTCAGTCAAATATAATGAGAAAATCGCAAAAATGAATCACATATGCAAATCAGGGGTACCACTTTACTGGGGACAAAAAATGAAATTTTTGTCATATCTTGTAAAGTATTGCTCATATCAAAATATTTTTCAAATAAAAGTTGTAGAACTGGTAAAGAAGAGTATTTCCTTTCCTATACATTTTTATAGTAGGAGTAGCCGTTATCGAGAAAATCAAACAAGAAAGTCATATCGAGTTGAACTTTGAAAATTTCTTGCATGGTTACTTCATTGTTGCTAACATAAACAATCTCCCAAACAAACGTTTAATTTCCTTACGTGTGCATGTAATATTATGAAATAGGAAGAAAATGGATTATTTATGATGAAGAAAAGAACTTTAAAATGCTATTTCCCTTACGTACAGGTATATAATTTATTTCTAATACTCCATTGCGCGAAATGCGCCCATTTGTGATACGTTGTACACTTTCCTAACTTGTTATATATAGTTCTATCCTAAAGAGTATTCAGGAAAATTAAAATTTTGTGAAAGTACCTCATTGGACGGCGGGGACTGATTAAACTACGCGTATTTTCCCAAGTCCTACTATTGATTTTAATCAAATTGGTACGATTGTGGAGGGCTCCCAGAAATAACTCATACTCGGTTTTTGCTTCTTTCTACCCATTTTATTCAAAACGGCGGCATAGTGGATTCTTAAATACCATGTATCATCTAGAATTCCGATCGGATTTGAACCAAATTTCCCCAGGCAACGCCGGGTATTTCTGCCAATATGTTATAAAGGGATTAACTAATTAAATGATTAACTCGAGTTCTCCATCTACCTAGCGATTGAAAGGAGAAGCATTCGATACATTGCAGCAGCTCGCTCGACGTTATATCGGACATAGAAACGAGGAACGATGTAAAACGGAGAAACTGTACCCTATTTGTAAACTACGTTATATCGAAACAACGTAAATCGGAACGACGTAAATCGGAGATTACCTGTATTACACTTTGGCGTGAGCATGAAGAGCTGATTAGTTTTTGGACAATACCGGTTAACCGGAAGTCGAGGTTTATTTGAAACCCAATTCGGTTTTGGCGAAATATCTTCATTATATATACAATTCGATACAAAGGTTATAGAGAAGATAATTTCTTACAACTTTCATTTGAAATAATTTTGCATAGCAGTTATTGTTTAGGAATTATTTATAATTAATTGGTTTTTTGGTTTCCATCAAATATCTTCTTAAAATCGTCGTTATTGGTAATCGTCGTGAGGACCAAAATTGTAGAGAATAATATTTCTTGCAAATTTTGTTTGAAACAAATTTTCGTAGAACCTTCCATTTAGTAGTCTCTTAATTTATTCATAAGTGTTCAGTATACAGCACCACCATCTAGTGGTTAATTCTATAAACATTCAAAATATAATTTACGGCAATAAGGACGACTGTATTCTCGTATGATACGAAATAATAATTTTGCCTTATAATGCTATTCATAATAATTTAAATATCTATACCCCAAATATGGAGAAATTCATGTGTTGGCCACATCAGATTTTTTCTTAGAAACATTGGGAAATGTCCTGTTTGTGAAATTTGAGAACCAAGCTGAATTGAACAGAAGTTGCAAGACCCCTATTATCTCAATTCTTATGATCTCCCAAACCTGGGCAAGGTTTTTCTCATGAGAAAGTGTTATGTTCCAGAAAAGATCGTGGAATATTGAATTCTGTTACTTAACCATTCTTTCAGTAACGTTGTACAAATGTGAAGATAAGGAGAAAAATTCTGAACTTGACCAGGAATCGAACCTGGGTTTCCTACTTACCAGGTAGATGCTTTAACCAACTTAGCTATCAAACCAGTCTAATTCTTCATTCTGGAATTAGGATATTTACGGTGAAGAAAGGGCTAACTCAGTAAACTTTACCACACTAGATGTCCTCACTGAGGGCATCTAGTGTGGTAAAGTTTACACCCCTACTTTATCTCAGAATTGGGAAAATGTTAAATAACAAGCCTGAAAGAATGGAAATTTAAATTATATGCGGAGTGCATAAGACTGATAACAAATGTGAAGATAGAGATGGAGAAAAATTCTTACCAGGAATCGAACCTAGGTCTCCCACTAGGCAGGTAGGTTCTTTAGCCAGTCTAATTCTCCATTCTCGAGAAAAGTCAGCAAATCAGAGTTCTTGGAAGCAAATTCGAAAGCATATTTTTTGGGCGGCCAATCTCACAAACCAAAATTTTCGGGTGTTCAGGTTGTGAGAGGGTTAAGTTTCATTTTCTCTTTTGTCATTTGCTGTTGTATATTACTTGAGTTACTTATTGGATTAAAGTTTTGAACTGTAAACCAGTTTGTCTTAGCTCTGTGATGTATCTAAATATCAATACAAAATCTTCAAAAGATTATTTTATCACATTAATTTTTTTTGACAAAATAAAAGTTGTTGTAAAACTGGAAAGCATTTATAATTAATTCATATAGTTCTTTAAGTTTAAATTTGAGATATACAGTAGAATCTCCCTATAACGGATTCCTCTATAACGGAAATCTCCCTATAGCGGCAAAACTTATCGGTCCCTTCACAATCCCTACATAACCAATGCTATTTCAGTTCTCTATTACGGAAATAAAATGTTGAAAATCTCTCTATAGCGGCCGAAAATTCATTCATGAGAAACAAAATTAAGAGGGCACCCAACAATTATTTCAGGTAGTTTTACCTGTTAACTATAACAGCAACAAATCTGCGTGGATGACGGAACGGATCTTCGTAGAGGAAATAAGGAAGTGGGACCAAGAGTTAAAAGAAAAAACAAAAATTTTATTACTTGTCGACAATTGCACAGCTCATCCCATCATAGACAGTTAAAAAACATCAAGATCGTGTTCTTCCTAGCCAATACTACGAGTGTCCTACAACCAATGGATCAGAGCGTTATAAAAAGTCTAAAAGGGCATTACATGAAGAAGATGTTGTTACGCTTGATCGATGATATAGAGGGCCAACGAATGAAGTTGAATTTGTTGGACGCTATCTAATTCAGAAGGCGTGGGAGAACGTCAGCCAAGCAACGATCCAACACTCTTTCAGGCATGCTGGCATCACTAAGTGGGAAGCCTCTGTCGTGAGAGATCAGACTGGGTATGATGACAACCACGACCAAGTTCCCCTCAGTGAGTGGATCAATCAGTTCCAAGAGCCAGAGAGTCTCCAACTGACAAACCTCGACACATACACCAGTGCGGACGACGACCTAGCGACAGCAGCTGAATTTAGTGAGCAGGAAATCATAGACAGAATCCTCTCTCGCGATGAGGAAGACGAAGAAGAAGAGGAAAACGAAGCAGAACCAGAGCTTGAACTGCCTAGTGCAAAACAAGCGTTCAACGCAATTCGTCTGGTTTCCACTTTTTTCAAAGGCCTGGATGCTGACGCAGAACTACAGCGACAATTTTCAAATATAGAAGACAAAGTGGAAGAAGAATATTGGAAGACAAGAAGAACAATACAAACAAAAATGACAGACTTTTTCACTGATTAGTAATGGAAATTTGTAAGTACATATGTACATATTTGAAGTAAAATTTAAATAAAGTTACTCTTTCTGTTTTTAATATGCTGTATTATTTCTTGATCTTGACTTCCTCTATAACGGAATCTCTCTATAACGGCGAAAACCTACTGGTCCCTTCAATTCCGTTATAGGGAGATTCGACTGTAGTATAAATAATACCTATCATTGAATTAAGTACATTTTTCTTTCTTTACATTAGATACAAGCGGATCCTGGTTATAATTTCACATTCCCAGGATTTCTTGAATGGTGTCTGTACTAACATCATCCACCTCAACAAGAAACGGCTGAAGTATTATACTGTAAGTATTTATTTCATTTTTACTTTTTCCATATGTAATAAAGGAGAAAATATTGTATTTGTGAAAAAATGGAATTCGGGATTTCAATGGAAATGCACCTTTTCAGATCCCCTGAGTATGTTTTCACTATTTTCTTGATGATATCTTTGTCTGTGATAGGAATTTAGTGTATGTTCTAACTCAAAAATTAATAAACAGATTAGCACAAAACTTCATATTAACAATTTTTTTAGCATATCTAAATCTGAAAAGGTTTTTGTTGAAACTGGTCAACCAGAAGTGAAGGTTTATTCTCGTAATGTTTCTATTTATCCAAATACAGGCACTCCCCGAGTTACGTAAACCTGCACTTTGTAATAAATCACTAAAAAATTTTCATTTATTTTAGAGGTATGCGTAAGCGAGTGGGCACTACCTACTATATTTACTTGAATATAAGATGACGCCCCTTTTTAGGCGCGTTTCGCTTACAGCGTGAGCGCCTATTATCGTCGGTCGGTCCGTCCGTCCGTCCGTCCGCATGTTCGTTCTCGGCTTCTACCGAACGGATTTTTATGAAATTTGATATTAAGGACTTTCAATCAAATATAATAAGAAAATCGCAAAAATGAATCACGTACGCCAATCAGGGGTACCACTTTACTGGAGACAAAAAATTAAATTTTCGTCATATCTCGTAAACTATTGTTCATATCAAAATATTTTTCAAATAAAAGTTGTAGAACTGGTAAGGTAGAGTATTTCCTTTTCTATATATTTTCATCGTAGGAGTAGCCGTTATCGAGAAAATCAAACAAGAATGTCTTATATGGAGTTGAACTTAGAAAATTTCTTGCATGGTTACTTCATTGTTGCTAACATAAACAATCTCCCAAACAAACGTTTAATTTCCTTACGTGTGCATGTAATACTATTAAATAGGAAGAAAATGGATTATTTATGATGAAGAAAAGGACTTTAAAACGCTATTTCCCTTACGTACAGGTATATAATTTCTAATACTCCATTGCACGAAACGCGCCCCATTTGTGATACGTTGTACGCTTTCCTAACTTGTTACTTTCTCCATATACGTAGTACAGAGAAAGTATTCTATTCATGAAAATATTAATTCGAGATTTAAATGGAAATACACGTTTTGAGGATCCTAGAAAACGTTTTGACTATTTTCTCGATGTTGTCTGTGTGTATGTGATAGGAATTTTTTGAAAACCGGTAGTTTATTAGATATTTTGATCCCTAGAACATGTTTCGGCCATTTTTGGAATGTCTGTGTGTGTGTATATGTGATTGTGGGTGCTGTAACTCAAAAAGTACTTGCCATATCATTACCATATTTCATATATAACACTGCTATGAACACGAAGAGCTGATTTGTTTTTGGACAATACTGGTTAACTGGAAGTCGAGGTTTATTTGAAACCCGATTCGGTTTTGGCGAAATATCTCAGTTGTATATAGAATTCGATACCATGGTTATAGAGAAGGTAATTTCGTACAACTTTCATTTGAAACAATTTTCCATTGCAGTTATTGTTTAGGAATTATTTATAAATAATCGGTTTTTTTTGGTTTCTGTCAAATATCTCCTTAAAAATGTCATTATTGGGAATCTTCGTGAAGACCAAAGTTGTAGAGAATAATATTTCTTCCAAGTTTTGTTTGAAACAAATTTTCGTAGAACCATCCATTTCAGAGATATTTTGCTTTCTCTTAATTTCCAGTATATAGCGCCACTACCATGTAGTGGTGAATTCTGTAAACATATTCAAAATATACCTAATTTACGGCAATAAGGACGACTGTATTCTTTTACGATATGAAATAATAATTTTGCCTTATAATGCTATTCATAATAATTTAAATATCTATACCCCAAATATGGAGAAAGTTGTGTTGGCCACATCAGATTTTTTAAACTCTGTATTTAAGAACAATATTTAAGCCAGTAATTTTGTCAGATTTACTATCTGATTATATTCAATTATTGCATTCAAGTCATAATTACAATTGCCTGCATGATGAGATTGTTTCTCTGCACATATCCAAAGTAGGATAGAATGAAATTTGCTGGTGTGGAAATGAATGCTTTAGCTTTCAACAATGGCTTCTAATTAGCAAAAAAGCCATTTTGTCCTGTTTTGAAGCCCATCAGGAATACAATTAAGTTTATCTGATAGTATAGCAGCTGATATTGCTATTAGAAATATGTAACCTATCAAACAAACAACAAATGTGAATTATAGTCACAATTGTCAGATTAGGAAGTCTGACAGTTTGAGGTGGCAAACCTGACCTCCGTGTATAATATCCTGCCCGGGTTTTACCCTAACTTATTCCTCTTTGTGGTGTTTTGTCCTAGTCTGACATGTTCCAGACTGTTAAGTGAAGTTTGTATTAGTCTTTTTTGCTATAGATCGTGATAGTGATAGTTCCACCATTAACTACTTGACTGTGCGTGACGAGTATGTTTGTCATGACCTCTGTTAATCCATTTGTGCGTGACGGCTATACTCATCATGAAGTTTTTTCGTCTTTCCCTATGGGCATGACGAGCTGCATCGTCATGAACTTCCCCTCATATTCTTTGGTCCTTCTCGTGTGCATTCAGGCAAACAGATGGTGGTTAGGTCTATTTTTCCGAAATATAGAGCCTTTGTTCTGAGAGACTGCACGTGATGTGTGGGGTTGCATATATGCACCGCCTGCGGGTGGTGCATATATACAACCGGGTGCCCGGTCAGCAGCTCTTCGAAGTGCAATAAAATGTATTTCTCACGCACGTGCGAACTCGGATATCTGAAATTTTTGCCCAGTTTGCTTTCTGACACATCTGGTGTTTTCACCGAGTTTGCTACTTTGACATGTGGTTGGGTTGGGCTAATAAATATTTACTGTTACTTCTTTCAGGATTGTTATTTTTGAGATGCACTTTTTTCATAGAAATTTTAGTTCTGGTTAGTTTTCTTGTGGACTGTGGAGTATAAGCATCTAGCTTTAGGTCCCGACCTAAATCAGGGTCGTGGGGGGTCTGACGTAGGGTCGCGAGAGGGTTTTATGGAGAACTTGATAATTATAAAAAAAATCAATTTTATCTAAATTCAAACAGAATGATCGAGAAAATGTAATTATTGAATCTGTGTTTATTAATTTTAAACATACTGGAGCAATTAACTTTTAAATAACTAATGAACAAACTTTATTATTGTACGGTACAACGTAGTTGTACTTAAAGCCATAGTACTTCTAATGTTCAATCCACGTTGCAGTAATATTGAGGCGGGGAGTCAATTCCACTGTACTGAAAAGAGAGGAGTATTCTAGGTGTGACTGTATGTGCAGTAGTGGCAGTGAAGCCTCCCCACTCTCCTTCTGGTAGTTCACATTTTTCCCGCATGGGCAGTTAGCTCGTTTGGCTGCGTTACAGTCGACTCTAGTGTGTTGTTTACATCTACAAGTGTCACCAGGTGAAATGTGCGTTACCAATAAAAGTGTGTTTGTTTTGATAATCATTGTGTTTCGAGTATATGTGAGTTTACATATATATTTTGTCTTGTTAACCCCTCCAGCATGTGCGATGCACCGTCTGTGTCCGCTATTTTCCATGCCTCAAGCGTATGCGACACACCCTTTGCGTCCGAGTTTTTCATTAAAAATTCCTGTCACTTTGGCCATGATTTATCTGCTTTCAGAGAGTTCGGGTGTAAGATGATGCCTTCTCCTATCGTTCTGTGGTTCTTTGTTGTCTGTGTTTATGTGTTAGTATATTTTTTATTTTTTTTCCAACTCGACCTTGCCATAGCAATTCTTACTCGAGTTTCTATTTCTCTTGCCTTGCGTCTTGGATTTTTTTTTCATAATAGCTCCCATCTTCCTGAATCTTATTTATGATGTTTCAAGCTGAGGTTCGACCTTTTTGGTGTGTCTGTTTGCATTAAAGGCTTTTTATATATTTTTTTCTTGGGTCCTATCTCTCTTGCGTTGCATCTCAGACTTTCATAATAGCTCTCATCTTCCTGTATCTTATTTATGATGTTTCAAACTGAGGTTCAAGCTTTCTTGGCGTCTGTGTTTGCATTGAGGACTTTTTTATATTTTTTACTATCTTGCGTCACTCCTTCGACCGAACTCCTATTTAGTTCACCATGGCTTCTTGCTCTCGTGAGTTGGCAGACTGGGAAGCGCTTGATGTTTTGGAGGAAAAGAGTGAAAGTAGTTTAGATATCAATTCTGAGGATTCGAACGGATACTCTATCGATTCCAGTACCGAAGAGGAATTGGAAGAAATAAGTCACTCCACTGTGAATATTCAAGAGAATATTTGGGAAGATGTCGACAGTGCTAATCCTCCTCAGCCTTTTGCATGTGAATTAGTTGGGAAACAAATAGTGCCAGTTTTATGTACAGATGATCCCTTGGGATATTTTGAGTTATTTTTTGATGATGATCTAATTGCCCTCATAGCGGTTGAAACAAATTGTTACGCGGAACAATTCCTTGCCCGCAAGAAGAAAAAGATTGCGGCGCTAAAGAAATCACGTTATCAAAAGTGGGTTCCAACTACTCCAAATGAAATTAGGGTATTCCTAGCTTTGCTAATGTTGATGGGAATCATTCAAAAACCAACTCTTAGAATGTATTTTAGTAGAAAACATATTTTAGAAACGCCTTTTATTCCCATTGTTTTGAGTGAAGAAAGATTTTCATTGTTGAGCAAATTTTTGCATTTTGTAGATAATACGAATAAGGACATTGTAAATAGAGATCCTAAATTCTATAAAATTAAACCTATCAGTGAGTATTTGAAAAATAAATTCCAGAAAGTTTATATACCGAGTAAAGAAGTAAGTGTTGATGAGTCTTTATTGCTGTGGAAAGGTAGGCTTTCATGGAAACAGTATATTCTCATGAAAGCTTCAAGGTTTGGTATAAAAATATTTGAATTATGTGATCCCTCAGCATATTTGTGGGATTTTATAATTTATTGTGGTTCGGGGACAAAAGTAGGCTGTGAAATAACTAAGGAAACATCTTTTATCAACTAAAGTTGTTCTGAGTTTGTGTGAGAAACTATTAGACCCGGGTAGATGTGTATATATGGATAATTTTTACAGTAGTGCAGATCTTTTTTGAAGATTGGTTCAGAGGACAACAGATGCTGTTGGAACTGTAAAAATCATTCGCAAAGATATGCCTAAAAATATGAATAAGAAATTGAAGAAAGGGGAAATAGTTAGTGTGGGAAATTAGTGGCGTTGAAGTGGAAGGATAAGCGCGATGTGTCAATGCTGACTACTAAGCATTCAGATACAGTGCAAACTGTAAGCCGAAAGGTGGATCAGAATTTGTAAATAAACCAACGTGTATATTAGACTAAGTATATGGGAGGTGTAGATTTAAAAGATCAGCTTTTAGTGACATTCTTACTGGAAAGAAAAAGAACAAAAATGTGGTACAAAAAGCTGTTCAATCATTTTGTAAATATGGCTGTTTTGAATGCCTATATTCTATACTGTAAGGCTGGTAACAAAAAAGATCACTTATCTTTTAGAATAAGCCTTGTTGATAGGATTATAGCTAGTTACCATGGGCAAAATATAGAGAAGCGTAAAGGACGACCCTTGGATACCGACACCGAATGTACGCGGCTGATTGGACAACATTTTATTCAAGAAAACCCCAAGACAGAGACATACAAGATCGGAAGAAGAAAGTGTGTAGTGTGCACAAAAAACGGAAAGAGGAAAGAAACGAGATACAGATGTAAAAACTGCCCAGGAACACCATCCCTCTGTTTAGACCCATGTTTCGAGTGATACCACACGCAGATCAATTACTAAACATCGGGGGAGTGGCACTGAATAAAAAACTGGATTGAAATAAATGTATTTATTTTTTATTATATAATATGAACAATTTTTAATACGACATATTTTTTTGGAAATTTTTGAAAAAGTAATTATAACACCAAAAATATTAAAGTAAATGCATGCCAAAAATGTTTTACGCCTGCAAAAATGTCACGCTGAGGAATTAAATACCCTAAATTAAAGTCACGCTTGAGAGGTTAAGTTTTGGTAACTTAAAATGGCTAAATGCAGTTAACCGTACAAATCTGATTTCTTAAAGTTTGGATTCACAGAACTTAAAGATGGAAATGGAATGGGTCGACCTCAATGTTTGCAGTGTTTACAAGTCTTGGCTAATGAATCCATGAAAGAAAACAAGTTGAAGCGTCATCTGACTACAGTTCATCCTAATTTGGTTGATAAACAGTTGACGTTTTGGAAAGAGAAAGAATCAAACGTAAAGCGTATGAGACATGATGCCCCATCTTGCTCTGCCACTGTGTCACTTTCTAATATAACAAAGACATCTTTTGAAGTTGCTTGGAAGATCGCCAGATGCAAAAAGGCTCATGATATTGGTGAAAAGCTTGTAAAGCCAGCTGCCATTGCTATGGCTCGGACAGTATGTGGAGAAGAGATCGTTAACAATTGGAAGGTTGCCCTGTCAGACAACACAGTAAAACAGAGAATAGGCATGATGTCAGAAGATATTCTTAACCAACTTATTTTTGGACTTAAGAAGGCTGGGAAATTTTCTTTGCAAATCTGCGAATCTGTGGACGTTGAAAATATGCCTCAGTTAATGGATTTTGTCAGATATAAATCGTGTGACAACATTGTGGAAGAATTTCTGTTCTGTGAATCATTGAGCACCACAACAACAGGCTCAGATATATTTGAGTTAGTCTCAAAATTCTTTTCAAAACACGATCTTCAGTGGACAAATTGTATAGGACTGTGTGCCGATAGTGCCCCTCTCATAATGGGAAGCTGAGTTGGATTTTGCAGACATGAGAAGGATGCCAATCCACAAGTAGTTATTATACACTGTCTTTTGCACCAAGAAAATCTCGCAACCAATGCCATACAGACTGATCTCAGTGTAGTGTTACAGGATGCCGTTAACATTGTGAACTTTATAAAGTCTAGGGTGCTAAATTCACACTTGTTTCGAGCTTTGTGTGATGAAATGGGATCTGAGCATCAAAATTTGTTGTACTTTTCAGATATTCATTGGCTTTCACGTGGAAAAATGCTTTCTCGTTTGATGACACTTCGTGTGGAGGTCCACATTTTTTTGAACGAAAAACAACATTTATTAGCAGAAAGGTTTACTGACGGAACCTGGCTTGCAAAACTCGCATTCCTAAGTGATATATTCCAGCATCTTAATGAGCTGAACATGGACATGCAAGGTAGGAACTACACTCTTGTGGATATTGGCGAAAAAGTAACATCTTTTAAGTGCAAACTTGTTTTATGGCAGGACAAAATTTCAAAACAGAAAATGGCTTCGTTTTTCTTTATGAATGAGTTTTTAGAAGATGCCAGTAAAGTTTCTCAGGATGACTTGAAACCTGTTTTTGACGAATATTTGGAAAAACTGCAAAAAGAGTTTGATCGGTATATACCACAAAATATAGAGTTTGAAAAGTACAACTGGGTAAGAAATCCATTTAACGTTGATGTGCTGACAACTGGGGATGACATTGTTGGCTTCCAGGAAGAGCTTATTGATCTTCAAAATCATCAGCTCATGAAAGAAAAGTTTGCACAAGTTCCACTTACGAAATTTTGGACAGAGCTTACAAATAAACCAATTTTGGTCAGAGGGTTGGAAAAAGCAGTTTCCATTTCCCACAACATATCTTTGTGAGACTGGATTTTCCAGCATGGCAATAATCAAGTCGAAATCTAGGAATCGCTTGGATCCTCAGCATGATCTCCGGTGCACTGTCAGTGAACATAGTGCCTGACTTCACGGAGCTTGCGGCAAGATTACAGCACCAAGGAAGCCATTGATTTTTGACATTATTGTTCTGTATATTTTATGTGACGTTCCATAAGTTCAGTGTTTCACAAGTTTTTAATTAGAAGCAAATGATTTGTCAAACCAGCACATGTATGAGTTATTTAAATAAAGATTTGTTTCTTGCATGTTTTGTGTATTTAATATTGTCCCAAAAAATATTGGATTCGACAAGTAACTTTAAAAATTTAATATTTTTTTTAATAAGTGGCATTGTTATGTAGTGTTCAAGAAAAGGCATTAGTATTAGCAGGGGCGGCATGATATCTTTGGGGGGGCCTATGCAAGCACGAATTCGGGGGTCCCTCTTCTTTTTCTGCAATGTTCCAACAATGACCATTACGTGACCTGGGTTGATGAGGTAGCGGCGATACATGGTACTTTAGCTAGAATCGTTACTCTATAATTTAAACATATATGACACATACATTCTACCTTTCTTCACACCAGAGAATTTAGTTTGTGGTCATCGGATAGTGATTTTTGTATTGGCATCTGACCCCTAACTCAGTTCATTTATCTGTATCGATATTTATAAATATACTGTGCCAGTTATTGACGACGATGAATTATGGTACATAGAAGCAAAATGTGGGCCCCCCTCTTCCGGGGGCCCCTATGCGTAGCATACCCTGCATATCCCATCACGCCGGCCCTGAGTATTAGTTCATTTATAGTAAATATCACTGACTATTGCCGTTTCCATGGTAGGGTCGCAGGTCACATACCATTTGCTACTTTAGGGTCACACACATAAAAGGTTAGGAACCGCTGATCTAGAGGTACATCGTTAACGTTGGGAAATTTGTGTATTTTTTCAATAAGTTTTTCTAAATTATCATGTTTTATCCTCTAATTGGGAGTAGAGTAGGGTTGCCAACCTCCAGATTTTGGGCCGGAGATCTCCGGTCTCTGGGTGAGTAGCACAAATCTCCAGTTTAGTTTTGATTGTAGCGGAAAGCCCTTTTTATGATCTTTTGCAGTTTTTTTATAAATGGTTCGAATTAAGACAGTTTGCACTTTAATTTCCATTGTATTTTGTTTTGTACAAAAACAAATTGACCATGCTCTTACAATTTCGTTAACCCTCAGGTACTCGCATGGGGTAGATTTCTACCCCACCCATCACATTTTATGACGGTTTCCCTTTCGTTCGGTTTTCGCTGGCCCCTCCTTTTCAGTAGCTGGAATGACACATGTGCGGAAGGTTTTTAGACAAAAATCTCTAGTATTGTGTCAACCGTTTTTGAGTAAGGACGCTTTTTCTTAGACAGCGTACGGCGATCTGAGACGGACATCTGAGATATATCTCCTTTTGTGGAAAATATTGTTGCTGTTTTGGAGAATTAGTTTTTAATACAACAATTGCTGATTTTTTATAATTCTGTCCCATCCTGAACAACTTTTAAAGGATAACTATTTTTTGAGGTGAGTAAAAAACTTTTTTTCTTTTCACTTTCTCTCCGCATAAATAATATTATTTATAGTAAATACTGAAAATTTTATATACTAATTGTTTCACATTAATTTATTCATACTTTTAGATGTCAGGTTTGAATAAAGAAATGGATTTTCAGCAAATAGCACTTCTTTTAGACCAATCATCAGATGAAGAAATTTCTGATGAAGATGTGGGATCTTCAGAAGGTAGCGCCAATGAATCGGAGCATGCTACAGACACGGAGCAAGAAATTTCCGATTCAGAAATTGAGGATTTGCATGAGAGCGAGGAAAATGTTTGGTATGGAAGAGATACTACTACGAAGTAGAGGAGAGAGGAACCACGCCATAACGTAAGAAATCCTGCTTATAACATTGTATCGCAAGCACCCGGCTTCAAGGGGGTGAAAGATAGCGTGAAAACCCCTCTTGAATTCTTGAATGTTTTGGTCTAATGTTAAATACGGACATATTAAAACACATTGTAAATTACACTAACATCCAGATTGATAAAATAGCTGAAAGTTACTCTCGTGAAAGGGATGCAAGACATACTGACGAATTAGAAATCGAGTGCCTCTTCGGTCTTCTTATTTTCGCGGGAGTTTATAGATCAGGTCGGCAAAATGTAAAAGATCTGTAGGATCAAAGTGGACTAGGCGTTGAAATTTTTCATACTTCAATGAGTTATCAAAGATTTAGATTTCTTCTGCAAAGCCTTCGATTTGACAACATAAATGATAGAGTCGAAAGAAAGGAACTCGATAAATTGGCACCAATAAGGGAAGTTTTCGATTTATTTGTACAGAACTTCCAAAAATGGTACATGATAGGAGAATATGCGACAGTGGATGAGACTCTTGTTGGGTTCCGGGGACGGTGCTCCATCAAACAATATTTGCAAAGCAAGCCCGCAAAGTATGGGATAAAAATATTTGCCCTGGTAGATGCAAGGGTCTTTTACACCTTCAACCTGGAGATATACGCTGGATTGCAGCCACATGGTCCTTTCAAACTAGACAATACGCCAAGAGAGGTCGTAAAACGGTTGGTTGGCCCAATCCTTGGGACAGGGAGAAACATAACAACTGACAATTGGTTTTGTAGCGTTCCCCTTGCCGAAGATCTGCTTACGAAAAAAATAACGTTGGTGGGAACAGTAAGAAAAAACAAGAGGGAGTTGCCACCACAAATTATAAACACTAAAGGCAGAGAAGTAAAAAGTAGTTTGTTTGTCTTTAGAAATAAAATGACTCTTGTGTCATACATTCCAAAGAGAGGAAAAAATGTAATTCTAATGTCCTCAATGCACCACCAAATAAGTATTGACGAAACAACGAGAGACGAAAGAAAGCCTGAAATAGTAACCTTTTATAATTACACTAAAGGGGGTGTTGACACAGTTGACAAAATGTGTTCCATATATAATACCGCAAGAAACACAAGAAGATGGCCACTAGAAATTTTCTTCCATTTATTGAATACAGCAGGAATAAACGCCTTAATAATATTCAATCAGGTCAATCACGAAAACAGAATGACAAGGCGAAAATTTTTGCGTGAACTATCCTTGCAATTAACACGGCCGTTCATCACAAAACGAACTACCATGAAAATGATCCCACGACAACTAAAGAGAAAAGCTGATGTATATGGCGAATCTTCAACATCCATAGAAAAGCAGGAAAGATCTAGAAAGGGGAAAATCGGAAGATGCAGTAAATGTCCAAGAAAAAGGACGTCAAAACTTCAGATTTCTGTGAAATTTGTGATAACTGGACCTGCATAAAACATTTGAAAAAAATATGTGAAGAGTGTTTTGAAAAAGTGTTATTATGGTTATATTTTTTTAACTTTTATTTTTTATGCATTCTTATATTAAAAATAATTGTAATTTGTCTATTTTTACTGTATTACAATTTGAATTTTGCTATTGCACACCCCAAAGAAATGTGCAATATTTTTGATGTTATAAAACAATGATTTGAGGTTTATTATTTTCATTTTGCACTAATATTATTAAAATTCTGTAAATGTGTATCAGACATTTGAAAAGGAATCTGAGAAAAATGAATGTGTACGAGAAATCTGACATAATGAGGACGCTTTCAAAAAAGAGGAATATTATAACTACTCTTTTATAAACCTTTGTTTTTCATGTATGTTTATAATGAAAAGTAATTGTAATTTTACCATTTTTCAACATATTTTGTATGTTTTTGCGCCTAGAAAATGTATGTTCCGTATTTTTTACATTATAAAATATTGATTTAGGGTTTTGTAATTTTTTAAAAAGCAATATTATTAAATCTTGTTAAAAAACGATATGTTACTTATGTTTCTATTAAATTGGATTTCTATTTATAATTTTTTTTCCATGAATGAAATACATTTGGCAAACATAATCCAAGTTCTTCATCTGGGGTTAAAATCTACCCCGCGCGAGTACTCGCATTTGAAAAACTCGCGCGAGTACTGGAAGGTTAATTAGCGATATTAAAAAAAGTAAACAACGATTTTTAATCATATGTCCTAAAATCATGAGTGCCTTTAAGAATATTGAATATATTTATCATTACATTTAATTCCTCTTGGGTATCTTCTAAAGTATCCAGATATCAAACAAACTCCAGTTTATGAGTACCTTAAAGTAGGCAACCCGTAACATCATCTCCGGTTCATGAAGATCTAGAAGTTGGTAACCCTAGAGTAGAGTGAAATGGCTTCTTCAAGTAAACGGCTAAGGATTTCAGTTGAAGATATTCCTGATATTTTAGAAGAAAGTGGTGGAGAATATAGTGACGATAGCGATGATGTGCACAGTAAGTCCCCGACTTAAACGGTTAATTCGTTCCAAAAATTTCCATGTAAGTCGAAAACCGCGTAAGTCGAACAATGTTTAAACCACTACCTTTTTGAAGCAACGTAGTCGGCTGTGCAGTACTACCGGCAGTGTAAAGAGAACTTCAGTGGAAATGTATGGCAAATGCCATCTTTTGAGTAGCTGGTCAAGTAACCAAATACGCATGGCAGTTACATAAATTTGTCATTCACTTCATTGGATAATTAAAGCCGAAAAAAGTAGAGCTTATAAAAACAAAATGTTAAGAAAATGAAAATTTATTCATTACAATACATCATACTTATGTAAAAATGTTAGTAATTGCAAGAAGAGTATTAGTACATAGTATATATGTATTTAAGTAGATTCTGCAGGTGACAATGGCATTACATCATTTGTCTCTGTTTTACATATGTACTTGTCCAGTGATGTTTGTATAGTAGCTTTTTTCTTCTCATCATAAATAATTTTATAGCATGCAATTGCATCATTAACTGCTCTAGATACCTTCGTGAACCGTTGGGTGTTTGGGTCCTGCGCCTCAAAACCAGCCAGTGCTTTCTCTATCATGTGAAAACATTCCGCCATCTGTTTAGTTTCAAATCTTTTTAGTGGCTCAGCGTCCTGTTCTTCCTCTGAAATTTCGCCTTTCTTTCTCTGGTCTTCAAGCTCCATCAAATCTTCGTTGCACAATTCCTTTGCATCACATTGTAATAATTCATGAAAATCATTTGCTTCGACATTTAATTCTAACGTCCTGCCCATTTCTACGAGTTCATCGAATACATGTTGCTTTTCAAATTCCCTGAATTCCTGAATAAACTGGGGGATGAGCTTTTTCCAAACAGCATTCATGATAGATGAAGTAATTTCACGCCAGGCAGCATCGATGTTCTTAACAGCTTTATAAATATCATATTCTTTCCAGAACTGCTTGAATGATATTCCATTCTCCCCTTCAGTAGCTTTCACTGCTTGGCTGAACATTCTCCATAGATAACATCTTTTAAAAGTCTGTATGACTCCTTGATCCATCGTATGTTACAGAGAAGTTGTGTTTGGTGGCAAGTACATCACCTTGATGTTTTCATGATAGTCACACAGAGTAGCTGGGTGGCCTGGGGCATTGTCAACCAACAACAATATCGTAAATGGTATGTTATTTTCCTCGCAATAGTTTTTGACCTCAGGCACAAAATTGTGGGAAAACCAGTCTTGAAAAATTAGTTGAGTCACCCATGCCTTTGGATTAGATTTTCATATAACAGGCAGTGAAGCCTTTGCAATGTTTTTGAGGGCCCTAGGGTTTTCACTGTGGTAAACTAACAGTGGTTTTATTTTGCAGTCTCCAGCAACATATCCTCCTATTAGGAGTGTCAGCCTGTCCTTTGGTACCTTGAATCCTGGCATAGTTTTTTCTTCTTTCGCGATATAAGAATGATCTGGCATTTTCTTCCAGTATAACCCAGTTTCATACACATTAAAAATCTGTTGTGGACGGTAATCCTCATTTTCGATGACTTCCGCCAAAATCTTAGGGAACTCTGTGGCTGCTATTGTGTCTGCACTAGCAGCCTCACCAGTCACTTTGATACTGTGCAGTTTAGCACGAACCTTAAACCTATTAAACCATCCAGAACTTCCATTATGTGTATCACCACTCTCACCATGCTTATCCTTTAGATCTTCAAAAAGACTCTAGGCTTTTTCCTATATGAGCCTAAGGCTTAATGGCATTCGTCGTTGGTATTGATCTTCAATCCAAACAGTCAATAATTTTTCCATTTCTGCTATTAATATGCCTCTTTTCTTCTTAATAATTGTAGACTGCATTGGCACAGAACTTTTTACATGTTCTTTAATTCGATCTTTATCCCTTATAATTGTTCTAATTGTCGACTCATTCATCTCATAAACACACGCAATGTCAACAAACTTTTCACCTTTGTCATGCCTTTTAATAATTTCTACTTTGGTTTCCAAAGTTATAGTTTGCCTCTTCTTATTAACACTCCCAATATTGTGACCACTCTTACGTTTCTCAGCCATAATGAGGGCTTATACCTAGTTCGTTTATCAAGTTTGTTTTAATGCAATTACGAAATAACTTTCATGCACTTAAAAGCTCTTTCACAATAAAAAACAAATTTAACAAATGCACTTCTGTCTGCTACGTTTCCTGCAGTGTACAAGTAACGCCATCTATCGAGCAGCTGTCTAACTAACTGTATACGCACGGCAGTTCAACTACCCTAATGACACATTCTGATCTGCAGTATCTGTGGATCCGTGTAACTCGGATCCGTGTAAGTCGGGGACTTACTGTACATAGATAGATAGATAGATAATTGTCTTTATTTTCATGGTGAAATTGAGACCATAAGGTCCCATATTTCATTTAACCCTTCGTCATTGCTGACTTTTCTGATGAGAGACTGGCACAGATGGAAATAGCACCCTTGACCTCAGTGTGTGGAAAGGCAATTCTGACTGCTTTTTTCATGTGGGTTTTTGTCATAGAACCCATCCGGTGACCAGATAAATGCACACACGAAAAAAGCCCAGAATTAATGGATGTTTTTGTTTTTTTGTAAATTAAAAATAATGTGAGAATTATTCTATGTGCCTATTTTTCTGTGTAAGCATTCATCCATGTGAGCATTCATGCATGTGAGCAATTTTCCGTGTGAACAATTTTCTGTGTGGGTATTTTTCATGCGAGCATTTATGACAGTGGGGTTTTTTCTGTGCGGAATTTTCGTGTGGGCTTTTTTCGTGTGGGCTTTTTTCGTGTGGGTTTTTGTCATAGAACCGTAGTGTAGACAGTGCTATGTAAGGGCTTAGAGGAGTGCAGTGAAAGGAGGAATAATGAGAAAAAAAGATAGCGGGAGGAAAATATGCCTTCTTACGCAGTTTAGGTTGTTGTGGCTTGCTTAGATAAAAATGATTTGTGGAGAGCAAGTTTAAATATTCTAACTGATGGAGAGTTTTTTATGTCAACATGGAGATCATTCCAAAGTCTACAGGCTGTTACATGAAAGGATTTATTGTAAACATCTGTACGGTGGTGCAGGATCAGGAGCTTACTGTTGCCTCTAGTGTAAAGGTTATGAACTGCACTGATTGGGAAGAATTTTGTGGAGAGGTAACTAGGTTTACCGGTAGACAGGACCTTGTAAAGAAGAGTGAGGATGTGAAGATGCTGATGAGCATCGAGGTTTAGCCAAGCGAGTTCAAGGAAGAAATTGGAAATGTGGTCGAATTTCCTGATGTTGTTGATGAAGTGAATGCTGGAATTGTGTGTGCGTTGGAGTTTGGTTCAATCGATAGGTCCTGGAATACAACGTCACAATAGTCAAAGTGGGGAATGAGTAGAGAGGTGACAAGTAGTTTTTAGAGAGAATGAGGGGCAATGTATTTAATTCTTTTGAGTGAATGAAGAGCCAAGTTAACTTTTTTGCAAATGTTAGAAACGTGTTCAGTCCAGGAAAGCGTATCGTTTATAATCAGGCCAAGATTTTTTACAGACTTAAGAAAAGTTATGGAGGATTCATGATAGGTCAAAGGCAGAAGCGCTTTGAGCGAAATATTGGCGTTAAGTTTGTGATAACCAATAATAATTGCCTGACAATAGACGGAATCGCAAATAGAATCTCAAATGTATGGAATTTCGAAAATTAATACATATTTATTTAAAGACGACCCTTTAACAACATAGCATTAACTATTTTTATTTACACCTGTTATCTTGAAACAAAATACCGGTTGTTTAAATATTTAATAAAATTTATATTTTGGAGACGGTATGTCGGAGAAAATAAACTTTTTAAACAAAATAAACGTCTTGATATTTACAAAACTTAATGAATTGGTCCAAACATTGGATTTGAACACGAAAACTTTGTGTTTTGTGCGGTGAAACACAGAGCAAAGTTACCGATTTTGCCAAGTTACGTACTTTTAAATGGATTAAATGGAAAATGAAAAAATTTAGATTCTCCTGCTGCTGTACTAGATGATCCTAAATTTACATTAACGATCTAGTACACCAAGAAACAGTTCCATAAACATTTATGAATTACATAGCACCTTCTAAATTTGTGTCATTGAAATTAATTATTTGAAGTTAACATTATTTGATGATGAATCACACTCACAAATACACAAAACACACAAACACATACACATAAGCACTTCCTTTCCAAAAAATTGCCTAAATAAGTATTTTGGAATCAAGGATTCCATCGTCAGTAGGCCGAAAAAAAAGACCAAGTATCAAGTTCATTTATTCGCATTAGATAATCCATTTCCTTTCATTTATTTCGTTATGTTTTGAAACATCATCATCATCATAGGTAGTCTGTCCGTAGACAGATCCATGATTATTCATGGTTAAACTTGGTTCTCAATATACTCTTACTTTCCACAGTCTTCTTCAAGTCTTGATAGCTGTCTTTCCCTTTCAAGTCGTCTACCAGCTGAAACCTTTTCCTACCTCTTTCTCTTTTTCCATCCAGTTTTCCTTCTAGCAGTTCTTTAATCATGCACTCTCTCCTCAGGTAATGTCCAATCCAGTTCACCTTCCTTTTTCTGATAGTCTGTATAATTGTTCACTTCTCTCCTATTCTTCGTAGTACTTCCTCATTTTTCACCCTATCTGTCCATTTTATCTTCAGCATTCTTCTCCATGTCCACATTTCGAAGCTTTCCAAGTATTTAATATCATTTTTCCTTAGCGTCCATGTTTCTGCTCCGTACAAATCTATACTCCATGCATAGCATTTTATCAACCTCTTTTAGATTTCCTGCTTTATATTTCCCGTTAGCAGGAGTTTCTTTCTTCTGAAAGCGGCTTTTGCTTTTTTGTTCTAGTCCTGATTTCATCGGTACATTTTGCTTCTCTCGTTATGATGCTTCCAAAGTTTTTATAATCTGAAACTTGTTCTAATGGCTTTTCTCCAATACTTATGTTCAAATTTTCTTCTTGTTTACTTGATATTCGCATAACCTTGGATTTTTCTGTATTAATTTCCATACCGTATTTTCTACCTGTTCTCACTAGTCTATTTATCATTTTCAGGAGTTCCTTTTCCTTTCTTGCTAGAAGTGCTTGATCGTCTGCGTATTTCACTGTTCTTATAATCCTTCCTCCGATTTTGAAATCTCCCATGCCTTGTAACGCTTCCTGCATTAGTCTCTCTCCGTATATATTGAATAGAATCGGCGATAGACAACAGCCCTGTCTTATTCCTCTACCGATATTTAATCCGCTGGTGTCCACATTCTCTAACCTGACTTTATACAATTTGATTCACATATAGATTCCTGATCAATCTCTTGTCTTTCCAGTCTACACTTATATCCTTTAATATCCTCATCAGCAGTACCCAATTTACTCTATCAAAGGCCTTCTGCCAGTTGACGAAACATATGCAGCACTCTTGGCTGTACTCTATTGCCCTTTATGATTCTCTGATTCCTCGTCCTTTTCTGAAGCCGAATTGATCTTCCCCTAGCATTTCCTCAGACTTTATCTATAGTCTTTTATTAAGAATCCTCGTGATGATCTTTGGAGTGTGTGACAGTAGGCTTATTGTTCTGTGTTATTTATGCTGCATTGCCTTTTGCTTTTTCTTTGGAGGAATCATTGTTACATCTAAGAAATTCTGAGTCGTAAATCTTGTTGATTAGTTTCGTTATCACTTATAGTCCTTCCGATCACATAACTTTAAGTACCTCTGCCAGTATTCCATCGCTGCCTGTAGCTTTTCCTTCCTTCAGTTCCAGTTTCTGCTTCACTCTTCATAATATTTGTTCCCAAGTTGTCTTCTTCAATGTTATCCTCTTCTTCCAGGTCTATTTGTGTCGATCCTGCCTGCTTGCTGTATAGTTCCTTAAAGTGTTCTTTTCATACCTGTGTTACATCCTTTGGTTCTGAGACTATTTTTCCATCTGTATTCATAATTCCTTTACCACGAATCCTATTAGGCTTCTTCTAACTCCAGTGCCCTAGCGCAGTGCTCTCCAACCGATGTGCCACGGCACATTAGTGTGCCGTGAGGAAAGCACTAGTGTGTCGTACAGTCTGAGGATATTTAATTTTCACAAAAGCATTTGGAACAAACAAATTCGCATACATTTTATCATCCAAAGAATTTATTCTGAAACTACGAGAGGAATTGGTAGACCTTAGTAACAATCATACAACTTAAAATTATTATGCTACCTTTAGATGTACTTTAGCTAAAAGCTAAAGGTGAATATCCTTCAATATCTGAATATCCCATCTATATGACATTCCAAATTCAACAACGTATTTATGTGAATTTAGTTGTTCTTCAACCCATATTAAAAATATTAAAAGGACATGTTTAAAAAGCCTAGATGAAGAAGTTCATGTAGCTCTTTCTATTATTGAGACAAATATAAAGCGTCTTTGTACCAAAAAGGTAAGCCCAAATTTTCTGTCGAAGAGCAGACTATTTTTACACGTTGAATTGTGTATACTTAATTTACAATACAATTTTACAATTGTTTGAATACTACTTTACCAATCATAACAATATAATATAATTGCAACTTTTATTTGTTTTATGTTGGTTTTTTTCTTTAAAAATATGTATTTATGCAGTGAAATTATTTAGGGGTGGTTTGGTATGCCGCGATATTTCTAAGCATGCATGAAGGTGTGCCGTGGAGCAAAAAAGGTTGGAGAGCAGTGCCCTAGCGTACATCATATTGTACCGTCCTAACTTCTCCATAGCTTGTATTTCCTCACATTTTTCTTTTATCCAAATTTCCCTAGCTTTATCTGTTACCCTTCTCAACTAATTGTTTATGCGTCTGTAATTGGCTCTACCTTCTTCACTGTTAACATTTTTCCATTTTCTCCAGCATTTCCTTAGTGATCCATGGTTTTCTGATTTTCTTCTCGTTTCCCAATCTTTTTATTTAAGGTGTCTTTGATGCTGGCTTTAATTTCCTCCCGTTTGTATCCACGGTCTTCGGTTTGTTTTCCAAATTTCTAAGGCGATCTTCCAACTTCGTGCTGAATACATTGTTCCTTTGTTTCAATTTTTCTAGCTCTCAAGTCTGTCTTTCTCTTCTTGTTTTCCTTATTTGTTTAAGCTTTGTAGTTACATAGACTATTAGAAGGATGTGTCTGCATCAATGTCTGCTCCTGATAATGTCTTAGCATTTTTTATGCTGTTCCTGAATCTTTGTTTTACTAGGATGTAATCTATTTGGCATCTCATTCTATCTCCTGGGCTTTTCCATGTGTACAGCCTTCGTTTATGGTTTCTGAACCATGTATTAGTCACTACTAAGTCGTTATTAACACACAATTCTACCAGTTTTTCTCCTCCTCGGTTTCTTTTTCCCAAGTCCGTATTGACTGACAACATTTTCTTTTTGTCCTTCTACAAATATGCTGTTCCAATCTCCCATTATTATGCAGTTTACCTTTCCTCTTCCGTCTTCTTCGTAAATCTCATTAATTTGTTCATACATCTCCTTGATTTCTTCTTCTTCGTGAGCGTGTGGGGATATTTCGACCTCCCCCTCGGGACTTTGTCTGTATTCCTGAGGGACTGTTGACCGAGGTGCCACGATAAACAAAGGCTGCCAGGAGAAACCAAGGCTGAACTAATCACCTCTCAACTGAACGCTGCTATGCTGCACACTTTTCTAGACGTCTGTATGTACAGTAAGCCCTCGATTTACGTCGTCCCGATTTATGTTGATTCGATATAACATCGATTCTGGCAGGTGCTGTCGGGGTTTTTTACTTCCGTAATTCCCATATTTTTTAATTAAATTTAAAAAATTTGACGTGGCCAACACATGACTTTCTCCTTATTTTGGGTATAGATATTTAAATTATTATGAATAGCATTATGAGGTAAAATTATCATTTCGTATTGTAAAAGAATACAGTCGTCCTTGTTGCCATAAATTACGTATATTTTGAATATGTTTACAGAATTCACATGGTGGTGGCGAGGTATACTGGAAATTAAGAGAAAGCAAAATATCTCTGAAATGGATGGTTGTACGAAATTTTGTTTCAAACAAAACTTGGAAGAAATATTATTCTCTACAACTTTGGTCCTCACGAAGATGACCAATAACGGCGTTTTTAAGGAGATATTTGACGGAAACCGACAAAACCGATTATTTATAAATAATTCCTAAACAATAACTGCTATGGAAAATTCTTTCAAATGAAAGTTGTAGGAAATTACATTCTCTATAACCTTTGTATAGAATTGTATATACAAAGAAATATCGCAGATACCGAATCGGGTTTCGAATAAACCTCGACTTCCGGTTAACTGGTATTGTCCAAAAACTAATCAGTTCTTTGTGCTCATGCTAAAGTGTTATATATGAAGTTTGGTATTAATATGACGAGTACTTTTTGAGTTAGAGCACCCACAATCACATACATCTCTCCCCCCCCTCCCCCCACGCACACACACACAGGGAGAGGAGGGGAGAGAGACATCATTCCGAAAATAGTCTAAACGTGTTCTAGGGACCTCAAAACGTGTATTTCCGTTGAAATCTTGAAGTCGATTTTTTTCATGATCGCAATACTTCCCCATACTATGTATGGAGAAAGTAAAAAAACGCACTGAAAATGAAAATGCGTCGGGGTTTTTTACTTCAGTAATTTCCGTATTTTTTAATTAAATTTTAAAAAATTCACTGAAAATGAAAATGCATCATATTTGCTTAGTTAGCTTCTTAACCTTTAAAGGACGGCTGACGCAGCATATGGGCACGCTTTGGTGGGCTTTAATGGCCGACCAACGCAGTATATGCTCGATTAACATTTCGCTAGCATTTTTCCTATTATTTTATTGGTATGCCATATAATACGAATTTTTCATTACCCAGCCACTCTAGAATGGTAGTTCTTTCTGATGGCTATAGATTTTTCCTTTCATTCAATGAAATAAAACGATAGCAATCAATTAGTTCCTGATGAAGTGTTCTCTTATTTACGACTGGCAGCTGATTGAATAAGATGTCCTACTTCCATAAAATGATTCAGATTTTGTCCGAGTCATTCTCACAATGCAGTCTAAACATTTTCCCTATCCTTACATGAGTGCTGTGTAAAGATGAACCAACAGACAAGGGGAGAACCCCAGCCTCTCTTGAGATACCGTATTTACCCGAAAGGAAGGCGACCATGAATTTAGGACGACCCCTAACAAAAACAAGGTCTATTTACGAAAAACTTTTAAATACCAATCAACACTAAGAGCATGAATAAAAAAGGCAATTTACTACTTACTTCCCCATTTCCAGTGATTTCCTCCTCTAATTCTTCCTGACATGTCTTGTGACAACTTATTCTTATTCGAATAAGTCATCTTCCATGCCATCCATGGAATTCAAAATGCAGCATTTTTTGAACCCTCTTGAGATAGAATTGGGATCTATTTTTTTCCAAGCTGCGTAGACCCATTTACAGAGAAGTGGTATACTGGGCTTCTTAATTTTCCCTGTGGAGGTTAGTGCATGATTCCCTGCCAAAAACCATTCCGAATAGAATGACTTTAAGTGATCTTTAAAGGGCTTCAGCGCTACAACGTCAAGCACTTGCAGTTGTGATGTCATCCCTCCTGGTATGACCACAAGATCGGTATTCATATCTTGAAGGGTATTTTTAACTTCCTGGGTTACGGGGCCTTTGAATGCATCTAAAACGAGCATTGGTCTTCGTCTTAAAAGTGCCCCAGGTCGTCTATTCCACACAATGCGTAGCCAATCCTTCATTAAATCTGTAGACATCCATCCTTGGCTTTGACATCTAACAATTATTCCTTTAGGTAGCAGTTCCCTAGGCATTGTTTTGCGTTTTAAAATAACATACTGCAGCAATTTCGTGCTATCTGCTAATACAGCCAGCATTACCGTAACGCATATTTTTTCATACCCGGAAGTTTTTATCGTGACACTTTTTGCACCTTTTTCGTTAACTGTGTAATAGGATGGCATGTCGAAATAAACAGGTGTCTCATCTGCATTACCCATTTGGCTCAGGAGGTAATCATGAATTTTCCGCAACCCAATTACATGCTTCTGGAAAGCAATCAGTTTTTCCGTGTAGTCAGAAGGTAGACGTTGGCAAAGAGAGGTTCTTCGTCGCAGGCTAAAACCACTACGACGAATCATTCGTACACAGCATCCATTACTAACCTTGAATTCTTGAGGTGAGATGTTTAGCGATCGCGCTAATTCATGAGCTTTCAATCTAATGATTTCTTGCGACACTGGTTTTCCGTTCGTTCCTTGCGTACGCACAAAGTTTACTATTTCCTCTTCTAATTCATGAAGTCGACCTCGTTTGGGTCCACTAAATGATTTCTGTGTCGAGTTAGCACTTTCAAGTTTCTCTTTTATTTGCTTCCACCTTCGCACATTTCCCTCAGTCACATTATATTTCCTCCCAGCCTCACAATTATTAGTTTCTTCTGCATACTGCACCACCATTAACTTAAAATTTCTATCATAACTTCGTCTTATTACTTTTGATACATTCCCTTTTACAGCCGTGCCTTTCTTCTCTACACAATCTGCCATTTCAGTCCTTTGGGGTAATTTATTTTAAACTTAAAAATAATGACTAGCCTTCACTTCGTGTTAAAACTTGGCGAAGCAAGTATAAATAGTCGAGTGCTCGCATAAACGTTATACTACATACTCGAAAATTCAGGTATACTTTTGTCTGCCACTGGCGCACCAATCGAAAGGTAACAGATTTTTAAATTGTAATACATAGAAATATTTAAAATGTAACAAGATGCCTAAAATATGGCCGGCCAATCCTTGCTTAATCGTTTACATTTTCGCACATTTCAGATTTCCTACCCAGCCGTAAACACTCCTTCCATCAGTACCCCCCGAGGTAAACTGCTCAGTATGATAAAATGCCCAAGTACGAGATTTCATTCATTTTCGCTCTACCGTTTGGGCTCTAGACGGCTTTGGGAAAACCACTTTTTTGGATTCAGCGACACCTAAAACGTACATTTCCGTAAAAATCTCGAGGTCGAATTTTTTCGCGATAACAATACTTTCTCAATACTTCGTATGAGAAAGTAAAAAGGCATTGGCTTTGACATCTAACAATTATTCCTTTAGGTAGCAGTTCCCTAAGCATTGTGTTGTGCTTTAAAATAACATACGGCGGCAACTTCGTGCCATCCGCTAACGCAGCCAGCATTACCGTACCGCATAATTTTTCATTCCCGGAAGTTTTTATAATGACACTATATCTTTGGGGTAACTTATTTTAAACTTAAAAATAATGACTAATCTTCCCTTCTCATTAAAACTAGGCGAAGTGAGTACTAATGGAGTGCTTTCATAAATGTTATACTCTTTAAAATTCAGGTGTAGTTTCGTCTGCTGCTGGAGCACCAATCGAAAGGTAGCAGATTTTTAAATTGTAATACATAGACATGTTTAAAATGTAACAGTATACCTCAAATATGGCCGCCAATCCTTGCTTAACTGTCTACATTGTCGCACATATCATATTTCCAACCCAACCGTAAACACACCCCTACCATCAGTACCCTGGAGGTAATCTTTTGTACTATGTGCAACTTTAAGAACTATGATACGAATTTTTAATGCATTATAATAATTAATTAAATGTAATGTATTGTTGTATGCATTTATAAATGCGTTTTCATGAACGTATACTCAAAATCCGGGTGTTCCATGCGGTGTTTAAAATGCACGCATTTTTCCCAGCTAAAACTTCATACTCAATTTTAATACGATCCCTAATTTTTTTGCGGGCATTTTTTGTAAAAAACCTCGTCTTCCTTTCGGGTAAATACGGTAAGTAGCGTAAGCATTTCTCTGGATATGGGAAGCCCCTTGCCTTAGGAAAGGGAGATGATGCAAACACAGCGCTGAGTGACTGCAAGGTTCACTCTCCCTTTGTTTTCAAGGCAATTCTTTGGTGGACCTTCTGTGAGAGCGGTGTTTTCTGTAATCTTTCAGTAATGAAAATGGATAGGGAAGCACTCACGGGGGATGAAAACAAAATATTTCTTGATTAAGACTCAGAGGCAGAAACAGACATCGATGATTCAGAAGATTGCATTGTATTTGTCACTATGTTTCAGTGTGTATCAAACAAGGGCTTCGCTGCAGGAGTGAACTACAACAGAAAGATACCGGAATTGGCAGGTGAACACGGATTTTCATGCCAAAAATGTCCTTACTTTTCTGTTAGTACCATAAGAGGGTTTTTCTATTGTAAAAAGGTTCTTATCATAATTTTAACTTTACGTTAGATTAATCTCATCGGAAAAGTTTTCAAGTGTTTTTTGTCGGATTATGGTGAAAAACACGTATTCAAAACTAATTGTCTTGGTATGTACATGAATTAGTGTTGCAAAAATTCGGGTTCGATTTACGTCGCACTTTCCTGGAACGCATCCTCGACGTAAATCGAGGACTTACTGTATACGCCGAAAAGTGTGTCCTCCCTCAGTCCCTTTCCACTTCAACAAATTTTAAGTCTAGAACTGCAAATCGAGAAACACTTGTGTAAATGTTTACCAATGACGACTCGCTGTCTGGAAATTCCACAGTGACTCTTCTCCTGGAACTTCGTCAAAGCAACGAGGGGGCTCCCTCTCTCTTCTCAACTGTAGCAGTAGTAACTTCGTCCCTTCCTTGCCTAACCCTCGCCACATAACCACAAGAAACTACTCTCTTCCGTCTCAACATCAGCTGAGGCTCCCTATTGAAGTCCACCATGCCAGAACGAGGCAGTAATTCTGGTGATAGTAATACCTGTCAGATTTATAAGTTGTAAGATTTGTTATTTGTTTTGAATGGTTAATAAATAGTTAATTATTGACCAGAAATTCAATTTATTGTGTTTTGTAATTTATGTCGCATACCCACTTGGTATCACTTCAAGTGGACGTTGGCATATACCTATATACCTGGATTACCAACATGTCCACTGGCAGGGCCGGATTATGCAGTATGCAAAACACGCAAGTGCGTGGGGCCCAGAGTGCAGGCCGAACGTGTCTTGTCTCGCCCTTTCAAAGTGCTGCCGCACAGATTACAAACCTTACAATAACTGTTACTTGTTAAAAATTTACGATTTGGGTTGAGCCTTAATTGTGTTGTGCTTGGGGCCCACGGGTCTCTTAATCATGGATAGAATTATTAAATTACGCTCCAAATCCACTTCCAAACCATAATTTTTCCTGTTCATCTTTCTTCTATTTTCCTCAAATTGTTGAAATACTGCATAGCATCAGCTTCTTCGACATGTTATATCAAATGAGCGTGCAACCTTTTTATTTACACATTAAAAATTTCGGTTCATGGTGGGCCGAATAACTGTTTTCAATGGAGTTCATTACCAATTTTTTAAACATTTAAACGTCACCGAAAAGGTTTGATAACCATAATTTTTATTTAGAAGAATATAAAATTGCCAGTATTAAATATATGTTGATTTTTAAATCGAATATATGCTTTTCGGATCCAGTTCGACAAAATGCATTCGAGAGGAAAGAAAATAGAAATTATGTAAGTTGGAAAAATAGCAATCGTTTGTACAGAATCTGCAAAATATGAGGGAAAATGTTGCAAAAATGACAACAGCACTTGATGTTCCCAGGCGGTAATCCATCCAAGTACTATCCGGGCCCTATGATGCTTAACTTTGGTGATCGGATGAGAACCGGTGTTTTCATCGTGGTATGTCCGTTGCAGAAGTACGAGTAGATGTCCCTGAGAATTGGATTTATTATAGCTTGCTTGTTTACAGGGCCAGATTAGGCAGTATGCAAAACACGCGAGGACAAGGAAGCTGACCCTACCCCGTCTTGTCGAAACCCTTTCCAAGTGTTGCCTCTCAGATCACAAACCTTGCATAATATTACTTTTAAAAAATTTACAATTTCGGTGGGACCTTAAACGCGCTGTGCATGGGGCCCATGGGTCTCTTAATCCGGCCCTGTCCACTGGGACTGCTTTTAGCTTTATTGCCATCAACCTATCGTTCATTGCTGTTATTTTTGTCACATTCTTCATCATATCTTTCCTAAGTATCAGAGCTACTCCCCTTGCCCCACTACAGGTAGGCCCCGATTTACGCCGGGGTTACGTTCCACCACCTCAGGGTCGTTAGCTGAAGCGGCGTAAATCGAGGAATAATTATAATGTTTTTAAATGAGATAGGTTCCTTCACTAAGAAAATTGAACAATAAGAATTAATATAAATGCTTTTTATTTAAATATTTGTCTTATTTTGTAATTGTGAGATATAAAAAAAATTTTAAATAAAATCTAAGTAATAAAATAAAAATTTAACTTACTACATCGGTCCTGTAGAGCCATCTTTGGAGTATGTAGTAACGCCACTGTCTGTCCCCTTTGTTGAGAGTGGTGGTGGATTAATGGGATGGACCTGGTGGAGGGTCGTCTGGGTCGAGTGGTTCTGCAGGTCCTTTGTCCTTAGAAAAGAACTGCAGTAATGACGTCTGCTGAGTATTTCTCTTTCTCTCTTCTAACATATTATAGTAGGACTTAAATATGTTAGTAACAGCTCTTTGGATGGAAGAGCTACGTTCCCAGTCTGGGTCATTATCACATAGAGTTTCACAGTCTGTTTGTATTTGTGCCAAAACTGATTGAAGTGTCTTTGTGGTGAGGCTTCTAATTGGTACAATCTCCTGCTCTTCCGCTTCCTCCTTAGAGTTCTGTTTAGCCTGTTGTGCAGCCAGCTCCTCTAAGTCCTCCTTTGAAAGAGGCTCACCATGGCTTTGTAGCAACTCACTGACATAATCAATGTCAACCTTGTCAAGGCCAACATCCTCAGCCATCCGAGTGACATCTTCAACCACTGCTGAAATTGGCTCAAACTCAAGAAAGTAAGACACCGCATCAGGCCACAATTTCCTCCAAACGCCATTCATGCATGATTGTGACACTTCTTTCCACCCTGTAGCAATGTTACTAATGGCTGTAGGACCTCCAGTAGTCCCTCACAGTCACTGAGTCAGATGCCTGCACTGCCTCAACAATCCCTTTGAAGGTCGTACGTAAATAGTATGCCTTGAAGGTCGCAATAACGCCCTGATCCATTGGCTGCAACAGTGGGGTGTTGGGTGGCAAATAAATGACCTTCACATTCAGAACGTCGTTAGGAATATCTTCAAGGTTGGCTGGATGACCTGAAGCATTGTCGAGGACCAAAACAACGTTGTTGGGCAAGTTGTTTGCTGCACAAAATTGGGCCACATCTGGACAAAAGTACGAAGTGTACCATTCACTAAAAAGGGTTTGAGTCACCCACGCCTTCTTATTAGAGAGCCAGAAAATAGGAAGTCGAGTCTTCACAATGCCCTTCATAATACGTGGATTCTCGGAATGGTACACTGACATCGGCTTTAACTTAAACGTGCCTGATGCATTACCACCCAGAAGTAATGTAAGTCGATCTTTTGCAGCCTTAAAACCAGGGGCAGACCCTTCTTCACAGGCTACGTACGTACTACCAGGCATCTTCTTCCAGTATAGCCCCTTTTCATCAACATTAAAGACCAAGTCAGGGGCGTAGCTGCCTCCGTCCATTAACTTTTGGAATATGAGCGGATATTCCTCAGCACCTGCAGTGTCGGCGCCAGCCGCCTCACCAGTAATTTTCACATTGTGAATTCTGGTCTGGTTTTTGAACCAGAAAAACCAGCCCCTGCTAGCCGAAAATGATTCAGTCCCTCCCAATTCCTCATTAATTTCTTTGAACAAGCTTCTAGCCTTGTCCATAACCACTGCCTGTGTTACAGGAATGTTATTTTGTTTAAATCGTCTATCCACAGCACTAATAACTTCTCCATCTTCTCCATTATCTCATTCCTTGAATAAGTTGTTCTAGAAACACTTACATTAACAATTGCTGTATGTGATTGCTTGATTATCTCAGCATTATTCATAATGGTCGTAACAGCAGAAGGTGCTAAGTTTAAGGCCTTGCACACCTCTGAACACCGCTCACCAGATTCCATATGACGAATAACGTCCAGTTTCACTTCAATCGTTAGAGATTTGCGGCTTCTTTTAACATGTGCAGGCACAGATTCACCACTCCACTTAGAAGACATGGGTGCACAATTTATTTAAAGTAATAAGGCACTAATGAACACAAGAAAGTGTTAAAATTTAAGGCACAGCTCACAACACGTGCACACTAGCGGACGAGAAGTAAGTAAATGACGCCGACACTACCGTCGCATAGGTACCTATTTCCTCTGCTGCGTTTACGCTTGCATTTTCAAATTTTCTTTTTATATACAGAGCGATTCTAAAGTAGCTTTACAACTTTCAATGGAAGTATATTTTTATAGATAGGCGATACAAGCTGCTTTAAAACGTAACATTGTAGCAGAACACATCAAGCCTGCCAGTCATAATTCTATATACCACCACCATAAGTGATTCTGTTTTGCTGCAATCTCATGTTTTAAAATAGTAAGTTATGCCTATTAATAAAAATATACATTCATTCAAAGTTGTCAAGCTACTTTTGAATCACCATGTATTTAAAAATTTTTTTTTTTTCTTTATAATTTTAAAAGGGCGTTAATGTGAAACAGCGTATAATAAAGCATCGTAAATCGAGGCCTACCTGTATTTCCTTCTGAGTAAACTACCGTGAATTCTTCCGAGTCAAACTGCCCTTATCCTTCCCATCTATCTTCGCTCACTCCTATGATGTCATTCCTATTTCTTCTTTCAGGGTCTCTAGCAATCCTGCCTTCCTCATGGTTTTTACATTCCAAGTACCGATGCATAAGTTACCTTTGAAAAATGCTTTCCTCAAGGCAGTCCCCGCCCGGAGATCCAATTGGGGGACTATTTTACCTCCGGAATATTTTACCCCGAGAGAACTCATATTGTCCAACCGTATAATCATTACTAGGGAATTTTAATGTGGTAGTTTCCCTCTTGCTTTCCACATCGCAGTACTGTAGCGGTTCAAATCGTCCCGATCACGCCTACAGCTCTATTGGATATAGACCCAGCCAACATAATTTGTTTTCAGCTCTATACCATACTGACAGTACTGCTGCCTACTGTCAGGCACCGATGATAGTTTTTTTTTTTGAAAAACCTCCATTCGCGGGGTTTGAACCCTGGAACTTTGTAACGGAAAGCCGACACGCTAACCACTACACTAGTGATTGTGCTCGAGAATTCTCGAGAAATTCCTATTCTTTCAAATTCTCATTTCTCAAAAAATTTTTTTTCCAATATTCGAGAATCTTGAGTCTCGAAAAAAATTTCTCGAAATTTCGAGATTCTCTGCAAGACATAGGAATGAGCAGTCCATTAGGCAAGTCTATGTAATAGATACCAGACAGAAATACTTCCTACATTGTAAACGCATTGGACTTGAATGTTACGTTGTTACATTGTACTAGAAAAGCGTCGGAGGATTTCCTTTAGCGCTCACTGTCAGAAGTAATAATTGCCACCCAGTAGGTCACTTTTAGAGCGGAGCACATATTTCTACACAGCTGTTTTCAATCCCCTTCTCTTTCCCTTGTACTCCGTATTGGTGACAAAGTATTAGAATCCGCTTCAGTTCCAATTCGTCGAGCGTAGTGAAATCATCAGTTTAATAATCTAACTTAGTGAAACCATCATAGCATAGTGAAACCAGTGCCTGAAGAGTAGTTTACCAGTTTTTGCAGGTTAACTTTCCTTGGGAATGATTTATTCTTACCTTTACTCAAGAAATGGCATCATAATTTAATATACGTGAATATTATTCTTTTTTAGTGATAAAAGGAAGTTGTTCAAGCAGTTTCCGTCAAGAAAATTCATCAACACAGAAAGTACGTACGTATGTAAATTTTTTGATTTATTGATTTACCTCATTTGTTTGGTGGCGTTCTATTTTAGTTTTATTCAAATAATTATGTTACGATCGAAATTGCTTAAGCAAACCTTGGCTACCTAAATAGTGTAGTACTATTTTCTATTTGATTTGAGGTCTCTGTTATGCCCCTTCTAAACACTCTCGATTAAGAGATACAAAATAGAAATACTTGCTACATTGTAAATGTGTTAAGTGTGCATGTTATGTCACCACATCGTCCTTGAAAATTGGATATTGTTCTAGAGCAGTGTTTCCCAACCGTTTTATATCCGCGGCACCCTTAAGCAACGTTTCAGATTTCGGCGGCACCCCTTCTATCTCCAATCAGAACTACTCGTATCCCTACATTGTCAAATATGAGGTGAGAAATCAAGAATTTATCTATATTTATGCTAATAGTTGGCAAATTTTCTTACTTTCAACAGTTTATTGTATTTAATTTATTCACAAATAAATTTAGTGAGGCAATCATAGTATTTCATTGGCAATAACAGTAGTCATTATTATCTAAAAGTTAGATAATATGTTTTTCTTGATTAGTGTATATTACATAGTAATTTTTCCCAAGATATTTTTTCTTACCTAAATCATATGTTTTGTACTACTAATAACAGACGAACAAATTAAATTAAGAATTTAGAAACAATAATTTTCTATGTAGGATTTGCGTAACTTGCATATTATTTATTTTTGAAATGGCAAGTGGAATTTCTCGTCAGATAGTTTTTTATCATTTCTCCTGTGCAGTCTTCTTTTAACGGGAAACTAAAGCTCACTTTCGTACAAGAAATATTAATTAAAATTTATTTTTAAAAATTCAGAATTTTTATCTCCCATTGCCTCTTTTTAAGAAAAAAATATTTTATGAAAATTTTCAAGAGTAATTGCTTTCGCACTCGAGATTTCTCAAGAATGAAAATAAATTCTCAAATTCTCGAGAAAAAAAATATTGGGAAAAAAGAGAAATCTCGAGAATGAAAAAAAGTCGAGAAATCACAATCTCTACACTACACCACCAGTGTGAAACATATCCTATCTTAATTGCAACAGCATAATAATCATAACAACGAATAGTGTGTGCAATAACTCGGAAATAGTCAATTTTGAGATGCCGCTACACAAAGCGATGTAGCACTTTGTTCTGAGGTATTGATTTCGTTCATTCCCCGTATTTTTTCTTATGATATCACATCCATACACCACATTATAATTCACCCAGTTACGACAATTGTTATTCACTTGAGTAACAACGGCTGGGAAAAACATCACACGTAAGTAATGGCGATAGATTCAAATGAGAGTTTTAACTATGATAATAATCTGATGATGGCACTTTGCGATGGTGGCAGCTTGAAAAGCAATCAGCAAGCATGATCCATTCTCTCATTCGGCCGTTCCCAGCTAGGGATGGTGATTCTAACGGAGTTGGGATATAGTTAGGCATGTCTCGTGCAGCATTACTGCGATGCTGTTTTTGCGCTGAGACAATCCAGTGATAGCCAATGTTTACGATTATTTTTCTTCAAAATTTCATTGTACGGAGGTAGATTAAATTCCAGGGGCCAGGTTCAAACCTCACTCTATGGAAGTTTTGTAGTTATGGAGGTTTGTTATAGGGAGATTTCTTGTATGCATTTTACATGATCCGGGGGTGTGACTAGGGTTGCCACATCGGCTTGCCAGGATATAAATTGACTTCGCTTAAGATCACCGAAACGAGTGAGTGCTAACTGCACAAAATAGAGTTGCCACATCAGGAATTGCAGATTCTTGGAGATATCCACTGTGTCTACTCTCTTGGCATATTAGAAATAAAAATTAGTCAATAGTAGCTGAACGGAATACTTACTGCATAGCCTGTTATTTATGCTAAAACATATATTGAATCAATTTATGACACTGGAACAAGGAGTATAACCTTTTGCTATGCTTTCTCATGGAAATCTGTCTTCTAGTGGCCACCCACAATGAAATAGATCACAATGTATTCACAGATACAGCTATGTTAATTGCATTTTCTGCAAGGTCTGTATAAGCAGGACAATCGCAAGCCAACCTGTCGTCTGTCGAAAGATAAAACGCGACTTTAATTTACAAAAGTTTTTAATATTAATCAGGCTGAAAAATTCCACTGCATTGGAGGTACTCACATAAAAGTGGCCATGCCTTCTTTTCCCAATGTTGACTTTTTGCCCGGTTGTCCCACTCACACAGAAAACAGGGCATTTTTGTGTAACCTGACTGTAAACCAAGCAATAATCCAATTACTTGTCTTGATCCCCTAACTTTATTTTAAAATATGCAAAATAAGCGTTCTTTACAAAAGCCGATATATTCATTCTTTTAGCACAACTTAGCTTCCACAAATATAACAAAATATGTCTGGATTATTCAGACAGCCACGTGAAGTAATTTTTGCACAGAGGACGAACTGTAGAACGACTGACACCAAACGTGACTTTCTCATTCAACTGCTATCATTAAAAGAATGATCAGTCTGCAGGAGGAATAGCACTCATCTCCAGGACAGCCAGTCAAGTGAACTGCAACAGTGTTACTACATAAACACAAAATATAAATTACACACAGGCATAACATTTTGTGTGTAATTTGTATACCGTGTGACGAACTTCATAAACACAATGTGTAAATTACTCACAAGTGACAATGTTTATGTTTAATTAACATATTGTGTGAAATTTGTATATTAAATGAGCTTAGGTATGATGAGCTCTATGTTGTGAACGCAATCTATGTGGGTTAAAACATTTGAATTTCAGTTGCACTACTAAGCCCTCTAACCCATTTCTGAGTGAAATTCTGAGAATAAACATTTGCCTTTATCAAAAAAATCTGACGTGATAGAAGAAAACTGCCTCCATTTCTGAATTCAGCAGAAAAATTCAGTTAAGAATCAGCACATATTTTCAATCATCAGAATCCATTCTGACCAGTGTTATTTATGATGAAGAAAAGAACTTTAAAACGCAATTTCCCTTACGTACAGGTATATAATTTCTTTCTAATACTCCATTGCACGAAACGCACCCATTTGTGATATGTTGTACACTTTCCTAACTTGTTTTATTATTCCTGTTTTCCTTCTTCGAGGTGAAGTTTTACTTTGTATCTGCATTCACTTTTTAATGTTTTTCATCTATACAGTTTTGTTCTCAGAATTTTTCATAACTTCTCTTGTTCACCAAACAGCAGACATGCTAGAATTTACTGTCAGAACAGATCTTTCATTGCCAATCTTTTAATAATATGAATTGGTGAATCCAGTTCTAGATACATCCATTCTTGTTCCTGATCTTTTGCTCATATTATTTGTCATGCTTCCGTGATGATCTGCCTAGGATTCTTACGATTGGACTGAGAAATCGGAGATACAGAGCAGAAGCAAGGAATAGGGACCATGCACTCATGCTAGTTAATACATATTAAAAATAATGTAATTGTACCTTCAAGACAATCATCTAATGGTCTCCATGCTCAACATCTTTTTATGCCCACGTGGTATGTTTGATTAGTAAACCGTACATTATTGAAACATTAATGGGTGCTGTAGGTGTATTAAAACATTCTTCCCTGTAGGAACGTATCCGTCAAACCATTCACAATACTGAGTTTTAGAATCATCTTGAGGAATCACCACTGTCCTGTTATTTATTGCCCACCCTTGTGAAGAAGTCCAGAACAATAATATAAAGGATCAGCGAACAAATCAGGCTTTACCAGATAATCATCACCAGGGGACGAAATATATCCCACAGTAGATGGGCCAGGCAAGGATTCCATTGTGAAAAGTTCAATATCTGTAATTTGATCATTACTTTTCCAACATACCGAATAAGGTTGAGAAATAGACATACCGTATATTCCGGCATATAAGTCGACCTTGGAACTCAAAAAAATTTTTCCTAAAACTTAGGGTCGACTTATACGCCGAACATAAAAATTTGAATCTTAAATTGCAAATGAATAACATTGATATTTAAGAAGACCATTGATCTTTCAGTGGAGGTGATCGCTATTTTGAATCAGCTGTTCCAGTATTTACAATTTTATGACATTTACCGTATTTACTCATGTACCCCGTGCACATTTTTTCCTGAAACGCCGGGGGAGAAAAAGGGGGTGTGCATCTTACAGTATAAATTGTGAGTATCGACAGTAAATTCTCTGCAATATGCTCAATTTTCTCCTTTCTATCTTGATTGCCATGATTTACTGAAATTATTCCCCTATTTAGTGTTAAAATGTTATTTTGCCATAGATACCGTATTTATTCCTGTACCCAGCGCACATTTTGTCCCGAAACGCTGGGGAAAAAAGGGAATGCGTGTCTTACACAAAGATTTCTGAACAGGTTATATAAATTTTGAGTATCGATAGTAAATTCTCTGCAATATGCTTGCGTCTACATTTATATTTGTAAAAGACATCGAATTCTACGAAGTATATGCATATTTATGAGACCAAGCAAACGAGTAAGTTATGCCAGCGCTGCAGGCAAAAACTCGCAAAAGTAGGCAGAAAGAATATGCCGACTAACTGATAACTATAGTTCGATGACTCGTGAGGGTTTGCCGACTTGAGAATAGGTAGGTTCAAGTTTTGTCCTTTTCCACTTCAAGGAATTCGGTGTCGAGAAATTTTGTTGCAAATGAAAGATTTCATCGTTCGAAAGGAAGATGGAAATCCACATCTCAAGTGTTTGGACTCGTTTCATCGTAACCTTCCAGTATTTACAAGACGATACGTGAAAAAACTCCGCATCCACCTAAGGAAGTTCCCGTTCATAGATGAACAAATAGTTCGTGAAGCTCCACATCTGTTCATAATATTACATCAAAAACAAGCATGGATGAAGTTGCATAATAATACAACAAAATCAGTTAAGGGGTTAACAAAAGAGGACTATCGATGAAGAGATTTCTGCTAGTATCGTCACAAAGAGATCATCCAATAAATTGCGTCACGTAGAAGGGAGAAGATGCTTAACTCGAGTGGAACATGTTTCAGGGAGTGGGATTTGGTGACTTAAAAAAAAACTTATTCTTGCTCAAATTAATTTTTTCCCTCCGAACCTGCCCAAAAATAGGAGTGTGTGAAGTACATGAGTGCACGGGGTACATGAGTGCACGGGTTGTATGGGTAAATACGGTATTTTAGAAGATTTATAATAATTAATTTTAATACTCTAAGTGGCTGGAAATGCCATTCCTCCCCCCTTCCTGTGGCTTTTAGCTTGGGTGGACTGCCTCACCCTTCCACCCTTTGTTCAGCACGTGTAAGACCGCGTCAGCAGTATACAATCGCCCTTTGGCCAGGTGGAAGGGACCCAATGAGCGACCGCTATGGAGATCATATGGGTGACGCTTCCCTAGGCGGTTGTCGTGACGGCGTCTGGTGTTGTCAGTCGGGTGTAGAGGTGGGAAAATCGATTCATCTTACTGAATCGATTCACTCGATTCAGTTCACTGAGATGAATCACTTAAAAGAACGATTCAGTGATTCACTACCGATTCATCCATCTGTTACTTTTGCTACTTCAGAATTCAGACCATTTGCAAATAAAATCAAATAAACTGCATGTTTTAAAAAGTAATTTAATTCAAATCGATAAATTTTGTTAAAGGATATGCAAAATGATATATAAAATAATAATTATTTATTTATCCCAAGCCAAATTCAAAAGTGTTTAATTTCTCTCAAACATAATGTAATTCTAATAAATTATATCTAAAATATAATTATTTATTTATCCCAGATCAAATTCAAAAAAAGTGTTCATTTCCTCCCAAACATAATACATTTCATAACAAAAATATATATTTATTTACAAGAGGACCCTGTTTAGGCGATTGTGTATATTTAGGGTTTAAACTTTTATGTATTTATTTGTACATTATTGAAAGCATTTGCAGAGGATATAAACGGTGTATGGTTCATGTTTTTTTTTTATTCCAACGACATGTAAATACACATTTATATTGGCGAAGTCAGTGATATAATAGCATGCTATACTATAAAACTTTTATTCTCATGGTAACTTTTTCCATTAAGCGGCCCCTAAACAATCAATATTATTGTGCAATATTTTTTCTCAATAATATCGTTCTGTATACTTCTTCCTCAAATGACTCAGTATTATTACCTGCTGGTCTCCTCCACGAGCAGTTGTATTATTTCCGTGAAAAAACAGAAAGAATACCCTGCCAGGTGAAGAATCCTTATTCACATGAAGAAATTCAGTTTTTCTAAATCTACTAGGTCCACCGATGAAAGGCGAAACCATACACAGGTGCGGCATGGTTGTTTGGTTCAGTTGCAATCGGGAGCAGAACGGAGGATGAACTGCCTTGGTAGTCTTCATCACTATCGCTCGAACGATGTGCACATGTGATGAGGTTAGTCTGGTTAGGAATTAGGTTACTCAGAAAATCCAAATAATAAAAGTGGTCCGTCATTAATATCATGAAATCTCAGATGAATCCTCATGAAGGTAGCGAGGATAGTCTGCCCGAAAGTGATGAGTGACACGCTGGTCCGCATGCGAACTACAATGCCTACAGCTACTACATGGTCCGTATAAGGACCGCCCGGAAGTTAAAGGTTGAGCTGTAGTGTGAACATCCGTGAGTGCCCTAAGATCGTTGGAAATATGAATAGCCAAAATCCTTAAAGCGTGAGCGTCTCTTGAGCTGAGCATGATCTGATCACTAGTGCGAATCAAGCTTAATAATGGCCTCAGCTCCATGTAGAAAAACGGGAGTTGCATGGAACTTTTTCTCTCAAGTGGACAACCAACGTGCGAAGTGTGGATTTTGTTCAGTGGTGTTGTCAGTAAAGGGTGGTACAGCAAACCTTCTAAGGCATATTAAATTGAAACACCCTGGCGTCGAGGATCCTAGATCTAGAAGAAATCCCCCGAATCCACCATTTAGAGAAGCCCCAGGTTTATCTCGGGCTCCCTCGCCTGAAGCAGGTCAGGAGCCTACCACCACCAGGCAGACTGATGTAACTCCAAGTAGAGGTCTGCACGGGCTCGGGCCTCGGCCCGACCCGGCCCGAAGGGCGGGTTCGGGTCGGGTAACAGAGTTCATCTTCGGGCTCGGACCGGGTTCGGGCCTTATCCAAATGATATTATGCCAAAACTAAATACATAATATTGGGCTTGATTGGGACTTTCATTTTTCACAAACAAAATTTTATTCATTTCATTTTCATGTGCTCTCAACGGAATGAATCTGGCGTTAACCCCTCCAGCGTGTGCGACACACCCTATTTTCCATGCCTCAAGCGTGTGCGACACCCCATCTGCGTCCCAATTTTTCATTAAGAATTCTTATCGTTTTGACTCTGATTTATGTGCTTTCAGAGAGTAAACATGTAAGCCGATGAGGTCTGCTTTCCTTCTGTGGTTCTTTGTTTTCTGTGTTCGTATTTTTCAAAAAAATTTTCTAACTCGGGCCTGACCATAGTAGTTCTTATGTTTCTATCTTTCGTACGTTGCGTCTCGGACTTTCATAATTGCTCTCATCTTCCTGGATCTTATTTACGATGTTTCAAACTGACGATCGAGGTTTCTTGGCACCTGTGTTTGCATCGAGGGCTTTTTTATATTTTTTCTATCTTGGGTCCATCCTTTAGCCGAACCTCTATTTAGCTTAGCTGGGAATTGCTAGTCTTCTTTCAATTTTTAGAGAGGGAAGTTCAGCCGAAACTAGCAGTGCGAATGTACCTAACTAAAGTCGCGAGTGTTTCTGTTTGGGTGTTAAAACGAAAATACTTTTGGTTTTTGAAGTGTATTAAAGTGATTTAAATGCTTTTAAAAGTGATTTTTGGAAAAAGTTATTTTTAAAATTATAGTTACTTTTTAACATTGTTTTGAAAGTGATTTAAAAATTTGGATTCGTTTATAATTAATATAACGACTTACAATATATAGCCATTAAAATGGATGTAGACAACATCAGAGAAAAACTGAAAAATGGAGAATATATCTTGAAGGAGAAAGGACAGGCTAAAAGTGAGGTGTGGAAATTATTTCGCGAGGTGTACGATTCAGCCACTAAGGAGAAAATTGGTGCTGTTCAGTGCGTAAAATGTCAAACAGTGTTAAGGTACTCGGCCTCAAAAACTGGATCTTCTCACCTTAGTCGCCATTCCTGTAAGGTTAGTGTTGCCGAAAGTAATATTTTGAAATATTTGCAACCTTAATCTTCACGTATACCTCAAAGAGTAAAAGAGGAAGTGACTAAAGCATGCGTCAGATTGTGCTGCAAGGACATATGTAGACCGTTTGACATTGTGAGTGGTTCTGGTTTCTTAGACTATTCTCAAACCTTGATAAAAATAGGGTCTTTGCATGGAAATTTAAGCATCAAAGATTTGTTACCACATCCAACAACAGTTTCCCGCAATACGCAAAAGGATGCTGAAGAGTCACGGAATTCACTTATCGCTACTATTAAATCATTAATTGAATTACGACAATGCAGCGCATCTACAGACATGTGGACGGATGACTACAGAAAGATATCCTATACAATGCTAACTTTGCACTTCATTGATGAAAACTGGAAACTATGTAGTAAAGTACTGTTTACTTGTGAATTCCCTGACAATCGTAAAACTGCGATTAATATAAGAACAGAACTGAACCGTAAACTTGTAAAATTAGGATTTAAGGATGACATTTTTTCAAATTTGGTTTTTGTAACTGATCAAGGAGGAAACATTATGTGCGCCCTACAGCAGTGCATCAGGCTAAACTGCAGTTCCCATGTGATATATACTAAGAAATACTTTCAAGAAAGAGTTTTTAGAAGCTAACTTCCCACATATTTCCTTATTAACACTCGAAGTTAAAACCGTAGTGACATACTTAAAACAATCTGGACACGTACAACGCCTAAAAAAGACTGTTCATCAAGAATGTGAGACACGTTGGTACAATAGACTAGACATGTATCAATCTTTTGATGCCAATTTTAACGATATTGAAAATCTTCTAGTAGAACTTTGAAATGAAGAAAAGATGGCTCACATTCACCGTGAAACCCTAAAAATGCTAATTAATTTCCACACACCATTCAAAGAAGCATGTTTACAGCTCGAGGGAGACACGTATGCAACACTTCCGCTTGTTCTACCAATAAGATTTAACTTGCTGTGTCAGTTGAATGTTTCGCCTTCTGATTCTCAAGACCTTGCTGAATTAAAGAATCATGCTCGAAGAATTCTTGACGAAAAATTTTTAATGCATAAATTGCACAGGATAGCAACATTCCTTTGGCCAAATTTCCGAAAATTAAGAATGCTTTCAATGCAAGAACAAGAGGAAACAGTGAAATATGTGAGAGATATAATAAACGCGTTTAAACGTGATGAATTGAATCCTAAATCACAAGAACAGATTGCAATTACAACGTCAGCAAATCTCAGCGAAACAAGCCTGTGTGATAACTCCAACAATCATAATTCTTCAAAGAAACTGAAAATTATGGATTTCAGTGTTCTCGAGGACAGAGTTGAAGTGCAAACAAATGAAGATGATGAAATAGAGAAATATTTACATTTTAACATGGGTCACCTTGAACTTAAGGACTTATTAGACTGGTGGAAAAACCATGAGGAGGAACTCAAATATTTAGCAAAAGTAGCAAGAAGCATACTTTGTGTACCTGCTACCAGTGCAAGCAGCGAGCAGAATTTCAGCGCAGCCAGTTTAATCGTGCAGGAACGTCGAACCAGCTTAAAGAGCGAAAGTGTGGATTCAATCTTGTTTTTGCACAACAACATGCAATAAGAGGGCAACATGGATTAAAAACAGAAAGACACACAGGATGTCTGTTGGGAGCGGGAAAAACTTCACATTTCGGTGAGTACATTTTTTGTGCCTTTTTGTGCCTGGATTGCGAGTTAGTCACGTCTTAACTAATATAACCCCATAGAATGAAGCATCACGATGGAAAATAAATTAAAATCTTGCTTAATTAGGAATAAAATTTTCGTTCAAGTAAACCTTTTTCTCTTTGCTTATTTATTGTATGGAATCTATTGCTATATTTTAGTCTCAGCCTTTCTATAGTATCATTTTATTTCGTCACGGTATCTACTTTTCCTATATGTCATAGCTTTACTTTTCCCGAGGTTAATTTTTCATGCATAAAATATTCTTTTTTACCCTCCGATTAACTTTTTTTCCTCCGTTTAACATTAAAAAGATTTATTGTCAACTCGCTGTTAGATATTAATAAAATTTTAAGATTTAATTTGGCTCAAGTCCATTTTTTGCCCCTAAATTCTTTTAGTAAATATGATATATTAAAAAATTTAAACCTGGCTGCGTTTTTCCCATTGAATTTGGCTTCGTTGATTAAATATTTAAATTCATCGAATTTGATACAAAAATTATTTAATTTAAGGGCAAAAAATGGACTTGATCCCTTAATGTTGAAACAAAATGCCTATATTTTTCGTTTCATGTTACGTAGCCAATTGTTAATTCAGTTACTAAAACGCTGCTATATATATATATATTTCTTCAAAATAAATATTTACGTGCTTAAATTTAAAAAAATACTTTTACGTTTGAGAAGGATGTCATAATATCTTCATCTTGTTCAATTTTAGTTTTTGAATTAAATTATATTTTGAATCGGAGCATCTTTAGAAAAGTTCGGGTCTCGGGCCGGGCTTAGGAGCGCAAACTGTGATTCTGCGCTCGGGCCGGGCTCGGGTTCACTTATGAACGGGTCGGGCCGGGCCTGGACCAGAAATTTCGGCCCGTGCAGACCTCTAACTCCAAGTACAAGTGAAAAGATTCCTTCTGGAACACCTTCAAAAAGAGCTAGTCTCACAATCAGCTCCTATTTTATGAAGTCCATTCCACTGTCAAAATCGAAGGAAGTTGACGAACAACTTGTGCGAATGATTGTCAAGGAGTTCCACCCTTTCAGTTTAGTAGAGGATGTGGAATTTAAAAAGTTGGTTAAGATGCTGAATCCTAGTTATAGTTTGCCTACTCGTAAAACTGTTTCTTCAAGTTTAGTGCCTCAGCTGTACGAGAGGACCAGGGAACAAATAAAACTTTTGATTTCTCGCGCTAGTGCCATGTCCCTAACTACAGATGGATGGACTTCAATCGCAAATGAAAGTTACATTGCTGCGACTGCTCATTTCGTCAACAATGACTGTACATTAAAATCTTATCTATTGGAATGCTTCGAGTACGGTGACAGAGACACATCGGAAAATTTAGAGGAGCAACTTAAACGGATTGAGACTGAATGGGACCTGAAAAATAAGATATCAGCTGTAGTGACGGACAATTCTGCGAACGTCGTTGCTGCTGTAACGCTGTGTAATTGACGACACATTCCATGCTTCGAGCACACGATGAATTTGGTAGTCGAAAAATCGATAAAGGGAATCAAAACTGTCCACAGTAAAGTGAAGTCAGTGGTAGAGTTTTTTAAAAGAAGTCCCTTAACGGCTAAAAGGCTAATTTCCATGCAAAAATAAATGGGCTTGCCTGAAAGGAAATTAAAGCAAGACGTTTCCACAAGGTGGAATTACACCTACGACATGTTCCATAGATTTTTAGAGTTGAAGGAACCCCTTCTGTCAACTGTTGGCCACGTGCAGACTGAATTGCGTGACATCAGTACCGAAGATTGGACCATAATAGCCAAATTGGTTGAAATTTTAAAAATCTTTTATGAAGCCACTGTTGAATTAAGCCACGAAAAAGAGGTTACGTTATCAAAAATATTACTTTTTCCTAATGCCATAAGACGGTACGTTAGCAAAATCAACGACAACAAAGATCTCCCTCAATCAATTAAAAATATGGTTAAAATACTGATAGATGAAATTGACAAGAGATTTAAGGATGTAGAGCAGAACAGCTTAATTGCAGAATTACATTTTTGGACCCTCGGTTCAAAAAGCAAGCGTTCAGCCAAGAATCGGCATACAGAAAAGCTTACGATTCCCTAATAAGAAAAGTTGTGGGGATAACAGTGGAAGTTGATGCTGAAGCTGATGCAACACCTCAGCCTCAGACTTCCTCCTTAATTTGGGAACAGTTTGACTTGAAAATTTCTACAGCGGAGAACAAAAACCCAACCACCGCAGCAGTAATAGAAATAAATAAATATCTGCAAGAGCCTAATATACCCCGGAGTGCCGACCCCATGTTATGATGGAAAGCAAGAAGACTGCTCTATCCTCGGCTTTTCGAAATTATGATGAGAAGGCTATGCCTAGTCGCAACTTCTGTTCCTTGCGAACGTATTTTTTCCAAGGGAGGACAAATCATTTCGGAGAGACGGAATAGATTAACTCCAAAAAAAAGTGTCACAAGTGCTATTTTTAAACCATAATTTGTAATCAAACTGTTTTGTATAATGTTTTGCAAACATTTTATATTACGGCGGTTGAGCCATTGTAAATGGCAAAAAATTATGTTTATGTTTTATATTGTATCTTGACGTTTTTGCACTTATAATATTTCGCTGTGTAAACCTATCAGTTAATAGTTTTGGACATACACCATTTGATATATTCCGATCATTTTTGTAAGTCACTATGTTCCAGAAAAGTTCCTATTTTTATTATATTTTTTTATTTTACGAATTTTGTCTTATTCGTACATATAGTATCTTGATATTTTGCAGTAATAATATTTCATTGTATAAACCAATCAGATAATCGTATTGGAATCATACAATTTGATTTATTTCGATCATATTTCTTAATAATATCCATGCAAAAATTATATTTAGATATGTTTCTGAGAATGACGAACACTTGTTTTGTTCATTCTGTTTTACTATGATTTTTTTTCTTTAAGCCTCCGAAAGACTGTTATATAGTTTGTATTTGTTTTTGCGTTATTTTTGTTAATTAATTTTCCAGATATATACAAATTAAAACCTGCTTTATTGAATTGTATTACTTTTTAGTTTGACTCCATTTCCACCATAATGTGCTTACATTTCGTAAGAACATTATAATTTTATTAATTTTAAAATAATCTTGCTCAAAGAAATTCACAATATACTTTTATTAATTTTTAAAATAATTTTGCCCGATCGGCAAACCCGATCTTCAAGTTTAAGGGGTTTTGGTTACTCCTTGGCATAGGGCCTAAAAACGTTTATTTTAATGGAATAGGTAAAATGATTGTAGTGTGGTATATTAAAGAATGCATATTGGAAATTTGGTGGGAGGTATTTGGGTGATATGGGTTGTTGTGGGTTGTAATTGTTTATTTGATTTAAAGTAACTGTAATAGTGTTAGAATTTTATTATTATTGGGTAGGGGATGCGAAGTGGCATCTTGTTAGTTATGGTAAAAATGGGAATGTATTTGTATGGGTGAAAGTTGAACGGTATGCTCAACTTTTCTTTGGCGGGGGGGTGGTGTAAGTGGCCGGAAATGCCATTCCTCCCCCCTTCCTGTGGCTTTTTGCTTGGGTGGACTGCCTCACCCTTCCACACTTTGTTCGGCACGTGTAAGACCGCGTCAGCGGTATACAATCGCCCTTTGGCCGGGTGGTAAGAACGGAAGGGACCCTATGAGCGACCGCTATGGAGATCACATGGGTGACGCTTCCCTAGGCGGTTGTCTTGACGGCGTCCGGTGTAGTCAGTCGGGTGGGAATAGGCTAATGAGTGGGAACACGGAGAGAGAATAAAGAGTTTTAGTTGGAGGTGGTGTTTCCTTTCCTGTTCCCTCTTTACTCCTCACGACCAACGTCCGATGAAAATTCAGGCTTACAATACTGTATTTACGTAATCTGGGTCCTCATGTACCTCTCGCACCCCTATTTTTGGACCAGTTCAACTAGAAAAAAATAAATTCGTGCTTTAATAAGTTTACGTCTACGGCAGTGGAAAATTAGAAAAAAAATCAAAAAGGTTTTGGGATTCCCCGTAGGTGTGTTCCCTCCGTTGTTCCCTCTAAGCTGCATGGCTGCGCAGCAGGTTTTGAAGTGCCACTCACTAAATTTTTCAAGCACGCACGATTGTGTGCATTTTAGAATATATCGGAACAGGACTGCATCAACCCCGGTGCATATCCGCGCGCTATCGTCATGTGGGCGCACATAGCGATATTCATACAGCCCATGGGTGAAAAAAATTAGAAGGAACTATGGTTTTCTACTGGGTTAAAGGAGCATCAGCGGCTCACGATGAATATGGCAAATAGTGATACCATATGCCAACTTATTCCGGCAAAAAGTGTAGGTAGAAACTGATAGTAAATTTTTAATGACAGAACTGCTTTTGTTGAGTAACAACAATAAACTTAAAACTCAAAAGGTACAGTTTTAATATTATAAAAATAATACATCATCTCAATGTTGAAGTTGCACCAACGGCAGTATAAACAGTGCATTTAAACCCTAAATGTTTCTTGGTCGTGTAGATATGCGTAAACTTCGTAGAATTCTTCGTCTTATGTGAGTATAAACGTAGACGCAAGAGTGTTGCAGTAAATTTACTATGGAAACTCGTAATCTTTAAAACTTGGTCAGAAATCTTCATATATGACCAACATTTTGGAAAAAAAGGTGTGCGGGGTACACATTTGCGATATTTTATTGAATTTTGCCACAGTAGAGACCGATCGCGATCCCTAGGTATAGTTCATTTTGATAGTATCATTTGCAGCTGAAATTAATTGAATTATAGGAAACTTTATTTAGTGGGTCAAGATCTTCAAAAATAAGTTTCTTAATGGTTGAAATTAAAACATCTGTCACATGGAATGCTCAAGAAGAATAGCACAGACTCTAAACAGTATTTATATATATTTTTATTATTCTTTATTTCTGATTTGTTAAAACTTGGATTGTACATGACTTTGATTTTGTTTGAAAACGGTTTCATGAGAAGTATTTTTAAGTGAAAAAGTGGGGGTCGACTTATACGGCAAACATATGCCTAATCGTGTGTAGTTTCATCCAAAAAATCAGGGGTCGACTTATATGCCGGGTCAGCTTATATGCCTGAATATACGGTAGTTGTTCATAATATACAGGAAAAATAACAAAATACTTACTTGACAGTGTATTCCAAATGACGAATAATATGAACAAAGGATCAGGAATAAGAATGGATATATCTAGAACTGACTTTGCCAATTCATATTATTTTCATATTCTGTGATGTGTACAATAAGTGCCCAAATTACAGCATTGCTAGACAACACCAGCTGCAGCCCAGTGCAATGGGTCCCACAGCAGAGACTTACTTTTTGAGAGAGAGAGACAATCCCTTAAGTGATTGTTTACTCTCCCCTCCCCTAATCTCTAATACTTTTGGAGAGGAAGAGATAAGAAGTGTCTTGTCTTTCATCTCATCTTATTATCTTGATTCCATGACAACTACAATGGTAGATAAAGGTAACCCCTCAACACCATCCAACGTGCATATATCTCGAAGGAAAATTCCATATATGTACTGCAGTTTGACATGCATATATATATCGAGCATCATTGCTAGCTTTCTTTATTTTTTGCCACGCTAAAATTTCTTTGATCATAAAAACCTTGATATATTGTAAAAGGGGAAGTTTTGGCTTTAATAATTATATTTTATTGGTCAAGTTTTATTGTATTTCTTATTGTTGCTAACGAATTAAAATTTTATGAATACTTTTTTTTGTTACTCCTTCCTTTGGAAAATTGCAAAGAAATGCTGAGGTTACTCTTATCTTTGAGGGAAGACCCTGCATAGTGAAAAGAATAGAAGAAAAGAATGCTTTAGCCTGCATATTTTCTTTGTGTCTGCCAACCAAGAATTTGGGTTTATGTGTCAATGTATATTGAAAGAGGTCTGTTCACAAAATGAAGAATGAGAAAGACTACTCCAAAGAGATTTATGACTCAACATCTTGAAGTAAGGGAAGAGATGACAACTCTCGCTTCTCTTAGCTATTGTACGCAGAAAAATTGTGAAGGGAGTGTTCACACCAGAGCAAGAAGTGATAGATGATAAGCAATCTGCGATAGCGGATCTCGTGTATTTTCACACCAGGAGACCAATTGTGTACAATACCTCACAGCTTGTTTAGAAAATGTCAGTGAACGAAGTGGTTATTTATGTTTACCTGATAACTTGGCTTCTTCTGCCACTTTACTCTAGTCTCTCTTGCTGACGTCCCTTTTCGGATATTCCGGGATGGTATAATCATACAAACATCAGTATTGCTCCACATTTTGCACAAACTTAATGTTCTGCTGTTCTTCTCCAGCCATTCTACTTAGGTTCAGAGCTCTCACTATACTGTTTCAAACTGCCTCACCTGTTGTTGATGATACATAAGTTCCAGGGAAGGCTAATTATCATATGATAGTTAGCTAAGCGATAGAACTGAACTATCGCCTGAGATAGAGATCGCAGTTGCATGCGATATTTTTATCATGGTTGCACCAGTGTTAACGGTCCAGTTTGATATGCATGTAATTCCTAATAGCAACCACTATCACAGGTTATGGATTGCTTATCGCTCTGGTGTGAACGCTTCCTAAGAGATCTCCACCTAAGAAATTTTGGACACAGTACCTTAAGTAGACCAACTTGTAAAAGGACCGTGTTTGCTTTTGTAAGAGAGGGATGAAGAGGCTTTTGCCATAGGAGTGTGAAATTTAGGAGTCCTAGAGATTTGTTGAGATCCAACGACTGGGGGTGAGAGTAAACAGACAATAGGGAGAAAGTGGTACGCCAGTCCCTATCCAACACTCCCACTCTGACCACTCCAAAGACCAAGGGTGTGCAATAAAAATATCCATGCATGGGAGATGCACCCTAAAGCTTTTACCATTATTTCCTTATTCCAATTTCCACCTTCTCAACCTCACGGTTCTTAACAACCACATCCTACTGACGTCATGCGGGAGACAAATTACTCATCGGCTGTTTCGTCTTGCTCTTGTGAGAAATCTTATTGAAGAAGGGGTGTCAGCTCTTCCTGCTGGAGGTTTCCTGAGGAGAAGACCCACTGCAAGCAGGTTGGAATTGCGTTGCTTATAGGTGAAAGAAAATAAACATTGGCCATAAATGGAAATCAGCTTTGATGCCATGTGTGTTCGGAGAAGGAAAATACATAAGGACAGTGGCAAAATATGTGATGTAGGGCTGTGTATTTTCATGTTTTGAAGAGTACCACACAAAGCCAACATTGTAAGAGTCATTAAGAATTGATATTTTTTATGAAATGAGTGAAAAACCGAACTACAAAAATTATAACTACCGTAGATACTCCAGTATTTTATGACTCCGCATAATTTATGACCTCTTATTTTTTGTCTCAGAATCTTGTTTTTATCCTATGTGTTGTGTAATGTGCGAGTTGGGACCTTGCAACAAATGGACGCTCGGCACGGTGTTGCAAATCGTTGTTCGCGTGTTTTCTGCCAGTATCCATCTAGTTTTTGAGTAGACATGACTTCTCTTCAAGTCATCTTTTTGCGACATTCATCAGCTGAGAAGCTGACTTCAGTTTATTAAATCTATATACATAATAATAAGTTACTTAAAAATTAGAAGTTCCTGAGGCAAGACCTCAGATCGAGGTTACGGGTTAGAAATGTGTTCAAAACAAGAGATGATTCCGCCGTTTCAAGAACATACCTCATCTAATTTGCGACCCCCTAATTTTTGGCTAAAAAATAGGTCTCAAAAAGTCGCAAATTATGCGAGTATCTATGGTAATATTTATAGTTTTTATATTAGAGAATTAAAATTTGCATTTTTTAAAATTTTCTTTTCCTATAGAAGACGTATTCCCTTTATTTCACAATTGATTGATTAAAAAATGCTTTCATTTGTACATTTTATTACAAATAGTTCAGGAAATACAAGATATTTTTTGATTGAAAGCAAGAAAAATTTAAATGGCCAAAATTAAACCCAGCAGCTCGAGTCTACATATGGGAATTTAAATACAGCTTTTAAAGGTTAATAATACAAAATAATGAAAATGACAAGAATAATATAATTATTATAGTTATATTTTATTTAATTGTGGCTAGATTAGAGGCCTTGTGAATCTGCACCCTCTTCATAAGTTTCTTGAAATCTGACTGGTAATTTGTAGACGTAGCATGAAGAAGCTCTGTCAGGTGTTGATCTGTAAGTATTGCACGATATTTTGACTTGACAAATTTCATAGGGGAATACTGAGATTCAAAGAAATGAGTTGTACCGAAAAGAAGCATTCTCACAAACGAGGCTTAGTCATTGTCTCAATGGGGAAACAGCACTCTCTATGGTAATTCAATCTATTTGTTGTTTACTCGTGTGTGGAGTGAGGTACAAAGCATCACCAAGAGCACCTAAATTTCGTGTACATTTAAATTTATGAATATAAGGTAAAGATTAAATAGATTCATAAAAATGATAGCTGATATTCTTCTACAAGCCGCACGTTGGGCTCAAAAGAGCCACAGTTTGGCCTCGTCTGGTATAGTGCTTACTATATGCAAGATGAAAGACCATTTCTTTACAAAACTGTTCTAAGATATCTTTGAAGATACTCATATTATAAAATAATTACTACAACTCAGTGAGCTGTGAGTATACTCTTTATTTTGTTGCATAAAACAAGAATGGTTTGATGAATTCACTCACTGTTCCCCATTAAGCTTGCATGCCAGCCATTAGGTGAAATATTAGCCAGAGTGTTATTTAGTTAGAAATAGAGATGCTAAAGTAATTTATTATGCTCTTGATGCATTTTGTTTTTTTCTACTTTGTTCAGGGTAATTATGAAGCATTTGTGCGGACACGTTTGGAATTGTTGGAGAACCAAATGAAACAGTATCAATGGGAACAGGACCAAATTGCACATATGAAGGTATTGTAACCTTGTTTAGGTATTTTCTTGTCTACTTCTACTATAATATATTTTAAAGCGTGTTTTTGTGTATTTGTGTGTTTGTTCATGAAACTCCTAAACGATAAAAGCTAGAATAAGCAAATTTGGTACGATTCTTCTTTACATCCTAACTTAGTGAATGGTCAAGGTTTGGTCAACCAGGATTAATCCGTGCTGCCAATATAGGGGATTAACATTTTTCCATAAGATAACACGTATGAATCCATTTGTTGACTTGCAAGGTATTCTTCCTTCAAGCATAAAAATACATAAATATGGACCGATTTTTTTCGTTTTTGCTTTATTCTAAGAATAAAACTCTATACTATCTTATTCCTGCGAAGTTTATATGTTACACGGTTGAAGTTTTCAGAAATATGTTATTTGTTTAGAAATTTTGTGGATTTTTCATACTCTTTCCGGGTGTTGCCAAGGCGGCCATCATTGTTACCTCCGATTCAGTTAGCTTCAATGAAGCTTACAAATAGATGAAAGTTTAGCATTATTCGATTCGTACTTTTGTTTAAGCAATGAAACGATCAATGTATATGGATAGCAACATAAATAGATACCGATTATTATTCAGGAAGCGCTTATAACGATTGATGAAAGTAATTGAACCTTCTTTCGTCTATTGAATACTGGAATCTTACATTTTTTGTAAGTAAAATCATTATATTTTACATTATAATATTTATTAATGTAAATAAGCTCACGTATCTGATGTACATTTACCGGAGTCAGTGTTCAATCATGGGCAACTGTACGTTGATTTTGCACGGGTTTCTTGCTTACAAGACATAAAAGTAAATATTTCAGCGAGACATAATTACACAAGAAATGAAGCTGGATTTGGCGAAAGTAATATGATAGGAAATAAAATTATCATTATATTTGAAAGCAGTAGGCTCGGAAATGGATTGTTACAAGTTAATTGTTAAGAAAAGCTAATAATAAGTTAAAAAGTATCTACTATATATTTTAAAGAGTTTGTATGTTGTGCTGTAGTAACTTCACTAAATCTGTTGAAATTCAACTGGAAATTCTGCTAGTATTTAATATTTGATAAAGTTTGCCTTGATTGAGCTAATCTTGAAAAAACTTAATCATTATGCAAGTGCATGATGATTCCTATGTATTTTAAAAATGCGTATCAAGTTCTTTGATTGCCAAGGTGTTTAGCCATTTATGTGTTTTTGGTAAATTATATATTTTTAAACTTTAAAGTAATATTTGCTACTCATTTCCTTACTGCTATTTTGGCTTAAAAAATCAGAATGTTGTCAGTGAAAGTGATGATAATGGTTGAGAATATGATGTCTCTTTAGGAGACTTAAAGCTTGGAACAAAGCGGACTGGACTGCCATTAACCATTCCCTTTCGCTTTTACTTTGGAACCTTCTTAAGAGTGGCACCATCGACAATGCTTTCACCCTTTTCTACAACTTTCTAAACAGTGCGATTGACGATTTTGTGCCCGCACGCAGGATTTCTGGAAGAGACCCCTATGGATGTCTGCCCAGATAGCCCTTAGTCTCAAGAACAAACTCATGGCTTGGAAACTCATGAAATCACACCCTAGCATCCATACCTGGGCTTCCTTCTCGAATCTCTGACGCCACTGCAAGCGACTACTCAGGAGGGATCACTCTAACTATATTGCTTTGATCTCCACTGAGATGCGCGTCAACAGCAAGAGATTTTGGACTCTAACCAGTCACAGGAGAAAGATGACTAGGATTCCCAATTCTGTCAACTTTAATGGTGTAACGAGTTTCAACGATGACGCACCTTCATTATTCAACTCTTACTTTTCCTCAAACTTTTCTGTGCCTTCCACCCCCCACTGTCATCCCACCATTGGAGCCCGTCTCCTGCCTTTCCCTAGCAGCCATCTCAACCGCCCCTCGCGAAGTTCGCAACATACTTTCCTCTTTACCTTATAATAAAGCCTGAGGCCACGATAACATTGGCCCCTTCTTTCTTCAGCGTACAGTGGATACCTTAACAAATCCAATCGCAAGTCTGTTTAACAGGTGCTTCTCTACCGGCTATTTTCCTCCTCAGTGGAAACATGCCAACATAACACCCATTTTGAAAAAGGGTAACAGAGTCTGCATCGAAAATTACCAACCAATCTCCATTCTCCCTACTCTCCTTCATCTTTGAATGAGTCGTTCACAAACGTCTTCTTCATTTTACCTTTCCTTTTATTTCCTTACATCAGCATGACTTTCTTCCCCGTAGCTCTTGTCTCACGAATCTCTCCATCCTTCATCATCACATTATCTCTTCTTTTGAATGTTCTTCCCAACTTGACGTGTGTTACATCGACCTCTCTAAACCTTTGACACAGTTGATCACTTTCTTCTTATACACAAGCTAAAAAATCGCTGCAACATACATGGACCACTTCTTTTCCTTCTCACTGATTTCCTCTCTCGCACTCAAATGTCGTAATAGATGGTCATTCTTCCCCACTAGCTTCTGTCACTTTTGGCATCCCTCAGGGTAGTGTTCTCGGCCCCCTGCTATTTTCCCTTTTTATTGATGACATTGTCGACGTCGCACTATCAAATCAATGTGACATTTTATTATTTGCTGACAACTGCAAAATATTCAAAAGAGTCGATAGCCCCGTGGACAGTCAGTCTATACAAGGCACTCTTAATTCTATCTCTGAGTGGTGCATTCGATGGAAAATGAAAGTTAACCCCAATAAATCCTGCAATTTTCCCGTTTGTTTTGTTGTACTATGTTGTTTTTTATGTATTTTAATAACATAACTTGTTGATAAATCCACTGTAATAGGCCTAATGTCGGCTGTTTTTGGATTTTTATGCAATAAATAAATAAATAAATAGTGTCCTCTTAACTGGACTAGGGTTAGTCTTAGAGTTTTGAGTTAACCTCGAGAGTTCCATGAGTATATTTATGGGAAATGATATCCCTTGATGACTGGATTCATGCCATAAAATTTCCCTAAAAATGGAAGCATAATGCTATATTCCTGTCAATCAAAATTACTTAGCATGCTTTTCTCTTAATATTGTGAGCAGCTCTGCACGTCATGATAATACCTTAGGAAGCTTTTTATGGATAAATTTTTTCACTATTTGGTTTATCCCCTCAAGCATGATTTAAAAATGGCTCCATCGAGTATTTAAATGCTCCAGAATATAATGTGTTATTTTAATTCTTGGAAGATATTAAAAATAAAAATCTGAAAAAACAAGTTATATTAACCATGAGTGGATTGCTGTTTATTAATTTTTTTAGACTTCTACTTTATAATTTAAAATATCCATTGTACTTTCAACTTTATTATGCAATATTGGATAACGTGTGGTACATTTCACGACATGGTACAATACACAGAGAAGGATTTCCAGGCAGTCAGTTTTTGAAACGGTAGGCTATCTCCTTCCTTATTCCCTTGTTTGTGCAAACAACGCACTTCCTTTGTCTGACTCTTCTCTTGCCTGAAGAGGGATTCTCTTCTGAGAAGTGACTCTCTGTTAGCCATGTTGCTGCTCTCCTTTCTTTAGTTTTTCTTAAGTTTTGTGAGCATCCCTTTCCAGTCCAACTTCACTGTGTCAACAGCATCAGTATGCGTGTCAACTAATCTTTGAAACAAGTCAGAACTAGAGTAAAAGTTATCCATATATATACACTGACATGTATCAAGAATATTTTTGCATAGACCAAGAACAACCTTAGTAGATAATAAATTATTGTCTCTTATGCACTCGCTACGTATTTCGGATCCTTTGCTATTATAAATCATAAAATTTAACAAATATCCAGATGAATCACAGTGTTAAAAAAATTCTCCATCCAAAATCCAGCAGATTTCAAATGCTATCACCAGGAAAGTCTGCCCTTCCACAACAGAAACTTCCCTACTGGGCATGTAAGCATCCTGAAATTGTGCTTTTGAATAATTCACTATGTTAACTATCTAGTAAATTTTGGGATAACTATGGATTAAGTCTTTATCATTATTATCCACAAAATGCAGAAATCTCGATAGAAAGGAAAATCTTTCCTAAGACATACCGTATATACTTGAATATAAGACGAGGTTTTGTTCCAATTTTTATGACTGAAAAATCGCTAGTCGTCTTATAATTGCGCGGTGCGTAATAGTTTGACTGACAGAGGAACCGAATGCAGAGTATAATCGAAATATTCGATTCTTTAAATCAATCGAAACAATCGATTATTAAAAGTAGTACATAGTAGAAATTGTATCGATTCAAATGTATTCGAATACAAATACTCTTTTGAATTTTATCCTATATATTATGCGCGTAGTGAAGCTGTGTGCATCCGTGAGTATGAAGTCTCGCGTAATTATATCGGCGTATTTCTCGAGAACCGTTCGTCGTAAAAGATGTGGTAAATTGGCTCTACGAAGTCAGAGGTCCCTGGTTCGAATCCGGGTGATGCTTTTTTTTGTGTTTATGTTGTTTATTTTTAAATATTGTTTTCAATTTGTATTTTTTCATATATTCTTTGTTTTTTTACTTTTAACGTTTGTGTTATTTTTTTCAATTTTTTTCGTATATTCTTTATTAGAGTTACTATAATGTTTTAAAAGTTTTTCTCGTTTTTAAAAATGTCTTTCTCGTCTTCTATTACTTTCTTAAAAGGGATTTCACAACGAACCCTCACAGTTTACTGGATGATACATATCGTAGACGCAGCGGAAGCAATAATATTTTCGACACCGCGCACATTTGGAGAAACATTGTTCGCCACAATGACATTTATTCGTTTTGACTTCATTAGGAAACCCTATCTGATTGACACTGAGGAAGAATTTCCTTTGTTTTGTCAATCGTGATGTGAACCAGGCATAAAGAATCTTATCTTTAAATATGGAAGCAGACAGTTGATTGTGCACAAGAGCATGTATTTTTATCATGTCCGCTCGTCTAGTAATATCGCGCTTTTCTTGCAGTAGAACTGCTGCATTTTGTAGTCGTGAAATAAAGATCTTTACCTGATGGTAAAAATACACGTCACAAGGTTGGCATATGGGGGTGCATTTTGGCGGAATTACCTTCACGGTGCATGTCGGCTGATTTTCGTCATCGATGAAGCGCTCGTCAATGTAATTTATCAATGCATTAACGAAACCTGCATCATATCATCATATCATAAAATCAGAAAACAATCCTTAAATAATTTATCACTGCTTACCACTGCAACAAATTAAATAAAACGTGTTTTCTTTTACTTGAGAATAACTCTTTCAAAAGGTCAGAAACCAACTAGAAAGACCGGCGAGTACGGAAGAAAATCTCACTGCAGATCTCCTACAACAAATTATCATTCACTGGAATGTGTGGTGTATGGCTGATGTAAACCGATTCACCTCGCACGTCACTCACAACATCCAACTCTCTATCTACCTCGGCGGCTACTGCTCGCCCACACTTCCGCCCGCGACATTGTCTAGCTCGACTGCTTTACGCACCCGCCCGAGAGAATGTCTTCCAACTCGCAACAATGCATAAAGTGAAGGGGCTGTATTAATAGCCTTGCATTACATATTTTTGTATTTTATCTCTATCAGGATTTCAATGTGTAACAATGAGCCGAGAAGCCGAATCCAAGAATGTCACTTTGGCGAACGTTTCTCCAAATGTGCGCGGTGTTGAAAATATTATTGCTTCTGCTGCTTCTACGATATGTATCATCCAGTAAACTGTGAGGGTTCGTTGTGAAATCCCTTTTAAGAAAGTAATAGAAGACGAGAAAGACATTTTTAAAAACGAGAAAAACTTTTAAAACATTATAGTAACTCTAATAAAGAATATACGAAAAATATTGAAAAAAATAACACAAACGTTAAAAGTAAAAACAAAGAATATATGAAAAAATACAAATTGAAAACAATATTTAAAAATAAACATAACATAAACACAAAAAAAAGCATCACCCGGATTCAAACCAGGGACCTCTGACTTCGTAGAGCCAATTATAACTTCATGGCCAAACATGCTTAGCCAACTAGCGAAACTAACAAGGTACTTAAACGGTGTCTAAATAAACAAATCCATTTATTGTTTAAACTATTGACCATCTACACCCAAAAGGGGGGTAAATCATGATTCCCAAATCTAGCTCTACCAGCTCGCAAATTTTCAGGCAAATCCCTTTCCCGATAACCTGACACTCCCCTTGTTAGAATCGGGGGCAAAAAAAAGTAGTCAATGAATTTATGTCTGTAGTTACATTATAACTCGAGATCTTTAAATATATGCAAAAAAAGAATCAAATTGGCTGAACACCTACGAAGTAATAAATTATGTAAATAATACGTGGAGCATCAAAGTCATAAAAGAACGCAGCAATAGCACTCGTATGCATAAGGAGCTATCACTGAAACATGATAGGTGGAGGAGGGAGGGCAGGGGAGGGCAATTGCTTCGATTCACGAGTAAAATGAAACATTGTGTTAGCTCCTTACGCATACGAGTGCTATCGCTGCATTCTTTAAGACTTTGACACACCACGTATTATTTACATAATTTATTCCCGGGGTATTATTATATTGAGATCCCGCGAGATCAAATTACTTTTTTCGTTGCTGTTTGTAAGAAAAAGTATTTTTTTCCGTAATTTAAGTTTTTATTCTCAATTTTATGTTCTATGACACTGCATCTTTGTGTTGTATTGATCAAAGAGGAAAATGTCTCTGCGTGAAAGATTTTTTGGTGATTTTTAGATATAAATTATAGGTTTTTAATTCAAGTGTGCTTCGTTTGCTGTACAATTTATGTATTTCTGTGTTCAGCCACTTCTGTTTGGCGAAGAAAAAAGCAGTAATGGCGGAAGGATTGTTAGAATTGGGGAAAATATTCATGAATTTGGGAAAAACATTGTAATTTCAAGTTTTAAGAAACTTGATGTCAAGAGATAATGTCTTGGTTTGTGTGGTGAGTTTGTGTAATTTGTTGATTCGAAAGTCTGGAGAGACATTACAATAAATAAAATGAAGAACTCACCAGACACAGTGAAGATAGGATGAATAAAATTGGAAAAATATCTCCAAATCACCGTAAAGGCGGTACTTACGTGCCAAGGCACAGAAGACTCGCAGGATCACTCAGGATGCGCGTTTCGACAGCAACTCTGTCATCTTCAGCAATGTCAAAGTGTGTAAGGTTGGGCGGAGTATTTATACTATTGTTGACCATTAGAGAAGTAGGGGAGGGGAAAGGGAAAGGTGTATCGATCGTTAACTGAAATAAAGGGGAGTGGGGGATAGGGCCAGCATCGTTATTCATTATCTTGTTGTGGTTATGGTGTATGTAAAGGCTTTCATAGGCATCTAGTTTGTTTTTGTTGGTGACCGTTTTTAGAAGTTTTAAATTTTCGGTTGTGATAGGATGATGGCTGGTGTTGATATGAGATGCTACACTGGACTTGTCTATTCTGTTGTTTCTGTAATGGGCTAAGTGTTCTTTGAAACGTGTTTCTAATTTCCTCTTCGTTTGTCCAATATAAATTTTGTCACACTTTTCACATTTGATTTGGTATATGCCTGATTTCTTATGGGGAGGTATGCTGTCTTTAGGGTTTTTAACGAGATTTGACAATTTATTTTCAATAACAAAAACTGTGTGTAATCCTATTTCGGAGAAGATTTTTTGAAGTTTTTTTGGTAGCATAAGGATATTAAGGTAGCTTCAGAAATTTTTTGGTATTGGAATTATCCTACATAAAACACATAGCCATTCAGAATGGTTTTAAACCAGAACTCATTCATAAAATGTTAAATAAACATCAACATAGAATGAACCTTAGAAACTGCACAACACTCAACAACAAAGACACCAATACCAAAAAATTTCTGAAGCTACCTTAATATCCTTATGCTACCAAAAAAACTTCAAAAAATAGTGAATTTAGATCGAATATTTTTAAAAAATTCTTCGTATACAAAGTTAAGAAAAATCTGCCAAATACAATCTAAATCTCGTTTTTGTATGGTATACTACGTCATTTCTGAGAGAGAAGCCATCCAGTCAACGTTTTCAGAGGTAAATTTGAAACCATATTTTCCGGGCGGTCTCGGGCGGTCCCGCGATCGGGAGTATAAAAATTTACGGGCATTCTTGGGCTCGAGAGAGGGTTAAAATCAAATTTTTTTCTTGCGTGGCCTTGTGAAAAGTGGGGGTCGGCTTACAATTGGTGTCGGCTTACAATCGATTACATACAGTATTCTTATAGAATAATCTGTTGAAAAATCATTGATAATTTTAATGTATTTTTCTATATGTTGATTTTTAAAACTTATAAAATGAAAAATAGACTTTTTCACAGATAACTGGAGCTAAAAAGATCTTGAAAGTATGGTTAGACTAACTTACGTTTAAGATGTTTCCATATTCTTACTTGTCACGCACGTGACAGTTTTGCTTTCTTAGTAAATGTTACTTAAATTCTAACTTGAGCAATCTTTATTATTACTGAAATTGAGCTTGTTTAACTTCAGAATATTTGTTTTTTTTTATCTCTCAAAATATGTTTGCTTGGCAGAATTATATTGCTCGTTTTGGACATGGAAGTGCCAAACTAGCCCGACAAGCCCAAAGTAAGGAAAAGACTCTTGCCAAAATGGTATCTCAGGGTCTCACGGAAAAAGTTATCAATGAGAAAGGGATCCAGTTTTATTTTCCATCATGTGGCAAAATCCCTCCACCTGTCATCATGGTTCAGGTATGCCTGAAATGACTAACTAATTTATGGTTTTAATTAAAACTTATCAGGTTTTAAGTAAATAAGCCTTGTTAGAATCAGATTTTCATTAATAAAGATAATACCATATTTACTTGTGTACCCCGCTCACCCTTTTTCTCAAAATTTCAGTAAAAAATAGAGACTGTACGTCATACATGAAGATTTATGAACTGGTTATATAAGTAGAGAGTTTCGATAGTAAATTTACTCAAAAACGCGTATGTCTACATTTATACTTGCAGAAGACAAAGAATTCTACAAATTATACGCCTGTCTATATGACCAAGCAAACATTTAGGGTTTAAATGCACGGTTTGTACTGCAGTTGGTGCATCGTCAAGATCACAGTGGACATTTTGATGATTGAGATGATGTAATATTTTTATAATATTAAAGCTGTACCCTTTAAATAAGTTTTAAGTTTATTATTGTTATTCAAAATAAGCACTTCTGTTATTGAAAATTTACTATCAATTTCTGCCAATACTTTTGCCAGAATAAGTTGGCATTTGGTATCTGTGTTCACCGAATTAATTGTGTGCCGCTCACACTCCTTTAACATTTGAGTGGCGACTACTGAGGAGGAGATTTCTGCTGGCATCAGCATAAAGATCACCCAATAAATTGCATCAAGCAAGTAGGAGGGACAAGATTATTAACTTGTTTCATGGAGGGAGGATCATTGAAGAGGCCAACCTTTTATAAAAATCTAAATGTCAAATTATTCCAGCATAAATTTATTTTTCCCTCCAAAGTGGCCCAAAAGAAGGGATGCACATGATACATGAGGGCATAGGTTACACAAGTAAATATGGTCTCTTATTTTGTTTGCTCCTTGAGTTGCACTCTTGTAAAGTTAGCATATTATGTTCAGTGTAGAGGAGATCCTAGTGAGATATTGAATGAAGTTTATCTTTATCATTGCTAAGTTTGTGCTATTTTGGGTTTCTCATATTCTATTTTTTGATGTTTTTGGAGGCTGTTAAAAAATTCAACTTTAATTGCAGAATGTGAGCTTCAGATATACCCAGAATGGGCCTTGGATTTACAAGAATTTGGAGTTTGGTATAGATCTTGACACTAGAGTGGCTCTTGTGGGACCCAATGGTGCTGGAAAGAGTACTCTTTTGAAGCTTCTATATGGGGAGGTATGCTCTTCAGTACTTTTAACATTAACTTGAATATTTTAAGTTTGGTGGATAATTTAATACCTAGATAACCTGTCATTGATATCTATTCTTTTTATTTGCTTTATGTACTTTCCTTACCAGCTGCCTCTGATTCTTAATTATTTTGTTTATAATGAATTTGTTTTGGTTAAACATTAGGAAGCTTATGGTAAGTAATAGCAATCACCATTATGAAAATAAAATAAATTTATCTTTTAGGAACCATAGGATTTTAGACTCATGTTGCTTAGCTGGGACCACGTTCAAAATTGACCATTTTAAAGATCTCCCAACCAACATTAACTCGGATTAGGGGTTGGAAACTCATAGTCCAGATCTAAAACCTAGCTCATGTACCTTTCTCTTTGCAGCAGAGAACAGGTCCATGACATTTGCAATGAAATTTAAACTATTGTATGTTGTTAACCTTGCAAGAAAGTAACTCAAGCATCGAATCCGAATAAATATTCCAATATTGAGGATCTTTTAAACATAATTCTACGTTAAATAATAAGATATTTATGCTGAATGCAACTTTCACGTTCAAGAATAGCAATGTTTTAAGAGTTTTTGGGGTCGGATTGTATCAAAAACAGAGTTTATGACTAGTCATAGGACTAATTCTGTCCCAAGACAATGTTCTCCATAACTTCTAGACTTTAATATGCTACCTTTTTGTTTACCATCAATTCCATACAGGAGTTTAAGTAAAGATTTAGTTGAGATGCGGTAATAAGACACTTCCGCTATAAAAATAAATAGTTGCAGTGAATTTCAGTGGAAAATGCTAGAGATAAGGAAACCATCACCATTTGCAATATGTTCTTGCGAAAGTTGCAAGTAGTGAAATTGCAAGTGCTGGTTCAACAATATTTCTCTTCAAAAAATATTTCAAGGGGCATAAATAAGCATATTCCACGTGATTTATCTCCTCAGTCGTAAACTCTGCAAAAGAGTGTGGTGGCATCATGTTATGGATCTATGGATTTCACTGTTTGTGTCCAGTTTTTTCGATTCAGCACTAGTTGTTTTGGTTTGGCCCACCCATCGTGTTGATGATCATCCTTGTGGGCAGTTGCCATCCACTTTCTCTTCAACGATTAACCTTTCCATGCTGTCTGTCCTTCTGGCTACATGCCCAAAAAACTTCAAAAACAGTTGACTAACTTTCATTAGCAATCTTGTGCAGACATCCAATTTGTTTAGTATTGAGTCGGTCATTGGTGCAATGTTTGAGAGTTGGTTGGAGTGAGCATGCACGCTCATCACTTCAAGATGTTGTTTCATTTTCACTTTGCTTATCTTCTGTTGGTGGCTGGTTTATGTTACTCTTTATTAAATTCTGAATCAGGCAGTATGCATTCTATCATGTTTCGGCTCATAGGCTTCATTCGAAAACATTCTTTCGAGAGAGTCAGTGGAGTCACCCTTGCTTACATCGTCACTGTATGCAAAGCAATGGATTTGGGTGCGAGTGGTTCCTTTTTGTAGGAAGAAGAAAACGAAGAAGACAGTCAATTAAATCCAGGAAGTGACTGCTCAATTGAAGATGAAGTCGATCTTTTGCTGCCCTTTTCCAAATTCCCGAGAGCGAAGATGAAAACGACAGTGGTTCATCAGGTAGGGCTGAAGATTTTCATTCATCATGGAATTGGGCAGATATTGATGAATGTAATATTCTGAAAAAAATTCCTTTCACTGGTAAATATGGTCCAACTATCTCTATTACTAATGTTCTTGTGTCTTTCACAAATTTTTTGGATGCAGCCTAAACCCGGCAAAGCTGGAGTTTTTCATTTCTTCTCATTTTCATAATATTTTAAACTTTTGTTAACACGTTGAGTGCAGGAGTACTGTATTTAATCGATTGTAAGCCGACACCGATTGTAAGCTGTCCCCCACTTTTCACAAGGCCACAGAAGAAAAAAATTTGATTTTAACCCTATCTCGAGCCCGAGAATGCCCGTAAATTTTTATACTCCCGATCGCGGGACCGCCCGAGACCGCCCGGAAAATACGGTTTCAAATTTACCTCTGAAAACGTTGACTGGGTGGCTTCTCTCTAGGAAATGACGTAATATACCATATAAACATGACATATAGATCGTATTTGGCAGATTTTTCTTAACTTTGTATACGAAGAATTTTTTAAAAATATTTGATCAAAATTCGCTATTTTTTTGGACCCTGAACAATCTAATATGTCTCACAGTAATTCTTCTACTTCGGAGATTTTCAAAATGTATATTTTTGGAGATTAATGTATAATTGTTTTATTTAATGTTTCCCATTTGGTGGCCATCTTGAATTTCTCTGGACTTTTAATGCCAGCAGGTGCCCCACACCTCAGGACGTGAGAGGGTTAAAGTATTAACTAAAGTATTAACTAAAGTATTAACTAAAATTACGGTGACATAAAATACATTTTATTCACTTATTTATAACAACTTCTACGAAAAAAGTAATTTGACCTCACGAGATCTTAATATAATAATACCCCGGGAATAAATTATGTAAATAATACGTGGTGTGTCAAAGTCTTAAAGAATGCAGCGATAGCGCTCGTATGCATAAGGAGCTAACACAATGTTTCATTTTACTCGTGAATCGAAGCAATTGCCCTCCCCTGCCCTCCCTCCTCCACTTATCATGTTTCAGTGTTAGATCCTTACGCATACGAGTGCTATTGCTGCATTCTTTTACGACTTTGACGCGCCACGTATTATTTACATAATTTATTACTTCGTAGGTGTTCAGCCAATTTGATTCTTTTTTTGCATATATATGAAGATCTCACGTTATAATGTAACTACGAACATAAATTCATTGACTACTTTTTTTGCCCCTGATTCTAAGCCGAGTGGCGATTTCTGAGATGGCAAAAAGCTAAAAAAAAGGTCGACTTGCAACTCATTAAATACGGTAATATTGTAATTTTTTTCCCATGTGTGGCTTCATTTTATTTTGCTTTCCAGCATTCTATTTTTTGTTATATGAATATTAATTTAATGTAAATTGTACTGATAATATTTCCAAAGAAAACCCGTGAAAAAAAATTTGGACTCACGGAGTGAGTCACCCACCATGCGGTAGAATTATGAAGTTAGTCAACCCGCAAAGCATATTTTCATCACACTCGTGAATGTTAAACAAAAGACGGCAGATCCTCTCCACCACTGTTGGAGACCTCAAATACAGTGCTAGTGTGTGGAAAAGTGTGCCAGGATACAGATAGATGCCACAATAAACATTTTCAATGAATATTCTTCCTCTTGAAAATAACAACCGTCCAGTGGTTGGAGATGGCACCCAGTGGAACTTTTATGGTAGCACCCATAAACGATCCCTTCGCATCCTCCTGTAAACTCAACCTTTAAACCATCCATGCTAGCTTTGCACTTTCCAGAAATATTCTGGGTTTAAGATGGAGGAGAGAGGAGGGAGGAAAAGGAGAGTGAGAGGTCTCTCTCTCGTTCCTTCCTTCCCCCCTCCTTCCTCCATACGTCGCTTTCTCAGTCTTGTCCTTTGTTCTCCCATGCATTCTCATGTTTTCACATCTGCATTTTTTTATCTCCTTATAATCTCCCTTTTATTCTAGAATATTACTATTTACCTTTTTCAAATATCGAATTTTCTAAGATAATATATGCTCCCTGTAGGAGATAATATTCTTTCTAATGTAAAATCACCTTCAGCATAAAAACCTTACCTTTTGAAGTGAAATAAGAACTTGAACTGAATATATCCATAAGTTGCTCTTTATTGATTTGTGTCTTTCTTTTTCTATCATTAGCAAAAATATGGAATAAGTAATTTAGATTCATATCAGCTATGTTAAATAAAAACTTTGATAGCAGAAAATATTCCATACCAATTCATGTTCCATAGCATCACTAAATTTATTGTAGATTCAAACTAAATAATATTGATTTATTACTATACTTATTTTTATACTTACTTTTTCTGGGTTATGCAAGAAAAGGTGTTGAAATAAAAAAGTTCTTCATTTGAAAGATTTACATTTATATACTTTCAATTTATTTACATTTATTTACAATTTACATGGAATGAAATTTCCGAAAACAGGGCTCCAAACACAGCCCAGGTTGGTCAGGACAATCAGGACAGAATGTTGATACATTCTTCCTCACCCCATTTTGAAACATACTCTGCATCTTTTTCGTTGGAGATGTTTTTGGGCAGTTTGAGAGGGTAAATGGACCCTAACTCCTCCTCTGCGAGGCTCTGGCAAAGAATGCGGAAGTGGAGTCTTGTTTCTGTAAATGAGGAATTCTATGACATCGTCCTTAAAATGTAAAAGACTCATTTTTCTGTCACTGAATTTCCTGTGCATGCAGAAAGAGTTATTTATCATTAGGTGAAGTACATGTAAGCCGATTTTCATATACCACCTTAGAGATTTTCTCTCCAAAGGATAATACGCCAACAGTTGGTCTGGCTGATCAATTCCCCCCGTGAATTGATTGTATTTTGCTACAATCCTTGGTTTTTTGCTAATCTTTCTGCTCCTGGCTCTGACTTATACAATTTCCCCATCGTGCTCGGAAGATATCAAAATCACGTCTCTCTTGTCATGCCATTTCAAAACACATATTCCTTCTTCCGTATATTGTGCAAATGACTCTCCTTTCTTTAATTTTTGGTTCACGACATTCAGTGGGATGCCTTTTCTATTTCCTCTAAGGGTTCCCATTGCAAAGGTTTTGCTATCCAAAAGAGTTTTCGTGAGAGGAACTGAATTATAAAAATTATCCATATACCGTATTCACCCGAATCCAAGACGACCCTGAATCTAAGACGACCCCCCATTTTGATGATTCCAAAAGAGAAAAAAGCTCAAATTGACCTTCATGACTACAACAATTATAAATCTTGTGAAATATTTATTTTCTCTTATACTTTTCTTGAATGTCATTGTCTTTTAACATTTTAAAATCATAAGATCACATCACAAATAGAACCATTCAGGTTTTCAAACAAATTAAATGGTAGCATTCATTTTAAGATAACATTAAAAATAAAGTAAATACATTGAAAGAATATACTCATTTCAGGACAACAAAAAAACATTTCAATCCAAGTGCTGCATAAAATCATTTTATTGTGTTAGTCATCATCACTGTCTATGCAACCTTCACTATTTTCCTCATGCTCACTATCTTTATCACTCTCAACTTCATCATCAGTCTCCCACAAAACATCATCCTCACTCCCATCCATGGCATTAGATAAGCAGCATTTCTTAAATCCTTTCACTATTACTTTTGCATTTATTTGTTGCCACGATGCCTTGATCCATTGGCAGAGCATTGCAACTTCAGGTTTCTTAAGATTTCCTTTTGGTGTTAAAGTGTGAGTTCCACTCTGTAACCACTCAGAATACAAAACCTTTAAATTATTTTTAAAACACTTACTGACAGCAACATCTAAAACTTGAAGTTGCCATGTCATTCCTCCAGGTATTACAATAAGATCAATATTCATCGCACTCATTATTTTTTTAATTTCAGGAGATAAGTGTCCTTGAATGCATCCATTGAAAGCATTGCTCTTTGTTTCAGTAAAGCTCCTGGCCGTCTATTCCACACCACATGCAACCAATCTCTCATTAGTTCTTTAGTCATCCACCCCTTTTCTTGACACCTATTATTCCACTTGGCAAATGTTTCTTAGGCATTGTTTTCCGCTTTAGAATCACATATGGTGGTAATTTAGTCCCATCTGCTAAAACCGCCAACATTACCGTGACTCGCATTTTTTCGTTGCCTGTAGTTTTAATTAGGACGGACTTCACACCTTTTTCGTTCACAGTATAATTAGATGGCATGTAGAAGAAAACCGGAGTTTCATCGGCATTTCCTATTTGGCTCAAAAGGTAATTATTGGTTTTTCTAAGTCCAATTACGTATTTCTGGTAAGTGAGAAGTTTTTCTACATAGTCTTCTGACAATTTCTGACACAGCGAAGTTCGTCGCCGTAAAGAAAAATTATTTCGTCGCATCATTCTCACGCACCAACTTCTGCTGGCCTTGAATTCTTGCAATGATATATTAAGTCCTCTAGTAATTTCATTAGCTTTAAGTATAATACTTTCAGTCGAAACAGGCATACCGTTCTTCCTCATGGTGCGCACAAACTTGACTACTTCTTCTTCAGTGCCATGATCTCGGCCTAATTTTGGACCACTGAGCGACTTCCTTGTGGCTTTGGCTTTTTGTAGTTCCTGTTTTGAGAGTTTCCATCGATGCACATTTGCCTCAGATACACCGAACTTTCTACTCGCATCACAGTTATTAGTTTTTTCGGCGTAATTTATCACGATCAGCTTAAAATTTGTATCTTAGCTCCGTCTAATTCCTTTGTTAACTTCCCCTTTGCACTCGTGCCACGTACTTCAACATGATCTGTCATTTTAACTTAAGGGTTGTGCATTTAAATCAAGAATGCACAACTCAAAATTACTGTCACAATTAGCGAATCGCGGTGCGTCGTTTGAAAGGGGAATCCCGATGATTTCCGCTCTCATTTGTTTTGACATTGCGGTTGACATTACGTGCAAGATGAAAGTACGTCGTCTGTGTTATGATCGTCGACGATGATTATTAGTCTAAATAATTATTATTCCCGTCATGTTTTTCTTATTGTTATTACTATTTGTTTATTTCACTTCTTTATGTACGTACTTGAATTTGCTGTTGTGAATTGTTTACTCTAATATACCATTTGTTGTAAAAACCATTGATTAAATGCTTAAATATACTTCGTATTCGAATGTAAGACGACTCTTGATATTTACAGCTGAAAATTTGGAAAAAAAGGTCGTCTTAGATTCAGGTGAATACGGTATATGGAATGCCCAACATTTAGATATTGTTGGAGCAAATATTTTACAACTTTCTCCGAGTGACCACGGCCTCCAACGTTCTTATCTTGAGCACCAGTGTAGACAAAAAAATTCACTACTAAGCCAGTAGGCTCACTTAGCATATACAGTTTAATTCCAAACTTATGTCTTTTGCCCTGAATGTATTGCCTAAAAACGAGGCGTCCTCTCCATAAAATCATGGACTCGTCCAAACTAAGTTCTTTTCCAGGATAATATATGGCATTCATGTTTGCCAAAAATACATCAATTAGAGGACGTATTTGAAAAGAGGGTCGTGGGTAGTGGTTCACCTTATCTGGATTTTTACCGAAATGTAATACCCGCACAATTAGCATAAAGCGGTCACAGGGCATGCTGTTTCGAAACACAGGGAAATCGTACAGCTTGGATTTTTTCCAGTAATATGGAATTCTGTTTATTCTTATATTTCTCATCAAATCAAAATGCCAAAAAAAATTTCAAGCTCGCTCCTCGTCAAGTCCTTCCACTCCGTAATCCTTGCTCGAGGGGGAGGATTATTTATGAAAATCCTTACAGAGTTTTTATTCGTTTCGCTGATGACTAAATTTAAAAATTCGTCATTTGCTAACATAATGAAAAAATCCGATGGTTTTTGACCGGGATGTTCAATCCTAAGCACTGGGTTCCCAGAGAAAGGAATAGGGGACACGTGGCCTGTTATGGGACCACGCGAAAGCTGAGGGTGGTTCGACAACCCCAGAATAATTTCATCTTCAGTGACCGCTTTTACATCACTCTGTGATTTCCGTTTTTTTGCCCTTGAGGTACCGGAGGTAGATGGCAGTGGTTCATCAGACATCTGAAGATGGAATATTTAACATCAAATAAGTTTTAGGAAATTAAAAAACATTTGAAATATGTGCAAGTATATTCAACTTTATAGACTTGAAACTTGCCTTGAAAGAACGCTAAAATATCTTGACACAGTCGATTTTCAGAAATTCAGTTTTAGGACCGGGTAAATAGGTTACACCAAGAATCTGTAAAAAATAATATTTAAAAAATTAAATAATAAAATATGCCAATGAACTTGAAACAGAACGGAAGTTGAAACTAAACTAATATTCAACAAAAATAATTACCTCAAAAATAGGAATTCCTGAAACAGTTGTCTCCAAATACTGCAGATAGTAAGAACCACTGAAAAAATTACAGTCGAGTTTTACGAAAAAAATATAGAATGGAAATAATAAAGTCAATTATTTTATATCAATATTATTTATAATGAATACATTGCTTTTGGCTACGCTTGTGATTTTTTGTAATAATTCTCGAAGTTTTAATTGCGTTGAAGCATGAGTTATCAGGAGAAAAGCCTGAAGAAGGATGCTGAAACTTAACGCAAAATCTTGTGAATTAAATGTGAAGGATGAAAGGATAACCAAAAGCAATATACTCGTAATTAATCAACACTACAAAATCCCCAAAGAATAAAATAAACACAGTTTGTCTAATAAAAGTATAAGAAATATAAAAAAAACATCCAAAAATGAAAATTCGCTTGCAGAATGCTCAAAAATTCTCCAACTTAAAAACGACATGCACTTAATGAAAGCTTGGTCTTAATTGGTGGCGGAGAAAGCGTCACAGATGATGTTGTGAAGAGCGGCAGGCTCCCAAGTTCGCCGTTTACCGTTAGGATGCTTGACTCACACAGTGAGCCATCCGCCCCTTGGAAGCAGGCAACCATGACTCACACATGTGAGTGCCACACTGAACGTGTTAAGTACCTTATCTGGATTCATAATCTATAAATATTTTTTTGATTTCCCTCTTGGTAATATATACCGTATTTGACCGAATATAGCCACCCTCCGAATATAGCCCATCTACCCATCTTTTCTCACACAAATCTAGAAAATATTTTAATACCCTGAAAGGACATGATCATTTTTAGGACTTTAATGTCATGAAACATGCTGTATAATTTGAAGAAATATCAAATTTGCACTCATTTAATAAAAAAAGTACCAATTAGCAAGTGATAAAACGCCACGCTAATTGGAATTTTAAGGTTTTCAGATTTGTACCTTTGAATTCAGAGGGTATACTAACGAAAGAGTTATTTGACAAGGAAATGAACAAAAATACATTTTTAGGGAGTAAAAATAAACTTTAAAAAGTCGAAATAACATACTAATTAATGCAGCAATATTAGCAAGTCGAAATAACATACCAATTTATGCAGCAATATGAATTCGCACTTTGCTCATATTTCGATGTGCAATGCTAATCTATCTTTCGTTTGTGTAATTAACAATTCGAGCTTAGCCAGGCAGTTAATTTTATTGGTATTACCGTATTTGCTCGTGTAAGCTGCGCACCTTTTTTCCCAAAACGCCGGTGGAAAAAAGAGGGTGCGTGTCTTACACGAATTCTTTTATTTGCCGCTCACCTTTTTTTCCAAAATGTCGTGTCGGTAAACAAATATACGTTAAGCTAGCACCCATGCCGCATCTATTATTCTATTTCTAAATTTCTGTGTATTTAGTCATTTTCATTCATTGTATAAAAATTTTAAATGAGTTTTATGTTTATTAAAGGGTGCTCCCCAAACTCGATGGCTTTCTGCTGCAATCGTCACGGAGGCCACGGCGCATGCGCAACCAGTTTGGGTTGGTGGGGGTTTTGTTCTCATGGCAGACGACGCCTACCATGTTCAGATACGGCATGCTTCCTTTATTCTATGATACGTCTATGAAAGTCATAGCCACCATGGTGATCATTGAATGATCACTGATCATAATTTTAGTTCGCCAAAAAAATGACGACCGCTACAGTAGGGATCAGTGACCATATGGCTGGAAAAATACGTACAGCAGAATGATCGCTACCGGAGCGATTTCTGCCAAACATGACCAATATGACGACAAAAACAGTTAAGTGTTTAACAAAAGAGGACTATCGAGGAGATTTCTGCTAGTACCGTTATAAAGAGATCATCCAATAAATTCGTCACATAGGAGTGTGAAGATGCTTAACTTGAGCGTAGCATTTTTGAGAAATAGGAATTGGTGATTTAAAAAACCCTTTTTCAGCTCAAATAAATTTTTTTCCCTAGAGCTGGTCCAAAAAACGGGGTGCGCAGGATACACGGGGGTACGGCTTACACGAGCAAATACGGTAAAACTTGCAATTTGACGATAATGAGAGCGATCAGGTAATTGAAAAATCCTTCCTATATGGTGACGTCAATCAGCCTTGCAAATAAATATTCGCAACCCGAGTAGTTTAGTCTTACAATGGATAGAAACACTTACTGACTCGAATGAAATTCATCGTTATTGTAGCTTTGCACACTTGTTTGTACCCACCTAATTTTTAGTGCCCGAAAATAGCCTCCCCCCTCAACTTTTGCACTTCACTTTTGGCCAAAAACAGGGGGGCTATATTCGGTCAAATACGGTAGCCCGGTACCATATGGTACCGCTAGGCTTCTGCGGGAGCATAACTTAAGTTTTTGGTTTTCAACGATACAGATTAGTTTATTTTACACACCACATGCCATGCATATAAGAAAAAATGCAAAATGATACGAAGTACTCAGGCCATGTTTTTATATTTATTTTCTGGATATATAACATAACATTCTTAATTGAAATAATTTGTAAGGTTTACATAAGTTCAATATTTCTTAAATTTTGATAAACGTTTTCACCAGTGAAGTTGCGAAGTTTTATATTAATATGTTGAGCGTTAATAATGGTCTATTATCACGTATGGATGGTGTTATGGTTTCGTGTGAAATTGAGTGAAGCGTACCACACACAGATCAACGTCGCACTTGATGCATTCAGTACGCACATGTGAATCACAGTTTACTGCTGCACAGCGGCGTCTTTGTTTTGTGCTAGCCATTTAGTGATTCTTTCCATCGTACCTAATATCATCTGACACCCTAGAAAAAAGAATTACTTTACTGTAATGAAAATAAATGTTATGTTTTAGTATCGTGAAACCAGTAAAGACAAACCTGATGCCTATTGAACTGCTGCATGGCTTATAGGCTCGACCTCCAGCCTTTGGTGAAAGAATTGATCTACGAACTTCGAATGTGAACAATTTTGAAGAAAACATTATAAAGTTTCTTATTTTGTTTGTCTTTTTCCTCCTACAGTTTGAAATCGCTCAATTTAAACGTTTAATTCACACAGTTTCAGGAAATCTAGCCATTTTAAGGGGATGTTGCCTTGCCTACCAATTCCATTGTTAGACCTCTATATCATACTATTAATTCAGTCCTTATGGGTGTAAACGTGCTTTGATTGCTTTTAATACGAGAGAGAGGGAGGGGGAGGAAGGGAGGGTGAGAGAGGGAAGGAGAGGGAGGGTGAGAGAGGAAAAGGAGAGGGGAAGGAGAGGGAAATGACTTTCAATACAATTTATGTTTCTGATGCCAATTTGATCTCCATAAATAACTTGAACGATTGAATCTTTACTCCATCATTTTTGATGGGCTATACACTAGTGTATTATAAAAAGCATGCACTGGCCAACGCCGTGATGCTGCTGTTTCTGTGTAGAGGCATGAATTTGGTCTAAAACATCAACACATTTTGTAGTTATAAACTACTGTTTCTAGAAGTTTCTTCCTATCCTTCACACTGTCTACAGATGGATGAAATGTGCTTATGATGATGACAGTTTTATTCACTCTACCCCGATAAACAGTTAGTGTAAAGTCATCACTGCTCTTGCAGACACTTGTGTTGTAGAGCTTGGTGCGTATACTCTTTATTTATCATTAAACTTCCCTTCCAGCTCGGTTTACGGTGCCCACTATACTTGTACTTCTTTCTTTTAGCGTTTTGGACAACTATAGAGAAGTGAAAAACTTGTTTTAATGTTCCTAAGTTTATCCAAAAAGGGTTGAAGCAGGCAAAGAACAATATTTTTAGAAAAGTTTTCATCAACCAGTCGTGATTCATCTTTTCCGAGATATGGAAAGTGTTTAGGATGTATATCGATTTGACATCAACTACAAGCCAAATTTTAAAACATGATTTGTCTGTTTTTATATTATATTCATATTACGGGTCAAAATGACCGCTCTGGCCGTTTAAGGTATTTTATGTTATAAGTCGGGTACTTAAGTTGTAAGAGTCTAAAAGTAATTATATAAAGGTAAAGAACCTTTATTTATGAAAAGTCACAAAATAAAATTTACTGCTTTGGCCGTTCTAGTGTTAAAAAATGTAGAATTGTCTTTCAGATCTCGATTTAACAAATGGAAACCGGTCAGTTTTGGAGAAATTTACGTTTATTTGGGAATTATAATGTTGATGGGTATTGTACAAAAGCCTACAATCCATTCTTACTTTTCGAGAAATCTGCTTTGGGAAACAATGTCTCAAGATAGGTTTGAAAGCATCTCAAAATTTTTTTCTTTTTATTGACTTCAAAAATAAGCAATTTCTGGAAATGAAAAACTTTTCAAAATTCAACCGTCATTATTTGCAGAACAAATTTCAAAAGATCTATCTGCCAAAGGTATTTATTGCAGTGGATGAATCTCTTACGCTTTGGAAGGGACGTCTGTCATTCAAACTATATATTCCTTTTAAATCATCAAAATTTGCCATAAAAACATTACAGCTTTGCAAATCAGACACTGGTTACTTATGGAATTTCATTGTTTACCTTTGCTCAGACGTGACTTTCTACTTCAGAAACTCCAGATGGACTCAAAACATCAGCAATAGTGATAAAATTATTTGAACCATTATTTAGAAAAGGTTACACTTAATGGATGGACAATTATTACAATTCACCTGATTTGGCTAAATTTTTGACGAATCGGGGCACAAATGTAGCTGGAAGAAAAGAACTTTAAAACGCAATTTCCCTTACGTACAGGTATATAATTTCTTTCTAATACTCCATTGCACGAAACGCACCCATTTGTGATATGTTGTACACTTTCCTAACTTGTTTTATTATTCCTGTTTTCCTTCTTCGAGGTGAAGTTTTACTTTGTATCTGCATTCACTTTTTAATGTTTTTCATCTATACAGTTTTGTTCTCAGAATTTTTCATAACTTCTCTTGTTCACCAAACAGCAGACATGCTAGAATTTACTGTCAGAACAGATCTTTCATTGCCAATCTTTTAATAATATGAATTGGTGAATCCAGTTCTAGATACATCCATTCTTGTTCCTGATCTTTTGCTCATATTATTTGTCATGCTTCCGTGATGATCTGCCTAGGATTCTTACGATTGGACTGAGAAATCGGAGATACAGAGCAGAAGCAAGGAATAGGGACCATGCACTCATGCTAGTTAATACATATTAAAAATAATGTAATTGTACCTTCAAGACAATCATCTAATGGTCTCCATGCTCAACATCTTTTTATGCCCACGTGGTATGTTTGATTAGTAAACCGTACATTATTGAAACATTAATGGGTGCTGTAGGTGTATTAAAACATTCTTCCCTGTAGGAACGTATCCGTCAAACCATTCACAATACTGAGTTTTAGAATCATCTTGAGGAATCACCACTGTCCTGTTATTTATTGCCCACCCTTGTGAAGAAGTCCAGAACAATAATATAAAGGATCAGCGAACAAATCAGGCTTTACCAGATAATCATCACCAGGGGACGAAATATATCCCACAGTAGATGGGCCAGGCAAGGATTCCATTGTGAAAAGTTCAATATCTGTAATTTGATCATTACTTTTCCAACATACCGAATAAGGTTGAGAAATAGACATACCGTATATTCCGGCATATAAGTCGACCTTGGAACTCAAAAAAATTTTTCCTAAAACTTAGGGTCGACTTATACGCCGAACATAAAAATTTGAATCTTAAATTGCAAATGAATAACATTGATATTTAAGAAGACCATTGATCTTTCAGTGGAGGTGATCGCTATTTTGAATCAGCTGTTCCAGTATTTACAATTTTATGACATTTACCGTATTTACTCATGTACCCCGTGCACATTTTTTCCTGAAACGCCGGGGGAGAAAAGGGGGTGTGCATCTTACAGTATAAATTGTGAGTATCGACAGTAAATTCTCTGCAATATGCTCAATTTTCTCCTTTCTATCTTGATTGCCATGATTTACTGAAATTATTCCCCTATTTAGTGTTAAAATGTTATTTTGCCATAGATACCGTATTTATTCCTGTACCCAGCGCACATTTTGTCCCGAAACGCTGGGGAAAAAAGGGAATGCGTGTCTTACACAAAGATTTCTGAACAGGTTATATAAATTTTGAGTATCGATAGTAAATTCTCTGCAATATGCTTGCGTCTACATTTATATTTGTAAAAGACATCGAATTCTACGAAGTATATGCATATTTATGAGACCAAGCAAACGAGTAAGTTATGCCAGCGCTGCAGGCAAAAACTCGCAAAAGTAGGCAGAAAGAATATGCCGACTAACTGATAACTATAGTTCGATGACTCGTGAGGGTTTGCCGACTTGAGAATAGGTAGGTTCAAGTTTTGTCCTTTTCCACTTCAAGGAATTCGGTGTCGAGAAATTTTGTTGCAAATGAAAGATTTCATCGTTCGAAAGGAAGATGGAAATCCACATCTCAAGTGTTTGGACTCGTTTCATCGTAACCTTCCAGTATTTACAAGACGATACGTGAAAAAACTCCGCATCCACCTAAGGAAGTTCCCGTTCATAGATGAACAAATAGTTCGTGAAGCTCCACATCTGTTCATAATATTACATCAAAAACAAGCATGGATGAAGTTGCATAATAATACAACAAAATCAGTTAAGGGGTTAACAAAAGAGGACTATCGATGAAGAGATTTCTGCTAGTATCGTCTCAAAGAGATCATCCAATAAATTGCGTCACGTAGAAGGGAGAAGATGCTTAACTCGAGTGGAACATGTTTCAGGGAGTGGGATTTGGTGACTTAAAAAAAAACTTATTCTTGCTCAAATTAATTTTTTCCCTCCGAACCTGCCCAAAAATAGGAGTTTGTGGGTTATATGAGTGAATACGGTATTAAACAAAACAACGCAAATATGTCATTGGAACTGATTACGTGAAAACAGCTTTCTTTTTTTTTTTAAGCAAACAAAAGCCAGCAAAAATACGCACTGTGAACAGTATTTCGATTTTACAGTACTTACCATACATACAGTATTTATTTTATTAAAAAAATAAATAAAAATGTATACCACTGGATTCCAATTGCACTATATTGAAATTGAGCTAAACAAACATGCTCTAAATGGGGCATGACTGTACGGCAATGGGGGGAGAGGATTTGAAAGACCAAAAGCGTCAGCCTTATCTTGTGGAATGTAAAAGATGTAACAAATGGTACATAAAATTGTTTAGACAGCTATTAAATATTTTGGTGCATAATGCATTGGTAACATTCAATAGTTGTCAAAATAAGATGGACCATCTTAAGTTTTCGTCTTCTTTTAATACAACAACTGTTGGAAAAGTTTGGGAGTTTTCTACAGTCGCTACAGGCAACCACCCATACAGCCATCACCACGTCGTTTAGTTGAGAGACACTTCATCGAAAACATACCAGCAACGGTAAAGAAATATAGGCCCAAAAGAAGATGACAGGTGGGCTCTGCTAATGGAAAGAAAAAGAGTCCTGTGTATTGGTGCCCTGAGTGTGATGTAGGCTTATGTTGAGAAGATTGTATTAATACATATCAGATGAAAGTGCATTTTTAGAAAACTAGTGTCATCAGAGGAGTGTAAGTTGGGTAAAACACAGACTATGCCATAATTTTTTTATATTTATATAATATTTATCTAAAAGTAACCAAATTTTTATGATATTTGATCTGTATATAATAAAATTATAAAATATTGTCAGTGAAATTGCGCCCTCATATTTTTGTCAAATTTGCTACAGTGAATAGGACTTACTGGCATTTAAATTTTGACAGGCTGGAAGGGTTAATTACTCTTCTCTATTTTATCAATTCCATCATCATATCTTTTGTATCCAGTGTTTTCTTTTATCCACTTTTTGATCTCTGTCCTGGACAGTTCAGAATCTTCTGTTTTATTTGGACATCCACAATCTAGTAGCATCTTCTGGAAGGCTGCCGGTACAGGGACCATCATTCTCTTAGTTCTGCTATTCTTTGTTACTTAACAAAATTTAATCTTTAATTCTGCTCTTAGCAGACGGTGATCTGAATCACATTCTGCATTAGGTTTAGTTTTTATGTTGGTAATTGGTGATCACCATCTTCTGATGAATATGTTATAAATATTTTAGAGCGTATGTGTGTGTGTGTATGTATGTGTGTGTTTGTGTATGTGTGTGTATGTATGTTCTTTATACGTTTTTACACCGTTGAAGCTATCGAATTCAAAAGTTTCATGGACCATCCTATCGACCAAAAAAAGAACTTGGTATAGGTTTGCAGACCGTGAGGTCTGTTATATCCCATGAGGTCAACAAAATACTATTTCCATAACAATGCATGGGAAATGGTGTGGAGAAACCCCAAAATGCCATGCAGCCCTTCACTGATGTGGATATAAATATACCTAAATATTAACTTACGATCAAGGGAAATGGATTATTTTACGCATGAAAGACTGAATATTTTAATTCTGTTCATGTTTCATGGTATTACATGCTAAATCGCTCGAAATTTTCCTTTAAGCGCAAAATTTATCGGTTTAGATGACCCTTTTCCAGGCGGCAACAAAGCTAAATTTCTTAATTGTTATCCTCTTCAAAGGGAGATATAACTACACAGATATACACGTAAAGATTAATGCAAGGAAAATCCACGCCAAGGCACGCCATAGAGGAAGAATAGCTAATGCCAAGATAAATACTTTTAAAGTGAGACAAATGATTTTTAAGGAATATTTGACCATTGTTATCTTTTACCATTCACACTGAAATATTTATCGCAACATAAATCGATACATTTGTTCAGTAACCAAGTTGGTGTTTATTGTTTATGTTTTGGCTAATAGTATTGACATAATCCACATAATTTTATTGCTGCCTTAAAGTCTTCGGTGCATCTATCCATGTGAATATTAACCCTCGAGCAGGCGCGCTGATGTATAAAGTACACCAATTTTACTAATTTCAATCTTGCAACGCTGCTTTACGTCATTTTGACTTCCAACTGGTAAAGGTGTCACAATTGAAACAGCTCTAATAGCGTTTCAAACCTGAGCGATAGAAGTAAAAGTCAGCCCTGGCATACAAAATACACAGTGTGCCTGGTCGTGTGAGTCATTTTTGCTACATCTCTGTTCTCCGAGCAGACAAGGTAGGTATAGAATGCATCAATTTTATTCATTCAAATTGAACAGAACTATCCCTATTGATCTTTGTGTATTTTTAAAATGTTATTTAGGCTTTTCCCTATAAAGATGTCATTTTTCTAAGAGCTGCTCTATCGTCATCTGTTAGAGAAAAAGTGATTTTTGGTATATTGAGTACACCACAAGCCTTGTTATGTAAGTTTCATTCTTTATGTTTATACATATACATATCTGTAAATCTACAATTTTAATTTCCCGTGTTCTATGAAATGCTCGAATAATCAAATATTTTATTTATTCGTAATGTAAGACAAAAAATCTCTATTATGAGATGATTTATTATAAATATTATATTATTCAATTTTATATTCGTTATTTTAGGGCCCGTTATATGAGAAATGTAGAATTTGAGAGATTACTATGTGAAGAACTGCAAGAAGTAGGGGCAATAGACAGGGACAAATCTGACGAAGAAAATGAAATAATTACTGAAAGCGATCTTCAAAGCGAATCTGAGCAGAGTTGCTTGACATCATCTGTAGATGATTCAAAAGGGTCGGAAGATGATATTGCTATATATAATGAGTATTTTATTGGAAGAGATAATGTTTGTAAGTGGAATAAACAGGACTTTTCGAAGAAATCCAAAACCAGAAGTGAAACTATTGTTAAGATATTGCCTGGTCCTAAGCACACTGCTAGAGGAATCGCATATGTGACTTCAGCATTTCATAAAATATTTGATATTGGCATGGTGGATGATATAGTGAAGAACACAAATATTTACACAGAGAGGAAGCGAGTGACAGTGCAATATTCGAGGGATAGAGATGTCAAAGAAATGACTAGAGATGAAATATTGGCTTTATTAGGGTTACTTTATCTTATAGGCACTAAGAAAGGTCAATACACTAATGTTGAGGAACTTTGGATTGCAGATGGAACAGGAATACCGATTCTTAGAGCTTGCATGGACTATAAAAGATTTTTGTTCTTGTTACGATGTCTTAGATTTGGCGATAAAGATACAAGAGTTATCAGAAGAAAAACTGATAAATTAGCAGCCGTGCGTCACTTTCTGGATAATTTCGTCAAGAATTGTAAGAACACATACATTGTTGGTGAATTTATTATTATTATTACAACAACATTACAAATAGGCCGTTGGCCAGGTGGCAATGTATATACAAGCTTTATAAAGGTTGACATAAATTCAACAATTTTAAATAAACAAGTTTAAAAAATTTCCTCAGTTACCCTCAACCTTTTTTTTAATAACCGGGAGTTTGGAAAGGGATTTAAAATTTCTTCGGAGAGGTCATTCCACTCTCTTGCTGTTCTTTGTACAAACGAATATTTTCCCACGTCTTTGTTGTCAGTCCTAGTACTAATTTTGTGATTGTGGTCATTTTTTCCTCGAAAGCTTGGTTGAGAAATTCTTTTTCTCAGCTCCCGCAGAGCGGGATTGCCTGTATACATACTATGAAATTTAACAATTCTCTTATTCTTCCTCCTTCTCTCCAAACTTTCCCATCCCAGGTTATTTAACATAGAGGACACACTGTCAGTTTTTTCGAACCGCCCCAAGACAAACCTAGCGGCTTTACGTTGGATCCTTTCCAATTTCTTAATCTGCTCATTATGGTAGGGGTCCCATACACTTAACCCGTATTCTAGTATGGGTCTCACCAAAGTTTTATATCCTAATTCTTTAGCGGATTTACTACTTTTACGCAGGGTCCACATCACAAAATTCATATTCCTAAAACCTCTTGAAATCAATTCATCTATATGAGCACCCCAACCCAATTCCCTCGTTAATTTTATTCCTAAATACCTTATAGTATCAACTTGGGAAATTTTTTTACCCTGTACATAAAGTGAAAAATTTCTCCTAATTTTTTTCTTTGAAAAAACAGTGTTTACTTTTACTAACATTTATTGCCATTTTATTTACCTTCATCCAGTCTGATAAAACATCTACATCACCCTGTAATATTGATAAGTCCCTTGCCGTTATCATAACTCTGTATATAATGCAGTCATCAGCAAATAGCCAAATTTTTGACTTAATTAATTTTGGTAAGTCATTAACATACATCAAAAATAGCAGCAGCCCCAGCACACTGCCTTGGGGAACACCTGAGGTCACCTCAGTTTCCTCTGAAACAGAATTTCCTATTTTTATCCATGTTACCACTCTCTTGTCCAGTCCTATCTCCCCAATCTTTACTACTAAGCGCTTGTGGTCTACCATATCAAATGCCTTTTTTAGATCAATTACTACTCCATTAACTTCCATCCCTTTATCCAATTCATCTGCTATGTCTTGGCTTAGCCCTAAAAGTTGGTCCTCACAAGACCGCTCTTTTCTAAAGCCGAATTGGTTTTCATGAAACCAATTATTACTTTCACAAAAGTCTCTTATATAATCTGCTATTATTCTTTCCATAATTTTACAAACCGAAGATGTCAAACTTACAGGTCTATAATTTCCTACTTCCGTTCTACTACCTCCTTTATAAATTGGAATAATTTCGGCAGTTTTCCAATCAAGCGGTAAACATTCGTTATTTAGTGACATCTGGAAGAAAGCTCAAAGATACGGTACCATAACTTCCTCTGCTAATATCAATACTTCATTTGGAATTCTATCAGGTCTGCAAGATTTATGCTTCCTTAGGGCCTTTAGCTTATTTAATACTTTATTATAAGTTACTTTTAATTCCTGCCCTTTCATAGCATTTGGACTGAAATCTGCTCCGACAGTGGTAGGGGGTTGTAACACCTCACTAAACCATTTATTAAATTCGTTGGCCTTATCACTTCACCTTGTTTGTTTTTAATAGTTTTAATTTGCTCTTTATTCCCCTTACACCTGCGTATATATTTATAGAATTTACTACTATCATTTGATTGAAGCATGTCTATTAAATATTTATCATGAGCAGCCTTTTTCCTTCTATTCAGATCTCTTATTAACCCTTACAATTATTTCTTTCAATCAGTCCTTTTTTATGCTTGCAATACGCTGCCCTTACTTTCCTTTTCATCCTCTTTATGGACACATCATAATACTCAGAATCAGAATTATTTTTAATTATTTTTTTAGGCAGAAATTTATCCATCGCTTTATATAATAAATTTTTAAAGTTAACCCAAATAATATCCACTGTATTCCCATTTTTCACCCATTCCAAAAAATTTTTTTCTAAAAAATTTTTATACCCAACTTTGTCCGCTTTATGATATTTCCATACTGTTCGTGGCAACTGCTCAGATTCTTGCCGTATTTTTTGATAGTGGACTTCAATACCAACTGCCTCGTGGCCACTTATTCCCGGAAGGACTTCACAACCCATTAATAACTCACTCGGCCTTAAGAGAAAAACATCTAAAAGTGCCCCCTTTCTTGTTGGGACCTCCACTACATGTTCGAATCCCCCATGGTGTATAAGACCATTAACTAGTTGTTGCGCCTTTCCTCTTCCTCCCGCATCTCCGCTCCAATCAACGTCTGGTAAATTTAAGTCTCCTACTATAACCGTATCCTTCCCTTTATTCTCACAGCCCATAAAATTAAGTAACTCTTCCAGAATCAAACATCTTCACTCGGTTTTCTATAAACTGCAATTATATTCAAATTTTTACCTGTTTCCTTCTCAATTAGTTTTACATATAAAATCTCAGTATTATCTGCAATCCGTTCTATCCCACTAAGCAAAATTTCTTTAATGCAAATAAATATACCGCCCCCCCGTGCGTCTCTGTCTCTTCTATATACCGTAAACCCATTAGGAAAAATCTCTAAAGAATTAATATCCTCTCTCAACCAAGATTCGGTTCCAATGACCACATCTGCACCATATCCTTCCATCAAAGTTTCTATTTCTTTAGCTTTATTTACAACACTTCTACAATTTACTTGAAGGATTTTTAATCCCTTACCTTGTTCCTTCTGTTTCCTACCAGAACAACATTCATCTCCTTTGTCCAAATTCTAAACATAAACCCTTTCATTTTCACTTTCCTTAACCTTAGTTTCATCTCCAAATCCCCATATTAGTTTCCCAAATCATAGTAACACACAATATCTTTTATCAAATTTCCAAATTTTTCTACCTCTCCTGTTGAGGTGAATCCCATCTCGCGCTAAATCCTTATACCCTATCCAACAATTTGGGTCAACAAAATAAATGCCCTGTTTCTCACACACACATTCAATACCCTCATTAATATTGTCCACAACTCTGTTCTGCAATTCTCTTCTCCTCAATACATCACTTAGAATTATCTTCGCCGATCCAAATTTCCTTTTAGCCACAGTACACCAACCCAACCCAACCCATCTCACTACATAATCACTTGTATTCACTCTCATAATATCATTCGTTCCTACGTGTATAAAAACTACTTCTTCACTCCTCTCACCATTTATACTATCAATTTTTCTCTCTGTCTCCTCAATCCTTATTCCTGGAAAACATTCAACGACATACCCGCCCTTCCCACCAACTTTCTCCTCTCTCACATGCCGTAGCAATGAGTCTCCCATAATCCTCACACGAGCTGTGTCCAATCCTCTCCCCTCTTGTTCATTGGGTTTACTCACCCCTTCTCTCCCCTGCTGCATTTCCTGTTATTCCTGGAATCATACTCCTCCCAATTTTTGTTTGGAACCCTGCTGTGGCTCTTTCACCCCGTTCTCCTTCCTTCATTTTTCCACTCCTCTGACTGGCCGTGGCTCCATTACTTTTGCAAGGGTTCACCACTGGTTGGGAGTGGGTCTGTTATTAGTAGACTCCTTTGCTCCCTCTCCCTTCGCCGCCTGTTCTCCTTCCCGACTTCCTTCCTGCTGTCCTCTGAGTTTGCACTTCTCCTTTCACCCTCCGCACTCCTGCTGTTTTCCTGGTAGTCCTTGTGGCCACTAGCTTCCCCTCCCTTGCAGGGGTTAATCCTGGCTGGAATTTGGCAGTACATACCCATCTTGATGTCTCGACCTGACCTCTGTAATTTCCTTGATTTTCTCTTCATTTTGTTGATTATCACAAAACCCCTCACCACTACTTTTGCTCTCCATCACTATAATCCTAGACTTCAGATGGTCATTTTCCATCGTTAGGTCTTTAATTTTTTCTTCTGCCCTCACCACCTCCATCCTCAGCTTCAAAATCACTTCCTCCTTCTCTGAGATCAACAATTGCTGTTTGGTAAAACCACACAAAACAATTCCATCCTTCGGCCATGCACTCCTCCAACACACTCTTTGTGCATCCATAATGATGCCACTCTCTGCAAGTATGGCACTGTATGCCGTTGCTTAGCTTTTTCCGACACACTGCACACTTGACCGCCGCTACTGTGGCTTCCCCCCACCGGTCTTTCTTGCCCATCCTCGTCGGACTTCACTTTTAGGAGCACTTTGAAAGCATGTCCTACCCCTTCAGCCGACTGTCTGTTATGTGACAATTGTAACAGTTGACGAAAAATTGGATGCTTTTCGCGGTAGATGTAGTTTTCAATATATTCTTAACAAGCCAGCAAAATATGGGATTAAGATTTACGCACTTAGCGATTCAAAAACATTTTTCACTAGTAATCTAGAAGTAATCTAGAAATTTACTGTGGAAAACAAGAATTTGGGCCATACTTTGTATCCAGTAAGCCGGAGGACGTCGTGAATAGATAGATTTGTGACATTGTGGGGACAAATAGGAATCTAACTTTTGATAATTGGTATACCAGCTATCCTCTGGCATGTTCACTATTACAAAAAAAGCTTACATGTATTGGCACTTTGCGGAAAAACAAGGAGATATGTGTGGAATTCCAAGCTAGTAGAAATCGTGAAGTTGGCTCATGTTCCTTTGGATTTCAAAAAGATGCAACAATTGTGTCTTATGTACCGAAAAAGAACAGAGCAGTAATACCAATGTCAACAATGCATCATGAAAAATAAATTGATGACGAAATAGGTAAACCAGTTATTATATTGGACTACAGTATGACGAAGGGTCGAGTAGACGTTGTAGATCAAATGTGCAATACCTACTCTGTAGCTCGTATTACACGACGGTGGCCGTTGGCAGTGTTCTTCTCACTAATGAATGTAGCGGGAATAAACGTGCAAGTATTATATTTTTCTAATGCTGACAATCCAAGACAGCCACGAAGAAAATTTTTGAAGGATTTGTCACTATCATTGATGAAGCCTCATCTCACTGAAAGAGCAAAAATAAATTCCCTCCTGTCAGATGTTAAACTATTCCTTTCAAAATACCAAGAACCTGTAGAGAGGGAAATTTCATGTCAGGACCCTGCCAAAAAAGAGTGGAAGATGCGTATTGTGTGGCAGAAGCAGGGCATCGAACTGGAACTGAACCAAAAACTGAAACTGGAAAACCCGTTATTTTTCCTGGAGTGAAACCAAACCCAAACAAAAAAAAATATTTTCCTGAACCCGAACCGAAACCGAAAACCGTTATTTATTTCGTTTAATATTTTTCGGTTCACATAAAATGTGGGAGCGAGAGAAGGGTTTTTCCTTTTGCTTTAGTTTGAGTCTTTCTGAAAGCCTTACATTTAGAAACCGAATAAGAAAAGGGTTGGGTTTTTCTTGAGAACACATTCTCCTCAACCTTGAGAAGGATGTGTCTTTGTGATAATATCTGTTGGCTCAATAGTGGGATTTTCCGTGTGCATCTCAATACATAGAGAGAGTGTCTACAATACATCCTGCTGAGATTACCTGTTAAATGAGAGTACTGGAAAGGAACTTGGGCGGTACTTTGAAGACAGCCTCTAATTGTCTTGCTACCCTCCCCCCGAGCATACTCCATAGTGTGTGTTCCTGCCAAAAATATTTCCCGATTCTTAACTTGGATTTTCCTTAAAGTTGGAGGTTATTGTCCCCATATACTTTCACTCCCTCTCCATATCCACTGAACCCTTGTATTCTGGTAGTCATTCTCTAAAACTTATCCAGGAAGGATCGTTCCGCAGTCGTGGTTTTGAGATATTCTTACTTCAGTTATCCTTTGTTACAGAATAGTACATTTCTATTTATTTTATAGAGTGCATCTTAAAATGAGTGCACATATTCGTATTAGTTGCTTAAAACTGAAGAGAAATTAAATGAATGAGAATTTGTTATTTTTAGTGGAATATTTTGCCGACTGCAGAAACCCACATTAGAGACTCCGCCTGAAGAAAGTTCACACAGGGCTGAATAAGTGTGTCTTATTTTCTTTTTGTTTGCTGTTTGATTGCAGGATAATATGTAGATGTACGAAGATGTTTTTTATTTGCTGCCGGGTGAAAATCACAAGCTTTTGCTTAGTAATAATTTTTCGAAGCGGTACTTATCATTTCAATTTCATGAAATAATGAAGTTTAACATTCTCACATTACGTAAATGATTTAAAATATTCAGTCATCGTAAATTTTTATCATGTTAATAAACATTTCTCAGCCTTTCTGAATTCTCAGACCCTCAGTTTCTGCGGGCTTCTTCCTCATAGATATTTTATAGATTTTTTCATCCATTTAAGTAATCTCTGAATGAAAAAATTAAGACGTGCATTTACAGTTTTTACTATAATACGAGCAGTGGACGTGATCTACAAATTGTTAATGAAAATATCATAATATCTTACTCAACTTACTGGCACTATTGAGAAAATACGATCTCTTATTTTACCACACGATTTGTAAATAAAAATATTAATAATTCATTATTAGGCATTCCAGCTTTAGCGCATATTAGCTTCGGTCTGTCCGTTCTTCTATCAGAATGCAATTTTTTTCTGTAGCTATTCAGCGGATTTTGATAAAATTTAGTACAAAGGACTAAGCACAGTAAATTAGAAAATGAGATGAATTCTTTACATAACATAATAAGTTAGATTACTCTATCGCAGAAAACGTGCTCATTTATAATTTACTTTATACTTTCCTAATATGTTGAAATCATTTGCGGCGCATGTATGGTTTGTAAAATTTCAATTCAAAATATAATCTTAAATAAATAAGATACGAAATATTCACATTTAAATAATTTATTTTCGTGTTTTATGTTTTTTAAATATCACTATTTTTATAGTGAAGATGTATTTGATTTAATAAGAAAATTACTTAATAAATCAATTCTTGAAAGTTTCCTAAAAATATTTTAAAGTCGGAGCGAAAAAAACCGGTTCACTGACGCTTGCCGGAGCGAAACCGGAACCGAACCGAAATTTTGTTTTTCGAATGAACCGGAACGAAAACCAGAGTGAAGAAAATTACGGTTCGATGCCCTGGGCAGAGGGAAAAATGTGGACACTACCATTAAGTGTAATTCTTGCAATAAATTTTCTTGTAAGAAACATGTCAAAGCGAATTATCTCTGTGATACATGTAATACTGAAGACAGTACCTTAAGTTAATAATGGAAATTTTATAAATGTTACTAAGACTTGTACGTTAATCAATTAAATTATGTTTAATCAGAATTCAACTTATATTTAATCAAAAATTATCATTGGTATTAATAGATATGAGAGATAAAACAGCATTTTAATGAAAATAAACTAATAATTACACCCTTCCCTCACCAACTGCAGGGGTTACGTTCCTGAAAAGTACCGTGGTTGGTAAAACCGCGGGTGGTAAATACTTAAGTATATTGGAAATTGGGAGTTAGGTTCCACGGTTCGTATTACTATACCATATACTGTATTCACCCGAATCCAAGACGACCCTGAATCTAAGACGACCCCCCATTTTGATGATTCCAAAAGAGAAAAAAGCTCAAATTTACCTTCATGACTACAACAATTATAAATCTTGTGAAATATTTATTTTCTCTTATACTTTTCTTGAATGTCATTGTCTTTTAACATTTTAAAATCATAAGATCACATCACAAATAGAACCATTCAGGTTTTCAAACAAATTAAATGGTAGCATTCATTTTAAGATAACATTAAAAATAAAGTAAATACATTGAAAGAATATACTCATTTCAGGACAACAAAAAAACATTTCAATCCAAGTGCTGCATAAAATCATTTTATTGTGTTAGTCATCATCACTGTCTATGCAACCTTCACTATTTTCCTCATGCTCACTATCTTTATCACTCTCAACTTCATCATCAGTCTCCCACAAAACATCATCCTCACTCCCATCCATGGCATTAGATAAGCCGCATTTCTTAAATCCTTTCACTATTACTTTTGCATTTATTTGTTGCCACGATGCCTTGATCCATTGGCACAGCATTGCAACTTCAGGTTTCTTAAGATTTCCTTTTGGTGTTAAAGTGTGAGTTCCACTCTGTAACCACTCAGAATACAAAACCTTTAAATTATTTTTAAAACACTTATTGACAGCAACACCTAAAACTTGAAGTCGAAACAGGCATACCGTTCTTCCTCATGGTGCGCACAAACTTGACTACTTCTTCTTCAATGCCATGAAATCGGCCTAATTTTGGACCACTGAGCGACTTCCTTGTGGCTTTGGCTTTTTCTAGTTCCTGTTTTGAGAGTTTCCATCGACGCACATTTGCCTCAGATACACCGAACTTTCTACTCGCATCACAGTTATTAGTTTTTTCGGCGTAATTTATCACGATCAGCTTAAAATTTGTATCTTAGCTCCGTCTAATTCCTTTGTTAACTTCCCCTTTGCACTCGTGCCACGTACTTCAACATGATCTGTCATTTTAACTTAAGGGTTGTGCATTTAAATCAAGAATGCACAACTCAAAATTACTGTCACACTTACTGAATCCCAGTGCGTCGTTTGAAAGGGGAATCCCAATGATTTCCTCTCTCATTTGTTTTGACATCGCGGTTGACATTACGGGCAAGATGAAAGTACGTATGTATTGTGATCGTCGACGATGATTATTAGTCTAAATAATTATTATTCCCGTCATGTTTTTCTTATTGTTATTACTGTTTGTTTATTTCACTTCTTTATGTACGTACTTGAATTTGCTGTTGTGAATTGTTTACTCTAATATACCATTTGTTGTAAAAACCATTGATTAAATGCTTAAATATACTTCGTATTCGAATGTAAGACGACTCTTGATATTTACAGCTGAAAATTTGGAAAAAAAGGTCGTCTTAGATTCAGGTGAATACGGTATTATTGATCAGTTACATTACTCGCTTATTTCTCACTTAAATACATTATATAAATATTACGAATACAATAACATGCTGTTCTTTCCTTACGAGCTCTCTCGTTTGGCATAGTCGAAACTCCCGTAGATGAAAAATGTGTGATGAAAAACAATCACCGCCATCTATGTGCTACTAAATGCGAGAAATAGCTTTCTGCTGCATTCTGCTGTTCGGAACTACATATTCTACCCCAGAATGAATTCTTTTTTAAAGAATTTCTTCAAACGTATCACACTATGCATAAGCCGAACTATTGAGTAAAACAATTACCGACTGAAGGATTACAAACGCCCCGTAGGTAACGGAGAAATTATGTGCATACTACGACGTACATCACATCATTTTATACAATTTACTACGGTCTTCTAGTCTTACCCTGCGTTATTTTGCATTTAAACAAATATTATTATGCACAAATTCAGAAAAATATTAAACGTTTAATTTATTTAGTAAGCTGATATGAATAATACGCAACTAAACACGTCATGTGGACTTGCAGTGCGCGAAAAGCATGCGTATGCTGATGTGAATAATACATAACTGATCGCCTCGTGTGGAATGTAGAGACTTGTGGCGGGCGAAAAGCATAATTGTACATTACAGCAACAAAGTAATAGCAAGCAAGTTAGAACAACAACGTAGCCTTTGTGAGTGAGTGCAGAGGACAACAAAGTCACGATGTGCGGGATTATCGTGTTGAATGCAGTGACTTGTGGCTCGCAAAAAGGATACGTAATAATGTCAGTACGGCAACAACATAATAGCAAGCAAGTTAAAACGACAACAAAGTCTTTGTGAGTGAGTTAAGATGACAACAAAGTCATAAGATGCACGGTATTTAAAAGTTTCCGTGGTCCGAACCATGGATACGCAAGGGAAACGTCCGCGGTTGGGAAGGGTGGGACTCAATATGTAGACCACGTATAGTCGAGGGCCGTGGTTAATAAACCTGTGGTTGGAGAGGGAATGGTATACACCAAACGAATGAGTTATATTGTAAAACTTACGTGGTGTACAAAGTACGCAGCGCGCCCGGTCGTGTAATGGAATTGGGAGCACCTGCTTGAGGGTTAAGTAAGACGTTAATGCGTAATTATATTAATGGCACAACTTTACAATACATTGCATAAAATATTAAATGTTAATGTAAGCCTCATTTGCGTAATTAAGGAATGGGGAACGTTTGCCCTGAGCAATAAAAATTGTTTGCCAGTTAAAAGAAAACTTTTCCAAGCGAAGCCAGGCATTTCAGCTAGTATAATCTATTCGGTTTTCGTAATGTTTGTGAGGGGTCATCCAGGTAGATAAGCGGTGTGGATGGTGCTGGAGCATAGTGTTTATGATGGCGAAGTTATTATCTAAAGCAGGGGTCCGCAAACTACGGCCTGCAGGCCACATCTGGCTCATGCCGTGATTTCATCCGGCCCGCCTTACCCTATCAATTTCTTGAAGTTTTGTGTATTTACCTTTAGGAGTTTTCATTAAACATAATTTTTTATATGTAAATGAAATTTTCCGAGTGCCTAGATGCAAAATAGTTTTAATATAGGCATATGACATACAGTAAGTCCCCAACTTACGCGGTTAATTCGTTCCGAAGGTTGCCGTGTAAGTTGAAAACTGTAAGTCCAACAATGCTTAAATACAATATATTTTTTGACATACATGTTCGTTTCAATGGATATTTAAAGCTAAAAAAGTGGTGCTTATGTGATGAGGGTTTATAGTTTGTTTATGAAGAGCAGTACAGTAATGAGACACAACTTGCACCCACTGGATAACAAATCTAAATGGTGAAAGCGACGCTGTCAGCTGTGTGTCATCATACAGTAATCCCTCGGTTTACGAGCTAAATTTGTTCCTCGAAAACTGCTCATCAGGCGAAAATTAATCTCCCAATAGATCCCATGTTATAAATTTTACTAGGGGCTCTGCCCCTGCTCGCTGCGCTCGCCAACCCCGATGGGGGCTTCGCCCCCAGATCCCCTGGCACGCCGCCGCCGCGGCGTTCTTCGCACGCTCCCTTCGTTCATTGTGAGCGGATATATTACTATTACTCCGCCAATCAGAGTTAATGAACGTAATGTTAGATCAGAGTGCAGGAGAAAATATGTCGAAACAATTGCTAGAACAGAGAAATACTACAGATCCTTTTTCCCAGATGCGATAAGACAGTCCAACAGAGGAATTAGTTAGAGTTCACTTGGTGTTGTGACACCCCCTGACAAACGCTTCTCGGGGCTTGCAGGGTATTCATGTAAATGTAAATGTTACCTATGCCGATGTACTAAAGTCACCATTATTTAAGTTATAAGATTTTTACAGTTTTTTATCGTACTTGTATATATGGGCCAATCCCTCGGGACCTCGCTGCCCATCCTCCTCCATCACTGAGGTGAAAATATAACTCTCTATTAGGGATGCACCGAATATCAAAATTGTCGAATAACGAATAAGTAACCGAATTCTGTCACAGCTGAATAAAAAATACCGAATAAATAACCGAATACTGGTATAGCTGAATACCGAATATTCAACCACCGAATACTCACATAAAAGAAACCTTCTTGTAAAATTGATTCCAGTAAAATCATTAGTATTGGAAGTTTATAAAATACCTATTAAATCAATACCACAAAGAACCTTCGGTGTTTGGTAATTAGAAACTTTACTGTGCCTTATTGTGTCCTAATTATAGAAAAAATATTTAATTTTAATTTTTGTGTGAGCATTATTGTGTGTGGTTACTATGTGATGGAAAACATTTCACTTCAGTAATAAATACTCGTGTTTGAGTGTTGGTTCTTGGAATTTTATTTTGCTTTCAAGCTTTGGCTCGTTATCAAATTTACCTCCCTTTTCCATATTTTCGAGAATCAGTTTTATAGTTTTTTTATTCTTTCTCGTTTTTAATATTTTGTTTTTCAGTCTGTATCGTAATTAAAGTTGAATATTTTTAGAAGTTTACTAATTTTATGATTTCATTTTCAATTTTTGCTGCTCATCATTCGATATTTGATATTTGGTAAATTTTAACCAAATTCGAATACAAAACCGAATATCCATTTGTCAAATTCCGAATAGTAGAAAAATGGCCGAATACTGAATAGTTTTCGAATATTCGGTACATCCCTACTATCTGTTGATTTCTTAATACTTCATCGTGCACAATATTTTGAATCGTGTGAGTTTCCCTGTCATTTTTATCTCCTCTAATTTTGATTTTGAGACTGGCCATGGATCGACACCGAGAGAGGGCCACGTATAGCTGACCGTGGCCAAATATTGGCTTACTCTGATCGATGTGAATGCCCATTCCGTTAAATGTTTGGCCTTGAGATTTATTAATTGTCATAGCAAAGGCTAACCGTACAGGGAATGGTTTTCTGTTAAGAATAAAAGGTAACTCATGATTATCTCGAGTATTTAAAGAGATTCAGGGTATCGTAACGACATTTAAGTAACTGTCAATTCTCGTTTGTATTTACACTAATTTCTGGATTATCTACGTCATTATCGACAACGTGATCAAGCTTTGTTAAATTACATTCACCAATAGCCTTCCTTTTGGCCCTGTATCTTTTATTGTTTTCTCGATTTCTTAATCCATTCCTTTCCTTTTCATCTACTACAGCCACATCATAGTGACCGTTGTCGGCTGCCCCTCGCCTGGCAGAGCTGGGATAACTGCACATGCGCACAGCGGTCATTTTTCGATCACTCGTTAGGCGGGGAGAGAGTCCTGAAACTACGCGCCTGCGCACACCAATCATCTTCCGATCACGCATCACTTAGTTACGACTTTAGAAGATTATAATATAGAGAGATAAACAATAGTTACATCATTAAAGTTGGGATGCCGTGACATTCTACGCATTCGAGAAGATTCAGGAACCGACAAAAGCCGAGAATAGGTGCCGAGAAAAACGATCGGTTTGCGAGAGGAAGGAGATCGTATTATAAGAGAAAATTGGCTGGTAAATTAAAAAACAGGTATTAATTTGTGCATCTCATATAAGCGAAAAATCGTAAACCGATTGCTCGTATACCAAGGGATTACTGTACTAGTAACGCCATCTATTGGGTGGCAGATGAACTAAAAATCGAGCGTGCTGATAAGTTGTCATGTATCCGTATATCTATGGATCCGTGTACCTTGGACCCATGTAAGTCGGGGACTCACTGTATTATAGAATCAAAAGAAAATTCATGAAACGTATTCTTAGGAGTTTTCACACGGTTCGATCAGTCATTTGGAAGGTGGTATGTGGCCCGCAGCGTTGTATATGAAGCCTCATGTGGCCCTTTAAGTAAAAAGTTTGGTGACACCTGTTCTAAAGAAAATTATATGAGTTGTTTACCTCCATCATTTGTTATCCCTAGATCATATCTTCCTACTGCAGGGGTCTCCAATAGGGGAGGCAAGGTGAGCTAAATTTGAAATTCAAAATACTTGGCGAGCTACAACCTACCTAAATTTTTTAAAACTTGGATCTTGATGAAACTCGTTGGTCCTAGTGGAGAAAAATTTTTACGGATTCTTTTTATAATAATACAGTAAAACCTCATTATTTTGAAGTTCAACAGACCAAAAAAATGACTTCCAAGTATCCGGGTTTGAAATATACGAACTTTCTTATAATCCGCTACTTGGACAGCAAAATCGCAGTACAGAATCTTATCTATCTGTTCTACAGATGAATTGGCCTTACAAGTTAGTATACATGGTGAATTCGAATAGAGCTGAAGTGAGCACTTGCTTTGCCATTCACAAACACCACCACTTGGGAAAAATAGGCTCCAGTGAATATCCCGAATTTCCCAGTACATTCAGATGAAAAGACGTTAAACCGCATGCCGAAGGATTATCATTCATCTATAGAACCATGAATTAACTTTCTCCTAGAGATCAAACTCATAAGTTATTTATTGTAGAACTGCATTATGAAAAATTAAAGGAAAATGACTGTTACATTAATTACCAGTAGCAGAATGAAATTACTTGTCGGTAAAATAGAATACTGCAAGAGCCCATCAGTACAATGCTAAAATAAGCTGATGGACTTAATACATTTAATTTAAAATGTAATAAGAACACTTAATGTACATTAACTAATAAAAAGTTGTAAATAACAAATATTACATATTGGGTAGTCTGGAAAGTTCATGCCGATTTTTCATTTGGTGTCGTTGCATTGCTGTTATTGTAAAATGTTCGTGCTGTTTTTCAATAGGTGCATTGCATTGCTATGTATAACATTTTATCAATCATTTTTGTTTTTTATCCCCTTTGTGTTGGTGTTTCAAATATATATTATGAGCGAAAATAAGGTTCATTTTTGGCATTTAATGCTGTATGAGTTTCGAAAAGGAATTAGTGTTACTGCTGCATCAAAAAACATCTTCGAAGTGTATGGAGAAGGTGCGGTAGATGATACAATTTGTCAGAAGTGGTTCTCGAAATTCCATAAGGGTAATTTTGATTTGGATGATGAGCCACACGACAGACATCCTTCTGTTGTTGACGATGACAAAATTCATGCTTTAATTGAAAATGATCGACATCTGAGAGTATGAGATATTACAATAACATTGGGAATATCGAAAATGCAAGTGGCGGAGCATCTCAAAGCTACGGGATTAGTGAGCAAGTCTGATGTTTGGGTGCCCCACTTGCTATCGGAATATAATTTAATGGACTGTGTTTCGGCCTGTTTCGTTGCTTGGTCATCCGGAAAAAGAGAACTTTCTGGAAAGATTGATGACTGGGGATGGAAAGTGGGTTCTCTATAATAATGTCCAGATGAAGCGGTCATGGATTGAAAGTGGACAACCATCTTTACCGACTGCAAAGGCTGGATTGCATCTAAGAAAAGTGTTTGTGTTTGGTGAGATTTTAAGGGCATCATTTGCTATGAACTATTGAATACTAATGAAACCATCATGACCGATAAGCATTGTGTCCAATTGGAGAATTTGAAGCTGGCAATTGTTGAGAAACATCCAGTACAGGTAGACCTCATCTTTCAGTCTTTCCTGGTTCTGCATTTGCGACCAGTTTTGTATTTCACAGTCTTATATTTTGCTCTTTCATGGAAAAAATCACAGAGAAGGCTATGCAAAATTTTCTATATATGGAATGAATCGCGTTTTCCTCACATTTTCTCTCATAGGACTGAAAAATATTTTTGTTTTATTCTAATATGTTAAATTTAGAGAAGCCTGCATTTCAAATTTGTAGTGTTGCCAGCAAATTGAATAGTAAACGAGAAGCTTGAAAGGCAATTGAATATTTTTTTTAAAATTTCATATCTACAATACATAAGTACAGGCGACTCCCGAGTCTCATTGGGGATGCGTTCTTGAAAACGTGTTCAATCTTGAATATTCGAGTGTCGAATGCCGTTTTTCCATATACTTGCATGTTATAATCGGGGGATACGTTCCCGCATCTCGGGAAAAAGTCTCCCCTCACGTTCTATAAAGATAAAATAACATTACTAATATGTTAATACGACAATATTAAATTATGAATAAATTATATAATAAATATTTTGAATGTATAACTTAATTTTTGCACTAAAAAGGAAAAAATAAATTTGTGTTTCGAACTTTAAAGATGTATGCAATATACCGTATTTGACCGAATATAGCCCCTCTCCGAATATAGCTCCCCTACCCATTTTTCTCACACAAATCTAGAAAATATTTTAATACCCTGAGAGGACATGATCATTTTTAGGACTTTAATGTCATGAAACATGCTGTATAATTTGAAGAAATATCAAATTTGCACTCATTTAATAAAAAAAGTACCAATTAGCGAGTGATAAAACGCCACGCTAATTGGAATTTTAAGGTTTTCAGATTTGTACCTTTGAATTCAGAGGGTATACTAACGAAAGAGTTATTTGACAAGGAAATGAACAAAAATACATTTTTAGGGAGTAAAAATAAACTTTAAAAAGTCGAAATAACATACTAATTAATGCAGCAATATTAGCAAGTTGAAATAACATACCAATTTATGCAGCAATATAAATTCGCACTTTGCTCATATTTCGATGTGCAATGCTAATCTATCTTTCGTTTGTGTAATTAACAATTTGAGCTTAGCCAGGCAATTAGTCCATTCTCGGGTAAGGTTAATTTTATTGGTATTACCGTATTTGCTCGTGTAAGCTGTGCACCTTTTTTCCCAAAACGCCGGTGGAAAAAAGAGGGTGCGTGTCTTACACGAATTCTTTTATTTGCCGCTCACCTTTTTTTCCAAAATGTCGTGTCGGTAAACAAATATACGTTAAGCTAGCACCCATGCCGCATCTATTATTCTATTTCTAAATTTCTGTGTATTTAGTCATTTTCATTCATTGTATAAAAATTTTAAATGAGTTTTATGTTTATTAAAGGGTGCTCCCCAAACTCGATGGCTTTCTGCTGCAATCGTCACGGAGGCCACGGCGCATGCGCAACCAGTTTGGGTTGGTGGGGGTTTTGTTCTCATGGCAGACGACGCCTACCATGTTCAGATACGGCATGCTTCCTTTATTCTATGATACGTCTATGAAAGTCATAGCCACCATGGTGATCATTGAATGATCACTGATCATAATTTTAGTTCGCCAAAAAAATGACGACCGCTACAGTAGGGATCAGTGACCATATGGCTGGAAAATTACGTACAGCAGAATGATCGCTACCGGAGCGATTTCTGCCAAACATGACCAATATGACGACAAAAACAGTTAAGTGTTTAACAAAAGAGGACTACCGAGGAGATTTCTGCTAGTACCGATATAAAGAGATCACCCAATAAATTCGTCACGTAGGAATGTGAAGATGCTTAACTTGAGCGTAGCATTTTTGAGAAATAGGAATTGGTGATTTAAAAAACCCTTTTTCAGCTCAAATAAATTTTTTTCCCTAGAGCTGGCCCAAAAACCGGCGTGCACGGGATACACGGGGGTGCAGCTTACACGAGCAAATACAGTAAAACTTGCAATTTGACGATAATGAGAGCGATTAGGTGATTGAAAAATCCTTCCTATATGGTGACGTCAATCAACCTTGCAAATAAATATTCGCAACCCGAGTAGTTTAGTCTTACAATGGATAGAAACACTTACTGACTCGAATGAAATTCATAGTTATTGAAGCTTTGCACACTTGTTTGTACCCACCTAATTTTTAGTGCCCGAAAATAGCCTCCCCCCTCAACTTTTGCACTTCACTTTTGGCCAAAAACAGGGGGGCTATATTCGGTCAAATACGGTACTTTTCAGACAGCCCAGTCGTTTGTTACAAACGACTTGCGCAAACTGGATAACATACCTGCATACATATATCTATACATACAACTATTCATCGCAGCGAAATTAATATAAAAGTTATTAAAAAGCACAAAATAACTTAAAAATAAAGAAACAATAAAATTAAAAATATTTTCATACCTTAAGTCTTTTTCAGCTGAGCTTACTGGACTTGGTTTATTAATTGAGAAGTTGGAAGATTTTAGTTGGAAGAAGAGGAGCTATTGGGTGGGGAACTGTTTATTGTTGTTATCAAAGTACCTGAATTTATCACGTTCTAGAATTTTTTCCTTCTGTTTCACATAGGTGAACGACACATTCCCAAGGATTGTACGATTTCTGTATGGCTTTCAGTATGTGTTTCTGACACTGATCATCTACCCAAAGTTTGAAAAGTTTTTCCATTTTAGGACTCACAACACTGCGCCTAGGACTGTTTATTGTCATTATCAAATTATGTGAATTTATCACGTTCTAGAATTTTCTCCTTCTGTTTCACATAAGGGCTAATAGTTGAAGGACACATTCCCAATGATTGTGAGATTTCAGCTTGGCTCTCACCTTTCTCAACACGATTTAAAATTTCTAATTTAAATTCATAACTATGAATCTTATGCCCTCCTTTAATTTGATTCCCTTACGTTATCACTATTACATTTCCTTTTAGATGCCATGTCAAGTGATAAATTTATAAATAAATCAATAAAATAAATTTAAATAAAAGATTAACAGAAAAAAAGAGTGAAATCAGCGCAAATTCAAACAATTAGAGCAGATATAACTATGTCTACACCAAAACTAAACCTCGCGTTTGGTCGGTACCAATAACTACGCAAAGTTTATTCTGCGTATATTATTGATCGGCAGGATTGAAATCTCGAATTAATCGAGACTCGAACAATCGAGACTCAGGAGTCACCTGTACTTAGCATAAATGCTCGTCAATATGATGGTAAAGAAAATTACAGTAAAACCTCAATAACCATCTTTAATTGGTTCCTAGAATCCCTGACGATTAGGGAAACTACGATAGTCGAAAACAATTTTCCCATAGGAACAATGTCATAGGTCAATAATATGTTCAAAAAAACCTTACACGCATCATATAAAACTGAATTTTTAGGCCTCAGTTTCCTTCAAATTTTAGACAGCATCATTTTCAATCATACACTTCTAGTTTTATTTTTATTTATTTATACATAATTTCACATACAGCGTATAAGCCATTTTACAGTGAAATGTTAACAGTAGACAAAGACATAAGTCAACATATATCACAACATCCATGCCCGAAGCAGGATTCGAACCTGTGACCTTTGGGTTAGAAGGCAGGCACACTGCCAACCAGTCTAACCCGGCCGTCATACACGACATAGTTTTACCCATAAGTGTTAATGAGCGTAATGTTAGAGCATACGAGAAAATACGTCAAAATAGTTGCTGGAACCTAGAAATACTTCAGATATTTTTTGCAGATGCTATAAGACAGGCCAACAGAGCCATTAGAGTTCATTTGGTGCTGTGATGCCCCCTGCCAAACGCTTCTGGCAGCTTGCAGGATATTCAAATAAGTGGAAATGTAAAATCATGGCATGTGTTCGAAAACCAATTTTTCCTCCTACACGTGCAATAAATAGGAGAATGGAACAAATTGTAAGAGTTTGTTGCAAATGCATTTTAATCATAACTTATTCATTCGTTGAATTTGGCAAAGTACTGATATAAAGTGATCACCCAATAAATTCGCCACGTAGGAGTGTGAAGATGCTTAACTTGAGCGTAGCATTTTTGAGAAATAGGAATTGGTGATTTGAAAAACCCTTTTTCGGCTCACATTTTTTCCCCTATAGCCAGCCCAAAAACCGGGGTGTGCGGGATACACGGGGGCGAGGCTTACACGAGCAAATACAGTATAATGAATTTTAAGTATAATATTTTTTACTTACTATTATTGATTGCTATGCAGAATTAATTTATTCCTTTGAGGAGTTCTAAAAAAAGGGGGGGTTGTCTTAGAATCGGGTTCGTCTAGATTCGTGCAAATATGGTATGTTTCAAAGTAAAAATCAATTTAAAACTATTGATGAAAATTAAGATTCATTAAACCCGTTGAAATTCAATGGGCATTTATGGTAGTTAGTAATAATAGACGAGAAAAAATATGGGTAAAATTGACTAACATGAAATTCATATTTGGCGAAAAACATACATTTTGCTAGATTCATCTGATTCTGGTAAACTGTTATTACAAATGACTTTTGATTCACAAGTTGGATGGTTATTGCACACAAATTTGGCACGCTTATCACATTTACATCTATACTTGTAATCTGTGGAACACACATAACAACTTCCTCTCTTAGGTGCAGGTTTGCCGTTATTTTTTTCCGCGGTCTCTGGCTTTTTAAAGACAACTTCCCCTCCCGTCTGTTTAGTAGCTCTTATTATAGATTTCTGGACATATCTTCCAAGGTTCTCTTCAATGACCACAGCCCATCTCCCAATATTTGGCTGAACTAGGCACATATTGAGATCCTCCTAATATTGCTTTCTCCTGACTTTAACACTTTCATTTTTACACCGAATAACAAATCGGTTGTACACTGCAATATCAAGAAAGTTAAAAAATAAAGCAAGATCCGATGGCTTGCATGCAGGAATACTCGTGAAGCAATTTATCTAAAATGCACACTGCAATTTTTGTGTCATTATAAAATAAATTTATAATTGGTTTGAATTATCTTTGAACTCCAGATTCTCATCTTCATGGTGCAAACTTGATAATAGAACAACACATTTCTTATGCTTGGGAACGTAAGACATGGGAGACAAATCCTTGGTAAATATAAACTGAGAAGAATGCACGGCCCTTCCGCTGGTGGATATGAGTGATGGAGGTAAACCCTTTCAGTTCTTCCTCACAGTACCAACCATCATAATTCCTTTCTTAAGAAGTTCTTCAGCTAATGACAAATTTGTGAAAACGTTGTCTGTGGTTATGTTTCTTCCACTGCCAAACCAATGCTCACATAACTGTTTTACCGTCCGTTGTGACTGGTTATTTTCTGCAATGTCCCCAGCCTTGCCCAGATAAACATCAAAATTACAGCAAAAAAATGTCTGCGCATCACATAGCATCCATATTTTGATGCCATACTTTTTGAGCTTATTTAGCATATATACACAGAAAGGGCAGTGGCCATGAAATGAAACGAACTGCTCGTCGATTGTTCCTACCTCTGAAGCTTCATATGAGATCTGACAGTTTTTTACGAATATATTTGATATTTCCGTGAAAGGAGCAAATTTGTCATTTTCCTTTCTAGCGGCCCGAGTAGTAATATCGTCAAATCGAATAAACTTCATTATGTCTCGAAAGCGATCATAACTCATCACAGCTGTGCATGCTGGTCCCGTGAAAGCACTATTTTTATTCCACAGCGCATACACATCTTCACAATATTCTTGAAATCTTCCCATTAGCAGCAAAATTCCGAAGGTTTCATTTCTAGTGAATGAACGTCAACCCAAGTAATCGGTTTTTCTATGTGAGCTTCATTGTACAGTTTGCTGTGAGACCTTGCTTTTTTATTTGTATTATAATATAAAAATAATTATCAACAACATAACTTACTATATCATGTGATATGAATAGTTCAAAACAATCAACAACTTCTTTTGCCATTTTGCGGTACTCCGTAATGCTGCTAAGCTGTTTTTTTTGTAATATTCTCTGCCCTAGTGCGGCTTATTTTCGAAGCAACATATTTCCATGTTCAATTATCTACCTGTTTATTATGGCCATCCGTCGTATCATCACACTCCTCCAATTCAGTTTCATCCTCTTCATCTTCTTGCTCCTCAATATCATCATCACCGTAATCACTGTCCATGTCACTTTCATCATAACCACATCCATCAAAAATTTCGCGTTCCTCTTCCTCTTGCCACAGAAACTCATCATCGGTACGAAAAACTCCCATCGCACAACTCCTATCGCAATAAAAGCTCCTAATAATAATAATCCTGCATAAAACTGCTTAGAGTAGAACAAATACCATTATGAGAGCATAAAACAAGTGACTAGTACTGTCGTGGTCAAGGGTTAGAAACAAATTGAAGGGCATTTTAGGGGATGTAGTAGCCACTCAGATAGTGAGTCATATGGATATTACGGATTTGTTGTCTAGTGATTCATGAGCCTGACGGACATGGGTACTTCGGCAACTTTCGCAGGTATAACCGCCGCTAGATTTTACTGAATTGCATTCACAAATACGATTTTTCCCCAGTAGATGTTTAAAGGAAAATACAAAAATTATGAAAGCAGAGCATTTTTTTCTAAAAGTTATTTTGGAAAAATATGATGTTTGGGTCAAAATTGACCCGATGTCTGTTGTCCGAGTGTTAACTGCATTACATCCTATGGAATTTCTCATATACCTATCACTATTAACTTCTCTTTTGTTCTAATAACAACACGAGGTAAGGATTAACTTTGTCCAACCTTTAGGATTTTACTACAATAGAAATTGTTTCCTTGTCCGAGAAAAGGAGAGAAATTATCCACACCCAACACAATGTATTAGCAGAATTTCTTGAGGCAAATTGATATTAAACAAAAGGGAAGCAAATAGTGACACAATTATGACACCATTACATAGTGTAAATATTAAAATAATGCAATTAAATGTGTTGGATAGTTATATATTCCTTAACTAATGTTTCAAAAAGTCGCAAAATTTATCGGCAGCTTCTTGGTCAGCCGAAACATCTAGACGTGTTAGCCATCCATCTGAAAATGTACTCGGTTCTCTAGCCTCCTCTTATTCATAAAAATCTTTGCCCTTTTCAATCAACATTGGTCCAGAAATAGGGGATCACTCGGAACGCTTTATAGAAAACCATTCATAAATACCAATATCCAATTGTTCAAGTTTCGGCTTATGAAGAGTGTGCCAATATTCAACTCTTCTAGTTGTCTCAAAAGATGTGACGAATTTCATTAACTGTGATTTCCGTGTATTAATGTCATAAATAGTGAAAGAACCAACATTGAACTCTTTCATTAAAACATTGCGGTTCTCACTTTCCTCTAAACGTTTTATTATATCAAGTTTCTGGGTTAAGGTTAACACAACCCGTTTCCTTTTATTACCTTTAGCGCACATTGGAGTTTTAGGAGGCATTTAAAAAGGGTGTGCAAAATATTTTATTTAACACAAACACCAAGAAACATACACAGTTGAGTATTGCGACTGCTGAAAATGCAAATTTTAGTGGTAACATTCCAAATTAGATCTAAACAAAAAATTGCCGAAAACACTGATTTTATCAGTAACATTCCGAACTAGATGTAATTAAAGATTGAGAGGCAGGAGATGCCAGTTGCTTGAGAATTCTGGTTGCATGAGTGCCGGATAACTGGGGGTTTACTGTAATATTACCATAATTTTCCGATTATAATATGCATTTTTTTCTCGAAATAGTTTACAAAAAGTTAGGGTGCGTATTATATATGGTTATAAATGCATACAACTTTTTTCAGTAAGGAAATAATGTATATTTTCGAATATGTTTTTACCAATAAATCATACATTTCAATGCATTTCGATAACATTCCTTTAAATATTGTTTTTCCAAACAAAAATAAGAATATTTATTTATTTACTTTAGCTGTCAGAATTACTAAAAACTAGGAATTCATTACCACTCCCCTCACTGTCCTCAAACAGTTCCTCGGCGATCTTGTGTTCTCTCTCATCGTCTACGTAAATTGCATCGCCGAGAACATTTTACACACCTCGATCGGCTTATATGAACGATGTCGCTGGGCAGCAAAGGACAAACTGTTATTCCAACTGACCAGGTTAATACAAAAGGCAAGATTGAGACTGAAGTTTTTATACATTGTATCGATCTTTAACGGGAGTCAGAACGTAATGTGATATTTTCGTAAACTTTCTCACAAATATCTAGTTTGGCAGCAAAGCGCGAACTCGTATTCCAACCGACCAGATTAATACAGAAGGCGACATTGAGTCATAATATTTTTATACAGCGTAGCGATCTTTAATGGGAGAGTAAGAACGTGATATTCTTGCAAACTCTCATGCGTATCTCAGTTGGCGGCAAGGCAAGAACTGTCCTGATACTACACGTAGTCAAGTAAAATTACATTGATTTTTTACAAAAAAATAGGTGCGTATTATACATAGTGATAAGAGAATTTTCACATTTCACCCGTGAAAACATGGGTGCGTATTATATAGGTTGCGTATTATAATCAGAAAATTATGGTATATAATTTTCCATATTCTTTCCAGGCGTTGCTTCCAATTCAATTGGCATCTATTAAGACTTCAGATGGAATAGTGTTATTCGCATCACATTTTTGTTTAAGCATAGAAATTGTCATTGTGGCAACAGCAGTCTTGATGCATAGCAACGTAAATGGTTACCGATAATTATTCAGGAAACTGCATTTGGGAAGCGTGTCTAATGAATGACTAAAGCAATTGAATCTTCTTTCATCATTTCAATACTGGAATCTTAAATACGTTTATTCTCTTTGCCTATCCACACAGCTTTTGTAAGTGAAAAGATAATTAATGACAAAAGAATGAACGCGAATGGAAAGATTAGTACTGCTCATTTCAAGTTTTAGATAAGCCAGTATTTTTGAAAATCCTTGATTCCTCTCAACCTGGCCATGTTAACATATTTCTCCATTTTTAGTATTTGTTTATTTTACTCTCAAGGAAAATATAAGTGGATGGTTCTATTATTTAACTTTGAGTAAAGAGAAGCCAGGGTCTGTACATGATTATAGAAAACCACTGCTGAGAGAGAAATCAAGGTCTGTACCCAAATCTGTCAAACCGGCCGTAGGGGTTAATTACTCCCAATTTTAAACTAATCAGTAAATAGCATAGCTTCTGATACATCATTTTGCAGTTCTTACAAGGGAAGGACCCGGAGGTGGAGTCATGGATTTTGCTAAAACTTCGTAGGTGCGTAGCGCTAGACTCTAAACACAGCCAACCCCCCTTTTGGGCATACATGAGCAGTAGTTTTTCTGTAAATTGTGTTTAAAGTTCTCCATTCTCTGGCCTTCCCGATAATTACCCGAAAGACCAAAGATATAAGCAAGAGCAGCAGTAGCAGAGCGCTAGGGAGTTGGGCGTGGGAGTTGTCGGTTTCCGTCGCTTTTTTTATTATTCCTGTTTTGCTTTTTCGTAGTGAAGATTTACTCGGTGTCCACAATCACTTTTTAATTTTTTTCATCTTTACATTTTCCTTCTCGGAGTTTTTCATATCTTCTCTCGTTCACCAAACGGCAGACATGCTAGAATTTACTGTCAGATCAGATCTTCTTTCATTGATCTCTGTATGTAACTATTATTGATATTCATAGTACATGATGAAAATTGATAGAATATTTTTTCGAACACTAACATATGCTTTATATGATCTGTGATTTGCCGAAAAGGTATCATTGTCAATCTTTTAATAATATGAATAGGTGAAGCCAGTTTTATATAGATACTTCCATTATTATTCCTGATATTTTGCTCAAATTATTCGTCATGCTTCCATTATGATCTGCCTAGGATTCTTACAAGTGGACTGTGAAATCGGAGTTATGGAGCAGAAGTGAGGAATAGGAACCATGCACTCGTGCTGATTAATACGTATTAAAATATTTATTTTCTTTATGAATCTGTCATAAATACAGTGGGTTGATTAATTGTAAGATGAAAAGGAAGGGTATTACTGTGAATTGACATACTAGTTATAAACGTTTTTGTAGTTATGAATTTCACACATTTGTGGATTGTAGGAATCAAAGTAGCATTAAAAGCAGCAAAAATTTTACACCAAAAACATCTAGCAAAGCATTGTTCTCCGCAGCTGCAGGTGGAATTTAAAACCTCATTGGGGAAAATGACCTTTGTCACATTACAAAATACCTCACGAGTACCAGAGAGTTTGTATGCAAACCACGCGTACCTACTGTCCTTTCAAAAAGTCTAGATACCCGAGTTTAAAGAGGTATATCTCGAAAACGGTAAAAGCGATTGTGATGTGGTGAAAATTAGCGGGTAGAGAATTTATTTCTATGTTAATTAATATACATTCCAAATTTTAAAACTGCATTAAAATATTTTATATTGTGCGTTATTTGAATAAAAACGTTTTTTAGGCATGCAAACCGATAAAGACTATTTTGAATGCTTACAATTCCGAAACCCTACAATGAATCAAATTGAAACTTTAACAGTATTTAGCTAGATCTATTGCATATAAGTATGTGGAAGCGTTATTTTATAACATTATTATTAATACCCGATTTTGTCAAATTTCTGACATCCGGCTATCTCTGCCATTTTTTTATTGTTTTCAATGTATGAAGTACCGTTGTCAGTGGATAGATGCATATAATACATATACGCAAAAAGAACAGAAGAAATTAATCACCGAAAAAGATACAGATTTTTATTTAATATTCATTTTGTGCGTGCCGGAGGGAATGAAGTCTCTATGGCAAACAGAGGGAGAAAGGGTTTCCGAGCGCGCGCTGTTGCCACGTCTTCTACATTTATTGCCAGACATGACATTTAATGAGTTCGCCTTTGTTACATATAAACTATTATCTTGAAACCTCCCTGCCAGCCTCCGATCTCTTGGATATGTCCACGATATTCATCATAACTGGTAAACTCTTGTTGCAGTCCATTGTAAAAACCCTCAACCCAGCAGTAATTGATCGTGTGGTTTTGTGAGCACCAAGTTTCGTCCGTATAAAATATTTTATAACCACCATTCCGTAAAAATCTAATTCTTCGCAGGAAATTGTGCCGACTTGCCGCTACCATGTGGGATTCAATTAAAACCGGCTTCTTGTTTAGTTTTTTGTAACAAAAACTGAAACTCCTTATAATCGATCTGAATGTACCAATGGACATCTCCGGAAAATCTGGCATGGAGTCTTGCAATTTTTGTTTGACATTATGGAGAGTAAGAAACATTTTCTTCAAATAAAAATCATGAACAGCTCTCCGAATCACACCAACAGTAAATTGGTCAATAAAAACTCCGCCTTTTTTTAGGTGATGGAGAATCACCAAAAGAATTTTCTTTTTCACATTTCCTGTGATTTGCACCAATTCTTTTCACAGATATCAAACTTATTCCAAGACACTTTGACAAAAACTTATATACTGGATAACGTTTATTACAGCTTTTATCCACCTCCTATTGGGAAAAACATATTGCACTCAAAATCATGCGAATCTCCCCATCGGAAAATCGCGTTCTGGGACACATGTTGTCAATACCCGTGTAATGTTCGTAATGCCTCAGTGAAAAATAGTAAGACCAACATAAAACCACTGCTCACACGAAGGGGTTTGGGCCTATTTTTATTTACTTGCGTTAATTACTTCCAAGAAATTTGTTTTCACCAACATACAGAGCTAGACGTGGCAACAGCGCACGCTCGGAAACCCTTTCTCCCTCTGTTTGCCATAGAGACTTCATTCCCTCCGGCACGCACAAAATGAATATTAAATAAAAATCTGTATCTTTTTCGGTGATTAATTTCTTCTGTTCTTTTTGCGTATATGTATTATATGCATCTATCCACTGACAACGGTACTTCATACATTGAAAACAATAAAAAAATGGCAGAGATAGCCGGATGTCAGAAATTTGACAAAATCGGGTATTAATAATAATGTTATAAAATAACGCTTCCACATACTTATATGCAATAGATCTAGCTAAATACTGTTAAAGTTTCAATTTGATTCATTGTAGGGTTTCGGAATTGTAAGCATTCAAAATAGTCTTTATCGGTTTGCATGCCTAAAAAACGTTTTTATTCAAATAACGCACAATATAAAACATTTTAATGCAGTTTTAAAATTTGGAATGTATATTAATTAACATAGAAATAAATTCTCTACCCGCTAATTTTCACCACATCACAATCGCTTTTACCGTTTTCGAGATATACCTCTTTAAACTCGGGTAACTAGACTTTTTGAAAGGACAGTAATCATCTCTTTAAATACTGGAGCCGATAACTGATTTTGTATTAATGCGTTTCTACAGGGAAGAATGTTTTAATACACCTACGGCGCCCATTAATGTTTCAATAACATATGGTTTAATAATCAATCGTATCATGTGGGCATAAAAAGATGTTGAACATGGAGATCATTACACGATTGTCTTTAATATATAATGACAATATTTTTAATACGTATTAATTAGCATGAGTGTATGGTCCCTGTTCCTCCCTTCTGCTCCTTAACTCCGTAATAATAGTTACATACAGAGATCAATGAAAGAAGATCTTATCTGACAGTAAATTATAGCATGTCTGCCGTTCGGTGAACGAGAGAATATATGAAAAATTCCGAGAAGGAAAATGTAGAGATGAAAGAAAAATTAAAAAGTGATTGCGGACACCAAGTAAATCTGCACTGCGAAAAAGCAAAACAGGAATAATAAAAAAGTGACCGAAACCGGGCACAAACTCTGGACCTACAACCCCACGCCTAACTCCCTAGCGCTCTGCTACTGCTGTTCTTGCTTATATCTTTGATCTTTCAAGTAATCTGGTCCTGGAGTCTAGAGCTACGAAGTTACCTATGAAGTTTCAGCAAAATCCATGACCCCACGTCCGAGTCCTCCCCTTGTTAGACATTAGCCTGAGACAGGAGTGTCTAACCTGTGGCCTGCAGACTAGATGCAGCCCACTAAGCAATTTTATCTGGCCCAACACCAATATTTCATTGTTTTCATAACTTTTTTATTTATTTTAATTAACCACTTGACTAGGGAATGGCCTTGCACAAAAGTACATTCTGTTTGGGAAGTGAAATCATGAAATTCATTAGTTTTTTTCGTAATTTTTAATAATCTTCGCGATCGTCAGAGTTTTGTTGCTACGGTAGATCGATATGTTAATAGCATAGGATAATCAGCACGTTTAATATTAATATTATGTTAAACACTTATTATTACTAAAAGGACGAAAATCAGACAAAGACGTGAAGACAGAAAGAAAACTGAACATTGTTCGCATAGGCCGTGAGATTTTCATATATACCTACTTTAAAATACACGTATAATGTAAAATAAAACTAATATGGAATATTCAACGTGATTTTCCGTTAATTTTTAATCAATCACGGCGAGAGAAGTCCTCGCGGCGAGATGGCCACGGCGAAATGTACCTTCGCGGCGAGATGGCTGCGGCGAGGCGGCCGCGGCGAGGTGGCTGCGGCTAAAAGTCCCATTCCCTACACAGATAGACACAGACACACACAGATAGACATGGCCACACACACACAGCTCCAAGAAAAAGCCTTCCTCTATCGCCATGGGCGTCCACAACACGAAGTAAGAGTCCACTGGCTCCCTTTTATCCCTCTCAACTACTAGTTGCAATCTTTTATATATATATATATATATCTGATCATCATCATCAGCCTTTTTCAGTCCACTGACGGATGAAGGCCTCCCCCAGACTTCCAGTTTTCCCTGTCAACTGCCTCCCTCCTCCAAGTTTGCCCCAAGAACTTAACAAGCTCTCTGTCCCACCTGTCTTTCGGTCTTCTTTTTGGACTCTTGATGTTTCTTGGGATCCATTCGATGACACTGGACGTCCAACTCTGGTCATTTCTTCTAGCGATGTGGCCCGCCCACTGCCATTTTAGCACCTTCACTCTTCTAATCACGTCACAGACTCCCGTCTTCTTTCTTACCCAGTCGTTCCTCTTGCGGTCTCTTCGGGTGATCCCTAACATGCATCCCTCCATGCCCCTCTGTGTTGTTTGCAGGAGCTGTATCATTCTGGCATTCATGGTCCATGTTTCACAACCATCTTGTATAATAATAGCCGTCATCCGTTGGTTGGTTGGTTGATCACACTATGCAAACGCTAATAACTCGAGAAATAATAATGATAGAAACTCGAAATTTGGTAGAGATGCTTGATTGACACCTTTTCAGGTGATGACAATTTAAATCGCGAAAAAATTCCTTGGTTCGTCTCCAAGAGAGGCATTTATTTTTCCCATTACTTAACATGTAAAATGCAATTTTTCGACGTTCAGGCTTTTATTCATTTGGAAATTAAAATTAGAAGAAATTAACAGACGACCTTCGGATTTGAACCATTTTGAAGAAAAAGTTTAAAGTTTCTTATTCCGTTCGTCTTTTTTCGCCCACGGTTCCAAATATTCCATGTTAAACGTTTTATTTGCATATTTTGTGGAAATCTCGCCATTTTAACGTGATGTTGCTATGTCGACCATTATCATTGTTAGCTTCAATACGAAGGAGAGAGAGAGGAAGGAAGGGGAGAGATTGGCATGTTTTGTGGAAAATAAGTTTATTAACATAAATATAAAAAACTAGCATAAGTGCCCGTTGAATTTCAACGGGTTTAATGAATCTAAATTTTCGTCGGTGCAACTTGCAAAAATCTCAATAAAATTGTGCACTGTTTAACCTTCGAATATTTCTATATTATAAGTTTTTTAATTAATTAACTAAAATCTCACAGGAATTCCCTGTGAATAAAATAGTACATTTCTTTCTATTAAATAGCCATTGTTATTAGTTTTAAATTGATTATAGCATTAGGATTTCAATTTCATTAAATAAGCAGAATTCCAGTTCCAAAAAATTGGTTCAATCTTCAGTTGCACTGATAATACTTTAAATAGATTTTGGAATATAATGTACCATTTATCGTCTGCTCAGCACTCTTGCCTTCTCATTTTCCGAAACAACCACATTCACCAGTTTTAAATGGATTTCAAACTTAGAAGAGAACTTGAATCAATTCAGTTAAAATAACCACATAACAAACTTCTTATTCCAAAAAAATCCTTTTATGATATGCAATGTTAACCTAGAATTCATTCATTCTGAAAAGTGAATAAAAGTACCATGTAGGTACATATATTTCTTTCAACTAAAATGGCCACTCTTAACAGATTTTAATGGATTAATGCATTAGCATTTCAATTTCATGAAATAAGCAGAATTCCGGTAACAAACAGATATGCTCAATCTTCAATTGCCTCTGATAATACTTTAAATAGATTTTGGAATAAAATGTACCTTAATATCGTTTAGCGTCCGCTTACCACTCTGGACTTCTCAGTTTCCGAGACAACAACAACTTTCAATAGTTTTAAATTGATTTTTGCTTTGAATTGGTACTTTCCTGTTAACGGGAATACCACAAAAAATAAACACGTATTGTTGTGATATGTTGTGATATTCTGTTTGTTAACAATGCGTAACAAATCTCGTTAAGATATTTACGTTGATCCCTTAATGATGAATTTGTGGAGCTTGCCGAGGAGTGAAGAAGAAGCTGTATCTTTGCTTCAAGGCCATGGTATTTTATCTAAAGCGCGAATGTGCAAGAAGGATCATATTATGAAACTTTACTTCTGCGACAGAATATTTTGGAAATGCAACGCGAAAGCCTGTCAGCAGAAGAATTCATATGGCGACAACATAACAAAGAAATCGACATATTTCCAGCTATTTTAAATGCCATAAAGACATATTGGCTCCCTAGTAACATAAATTTAGATTGTATTAGTATTTATGTTGCTTTTATTAATAAATAAGTTTCAAAAAAGTGTGATTTTTAAGTAATTCCCCCGTTGTTAACAAACAAATACGTCGTAACATATCACAACAATAGGTGTTTATATGACCATTTATAAATCTTAAGTGATAAATTCACGATCGAAGTATAACAGAAGGAAAAAAGATTTATAAAGTAGGAAACATCCTCTTTTAGATGATGACATTCTCAAATGCCATCTATCGCATCAATGATGAACTATTACGAGTTTAGTTTCGGTCTACGAGCGGGCTGATATATTGACCCTGGCACTCTTTGCCCAAGTAGCAAACGCCGATACATCGGCCCGTGGCACTAAGAGGGTTAAATTTTCCTATGAATAATGAATAATGGCATCTCCTTGAGAATGCATTTAAAATTTAAATTAAACTCCTTAATAAAAAATCATTAAAAAGGAAAAAAGTCACCAACTGGGTTCCAAACCCGGGTAAATTACCTCCGTAGCTGAGGTTATTACCAACCAGCCACTGCCTAATTAGGAGTATTAAGAAAAAATTTAGCTTCTTATTGGTAGTAATGGAAGACATTGATTTATAAACATTTATTACTCATAAACAAGAGCGCATTCAGAAAAAGTGGATGTATACGTATGTTATATTAAATCAAAGAATGCACCATTTATGATTTCATCTAAAATTGCTGCCCCACGGATATGACATTCCCCTTGTTAGTAAATACTTCTCAATTCAAGTAAGTTCTTTATAATGCTGTTCCTGATATTTTTCTCTAAGGTATTTCTAAGATTGAATTCCATCATGATTTTAAATATTGAAATGTTACTCTAAAAATGATTCTAACTTCGCATATATGGTGCCTAAGAATTTCTAGGTAATATCCAATTTATCTATAATCCATTGCCATTTCCAATGCGACCCACTGAAGGATTCATTGGAAATGCAGAAAAGGTTGCCCACCTAAGACCCAAGCCAGTAATATTTTCCTTTCCTTTTGATATTATAACGTACATCGTAAGGAAGGCCTATAGGAACTAGACTCTGACATGGATTATATCTTCTCATTCTTGTTTATTAATGTAATTCTCTTATTTCATTTTGTAGTTGATACCAAATGAAGGTATGATTCGAAAGAACTCGCACTTGCGCATAGCTCGTTATCATCAACACCTTCACGAGCTGCTTGACCTGGATGTTTCTCCTCTGGACTACATGTTACGATCCTTCCCAGAGGTTAAAGAGAAAGAAGAAATGAGGAAAATAATTGGACGTTATGGCCTTACTGGTCGGCAGCAGGTAAATGTCTTTAGCCCATAAACTCTTCTCTTAACACATTCCAGTGAACGTATTTCCAATCGAGTAACTTTTTTGGCACAACCGCATTTCATAGTTGCCATAGTTATACTAATATTACATATATGTATATATTGTGATATTTGGTGGGCATGTGCCGCACACTTAGCACAGCCAGAATATACACCCCTGATACACACACATGCGCATGCACACACACAGACACAGACAGACACACACACAGAGGCAGACAGACACACACAGAGACAGACACAGAAACAGACAGACACACAGACAAACACACATACACAGATGGGTCTAGGACATCTCGATGCGGCCATCTCGCCGCGGCCACCTCGCCGCGGCCGTCTCGCCGCGAAGACCTTTCGCCGCAGCCGTCTCGCCGCGAGGACTTTCGCCACGATCGCCTCGCCGCGGGGACTTTTTGCGGCGGATGTTTTTAAGTGCATTCCAGAGTTGAATTTTTAGAGAAGATAGATAAAAGTTTACTTCCGAATTGTAATTTTTACCTATGGTATTATCTGCAATACAAACGATATACAAAGCATATAAAATGTATAGTGTGTAATAGTTTAATGTTTTTACTTTTCTAGAAGCGAGTCCAAGTTGAAAAACATCAGTATGTATTGATAAACTGAGAGAAAGTCATTGAATTTTAGTAAGTCGAGTGTTTAAGGGAATTTTTATGGTAAACGTTTGTGAGTTAAACTAGAAACGAAACTCTAAAATTCAGAATAACCAATTAAATATTCCGAAATTCTTTTTTATTACGTTATCTTGACTGTAAAATTAAATTCTTTAAGTCAACCCGCATGAATGATCATCATGGGTTACATTCATTTTTGAAATGCATATAATTATAAAACGTGCTTTTACGCAAATTATTATCTCCTCTTTTGATCTAGAAAACTTTATTAAAGCGTCTATTCAGTACATTTTATTCGTATTCTGAAGAAATTATTTTCTGTATCATTTGAGTTTATAATGGAACTAGGGGTATAATCCAAATTAGACTTCCTATATTGTGTACGTGCTTGATATCAGCAGTCATAGGAATGGTTGACTGGCGGCCATTAATGTAGAGAAGTTGTCTTAAACTTTTGAAAATTATTGCATGAGTTTGCCTATCAAAAAGCACAAAAACAAGGTTTTTGTATAATTACCATTTGAATAAATTTTTCTTTTTATTTTTAAAAATCGACTTATTGAGATGCACTAATGGCTTCAAAAAATTCTCTCGATGAGATTCATACATAATTTGCCGTGGTTATAGCTCGATCGTTTTACAATGGCAGGCGACGACGCAGGAGTTAATGGAGGAGAAACGTAATTTAATAGGTGAAAATGAGTGGAGAACAGTATGCCAGAAAAAATACAGAAAATGAGTACATTCAAAGAGAATGTATAATGAACGGAATTGAAGAAATACTTGTTAATATAAATTCGGAGAATGAAAGTGATAGCACTGAAGCAAGTGACAAATAAATATCAAAATAATAATTATTAACTATTATTGTAACTATTATATTTTGCATGTATAAAATGATAAATAAAGGTTTCCTTAAAAATATATTTCAGTAGTTGTTATACTTTGTATCAAAGAAGCTTCCTCCTGTATTGACCACCTGCACGAGGAACTGAACTAGAAAATAAAACTACTCCCACTAGGCATTCATAAGATTCAAGGAATTCTCAAATGAGTAAATTTCCCCATGGAATTTCTGGAAGTCGTTAGATATTATCTTAATGTCAAATTTGTGGAACGAACCAAGGGACTTGAGGATTAGTAAATTTGGTTGGGGTTTGGACCCCATGGCGACAGGGTATGGGAGCGTGAGGGTGTCGATGACCATGGAAGGTAGGACAATTCGGCCTTTCGCTAAACAATCGAGCTATAGCCTAAGATCGACCATGATTATGGCAGTCTTATCTTTGCTACCGTATGGTAAACATCCGTCCTCCGAGTTCCCATTCACGGTGTGATATCGTCTGTGGATCCTTGCTAACTTGCTCAGTGAACATTTTTATTCACTTTACAATAACATTCCGAAAGTTTTTCTAACTTTTACTAATCCCTTAAAATGGAAATTATTCTGTCTATCCGTGGAAAGGAGAAACTATTAGTGGACGGTTTAGTGTATGTGTTTGAGCGGTTAAGTAGCGATAAGCGTGAGAAATTTTGGCGTTGTGAAGAACGTGGAATGTGCAAAGATAGAATACCCACTTGTATTCCAAAGTGAATCACATATTAACGAAGCGGCAACTTCGTATTTTAAGAAAATCAAATTATTGTTAAAGTTGTCTAGAATAAATATGAACTATGTAGTATTATTGAAGACGTAAACTCAAGTAACTGTACGAAATTTGATCAAAATCGTTAGAGCCGTTTTTGAGAAAATCAAATTGTTCTTAAAAACGCGTAGAATAAACTTCCCTTAATTACTGATCAATGTCAACCATTTCATCATAGTCTCTGCTCAGTATGATAAAATGCTTAAGTACGTGATTCCATTCATTTTCGCTTTACCGTCTACATTTACATCAATACCCTGCAAGCCGCTACAAGCGTTTGGCAGGGGGTGTCACAACACCAAGTGAACTCTAACTAATTCCTCTCTTGGACTGTCTTATCGCGTCTGGGAAAAAGGATCTGTAGTATTTCTCTGTTCTAGCGATTTGTTTCGACATATTTTCTCCTGTACTCTGATCTAACATTACGTTCACTAACACCGATGGGGACGACTATGCCGCGTACGTCTTCAACGAATTCGGAGCTTTCGAATTTTTCAAAAAGTTTCCTTTTGTAAGCAATTCTTCTACTCTTCAACGTCTGCCGTTTAGGCTCCAGAGCCAGTAACAGACAGATAGACAGACAGACGGCATTGCGAAAACCACTTGTTCGGATTCAGCAACACCTAAAACGTGTATTTCCGTAAAAATATCGAGGTCGATTTTTTTCGCGATAACAATACTTTCCCAATATACTTCGTATATGAGAAAGTACGAAGCAAGCATGAAAACAATTCATAGTTTTTATCACTTCAAAACTCCATATTTGGGCACTCGTATTTGAAAACTCAACGCTTCTTTTTGGTTTGTCGAAATCTTCTTTTCGCTTTATCTCAATTTACTCAATTTAATAGTGTATAGTTACATGTTAGACGAATCGCACCCAAAGCATTTTTATCAAATTAGCGATGGATAAGCGATTAAGGTTCTTCGCGATCGTCAGAGTTTTGTTGCTACGGTAGATCGATATGTTAATAGCATAGGATAATCAGCACGTTTAATATTAATATTATGTTAAACACTTATTATTACTAAAAGGACGAAAATCAGACAAAGACGTGAAGACAGAAAGAAAACTGAACATTGTTCGCATAGGCCGTGAGATTTTCATATATACCTACTTTAAAATACACGTATAATGTAAAATAAAACTAATATGGAATATTCAACGTGATTTTCCGTTAATTTTTAATCAATCACGGCGAGAGAAGTCCTCGCGGCGAGATGGCCACGGCGAAATGTACCTTCGCGGCGAGATGGCTGCGGCGAGGCGGCCGCGGCGAGGTGGCTGCGGCTAAAAGTCCCATTCCCTACACAGATAGACACAGACACACACAGATAGACATGGCCACACACACACAGCTCCAAGAAAAAGCCTTCCTCTATCGCCATGGGCGTCCACAACACGAAGTAAGAGTCCACTGGCTCCCTTTTATCCCTCTCAACTACTAGTTGCAATCTTTTATATATATATATATATATCTGATCATCATCATCAGCCTTTTTCAGTCCACTGACGGATGAAGGCCTCCCCCAGACTTCCAGTTTTCCCTGTCAACTGCCTCCCTCCTCCAAGTTTGCCCCAAGAACTTAACAAGCTCTCTGTCCCACCTGTCTTTCGGTCTTCTTTTTGGACTCTTGATGTTTCTTGGGATCCATTCGATGACACTGGACGTCCAACTCTGGTCATTTCTTCTAGCGATGTGGCCCGCCCACTGCCATTTTAGCACCTTCACTCTTCTAATCACGTCACAGACTCCCGTCTTCTTTCTTACCCAGTCGTTCCTCTTGCGGTCTCTTCGGGTGATCCCTAACATGCATCCCTCCATGCCCCTCTGTGTTGTTTGCAGGAGCTGTATCATTCTGGCATTCATGGTCCATGTTTCACAACCATCTTGTATAATAATAGCCGTCATCCGTTGGTTGGTTGGTTGATCACACTATGCAAACGCTAATAACTCGAGAAATAATAATGATAGAAACTCGAAATTTGGTAGAGATGCTTGATTGACACCTTTTCAGGTGATGACAATTTAAATCGCGAAAAAATTCCTTGGTTCGTCTCCAAGAGAGGCATTTATTTTTCCCATTACTTAACATGTAAAATGCAATTTTTCGACGTTCAGGCTTTTATTCATTTGGAAATTAAAATTAGAAGAAATTAACAGACGACCTTCGGATTTGAACCATTTTGAAGAAAAAGTTTAAAGTTTCTTATTCCGTTCGTCTTTTTTCGCCCACGGTTCCAAATATTCCATGTTAAACGTTTTATTTGCATATTTTGTGGAAATCTCGCCATTTTAACGTGATGTTGCTATGTCGACCATTATCATTGTTAGCTTCAATACGAAGGAGAGAGAGAGGAAGGAAGGGGAGAGATTGGCATGTTTTGTGGAAAATAAGTTTATTAACATAAATATAAAAAACTAGCATAAGTGCCCGTTGAATTTCAACGGGTTTAATGAATCTAAATTTTCGTCGGTGCAACTTGCAAAAATCTCAATAAAATTGTGCACTGTTTAACCTTCGAATATTTCTATATTATAAGTTTTTTAATTAATTAACTAAAATCTCACAGGAATTCCCTGTGAATAAAATAGTACATTTCTTTCTATTAAATAGCCATTGTTATTAGTTTTAAATTGATTATAGCATTAGGATTTCAATTTCATTAAATAAGCAGAATTCCAGTTCCAAAAAATTGGTTCAATCTTCAGTTGCACTGATAATACTTTAAATAGATTTTGGAATATAATGTACCATTTATCGTCTGCTCAGCACTCTTGCCTTCTCATTTTCCGAAACAACCACATTCACCAGTTTTAAATGGATTTCAAACTTAGAAGAGAACTTGAATCAATTCAGTTAAAATAACCACATAACAAACTTCTTATTCCAAAAAAATCCTTTTATGATATGCAATGTTAACCTAGAATTCATTCATTCTGAAAAGTGAATAAAAGTACCATGTAGGTACATATATTTCTTTCAACTAAAATGGCCACTCTTAACAGATTTTAATGGATTAATGCATTAGCATTTCAATTTCATGAAATAAGCAGAATTCCGGTAACAAACAGATATGCTCAATCTTCAATTGCCTCTGATAATACTTTAAATAGATTTTGGAATAAAATGTACCTTAATATCGTTTAGCGTCCGCTTACCACTCTGGACTTCTCAGTTTCCGAGACAACAACAACTTTCAATAGTTTTAAATTGATTTTTGCTTTGAATTGGTACTTTCCTGTTAACGGGAATACCACAAAAAATAAACACGTATTGTTGTGATATGTTGTGATATTCTGTTTGTTAACAATGCGTAACAAATCTCGTTAAGATATTTACGTTGATCCCTTAATGATGAATTTGTGGAGCTTGCCGAGGAGTGAAGAAGAAGCTGTATCTTTGCTTCAAGACCATGGTATTTTATCTAAAGCGCGAATGTGCAAGAAGGATCATATTATGAAACTTTACTTCTGCGACAGAATATTTTGGAAATGCAACGCGAAAGCCTGTCAGCAGAAGAATTCATATGGCGACAACATAACAAAGAAATCGACATATTTCCAGCTATTTTAAATGCCATAAAGACATATTGGCTCCCTAGTAACATAAATTTAGATTGTATTAGTATTTATGTTGCTTTTATTAATAAATAAGTTTCAAAAAAGTGTGATTTTTAAGTAATTCCCCCGTTGTTAACAAACAAATACGTCGTAACATATCACAACAATAGGTGTTTATTTTTTGAGGTATTCCCGTTAACAGGAAAGTACCCAAAATACTTGAGTCAATTCAGTACAACTTCCACTTTACATACTGTAAATTCCGAAGTAACTCCTTTTATAATAGGCAATGCTAGCCTAAAATTAATTCATTCTTTCAAGTGAATAAATAAAGTTCTTTCTTTAAACTATAATTGCCACTGTTATTAGATTTAAATGGATTATAAGCCTTAGAACATACTCTGTATTAAATAAGCACCAAAATTCCTTTTATAAAAACAAATCAATTCATTAAAAGATCCGTTGTTTCTTCGAAAATTGCCTGTTAACAGTTTTATATGTCCTTTTAATTTTAATTGAATTTAATTTATATTCGTTTCCAAACTTCGGCCATTGTTACGAAATTAATTCGAGGAATAACAATAGAAATTCGTAAGCACGTATGGTTTACAAAGAATTTAATTTAAGAATACTTTTTATATCCAATTTTTCTAAAATGACGCTGTTGATACTTAAAATTTTTTATTTTTTGTTAATATACTTATTTTCCACAAAACATGCCAATCTCTCCCCTTCCTTCCTCTCTCTCTCTCGTATTGAAGCTAACAACGATAATGGTCGACATAGCAACATCACGTTAAAATGGCGAGATTTCCACAAATTATGCAAATTAAACGTTTAACATGGAATATTTGGAACTGTGGGTGAAAAAAGACGAATGGAATAAGAAACTTTATAAATTTTTCTTCATACTGGTTCAAATCCGAAGGTCGTGTGTTAATTTCTTGTAATTTAAATTTCCAAATGAATAAAAACCTTTACGTCGAAAAATCGCGTTTTACATGTAAAGTAATGGGAAATGGGAATGTCTCTCTTGGAGACGAACCAAGGAATTTTTTCGTGATTTAAATTTGTCGGAGGAAAAATTGCAACAATATGTATTTCATTGGCCATTAAAAATTATAAACTATTTATTACTTTTCATGGTTTAGGTATTTTAAATGAACTATGAAGCTGAATTTTTTCCATTTGCAGAATTTGTTATATAATGAAAACGGGATTATAGAAATTTGTAAATTTTTATTCGTTTGACCGTAATAATCTCTTAAATGTTAAATAAATTGACTAATGTTTATGTACTTTCTGAAGAGCCAGGAAGCTGAATGTTTTAAGACAGTTAGGGAATAATGTTCCGCTGACAATTAACATTGAAAATTTCCCTAAAGATTATGATTGTGGCTGTTAAAAATTCAAAAATTTTAAACAATTAAATTTATATAAACGCACTTCTAGAGATGCCACATCGAAGAACTTTCGCATAAATGTGAGGTATTCGTAACAATAGTTAAAAACCTATAAATATTTTATAATTATAAATTTAGGGGTTGTTTTTACCCTAAAATTTTTCAATAAGGAATTCACATAAATATGTGAAGAGGTCCAAACTTTTGCATTTAAAGATTATTTTTCCGCTCCTAATGCTTGCAGAATGCAGGCACACATTACCTAGTATATATATATATATATAACATATATATATATATATATATGTATATATATATCTATATATATAGACGCTTCTTACACATGATATCTATAATATATAGATGCTTCTGACAGATGATATATATATATAGGAGGATACAAAATTATGAGGCACTTACAGATGTGGTAGAAACTTGAAATTTGGTAGGAGTATAGGTTTTTGGTCACAACCGAAGGAAATAATCCGAAACTGTCGAAATTCCTATTTTAAGGGGCTATTTTGGCCCCTTTTTGCCCCATTTTTTGCCCATAAGAAAGCATGTAAATTGGTGCAGAGGTTTTTATATTTACATTTTAAAATTACTTCCCATCAAGTTACGAACTCGAGACTTAAACTGTCGGATAGAATATAAGTTGTAGTTTCTTATTTTTGAAGACAGAATTCAAATCCGAGTAGAATTAACGTAAAAATATAGTTTTTATCGCATAAAATTGCTAATTTTTCTGGGTCTTACAATAGGCTACCTTGGTAACTAGCTCTATCCTTGCATATGGGTAAGCTTTTAATGGGAATCAGAGGCTTATATTTTAATGCTGTTAATGTTAAACTACACCTAATGAAGGAAATCCGATATTGATATAATCCTCATTTTTGGGGCTGTTTAGCCCCATTATTGCACAATTCAAGAACAAAAAAGGCGATGCAGCTGCATAGGACCGAGAGACTTAAAATTTGGCACGGTTATAGAAATTTCATTGCAACCTAAGATAAAATTATAAACTGAAGAGCTTGAGCAAGCAAGCCAAGAAACTGGACAAGATGAATCTTAATAAAACAAAGGTTATGTACAACTTCTTCACAAATTCTGAGAAGATACAGAGCAACGGAGCAGAACTCGGAGAAGTAACCAGCTATGTTTATTTAGGTCAACTCATCACTACTGATGGTTCGCTTCTTGGAGAAATCATCTGGAGAGTGAAGATGGCATGGAGTGCTTTTGGCAAGAATGCGAACATCTTTAAATCAAATATTCCAGTCTTCCTAAAAAGGAGACTGCATGACCAAGGTGTTCTGCCTGTTCTGACATATGGTTGTGAAACATGGACCATGAATGCCAGAAAGATACAGCGCCTGCAAACAACACAGAGGGGCATGGAGGGATGCATGTTAGGGATCACCCGAAGAGACCGCAAGAGGAACGACTGGGTAAGAAACAAGACTGGAGTCTGTGACATGATTAGAAGAGTGAAGGTGCTAAAATGGCAGTGGGCGGGCCATATTGCTAGAAGAAATGACAAGCGTTGGATGTCCAGTGTCATCGAATGGATCCCAAGAAACATCAAGAGACCGAAAAGAAGACCGAAAGACAGGTGGGACAGAGAGCTGGTTAAGTTCTTGGGGCAAACTTGGAAGAGGGAGGCAGTTGACAGGGAAAACTGGAATAGTCTGGGGGAGGCCTTCATCTGTCAGTGGACTGAAAAAGGCTGATGATGATGTGATATATATATATATATATATTTAGGGCAACTAGGTGTTGAAGGAAACCCAGTGAACACTTACCGGAAGTAGAGCCGATGGGGTGTTGGAGAGACACATTTGTAGAGGTTAGAGCTTTTGGGGTGATCCCTTTGTCAGCACAAGAGAGACACACACACACACACACACACACACACATACATATACCGTATTCACCTGAATCTAAGACGACCTTTTTTTCCAAATTTTCAGCTGTAAATATCGAGAGTCGTCTTACATTCGAATACGAAGTATATTTAAGCATTTAATCAACTGTTTTTACAACAAATGGTATATTAGAGTAAACAATTCACAACAGCAAATTCAAGTACGTACATAAAGAAGTGAAATAAACAAATAGTAATAACAATAAGAAATACATGACGGGAATAATAATTATTTAGACTAATAATCATCGTCGACGATCATAACACAGACGACGTACTTTCATCTTGTACGTAATGTCAACCGCAATGTCAAAACAAATGAGAGCGGAAATCATCGGGATTCCCCTTTCAAACGACGCACCGCGATTCGCTAAGTGTGACAGTAATTTTGAGTTGTGCATTCTTGATTTAAATGCACAACCCTTAAGTTAAAATGACAGATCATGTTGAAGTACGTGGCACGAGTGCAAAGGGAAAGATAACGAAGGAATTATACGGAGCTAAGATACAAATTTTAAGCTGATCGTGATAAATTACGCCGAAAAAACTAATAACTGTGATGCGAGTAGAAAGTTCGGTGTATCTGAGGCAAATGTGCGTCGATGGAAACTCTCAAAACAGGAACTAGAAAAAGCCAAAGCCACAAGGAAGTCGCTCAGTGGTCCAAAATTAGGCCGATTTCATGGCACTGAAGAAGAAGTAGTCAAGTTTGTGCGCACCATGAGGAAGAACGGTATGCCTGTTTCGACTGAAAGTATTATACTTAAAGCTAATGAAATTACTAGATGACTTAATATATCATTGCAAGAATTCAAGGCCAGGAGAAGTTGGTGTGTGAGAATGATGCGACGAAATAATTTTTCTTTACGGCGACGAACTTCGCTGTGTCAGAAATTGTCAGAAGACTATGTTGAAAAACTTCTCGCTTACCAGAAATACGTAATTGGACTTAGCAAAACCAATAATTACCTTTTGAGCCAAATAGGAAATGCCGATGAAACTCCGGTTTTCTTCTACATGCCATCTAATTATACTGTGAACGAAAAAGGTGCGAAGTCCGTCCTAATTAAAACTACAGGCAACGAAAAAATGCGAGTCACGGTAATGTTGGCGGTTTTAGCAGATGGGACTAAATTACCACCATATGTGATTCTAAAGCGGAAAACAATGCCTAAGAAACATTTGCCAAGTGGAATAATAGGTGTCAAGAAAAGGGGTGGATGACTAAAGAACTAATGAGAGATTGGTTACATGTGGTGTGGAATAGACAGCAAGGAGCTTTACTGAAACAAAGAGCAATGCTTTCACTGGATGCATTCAAGGACACTTATCTCCTGAAATTAAAAACATAATGAGTGCGATGAATATTGATCTTATTGTAATACCTGGAGGAATGACATCGCAACTTCAAGTTTTAGATGTTGCTGTCAGTAAGTGTTTTAAAAATAATTTAAAGGTTTTGTATTCTGAGTGGTTACAGAGTGGAACTCACACTTTAACACCAAAAGGAAATCTTAAGAAACCTGAAGTTGCAATGCTCTGCCAATGGATCAAGGCATCGTGGCAACAAATAAATGCAAAAGTAATAGTGAAAGGATTTAAGAAATGCTGCTTATCTAATGCCATGGATGGGAGTGAGGATGATGTTTTGTGGGAGACTGATGATGAAGTTGAGAGTGATAAAGATAGCGAGCATGAGGAAAATAGTGAAGGTTGCATAGACAGTGATGATGACTAACACAATAAAATGATTTTATGCAGCAATTTGATTGAAATGTTTTTTTGTTGTCCTGAAATGAGTATATTCTTTCAATGTATTTACTTTATTTTTAATGTTATCTTAAAATGAATGCTACCATTTAATTTATTTGAAAACCTGAATGGTTCTATTTGTGATGTGATCTTATGATTTTAAAATGTTAAAAGACAATGACATTCAAGAAAAGTATAAGAGAAAATAAATATTTCACAAGATTTATAATTTTTCTAGTAATGAAGGTCAATTTGAGCTTTTTTCTGTTTTGGAATCATCAAAATGGGGGGTCGTCTTGGATACAGGTGAATACGGTATATATATATATCATCATCATAGGTAGTCTGTCCATTGACAGGTCCGTGATTATTCTAGGTTAAACTTGGTTCTCCATATACTCCTGTTTTCCGCAGTTTTCTTCATGTCTTGATAGCTCTCTTTCCCTTTCAAGTCGTCTACCAGCTGAAACCTTTTCCTACCTCTTTCTCTTTTTCCATCCAGTTTTCCTTCTAGCACTTCTTTAATCACACACTCTGTCCTCAGGTAATGCCCAATCCAGTTCGCCTTCCTCTTTCTGATAGTCTGTATAATCGTTCGCTTCTCTCCTATTCTTCGTAGTACTTCCTCATTTTTCACCCTATCTGTCCATTTTATCTTCAGCATTCTTCTCCATGTCCACATTTCGAAGCTTTCCAAGTATTTAATATCATTTTTCCTTAGCGTCCATGTTTCTGCTCCGTACAAATCTATACTCCATGCATAGCATTTTATCAACCTCTTTTAGATTTCCTGCTTTATATTTCCCGTTAGCAGGAGTTTCTTTCTTCTGAAAGAGGCTTTTGCTTTTTTGTTCTAGTCCTGATTTCATCGGTACATTTTGCTTCTCTCGTTATGATGCTTCCAAAGTTTTTATAATCTGAAACTTGTTCTAATGGCTTTCCTCCAATACTTATGTTCAAATTTTCTTCTTGTTTACTTGATATTCGCATAACCTTGGATTTTTCTGTATTAATTTCCATACCGTATTTTCTACCTGTTATCACTAGTCTATTTATCATTTTCAGGAGTTCCTTTTCCTTTCTTGCTAGAAGTGCTTGATCGTCTGCGTATTTCACTGTTCTTATAATCCTTCCTCCGATTTTGAAATCTCCCGTGCCTTGTAACGCTTCCTGCATTAGTCTCTCTCCATATATATTGAATAGAATCGGCGATAGACAGCAGCCCTGTCTTACTCCTCTACCGATATGTACTCCGCTGGTATTCTCCAACCTGACCTTTACACCTTGATTCAGATATAGATTCCTGATCAGTCTCTTGTCTTTCCAGTCTACACCTATATCCTTTAATATCCTCATCAGCAGTACCCAATTTACTCTATCAAAGGCCTTCTGCCAGTCGATGAAACATACGCAGCAATCTTGACTGTACTCTGTTGCCCTTTCTGATATGATTCCTACTGCACAATAGCATCTCTGGTTCCTCGTCCTTTTCTGAAGCCAAATTCATCTTTCCCTAGCATTTCTTCGGCCTTTTTCTCTAGTCTTTTATTAAGAATCCTCGTGATGATCTTCGAAGTGTGTGACAGTAGGGATATCGTTCTATAGTCCTTACACTGCATTGCCTTGGCTTCTTCTTTAGAGGGATCATTGTCACATCTAAGAAATCCTGAGGCCACTCTCCCGAGTCGTAAATCTTGTTAATTAGTTTCATAATCACTTTTAGTCCTTCCGATCCCATGACTTTAAGTACCTCTACCGGTATTCCATCGCTGCCTGTAGCTTTTCCTTTCTTTAGTTCCTGTATCGCCTTTTCTACTTAGCTTTTCATAATACTTGCTCCAAAGTTGTCTTTTTCAATGCAATTCTCTTCTTCCAGTTCCATTTGCACCGATCCTGCCTGCTTTTTGTATAGTTCCTTAATGTATTCTTCCCATACCTGTGCTACATCCTTTGGTTCTGCGACTATTTTCCCATCTGTATTAATAATTCCTTTACCACGAATCCCATTAGACTTCTTATCTTCTAACTCCAGTGCCCTAGCGTACATCATATCGTATCGTCCTAACTTCTCCATCTGTTGTATTTCCTCGCATTTTTATTTTATCCAAATTTCCCTAGCTTTATCTGTTACCCTTCTCATCTCATTGTTTATGCATCTATAGTTGGCTCTACCTTCTTCACTGTTAACGTTTTTCCATTTTCTTCTCTCATCCATTTTCTCCAGCATTTCCTTAGTGATCCATGGTTTTCTGATTTTCTTCTCTTGTTTCCCAATCTCTTTATTCAAGGTATCTTTGATGCTGGCTTTCACTTCCTCCCATTCTGTATCCACGGTCTTCGGTTTGTTTTCCAAATTTCTAAGGCGATCTTCCAACTTCGTGCTGAAGGCATCTTTCCTTTCTTTCAGTTTTTCTAGGTCCCAAGTCTGTCTGTCTCTTCTCGTTTTCCTTATTTGTTTCAGCTTTGTAGTTACATAGACTATTAGAAGGATGTGATCTGAATCAATGTCTGCTCCTGGTAATGTCTTAGCATTTTTTATGCTGTTCCTGAATCTTTGTTTTACTAGGATGTAATCTATTTGTTATCTCATTTTATCTCCTGGGCTTTTCCATGTGTACAGCCTTCGTTTATGGTTTCTGAACCATGTATTAGTCACTACTAAGTCGTTATTAACACAGAATTGTACCAGTTTTTCTCCTCCTCGGTTTCTTTTCCCAAGTCCGTATTGACCGACAACATTTTCTTCTTGTCCTTCACCAACTATGCTGTTCACATATATATATATATCCATTTTATGCATGATTTCAAAATTTTGAAAACGCATGGAATGTACATACCAATGTACCATAAAATAAAACACTGTGTATGTTTATTTTTTGTTGCATTATTGTAACCTATGTTTAAATAACACTTTGTGCATTTAATTTAATATTTACTATATTACAACGTGCAATGTCATGAAGAGATACGCTAGGCATAACTTGAGGATTAGATACTCCCGTAATCAGGCAAATTCACTAATCCGACTTCAGTCAGGTCCCAAGGTTGCCAGATTTAGGAGGTTCAACTGTACCTATAAAAACAACTTTTTAAATTTAAATAACTTTTAGGAAGTATTGTGCATTAATTGAGCATAACTATACAGATTTTTTATTTGTAGTTGCAATATTAATTTATAGAGGTAAATTTTTATAATCAACAGTTGTTTATGGAAATTAATTTCATTTTAAAACATTTTTCTTTAATGAATGACAGAATATCATTATTATAATTTTAAAATAGCACATGGTTTCACATTTTAATTGCAAAAATGCTCTAATATTAATGAATAAATTGTTTTTAACATTATAGGAAAGAACAATATTTAACAAAGTATCAAATATAGAAAGGTAGATATGCAATAAAATAATTGTTTTAATTTGTTTGTTTCTATGAAAATGACAGCCATTTCCGTTAATTCAACAATGATAAATCCATATTTTACTCTCCCTTGCCCTTATATGATCTCTAAATATTAATTAATAAATTTAATTGGATAGAGGACAACATTTGCAACAAAAAAGACTACGAGAGCATATAATTACAACTTGTAGTTTAGGAGATAAAAATTCGGGAAGGTCCCCCGCCCATGTTATCCAATTGGGGGAATTAAACGTCCCTGGAATCAAACTCGGGTCGTTATTTTGCATGGTAATTACACATAAGCATCTTTATAAATGTGGCACTCTTTCAAAAATACATGCAGCCGTTCTCGTGTTATTGGTCGTTTTTTGTGTTGTCTTAAAACATACCTATATATTTGCAGTAAGTTAATATAAAAGTTGTTAAAAAGAAAAATGCTACTTTCCTAACTGCAGTTTCCAATCCTTTTATAAAATAAGTTATTTATACAGGAGCTCTTTTATTATAATAAGAAATTAAAAATTTCTAATTTCCAATGAAATCCCATATCAAATGAGTTAAATTAGTATTTGAGTGCATCAGTATCTAGGCTTACTAATTATTCCTAGTTCTTTTGCATTCCCTTGATGAAAAACTAGTTCTGTCGATTTTATCCTTACTTCCCGATGTTGGCTTTTTTCTCATCCCTGTCTTTTTCTACTAAAATACTTTTCTTCCCTAATGATTCAGACACTCGAGAGGAAGACTACGAAAGTCAGAAGAGGGGTTGGGAGAATAAGAGTGCGTGCAATTCAGACGGAAAGTAACAAATTGAATACATTGTAAATCAAATGAGAAAAATCACTTGGTATAAGTTCCACTCTATTAAAGTAGATGCAGTCAGTTTCGACTAGTACCTAGTCAACCTGATATTGACTAGATTGTAGTTGAAACCAGTTGCATCTATTTAAATAAAGTTGAACTTATACCAAGTGATTTTTCTCGTTTTATTCATGATGGAGTTTCACAAAGTCAAGGCTTCTTCCATTGAATACATTGTATTTCAGAAAAATTAATGAGAATATATACACAACCTGATTGGTTGGGTCAATGCGGGAGAGGAGGGAGCTGGTTTGAGGACTATATGCAACACATTTTATGTTCACGTGCTGCTTTATACCTATAAAAACTAATTTTCCAATGAAGTGTTTTTGTCAAGAATTAGAGAGTGAAATTAGGGGATAAGATAAATGCTTCTAACTAGAAAATTTTTCATTAAATTAACCAGAACTATGAGTGTTAAATTATTAGCTGCTCGGCATCTACATTGGATGTCACCTTATGAAAGTAAGACGGAGGTTAGAGCTACTGACCCAGAGATAATGGCAATGAACTGGAGATCTCAGGGCGAAAACGAACTGATTTGCAACCCTAAATGTCACTCTCAGTGAGTGACTGAGCACTGAAGGAAGCTAAATGGAGAACTTTACATTTTGATAAATTGCTTTATTTATTTGAATTTTATTTATTTACTCAAATTATGGAGTTTCTGACATATTCTGAGATGACATGTAATGCTTAAAAATATTTTTAGTTACAACTCAATCAAAAAATAATTTTACTTAATTGTAATGTCATTCATGGCTAAGTTGTGATGGAATAGGGAACACCATGGAATAACAGGTGCCATAGCTTCGCTTTTTCAGCACATAGCAACATTCATGACTATGTTGAAATATATAGGTAGACTTAGGAACATCAGGTCATCAAAGTACTTGTCAGTGAGTTTGCTGATGGGAAAAGCTGCAGGTCAAATTGGCTTCTTGAATTGGTGTATGTTACAGTTACTTGATTTAATTCAAATATTCTTAATTGCAACATTTTATAATGGTACAATCTTAAAGTATACCTGATGGCATGTAAAAATCCTGAAAGGGGCACATTGACTTATGAGATTGAATATGTTTTGGCTTTCCTTTCAGATATGTCCAATCCGACAGTTGAGTGACGGACAACGTTGCAGGGTTGTGTTTGCTTGGTTGTCTTGGCAAGCACCTCATCTTCTTCTGCTGGATGAACCTACCAATCATTTAGATATGGAAACCATAGATGCTTTAGCTGATGCCATTAATGACTTTGAAGGAGGAATGGTACTGGTTAGCCATGACTTCAGATTAATCAGTCAGGCAAGTTGATATTTTAAAGTTCTTACTTTCTCCATACGTAGTAATGGGAAAGTATTGTATTCATGAAAAAAATTGACTTCGAGATTTCAACGGAAATACATGTTTTGAGGTCCCTAGAACACGTTTAGACTATTTTCGGAATGATGTCTGTGTGTGTGTGTGTGTGTGTTATTGTGGGTGCTCTAACTCAAAAAGTACGTGCCATATCGTTACCAAACTTCAAATATAACACTTTAACATGAGCATAAAGAAATGATTAGTTTTTCAACAATATCGGGTAACCTGAAGTTGAGGTTTATTCGAAACCCGATTCGGTTTTTGCGATATTTCTTCGTTAAAACATCATTATTGTACATACAATTCTATACAAAGTTTATAGAGAATGTCATTTCCTACAGTTTTCATTTCAAACAATTTTATATAAGAGTGATTGTTTAGGAGTTATTTATAAATAACCGGTTTTTCGGTTTCCGTTAAATATCTCCTTAAAAACATCGTTATTGGTAATCTTCGTAAGGACCAAAGTTGTAGAGGATAATATTTCTTCCAAGTTTTGTTTGAAACCAATTTTCGTAGAACCATCCATTTCGGATATATTTCGCTTTATCTTAATACCAGTATACAGCGCCAACACCATGTAGAGGTGAATTCTGTAAACATTCAAAATATACGTAATTTACGGCAACAAGGACGTGTCTTCTTTTACGATACAAAATAATAATTTTGCCTCGTAATATTATTCATAATAATTTAAATATCTATACCCCAAATATGGAGAAAGTCATGTGCTGGCCACATCAGATTTTATAATTCATGTGTCTTCCGTCTCTTGTTCTCTATCGTCGCCTATATGACTGAATCAATGCAAAATACGGAAATTCAGACTGATAAGTACAAATGTACACCGTTTACATTGTTATCCTTCTTTAATTAAACCAAGGTGCTCAACTAATAAAGAATGATCATTCAGTTATATTAAAATTTATTAATGGCACGCGAGGCCATATATTGACATGAATTTGGCACGCCACTTGTGCAAACCCTTCCCTAGATCCTAAATATCCCACTGTAGAAGCCAGGTTGCTTACTTATGTGCAAGAAATTAATTTACATTATTGTCTCCGCCCTCCTAATTCTGCCGCGATAGGTGGTCTCCTGGTTTACGTAGAGGTTGAACCTGCCTTTCTCCAGGAGCCTCGACTTTCCGAGCGTTTTTGGCCAGAGCTTGTGGAATAGTTCCTATGAGCCTCTCGTCGCGTTCCTGAAATGGAACAGGTATAGGAACATTTTATCGGGTACGTCACAATGGCTCGGGCACGTTTACCTGGGTAATTCTAGCAAGCGATAGTTATCTACCCACTGAAAATCAACCTTCGCACATGAGCCGCGAGCGTCTCTTTTTTGCCGCCATCTTAGCCAGTCAGTCAAACTTTGCCTTCCTAGACGGGCGGACGTGTTCTTTCTCTATAGTTCCGATAAAGTACACCTTTTTCGGAAGTGACGGATTTTTGTATTCCTGAGGATAAATTCATAATCTGGGACCTCATCAGCGGACCTTAGTGCTTACTGGAAAAGTGTTTGTGAGCAGAAGTTGCCAGATTCGTACCCCGTTGGAATCATCAAAGGTAAGAGGTTATTTCATCTAAATTCTCCTAAAGTTGCATGACTTCATTTCATTTTAAACGTTTTCATGGTGCTGTGGATTAGATCCCTTTATTCAATGGATGGGAATTATAATGTAGTGTAGAAATTTATATTTTTGTCGAAGTTAAATGTGTCACATTTCAATGGGAAGGGAGAAGCTATTAAGCGATCTGTTTTTCAGCTTCGCAATCCCATTCATGTAAACATTCTGATCAAAAAGAGACACGCATTAACCCCTCAAGCGCGCAGGACATTTAAATATAATACGTCACGCAGGTCGGAAGAGATTTAGGGAAATTCGCAGTTTTTGCGCGAAATCATATAAAAATTCGTAACTTATTAGATATTTATGGAATTTGACTGAAATTTTTTGAGGTTTTACGTAAAACTATTTACCTATGTTTTTCACACCATCTTAGTTATTATTATTCACGTGAAATACCTCTATGAATTCTTTCACTCAATCACGGAAGCCATTTACTCAGTTTTTCTTTATTCAAAGTTTACGGAGTACTTCACATCTACTGTTTTATCTTGGATTTCAACTTCTTCCCCGTAAGTTTTTCAGAAAAAAAACCTTCAAATAAGGATTCTTACCCCTCAGCGCCGTCCTGTGTACTGGGTACGCCGCGGAGATTGCTAGCTTTCTTTATTTTTTTGACACAGTAAATTTTCTTAAATATGGGTAACCTTCATAATTTTAAAAGAGGAACCTTTGGCCTACCTATTCAAAACTATTGCTGTGGTCTTGTTTACATTAGCTGAGACAAGGGGCGAATGAAACACAGTATCCTTCCCCGTGTATACAAGAAATGACCATAAGTAGCCAGTACTTGCATCACAGAGCTCGAAGGTCTTGATTCCGAACTTGGAGGACTTCAGAGGGAGATACTGCTTGAAAGATAGACGGCCCTTCCACAATGTTAGGGACTCGTCTATTGAAATTTCCCGTTTCTGTAAAAAAAATTCCTTGAATTTTTCGTTCAAATGTTCAGTAATCGGAAATATTTTTTATAGCTTTGGAGGACCACGGTAATTATTCTTTTCTTCGTTATTATTGAAATGCAAAAATTTGCAAATAAGCTCAAATCGATCCCTAGTGATGACATCACCGAAGCCTGGTGTGGATAGAACTCTTTTCGTCGAAAAATAGGAACGAAGCATGGGCTTCTGCACAATTCTCATCAACATAAAAATTCCCAAAACAGTGTACATTTCCTCCACGGTAACTGGTTTCCACGATAAAACTCTGGATTTCATCGAAAATGTACGCTCACTTGCTTTGATGTATTGGTCAGCATATCGGTTGGTTTCATTTACTATGACACTAACAAATTCCTCATCGAAAAACAATTGAAAAGTACCTACAATGTCAGTCAAACCCTTAGCTGCCTTTTGAGGTCTGTAACCACCAATGAAATTCTCCTTTCGTCCTACGTAATTCTCCGTGCCCTCCCAGAATTAGTTTTCTACATTATCCTCCTCATGATCACTATCATTATGTGTCAGTGAATCAATTTGAGTACGTTCATCCAAATGATTCTATCACTGTCTGAACTCACGCTTTCTTCCGAATCACTTCCAAGTAGGACTTCCGTCTCCTTGTCAGCACTCGGTATTGCTTGACTATTTTCACTGGTTGAGCACATGATTACTCCTAGTATTTTGAAAATAAGTAAGCAAGTAAACGTAAAATTTACCACAGTAAAGAAAGGCAAACGAAACCTGCCTCCGCACAGTGCAAGGTTTCACTCAGACTGATTTTTTCAGAGCGGCGAGAGAACATTTTCCATGCGATACAAGCGCCAGCATATTTCCCACGCTTTCAATATCGCAAATATCTTGGAAATACAAAAGATAAATGCAAAATATGATCCTCTAGTCTGTCTCACTCTAGCTATATTCCCTCATGAAATACTAAACCAAGCACATGGCCCAGACCTCCCTCTCTCCCTCTCAAAGTGATGACACAATATAAAAATATGTCTCAAGAGCGGGATAGATGTCTGATAGCAGACAAATGGGGCCTATATCCTCTTCTTACACCTCACAGTTGCTTTCGTGCAAAGATTTCGTTGAATAGGGGCTTTTTTAGAAGCCAAAATTCCCCAATTCTCCTATCTACATGAAAATTTAATCACAAAACTTAACGTATAATAAAAGTAAAAAGAAGGAGAGTAAAAATTACAGAATTAAGCACAATAGGAAGGCCAAAGGTTCCTCTTTTAAAATATATAAAGGTTATCCATATCTAAGAAAATTTACTGTGTCAAAAAAATAAAGAAAGCTAGCGACCTCCGCGACGTTCCCAGTACGCATGACGACGCTGACGGGTTAAAAGCTATCAGTAGCTTTTATTCCGAGCATTCATTACAAAGTAGCTGAGGTTATTGCCCACAAACACCAGTTCCGGTTAAACTTCTTCGAGGTACCTATAAATCGTATTTAATGGACCTAAAGGTATATTCGATCATCTGAAAAATATGTTCGCTTACGCTACTAAACAGGCATCGTTTTGAGTTATTAGTTTTACAAAATTGTGTTAAAATCTGGATGAGTAGAATGCCTTCTTCCAGGCTTTACACCAGAGCTTCCCAACGCGGTGTAGAGAATAATATTTCTTCCAAGTTTGGTTGAAACAAATTTTCGTAGACCATCCATTTAAAAGATATTTTGCTTTTTTTAGTATACAGCGCCACCTCTATTTAGCCGTGAATTCTTTAAACATATTCAAAATATACCTAATTTATGCAATAAGGACAACTGTATTCTTTTACGATACGAAATAATAATTTTGCCTTATAATTCTATTCATAATAATTTATATATCTATACCCCAAATATGGAGAAAGTTATGTGTTGGCCACATCAGATTTTTTACTGTGGTGATCACGAAAAAAATCGACTTCAAGATTTCAACGGAAATACACGTTTTGAGGTCCCCAGAACACGTTTAGACTATTTTTGGAGTGATGTATTTGTGTGTGTTTGTGGATGTATGCCATTGTGGGTGCTGTAACTGAAAAATTACTTGCCATATTAACACCAAATTACATATATAACACTTTGGTATGAGTACGAAGAGCTGATTAGTTTTTGGACAATAACTGTTTACCGGAAGTTGAGGTTTATTTGCAACCCAATTCAGTTTTGACGAAATACCTCCGTTAAAACATCATTATTGTATATACAATTCTATACAAAGATTATAGAGAAAGTAATTTCCTACAACTTTCAGTTGAAACAATTTTTTAAAGGAGTTATTTTTTAGGAATTATTTATAAATAATCAGTTTTTCCGGTTTCCGTCAAACATCTCCTTAAAAATGTTGTTATTAGTAATCTTCGTAAGGACCAAAGTTGTAGAGAATAATATTTCTTCTAATATTTTTTGTAACATATTATTATAATATTTCTTATAATATCTACTTTCGCCATATTTTCCTAGCTTGTTTTTGGTTTTGTATTTTATTGTTAACAAGAAGTGGAATTGCTAATACAATAAATCATTTGCACTTTCCAAAAAACCTGTAATTAGCTAATAGCAAATTCTGAATAAAGAAATGTTTTTCTGTTTAACTAACCAAATGTCTCACCATCCGGCACATTTGGACGATTGCATGGTAGCAACTTCCTGACAATTAAATGGATATTCAAGCAATCGCTAAGATTCGAATGATCCCAAAGAAACTCCAGCGATCGAGAGAGATGATGACGAGTAGAGACTCCTTTAGCTCGCAAAGAGGCCTTCAGAGCGCTTGCTTTACACGAATAACGTTATGACATGTATTGATGTAGATGACAGTGTAGTCAAAGAATGGCGAAATTATTCGATTTCATATCATATTTCAAAATACAATACGGCCTCAAAGCAAAGGAAGATTAATAAATATGTCAAAAAGCAGTGATGTGAATTAAAACATTGATGGCTCATGTTTTATGTTAAAATCGCCATTCATTTTCCTGCGATACATTGTTTTTACGTTTTTAATACCTTTCCATCATATGAGGTATGTGTAATTACATGAGGGATCCTATACGCATCGTGCGTCGAATTTTACGTTTTGCCCAACCAAGCCCATCCTACATCAACCGGCGACAACAACGGTATCCGAAACACGCAAGTGAACGAGGGTTTCAAATTTGGCACCATAAGAGCTCGCCGCCATGGGAGCATGTTATACCTGCTAATGTGACCAGAGAAGAGGATAAATAATGCAATGAATGATTTGTAGGTTGATATAAAGGAATTATAAAATGATGAAAACGTGGTCCATATAATTTCGCTACTACGTTGTAGATTGAGAAGTATCTAGAAGAAGATAAAATGGAATATTCAGAGATGTATTAGGTTAATTTACGCGGTCGCTTTAGCCGTATCGATGGGTTAAGATAGCCTGAGGATATTATGGTAACAATAGAATGAGAAAATTTTATCCCAGTACGTACGATGAAGTACATGAAGGGAGTGAATGAGTGAAAACGGCTGCCTGTAAATGCGTGAGAGAAAGCAGTGTGTTGGGTGGATGAGATGATGTTTGTGTGGTGTGTGTTTGTGTGTGAGGTTGTGTGTGTGTGCATGTGTTAGGGTGTGTGAGTGTGTGTGAGGTTGTGTGTGTGGTTGTGTGTGTGTGTGTGGTTGTGAGTGTGCCACCAAAAACGCATCAAATATCACCTGGAATATATGCCACCCAACTTGCACAACAGACCCCTAATTATTAGGGCCTAATATATATACGACCATCAATCATTTGAGTGCCCCTTCGATATAGACCACCCAACACACGAAATTACCCCCTGATTTATGCCACCCAATTTGCATTGACTGCCGCTATAACATATTCCTCCCTAGATGTATCAAACTCCCCACACTCTTCTGCCAAGCGATATATACTCTACTGCACCAAACATACACCGAATGCCCCTATGCTTATACAGCTCAGAAATTCTATAGATATTTTCCGCGATCTGTTGGTTGGTTTGTTTGTCGGATGTAACGCTAAACCCGCTCGCTAGAAAAAATGCGAATAATGATATTTTTATTTTGACATGACCTCGGCAGGATTCAAACCCGCGACCATAACATTGCTAACCACCCCCTCTATCGATAACTCGAGAGAAAATAGAGATAGAAACTCTAAATTTGGCAGGAATGCACGATTCACATATGATAAAGTAGTGACGAAAAAATCTCGAAAAAAGTCCTTGGTTCGATTCCAATGGAAGGCATTTACATCTCCCATTAAAATAACACAATAAAATCGATTGTATGCTTTCATTATTTTTACTTTCTCCATATACGTAATATAGAGAAAGTATTATTTTCATGAAAAAAATCGACTACGGGATTTCAACGGAAATACATGTTTTGAGGTCCGTAAAACACGTTTAGACTATTTTCAGAATGATGTGTTTGTATGTGATTGTGTGGGCTCTAACTCTAAAAGTACTTGTCACCAAATTTCAAATATAACACTTTGGTATGAGCATGAGGAGCTTAGTAGTTCTTAGGCAATACCGGTTAACCGAAAGTTTAGGTTTATTCGAAACCAGATTCGGTTCCGGCGAAATATCTCTGTAAAAACATCATTATTATATATATATATATATAAATACTACGGAAGTGGAAAGGTAAGTAAGGATATTTAGGGCAACTAGGTGTTGAAGGAAACCCAGTGAACTCTTACTGGAAGTAGAGCCGCTGGGGTGTTGGAGAGACACATTTGTAGAGGTTAGAGCTTTCGGGATGATCCCTTCGTCAGCACAAGAGAGACACAACACCTAGTTGCCCAAAATATATATATATATATATATATATATATATATATATATATATATATATATATATATATAATTCCTCATTTTTTCTTCAGTGTACTTCGGACCCATTTCTAATAAAAGATCCCTATGAGAAGGAGTAATAAATGTAGGCCATGTACCGGGGTCTGACGTAAAATTAAAATTTTCAGAGCTTACAGCAAGGTGACTGTGACTAATATTTATGGAAACGTTATTCACACCACGGGAAGAAAAGGATGGCATACTCGGTGATGGAGTCACAACGAAATGAACGTGTTTGGCAAATTGCTGTTCATTGTCACTATTTGTTGACACCTCGATTCCTACGTCTGAAGAAATCAATGCTTTACTTTCACTTTTACCCGATATGATGTCACTTAACGCTGGAAAGGTCTTGATGAACTTTTTTAATGTTCCGTTTTGTTTCTTCAATTGTTCTTGTACTTCTTTCACCCTTTTTCTTTTTTGTGATCCACTCTTCTATTTTCTTCCTATATCTCTCTCCCTGGAGGCACTCATTTTTTCGTAATGGGATACTAATGAATATAAAATATGCGAATTTTATTTTAAAAGTCGCATAAAAAGAGCATCATATTCTTATATTACAATAATGAAGAGATATCGGTACTAACCTTTAAAACTAAAATGCTGAACTCATTTCCCAGACTACGTCCAAAACTTCCAAAGAATAAAAGGTTCACTATTCAACAGAGATAGCATTCTAAATTAATTTAAATGGCCCATGAGTACGCATACTGAAATATTAAATACAGTTGAGGACCTCAAATCCAGAATGCTTGGGACCGAAGGCTTTCTGGATTTTGGAATTTTCTGGATTTTGGGTCCTTGGTTAGGAGAAATTATAACACGTGCAAATATATAGTTAAAACATGCATCAAATTACTGTTATTTAGAAATTTTTACAAATTACATAATGGTTTGAGTAGCTTTCCAATATTCAATTTAAGTAACTTTATAATGTATTACAAAATTTTGTCTGTAAGTAAATAATTACATTTTACTTGAACACTGAGAGCCAGCATCATCACTTTTGTCTACATTACAGTCCTTAATTTTTTTAAACATGTCCTGCAAAGTTAATTGTTTCATTTGCTTTGACTTATTTTTTTTCAGAACCTCTTGTATTTTATACACCCACATAATATGCTGCTCAGAAATAAAACTTTTTTGCTCTAATCCCTTAATAAGGTCTTCAGTATAACTAATGCACTTGTCAATTGAAATTTCTTCGCTTTCATTTGCCCCTTCATCTATATCATTGTCTGTCACTTCATCATTTTCAGGATGCATAACCATTTCAATTATTTCACTGTCTGTGAGTTGGAAAGCAACAGGAACATCATTCTCTACATTTAAACATTCCTCAATAGCCTCTTCATTTAACATTTCTGCTTCTTCACATGTTAATTCTTTTGCATATTTTAGCAAATCATTTACCACTTGCTTGTCATGTGAAATACAGAAACCTCTAAAATTGGGAGTGTTGTCATTTTCATTCTCTAAAAACCGTGTAAAAGCCCACAACTTATGCCATCCATTTGACAAAATTTCTTGAGGTACACTTGCCCATGCCTTCTCAGCTCTCCATAATGCATCTTTTACATTAAAGTCTTTTTGAAAGGCCTGAATTCCCATACCACTATTGCATGAATTCAGCATCGAACATAAAAATTCATGCTTATATCTGCACTTGAAGGAACGGAGAATGCCCTGATCCATAGGTTGGATGATTGACGTACAATTGGGAGGCAAATAGACTGCATACACATTGTCTTTTTGTAGGAGTTCTGCAGCTGGGTGTGCGGGACAATTGTCTAGTAGCAGCACTATCTTGCAATCATTGGGAAGACCTGCCTTTCGACAGTTAGCACGAGATTCAGGTACAAAACAATTTTTAAACCAGTCAAGGAATATTTCGGATGTCATCCAAGCTCTCTTATTTGCCCTATAATGAACAGGAAATACTTTGATCCCTTTGAAAGCCCTGGGATTTTTACTTTTCCCAATGACAAGCAGTTTACACTTATGCGTACCCGATGCATTAGCACACGCAAGAACTGTGAGGCGTTCTTTTGAGTCCTTAAAGCCTGATGGCGATGTCTCATCGGCTGTTATGTACGTCTTCCTCGGAATGTATCGCCAAAATAGTGACGTTTCATCTACGTTGTACACTTGTTCCGGTGATAATTTTTCATCGTAAACCAATAGTTCAAATTGTTGGATAAACTCCTCTGCGGATTCTTGATCGGCACAAACTTTTTCTCCACACACCCGCTTCAAATGAAGACCGTGACGCTTTTTAAACTTATTGTACCACCCGGAACTGTAATCGCATGCAACTGTGAGACCCAACTGTTCATGAAACCACTTCGCCTGCATCATTATGATGGATCGATCCAAAGGAAAATTCTCACTTCGCCTCTGCCTGATCCACTCCATTAAAACTTTGTCCACGTCAGCAGTCAATGGCTGATGTAATGTTTTCCTATTAGCCATTAAACTCGGCACATCACTATCAGTAAAAGTTTTAAGTAACTTTTCCTTTTGTTTTTTTATATCATAAACAGTTGAAATTCCAATACCAAATTCGTCACTTAACCTCTTCACCGGCATGCCTTTCTCCAATTTCCTCAATAAATCCACTTTCTGTTTAATACTGAGCGTCACTTGTTTCTTCGTCGTACTTCCACCTCCAGAACTGGTTCCTGGTCTTTTAGACATCTTAAGGTCTAAAAATTAAATGTTTTAAAAGAAAATGCGCTATAATATACTACAGTAATACCGTCTTTCGTAAATACTGACGCTGACCGCTATATCGCAATGTGATCGCAACATTTGATAGTGGCGCCACATTGCGGAAAGTCAAAAAATCACAAGGCGGCAGATTACGAATTCCGGATTTTAGGTTTTCCGAATTTTGGAATTCCGAATTTGGGATCCTCAACTGTAATATAAATGAATGCACTAACCTTCTATTTTAATGTCAAATTCTTCATGAAAATGTCTAATAAATCCAGGTGCCCTTTTGTTTGCAGATAAGATTCACATGCCACAAGAAAACGTTCTCACAGTTGATGTTCCTTCTACCACAGTTTTAGGAGAACTGAGGAGATGCGTTTCACTGTTCTCCTAAGTTCCAAAATGACACCAGAGCTGCAAGCAATAAACCGAACCGAATGTGGCTGAAAAATTGTGCCCTCACCCTCGGTTTTCGCATATCCCTTCTGAATTCTACTATATTGGATAAAGTGCCGCTATGCGCGTTCTGCACTATTTTTCAGTGGACAATCCCATTAGGGAAAGGGAAATGAGTCTGCAGGGGTTCCTGGTGGGAACCTCAAAGCTTGGGCGGCACTTCTTACTTTGTAAGTGGAATTGACCTTGTTGAAGGCAAGATAAGAATTTTATTGTGGCGAAGCATGTCTTCCCTTTCTCGAAGTGAATTAGGATATGGAAAAGCAGGCAAGATCTCCGAAAGAATGCCCGGGAGATGGCGTTGTCGGGGTCTATGTCGATGTCTGCCAGATGTTTTCAAAGGCCGAATTTTGCGAAATGACGCCCACATGTCTGTCTTGGAGGCAGGGACATAGCTTTCTCCTAATTCTTGGACGAAGCGGTCGCATTGCCGACTCCTCTATCCCCAAGTTCATGCATTGTATCGACTTTTTGCGTGGATTCCCAAGAGGACATGTTTCTTGAGATTCTCCGAAGAATTCATTGAGAAGCAATATTACCTAATTATTTAAAAAAATGGTTTTATTGGTAATTGAGAATATGAAATAACAAATTTGAACGAGAATTTTCGAGGCAGAATTTATCGAGCATAATCTCTACTAGAGTTACTCGTAGGCGCGGGGCCCGAGGTGACTGCCTACCCAGCCACCCCCTTCAGACGGGCCTGTATATATACATATATATATATATATATATAAATACTAAGGAAGAGGAAAGGTAAGTAAGTATATTTTGGGCAACTAGGTGTTGAAGGAAACCCAGTGAACACTTGCCGTTTCCTTCAACACCTAGTTGCCCAAAAAAAAAATATATATATATATAGTATATATACTAAGGTTATAGAGAATGTAATTTTCTACAACTTTCATTTGAAACAATTTTCCATAGCAGTTATTATTTAGGAATTATTTGTAAATAATCGGTTTTTTCGGTTTCCGTCATATATATCATTAAAAACGTCGTCATTGGTAATCTTCTTGAGGATCAAAGTTGTAGAGAATAATATTTCTTCCAAGTTTTGTTTGAAACAAATTTTCGTAGAACCATCCATTTCGAAGATATTTTGCTTTTTCTTAATTTTCAGTATACAGTGCCACCACCATGTAGCGGTGGATTATGTAAACATATTCAAAATTTACGTAATTTACGGCAATAAGCACGACTGTATTCTTTCATGATACGAAATAATAATTTTGCCTTATAACGCTATTCATAATAATTTAAATAACTATACCCCAAATATGGAGAAAGTCGTGTTGGCCACATCAGATTTTTTCTTTAGGGTTATTAATTAAATATTTACAATTAAATTTATAAAATGGCTATTGTGAATGCTGTTTAATTAAAAGTTTCACTTTAAACCTTTTAAAAACATTTTCTTGTTAAATAGTCATATGGTTGACCACTACGCTCTTGCATGCTAGCAACAGTATTACAAAAATATGAATCATCCAAAAATACCGTTGCATAATAATAAGCCTAAAATTGGTGTCATAATTCTAAAGTTGGTCCGTTTTTCCTGTTTTTAAGGCCTGTTTCTTTAACCCTCCACGGACAAGAATTTTTTTTCCAAAAAACTTATTTTTGTAAGTTTTTTCTTCTTTTGTCCTGTTTGCATAAGGAAAAAATAAAAATAATGATATAATTATCGAAGGTTCCACAAAATCGCCCATTTCCATTTGGGAACGTCAGTCCTTCCTGCTACCACCATTATGATACGTTTATAGAAATGAGTCATCATTATTTTTCAAAACGAATCTTCCTTTATTTTGTACTGGTTTATATATTTTATAAATTACTTCATGTAGTAATTTTGACAACATTTGACGCAGAGTCCCATGTCGCACTTCTCACACCTGGTTCTTCTGCAAGATGAACACTCTTCATACACACATCGCTTCCTTTTTACTTTCTCCATACGTAGTATGGGAAAGTATTGTGATCATGAAAAATATCGACTTTGAGATTTCAACGGAAATACACGTTTTGAGGTCCCTAGAACACGTTTAGACTATTTTAGGAATGATGTGTGTGTCTGTGTGTGTATGTGTTTGTGGGCACTCTAACTCAAAAAGTACTTGCCATATAGTTACCAAATTTCATATATAACACTTGAGCATGAGCACAAAGAACTGATTAATTTTTGGACAATACCGATTAACCGGAAGTCGAGGTTTATTCTAAACCTGATTCAGTTTTTGCGATATTTCTCTGGTAATACGTCATTATTATATACATTGACCATTATAAAAAATGTAGAAAATATAATTTCCTGCATCTTTTATTTCAAACAATTTTCCATAGCAGTTATTGTTTAGGAATTATTTATAAATAATCGGTGTTCTCGGTTTTCATCGAATATGTTCATTAAAACGCTGTTATTTACAATCTTTACAAGGAACAAAGTTATAGAAAATAACATTCTTTCCAACTTTTGTTTGAAACAAATTTTCGTAGAACCATCCATTTTGGAGATATTCAACTTTTTCGTAATTTCCAGTATACAGCGCCACCACCATGTAGCGGTGAAATCTGTAAACATATTCAAAATATAATTTACGGCAATAAGGACGACTGTATTCTTTTCCGATATGAAATGATAATTTTGCCTCATAATGCTATTCATAATAATTTAAATATCTATACCCAAAAATATAGAGAAAGTAATGTGTTGGCCACATAAGATTTTTTTCCTTGGAATTTCGCTTATAAAATCTGCCATCCTGTCGTATCTTATCGTTTCTGTAGAACCACCTTTTGAAGTGGATGCTTTGCTCATTTGGCCTCAGGTGATTTTAGGGACATTCTGTATTGCGTTAGGTATACTTGCGCAATTTCCCTTTGAAACTCCAGCTTCGTCCTCGGCTCAGAGGATTTTTTTTTCAATATCCATGCATTGTTAATTGTGACATCTAAGAGGCAAGTAAAAATTGGTCACCACCATTTACACCCGCTTATACCTGAAGTTGCAGAACATTGAAAATATCTGGTCATATCTTATAGGAAAACGTAGTAAATTGTAATAACTAATGTTATTGTTACTCACTAATACAAAGAGAGTTTATATATTCATCCATTCTATCAGTTCCTCCCATATGTTTATTATATTGGATAGTGGCATGGGATTGGGAAATCTGAATAAATTTCTTTTGTTTTTTTGAAAATCTTTTTACATCAGAACAAGGTGTAATGTCGTATGTGGTTGAAGCTACCATCGTCACAGAATTGTCCATCCATTTGATGATAGCTATTCTTTTTTCTTTGCATATTGAGGAATAATATTTTTCTCTCTCTTCCTTTTTCAGCTGTCATTTTAGAGCAAGGAGGGAATCTTTTGGGGTATGATTTTCCTGAATTGTCCTCCTTCCGTGGAAACCACATTTTTTAAAATGTCCCAACAAACTCATTCCTGGAAATGATAAAATAGTTGCTCTTTCGCAAACATAAGTCTAGTATAAATGATATTGTAAGATAATTTTGGCATATTTACCTGTGAAAAAATTATCAAAAAATATATTGTAGGACAAATTTTTTACAGGGGTCTCGTCCAGCATTGTGAGGAGGGGGGCAGCTGCTTTGCCAAATTCTGCTTCATAGAAGCTGTTTCGTAAAGGATTTTCTCTGGTACAAATCAAAGTTTACCAGATACCTGAAGTCTGTGTTCAGGCACTGATCTATAGATTCATAACTGTCCCCTTTCCTGTATATATAATTGTTGACCATATATAGCCAGACTTTGATTCACATAACATGAAACTTTTTATTCCAAATTTGGCTCTTTTTAGGGGAACATACTGGATCCATCCTAACCTACCCTTATAAAGCATAAGACTTGCATCAATTGAAACATCCCTCTCAGGAGTTTGTAGACCTGAGAACTATTTGTTCAAATACACAAACGCAGGCCAAATTTTATTTAGCTTGGCATTTGGACGGGTGTCTTTATCAAATGCATTATTATCTGAAAAGTGCAGATAGCGTTTTATAAGGACAAATCTATGATATGACATAATCTTGGAAAAGAATGATGTAAGTATGGTTTGTTTCTTTGACCAATACCACTCCTCCACTGGCTTGTTAATAATACCCTGTAGAATAACTAAACCTAAAAACACTCATTTCACTGGTTCTTACAGGTTGCCAATCTTTCCCTCTTGAAAATTTTTGCAAAATGGATGATTTTATACTCTGATCAACATAAAGATTAGTTTTAACAGTGTGTGTGTGTATTAGATTATCATCAAAAAATGCTTCGATATACCGAAGGATATCGGCATTAGTTTGACAGTCTAAATGTACACAGCAGGTGAAGCTGTAGAAAGAAACCTTGGAGGGGTGCTGTGGGTTCCTGATTGGGATCTAGTTGACACCAAACTCTTGCTTCCAGTAGATTTGCAGCCTCGCCTTCATCAATAAATAAAAATGATTCAGAAGCTTCGGATGAACTTCCTTGATTCACTTATAGAAATCTCTTAAATCTGGCTCTAAATCCATTATATAAACTACAAGGGATTAGATAAGAAAAACATATTTCTATAAGAAATAAAGGGTTCTACAACAACTCGTCGCAGTCAATTCGTCGCGCGTCAGTTCGTCGCAAGACAGCTCGTCGCACGTCAATTCATTGCACGACAATTCGTCGCAGGACAAACTCGTTCTGCATTGCTCCATAAGGAAAGCCCGTAAATTGGTGTGGGGGTTTATAAGTTTGCTTTTTAAAATTATTTCCCATCAAGTTTCAAACTCGTGATTTAAATTATCATAAAGATTTCGTGTAAATTATTAGTTATTATCGAAAAAAGTTGAATCAAAGCCAGTGTTCAACCATGGACAACGTTGCCTATTCACGAGTTTTATGCTTACAAAACATAAAAGTAAACATTTCAGAAAGGCATAATTACAGAAGAAATGAAGCTGGATTTGGCAAAAGTGATACTATAGGAAATCAAATTATCAGTATATTTGAATGCAATACACTTGGAAGCGGATTGTTTACAAATAAATTTGGTTAATTGTTAAGAAAAGCTAAGTGAAAAAGTATTCCTTATAGGTGGTTTTCAGTTTTTCGTGGAATAAAATGTTTTTGCGTATTCTGCATACACCCTAGAATTGGCAGCGAAACTAGATTCACAAAAACCGTTAAAATTCAACAGGCACTTACACTTCTTTAAACATTAAACGTCATATCTCGGCTTCTATTACTCCAATAGGGACAATTATTTTTATTATGCCTTTTGAAAGATTTTCTATCCCTTACTCACTCACCAACACTGATAAAAAATTTTTTTTGAAAGTGAAATGTCCGAATTATACCTGTGGTTCTTACTTTCGCTGACATCTATTTTCAAGAACAAAATTGAGGCAGTTGAAAGAAAAAAGAATTCTGTTTTAGAAATTGTGAACTTCCTTAAAACTGTGGTAAATTCATTGAAATTACGACTTAGGGAAAATTTTATCTCATTATCAGTTAGACAGCTCATGGAAAAACTACAAGCAAAGGGGATGGGTAAAGAATGCCAGAGTTTTCTTGAGGAGACGCAGCTTGTGTATCAAGAATGTACTGATTATTTAGAGAAATGGATAAATTTTCTTTTAATAAATATATATCGAAGCTCTCTTAAGGAGCAAATAACCAAAAGAATATCCAAAAACATATATAAATAATTATACACACTCATTATTCCAAAAAAGCCCGTTAATTATTCCATAATATTGTTTGTCCGGCTTTTTCCTTTTGTGTTCTCCTTTTTTGCCTTTATTGTCCTCCCTTCTACCCTTCAGTGTCTGGTAACCCTACTCCCAACAGAACAGTGAAAAACAGAAGCTAATATTAGGAAACATAAAAATTTCTTGAAGCGACTTGTGGTTTTGTCCAAGAAGAAACGGTACACCTGTGACAGATGGCGGGTCACATTAAGTTTCGCGAGGTTCCTAGTATTTTTCGGTAAGGAATTGTGGAAGGGGGGGAGGATGGGAAGGGGTTTGGGATGGAGAGGGGAGGCCCTTGGTTGCCGATGACTTGCCGAAATCGGTGATCATTTCCGAATTATCGGAAGTATCACAGTTAGGGAGTTTGCTTGAAACCTGGATACTTTAGAAGAAACGCAAGAGAAATAAAATATAATGATAAATATATTCAATATTCTTAAAGGCACTCATGATTTTAGGATGTATGATTGAAAATCGTTGTTCAGTTTTTAAATATCGCTAATTAACGAAATTGTAAGAGCATCATCAATTTGTTTTTGTATTAAAAAATACAACGAAAATCAAAGGGCAAGCTATCTTAATTCGAATATTTATAAAAAACCTCAAAAAAGTCATAAAAAGGGCTTTCTGCTGCAATCGAAATTGAACCGGCGATTTGTGCTACTAACCCGGAGACCGGAGAGAGAGAGGAAGAAGTGAGGAACTTCTTACTTTCACATACGAAGTATCGAGAAAGTATTGTTTTCGCAAAAAAATTCGACCTCGAGATTTTTATGAAAATACGCGTTTTAGGTGTCTCTGAATCCAAAAAAAGTGGTTTTCGCAAATCCGTCTGCCTGTTACTGGCTCTGGAGCCTAGACGGTAGGATGAAAATGAATGAAATCCCGTACTTAGGTATTTTATCATACTGAGCAGGGTATACGTAGAAATGGTTAACATTGCTCAATAATTAAGGGTAGTTTATTCTGCACATTTTTAACAACAATCCGATTTTCTAAAAAACGGCTCTAACGATTTTGATCAAATTTCGTACAGTTACTTGAGTTTACGTCTTCAATAATACTGTATAGTTCATATTTCTCAAAAAATGAATATAAGGCTAGTTTATTCTAGGCAACTTTAACAACAATTCGATTGTCTCAAAAACGGCTCTAACGATTTTGATCAAATTTCGTACAGTTACTTGAGTATACCTCTACAATAATGCGACGTATTTCATTTTTCTCAATGAATGAATATAAGGCTAGTTTATTCATGGGCAACTTTAACAAAAATTGGATTTTCTAAAAACAGACTCATACGATTTTCATTTTCAAAAGATAACTAAAGGACGCATTAGTATATGAGAAAGTTTGTACAATGTATGTTGTACCGATTTTTTAGTGAAGAAACGGGATAGTATATGGAAGCTTCTTTCCGCTGGCAGAGCCGAAGTGAAAGACTTTGACAGCTCCGTACAGGATTGAATTTTGCTTGCTCGGAAGAGGGCGTCGGAATGGCGGGGTGAGTCATTACTCCATTTCTTTGCGTAATTATTCGTGCAGGACTGATATTGGAGACAAAATTTTTTGACGACAGTAAGTGTTTCGTCGGATTTCTTCACCAAAAACATTCCGTTTGTATATTCTGCATACACCCTAGGATTGGCATTGAATCTAGTTTCACAAAAACCGTTAAAATTCAACGGGCATGTACACTTCTTTAAACGTCATATCTCAGCTTCTATTACTCCAATAGGGACAATTATTTTTATTATGCCTTTTGAAAGATTTTGTATAACAGTGTAGAAATCAAAAATACATATTGTAAATCAAACGCCTTTGAAAAATTGTTAACATTACTCATAAAACCTTCCGCTATCTGTGTTTTTATTTCTCTATAAACATAAAACGTCTTATCTCAGCTTATAGTAATGGCAGAAATCAAAAACATATTTTATTCAAACACCTTTGAAAAACGAATAACTTTTCTCATTCACCTAAATTTTTGCTTGGGACATGAAAAAGTCAGTCTGCGAAAAACTTTTTCCCTAATTGATTTAGAGGGATACATTAAGCGAAGAAAATGTACAGAAATGTTGAAATTTACTTTTCGAAAAGACACCAATCCAATATCGTTTGTAGTTCTTATGATATGGGTGTATAAACAAAAGCGCGGTCTGTGCCGTCTGATAAATAGACCGAAGTGATATTTTCACCATGTGCCTCCCTAGCTTTTTTTAAACCTAGGTTGCCTAAAGCCATCCAACATATTTTGTGGTACCTGCTTTATAATTGAACTAATAAAAGCTGAGCCTTGTTAATTTTAATTTTTTCACCAGATAAATAATGCCAAGTTATAATAATAAATAACTATTCGCAATCTGATGCATACTTTTGATAATATTATAATGCTCACATTCGCTGTCCCCCCTCTCAGAATATCATTCTTTCAAACTATTGTTTTCAGTATTCTTTAGGTGAGGGTATTTTCCTCGTGGGAGAAAGTGCATGCGTCCGGGTTGCCAACTACTGCTTCGCTCTTGCTGTCATTATTTGTTTTCATTGTTTTGTTTGCTGATCTGTTATCAAGTTATTGTTATTTTATACTTCGCATTCTTCTGTTCATTCGTTTTTTGTTATCCATTCATGTTGTTGTTTGTTATCATAATTTTGTTTTAAGTTTTGCTATAGAGTTATTGTTACTTTCCATTATTTTATTATAAGCGTTTTTGTTACTACGCTCTTGAGATTGTTGTTCCTTAGTTATTAACAACTTTAACAATATGGATCCCGCTCCATGCATGTCAAAGCTAGGGAATAGGAAAGTTATCCGTAGCCAGGCACGGGAAATTCTTTATAACATACTGAGTTTTATGAAGGAGGCTGCGGAAGGAATCAGCATTCCTATTAAAAACGCTTATGAGCAGGTCGAAGCAGCAACAGGCATCTCACGTCGCACATTAGAGCAAATTTTAAAGGAAGGAGCAGATATTGAAAAAGGTTGCAAGACAGCCTTCTTGTCTCCGCGAAAGAATAAGGTGGAGAAGAGTCCAAAATCGACTGTCGACGATTTTGATGCCCATGTAGTGAGAAGAACAGTGCATCAATTCCATGTGAAAAACATTTTGTTTAAAGAAAATTAATAATATTAGGTTATACCCAAATTCGAAAAAAAAAGCAATCAGATGGTAAAAATTGGTTAAAAACCCGAAGTCTCTATACCAAATTGTAAGCAAATGATGTGGAAGTGGTGTGCTAGGGAGAGGAATGTTAGGTATTTGCAAAATTCATGGTAGAACAGTAGGGGGTGGAGTGGCACTTAAGGGTTAGAAAGGCAGGAGCAGGAGGTAATTCGAGGAAGGTCTGGTCATTAACCGTTTTATTCTGGAGCCCTTGCTGCTCACTGCTTCTTCAAAAATTTTCCTTCCAAAAATAACAAAATCTGTTCCGACTCCTTAGAAAACTTAAAAATGTTCCTTATCTGCAACATATGTTTAGAAAATTTTTTTAACTATAATTCTAAATGAAAAACTTAAACTTACGAGGTATAAATATCAAATGAAAAGTACTCATTTTTTGTAAGCAATTATTTTGTTATAACATTAAACGTAACGAAAAACAAAATGTAGATTTTATCGTAACGGAAAATGTAACGAAAAACGGAATTGCTTTTTTGGCCTTAACGAAAAACATAACTAATCGATTTTTTTTTGTTTGCCAGCACTGATTATTATGCAACTTCGCCCCCTCTTCTGTTTTTGACATACTTAATATTATGAACAGATGTAGAGCTTCATGAACTCTTCGTTCATTTATGAACGGGAACTTCCTTAGGTTTATGGGGAGTTTTTTCGCATATCGTCTCGTGAGTAAATATTAGAAGGTTATGAACAAACGAGTTTCCATCTTCCTTGCGAATGATGAAATCTTTCATTCGTAAAAAAATTTCACCACTCCAAATTCCTTGAAGTGGATGAGGGAAAAGGACCAAACTTGAACCTACCTATTCTCAAGCCAGCAAACCCTCAGGAGTCATTGACCTATAGCTTTCAGTTAGTCGGCGTATTCTTTCTGCCTACTTTTTCGAGTTTTAGCCTGCAGCGCAGGCATAACTAACACCTTTGCTTGGTCGCATAAATATGCATATACTTCGTAGAATTCGACGTCTTTTACGATTATAAACGTAGACGCAAGCATATTACAGAGAATTTACTATCGATACTCAATTTATATAACCTGTTCAGAAATCCTCCTGTAAGACACGCACCCACTTTTTTCCCTGGCGTTTCAGGAAAAAATGTGCATGGGGTATATGAGTAAATACGGTATCTACAGCAAAATAACATTTTAACACTAAATAGGGAGAAATAATTTCAGTAAATCGTGTTGATCATGATAGAAAGGAGAAAATTGAGTGAAGGCAATCAAAGAGTAGAAAATAATCCTAAATTATCAAGGAAAACATAAATATTGAGGAAAAACTTAAAGTGATTCAGTGTTTTGAACAAGGTGAGCATCAGAGCAATATTGCACGTAAGTTTAACTTCACAACTTCTACAATTCATACAATTTTGTTAAAGACAAGATAAAAAGTTCCATTGAAGCAGCCACTGCAGTAACTGCGAAGAAACTCACATGATCACTTATTGATAGTAATATGCTTAAAAAAATGGAGAAACTGCTAGTGTTGTGGATTGATTCTAAGCATTCTAATGAACACATGCCCCTTAGTCAAGCCATCATTTGCAGTAAAGCATTTTCCCTATTTGAATGTGTAAAGCAAGAAGACATTGAAGATTCTTCAGAAACATTTCATGCCAGTTCCGGTTGGTTTCAAAATTTTAAACGCCATGCAAATATACATAGTGTTTGTTTTACAGGTGAATCAGCAAGCGCTGATAAAGATGCAGATGCAGCTATAAAGATTCCTGACGAATTTCGAGCAATTATTGAAAATGGTTAATAGCCCCACACATACATACAAGAAGTAATTTACACGTAGATTGGAGCGCTGCAGTGATGAAAATGGTAACTCGCAGAACCTAGCAATCTATGCATAAATGCGAGCATCCCTGTGAAAGATTTAAAATTGTATTAATATTGATTTTTAATGATAATTAACATTAAATAAATGAAAAAGTAACATTAGCGAACCTTGCAATTTCGCGAACTGATCACTACTAAGTACATGTTATAATCGGTTTCTTTAGTGCAAATTTGGTTAGCGCAAAGACTGGTCGGAACGTATCCTTCGCGCTAAACGAGGCATGACTGTACTTTTCGATAGTTGAAGTACCAAGTTCGAATCTTGACGGGAAATAATTTTTAAAGGCAAATATAAACACCTCTACACTGATTTACCTGCAATAATGGGGCCAAAATAGACTCTAAGCATTGGAATTTCAACAGTTTTGAATTATTTCCTTCGGTTGTGACCAAAAACCTATAATCGTGCCAAATATCAAGTTTCTAGCACATCGGGAAATGTCTCATAATTTGTATCCTCCTCCTGTGTCTTATGTAAGTAGCTTCTATATATAATAGACTAGCTGAAACGCCTGGCTTCGCTCGGGAAAGAGTTTTCTTTAAAGTGACAAACGATTTTTATTGCTCGGGGCAAATGTTCCCCATTCCTTAATTACGCAAGTGATGCTTACATTAATATTTACTCTTTTATGTATTGTATTGTAAAGTTTTACCATTAATATAATTACGCATTAACGTCTTACTTAATATTCACATGGATAGATGCACCGAAGCCTTTAAAGCAGCAATAAAATTATGTGGATTATGTCAGTACTATTAGCCAAAAGTAAACAATAAACAACATCTTGGTTACCAAACAGATGTAAGTGGATGTATCGATTTATGTTGCGATAAATCTTTCAATGTTAATGGTAAAAGATAACAATGTTCTAATATTCCTTAAAAATCATTTGACTCACTTTAAAAGTATTCATAGACTATATTTAGGCATATCTTGGCGTTAGCTATTCTTCCTCTATGGTGTACCATGGCGTGGATTTTCCTTGCATTAGTCTTTACATGTATATCTTCCTTTGAAGAGGACAACAATTAAGAAATTTAGCTTTGTTGCCACCTGGAAAATGGTCATCTAAACCGATAAATTTTGCGCTTAAAGGAAAATTTCGAGCAATTTAGCATGTAATACTACGAAACATGAACAGAATTAAAATATTCAGTCTTTCGTGCGTAAAATAATCCATTTCCCGTGATCGTAAGTTAATATTTAGGTATATTTATATCCACATCAGTGAAGGGCTGCATGGCATTTTGGGGTTTCTCCACACCATTTCCACCCCATTTGGTATAAGAGACCCCACAGTCTGCAAACCTAGACCAAGTACTTTTTTTGGTCGATAGGATGGCCCATGAAAGTTTTGAGTTCAATAGCTTCAACGGTGCAAAAACATATAAAGAACATACATACACACACACATACACTCTAAAATATTTGTGAGATATAAACAGTTTTTTGGTTGCCATGTAAAGAAAGCAAAATCACACATAGAAATTGGAAAATGATATTACCAACGTTAAATTTTTTCTCATTAAAATGCATTGGATTCAACTTCACTGACAACGGGAGTTATGTTAATTAATATTTGGTGTTGTAATAAAACTGTTAAAAATCACATCTTTTTCTCGTTCTAAACCAGAGATCTGTAATGCAAATTGTACGTGGGCCAAAAACAAAAGAATTACACTTCGAGAGGACTAATAATATTCTTAAATTAATAAAGTCTTCGACACTGAGACCGGCCAAATTATATAATTGGAATAAAACCAGTGAGAAGGCTGCATAAAATGAGCAAGCGGGCCACGTGCAGGACACAAGTTTGAGACCCGTGTTCTAAACGCATTTCCTCGTTAATTTGGTAAAGAATTCGTTCCTGTCTTCAATAAAAATTAGTGTTACCCACGAAGAGGCTATTTTAGATCTTTTCTTTTCCGTTGAGGTTTCTGTTTCATTGGGAAGGAACATTTTCGATTCTGACTGTATGTCATTGGAAGCTCCACTTTCTACCCTTTCAACCGTGGAGTGTATCCCCACCCCCGCGTGGTTAGGGTGTGGAGGAAGGCCAACTAACCCTTCCCTCCTGATGTGGGACGTGCTCCATGTATCTCTGGAAGAGTCTGTCGACACATTCTGCGACATAGGTCTTCAAACTGTGTTCTGAGGAAGAGACCCGACATGTTCTGCATTCTCTTATTTACAGCAGGAAACTTGAACTTCACTTGTAAACTGTATACTGCAAGATACATAAATTACGTAAATAACAATTATAGTGATTATAAAATAAATTTTATTGCGATTTGGCTTACCACTTCTTAGGGTTCCGCGAGAAAAAATATTTTAATATAAGGGTTCCGTGTCTGCAAATAGTTTGGGAATCCCTGTTCTGTGATGCTATTGAAGCAGTCATTGCCTATTGCAGTAGTGCCCAACCTACATTCCGGGAAGGATTTTTGTGAGGCCTGCGTAGCCATGACAAAAAACTAATCCGGATATTTTATCAGACATATATGTACATTTTTATAAAAATTTTGATAATAAAACTTTCAATATTTAAATGTTAACCATAAAAACATTTTGACATGATTTTTGCTTATATAGCACATCCGAATATATAGGTAACTTCCGATTTAAATTCTAATCCAGCCCGCAGAAGAATTTCCAACTTCCAATGCAGCCCGCCGAAGAATTTGGCCTGCTATGTAGAAAAGGTTGGGCACCACTGGCCTATTATGTCTGTTCTAAGAAAATAACAAAGATGTCACTCCGTGGATGTCAGGGGAAGCAATGCTTTGTATGAAAAACAAATGTGTCTTGGGCTCTATATATGAGGTGCTATCAAAAAGTTCCCAGACTGGCCGTGTGGAGCGCTAACCGGATGTAGTACAGACTTGGGCTGCTAAGTAGCGCTAAAGAGCTTCATTGTGAAGCAGTGTGTCGAGTGTCACGTTGATACACACAAGAGTTTTTTTTCACTAGTGTTTTGTGCATTAATGTTGGTGGTGTTCTGCGATTTTTGCGAGAAGAGAAATTGCAAACTTGAAGGAGCAGCACTGGGATGACTGCTCTTTGGTTTCTGGGTCGTAGCCATTAACCCAGCTTTCATCACCAGTGATTACCTTGGAAAGGAAGTTTCGGTCGTTTCTGACCTGTTCCTGGAGGTCCCTGCACACAGTGAGCTGGTGTTGCCTCTGGTCCTGGGTCAGCAAGCAGGTCACAAATTTGGCAGTGATCCGCCTCATGTTGAGTTCCTCCGCGAGAATGTGTTGGCATGTACCAAGCGATAGGCCAACGATGCTGCAGATGTTGTTTATCGTTGGCTGACGGTTCTCATGGATGGCTCGACACACTTTTTCAACATTTTCTTCGGTTCTGCTGGTTGAGGGCCAACCAGAACGTTCAGAATCCTCAACCGATGTTTGCCCACGTTTGAACCGCGAGAACCACTCAAAAGTCTGGGTTCTGCCCATGGCGTCATCACCAAATGCTTGTTTAGCATTTCGTGGGTCTCCGATGCGGTTTTGCGGAGTTTGAAACAAAAATTGATGCACATGCGCTGCTCCTTCAAGTCTGCAATTTCTCTTCTCGCAAAAAATCGCAGAACACCACTAACAGTTACGCACAAAAACGCTCGTGAAAAAAAAACACATTTATCAATGTGACACTCGGCACACTGCTTCACAATGAAGTTCTTTAGAGCTACTTAGCGGCCCAAGTCTGTATTACGTCCAGTTAGCGCTCCACCTGGCCAGTCCTGGAACTTTTTGATAGCACCTCGTAAGAGCAATCCAAACCAATGCACCAAAGCAAACTTTAATAATATAAGGAGACACTGCAATTTCTATTAAGACGAGATTTTAAAAACTATGTAGAGGGTATTACAGATGAAGTGAAATCATGTTGTAAATGTTTCTGCTCTATTGTAAACTATCAGCAAACATATCGGATACCCAATCTTGTGAAATATCAGAACATCGTTAATCAAGGTAATGATCGCCCATATAATTTCAATGATTATTTTTCTTCCAATGTCTCTCTGCCTATCTCTCTTTCTAATTCGCTTCCTTCTACTGCATCAATTTCCTTGGATTCCCTATCTAATGTTTTCCACGTCTATCTCTGAGTTCAGATACTTACTTGAATACCTGGATATCAAAATTCGTCCGCCTCTGATGGACTTAGTTGAATCTTTTTAAGAAATACATCAGAGGTTTTGTGTTATCCATTTCCAATTATCTATAACAAGTTTCTGTTAAATAGTCTTTTTCCTGCCAAATGGAAGTCAGCCAATTGAACTCTCATTTTAAAAAGTGGAAGCAGAGCTTATGTTTCAAACTATCAACCATTTTCAATCCTCTCCCATCATCCATCGTTTTCAAAAAGGTTATTTGTAGGGATTTACTCTCTTCCAGATATCCTTATATTTATCTCCAGTAACATGGCTTCTCACCTGGGAGTTCGTGTCTTACCAATCTTACAGTTTTTCATCATGAAATCATTCAGATTAACATTTTTCCATAATCATTATGCATGCAAAAACTATTAAGTACTAGAAACGAGACAACCAAATTTGGTATGGTTCTTACTTACATCTTAACTTAGTGAAAGTTAAACGTTTGGTCATTTGGGATTAGTCGGTGCTGCCATTAAAGGGGATTGACATTTTTCCATAAGATAACAAGTAAAAATCGATTGCTTGACGCACAAAGTTTTATTCTTTTGCAAATTTATATTTCTTAAAAAGAATATACGAACTCGGTATAACAACATATATTCATCTGAAAGAATCAGCTTTATATTTTTAAAAGACATAAATCTCATGAAAGCCAATTTCGGGAAATGTAGTATTTAATCATGAAAAAATCTGATGTGGCCAACACACGACTTTCTTCATATTTGGGGTATAGATAGTTAAATTATTATGAATAGCATTATAAGGCAAAATTATTATTTCTTATCATAAAAGAATACAGTCGTCCTTATTGCCGTAAATTAGGTATATCTTGAATATGTTTACAGAATTCACCGGTACATGGTGGTGGTGCTGTATACTGGAAATTTGGAAAAAGCAAAATATCTCCTAAATGGATGGTTCTACAAAAATTTGTTTAAAAAAAATCTTGGAATAAATATTATTCTCTACAACTTTGGTCCTCACGAAGATGACCAATTACGATTTTTTTAAGGAGATATTTGACGGAAACAGAAAACACCGATTATTTAATATAATAATAGCCGTCATCTGTTGGTTGGTTGATCACACTATGCAAATGCTAATAACTCGAGAAATAATAATGATAGAAACTCGAAATGTGGTAAGGAAGCATTTCCCATTACTTAACATGTAAAACATGATTTTTCGACATGCAGGCTTTTATTCATTTGGAAATTAAAATTAAAAGAAATTAATAGACGACCTTCGGATTTGAACCATTTTGAAGAAAAATTTATAAAGTTTCTTATTCCGTTCATCTTTTTTCGCCCACAGTTCGAAATATTCCACGTTAAACGTTTAATTTGCATATTTTGTGGAAATCTCGCCATTTGAACATGATGTTGCCATGTCGACCATTATCATTGTTACGCCTCAAATTACTACTATTGTATACATCCTTCTGGTATAAGCGTGCCTTAAATGCTTCAATACGAGAGAGAGTGAGAGAGAGAGAAAGGGGAGAGATTGGCATGTTTTGTGGAAAATAAATATATTAAGGTAAATATAAAAAAATTTAAATATCAACAGTGTCATTTTAGAAAAATTGGAAATAAAAAGCATTCTTAAATTAAATTCTTTGTAGACCATACGTGCTTACAAATTTATATTGTTATTTCTCGAATTAATTTCGTAACAATGGCCGAAGTTTAAAAACAAATATAAATTAAAATTCAATTAAAATTAAAAGGACAGTTAAAACTGTTAACAGGCAATTTTCGAAGAAACAGCAGTGGATCTTTTAATGAATTGATTTGTTTTTATAAAAGGAATTTTGGTGCTTATTTAATACAGATAAGTTCTAAGGCTTATCATCCATTTAAATCTAATAACAGTGGCTATTATAGTTTAAAGAAGGAACTTTATTTATTCACTTTGCACAATGAATTAATTTTAGGCTAGCATTGCCTATTATAAAAGGAGTTATTTTGGAATTTACAGTATGTAAAGTGGAAGTTGTACTGAATTGACTCAAGTATATTTCAAAGAAAAAATCAATTAAAAACTATTGAAAGTTGTTGTTTCGGAAACTGAGAAGTCCAGAGTGGTGAGCGGACGCTAAACGATATTAAGTTACATTTTATTCCAAAATCTATTTAAAGTATTCTCAGAGGCAATTGAAGATTGAACATATCTGTTTGTTACCGGAATTCTGCTTATTTCATGAAATTGAAATGCTAATGCATTAATCCATTAAAATCTGTTAAGAGTGGCCATTTTAGTTGAAAGAAATATATGTACCTACATGGTACTTTTATTCACTTTTCAGAATGAATGAATTCTAGGTTAACATTGCATATCATAAAAGGTTTTTTTGGAATAAGAAGTTTGTTATGTGGTTATTTTAACTGAATTGAATCAAGTTCTCTTCTAAGTTCGAAATCCATATAAAACTGGTGAAAGTTGTAGTTTCGGAAAATAAGAAGGCAAGAGTGGTGAGCGTACGATAAACGATACTGAGGTACATACATTATATTCCAAAATCTATTTAAAGTATTATCAGAGGCAATTGAATATTGAACCAATTTTTTGGAACCGGAATTCTGCTTATTTAATGAAATTGAAATCCTAATACTATAATCAATTTAAAACTAATAACAATGGCTATTTTAGTAGAAAGAAAGGTACTATTTTATTCACAAGGAATTTCTGTGATATAGTTAATTAATTAAAACAGACTTATAATATAGAAATATTCGATGGTTAAAATAGTGCACAATTTTATTCTTGCTATTTTTATGTTGCATTGACGAAAATTTAGATTCATTAAACCCATTGAAATTCAACGGGCACTTATGCTAGTTTATAAATAATTCCTAAACAATAACTGCAATCGAAAATTGTTTCAAATGAAACTTGTAGGAAATTATATTCTCTATAACCTTTGTATAGAATTGTATATACAATAATGATGTCTTAACAGAGAAATATTGCAAAAACCGAATCAAGTTTCGAATAAACCTTGACTTCCAGTTAGCCGATATCGTCCAAAAACTAATCAGTTCTTTGTGATCATGCTAAAGTGTAATATATGAAATTTGGTATTAATATGACAAGTACGTTTTGAGTTTGAGTACCCACAATCACATACATCCACACAGACACGCACACACACAAAAACACAACCACAGACATCATTCCGAAAATAGTCTAAACATGTTCTAGGGACCTCAAAACGTGTAGAGATGAATTCTGTAAACATATTTAAAATATAATAAGGACGACTGTATTCTTTTACGATACGAAACAATAATTTTGCCTCATAATACTATTCGTAATTATTGAAATACCTATAACCCAAATATGGAGAAAGTCATGTGTTGGCCATATCAGATTTTTACTTTCTCCATATGTAGTAATGGGAATGTATTGTGTTCACGAAAAAAATCGACTTCGAGATTTCAACAGAAATACACATTTTGAGGTCCCTAGAACACGTTTAGACTATATTCATAATGATGTGTGTCTGTGTGTGGGTACGTGCATGCGTGTGTGCGTGCGAGCGCGTGGGTGCGTGCGTGTGCGAGTGTGAGATTGTGGGCGCTCTAATTCAAAAAGTATGTGCCATATCATTACCAAACTTCATATATAACACTTTAACATGAGCATAAAGAACTGATGAGTTTTTCGACAATAATGGGTAACCGGAAGTCGAGGTTTATTCGAAACCCAATTCGGTTTTTGCAATATTTCTTCGTTATAACATCATTAATGTATTTACAATTCTATACAAAAATTATAGAGAATGTAATTTCCTACAACTTTCATTTGAAACAATTTTCTATTGTAGTTATTGTTTAGGAGTTATTTATAAATAACCGGTTTTTCGGTTTTCTTAAAAATATCCTTATTGGTAATCTTCGTGAGGACCAAAGTTGTAGAGAATAATATTTCTTCCAAGTTTTGTTTGAAACAAATTTTCGTAGAACCATCCATTTCGGAGATATTTTGCTTTTACTTTCTCCATACGTAGTAATGGGAAAGTATTGTGTTCACGAAAAAAATAGACTTCGATATTTCAACGAAAATACACGTTTTGAGGTCCCTAGAACACGTTTAGACTATTTTCGGAATGATGTGTGTGTGCGCGTGCATGCGTGGGTGTGTGGGGGGGGGGGATGTATGTGATTGTGGGCGCTCTAAATCAAAAAGTACTTGTCATATTATCACCACATCACATATATAACACTTTGGTACGAGTCGAAACAGCTGATTAGTTTTCGGACTATAACGGTTAACCACTAGTCGAGGTTTATTCGAAACTCGATTCGGTTTTGATGAAATATCTCTGTTAAAACCTTATTATTGTATGTAGAATTCTATACAATGGTTATAGAGAATTTAATTTCCTACATTTTTTATTTGAAAGTATTTTCTGTAGCAGTTATTTTTAGGAATTATTTATAAATAATCGGTTTTTTCGGTTTCCGTCAAATATCTCCTTAAAAACGTTGTTATTGTTAATATTCATAAGGAACAAAGTTGAAGAGAATAATATTACTTCCAGGTTTTGTTTGGAACAAATTCTCGTAGAACTATACATTTCGGAGATATTGAACTTTTTTCGTAATTTTAAGTATACCGCCAGCATCATATAATGGTGAATTCTGTAAACATAGTCAAAATATAATTTACTGCAATAAGGACGACTGTAGTCTTTTACGATACGAAATAATAATTTTGCCTTATTCATACCAATTTAAATAGCTATACCCCAAATATGGTGAAAGCCATGTGTTTGCATTTTGAGAAGGTAGTTAGACATAATAACGATCCTGAAGATTTGGTTCGACTCTAAGGAACTATCATTTACAGAGTCTGGACATGTAGCATGGAATGACCGTATACATAGTATAGAGAAAGTATTGTCATTACGGAAAAAATCGACTTCGAGATTTCCATGTAAATAGGTACATTTCGAGGTTTCTAGAACACGTTCAGAATATTTTTGGAATGGTGCATTTGTGTGTATGTAATTGTGGGTTCTCTATCTTGAAAAGTAGCTACTATATCATCACTAAATTTTTGGGCTGGAAAAAATATCCGGGTTATGAATAATCCGGATTTTAGAATTTTGAACTATTCGGATTTGGAATCCGGATTTTCGGATATTCGAATTTAAACCAGTGCTGATTTGGATAGTCCGGATTTTGTGGATTTGCGGATAGTCTGTATTTTTCCGATTTGCGGATAGTATGGGTTTCGGGGATTTGCGGATAGTCGGTGTCGACCGGATTCGAAGTGGAGTCTGAGCGAGTCTGAGAGCCGCATTGCACGGCTCTACTCGCTGCTCCGATTGGTAGATACGTTGCTGGAGCGTGGTGCATCAAGTATAGACGGTGAAGTTGTCGAAAGGAAAGGCCCATATCGCAGTGCCCGTAGTCCATGATAACGGTGCGAATATCTCGGCCACTGTGCGAGATTTGGAGATGCTGAATGAGTACGGCGATGTGCCTTGTGCTGCACATACCATTCAACTGGCAATCAATGGGGCGTTAAATGTTGCCGGCTGTCAGGATTTGCTGCGTAAAGTGCAGGCGATTGTTACACACTTCCACCATTCTACTGTTGCGTCAAATGCACTAGCAAGAACGCAGGACCAACTGGGACTACCATCTGGCAAGTTAATTCAAAGTTGCAAAACAAGATGGAATTCCACCTACTACTGCTTGGAACGCACTGTGTAGGGTAATAACAGCTGTGCTAAATGACCGCGATGTAATACCTCCCCGCGTTATGTGCACATTTGAGCTTGCCGAAAACGATTGGTCAGAAATGGAGGCGCTTTGCGCAGTTCTTAAGCCCTTGTAAGTTGCAAACACTTTGTTGTGCCTAGAGGGAAAAGCCACCCTATCTATAGTATGCCCTATACTGCGAACCATAGTTGACAATCACTTACGCACTTCAGGCGACGATGATCGGATGGCCGTTGCATTGAAGAATTATTTGGCTACCGATCTCATCAAGAGATTTATGCTTAAGTGCAACGCGGACAGTAAGGCGCTCCCAGCTCAGATAGCAAGCTTTTTGGATCCTCGCTACAAGAACTTATGTGAGTCTAAAGAAGCATAAAGAAGTTCAAGACGCGGTAAAAGAACTCTTGGATGCGACTGCTACAGCAGCAGACGGCGATACCAGTGACAATAGTCGTGCTGGTATGGGCGCCCAAAATGCAATAGATTTTCTATTCAACATTCCTACACACAAGTATGATGACTTTACGGCCTATCTGGCTGTTCCGGGAGTTGACATGCATACCGACCCCCTGCAGTGGTGGAAACTTCATGCGAAAAGTTACCCGAGGGTAGCTTAGTTGGCTCGCATGTACCTGGCAATTCCTGCAAGTTCTGCAAGCTCAGAACGTGTTTTCTCTACAGCAGGCAACGTTGTAACAGCAAAGCGAAGCTGTTTATCACCGGACAATGTGAACATGCTCGTGTTTATGCACCAGTATCGCAACTTGTTGCATCAGTAGGTGTTGGTATTGTTTCCAGTGCAGAGAACATTTCCCAATTTTTAGGCTGCGTGCCTTGTCTTTTCTTCGCACCATAATTCTCCTTTTATAAATAAAAGTGCTTTATCAATTACTATTAGTTGTATTATTTGTTGTAGATAGCAGTTGGTAATCCAGATTTTGCGGATGGTTCAGAATTTGCGGATTTTCGGATAATCCGGATTTAGTGGATTTGAGGATAGTCCGGATTTTGCGGATTTTAATTCCCGCGCACAACACTATCCGAATATTCGGATTATGAATATCCTTTTCAGGAAAAATCCGGATACTCAGAGTTTTTAAATCTTGATAGTTCCAGCTCTACTAAATTTCATATATAGCACTTAGGTATCGGCACAAAGAACTGCTTAGTTTTTGGACAATAACGGTTATCAGAAATCGAGGTTTATTCGAAACCTGATACCGTTTTTGCGATATTTCTCTGTTAAAACATCATTATTGTATATACATTTCTATACAAAGGTTATAGAGAATGTAATTTCCTACAACTTTCATTTGAAACAATTTTCCATAGCAGTTATTGTTTTGGAATTATTTATAAATAATCGGTTTTTTCGGTTTCCTTCAAAAATATTCTTTAAAGTGCTGTTATTTACGATATTTATAAGGACCAAAGTTATAGAAAATTATATTACTTCCAACTTTGGTTTGAAACAATTTTTCGTAGAACCATCCATTTCGGAGATATTTAACTTATACGTCATATTCCAGTTATCTAACCAATAATGGTGTTTGAAAAGGTCACTGTATTCTTATTTCACAAAAAATAATAGTTTAAGATAAAAAGTTTACTTTGAAATATATTTATTATCGAAATAATTGATTATAAATATTTCACGTCGTCATTGTTTACTCTTCACTAAAACTATTTCGTACTTGTTTTTTTTGTTCACATACCACTATATATAATAAACCGTGACATAGCAATTGAAATGAAAGCGTCAGCAGTGTTAGCAGCTACCTTAAGATTACTGTGTACATTGATCTGAAAAGATTTTTCGTTTGGTGTGTTTTTACCTTCTCCGTACATAGTAATGGGAAAGTGTTGTGTTCACGAAAAAAATCGACTTTGAGATTTCAGCGGAAATACACGTTTTGAGGTCCCTAGAACATGTTTAGATTATTTTCGGAATGATGTCTGTGTGTCTGTGCATGTGTGTGATGTGTGTGTATGTGTGTGTATGTGATTGTGGGTGCTCTAACTCAAAAAGTACTTGCCATATCGTTACCAGACGTCATATATAACACCTTAACATGAGTACAAAGAACTGATTAGTTTTTGGACAATAACGGTTAACCGGAAGTCAAGGTTTATTCGAAACCCGATTCGGTTTTTGCGGTATTTCTCCGTTAAAGCATCATTATTATTTATAAAATTCTACACAAATGTTATATAGAATGTACTTTCCTACAACTCATTTGAAACAATTTTCTATAGGATTTATTGTTTAGGAATTATTTATAAATAACCGGTTTTTCGGTTTCCGTCAAATTTCTTAAAAACATCGTTATTGGTAATTTTTGTGAGGACCAAAGTTGTAGAGAATAATATTTCTTCCAAGTTTTGTTTGAAACAAATTTTCGTAGAACCATCCATTTCGGAGATATTTCGATTTTTCTTAATACCAGTATACAGCACCATTACCATGTAACGGTGAATTCTGTAAACATATTCAAAATATATGTAATTTTCGACAATAAGGACAACTGTATTCTTTTACGATACGAAATAATAATTTTGCCTCATAATGCTATTCATAATAATTTAAATATCTATACCCCAAATATGGAGAAAGTCATTTGTTGGCCACATTTGATTTTTCTTGTATATTTGTATTTTTTGTATTTTTGGTGAAATTATCTTTGTTTATGGCAGTGTCTTTTCTGGAAGAGGTGGAAGACCAGCTGTTGCTGAACCCCAGTACCGTTTTACAGGCTGAGTTGGATATAAAATTACTTTGTGATTAATGAAATGTATTCTGTGATTTGTGACTACTATGTGATTACCGGCTGTAAGTAAATATTATTATTATTAATGTGCGAGTTATACAAATGTCGAATGCAATAAAGTCGAGGACTGCCTGAAGTGCGCATACGAAATCCCTCTTTTTACTTTCTCCATAGTAATGGGAAAGTATTGTGTTCACGAAAAAAATCGACTTTGAGATTTCAAAGGAAATACACGTTTTGATGTCCCTAGAACACATTTAGACTGTTTTTGAAATGATGTCTGTGTGTGTGTATGTGTGTTTGTTCGTGTGTGTGTATTCGTTCGTTTGTGTGTGTGTTCATTCGTGTGTTCATTTATTCGTGTGTGTTCTTTCATTCGTGAGTGTTCATTCGTTCGTGTGTGTTCGTTCATTCGTGCATGTTCGTTCGTTCCTGTGTGTTCGTTCGTACATGTGTGTTTGTTCGTGTGTGTTCGTTTGTTCATGTGTGTTCGTTCGTGTGTGTTTGTTTGTTCATGTGTGTTCGTTCGTGTGTGTTTGTTTGTTCATGTGTGTTCATTCATTCATGTGTATTCGTTCGTGTGTATGCGCGTGCGTGCGTGATTGCGTGCGTGATTGCGTGTGTGATTGCGTGTGTGATTGCGTGTGTGTGTGAGATTGTGGGCGCTCTAAATCAAAAAGTACTTGCCATATCATTACCAAACTTTATATGTGACACTTTAGCATGAGCACAAAGAACTGATTAGTTTTTGGACAATAACGATGAACCAGAAATCGAGGTTTATTCGAAACCAGATTCGGTTTTTGCGATATTTCTCCATTAAAACATCAATATTGTATATTCAATTCTATACAAATGTTATAGACAATGTAATTTCCTACAGCTTTCATTTGAAATAATTTTCCATAGCAGTTATTATTTAGGAATTATTTATAAATAAACGGTGTTTTCGGTTTTCGTCAAATATCTCCTTTAAAACGTTGTTCTTGATAATCTTTATGAGTGGCAAAGTTGTAGAGAATAATATTTCTTCAAAATTTTGTTTGAAACAAATTTTTGTAAAACCATCCATTTCGGAGATATTTTGTTTTTTCTTAATTACCAGTATACAGTGCCGCCACCATGTAGCAGGGAATTCTGTAAACATTCAAAATATAGCTTATTTACAGCAATAAGGACGACTGTATTCTTTTTTTATACTAAATGATAATTTTGCCTTATGATGCTATTCAAAGTAATTTAAATATCTATATCCCAAATACGGGGAAAGTCATGTGTTGCCACATCAGATTTTTTTTATTAAAAGTATTTTTTTTTAGTTCAAAAATATTTTTTTCGCCTTATGGCGAGTTGCATATTTGTTCATTAGAAATGGCATTAAAATGAAAGTGGGTAAATCGGGCGTCAACTGTATCTTGTACACACACATACAGAAAGTCCTCACTTTACAACAATTCACTTTCCGACATGTAGTCTATGAGGCTAGTAATTCTTCTTGTTCGACCCTCAGAGCCATCAAGCGACCTATCATCAGCCACCCCTCTTCATTGTTCAATAGGAAACGGCTAATACTACTACTTCGATGTAAATTCTGGAATACAAAGAATTTCAGAAAATAAGTGAAAGACTATGCTGATAACGATAAGGAAATGTAAAGAACTTGCAGCTGAGGATGAATGACTTTATAACTTATCAGAAATTTTCCAAATTTCTCTCAAAAAGCCTTTCTTCAATCCTCCTATAAATGAGTCATCATCAAATATCAAATGGAATCGCTGAAGTTCATTAATTAAGGAGGTAAGATGTTATTATTACATAGCGATGTCTCCCCTTAGGGTGGGATGAATTTAAATAAGGACTCCTCACTGAAAAAAGTGTCAACAGTAGCACAAGAATGGCATGAGCATTTACTGGGATAGGCTTATTCAATCACTAAAACAATTGTAACACAAAAACAGCGCAATAACACAATGGGGGAAAGACTATTCTCAATTTTGCATTGATCAATATACACTCAAATGCACGGAGTTTAGTACTGCTCGAACTGAGTTCTGAGTTGTAAAAACATTTCCACGATTCCCACTCTCGACGCTACAGTGGCAAAACTATTATGTTGTAAATGAAATAATGTCGTCTTCATACACTCTGGATAATTATTGTTAAAGTAATGCAAAGTATCACAATTATAATTGACACAGTAATTAAAGTTGAGGGTATTATTTTTACCAACATTTGCAGTGACTAATTAAGTTCCCTCTCAGGATTATTTTTAAAAGTATTTTTATTTTTCATTTCAAGCAATTATTCCATGGTGACCATATCTACTAATACATAAAAGAGGATGTCTGTCTGTCTGTGGCAGCTATAACTCATCAGAGAATAAAGTTAGGAGCGTGAAATTTTGACAGCAGCTTCAGGTTGATCATATGGGAGTTGCAGTGCCGAATATAATTCAAATCGGCCCACGGGGTCATGACCCCGGAGGTCACGGATCGGTCGGTCAAAATTTCAATTTCTTGAGGATATCTCAGCAACTATTGGACCGATTTTGATGAATCCTACACCAATATCAATGTTTTGATGATATACATTTTCTAGCTGAAAATGGACAAAATCAGTCCACTGGGTCGAAAGGTCTTAATGTAATGGTCGTTTCAAATTTTGGTTTTTTGAGTATATCTAAGCAACGAATTGAAATAGGTTTAAAAATATAAATTTTTCATCAGTTATTTCTGTAAAACATAATTTTCGCATTTATGGCATTATTGAAGTATAGAAATTTACTAACATTCCATATCTTACGTAAAAATTGTTGAATTGTTGTTTAAATTGTTGTTTATTTCATTGAAATATTTGTTGTTTTTAATAATTATCTTCTAATATAACATATAAAGGAGAATGTTTGTAAGTTTGTTCACTTTGAATGCTTTTAATAAGAGATAGGGAGGGAGAGAGATGGATGGTAACGGAGGGGGGAGATGGAGAGAGGGAATTAGAGGGAAAAGGTTGAAGGGAGGGAGGGTGTAAGATGGAGGGGGGAAGAGGGAGAGAGGGGAGGGCGAGAGAAGGAGAGCAGGGAGGGAGGGGGAGAAGGGAAGGAGAGGGTGGAAGGGAGTGGGAGGGAGTTTATACGTTATTTTCGTAAGATTTTCTTCCTTCATTCATCTAAATAGGAAAAAGTGGAGCGGTTTTCTTCATGTTTGCTTTATTCGACAGGTATAACTGTGTACTATCTTATTCTTGCGATGCTTACATGTTACACGGTCGGAGTTTTAGATTCACTAAATCTGTTGAAATTCAGTGGGCACTCCTGTTAGTGATGTAATATAAGACATTTAAAAATCGATGGAATGCGTGAGGCAGTAAGGCTTTTAACCAAGAACTCCTGGACTTAGTGAATCCACTAAAGCTCACAACCGGGACAATTTGACCCATGCTATGAAATGTGGGTAAATATATTCGAAAATAATTATAGTCACGGGAGGAAGCTGGGTTTACTCTATTACTACACAAGCTGAAAGTACTCGGCAATGCCCAGGTTATGCCAGATGTCTTTGGTGAATAAAATTATGTATTATTTGGTAATACAATCATTTCTCCCTTTGCGCACCTCAAAACGTGTATTTCCGTTGAAATCTCGATTTCGAATTTTTTCATGAAAGCAATAATTTCTCTATACTACATATATTGGAGAAAGTAAAAACTAATTCTGAGATATCTCTGATACCTATGAATTGGGCGAACTTTTATGTTTTTCTTTTTATTCAGATATATGTCCTTTCTTTTTTATATAATAACTAGCAGAACTTCCCGTTGAATTTCAACGGATTTAGTGAATCTAAAACTTCGACCGTGTAACATGTAAACATCATAAGAATAAGGTAGTACACAGTTTTAACCGTTGAATAAAGCAAAAATGAAGAAAACCTGTTCGGTATTACCTATTTAGATGAGTGAAAGAAGAAAATCTTGCACTCTGAAAAATCAAAAATTACGTGTAAACTTATGGGAAAATAATTATTGAATTAAGTACCCCCTTCCCCCCCAATTATTTTATCGCGATATAGCCTATGTTATCTGCAGGATAAAATTATTTACCTACGCGAAGTTTTGTGGCGATATCTTCAAAAGTTTGAAAATCACAATTTGTGGAAAATCTACGTCTAATTATTTAAGTTACTTATGTACGTAGTTTTAAAAACAGTTTGCTTTGGAGAACTCTATTCACACTTTGTGTTTCTCTCTCATTTTCAGTTTTCAGTTTAAAAGGTTTTTATTTTCCAGGTATACCCATACATTTCTTTTTGTTACAGAGGAGGATGGAAGGGAAACCTGTCAAAACCTTCCGTAGACAGCCTACTTAACTATGAATAGAAGTATTGTAGATAATATGCAGTAGGTAAATAATAAATAATATGTATAATATTTGGTAACAAGTAATAGATCAACAATGTATAGTAATCTGCTAGTGTTTCTTTCTTCGCTACTTTAGTTTATATTAGGTATATAATATTACTTTTAGTTTATATTAGGTATATATTATTTCTTTTAGATTATATTAGGTATGTACATATTACTTCCTTTAGTTAATATTACGTATTGTTGATATTAGTTGTCACGTAAATTATTAATCCAACAATACGCTCATTCACGTATTATTTAAATGGGAAAAATTAAAAGAGAAAAACATTCTTAATATAAAAAATGTAGTTCAAATCACTTTAAAAACCCTTCCATTTTCCTTAACTTTTTATTGAGGTTAAAATGGCACTTTCTTCTTGCTTCTATGTTTTGTAGTTGTTGTGCTATAAATGCACAAACTCTTCAAAATATGTATAGTAGAGATTAGAAGATAATTTAGTTAAAAACAACAAATATTTGGTTTCCATGTAAACAAATTAAAATGTATAGAAATTGACAAACAATATTACGTTAAAATTTTTCCCATATAAATGCATTGAACCCTCAATTTCGGCGACAGTGGGAGTTGTCATGATAGCTTATAATTGGTATTGTAGTAAAACTGATAAAATCACTTATTTTATTGATTCTAACTGCATTTCTATGCGAATTCGACCAGAATTCGGAATCTGTCTTCAATAAAAATAAACTTTGTTCTTTCCAGCAAAAAATATCCAAGTCTCAAGTTTGAATAGTTATTTTAAGTAATTTAAAGTGCAAATTCATAGTAGTCTACACTCATCCCTGTATTTCAGTTGCAGGACGCGGCAAAATACGTGACATTCTATAATTAAATCGTTCGCCTTTTCGAATCAAAGTGATGGACAGAAACAACCTTGACTGTTTACTAAGCTAGGATGTAAGGATGAATTGTACCAAATTTGGTTATTGTAGCTTTTATTGTTTAGGAGGAGTTCCATGAACAAACACACAAACCAACAAACACACCTTTCAAAATATATTATAGGAGATCAATGCAACCATTTATGTAGAATATCAACGAAGAGAAGATAATCATGTAATGTGTTTAAAAAAATAACATCCCTATTCTCATTTAATTTAAAATTTATGCTTGGGCCTATTTGCATTAATAAACATCATGGATGTATAATATAATGATTCTACTTACAAAGAGATAAGATTCTAGCATTCAAATGATGATAGGAAGATTCAACTTCTTTGATTGAATCATTAGAAACGCTTCCCATACGCAGTTAACCACAGTTAACTGAATATTTATCCGTAAATATTTATGTTGCTATGTATAAATGTTGACATTGCTACAGTAATAATTTTGATGCTTAAACAAAGTGCAAAGCGAATAACGCTATTCTTTCACCTATTTGAAGTTTTAATTGGCATTAATTGAATCGGAGGCAACAATGACGGTCACCTTGACAACGTCTGGAAAGAGTACAAAATATCCACAAAATTTCGAAAACAATTGCATATTTCTGAATGATTCGACCATGTAACATGTAAACATCGAAAGAATAAAATAGTATAGAGTTTTAGCCGTCGAATAAAGCAAAAACGAAGAAAATCGGTCAATATTTACGTTTTAATGAATGAAGGAAAAAACCTTGCACTCTGAAAAATCGAAAATCCCGTGTAAACTTATGGGAAAATATAATTGTCTCCTGGATTCGAATCCGGATCGATTTTGGAAATCCCGGGTACTCTATGTTACTCGTAGAGTCATATGAAGTCAATTTGCAAAGTTTGGTCCCTATAGCTCAAAGGGGGTGGGAATGTTTAAGGAACAGACATTCAATTTTATTATATAACATTACGCTAACACATTAAAATTCCCTTTTGGGTCAAACTGACCCATTCGGGCATTAGTGTTAAATAAATACATTTCAAAATTTCTTTTAGAGGTGGCTTTTGAGAGAATTTTCATTTTTCACATTGTGGAATTAGTGGAGGCATTTCTATGTAATGTGAGCCATTGAAAAGTCAACAAATTCTTTGACGACTTTTAATACCGTTATTCAGATATGCCTTCAATTTTTTCTATGTGACTCCGTTAAGAAATGAATGGGAGAAGCGTGTGAAACTAAAAGTAATATATTGACTGTGTTATCTCTTAAGGGTAGTGTCCAGACCCCGCGGAATGAGTGACAAGCGTTTGCGTAGTACCTATGATACGTCGTGCCCCGTACGATGTATCGTGCCCCACATTGGGCACCAAAAATGCCACGAAACCTTCCTTCTGCGCTTATCGGGTCGCCGAAAATGACACGAAACGGGGACTAGTTTCCATGATCAGTGCCGACAGGTCAGTCGAAAGAAGCAACAGGGCCCGTGGGCACGATTTCTCGTGGTTATTTACGAGGAACCAGATAACAAATAGCATGTCTGATCTCTACTTTATTCCATACCAGAGACACTAATTCCACATAATAGATCAAATAAGTATGTCCACCATAATAATACAAAAGGAAATCTAATACATTGAATGAGGGAGTTTTGGTCACAATGACACAGAATTATAACAACAGTCAAACATTCACACAAAACAATAATGAACTTTTCACAAATATATTAACCTAAGTGAATTAACAAAGCCAGAGTCTCCTGCCTCAAATCTAATAATGCATTCACGGCTTGTTTTACAACCAGGCATTATTTTGACATAAGACCAAAATACAAAGGAACGTTACAAATTGCTTAGCTGATTAAACAAGCATCCAAACCATTAATGCGATGTACAAGTAAAATACCCCACAAGACATGCAAAGCCAGATGTCACACTAACAAGAATGAGGGTCAAACGTAAAACCATCATGCCGACGATGTGCAGGAAAAATGCTCTTATTATGGCCACAGGTGACTGAAGGTCGTGCCGAAACACCAGCGAGAAGCTACCAGCCATGAGAGCATCTCCTTCTCATCTGTGTTCACTCACACAACCTTGCTCGCATCACGCATCCGTCTCCCTCAGACAGGCGGTGCAGCGCCATCACTCGCCAAGGCCTCCACCTGTCTCTCATGACCTCAATGCAACCATTATAATTACTTTGTTTTGTCACAATATATATACAATAGAACCTCATAAACCCGGCATTCAAAAACCCGGCATTCTCAAAAACTGCACTTTTTGAAAATTTATGTGTAAAAAAGTTTAATACTCATTATAACCATGTTTAGATTTGTGGCGATAGCAGTTGTTTTTCGTTAATGCAATTAGTACTTTTGTTAAATTTTATTTTGACATTACTTCAAAAAAATAATACAATGCATAAGTGGTGTTACGAAACGTAAACAGGAAAATCTCACAATTGAAAAAAAAGTGGAATTGCTAAGAAAACTTGAAAAAGGTGTTTCAGTGAAGAGACTGCGAAGAATATAACATTGGTAGTTCCTCTGTGTATGACTTAAAGAAGAAAAAAATCGGTACAACATACATTGTACAAACTTTCTCATATACGAAATAGGTAATAATGCGTCATTTAGTTATCTTTAGAAAATGAAAATCGTATGAGCCTGTTTTTAGAAAATCCAATTTTTGTTAAAGTTGCCCATGAATAAACCAGCCTTATATTCATTCATTGAGAAAATTGAAATACGTAGTATTATTGTAGATCTATACTCAAGTAACTGTACGAAATATGATCAAAATAGTTAGAGCTGTTTTTGAGAAAACTGAATTGTTAAAAATGCGTAGAATAAACTATTCTTAATTATTGAGCAATGTCAACCATTTCTATGTATAATCTGCTGAGTATGATAAAATGCCTAAGTACGAGATTTCATTCATTTTTGCTTTACCGTCTAGGCTCCAGAGCCAGTAACAGACAGACAGATGGCATTGCGGTCACGACTTTTTCGGATTCGTATGAGAAAGTGAAAACAGGAATATTGAAATTTTATGCAGAGAGTGTTATACCTAAAGCTATGTGTAGCTGTAAAACACTACATGTCCCGGGTAAATATTGTTGATAAATTTTTGTTTGAGTTGTTTCATCAGCGAAGAAGTGACTGTGTACCTATTTCAGGCCTAATACTGATACAACAAGTGAAAATTTTTCACAATAGCAAAAAGAGTGATAACCAGGGTGATATCAACAATGATGCACCTGTTGTACTTCAGCTAACTGATGTGAAATAGATGAAACAGTGGGCATGGTTTTGAAACCTGAGCATGAAAAAGATGAAGAAAATGAAAGTGACGATGATCAAGAGATAGTTAATCAATAGATCGCTGTATACAGTTGATCACAGATACAATATCTGTGTTAGAACAATGCTCTTGCATTGATTTTCGAGAGATTACATGTTTGTATCGAATACAAGATAAACTTATGAAGGAAAAATCAAAATGCATGAAGCAAGCTAGTTTGCCTGATATGTTAAAAAAAAATTCTCAGAATAATGTGTGATGAAAATAATGCTGTAAATGCGTATTAGATATACTCTTTATTTTACGTTTCTTATTTTTTACTTTCTCCATACGTAGTAATGGGAAAGTATTGCGATCACAAAAAAAATCGACTTCGAGATTTCAACGGAAATACACGTTTTGAGGTCCCTGGAACATGTTTAGACTATTTTCGGAATGTATGTATCTTTAAATTGTGAATGTATAACTATTTTATTTAATGTTTCCCGAAATTGGAGGCCATCTTGGATTATTTTGGACTTTTGGGGTCAGCAGCGCGTGGCATCTTTGTTCATGAGAGGGTTAAAGTGATTATACAGCTGGCATCATTTATTTCAAAATACCAACAAGTATGAACGCCTCAGATTTTCAGTTCGTAATTAAATAAAGAGTATTAACTGAAATTACGGTGACATAAACTACATTTTATTCACTTATTCATAACAACTCCTACTAAAAGAGTAATTTGACCTCGTTATCACCTGGGATCTTATTCTCGTAAAAAATAGCCATTTCTCGTCAATAAAATACGGACACCGTATTACATAACATACTTTAGTACTACACGTATCACCTGGGCATTCCTTTTCACTTTCATTCTTAAATTATTCTCCCAAGTTGACTGCTATGCCACTAATGCACGAGAAAGTGACTATTCACTCGGGAAATCCCAATACACGCATGCTAGACACCACTAGACACACTGAAACAAGATAGGTAGAGGAGGGAGGGGAGGGTGGTAGGAAAAACAAAAGTTTCGATTCACGAGTAAAATGAAACATTGTGTACATCTGTAGCTTCTTACGCAGACGAGTGCTATCGCTTAATTTTTTTATGACTTAGAAGCACCATGTATTATTTACATAATTAATTTCTTCGTAGGTGTTCAGTCATTTTGATTCTTTTTTGCACACATTTAAAGTAGATAGTTTATTTCCACTTTAGTACACTTATATCGCACGTTATAATGTAACTACGGACATAAATTTATTGACTACTTTTTTTACACCAGTTGTAAGCTGAGTGGTGATTTCTGCTATGGTAAAAAGGTAAAAAACGACTGGCTTACAATTGATTAAATTCGTTATTCTCCAGTAATTTAATATTGTTTTATTTAAAGTTATAAATTGAACAAATCATTATGTAAATTTAATAAATGATGGCTATACATAAATTTTGATGCATTCATATTTGCATATGAAAGTTATTTGTAAGTGCCCTTATGTATCCCATACGTTCTCAGGATGCATATTCCCCTACAAGCACAGAGGTATTGGCTAGCGACAGTACAAATCAGTACATGGTATGAGTCATAAAATATAATTAGAGGCAGTTGTTTCCATTAGTTTTTAATAATTCATATGAATTTATTTAGATATGTTTTTCCTTGAAGAAGCTGGCAAAATCCCAAGCCATTCTAAAGGGTGCATCCTTTCCAATAAACGTAGACTACCACTAGTAGTTAGGTCTAACACTTCATTATTCACAAAATGTTTGTATAAAGATAAGGTATCTGAAAAATCACAACACTGTGACCACTACAGAGAAAGCGACGTTCAATATTAGAAAATGGTCCCCACAATTCCGATCCTCTACTAGCAACTCCACTAATATATCGTCACTAATTTCTTCATGAGGTTCATCCTCTATAGACACTGACTCACTATCCTCTTCTGAATCAGAGGGTTTGTATGATTCATTTGAATCTGAGAAATCCGAAAATGAAACTTCTCTTCCGGAATCCATGGCTCATGAATGAATAAATGTATGCACACAGAATTGTTACGGAACAGTTTTTTGTTTAGTGTATCAATTCAGAATCCCAGAGAAAACTAAACTGAGAGAAAGGAGAAAAATCTTTGAAGCTGTATACTGCAATAAACATACCCAGCCCAAAAGGGGCAATTATCCCTTAGGCCTGAGGCATATAGCCTGACCTGAACCAGTGCGAAAAACGGTCGGCACAACATGACACAATAAACCTCAATCCACTCTAAGGGCGGCTTTACATGTGTTTAGTACTCGCACGAGTTACTAAAGCAAGTAACTAAATTTTAGTAGCTAAAAAAGTACGAAGCGTTCACACTGAGTTATCTCACTTGCACTTCTTGGCCATGAGATGGAGCACCGTTGTAAAATTAAAAGGCTATTAAAATTGCAGCTACTCCTTGTTTGCGAAGAAGTAGTTGAGATTATAGAGTCCGAATGGTTAAAAAAAAAAAAGAAACGTGTGTGGACAAGAGAATGGTTGGCCAGAAGGAACACACGTGGTGCCTCATGCTTTTAAGGAGCTTGCTACAGAAGACCCTGCAGAATTCAAAAATTGCATGAGGATCTCGTTAAATTTTCACATTTTACTTGGAATGATTGAGTCATCTATTCAATGACAAAAGACAACAATGAGGGAAGCAATACCTGAAAATGTAAAACCGCAAGTAACTATATCTTACCTAGCTGCCGGCAACATCTATAGGAATTTGCAAGTTTTTTCGTGTGTCAGCACCAGCCATTTCAAAATTCATCCCAGAAGTATGTGATGTCATCTGCAGCCAGTTAAAAGACTTTATCAAGGTAAGAAAAAGTAGATATTTTTAGTTTCCTTTATTTAAGCGGGATAAATACAGGTTTGCGCAATGAAAACAACTAATTAACATTATTCAGTCCCGTTAATGCTAGTGACAGTATGCCTGAAGGTGAATGTTCAGTACTTGGAGCACTTGAAGTCCACGTAGATGGAGTTGTTGATTCTGTTGGGGAAACTATGGCAGAAGTGGTTGGATATCCATGTTGCATTCTAACTGCCCGAAGCCTGAAAGAACTAAGTATCGAATGAATCTGTTCTTGGGCTATAATTGCATTTTTGGCACTTAGTTTCTTGAGTTGAGAAGCAACGTATTTGCCAAAAATTTCAAACTCGCATTCATTATTTTCTTCTGTATTAATTTTTTGCGCTATATCCCTAATTTCCTTGACAGTATCAGCAACTTGTTTGAACTTGCTCTTGCGCTTTGATGGCGGAGGACAGAAGTTATCAAGATTAGAGCTGTCATGAATTACGCCTTCAGACCCTTTCGCTTCTGTCAAGTCTTCATCTTGTTGTTCAGATGCTTCCGTATCCTAAAAATGGAGACCGATCATAGTTTTGGTTAATTTGTTTCAGGTGCCCAGTTCACATGAGGAGTGGAAAAATATTGAAAAAGGTTTCCTTCACAGATGGAATTTCCCCAACTGTTACGGGGCCGTTGACGGCAAGCATGTGATTATTTGTGCACCAGATCATTGTGGCAGCGGATACTTCAATTATAAAGGATTGAATAGTATAGTTCTATTAGCAATTGTAGATGATAACTACTGTTTCAAATATATAGATGTTGGTTGCAATGGTTCTGTGTCAGTTCAATTTATGCAGCTTTAGAAAATGATACGTTACCAAACAGTGGGATTATAGTGGGTGACCATGCTTTTCCTTTAAAAAATACTTATTAAAACCATATCCGGGAAAAGATTTTTAACTGCAGATTGTCCAGGGCAAGGAGGATTGTTGAAAATGCCTTCGGCATTCTAGTCAGCAAGTTTCATGTGTTTGAAAAACCGATTGTTTGTCACATTTCTACAGCAGACAAAATAGTAAAGACATGTTGCACCTTGCACAACTGGTTGAGAATAACATCCACAAATGTTTATATGTGACATAGATCTGTCAATGAAGAGGACACACTAATAGGAAGAATATTTCCAGGTTCTGGGAGAGAGGAAGTTGATTTGACTGGAAAGTTTATAAGAAGTACTGGAGGCAACCATTCATCAAGGCATGCTAGGGAACTTTGGGACAAGTATATGACTTATTTTATGAATGAAGGGGCCGTCCCATGGCAAGATAAAATGATATTTGAATAATGTTTCTTTCATGTGCAATGAAATAATAATTCTTTGAATAATGTTCATGTACAAGTAAAATAAACATATAATATCTTACCAGATTACTGTCAGTGGCTCTTTTCTTATCAACATTCCAGAGGAATGAATCCATCTCGGCAAACCATTTGACCTGTGGTGTGTACACATCCTCAAGACCACTTCCTGATCTTTTAGAATCTTTCACCTTCTTAAGTTCTTGACTGTAAGTCGACCATAAATTCCTAATTTTGGTCTTCACTTTGGCAACCCCAAAATCTGGTGTATTTATCACCTCCACAATTTTCATGTATGCTGCATATCTAGCCTGCTTATTTTTATAAAGCTGAATTTTCTTGTTCCATAAGCACCCGTGAGGTCTGTACTCTTGAACAAATAGAAGAGTATGTTCCTCAGACCACCTATTGCTCATATCTGCCTTCAAGAAGAGAGCGAAATTAAATAACGATGGGCTCTTTGCGACTGGATCCCAAATAACAATTTGGCAGACACGCTCAGACGTGTTTAGTTACAATGTAAGTAGAGTCAAAGAGGAGTGGGGGAAGCTACTCACGCAAGTAAATAGACCAAGTTTTTATTTACTCGACTAAACAAGTCACTATAAATACGACTTAGTTACTTGCTTTAGTAACTTGCACGAGTACTAAACACGTGTAAAGCCGCCTTAACTCCGGCTATTAGCAGGTTTGCAAGGTTTATACTCCATATGCTTACTAGACAGTTTTGCATTCACATATATCCATATATTATTTTTACGAAAAAGAAATATCATTGAGTAAAAAACATGGCAATTTTTCGATGAGTTTTCATAATTCTCTATTTATGCTGCTCGGAAAGTTGTGCAGTTGCAAAGCATCTGAAATCAGTTTTTTTAATCATTTCGATCCAGCAAATATATACCCCTTCTTCTCATAAATTCAACTCATGTTCGTATTTTAACCATTTTTGTAAATTTTTATATATTTTTAATTTGGGCTTCTACTTATGAATATGGATGCCAGGTGTCCATTTTTGTACCAAACTCTGGTATTTGGGCAGTGTCCGGGGAAAGATAGAGACAATACCTGACATATATGTATATTTTCTTGAGCACTTCATTCTTTTGATGGCTGTGTCTGGTATTTTGGGAGAAGCCACCTGGCAACCCTACTTATGAACTTGTTTTAGGACAGTTTTTCTGATAGTAAACAAAGGTTTAATTCCAGAAGTTGTTCACCAATGGCGGTAAATCACAAATATAACAAATAAAGATGGAGTTACAGTTACAGTATCCGTCAAATATATCCAGAACTACATTTAATGCATTTCCTTGATGATTATGCAAAGTGCACAATGACGTCCCAGAGTTATAACCGTGATAATCACCAATGTTAAAAGTTTAAGAAAAGTCCAACAAGAAAGTCGTCATTTATTTTGACATTATAAATTCTCTTTCATGGTTTTGATAATTCTTGTCAACAAAAACAATCTTCGCAGCAATTGAAGTAAATGAGATATAACACAAATTCGTAAGCACGTTTAATGTCATTTCACTTGTACAAGGTAAATAGTAAATGTAAGGAAATGAATTGTCTACAATGAAAAATGAATATAAATATGATAATTTTCCTTTTGTGTGCACAAAGCACTTTGTAAGTGAAAAAGAACTGATAATTTATGACGAAGAAATGAATTTTAATTTTACAGTTACTGAAGTGAGATGTTTTAAATAGTTTTTTACTGTTTTACTTATATCTCTGAAGGTATAAAAAATTGAAAACTACAGGTGAGCCCCGCTTAACTCGGCCCTGGCCAACACGGATTCATTATAATGCGGATTTTATTTCAAATTAAAATTAAAAAAAAAATATAGATATCTTATACACAGTGCAACCTCAGTCTAATATCTTATGATTTTTTTAAATTTTGCACTTATCAAATTTCCTAAAGTATCCTAAATATTGTGATATTTTAGCAGTGTTGCATAATATTGCATCGGCTGGTGGCCAATTTCACTTTTCCCTGTATATTTCACGGGTCTAACACAAAAATATATCTCCTAAGGCGGAAAACATTTGAAAAATGGAAATAGAAATATGATTCATGTTTCTTTGGCATCATTGGATCATAAAGAATGTTTTTGATGATTTATATTTTTTAAATCTATAATTTTTGACATTTACTTCATTACAATGTTAATTTACTGTATTAACATGTCATTATAAATAATAATAAAACAATAATGCTACACGTAAAAAATTATATAATTTTGATCTACATATGAAAAAACATGTGGTATGCATGGAGGGATCTTAATGTTTGAATGCATATAATGTATAATCTACTATAATATATTTTGAAGTGTGTGTTTGTGTATTTGTGTGTTTGTGTTTGTTCATGGAACTCCTCCTAAACGGTAAAAGCTAGAGTAACCAAATTTGGTACGATTCTTCCTTACATCCTAACTTCGTGAATGGTCAAGGTTTGGTCAACCGGGATTAATCAGTGCTGCCAATATAGCAGATTAACATTTTTCCATAAGATAACATGTATGAATCAATTTCTTGACTTGCAAGTTATTCTTCCTTCAAGCATTAAAATACGTAAATATGGACCGGTTTTTTTCATTTTTGCTTTATTCGACGAAGAAAACACTATACTATCTTATTCCTGCGATGTTTACATGTTACACGGGCCAAGTTTTCAGAAATACGATATTTGTTTCAAAATTTTGTGGATTTTTCATACTCTTTCCGGGCGTTGCCAAGGCGGCCGTCATTCTTACCTCTGATTCAGTTCGCTTCAATGAAGCGTAAAAATAGACAGAAGTTTAGCATTATTCGCTTCACAGTTTTGTTTAACCCTCTTAGTGCCAAGCAAATTTTGGGGGGTAGAGCCAGAAGTGCCAAGGGAAATTTCTGAAGTTTGTATCACCTTAGGAAAATTGTGATTGTGAAATTATTTCTTAGGATAAATTATTAATATTTTCAGTAATTGTAAAAAACACTCTAATCTTCAAAAAAATGTAACTTTTATTTCTTTTAATGATAAATTTATCAAATAAAAACTAATGTTATTGCATATCATGTTGCAACAAAAAAAGAAAAAAGTTTATCACCAAAAATTTACATTCGAATTTTATTATACAGAATTAAAACTTATCATTCTATATCGACTCTTCTTACAGAGGATATAGGATACTAGTAATATGTGCTTGCATTCTGCAAGCATTTTTAAAGTTTAGCATATTTACAATTTAAAATTATTCCCAATGAATTTTGTACAAAATCATATAGCCGTATCAAATTTCAACTATGTAGCTCTCATCATCCGTTTTGAATACCTCATATTTGTGAAAAATATCATCGATGTAGCACCTCTAGAAATGCATTTATATGAATTTAAGTGTATAAATTTTATGAATTTTTAACAGCCACAATAATAAACCTTTCTGAAAATTTTAATGTTAGTAACCACGGGAGCATCATTCCCTCCCTAGGTTAAAGTTCTCATCTTACTGTACCTTCAGAAAGTACATAAACATTAGTGAAATTGTTTAATATTTAAGAAATTTTTACGGCTGAACGAACAAAAATTTCCAAATTTCTATATTCCCCTTTCAGTTATTTGGTAAATTCTACCGTTAGAAAAAATTTCACCATTGTAGTCCATATAGAAACCGCAAAATGTTCTCCCCTACAAAATGGAATTTTTGCAATTTTTATTTTATCTTCGGTTACAACGAAATTTGTATATTTGTGCAAAATCTCAAGTCTCTAGGTTATATGGAGCTGCCTCATCATTTTTTTTCTCGTATGGAACAATTCTGAGGCAAAAAAGCTCCAAAAATAGGAATTATATAAATATCGGATTTCCTTCATTAGGCACATTTTAACATTAATGGCATTAAAATATAAGCCTCTGATTCCCATTAAAAGCTTACCCATTTGAAAGCATTAAGGATGTTGCCAAGGAAGCCTATTGTTAGACCCAGGAAAATTACCACTTTTTTCCAATAAAAACTTTAAATTTACACTAATTCTACTAGGATTTTAATTCTGTCTTCAAAAATAAGAAACTACAATTTATATCCTATCCGATAGTTTAAGTCTCGTGTTCGTATCTTGATGGGAAGTAATTTTAAAATGCAAATATAAAAACCTCTACACCAATTTACGTTTTCTTATGGTACAAAAATGGGGCAAAAAAGGGCCAAAATATCTCCTCAAAATAGGAATTTCGCCAGTTTCGGATTTTTTCCTTCGGTTATGACCAAAAACCTATATTCCTACCAAATTTCAAGTTTCTGGCACATCTGGAAGTGCCTCATAATTTTGTATCCTCCTATATATCTATAATATATAGATGCTTCTGACAGATGATATATATATATATATATAGGAGGATACAAAATTATGAGGCACTTCCAGATGTGGTAGAAACTTGAAATTTGGTAGGAGTATAGGTTTTTGGTCACAACCGAAGGATAAAATCCGAAACTGTCGAAATTCCTATTTTAAGGGGCTATTTTGGCCCCTTTTTGCCCCATTTTATGCCCATAAGAAAGCATGTAAATTGGTGCAGAGGTTTTTATATTTACATTTTAAAATTACTTCCCATCAAGATACGAACTCGAGACGTAAACTATCGGATAGAATATAAATTGTAGTTTCCTATTTTTGAAGACAGAATTCGAATCCGATTAGAATTAATGTAAAAATATAGTTTTTATCGCAAAAAAATGCTAATTTTTCTGGGTCTAGCAATAGGCTTCCTTGGTAACTAGTTCTATCCTTTCATATGGGTAAGCTTTTAATGGGAATCAGAGGCTTATATTTTAATGCTGTTAATGTTAAAGTACACCTAATGAAGGAAATCCGATATTGATATAATCCTCATTTTTGGGGCTGTTTAGCCCCATTATTGCCCAATTCGAGAACAAAAAAGACGATGCAGCTGCATAGGACCCAGAGACTTGAAATTTGGCACAGTTATAGAAATTTCATTGCAACCTAAGATAAAATTACAAAAATTCTCATTTTTAAGGGGCGGTTTTGCCCCTTTTCGGCCCCATACGAGAACAAAAAATGCGAGGCAGCTGCATAGGATCTAGAGACTTGAAATTTGGCACAATTATAGTATTTTCATGGCAAACTAAGACGAAATTGAAAAATTGCAAAAATTCCAATTTTTAATGGGTGGCTTAGCCCCTCTTCGGCCCCATGCAAGTGTGGTAATTATGAGGCACTTCTTAATGAGATACAAACTTGAAATTTGGCAGAATTATGGGTTTTTAGTTACAACAGATGGAAAAAATCTTAGAATGTAAAAATTCATAATGTTAGGGGCTGTTTTGCTCCATTATTGCCCTATACGAGGATTAAAATTATATGGCATTTCTAAATGAGCAACTAACTCCAAATTTGACATGGTTATATGATTATGTACAACATCGATTGGGAATAATTTGAATTTGTAAAAATGCTAAAATTTGAAAATGCTTGCTCAATGCAAGCACATATTAACTATATATACAAGTTAATGTGTGCATTTTCTCTCACCTTAAAGTAAACATAAAATCCGAAAGATAATTTTCAATGCGTAAGTTCCCATCTCAGCTCTGAATTATGTTTATTTCTGTTTTGAAAATATTGGGGTATAAACAACCCTAAAAAGTATAATTATAAAACATTTATAGGTTTTTAGCATTTGTTACGAATACCTCACTGTTATGCAAGATTTCATCAATATAGCACTTATAGAAGTGCATTTATATGAATTTCATTGTTTAAAATTTATGAATTTTTAACAGTCACAACAGCAAATATTTCTAAAATTTTCAATGTTATTTACCACGGTGACATTATTTCCTAACTCTGTCAAAATTTTCAGCTTCCTGGATCTTCAGAAAGTATGTAAACATTAGAGAATTTATTGCGGTCGAACGGATAAAAATTTTCAAATTTCTATATTCCCGTTTTCATTATTTGGCAAATTCTAAATGTGGAAAAAATTTCAGCTTCATAGCTTATTCAGAAGTACCTAAACCATGAAATGTTAGTAAAATTGTTTATAATATTTACCGGGTAAGAAAATAAACATTGCAATTTTCCAATTATTCCTCCGATTATTTTTTTCGGTTCACCAATGTATTAAATTTCGGCCCCAGACCACTCCTGTGGCTGAGGTATATCGACGACATTTTCCTTCTTTGGACACATGGACCCGCCTCACTCCAATCCTTTTTAGAGCGTCTCTCTTCCCACCCCACGCTCTCCTTCACCTACCACTCCTCCCCCACCAGCATCACCTTCTTGGATGTCGACCTCTCCATCCGAGAGAACCAAATCCACACCAAAGTGCATCTAAAACCCTCCAACCGCCTCCAATATCTCCACTTCCACAGCTGCCACCCCCTCCACACCAAAGCCTCAATCCCCTACGCCCTAGCCCGCCGAGGATGGAGAATCTGCTCGGAAAGAGACTCCCTTTCCGAGTACTGCTCTGTCCTCGAAAATGCTCTCCTCCAACGCGGATACCCGCCGGACCTAATTCGGGACCAAATCCGACGGGCTGTCGCACCCAGCACCCCTAACCCACACTGCAACCGCCTCGCAACCCCCGACTCTACCCCCCAACTCACCCTAATCACCACTTTCTATCCCGGCATCCACGATACCCTAAAAAGTATCCTAAAGGCAGCCCACCCAATCCTCACTTTCTCCCCCAACCAGGTCTCCTTCCCCACACCCCCAATCCTCTCCTTCCGCAGACCTCCCAACCTTGCCAACATCCTGTGGAGAAAAGAACCTCCATCACCCACTCCTCTGCACCCTGCAGGGTCCCACCCCTGCCGCAGACCACGATGCCAAACATGCCCTATAAACCCACCCTCCAACTCATTCTCAAACCCCACCACCAACATCACCTACCCCATAACATCCCCTACCAACTGTACCACCCGCAACGTCATCTACATACTAACCTGCACCCAATGCCCCGCCTTTTACGTCGGACTCACCAGCAATTCCCTCAGCATTCGCATGAACGGCCATCGCAACAGCGTTAGTCTTAAACGACAGCTACCCGTGGCTGTTCATGCGAATAACCACAATCTTAGTTTCAATGTTTGTTTCACGGTGAGGGCCATCCGCGCCCTCCCGGACGACGCTTCCGCCCCCAACTCCGTCAATGGGAACTGGCCCATATCCAAGTCTTAAACTCTTTCTCTCCTCCCGGCCTCAATATCCGTTAATATTTCCTTCTTTCCCCCCTCCCCCTTCTACATCCTCCAATCCCCGACCTTTCCACGCCTTCCCTTCCACCCCCACACCTTCACCCCAGTGTCACTGCCATATCAGTTGTGTCTCTCTTGTGCTGACGAAGGGATCATCCCGAAAGCTCTAACCTCTACATATGTGTCTCTCCAACACCCCAGCGGCTCTACTTCCGGTAAGTGTTCACTGGGTTTCCTTCAACACCTAGTTGCCCAAAAAAAAAAATATATATATATATATATATATATATATATATATCATTCTATATCAACTCTTCTTACAGAGAAAAGAGGAGATAGGATATATATATATATATATATATATATATATATATATATATATATATATATATATATATATATATATATATATATATATATATATATATATATATATATATATATATATATATATATATATATATATATATATATATATATATATATATATATATATATATATATATATATATATATATATATATATATATATATATATATATATATATATATATATATATATATATATATATATATATATATATATATATATATATATATATATATATATATATATATATATATATATATATATATATATATATATATATATATATATATATATATTCTATATCAACTCTTCTTACAGAGGAAAGAGGAGATAGGATATATATATATATATATATATATATATATATATATATATATATATATATATATATATATATATATATATATATATATATATAGGAGGATACTAATGTCTGGCCTAAACTACAATAGTTGGTGAGGTGCAATTTAATACATAGGTGAACCGAAATAAATAATCGTAGGAATAATTCGAAAATTGCAACAATGTATATTTTCTTGGCCAGTAAAAATTATAAACCATTTTACTAACATTTCATGGTTTAGGTACTTCTAAATGTGCTTTGAAGCTGAAATTTTTTGAAGAGGTATAATTTGCCAAATAATGAAAACAGGAATATAGAAATTTGAAAATGTTTATTCGTTCGCCCGTAATAAATTCTTAAATGTTAACAAATTGACTAATACTTATGTACTTTCTTAAGTCCCAGGAAGCTGCAAAATTTAACAGAGTTAGGAAATAATGTTCCTTTGGTAAATAACATAGAAAATTTTAGAAATATCTATTCTTATGGCTGTTAAAAATTACTAAATTTTAAACAATGAAATTCATATAAATGCACTTCTATAGGTGCTACATTCATGAAATCTTGCATAAATGTGAGGTATTCATAACAAATGCTGAAAACCTATAAAAGTTTTATAATTATAAATTTTTGGGGTTGTTTTTACCCCAAAATTTAAAAAGAGAAAAACACGTAATTCGGAGCCGATATGTGAACTTATGCATCGAAAATTATTTTTCGGCTTTTATTTTCACTTTAAGGTGAGAGAAAATGCTTGCAGAATGCAAGCACACATTTACTTGTATCCTATATCGTATATCCTCCTCTGTAAGAAGAATGCTTATAGAATGATATATAGGATATAGGAAGATACTAATGTCTGGCCCAAACTACAATAGCTGAAGAGCTGGAAATTAATACATAGGTGAACCGAGAAAAATAATTGGAGGAAAAATTGCAAAATTGCAATAATGTGCATTATTTTGGCCGCTAAAAATTATAAGCAATTTTATTAACATTTCATGGTTTAGGTATTTCTAAATGCGCTATCAAGCTGACATTTTTTCTACCTGTAGAATTCGCCAAATAATGAAAACGGGAATATAGAAATTTGAAAATTTTTATTCGTTCGGCCGTAATTAATTCTCAAATGTTTAACAAATTGACTAATGTTTATGTACTTTCTGTAGATCCAGGAAGCTGAAAATTTTAACAGGGTTAGGAAATAATGTCCCGGTGGTAAATAACATTGAAAATTTTAGAAATATTTATTGCTGTGGCCGTTAAAAATTCATAAAGTTTAAACAATGAAATTCATATAAATGCACTTCTAGAGGTGCTACATTCATTACATTTAGCATAAATATGAGTTATCCGTAACAAATGATAAAAACCTATAAATGTATTATAATTATAAATATTAGGGGTTGTTTTTACCCCAATATTTTCGAAACAGAAAAACACGTAATTCGGAGCCGAGATGCGAACTTATGCATTGAAAGTATTTTTTCGGCTTTTATTTTTACTTTAAGGTTAGAGAAAATGCTTGCAGAATGCAAGCACACATTTACTTGTCATTCTACAAGCACTCTTCTTACAGAGGAGGATTTACGATATAGGATATATATAGGATATAGGAGGATACTAATGTCTGGCCCAAACTCCTGTACTTGGAGAGCTGCAATTTAATACCGAGGTGAACAAAGAAAAATAATCGGAGGAATAATTGCAAAATTGTAACAATGTGCATTATTTTGGCCGCTAAAAATTATAAACAATTTTACTAACATTTCGTGGTTTAGGTATTTCCAAATGCGCTATCAAGCTCAAATTTTTTCTACCTGTAGAATTCGCCAAATAATGAAAACGGGAATATAGAAATTTGAAATTTTTTATTCGTTCGGCCGTAATAAATTCTCAAATGTTTAACAAACTGACTAATGTTTACGTACTTTCTGTAGATCCAGGAAGCTGAAAATTTTAACAGGGTTAGGAAATAAGGACCCGGTGGTAAATTGCGTTGAAAATTTTAGAAATATTTATTGCTGTGGCTGTTAAAAATTAAAAACCTTTAAACAATGAAATTCATATAAATGCACTTCTAGAGGTGCTACATTGAAGAAATTTCGTATAAATGTGAGGTATTCATAACAAATGATAAAAACCTATAAATATTTTATAAATATAAATTTTAGGGGTTGTTTTTACCCCAATATTTCCAAACAGAAAAACAAGTAATTCGCAACGGAGATGCAACTTTAAGCATTGAAAATTATTCTTCAGCTGTTATTTTTACTTTAAGGTTAGAGAAAATGCTTGCAGAATGCAAGCACACATTTACTTGTATCCTATATCCTCTATAAGAAGAGTCGATATAGAATGATATCGGAGGATACTAATGTCTAGCCCAAACTACAATAGCTGGAGAGCTGAAATTTAATACATAGGTGAACCGAAAAAAATAATCGGAGGAATAATTGGAAAATTGCAACGTTTATTTTCTTTCACCTTAATATAAAGAGTAAATGCAGACAAATAATTTTTAAACACAAAAGTTTGCACCTCCACGCCGAGTTATGTGTTTTTCTTTATGGACAATATTGGAATGAAAACAACCCTTAAAATTTATAATTGTAAAAATCTTAAATCTATTTAAATAAAAACAATTTCACCTATATTTGAGAATATTTATTAAATTTATATCTACCTAATTTTTACATTATAAAGTATATTTTGACAGATTGTCACTTTTATTGAACTTAAGCATCCATTTTTTAAAATTGATGCAGCTATCATAAAAGGATGAATACATACTTGTTATTACATTATAAACTTTAGAATATGAACTTTAATCACAATTTAAATTTCAATGATCAACTACACTGTTGTTGAATTACAATTTCAGGTTTAATTTCCGAACAGCACAGGTAATTTTATACCAATCCTTCTTATGACCACTCCACTGAAGTACAGAGTTCTTTGTAGCTGTATTTCTGAGTTACAGATGTACTACCAGGAGCAAAAGCTCCTGCCAGTATAGCTCTCCAGGTCTCAGGAACACACAAGCCCTTCCACCAACATCAAGGTTGTAGTCCAAGGAAGAGATTACTAATTCTAGAATAATTATAAAAAATATATTAACAATATATAGAAAAATAACCCTGGAAAAAGCCCTTAATGTCAGTATTTATAAGTATAGATTTTAGATTAATATAGATATTATATAAAATTAATATAAGTCAATGGCTAAATGGATGTTTCAATGAAATGATGCAATCAATTCTATTAGTAGGTTACATTTAATATAAAACTCTGCCAAGTTAAGACACAAATATCACTATCTTTATCATCTAAAAATATAGTAAGAGTTAATCTTTCCTGATGTCTATAGCAGTGATTTGCACACAATGTTTACCACATAACCAGTATTATCATTAGACATTCTGTGGCTGGGAATTAATAATCTGATGGCATCATGGCTTCTAACACGTCCAAGTCCTACATAAAGCTGCCCATGTGCAAATACATCATTTCTCAAATCTAATCCAACAATATTTATAGTTTGTCCCTGCGATTTGTTAATTGTCATAGCATATGCTAACTTGATTGGGAATTGCCTCCAAAGAATCGTAATACCTGTCCTACCTGCTTGAAATTTAAAGCAAATTCTGGGTATAAACACAGTTTTGGATCTATCTTGTCCTGGTATATAGGTTTCTATAATTCGTTTCGAAATACTTTTTACCATTTCCATTCACTAAGCCATCATCAAAAGAAAGGTTTCTAATTAAAATACATACGGCGCCTTTTTTCACCACGATTTTATGATCAGGAATTCCTGGCTCAGAAATGGTATGCAATAAATTAGCATTAAGTAACTCAGTGTGGGGATTTTCATTTCTATCTTCGCATGTATCAGCGCTATATAAAACTGTTGATTCTCCATCTAACTTTTCAAGAACAATTAAGTTTATTTCATCGATACTACTATTTGTACCTGCTAGTATGGCTCTTCTGCAACAAATATCTGGATCAGTTAAAATATTATCGGGATAAACAAAGTTTATGAGATCCTCTAAATTGTCTGTAGTACTAATTTGAGCCATGGGAATTACTTCTGAATTTTCCAAACATATTTAATTTACTTTATCTTCCCCAACTTCTAATATAAATCTAGAATAATCCTCATCTCCTTGTGACCTAATAGGATTTGTTAAATGGAACATTTTTACATGTTTCCATAAGTGAGAAAATTTTATGCTTGAATTTATTGAATCTGCTACTGATCCTTCTTTTACTACTGGTGCAATTTGCCTAAAATCCCCAGCAAGTAAGACTAATTTTCCGCCAAACGGGACTTCTAATTGACAAATGTCCCTCAACGTTCTTTCTAGTGTTTCAAGATTGTGTTTAATAGCCATAGGGGCCTCATCCCATATTATTAAGCTTGACGTTCTAAGTAATTCTGCTCTCTCACTATTAGCTTTTATATCGCAGTATGCCTGTGGATTTAACGTCTCAAGGGGCAACCTAAACATTGAATGAGCTGTTACCCCACCCTTGTAATTAAGTGCTGCAATACCTGTAGAGGCTGTACATAATATAATATGATTTTGTTTACGTAATGCAGCAGCTATTACTTTCAAAAGAATAGTTTTACCCATTCCGGCTGGCCCATCAATGAATAAGAAATTTTTGTCATTTCCTTTTTCTTCAACAACCTTACAGATATAATCATAAACTATTCGCTGTTCATTGCTAAGAAGTGGCAACCACTGTTCTATGAAACATCTCAATTCATCATCTGCCCATCTCACCATTTCCCTACCAACTTCGGTGGTGTCATCTGAAGCAGAAGGCAGGCCAACCACTTCTAGCATTCTACCATGGCTTCTCAACTTATTCTGTATGGCGAGCAGTGCTGAATTATAGGCCCTATCTTCATTGGCTACATACCTATCTAAGAAGTCCTCTGATAGCTCATTTTTAAATTCTGCCCATAAAATTCCTGCAGGAGCACCAGCCATTATTAAGCATGTAAACAGTTGTCTAAGTCCAGCTCCAGTTTTATAAATTGCTGCCTCTCTTAAAGCATCCCTATACTCATTGTCATTTTCTAAAAGTCCCTGTGCACTAGCTGCCTCCTGATAAGTGTCATACTGCTTTCCATCTACCATCCTCAATTGTTCATAACTATATGCTGGAAATTTCAATAGCAACATTCTTAAAAAGTAAACATCGCCTAATGTTGGTAATAGCCATTGTAATCTAGCTACACAGTGTCCTCGAACTCTTTTTGTTATCCAATGTCGACCTGATGGATGATCAATAACTGGAAATTTAGCTCTTTCACGTGGCTTATTCTCAACATTATATTGCTCATAAAAATCTAAATATGTTAGATTCTCTAACTCTGCTACTTTCGGTCTTTGAAAATAAAGCATTAATTTAGAAATACTCATATTTAAAGCTCGCTGTTCTTTTCCTGGCTGAAATACTATTTGGTCTTTCTGTGGCAAGTGGACAGGCAACATTAAAACACTAGGATGAGAATGTGTTATATCAAATTCAAGTATTCTCCACATTGCCTCTGATGCACTGATATATCTTAATGATACATAATTTTCTATTTCATTTACCTTTTCTACTTCATCCTGCACTACTGCAACTCGGGCATGGTATGGTCCTTTATGAATATACTTAAACAGATATTTAATAATTTTTACTGAACTTGCTATTTCAACATTACAGTGACATTCTAATAGCAAAAGTAAAGCTGGACAATAAGGAACAATCCATTGATCATTGACTATTCTTCCTGATTTTAATTTCACATCGTTGTTACCTGAACGCTTATAATGGACATATCCTCTTTCATCTATATATGTATTAACACAACTAAGTTTAGGAAAACCTTTCATGCATGTCTTTTTATTGAGATCCATGCATGCAGCATAAGGCATATCATATCCACATGGTCCATGAACCATGTGCTGTAAGACCAATTTTCTCAGCCGGCCTTCAGCTTCATCTTCTGATGGTATAGTTGCCCTTACAAAAAGATCTATATCTGAAATATCTTTTGGCTCACCATGAACTTTAAGTGCAATATGAGTGTGGGGTAAACCACGCTTCTGAAACTCAATGACATACATTACGTATACTAAGCTACCAAAGAGTTTGCCACTATGAATTAACCTCATAATGGCTGCTAACTTTAGCTGAAATACTCGGTTACATAAATCAGGTCATGTGTGTGCCATGAAGTGGGACTGCGACAGACTATTTGAATGCTACCGACAAGTTTTACGTAATAAGTGAAAAAAAGCGAAGCAGTCGACCCAGGACTCTTTTTTAAATAGAGCTTCGTTGGTGTTATGAGAAATATTTTGAAATTGTGTACGTTTACTGCTGAAAAGTTTCTCTCTTTTTCTGTTTACTAGGTAATTTTATAGTTTTTTTAATAAATTACATTGTAAAAGTCCTGTAGAAATATGTTTTATATTGAATGTGGGTCCAAAAATACCATTTGGGAAGTTATTTCCCTTTGGCTGCCTAAAGGTTATGATGCCTCTGCGGCGACAATTAAATCACCACACCAATTTCTAAGTACTATATTTAGTACAAAATAACAAAACAAAAGGCAAATAGACTTGAGATGCAAACTTGTCTCATAACTTAAATCACATCAGTAGTATTGTTTATAATTACAACTGGTGTCCACAGAAATAGTTCAGCACATACTGTCCACAAGGAAAGCTTTCGTGGGCAACTCTCTTCTTCTCTCTATCTTCCGCTCTCTGCCAAATGTCGACTCTCATCACTCTCTCCAACCTGGCCATCTCGGGGGTTCCCGTGTCTTCTGCTGGCGATTTTCACGGTCACGTGACGTCGGCAGGTGAGGGGAGGTACGGCGGTTAGTTTGAACAGGCATCTCCTTGATTTCATATTGGTTAATTCATTTTGTAGATTACGTAACCATAGGAAAGGGGAGAAATGGGAAATAGGGGTGATATTCGCGGTATATAAGGCAAATTGCTATAGGGCCGAGCCTTATCGATGAGGGGTTTAGCCATTCCCTTCGGCGATTACAAAAGACGGCGATATATGAAGGCAGCGATATACAATGGCCAGCGTTATTCATCTGCGGCTTTTCATTAAGTGCTTCATATAAATGCAGAGTTGCAGGGAAAATTGCTGCATCCCAGCAAATGTGGATTTTTGCTTAACGCGAAGATCCCAGGAACGCATCCCCCATGTTAAGTGGGGCTCACCTGTATATCCTTCCACAGTGGTGCCAGTTATTCTTGAAAAGTTATTGGTAACTTTACAGAGGTGAATAGGGAAAAATAGAAAATTATGATATGAAATTGATGTGCTCTAAACTAAAACATCATTTTGGAAATAGCAATTATCCTGAAAAGTATATTTTAATGTAAAATATATGTTTCTGTAGAAAGATGATGTGCAATACAATACTAACTTATCTATTAAGCCTCTCATTGAAACGCTAACCTAATGGTATCCCTGTTACAAAATAAATGAGGCTCTTTTTTAGCAACTGCCAAGCAAGCGTTAAAACTATATGAGATTTGGTTTTTGTCATTGTAACTCATGTAACTGCTGTTACTTCACACATCTGCATCAATGACTCAAAATTGAATTAAATTATATGCTGCTTCTATATGTTATTCAACAGAATTATTCTTTCTCACATTATCAAAGAAATGATCTTCCTGACTGAAATCAACAAATTGATATGAATTCTATATTTGTGTGAAAATAGCGTTTTTAAGGTAACATTGTCCTACCATCATGGGGAATTTAATTTTTGCTGATTCCCCAAAATTATGTGACTTACATTTTGCATGCATTTAGTACGGATTTATTTGCTTAACACATTGAGTGCGGATTACTGCCTGAGGCAGTGGTGGGGTTCTCTTCTTTGTGGCGAGTTACTGCCTCAAGCAGGCTGTCCCTCATCTATCTCTTATGCCAGTTGTGACCCTATGCTCGTTGCGAATGGTTCTTTTTTAGCATCACAGCTGGCATAAGTGATAGAGGAGGGATGGCCTGCTTGAGGCAGTTACTTGCCACAGAGACGGGAACCCCACCACTGCCTCAGGCAGTAATCCGCACTCAATGTGTTAAGGAAATAGCTATATACAGGGTGTCCCACAATGCGAGGTCGATACTTCACCTCTGTTTAGGAGAAGTCATGACAAGTCGAAAATAAAGACTAATCAATTTGCCTATTCTTAATAATAAAGGAGTAATGGACATTTGAAGTTGTTGATGGAAATAAGAAGAAAATTGGTAACAATGCTGAGCACACAGGTCGACATAAGGTTGTGCAATAGTAGCTAGAGAGAAGAAAAGCAGCCATCGGTAACAATGCTGAGCACACAGGTCGACACAAAGTTGTGACTCATGGTGATTGTTGTTGTTTTTCAAAATGTCCATGTCGGGAGAGCCTGGAAAAATCCACCACAGGGAAGAAGAAAAGAAAGCCCAGTGGCTCTTCTTATAATTTGTTGGCGCAATAGGCTGAACCTAGAGGTCTGCAAGGAAACTGATTTTTCCTATTTGCATCTGATGCTTACAGCCGGCTTATTTAGCTATATTAATTAGAAATAAATATATTTTGTCGGCTATCGACAAAGATTAGGGATAGTACAAACACAATTTGGGGTCCCGAAGCATAACATCTGCAGCATATCACATCACGCAAGCCCTGAGCACAGTATAGTGTAATATCATCACTAAAAGATGTAAATTGGGAATCGTTATACGAACAACGGATGAGAGGTCTTTTAAACCTATTTGAAAAATTCAGATTGAAAGGATTAGCTGAGAAAGTTTTCTATCTCCCCTTCCATTTTCATTTGTTGCTGCATATTCGTAATTGTTATAAAATTCTTCGTTCATTGATATCAATGTTGACTGTTTCTCCTTAAGAATTCTTACGTCATTCCCTCCCCCTCCTACTACCCCGACATTTTCATTTTTTGTTGTATATTTGTAATTGTTATAAAATACTTACCGTATATTCTGGGGTATAAGTCGACCTTTGAAGCCTAAAATATTTTCCTAAAACTTAGAGTCGACTTATATGCCGAACATAAAATGTGAACCTTAAATTACAGATGAATAACATTGATATTTTCGAAGACCGTTGATCTTTCGGTGGATTTGATCACTATTTTGAATCAGCTGTTCCAATGTTTAAATTTTATGACATTTATTTTAGAAAATTTATAATAATTAATTTTAATAATGTATTTACTCATTTAATCGTCATCCTTGTGTACCATGCACACCCTTATTTTTGGACCAGTTCAAGGAGAAAAAATTAATTTGTGCTTTAATAAGATGTCTACGGCGGCAGAAAATTAGAAAAAAATCAAAAAAGTGTGGGGATTCCCCGTAGGGGTGTTCTCTCCATGGTTCCCTCTAAGCTGCGACGCCGCACAGCAGTTTTTGAAGTGCTGCACACAAAATTTTTCAAGCATGCACGATTGTGTGTATCTTAGAACAGGGCCGCATCAACTTTGGTGCATAACCACGCACTAGCATCATGTAGATGCACATAGCAATATTCATTCCTCCCATTGATGAAAAAAATTAGAGGGAACTATGTATGGTTCTCTCCTGGGTTAAAGAAGTGTCAGCGGCTCACAATGAATTTGGCAGATGCATATACCCAGAGCCCGTAGTGAGGGTGGGATAACTGAGGCTCATGCCCAGGGCGCAACTTCGTAATGGGGCGCCAAATGTAAGTATTATACACTAGATAAAATGTAGGTACATTTTTGTTTTTTTGATCTTTACACAGCTTATAAAGTCCAGCCCGAGATTCATCTGAAGGACAATGACTGTACCCAGCACATTGGTTCACATGTGCAAACTTAATTGGCGACTTTTCGGCTGCCTCTACTCTTTACGTAGTTTCTTTTATTTAACCTTGTCCCCAAAAAGGTGTGTGCCCTATTGCATTGCATTAGTCGAGCAGAATTTTCATCCAAGTCGTCGAGGATTGAGGAAGCCTTTATTGATTTTAATTAAGAAAGGGAGACAATCTCGTCAAATATAATCCAAAAATTGGAACAGGATGGACTAGATTTACAAAACAAGAGTTCAGTCATATGAAAATTGTCCTAATATGACTGCCAAATTAAACGGCTACAAGAAAATAATTTTAAAACTTAACCCTCTTGCACGTTTCATACTATGTTGCAGAGCAATCGCTTAATTTAGTTTTATCATTCCACTGAAAAAAACTAACCGTCAAAATAGGAAATATTTTGCAAAGGTAGAGAAACCTCTTTTATTTTGCTTGTTCCACATCGAGATGGGTTGCACTCATGGAGGTCCATAAGTTGATGTTGGATAAGCATGGCACAACACGATGGTCATCAAGAACAAATGCTGTGAATTTATTGAGGTTGCAATTGAAGCAAGTTTATAGGGTGTGAATAAAATTAAAGAATGAACATGAATGCACAGATGCTGAAGGTTTGCTAAAACGAATGGATGTGCAATTTATATTTTGGTTATTATTTTGGGACGATTGCCTCCAAAAGATCAACAGCATCACTAAATCTCTTCAGGGTGCCAATCCGTGAAATGGTACCAAACATAAAAATTTCATTACTGGAAGAGTACCATATTTACCCGAAAGGAAGACTAGGTTTTTTCCAAAAAATGTCCGCAAAAAAATTAGGGATCGTTTTAAAATTGAGTACGAAGTTTTAGGTGGGAAAAATGGGTGCATTTTAAACACCATACGGAACACCCGGATTTCGAGTATATGTCTATGAAAACGCATTTATAAATGCATACAACAATACATTACATTTAATTAATTACTATAATACATTAAAAATTTGTAATCATAATTCTTAAAGTTGTACATAGTACGAAAGAGTACCTCGGGGTACTGATGTACGGCAGGGTAGGAAATCTCATATGTGCGACAATGTAAACGGTTAAGCAATGATTGGCGGCCATATTTTAGGCATCTTGTTACATTTTAAACATGCCTATGTATTACAATTTAAAAATCTGCTACCTTTCGATTGGTTCGCCAGCGGCAGACGAAAGTACGCCTGAATTTTAAAGAGTATAACGTTTATGAAATCACTCCATTAGTACTCGCTTCACCAAGTTTTATTATTTTTAAGTTTAAAATAAGTTACCCCAAAGAACTGAAATGGCAGATCGTGTAGAGAAGAAAGGCACGGCTGTAAAAAGGAATGTATCTAAAGGAATAAGACGAAGTTATTATAGAAATTTTTAGTGATGGTGCAGTATGCTGAAGAAACTAATAATTGTGAGGCCGGGAGGAAATATAATGTGACTGTGGCAAATGTGCGAAGGTTGAAGCAGATAAAAGAGAAACTTGAAGGTGCTAACTCGACATGGAAATCATTTAGTAGACCCAAATGAGGTTGATTTCATGAATTAGAAGAGGAAATAGTAAACTTTGTGCTTACTCAAAGAACAGACAGAAAGCCAGTTTCGTGAGAAATCATTAGATTGAAAGCTCATGAATTAGCGTGATCGCTAAACATCTCACGTCAAGAATTCAAGGCTAGTAATGGATGATGCGTATGAACATCTACCTTGTGACTACATGGAAAAACTGATTGCTTTTCAGAAGCATGTAATTGGGTTGCAGAAAATTTACGATTACCTCCTGAGCCAAATGGGTAATGCAGATGACACACCTATTTATTTCGACATGCCATCCAATTATACAGTTAACGAAAAAGGTGCAAAAAGTGTCACTATAAAAATTTCCGGGAATGAAAAAATACGCATTATGGTGATGCTGACTGAGTTAGCAGATGGTATTTTAAAATGAAAAACAATGCCTACGGAACTGCTACCTAAAGGAATAATTGTTAGATGTCATAGCCAATCCAGTCCCTTTTTTATTCATGCTCTTAGTGTGTTGGTTGGTATTTAAAAGTTTTTCGTAAATAGACCTTGTTTTTTTTAGGGGGTCTTAAATTCAAGGTCATCTTCCTTTCGGGTAAATACGGTATATAAAAGAAGCAAATGAATTTTGCGATGAAAAGGGAATACCTGCCTTGTTCCTGGAAATAAGAGGAACAAAAAGGAAATTTCATGACACGATAGAAACTGAAGCACACTCAATACCTGAAACAACAGAAAATACTGTCTACGATGCAATACATAAGTCAATAAATTCTCTTCAAAGACAACTTTACATCTCTATACGAAATTGATAAAGATGTTAAATTTTTAAGTTGTACTTTATATAAAATAATATATTATAGATGACTGAAGATGAAATGATAACTTCCTGTAAAAATTCTGCTTGTATGTATAAAAACAATATGGATGAACGAGAGTTATTCGAAGAAGTTTGCAGTTTGAAACACCACCTGCCTTTGATAAAAAGTATAAAAATTACCAATATGAACTTTTAAGTTCATTTCCCAATGTCGAAATTTTGCTGTGAGTTTTCATGGCATTTGCCATATCAATTTAAAGTGGAGAGCATTCTTTTAGTAAACTGAAATTGATCAAAAATTACCTGCGGTCCTCAGTGAATCAAGAGAGACCTTTTGGTCTAGCCATCTTATCTACTGAATATGACACTGCTAAAAATATAAATTTCAATAACATAATATGTTTGCTGCAAGTAAATCCCAAATTTTAAATCTTTAGTTAAATACCCCTTTAAAGATATGCAGTTGTCACTTTATTAGATCATTTTGGGACGACAAAAAATCCTCTACCCAGGGCGCCAGAAGTGTTCACTATGGCCCTGCATATACCAGATGCCAACTTATTCTGGCTAAAAGTGTAGGTAGAAACTTATAGTAAATTTTCAATGACAGGACTGCTTATTTTGAGTAACAATAATAAACTTAAAACTCAATTAAAAGGTACAGTTTTAATATTATAAAAATATTATGTCATCTCATTGTTGAAGATGCACCAGTGACAGTATAATCCAGGCATTAAAAACCCTAAATGTTTCTTGGTCGTGTAGATACGCATAAACTTCATAGAATTCTTCGTCTTTTGCGAGTGTAAACGTAAACACAAGCGCGTTGCAGTAAATTTACTATCGAAACTCGCAATTTTTAAAACTTGCTCAGAAATCTTCATGTATGATGCACTGTCTCTTTTTTTTACCAACATTTTGGGGAAAAAGGTGCAAGGAGAACACATTTGCGATATTTTGTTATATTTCATCACCGTAGAGATGGATCACGATCACTAGGTATAGTTCATTTCGATAGTATTTATCATTAGCAGCTGACATCAATCGAATTATAGGAAACTTTATTTAGTGGGTCAAGTTCTCGAAGAATGACAGTTTTCTATTTGTTGAAATTAAAACATCTGTCACATGAAATGCTCAAGAAGAATAGAGAAAGTATTGTTTATAGTATAGAGTATAGAGAAAGTATTGTTTTCATGAAAAAAATCGACTTTGAGATTTCAATGGAAATACATGTTTTGAGGTCCCTAGAACACGTTTATACTATTTTCAGAATGATGTCTATGTGTAGAGTAAGTCCTCGATTTACGTCGAGAATGTGTTCCAGCAAAGTGCAACGTAAATCGAAAGAACGTAAATTGAACCCAAATTTTTGCAACACTAATTCATGTATATACCAAGGCAATAAGTTTTGAATACGTGTTTTTCGTCATAATCCGACAGAAAACACATGAAAAACTTTTCCGATGAGATTAATCTAACGTAAAGTTAAAATTATGATGATATCAGTGATTTGATATGAATTTCCAACCTTATGGCATTTTTCTGCATTAAATACATACTTGTATGCTAGTCTATCTGAACACTAATGACGGTCTGACAGCAATGTGTTTAGCTTATGTATTTAATTTTCGATTCTTTCACAGTCAATGCTATTATTTATTTTTTGCCTTATTTGTTCCAAAAGTTAGTTTTGGAATTTACAATCACCTATGTACAATAGAATGCACCATCGCAAAATACCTCTCATTATTTTTTTATATTTTTTCGGATTGCTTGTAAAACAAATGAAGTTCTACCATGATCCTGAAAAGGGCAGCACGACACGAGAAAAAATGCGGTACCATTTGAACTATAGACTTTAATAATAACTCATCTTCCATGAGCAAAAGATACAACAAAAAGACCATATGTGAATAAATAGCCGCGATTAATACTAAAAAGTCTTTAGTAATATTCGTTTACGTAAAAACTAAAGACAAAACTCTTCTGATTATAGGAAATTATTTCAATAAGAACAACTTGTAATTTCACTATGGATTAACATTTTATTTGCTCTTAAACTTATAACATTTGTAAAAAATCTGATGTGGCCAACACATGACTTTCTCCATATTTGGGGTATAGATATTTAAATTATTATGAATAATATTACGAGGCAAAATTATTATTTCGTATCGTAAAAGAAGACACATCCTTGTTGCCGAAAATTACGTATATTTTGAATGTTTACAGAATTCACCGCTACATGGTGTTGGCGCTGTACACTGGTATTAAGATAAAGCGAAATATATCCGAAATGGATGGTTCTACGAAAATTAGTTTCAAACAAAACTTGGAAGAAATAATATTCTCTACAACTTTGGTCCTTACGAAGATTACCAATAACGATGTTTTTAAGGAGATATTTAACGGAAACCGAAAAACCTGTTATTTATAAATAACTCCTAAACAATAACTCCTATAGAAAATTGTTTCAAATGAAAGTTGTAGGAAATTACATTCCCTATAACTTTTGTATAGAATTGTAAATACAAAAATGATATTTAACCAAGAAATATCGCAAAAACCGAATCGGGTTTCGAATAAACCTCGACTTCCGTTTATCCGTTATTGTCCAAAAACTAATCAGTTCTTTGTTCTCATGTAAGAGTGATAGAAACGAAGTTTGGTAACGATATGGCACGTACTTTTTGAGTTAGAGCGCCCACACTAACATACACACACACAGACATCATTCCGAAAATAGTCTAAACGTGTTCTAGGGACCTCAAAACATGTATTTCCGTTGAAATCTCGAAATCGATTTTTTTCATGAATACAATACTTTCCCATTACTACGTATGAGAAAGTAAAAAGGAATTTCGATCTTTTTTTTCATTCTTGGGTGTATGTTGAATTTTCATACAGGAACTAATTGATTGCTATCGCTTTATTTCATTGAATGAAAGGAAAAATCTATAGCCATCGGAAAGAACAGCCATTCTAGAGTGGCTGGGTTAAGAAAAATTCATATTTATGGCATACCAATAAAATAATAGGAAAAATACTAGCAAAATGTTATTTGCGCATATGCTGCGTCGGTCATCTGTTAAAGCCCATCAAAGCATGGGCATATGCTGCGTCAGCCGTCCTTTAACCCTTCTGCCCAATCAAAATTTAAAAGCCAGTAAGCCCTATTCGCGGTAGTAAATTTTGCGAAAATCTTTGGTGGCGCAATTTCGTGAACTATATTTTATAACTTTATTAAATATAGATCAAATATCATAAAAATTTGGTTACTTGTAGAGAAATGTTAAGTAAATACAAAAAAAATTACTTATGGCATAGTTGGTGTTTTACCCAACTTACACTCCTCTGATGACACTAGTTTTCTAAAAATGCAGTTTCGTGTGATATGTATTAATACAGTCTTCTAACCATAAGCCTACATCACACTCTGGGCACCAATACGTGGTACTCTTTGTCTTTCCATTAGCAGAGCACACTTGACATCTTCTTTTGGGCCTATATTTTTTTCCCGTAGCTGGTATGCTTTCAATGAAGTGCCTCTCAACTAAACGACGTGGTGATGGCTGTATGGGTGGTTGCCTGGCACACGGTGACTGTTGAAGACTCCCATACTTTTCCAGCAGTTGTTGAATTAAAAGAAGACGAAAACTTAGATGGTCCATCTTATTTTGACAACTATTGAATGTTACCAATGCATTATGCACTGAAACATTTAATAGCCATCTAAACAATTTTATGTACCATTTGTTACATCTTTTACGTTCTAAGAGATAGGGCTGAAGCTTTTGGTCTTTTTAATCCACTCCACTCCCATGGCCATATTATATTCTAAAATACAAATAGGTTTAAATTTTCCATCTTTTTCCCGAAAATTATTACAATGGAAGGTTATAATAAATGGTACATATTTTTTATCCTTCCATTTCATAACCATTATCCCATTACTCGCCTTTGAAATATGTTCTCCCTTCCACAGCTTGGCAGCTTTGACTTCTTTTGGAACATTTTTTCTATTTAAACACAAATTTCCAGCTACATTTGTGCCTCGATTCATCAAAAATTTAGCCAAATCAGGTGAATTGTAATAATTGTCCATCCATAAAGTATAACCTTTTCTAAATAAAGGTTCAAGTAATTTAATCACTATTGCTGACGTTTTAAGTCCATCTGGAGTTTCTGAAGTAGAAATTGTCAAGTCTGAGCCAGAGTAAACAATGAAATTCCATAAGTAACCAGTGTCTGATTTGCAAAGCTCTAATGTTTTTATGCCAAATTTTGATGATTTAAAAGGAATATATAGTTTGAATGACAGACGTCCTTTCCAAAGTGTAAGAGATTCGTCCACTGCAAAATTTACCTTTGGCAGATAGATACTTTGAAATTTGTTCTGCAAATAATCAATGATAGGTTGATTTTTGAAAAGTTTTTCATTTCCAGAATAATTGCATATTTCTGAATTGTCAATAAATTGAAAAAATTTTGAGATGCTTTCAAACCGATCTTGAGACGTTGTTTTGGTGAAAATGCTTGTTTCCAAAAGCGGATTTCTCAAAAAGTAAGAGCAGATTGTAGGTTTTTGTACAATACCCATCAACATTATAATTCCCAAATAAATGTAAATTTCACCTAAATCGACAGGTTTCCATTTGTTAAATCGAGATCTGAAAGACAATTCTACATTTTTTATGTAATTCTCTGCATACCGGTTAGTCTCCAAAACCATTATCTCAATTAAGGCTGCATCGAAAAAGTTTGTGAAAGACTCAAGAACTACTAGAGATAGTTGCACCATATTTACCAGTGAAAGGAATTTTTTTCGGAATATTACTTTCGTCAATATCTGCCCAATTCCACAATGAATGAAAAGCTTCAGCCCTACTTGATGGACCACTGTCGTTTTCGTCTTTGCTCTTGGGAATTTGAGGTAGGGCAGCAAAATCGACTTCGTCTTCACTTGAGCAGTCACTTCCTGGATTTAATTGACTGTCTTCTTCGTTTTCTTCTTCCTGCAAAAAAGAACCACTTGCACCCGAATCCATTGCTTTGCATATAATGAATATGATAGCAAGGATGTCTCGACTGACTCTCTCGAAAGAAAGCTTTCGACTGAAGCCTATGGACAGAAACGTGATGGAATGCATACTGGCTGACTCAGAATTTAATAACGAGTAACGTACACTGGATGCCAACAAAGGATAAGCAAAGAGAAAATGAAATAACAGACTAAAGTGACCACCAGAGGGTGAGATCCACGAGAAGGGCTTGCCTATATGGTAACCACGCTGTGGTTACATCTGCGCTGAGAGGTTAAAGCAGTGATGGGCAAACGACTAGTTGCGCTCCCAGAGCGCTCTTTGCTCTGACCTTGAGAGCGAAGAGCAGCGGAGGGGGAAACTTTTAGACAATGGTGACATAAGAATTCTAAGTAGTTCATACGTGGAAAAGGTGGTGAATTTGACAGGTAGTTGTAAGGTGCGTTATCAGTCGCTAGCGGTTCTCTTGCATTCGTGCAGTAGTCGGCAACCTGCTTCGAGAGGAAATAGTATTGTGTTTCGTGCGCTCGGAAGCAGGAACTTTCCAAAGCTGACCTCTCGTGTACACTTGCTGCAGCAGCATGATCTTGAGAAGTATGCTGCAATACTCAGCACACTTCGTAATGAATTTAACAAACGATTCTACGACTGGAATGTATTAGAAACAGAAATGAAAATCTTCGTGACACCATTTTCAAATTCCCTCGATGCAAATGATGTCCCAATCGCACTGCAGTGCGAGTTTCTTGATCTTCATTGTGATCGTGAAATGAAGGACAAATATGAGTGAAGAACGAGTTTAGTGCAGTTCTACGAGAGCTTTCCAAGGACACGTTTCCCGAACTGCACACGTTAGCGAGCAAAATAATATCTATGTTTGGCTCAATTTACATTTGCGAACATCTTTTTTCTCGCATGAAACTAATGAAGTCCAATGTCAGGAGCCGAGTCTCAGATGGAAATCTCACAGCCATGCTATGCATCAAAAGTGCGCGATCTATAGTCCCGCGAATAAATGATTTGGTGTTACGTAGACGTAATCAAAGTAATGCAAGCTCAATGTAATTTTCATCAAAATAAAATTCCATTGTAAAATTTACTTAAGGACTACATGTAAGTTTCTTTCTACTCTCATGCAATTTAAACACCCGCCAACCTTAAGCCTACCATCTGCGTCACGTCCTCGCCCCTCTCCATATCCTCCCTCTCGTTCTCCCTCCATTAGCTCCCCCTCTCGCTCAACGTTGCTCCCCCTTATGGTCATGACCTGAGCGTGCTCTTAGAGCGCTCTCTTGCCCATCACTAGATTAAAGGTTAAGAAGCTAACTAAGCAAATACAACAATTTTTGTTTTCAACGTAAATCAGGACGACGTAAATCGAGGACACTGTGCGTGTGTGTGTGTGTGCGTGTGTGTATATGTGTACGTGATTGTGGGTGCTCTAACTCAAAAAGTACTTGCCATATCATTACCAAATTTCATATATAACACTTGGGTATGAGCACGAAGAGATTAGTAGTTTTTGGACAATACCGGTCAACCGAAAGTCAAGGTTTATTCAAAACCCAATTCGGTTATGGTCAAATATCTCCTTTAAAACATCATTATTGTATATACCATTCTATGCAAAGGTTATAGAGAATGTAATTTCCTACAACTTTTATTTAAAACAATTTTCCATAGCAGTTACTGTTTAGGAATTATTTACAAATAATCGGTTTTTTCGGTTTTCTTCAAATATCTCCTTAAAAATGTCATTATTGGTAATATTCGTGAAGACCAAAGTTGTAGAGAATAATATATCTTCCAAGTTTTGTTTGAAACAAATTTTTGTAGAACCTTCCATTTAGTAGATAATTAATTTATTCGTAAATTTTCAGTATACAGCGCCACCATCTTGCGGTGAATTCTGTAAAAATATTTAAAATATAATTTACGGCAATAAGGAGAACTGTATTCTTATACAATACAAAATAATATGTTTGCCTTATAATGCTATTCATAATAATTTAAATATCTATACCTCAAATATGGAGAAGGTGGTGTGTTGGCCACATCACATTTTTTATTTATTATTGTTTATTCCTTCTTTGTTAAAACTGGATTGTATACAAGGTTGCCACCTCAAAGTTCTCACCAACCCGGACATTTTCAATTCTGACCCGGAGATTTCTCTGGTCTGATCCGGAGATTTCCTCATTTGACCCAGAGATTTTTAAAGGCCAACTTTTTTACTGTTTTTGCTCTTCCAGAAGGAAAATAGGATTATGGTTTCTTTGTTGTAACTGTCTATGATTCTGTTTGCCGGTCCCCACTATCAAATTTTGAACCAATGCACCAACTTTCATGGCAATTGTTTAGAAACTCTTTCTACAGAGACCAAGACGAAAATTGGAGTTCCGGGATCGATTCCATGAATTATCCTTTCCTTTTGATTTAAATGGGAAATCTGTAACCCATCGTGCAGGGCTATTTCCCTACCCACACTAAAATACATAAGAAAAATGATATCAGCACTGGATTTTCGCTATTCTCTGAGGAATGGAAATTCTAATTTTTGTCGTAGAATTTTCTTATCGATCGTATTTCTTTGAATTTTGCGTTAATAATTGCAATTCTGCAATTTTTATTCCCTCGTAAGAAGATTATTGTCATGGAGACGATTATTTCTCAACTGCTCTGGGGTATAATCTAGTACACAAATGCGTCATTTTTTCTCCTGAAGTCACGTAATCAACTGAATTTTTTATTCAAATGTAAGTATAGTACCTGATGATGTTACATAAAGTATGTAATGTGGGAAAAGAAAGAGTAGCTCATTGACTGTGAATTTGAAGTTTTAAAAGCCAATATAACCAATGGCTATGCCATCCATTTAATTAACAATTTAATGACAATATAAGTAATTAATTTGATATCTACTTTAGGAAAGTAGGCATCTTAAGTTCTGTTCGTTCATCTTGTTAACAGTTTAATACTCAGGAGCTATGTAATTTTTATAAGAATGTTAGGAGCAAATGTATTTAATTCCAAAATTAAAATAATAATGCAGGATTGAACAATACTTAGGGAGGAACAAATTTAATATATTGAACATACATACTCTCTTTAATGCTTAATGGTCAGTCTTACAATAAATGGTAAACAGTAAGTCCCCGACTTACATGGTTAATTCGTTCCAAAAATTTCCGTGTAAGTCGAAAACCATGTAAGTCGAACAATGTTTAAACCAATACCTTTTTTGAAACAACACAGTCAGCTGTGCAGTACTAGTGGCAATGTAAAGAGAACTTCTGTGGAAATGTACGGCAAACGCCATCTTTTGAGTAGCTGGTCAAGTAACCAAATACGCATGGCAGTTACACAAATTTGTCATTCACTTCATTGGATAATTAAAGTCGAAAAAAGTAGAGCTTATAAAAACAAAATGTTAAGAAAATGAAAATGTATTCATTACAATACATCATACTTAAGTAAAAATGTTAGTAATTGCAAGAAGAGTATTATATAGTACATAGTATATACGTATTTAAGCAGATTCTGCAGGTGACTATGGCATTACATCATTTGTCTCTGTTTTACGTATGTACTTGTCCAGTTATGTTTGTATAGTGGCTTCTTTCTTCTCATCATAAATAATTTAATAGCATGCAATTGTATCATTAACTGCTATAAATACCTTTGTTAACCGTCACGTCACCACTCTTACGTTTCTCAGCCATAATGAGGGCTTACACCTAGTTCCTTTATCATATTTGTTTTAATGCAATTACGAGATAACTTTCATGCACTTAAAAGCCCTTTCACAATAAAAAACAAATCTAACAAAAGCACTTCTGTCTGCTACGTTTCCTGCAGTGTACAAGTAATGCCATCTATCGAGCAGCTGTCCAACTAACTGTATATGCGCGGAAGTTCAATTACCCTCATCCGTGTATCTGCGGATCCGTGTAAGTCGGGGACTTACTGTAATTTTAACATTAAAATAAACACCCACAGGAAATATATGAATACATTCCACATAAATTACAACTTTCACATAAATTTTATAGGAAATGGCGAATAGGATTACTACGTGATTGTACATATCTTTTATCTTTTCTTAAAAGTATATTTTATGTTGCTTGTGGAACATTTTAACAGTTCATTTTGATCAGGTTGTTTTAGAAAATTCACAAACTCTTCAGAGGTCATGTTAAAATTCAATTCAGTACAATTTTCTGCTTTTACTAATTCTACTCTCATCCTATTTCTTTCATCCCTCCATACATTTTTCATAAGAGAAAAAACACTTTCCACAAAGGAATTGCTAACAGGAATACATAAAATTTGTGACAATAGGTTAGACATTTCAGTGAAATTACCGTATCTGCCTGAATAGAAGCCAACCCCGGATTTAAGCCGACTCCCCAAAAATTTCCACAATTTTTTGGCAAAAACGTAAATTTCGTAGATTTTATGCTGAAGTGTGCTGGGGATTCATGCGCATCTTAGAATACATTATTCGAGATCAAAGAAATGTGTGGGAAATGGTTTAATTGTTGACATTTTGAAATATTACTCCAATTAATAATTTTGCGTTGCTGAATAATGTTCCACATTCAGTGACAATAATTTCATTCATCTTCATTTTCACAAAGGTCAAATATAGTAACAGCGATCTCACCAAGAAATTTTTCATCTAACAATAAGTCTATTTCCAATGAAATTAGCATTTACATTGCCTTAAGAAATTGCATTTTTATAATTATACACGTTCCATGTAAAGTTTTACTGAAATTCAAACAGTTGAGCATTCACAGCCGTCAACGCATTTTGCGTAATCGTCAAGTTATGCAAGCGATCTCGCCAAGATATTTTTATATATACTCGTCGTAGGTCAAATATTTACTTTACGAAAAATATAGTACTATAATTTGAACGTGAAGGCAATGAGAGACTTCGAGATTTAACCATAACCCACATTTTCGTCGGACTCTCATTTAAGCCGAGGGGTGATTTTTTCATGATAGATTTTGACAAAAAACATCGGCTTGTATTCGGGCAGATACGGTATTCAGATTTTGCATCTTTATGCCTACAAAGTAGATTTGAAGAGCTGGACAAGGCTTACTTTCTTCTACAATGTTCATACGATCAGCAAAGGTTCGAGTTGAAAATGATACACTTAGTAAATCTTCATCACTTTTTGCCATTGTATAAGATGGGCAAATATTTTAAAAATTGTCAAAAAGCAACAAAATTTTAAAGAAACTTGCACAAAAAACTAGTATAATGGAAACCACAAAAGAAGAAACAAACTCTTATTAACACAATGCCGCATTCTCTAGCAGCTTGCTGCTGACCAAACACCCATTTGATTTCTAAGAGCTGCAGTGTGAAGTAACCACTGGATTATCGACTGTGTTATCGATAACGATAATTGATCCTGCAGAAACTTGAGTCTTGAAAACATTGCCACAAAAGCATTTTTCAAACACCCCAGTGGCTATTTCCTACGATGCATAATTCTCTCTCCACTGTGCATAGTGGTACATGGAGGTTAGTGGTTAGGTGTGTGACAGTGGTTCCAGCATGCACAAATAGTGAGTGCAACAGCTCAGAAATAGTCAATTTTGAGATGTCGCTACACAGAAGTAATGCAGCACTTTGTTCTGAGGTATTGATTTCGTTCATTCTTCATATTTTTTCTTATGATATCACATCTATACACCTCATTATAATTCATCCAGTTAAGACATTTGTTATTCACTTGAGTAACAACAGATGGGAAAAATTTACACGTAAGCGATGACAATAGCTTGAAGAGTAATCAGCAAGCATGATCCATTCTCTCATTTGGCCTTTCCCAGCTAGGAATGGTGATTCAGAGGGAGTTTGGAGATAGGCATGTCTCGTCCTGCATTACTGCGACACTGTTTCTGCACCAAGACGATCCAGCAATAGCCAATGTTTACGATTTTGTTTTCATTGAAATTTCATTGTACAGAGGTTGATTAAATTGTGGAGGCCAGGTTCAGCCTTCGCCCTACGGGATTTTTGTAGTTATGGCAGTTCGTTATAGGGAGGTTTCCGTTGTGCATTTTATGTTCCAGGGACAGGACCGAGAATGGAATTAGTTATGAGGAGGTTTTTGTTTTAGGGAGGTTTGTAAGATAGAGGTTTTACTTTATATGAATTGATCTTTTTCGGTCTTAATACATTTGTTTTTAACTGAGAAATATAATTATACTTTCATAATGTTTCCTCAGTAATATGACGTTTTATGGGTAGTAGGTAAGTACAGTATCCAGCATGCATGGGAACAGGGGTGTGTCATTAGATCAAATATTCTGTTAGATGGAGAAGTACCTTTGATCAAGCAATTTTGATCTACAATATCATGGAAATAATAATATCAACAGTAGACATGTTATAAATAATAAAGACCATGCATATAGCTATGTACAGTACTCACAAAATGAATAATCTGAAGATCATTATGTTGAGAATGCTGCGGTAGTAATACTATATTAACTTAACTTAAATTGTACTGCACTTATAGTAACCTGGACACAACTTGATTTAACTGTACTTATTCTAAAATTATACTATCTACTGTACTATTTACACAACACTATAAGGAATAAAGTTTTGGGTGTTTACTGCCCCTCAGGTGTTATAGGAGCTGACACAGCATCTGCTTCTTCCTGTGGTAGATCAGAAATATTAGATCTAGATGTTGATGGTGATACAAAACTCTCTTTGGAAACTATACTAGCTATCTCAGATGCTCCCCTCCGAAATGTACAAATATCAGTTTGTTTGAAACGTGTCTGATTTTTCTGAATAATCGTGTTTTGCAGAGCATGGCCAGATACGGCCATGCCTTTGCTACATTTTAATACAAACCACACATACAACAGTTTATCCAGTTGATCTAATTTAGGCTTGCGTAGGTTTTTACATTACTGCTACTCTCAGAAGTCAAACAAAACTAACAATTCTTTCTTTTGATGTTTTATGTCATGAATGGTTGATGGAGCAATATTGTACTGATTTACACCTCTCTCTCTCTCTTTTCTTTGCTATTTCCATTTTCAACACATTTTCTTTTCTTTTCTGTTCACTACATGGTGTAACATTTTAGAGAACATAGTCCAAGGGTGCACAAATAATTGAGTTATATAAACAAGAAATATTGCTAAGTTATCAAATCACAATGGTACCTATCCCACACTAAAAATGTGCCATTCGAGCAAGCGTGCCGCTAAATAGAGTGCCAGATAATCGAGAGTTTACTGTATATGCTTACTGTCTTTCCTGATGAAATTAGAATGTTGAAATGTCCCTTATAATATGTTTGATTATGTAAGATTGCTGATTTAAAATTTTTCTTTTGCAGGTTGCTGAAGAGATATGGGTTTGTGAAAAAGGTAAAGTGACTAAATGGGAAGGAGACATTCTGTCATATAAGTCCCATTTGAAGGCTAAGATTGCTTCAGAAAATAGTGCCCAAGAAAGACGGGGTTCAAATAAATAGGAAATTCTGTCATTGTTTGTATCCCAGAGTATGTGAAGTTTGATGTAGAGGAGCACAGTGGACAGTAAATGAGTGATATGATTGTTCTAGCTGAATTATGTCACATCACAATCGCGGCAGAGTGCCTCTAATGCCATTTTGGCAAAAGTCAGAGAGTCAAGCATTTTGTAGCAAATGCATTTGGCTCTAGATGAGATTTGTCCACAATTGAGTAGATGTTGACATTCATCCTGGTATAATTTATGGTCATTTAGATTTTAAGGTATTGAAGTTATATGATTGCAGTTGTCTTCCCCTGGCATTTGACAATTTGGAGATTTGATGAAAGCTTTCATTTTTCTGTGATTTCTAAAATCAAAGAGCCCTCAAAATGACATATGAGAGAAAGGAATGGTAACCAAACTTTGTTTTTAAGTTATTGTAAAATAAAGCTGAAATTGATTTTACCATTTCTTTTCATTTTGTAACCATGCTGTAGCAGTTATTTGCCTTGATTTTTGCATGGTATCAGTTTAATTGGAATGGATTTGTAATTTTTAAATATTTTCTCAGAGTTGGTTTTAAAAATAAGTTATCTACTTGAGTAATGGCTGAAATCTAATTGATGATAGAGTTGACTTGTGTGGCTAAAGCAGTGGTTCTTATACAATTACCAGTCACGCTGGCTCATGTCCTCCAATACTTCACTTAAATAATTGATCAAATAAATACATGTTAAATAAGTAAATGTATTTTTAAGTTTTCAATACATTAGAATTGAGCAGGTATTTAGGAGTAATGGTATATTTGGAAATAGGCAGCCATAGAAGACCTTAGATAACCCACTCAAAATGGCTTGGTGACCCAATGTTGGGTCGTGACCCAGGGATTAAGAGCCACTGATCTCAAGGATGGTTGACTGAAAGTATCAGTCATTGGTTAATTATCAATACAGCTACATTGTAGCCATGAATTTATTGTTTGAGTCTACTTTTACAGAGACATGAGTCATCTAAATCATTAATTATCTACTGAATTATTTTCATTTTGATTTGATAGTCTTGGACCATTAAATTATCACCATGGAAATCTCTCTTTGTTGTTGTGGATTCATTTTGATCATTATGTTAGGAGGATAGTAGGTTACACCATTGCCAATGTGAGGGTTTAAAGAATTTCCATTTCTGTATAACTTGATGTTTATCAGATACCTTTAAGAATTTCCTTTTTCCTTTAAATGTCTTTCTTTCTTGAGTGGCAATAAACATTTTTATTCTTGCATATGAAAATTCAAAGTCTTCTGTAGACTTAACATCAGTCAAAACCCAGCATGGTGTCCTTTTTATTGGGACACCTGTTAACCTGTTTTCATGTTGGATATTTGGTTTCCACATTTTTGAAGCTGAAATTTACAGTGAGAGAATGTTTTCATGGCATATTTTCTGCCATCAGTTTTATGAGAACTTGGATTTTGAGTAATAGAATTTTTTTAAGAATTTTATATCTCTTTACTGGAACTCAAAAATCTCTCGACGCCATTATTTAAGTATTAAAAAATATAAAATTTTAAAACTCAATTTTTTAATATGAATTTCTTTTAATTAAAAAAATATAGGAGTAAATTTGAAATGAAGAAATCAGCAGCCTGTGTTTAAAGCCAGAGTGACCACAGACTTTTTTCTAGCTTCCTTACATTTATCAATACTGTTTCTTCAAAGAAGATTTAAGAGAAAGGCAACTCAAGAAACATACAGCACACTTCTTTCATGTAAATTATTTGAAAAATCAACCATAGCCAATCATCCAAAAAAATAGGACATTCAGTCACCCTAGACAACTTTTACTTAATGAAATAGGTGAAATAAAGCCTAAATTCTTTAACAATAAGTTTTTTGGCTGTAATTATCTTTTACATTTCAACGGAAAAGCAAGCATGTTAACGTTAATGAGTTTTATAATATGAATAAAGTGAGAAAAAATCACTTGGTATAAGTTCCACTTTATTGACCGGTTTCGACTAATATCTAGTTATCATCAGGTACAAAATCAAGAAGAAATGCAAATACAGGCAACGCCCGAGATTTGACCTTTTGACATTTGACTAACTCAAGAATTCGACCGTTATACATTATAACCCCAACTCGACTTTCGACTGGTGGAAGCTCACCTATTTGACCGAGCCAATTGGTCGAATTTGGTATAATTACATAAGTTCCTGTGATTCTATTAAAAAAATCAATCTAATTTCCATGAAACAAAAAGGAATGTTTTTAGGATGTATTTATAAAAGCATCTACCTATGAATTTTCAGTGAGGCTACTTCTAATGTTTAACATTAGACCACCAGGACCGGAAGTCCTATCAGCAGTTTAAACTTCCGGTTACGTTGGTGTAATGGTGAGCGTATCTGATGTCGAATGCAAAGTTCAGCGGTTCAAAACTCAAGATAATTTTTAAACATTTTTTTCGCTTAAAATGTATATAGTATTTATCTAGAATCTTTTCTTAATTAACTTTGCTTATATAAAGTGACATTTTCAGTGATGTATTTCTCTAGAAAATAGTTTTTCATAAAGTTGCATAATATGCGTTTAGTAGCAAAAGCGCTCTTTGAATTTCAATGAATTTAATGAATTTAAAACTTTGACCGTGTAAAATGTAAACATCGTGGTAATAAGATAGTACACAGCTTTAACCTTCGAATAAAACAAAGTCATTTACCGCTCATTTACGTATTCAAGTGAATGATGGAAGAAAATCGTGCTTTGGAAAATTGGAAATTATGTGTAAGGTTATGGGAAAACAATTATTGAATTAAGCTCTTCCTGGACATATAGCATATGTTACCACAAGGTAACATTATATACCTATGCGACGTTTCGCGACGATATCTTCAAACATAAAACAGTAATAAAAAACAGCAAGGACACAATCAAAAGAAAATGAATGCATAAAGGATCAAACAATATTAATTCTTTTGCCAAAAGTCAAAAAAGTAAATGGAGAACATTTAAGAATCACAGAGTGACCGGAAGTCGAGGTTAATTTGAAACGCGAATCTAGTTTAGCGAAACATCTCCGTTAAAACATAAGTATTGTATATACAATTTGATGCAAAGTTTACATCGAATCCAATTTCATTAACACGTTCATTGCGGAAAAAATAATAGGCACATTCCCGTGTACGGATGATATTTTTTTCGGAGAAATTCACCATGACTTCGTGTTTTAGGTTAAAATATTATGTTATTTAAGAAATAAATTGAAATTTCTTTAAATATTAATTATTTAACTGGTACATCTTATGATGTAGTCCGCATGCGGGGTTGGCCAAAGGTAGGCAAACCCGCAACACATTTCGGCGACGCGTAACGATATTGGACCTTTCATGGCATCTTCAGAACTATATGATGAATTTAATCCTTACATTTTGAAGAGAAAACGCACGAGGATGTCATATTATACCACCCGACCCGCGTATAGTCCCAAGATTGGCTAACTCTATTATTACATCTAAAATATCGCCAAAAAATTTATTCCAAATTTCTTTTTTTCAGTTTGTAAACTTGGAGAAAAAGTCTAGCTCACATAATTATTGATCTTTTTAAATGTATGGATTATTTTTCAATAAATAATAACTAATAGATAATTTTAAATAATGTTATAATAACACAATTCACTTTCAAAATAATTTATTGATTATAAAATGTTATTAAATCTTTGTTTTTACGATTGCTTTTATCATATTTTTTATAATTAACATTATTTACAATTACAATAATTGTTTCCATTCAGAATAATACATACAAAATTTTCAATTTACAATAAAACTGTCTGTTTACATTGCAAAGATTTAAATTCACATTAGTGGCAACTATTTGCAATACAAGCCTACTATTTACAGTAAAAAGTGTGCAACGAAAGTCACTATTTACAGTACGTAAATGTTTCCATTTCCAATAGAAACTACAATTTATGCTATATGCTATTTAAAATGAAGCCCGCTATTAACAATAAAAATTTCTAATTGCAATAGAAACTACTATTTACACTACATATATGTTTCTATTTACAATAAGTATTTACAATGGAATATTAATATATTCCATTTTTATATACAAACAAACATAACCAATTGTTTCCAGAAATAACATTGAAGTAAGGTGCACCAATAGAAAAATTTAATTACCAAAATAATTATAAATTTATTCTATTGGTTCATTATTCTTCAATGGTATTCCTGGAAACAATTGGTCAAACAAAACCCTGGCTCACCTTCACAATCCCAGCAGTAAGTGGTTACAACCTTTCTTACTTTATTACCCGAACACACCCTGCAAGGTTTTTGTGGTAAAGATTGGGGTAGGTCCAATTGGATAGGTGAAGGTGGTTGTAAATCGCGGAAAACATGTGGAGGGGATCCGGGGGAAGGGACATCTGGCGGACATGTGTGGGTCCTTGCAAGAGGTGTTTCGGGCTCTAAAGAAACAAAATCTGTATCTCTTACCATGGGTCCCAAACATCCTCCCCATATTCCTCGAGGAGCTGGCATACTTTCTCGGAAGAAAGATCCGAAATAAGGAATCGCTCCTCTATTTTCCGCCTCTTTGACGGTGGGGCGTCCGAAATAAAATTCTCCGTTGAACTAACAAGTTTACAAAACTTAAACTTAGAAATTATTTATTAAAATAATGAAACATACCGGAAGAAGGGACATTCTGCGCATAGGACGTCGAAGGTTACGAATCCATATTCATTATTTAGGTACCTATATACGACTGAAAAAAGATATTTGATTCTATATAAAAATCTTCGCTACTATATTGTAAAGGTAAATAATAATAACAAAACACACAAGCGAATAACTCTTACTCGATACTCTTCGATCGGACAATCAAACGAACGGTCGACGTAAAAAAGGACCAAAAATCCGAAATTCTGAAAATAAAAATAATTTATGTTTTAAAAAATGACTAAATTGAAACATTCAAACAACAAAAACAACAAGCAAATAACACTTACTCGATCAACTATGATCGTACGATCGAGCGAAAGTTCACGCGAAAAGAACGTCGTTCAAAGGTCTGAAATTAAAAAACAATTATTTTATCTTTCCAAAAGTGACTAACATGTTTAATTTAAACAATGAAATACATTAAAAACAATATACATAAGAAAAAATAAGGCTTACCTGCAAAATCTTCAAAAAAACCAAAATCTGCTTTTCTCCACAACGGAAAACACGGCACAAAAACGACGCACACGCTTCGAAAGATAGAGAGACAATGAGTCTAAAGCTTCCTACGGACCTCCTCTCATGGTCAAATCCCAGGCGCGGAAGGAAAAAAACGACGGAGAAAGGGAAGCGAGAGCGAACATCTTAAGATGTAGCCCGTATGCAGGGTTGGCCGGGAGTACATCTTAAGATGTAGTCCGCATGGAACGTGTTAAAGTTGCATTTGAATCAGTTTTCCATAGCAATGATTCTTTGGGAATTATTTACAGTTAATTGGTTTTTTAGGTTTCTGTCTAATATCTTCTTAAAAATCTCGTTATTGGTATTCGTCATGAGGGCAAATGTTGTAGAAAATAATATTTCATCCAAGTATTGTCAGAAGTCTCGGAAAAAATAAGTTTTGGGAAAAAGTCGGAAAAAGTAGTTTTGGAAAAGTCTCGGAAAAAGTAGTTTTAGAAAAAAGTCTCGGTAAAAATGGGTTTTGGGAAAAAGTCTCAGAAAAAGGAGTTTTAGAAAAAAGTCTCCGTAAAAATAAGTCTTGGAAAAAGGGAGTTTTGGGAAAAATTCTCGGAAAAAACAAGTTTTGTGAAAAAGTCTCGGAAAAAAGAAGTTTCGAAAGCAAGTCTTGGAAAAAATGAGTTTATTGAAAAAGTCTCAGAAAAAAGAAGTTTTTGAACAAAGTTACGAATAAATTTTGATTTGGAATAGTCTCAGAAAAAACAATTTTTGTAAGCGTCTGAAAAAAGTTCTGGGAAAAATTCTCGGAAAAAAGGTTTGGAATAAGGCTTGGAAAAAACATGTTTTGGGAAAAAGTCTCGGTAAAAAGTTCTGTGAATAAGTCTCGGAAAAAAGATTTTGTGAAAAGGTCTGGGAAAACGAAAGTTTTGGGAAAAATTCTCCAAGGAAAGAAATTTTGGGAAAAAGTCTGGTAGTCTGTGCGGTACACTGAAAAACCCTGCACTTTTTGATTAGAATATGCCACTTGGTGTGCGGATAGGTATGTGCAAAAGTAAATTTTTCAGATAGGGAGCCACCTCAAATTCCGTGTAGAACACCATAATGGCGGCCATTGAAGATGGCGGCGGAGGCTTTATTAAAATCGTTAATATTTCCGATATCTTTCATCCGATTATAATTTTAGTTTTTTTATCTGAAAGCTTGTAAGTTATGTTATATTTTTTTACAATTAGAATGTTTTCTGTAAACCTTACAGTTTTCCCGGAAATTGCAGAAAACTGAAAATTTCTCAATTTATCTCAGTTTTTTGTTTCATTACTTACATATAACGCAAAATTCCACTTTTTTGTGTTATAACAAAGGAAAAGAAAATTCTTTAAGCTTTTCATTGATACCACCTGTGCGCTGCTACCATGAAAACTGCCGCGGTAATTAAAGGAAAACCAGCGGAAGAGCGTATTTCTGGACTTGGGCAAGAGCCACCTACACAAACTAGGTTGTCATTCTTAAGGTCATAATACTAGGAATTTATTCATTCTTAAATACTCTGTTACTAATATGTTTAGTGGATTTTAAAAACCATTATCTATGGTCTGTACCAAACTTAATGATCGCTGGGAGGCGGGGTTAAAATGTGTGGAAAGGGAACCTTGTTGCCGAATCAGTCCACAAACGTGGACCAATTATAGTGCTTCGCAAGTGGACAGAGTCGCTGGATGGATAAGACTTTGTAGGAGTGGGATCAGATACGGGAATTATGAAAATGTTGAAAACTTTAACATTTAAAGCTACATAAAATGAAATTACGAGTATTTACGTTTGGTAATATTATCTTATTGTTAGTAACTACGAATATATTACTTCCTACGTTATCTTTCATAAGTAGATATAAAATATTTTCCACGTTATAGTGTACCTATTTTATATGATTGTCATTTAAACAATATCGAATATTCTCTGCTTAAATGACAGATAAGAGAAAAGGATGTTATATTTTACATTTTTGAGAATACGTAGAAAAAAAGTTAGCAGGAAGATGAGACTATTTGGTATGCGAATGGCAAATGTCGGAGCAGGTAGTATAATAAACACAAGGAGGGAAGGACGAGGGAAAAGAATGGTGTGGGATTTCTAAGGGACCACATGTATAACCACAACATATGTTCCGTTCTCACAGTTATTTGCTTCTGCTTTCAAGCAGCTGTTAAGTATATAACGGTAGAACTGCATAGAACCATCTCGTAACATTTCAGCCAGATGAAAATACTGCCATATTTTCCGTATCCTATCTCGTATTGCCGAAAATACAGAAATTTTAGCCATAGGCTGTAAAAATGCAGCATTCTAAAAGTTTAGGTCAAAATCTTATTGAACTATTAATTTAAAAAAAACAAGTAGTACAATATGCATCATGAAAGGGAAGAGGGTGCGAAGTAGGAATAAATACGCAATATTTAATTTCATCTATTTATTTTTATTATTAACAATCAACTCTATATAATTACATATAGTTAATAGATCACACCAAGAAGAAGAGCAAAATATTCTTAAAGGTAGCAGTTGGATTACAGAAGAATAACATTTCGAGTATTTTCTTACTTCTGTTGTTACTAATATTATAATATAACAAATACATTACACAAATTAAAGCAAACACATAAGTTAATAATTATCATATTATTAGGAAATCATGATTGGATAAAGGAATAAAAATAACGCTTCTCATTGAGTAAGTAGTTTTACTTATTCCAAAGACAATAAACCATTACATATTATATACACTGATTCAGAGTAAACGTTTGCATTAATATGGGAATATTAAAGAAATTCAAAGTAGTAAAATTACTTAATATATTTAAAACTGCAAACAAATTGAACATTTTTACAGGGAAAAACCAGTAAGGCAAAAACCCCATTTGCAGAAAAACGGCCACAAGACGAGGGATGTGAAAAAACTGCGAAACCTACTGAGGTAAACTAAGATATAGAGAGCTGTAAAAGATGCAGTGATTAGAAAACATAACAGTAAACACGATTAAATTGTGCACATAAATAGTAAGATCAACACTAGAATAAAATAACCGTTTTTGTCAGCATATTATTATTGCTGAATTTCATAAAAAGAAGAAAGTAATATAACTGCCTGAAAAACATATGACATTAGATTAATCATAGCCACATCAATGTCACTATTGAAATATAATGATAGGTAGAGAGACAGAGTGAATTAAAAATAGAGTAGCTACATATAAAATTTAGGTTATTTGTAAATAGATGAAGTAAAAATAAGAGAAGCAATTTTAGGATATAAAATAAACAGAAATGGAATTATATACTAAGCATGAACAGTAAGTAATAAAATAAAGTGGAAATGCATAATAATGAGAAAAGTTAAGACAAAAATACCTTTGAAATAATCACTTATCTTCACTTGCCTTAAAGTTATTTAAATCCATCACTTTCATGTACACACAGGCACTAACCTGCCACTATACAAATATATTGCAATTTAAACTTTAATAAGCTAAGTCCTTATAAAGAAGAAGAAGCACTTACATGCTTTGAGCATGAAATATAAAAACTATAGCACTAAAAAGGGAAAAGCACTGTGGGATAGAGGGAGAAACACATTCACACTTCAGGGATTTCAAGTAGACACTGACCCTATACAAATAAATTACAATTTACACTTTAATAAGGATAATAGGGATAACCACATTTGGTAGAAAAGGCACTGAATAAGTAAACCATTATAAGCTGAAGCGCACACATGATTTGAGTATGAAATGGCAAGACTATCACTAAAAATGGGAGTAAAAGCACTGTGGGATAGATGGATGAACACACACTACAGGGATTTTCAGACACATGCAAATAAATGTATGCACATTTGAAGCGTAGGGATTACAGCAAGCCATGGAAGAATTCAAAACTGCACATAAGAGATAACTAAGGCATGTAACAGAATCATATACTTTTCTTGCAGAAAAGAATGAAATTTTTTTTAAATGAAAGACTTTTCACCATATAAAATTAATATGTCTTAATTAATTGATGAAAGTTTTAGTTATATCATTACAGATTATTTTTATTATTAGCATTGCCTTAACATAACTTATGAATTAATAGTTATAATCAAACTTAAGTATGAACATTGGTTGGAATTAACTGGTTCTGCAAAAAAGAGAGGAATAGCAGAATGAATTGCAAAACACTCATTTAATAGTGTGGTAATGTAATACTCCAAAATACTTACATTGTGGAAATTAATTAGCAGCTGGAAATTTGGGCAAAGGCACCATGGAGGAACTGATCAACTTGGCATAGACTGAAAATTTAACTTATTAATAAGAAGTCAAGAGGAAATTATAACTCATCATTCACCTTACCTTCTTACCTATTAAAACATTAAGATATATTTAAATCAGGAGACAAATTGTTGACTGATTGACAGTGTTCAATTGAAGCTGTTCAAAAAAAGAGATATTTGTATGAGTAAATGGCAAAACAATACAGCATATTAGTAATTATCTAATTTTACACTTAATTTTTTAAACAAAGAGTAATTATTCAATCAATACCTACCTTCCTTAGTATTTAAACAGAATGAAACAAATATAAATAATTTCTATAATTTTTATTATTTTTATAGTTACCTTCTACAAAGGTGAAACTCCTAATTCTTCCAGTTCAACGTTATCTTCGCTAATATTGACATCACTGCTAGTATTCGAATCCGAACTTGAGGTCAATGCTATTATAATTTCTTGAATTCCCTCTTCCAATATTCCTTCTTTAATCCAAGCCTCCTCGATAACTTTCTTTGTGTGTTCTACTACGGTTTTCCTGAGAATACTTCTCGTTGGTTATTCTTCTGACTGTAGCCGTTCCCAAGTTAAGGGCAGCAGCTGATCTTTTTACAGCCTTCGAAATAGCAAGTAACGATCCACCGTTACTTTTCTCCCTCTCGAAGTAATTTCGTACACTTAAAACTAAATTCCGCGCGGAACTCTGAAGAACACGTCTCACAGACTTTCGCTCAGACATCTCTCACACAATAAACCCTACCGCCTCCACCAAAATCTGCTACGCAACTAGAAAGGGTCCCTGAGCAGAAACCAAAGAGGCGGCAACGCCGGATGCCTCTGATTAGTTGACGAAGGGTACGCCCTCATATTTGGACACCATCTTAGCGATCATTAAGTTTGGTACGTAGTATAAGTAAGAAATCAGCAGCTGTCAAATATGGTGGCAGTTGTTCAAAGATGGCGACCAGACGGTTTTTTACATTTTTTAGAACTATATTTACTTTTTTTTACAAAGTTTATCCTTAATCTTAAGATATTCCAGAAAATGCAGAACACTGTCATTGCTGTAATATCATTGTGAGTTGCCTGTGGTCATTGTATATCTCTGACTTCACAGTCAGGGAGAGGAAACACTATGAGTGACGATACACGAACATTTAAATTAATACCACATAATACTACTAAATTTATACCACAATACTATTGCAAAATAAGGAAGTTAATCAATCACCATAAATAATTTTAAGCCTGGAAGTAGATATAATGAAAATCCCTGCCTCTGTTTTCAGTGTGCTAAGGTAAGTTATCATCCTCATCTTCGGCTTCAGCACTGCATTAAATAAGGGCAAATGATTAAAATCATTCTAAAGTGTATAAACTTAAGTAAACCGTGTGTTTTCAAATGTTTTCTTTAAAAGTAAAGAATACTTTGTTATAATTGCCTTTTGTTGCAGCAGTTTTGAGCGCAGTTTGTGCAAAGAAGTGTGCATGTCACCTGTGCCTTCCGACAGGAGCATCTTGTTTGGCAGCCAGTGGAGCAGCCACACTTCACTAGTTCTCTGCACGTATCCCAAATCGGAGGTAGAGATGACCAGACAGGTTGCCACTCTCTATTGATAATGGTCCAGGCCCATCCATTTGGACTTGGTACTGGGTCGTTCACTGAGCAGGCACGGCCCCAAACTTGACCTGCTTCATATGTGGCGCGAAGAGAATGCTGCTCCAACGCCGCTGATGTGGGTGGCAAGTTATTCAAAGTAGGACTCTTAGATGTGAAGAGAACTTTTTGCACTTCATTCAGGGAATACTCTTCGCCACCTTTGTAGTATAGGAGAACTACATACTTCTCTAATACTTGAAATAACTCATCAGGAATGGAGGGTAGAGGACGAGAAATAGCTTCAAAAGCAGCTGTAACTTCAGGGAAGGATTTCTATAAATGTCATGCACTCATTTTTCCTTTCAACTCTGGACCTGCAAGCATCCACCTCCTTAACATTGCAGGATCTTGCAGCAAGACGACAGCGCCACCATTCCTTTTATGACTGCATTGTGCTGTTCGTGTGCTTGGTCGACAGCTATAGCAGAGAACGGACTGTTTGTCTTACGAATTGCAAACTGCCCATTACAGAAACACCTGTGAACACTGGGTGCTTTCTGTTCCAGTTCCTCCAAATCTTTTATGTGGACGGATAACCAGCATGCATCATTCTGGTGGTCAAGCAAGAAAAACCAAGGCATCATGTTTTTCAGGGATTGCCGGAAGAGTTCTTATTTCCCTTCCCTAACGGATCGAACAAAAGAGAGAAGAAGGATCTCAAGGTTGAGAACCAGAAACCAAAATCTAAATGTGGCATGGAAAGCAGCCCAGGTGAGATCTAAAGGGCCATCCTTTCCATCAGTGGCACAAGATCTAGCCACTCTCTTTCATTTTTCCATTCCAGACCTATGACAGAAGGTAACATTTCGTCATAAATGAGCTCACAGGCTGTTGGCGCAGATGGCTGCTTGGTGTGAAGGGTTACTGCCTTTACAACACCGTAACTGCCAGGAAGCTGAGGAACTGTACGACTCCTTTGGCTAACATGGTAGAAATTAGTAAGAAAGTTTCGAGGATCTCCCGTCTGGCCTTCGACAGGTATTTGAAACAAGGAAATACCTTTTCCATGGAAAGATGACTGTCCTGTGGTGCTGCTATAGTTGCCTTAAGAAACTGCATTTTTATAATTATACACGTTCCATGCATGGAGCCTACATAGAGGAGATCCCACTTCAGCTCTAAAGGGGGCGTATTTTGTTGCCAATTTAGTCGCAGCGTATTAGTTCCAGCTTGGCGGCGCAGGTGTTCTTAGGTTTGCTACAAATTGGGTAGTTTACACGTGGTCTTACGGCTAATCGTTGTATCTATTTCGTTTGTGTGAAATTTTCTCCATCTGCGGTGGAATATTTTATTACAAAATGATGCGAAATTCAAAGTGTTGCTTTGTGCCTGGCTGTTCGACAGGTTATAGCAAAACAGTACGAGTGAACAAGATTTTGGGAGTGAAGAACACAAGTGTTTTCAAGGCAAGGGTAAGTACACATTAGTCAGTAAATATAAATTTATTTAATGTAGAAAGGATATTAATTGAATTGATATTGTCATATTGAAATCGTTTGCTTTCAGGATGAAGCTCAGCTTCAGAAATGGAGGAGGATTATACCCTGCAAAGATCAAGTTTTCAGCGCAACGGACGTTGTCTGTGGGCTGCACTTTGCCGAGGAGGATATCATCAGGTATTACGAAACTATGATGCCTGATGGAAGCATCGAGAGAATAGAAAGAGGAAGGCTCCTTTTAAGACCTGATGCGTTCCCAACAATATTTCCTAATTTACTGAAATATTTTGGGAAGGTGCCAAAAAAGCGGAAGCCTCCATTGGATAGAAATCGTGGAGAAGCTTTGACTCCAGGATTTGATAGGCCTCCCAGCCCAGATATTGGAAGCATAAGTGGAATAGATAACTTAGCGCTTTTGGCTGAGGTTGCTGCAGAAATTAATCCTGTGATACCCGAGATGTTTACGGAAGAGGTCTTCGATGCAACTTCCTTGAGGGAAACGTTCAAGAGTGTCCATTTACCTAGTCTAAACTGGACTTCAGCTCTCGTTGGGAGCAATGTGGTTTTTCTGTCATTAGGGAGCAACTTTATGGCTGAAAAAACACTAGTTGTGGCTGATGACCTGCAACTTAAGGTGAATCATGAAATTCAATTGTATTTATATAATTATGCTCTCTTTTTTAGCCAAGCATCATATTATAGTTTGTTGATGTGAAATAATACATGGATTTATTAAGATTGTGTAAAGATATATTGGGTTTATTATGATTACGTGTAATTCTATTGTTCGCATTTGGCTAACCGTGAACCTACTTACGATTGGCAGGTCATATTTAGGAGTATGGAGGTTAATATTGATGGTTTAAAACCCATTAAGGACCAGCAGAATTTATTGGATGTGATTGGCTACATCGATAAACTTAAGTTATGCGAAGGGATACCTGGACCTATGAGGTGATGTATATCTACACTTATAACAAAATCATACTGTTTGTATGTATTATATATTATAGTACAAAAGATACCATCCAACATTTACTTAACTTGTGTATTATTTAATTTATTCAGTAGCCTTTTTATTGATTTACTAAGTAATATATTTATCGATTTATTTATTGATTTTTCTTAGTAATGTATTGCTTTATTCAGTCATTAGTCTGGAGGAGGCTTGAATGCACGGCATTTCTGCTAAGTTTTTTAAATGTATATGTATCTACTTTAATTGCATTAATTTATTTTATATGTGCTTAGTTTTCACTATAGTTTTTAATGTTCTGAAAAGATATTTTTAGTAATCATCTTTCTTTCTTTTCAGGAGCTGGGCAAATGGAATATTGATCAACTTTATTTGCACTTATTTATTTTATATTATTGTTCATCATTGAATTGGTTTTTTAAGTAATTCTCTTCCTTTATTTTCAGGTGCTGGTTAATTGTGTATCTTAGTTTGGTTAGCTACCTTCTATTTTCCTTTGCAGGTTTTTTAACCCCCCTTCCTTTGTGGGTTTTTCTAGAGAATCCTTAAGGTTCTATAGCTTTTTCCCACACACAATCTTTATTAAATAAACTTTTTTAATACAAACATAAAATGCCATTGTGTTCTTATTTTATATTCCCGTTTTCCTTTTACTATAAAATATCTCATTGGATTACCAAAACAAATATGACGTTCCTATTTAATGACAATATAACTGCATAGCATTTCGAAATGTCAAATTTCTGACAAAATACCTTATGGACATGTTACGAAATTTAACTAATCGTCAGCTTAAGAAAAAATGCATCAATATATTACATGACGGTGTAATACTTATTTCGTCTCGAATGTTTGCCTGTATTTTGTAATAATATTGTCATTTCGTATTATAATAAAATACTGAATGTCGCACATATATTTACCATAAGTAAAATTAGATATACTGATTATATTTTTGGATATTGCTATGTACACGTGGAGCCGAACCGAAGTAAAAGGCACTCGATTTCCAGATACCGTGGATATTGAAAAAGTCCAAATTTTACCTCCACCTATCTATCCTCTATACAGTGAATTCCATAGTCGACCAAAGCCACAATAAATTTATCGAATATGGATTAAGCGAAATACTGAACATCAGAACAACCATTCCGTCCTGTAATTATACCCTAAACGAGGTTTTTTCCGGCGGAATTCTAATTCATATAACATACTCGGTACTTCGTAAAAACAAATAGTTTATATTCATAGATTGATTTACAAACCTAAATTACCAATACCATCTTACGTAACAAACTATTATCGCAAATAGAAACACGAAAATTACATGTGTTTCATACCTACGCCCATAACTTCAGCAAACCTACCGATCGCAGCGCTGCGTGTGATGACTTTGGCAACTAAAACTTGAGCGACCAAACTGGCAACAGTTTCGGACCCGGAGTGGAGTTTCCACGGGATAGGCTCCATGGTTCCATGTCAAGTTTTTCCGAAATCCAAACATTTGAGCGTTCAATTCCGTCAACGCATTTTGCGTTATCGTCTATTTACGCAAGCGATCTCGCCAATATATTCTTTCATCCAAGTCTATTTCCAATGAAATTAGCATATACATTGCCTTCAGAAACTGCATTTTAATAATTATACACGTTCATGTCAAGTTTTACTGAAATTCAAGCTGAAAATTTTAACAGTGTTAGGAAATAATGTCCCGGTGGTCCACGGTTTAGATATATTTCTAAATGCGCTATCAAGCTGAAATTTGTTTTACCTGTAGAATTCACCAAATAATGAAAACGGGAATATAGAAATTTGAAAATTTTTATTCGTTCGGCCGTAATAAATTCTCAAATGTTTAACAAATTGACTAATGTTTATGTACTTTCTGTAGATCCAGGAAGCTGAAAATTTTAACAGAGTTAGCAAATAATGTCCCGGTTGGAAATAACATTCAAAATTTTAGAAATATTTGTTGCTGTGGCTGTTAAAAATTAAAAAATTTAAACAATGAAATTCATATAAATGCACTCTTAGAGGTGCTGCATGGATGAAATTTCGCATAAATGTGAGGTATTCGTAACAAATGATAAAAAGGGGTTGTTTTTACCCCAATATTTTCGAAACAGAAAAACATGAATTCGGAGTCGAGATGCGAACTTATGCATTGAAAGTAATTTTCAGGCTTTTATTTTTACTTTCAGGTGAGAGAAAATGATTGCAGAATGCAAGCACACATTTACTTGTCATTCTATAAGCACTCTTCTTACAGTGGATATATATAGGAGGATACTAATGTCTGGACCAAACTACAAAAGATGGAGAGCTGAAATTTTCAGTAACTGTAGATGGCACGGAGAAACCGCCAGAAAAATTGAGATCTCATACCTTAGTGTCATGGGTTCGACTCCAGAAATTCCTTAATTTCCATTTTTTCCATAGGAAAAGCATTGCAGCATTTTTGAAAATTAATAAATTAATGTTAAACTACACCTAATGAAGGAAATCCGATATTGATATAATCCTCATTTTTGGGGCTGTTTTTCTGCATTATTGCCCCATTCGAGAACAAAAAAGGCGATGCAGCTGCATAGGACCCAGAGACTTGAAATTTGGCACGGTTATAGAAATTTCATTGCAACATAAGAAAAAATTACAAAATTACAAAAATTCTAATTTTTAATGTGTGGTGTTGCCCTTTTTCGGCCCCATACGAGTGTGATAATTATAAGGCACTTCTTAATGAGATACAAACTTGAAATTTGGCAGAATTATGGGTTTTTAGTTACAACAGATGGAAAAAATCTGAGACTGTAATAATTCTTAATGTTAGGGGCTGTTTTGCTCCATTATTGCTCCATTCGAGGATTAAAATTATAAGGCACTTCTAAATGAGCAACAAACTCCAAATTTGACATGGTTATATCATTATGTACAACATCGCTTGGGAATAATTTGAAAATGCTTGCAGAATGCAAGCACATAACAACTAATATATATATATCATGTGTAAGAAGCGTCTATATATTATAGATATATAGGAGGATACAAAATTACGAGGCACATCCAGATATGCCAGAAACTTGAAATTTGGTAGGATTATAGGGTTTTGGTCACAACCGAAGCAAAAAATCCGAAACTGCCGAAATTCCTATTTTGAAGGGCTATTTTGGCCCCGTTTTGCCCCATTTTTTGCCCATAAGAATACATGTAAATTGGTGTAGAGGTTTTTATATTTGCATTTTAAAATTACTTCCCGTCAAGATACGAACTTGAGGCTTAAACTATCGGATATGATATAAATTGTAGTTTCTTATTTTTGAAGACGGAATTGAAATCCGAGTAGAATTAACGTAAATTTATAGTTTTTATCGCAAAAAAGTGGTAATTTTTCTGAGTCTAACAATAGGCTTCCTAGGCAACAGTCTTAATGCTTTCATATGGGTAAGCTTTTAATGGGAATCAGAGGCTTATATTTTAATGCCTTTAATGTTAAACTATGCCTAATGGAGGAAATCCTATATTGTAATAATCCTCATTTTTGGAGCTCTTTTGCCCCAGTATTGCTCCATATGAGAACAGCATTATAGAAATTTCATTGGAACCGAAGATAAAATTAAAAAATCGCAGAAATTCAAATTTTTGGGTGCGGTTTTGCCCCATTTCTACCCAATAAGAGTGTGAACATTATAAGGCACTTCGTAATGAGATACAAGCTGGAAAATTGGCAGAATTATGGGTTTTTAGTTCCCACAGGAGGAAATCCGATATTGTAAAAATTCATAACGTTATGGCTGTTTTGCCCCATTATTGCCCCATACGAGGAATAAAATTACAAGGCACCTCTAAATGATCTACAAACCTGAAATTTGACACCCTTAAATGATTTTTTTTAGTCGACAGGGAGTATTTCGAAATTGGAAAAATCCTAAAATTTAAAAATGCTTCTTCATTATATACTGATGGGCCTTACCCAGTATATAAGAGCATACAAATTTCCAGCGCAAACTACAATAGTTTGAGAGCAGAAAGTTAATACATAATTGAATCAAAAATATAATCAGAGGAAAAATTGCAACAATATGTATTTTCTTGGCCGTTAAAAACTATAAACTATTTACTAGCATTTTATGGTTTAGGTATTTCTAAATGAGCTATGAAGCTGAAATTATTTCCATTGATAGAATTTGCCATATAATGAAAACGGGTTTTTAGAAATTTGTAAATTTTTATTCGTTCGACTGTAATAATCTCTTAAATGTTAAATAAACTGACTAAAGTTTACGTATATTCTGAAGAGCCAGGAAGCTGAAAATTTAAATAAAGTTAGGGAATAATGTTCCGGTGACAAATAACATTGAAAATTTCCCTAAAGTTTATTACTGTGGCTGTTAAAAATTCAAAAATTTTAAACAATGAAATTTATATAGATGCACTTCTAGAGATGCTACATCGATGAAATTTCGCATAAATGTGAGGTATTCATAACAAATGTTAAAAAACTATAAATATTTTATAATTATAAATTTAGGGGTTGTTTTTACCCCAAAATTCTTCAATAAGGAAAACATGTACATCGGTGAAGAGGTCCAAACTTTTGCATTTAAAAATTATTTGTCCCCTACTAATGCTTGCAGAATGCAAGCACATCTTAACTAGTATATATATATATATATATATATATATACTAGTTGTTATGTGCTTGCATTTTCAAATTTTAGCATTTTTACAAATTCAAATTAGTCCCAATCGATGTTGTACATAATGACATAACCATGTCAAATTTGGAGTTTGTGGCTCATTTAGAAGTGCCTTATAATTTTAATCCTCGTATGGAGCAATAATGGAGCAAAACAGCCCCTAACATTAAGAATTATTACAGTCTCAGATTTTTTCCATCTGTTGTAACCTAAAACCCATAATTCTGACAAATTTCAAGTTTGTATCTCATTAAGAAGTGCCTTATAATTATCACACTCGTATGGGGCCGAAAAAGGGAAAAACCAAACATTAAACATAGGAATTTTTGCAATTTTACAATTTTATCTTAGTTTGCCATGAAAATTTTATAATCGTGCCAAATTTCAAGTCTCTAGGTCCTATGCAGCTGCCTCGCATTTTTTGTTCTCGCATGGGGCCGAAAAGGGGCAAAACCGCCCTTTAAAAATGAGAATTTTTGTAATTTTGTAATTTTATCTTAGGTTGCAATGAAATTTCTATAACCGTGCGAAATTTCAAGTCTCTGGGACCTATGCAGTTGCATCGCCTTTTTTGTTCTCGAATGGGGCAATAATGGGGCAAAACAGCCCCAAAAATGAGGATTATTTCAATATCGGATTTCCTTCATTAGGTGTAGTTTAACATTAACAGCATTAAAATATAAGCCTCTGATTCCCATTAAAAGCTTACCCATATGAAAAGAGAGAGCTTGTTACCAAGGAAACCTATTGTTAGACCCAGAAAAATTAGCAATTTTTTGCGATCAAAACTATAAAATTACGCTAATTCTACTCGGATTTGCATTCCGTCTTCAAAAATAAGAAACTACAATTTATATCCTATCCGACATTTTAAGTCTCGAGTTTGTATCTTGACGGGAAGTAATTTTAAAATGCAAATATAAAAACCTCTACACCAATTTACATGTTTTCTTATGGGCAAATATGGGGCAAAAAGGGGCCAAAATAGCCCTTCAAAATAGTAATTTCGACAGTTTCGGATTTTTTCCTCCGGTTGTGACCAAAAACCTATAATCCTACCAAATTTCAGGTTTCTGGCACATCTGGAAGTGCCTCATAAGTTTGTATCCTCATATATATATATATATATATATATATATATCATGTGTAAGAAGCATCTATATATTATAGATATATCATTTTATTAATGCCAATTAAACCTTCAAATAGGTGAAAGAATAGCGTTATTCGCTTCGCACTTTGTTTAGCATCGAAATTATTACTGTAGCAATGTCGACATTTTATATAATAATAGCCATCATCCGTTGGTTGGTCACGCTATGCAAACGCTAATAACTCGAGAAATAATAATGTTAGAAACTCGAAATTTGGTAGAGATGCTTGATTAACACTTTTTCAGGTGATGACGAATTTAAATCGCGAAAAAATTCCTTGGTTTGTCTCCAAGAGAGGAATTTCCTTTTCCCATTGCATGACATGTAAAACGCGATTTTTCGACGTGCAGGCTTTTATTCATTTGGAAATTAAACTTAGAAGAAATTGACAGACAACCTTCGGATTTGAACCATTTTGAAGAAAAAGTTAAAAAGTTTCTTATTCCGTTCGTCTTTTTTCGCCCACAGTTCGAAATATTCCATGTTAAACGTTTAATTTGCATATTTTAACGTGATGTTGCTATTTCGACCATTATCATTGTTAGCTTCAATACAAGAGAGACAGAGAGAGAGAGGAAGGAAGGGGAGAGATTGGCGTGTTTTGTGGAAAATAAGTATATTAACGTAAATATAAAAAATTTTAAGCATCGACAGTGTCATTTTAGAAAAATTGGAAATAAAAAGCATTCTTAAATAAAATTCTTTGTAAACGATACGTGCTTACGAATTGATATTGTTATTCCTCGAATTAATTTTGTAACAATGGCCGAAGTTTGGAAACGAATATAAATTAAAATTTAAAGGACATTTAAAACTGTTAACAGGCAATTTTCGAAGAAAAAACAGTGGATCTTTTAATGAATTGATTTGTTTTTATAAAAGGAATTTTGGTGCTTATTTATTACAGAGTAAGTTCTAAGGCTTATAATCCATTTAAATGTAATAACAGTGGCTATTATAATACACCGTGATCAGAATGGAAAATGAAGATGCGATGAATGCAAAATAAATGGCTGTAAGATAAAATTACTCCAATATAGAAAGCCAATAATTGATGATGCAGAAAATTACGTCAGTATGAAAATAAGAAGGCCGTCGCATCACAAGTTTCCAACCTATCTAATCCGTGCTCCCCTTCCGCCGGGCCGCTAGGTAGACACCCCTCCTCCCAGAACTTAGCATTCAGGGCTCGTATGACGCGCGCACTCTCGAGTTCTCAACGATGGCGGACCGCCTCCAATGGCGGTACCATTACGATCGTCTAAATTTCATTTAGGACAAAAAACGACTTCCTTTCAGAGAACGTCACGGCGCTTAGCGATAATTCAATTAATGCATAGCCTAAACTTTGTTTTCGTTGGTGTAAAAGAATCACGATTATTTCTTAATCCGTTTCATTTGCGTTTTCGGTAATTGTCAAACACTACTCGGTCACTTTTCTTTGCAGGTCGAAATGTCACGAGCTGACCAAAGGTATGGCCATTCTACGAAATGAATATCGGTTTATCCCTTTGCTTACCCACACCACTTCCCTAACTCCTAACGCCATTTCTCACATCCCCACGAAATATTTCCTGCCATATTCCTCGGGACGCTTCTCTTTCCCTCTAAAAATAAAGAAAAAACATTGGCTCCTCCCTTCCACGAGCTCCATCGCGCTTGCGTTCTATTCTCCCAAACCCTGTTGCCCACTCCACCTGCGACTTCTCCGAGCTTAAATCCCCTTCCATTGGCACTACCTTTCTGCAGACGTTCTCACATTTCAATCGCGCGTTTCCACCCATTCCCCTCCTCCCGAAATGAGATATTTTCGACTCCTAAAAATTCTTTTTATCATGAGGGTGAAATCAACTGAAATGCGGGTGTGGGTATATGTTAGGTGAAAGTCATCGCCATTTCTCATAGTTTACAATCAATACTTTTTAAATTATTCAGTTGATTGCTAATTTGATTGCTGTAGGAACCGGGAATGACGAAGAAAAAAAACAAGAATTTTCAGGGCTTGAAAAAAAATATTCTAATTAGTCAATTTTCAGTTTTTTAGTTTTTCTTTTTTGCAGTACACATTTGTATTCATATTTCGATAAATAAAACTTTCTCACGTTGTCGACTGTTCTAATGAATGACCAAAATCGAAATCCAAAAATCAAAAAGGATATTACGGTAATATCCTAGCGGTTTAAGTCTCAAGAGAGGCAAGAGTCATCAAAAACGCTTCTGGAAACTGGTCCGAGATGCAATGAATCAGCATCATATTTATCTTTAGAATATAGTGATACCTTAACTAGTTTGCGTTTAGATGGTCCCGGACACTTAGAAATGGCATTCGTAAGCGGGTCAGATAAAAATATTAACAAAACCCTCTCTCTGTCTGTCCGAAATACGTGTGAAATCCCGTTTGGGGTTGCCACCTCTTTACGTGTCACCCGAAGTCTTTGGGGTTATCGCTCATTCTTCGGGTTACACTTTAATTTTGTCTATATATTTCCTTAGACTTTCCCCCCTCTCTCTCTTTCACCCTCGCCGATTCCCCCTTCGCCCTTAACCCTCCTCCCACTCCATCCTCCATTCCTCCCTCCTTCTCCCACTCTCCCTTTTGGGGTGAGGGAAGAAAAGGTGAGGAGTAGAGGAGCGTAGACAGAGTCGGCCAGCCCTGTGCATCTTACTCTTGTGGGAAATAGGTTCAAGTTACGACTACATTTGTTCATAGATGGCACCACCGTCGCACCAAGCGCGCGCGTTTAAAATATCAGGTTATTTATTCCTCGTAAAATGCTTAACCCCTCAAGCGCGGAGGACATTTAACTATAATACGTCACGCAGGTCGGAAGAGATTTAGGGAAATTCGCAGTTTTTGCGCGAAACCATATAAAAATTCGTAACTTATTAGATATTTATGGAATTTGACTGAAATTTTTTGAGGTTTTACGTAAAACTATGCATATTTACCTATGTTTTTCACACCATCTTAGTTATTATTATTCGCGTGAAATACGCCTATGAATTCTTTCACTCAATCACGGAAGCCATTTACTCAGTTTTTCTTTATTCAAAGTTTACGGAGTACTTCACATCTACTGTTTTATCTTGGATTTCAACTTCTTCCCCGTAAGTTTTTCAAAAAAAAAACCTTCAAATAAGGATTCTTACCCCTCAGCGCCGTCCTGTGTACTGGGTACGCCGCGGAGATTGCTAGCTTTCTTTATTTTTTTGACACAGTAAATTTTCTTAAATATGGGTAACCTTCATAATTTTAAAAGAGGAACCTTTGGCCTACCTATTCAAAACTATTGCCATGGTCTTGTTTACATTAGCTGAGACAAGGGGCGAATGAAACACAGTATCCTTCCCCGTGTATACAAGAAATGACCATAAGTAGCCAGTCAAATCACAGAGCTCGAAGGTCTTGATTCCGAACTTGGAGATGTCTGATAGCAGACAAATGGGGCCTATATCCTCTTCTTACACCTCACAGTTGCTTTCGTGCAAAGATTTCGTTGAATAGGAGCTTTTTTAGAAGCCAAAATTCCCCAATTCTCCTATCTACGTGAAAATTTAATCACAAAACTTAACGTATAATAAAAGTAAAAAGAAGGAGAGTAAAAATTACAGAATTAAGCACAATAGGAAGGCCAAAGGTTCCTCTTTTAAAATATATAAAGGTTATCCATATCTAAGAAAATTTACTGTGTCAAAAAAATAAAGAAAGCTAGCGACCTCCGCGACGTTCCCAGTACGCATGACGACCGCATGTGGAGTTTCCGTCCGACGTTCCCAGTACGCATGACGACGCTGACGGGTTAATATAAATGATCGCAAAATTTTAAATAGAAATATAAAATTGAAAAAACAACAAAATTATTGTACGTTATTGATATTGCTTTATTTAAGCTTCGTTAGATGTACACATAACAAGTAAATGCCGTATTTTAAGTGAGAAACAATTCTGTAGCATTTCAGCTGAGATTGCAAAAAGGTTTTTGCAAACATCACAAATTATTTGCGATATACACTCAGAAAGATGGCACAGTTACATTACAAAGTAGTACCAGATGAGAACAAACAGTTGCCAAATCTCAATTCAAACATTAGCAATTCAACAGAGATCACACATGGAAAAGTACAAAATATGTGGAAATGTATCCTCAACTGGTATTACACAAACAGAAAAAAGTGAGACTAAGTATAAGAAAATCTTAACATACACGAAGTAATATAGACAATACTGTAAACCATGAAAATATGCAATTGAACATAGACAAAAAATGTAATATGAACATAATGAACAATGAATTAACAAAAAAGATGTATGCAGGTACATACTAAATAATAAAAGGTTGCAAATTATCTGCATTGTGCTAGTTCATGCCACAAAATGCATATAAAATCATACTTTCTCTCAAAGCTAATGAGAGCATTGATATTAGATAATTTGAAATCACAGGAAGGTAAAAGTATGTACATACTGCAACATCTCAAATGTGTTAATTCATGCAAGCATATAAACAGTGACACCCTTCACATGACATATATACAAGTTCATAATATCATATCAAGGTAACCAAATAAACAGTATAAAAATGAACATATATACACTAAGCAGTGCATACAACACACAGAAACCATCCAAATATGTACTCTAACATTAAGAGGCATGATGTAATACCTGTTCCCAAACCTAATGAGGGCAATGATATTAGGTAATACGTTTGTATGTTTATAATATGTGATTGCATTAAGCAAGCATTTTTAAATATTAGCATTTTTACAATTCCGAATTATTCCCAATCGATTATGTCCAAAACCATATAACCGTGTCAAATTTCAAGTTTGTATCTCATTAAGAAGTGCCTTATGATGTTCACACTCGTATTGCGTAGAAATGGGGCTAAACCCCACCTAAAAATTTGAATTTTTTCTATTTTTTAATTTTATTTTCCGTTGCAACAACATTTCTATAATCGTGCTAAATTTCAAGTCTCTAGGTCACATGGAGCTGGCTCACCGTTTTGGTTCTCGAGTAGAGCAATACTGGGGCAAAACTCCCAAAAATGAGATTATATCAGTATCGGATTTCCGTCATTAGTCGTAGTTTAACATTAATGGCATTAAAATATAAGCCTTTGATTCCCATTAAAAGCTTACCTATATGAAAGGATTAAGCCAGTTGCCCTAGGAAGCCTATTGTTAGACCCAGAAAATTACTTTTCTGCAATGAAACCTATAAATTTACGTTAATTCTACTCGGATTTGAATTCTGTCTTCAAAAATAAGAAACTACAATTTATATCCTATCCGATAGTTTGTCTCGCATTCGTATCTTGATTGGAAGTAATTTTAAAATGCAAATATATAAACCTCTACATCAATTTACGTTTTCTTATGGGCCAAAAATGGGAAAAAAAGGGGCCGAAATAGCTCCTCAAAATAGGAATTTTGCCAGTTTCGGATTTTTTCCTTTGGTTGTGAATAAAAACCTATAATCCTACCAAATTTCAAGTTTCCAGCACATCTGGAAGTGCCTCATAATTTTGTATCCTCCTATATCATTCTATATCGACTCTTCTTACAGAGGATATAGGATAAGTGCTTATACAATGATATATATATATAGGAGGATACTAATGTCTGGCCCAAACTACAATACTTGGTGAGCTGGAATTTAATACATAGGTGAACCGAGAAAAATAATCGGAGGAATAATTGGAAAATTGCGACAATGTTTATTTTCTTGGCCGGTAAAAATTATAAACTATTTTACTAACATTTAATGGTTTAGGTACTTCTAAATAAGCTATGAAGCTGAAATTTTTTCTACATGTAGAATTTGCCAAATAATGAAAATGGGAATATAGAAATTTGAAAATTTTTTTTCGTTTGCATGTAATAAATTCTCAAATGTTAAACAAATTCACTAATGTTTATGTACTTTAGTTAGATCCAGGAAGCTGAAAATTTTAACCAAGTTAGGAAATAATGTTCCGGTGGAAAATAACATTTGAAACTTCATGAAAGTTTTATATTGTGGCTGTTAAAAATTCATAAAGTTTAAACAATTAAATTCTTATTAATGCACTTCTAGAGGTGCTATATACATGAAATTTTGCATAAATGTGAGGTATTCCTAAGAAATGCTAAAAACCTGTTTTATAATTATAAATTTTAGGAGTTGTTTATACCCCAATATTTTCAAAACAGAAAACGTAATTTTTAATTTAAGGTGAGAGAACATGCTTGCAGAATGCAAGCACACGTTCACTAGCATCCTATATCATATCATTCTATATCGACTCTTCTTACAGAGCATATAGGAGATAGGATATATATATATAGGAGGATACTAATGTCTGGCCCAAACTACAATACTTGGTGAGCTGGAATTTAATACATAGGTGAACCGAAGAAAATAATCGGAGGAAGAATTGGAAAATTGCGACAATGTTTATTTTCTTGGCCGGTAAAAATTATAAACTATTTTACTAACATTTAATGGTTTAGGTACTTCTAAATAAGCTATGAAGCTGAAATTTTTTCTACCTGTAGAATTCGCCAAATAATGAAAACGGGAATATAGAAATTTGAAAATTTTTGTTCGGACGTAATAAATTCCTAAATGTTTAAAAAATTAACTAATGTTTATGTACTTTCTGTAGATCCAGGAAGCTGAAAATTTTAACAGGTTTAGGAAATAATGTCCCGGTGGTAAATAACACTGAAAATTTTAGAAATATTTTTTTGCTGTTGCTGTTACAAATTAATAAATTTTAAACAATGAAATTCATATAAATGCACTCTTAGATGTGCTGCATTGATGAAATTTCGCATAATTGTTAGGTATTCGTCACAAATGATAAAAACCTATAAAGGTTTTATAATTATAAATTTTAGGGGTTGTTTTTTCCCCAATATTTTCGAAACAGAAAAACACGTAATTCGGAGCCGAGATGCGAACTTATGCATTGAAAATTATTTTTAGGCTTTTATTTTTACTTTAAGGTGAAAGAAAATGCTTGCAGAATGCAAGACACGTACACTAGTATTATAATACTCTCACCGTGCATAAGAAGCTTTTCCTCGCCAAGTTTTGTTTAGCAAGTGCTTAACTGGTTTCAAACTCACCGCCTCAACCATATACGCGCCTTTAAAAATTTCGACTGTCATTTGTTCACTACCTTCAATGTCGTGTGTTCCAATAGGTTATGGATACCCTTGTAAATTTTTCAAGTATTCTAGGAGAAATTCGCGAAAATTGCATCATTTGCAGGCAGTGGTAAAGTATAATTAATAATGTTTTTCATGAAGATAATTATTATGTGTATTGAAAATGTAATTAGGCACATGGAATAAATTAGTGGACTTGGTTTTTTCCATTCTTTCTTCTGTATCTTAAATATGAAATTATTGGTATGTTTGTAGTAAAGATGGTTAAATGTGAATTTATATGTTATAAACTTCATTGGGACTAGACGTCGGAAAGCAACAATATTGTGCAAGTAGTAAGTTATAAGTTGAATTGGTGTTGATAAGGTCTCTATTTGAAAATTATGTTATCTTCTTCGAGAATATGTTTATGTAAATGAAAGAAGTAGAATATTTTAGTGCTGTATTAATGAAATTAACCGGTTTGGTGGTGGATGTATAAATTTATCGGCCATTTTAGAAACGCCAAATAAAAATTTTCATATTTAAAGTTTTTTAATAGCTTTGAAACATTAATGAATGTAATGGATCTTTTAGGTTTACTGTATATACGTATTGCTGTAATGGTATTTTGGCATCTGTATGTTTGAATTTCATGGAAGAACTGGAGATTAATATTTGGCATATTTGGTTATTGATTATAGCAATTCCAGAAAGTGCATTAAATAATTAGATACTGTAATACCATTGTGCTGATTATACGTCCGTATTTAATTGAAATTATAAATCAATATTTGTTAGAGAATGTGGCTATTAAATAATAATTGATATGCCTTTTTGAAAGTGTGTCAAAACTTAAGAATGAGTCTCCCTGGAATTCACTCTTTTAAACTGTTTTACTGTGAAAATGATCTTACAGCAGCTACAAGGACTTATTTAATGCCTTTTTACTCTCTTCACACATGGCATTGAGGATAATAGATGATACTTTGCAATTGTTTCAGCAATCTATATAAATATTTTATATCTCCATAGATATTTCGCTAGTTTTTATTCTGATTATCAATCTGTCTTCTCCGGAAATGCAAATTCCTTTCTGAATATTCTAACAAATCTATATGTACTTGTTAGAAACAGTTGACAACTCTTTATACAAAAAGTATTTTATACTTGAGGTTATAAATCTATTGCCCAGGCAGTGTAATTATAAAGTACGACGAAAGTACCGAAGTAAATAGTTGAACTAAACAATTTTATTGATAATTAGTGAAATATTAACTATTTTTTTTGCATTATTTCCCATCGAGTCTCATCAGAAGACATCCAGTTTTTAGCATAATCCTGTTTTTGGAATTACAGATAAAAAGGTTGATTATCATGTTTGAAATTTTAAGGGCTGTGTATTGTCATATGTACTTGTTGCTAAAATATATCTTTTGTATGCTTCCATGATAATTTTAAAAGCAAAAGTGTGCAGTATAACTTGAATGTAAATGGTTCCTTAAATATATATTCTGAATAAAGTACTTTCCTGTTAACGGGAATACCTTAAAAAAATGAATGTATTGTTAATGTTGTACGTAAGTATGGCATGGGGATAATATGTAAGTACCAGGTCCTGTGAAGGGTCCTGGAGGTATTCCCGTTAACAGGAAATTACCAAGTTCTATTTTGTCCTGTTCTGTTTCGTGTAAAAAATTAATTTGTGTATAAGTATCCTGTTTTGAATTTCTACTTTTGTTAAACTAACAGTAAGGTACTAACAATTGATTTGAGGGTAAGTTTGTATATAGTAATTGAAACTTTTCATGAAGAAATGCAACTTCATTGAATAAAATGACAGAGAACCTTTTCTTAAAATCTTATGTAGTATAAAATTAATCTGGATTTGAATAATTGAGTAACAAAATCCTGAATAGTTTATGTACTATTTATACCATAACCTCTGTTGAGTATGTATTAACAAACCATTAAGTAATTGTAATTATCGCTGATGAGTTTCGTGTAATAGATATGTGATATCATTCATTGAGAATTTGTGTTACTAATGGAGAACAGAATTAGAGTAATTATGTTTAAAATATCAATAGACTTTCATTATTAGGAAATTTTCAGCACCGTCTTTCTATGAAAATGTTCCTTATCATCTGAACCGTGGAGCGGCTTCTGAATGCCGTTAGATAAAATTAGTATCAGTAGTATTTTTCTGCTAATGTCAGTTGCTTATTAAAATAAATGCAGTTTTTGGTATAATTAACTTAAAAATAACCATGCGAGCATTATAGTTTCTGTTTAGGGTTAATATAAACAAAATTATCAACAGTTAAAATGTTAAATTGTTTCACGTATAATGTATTCGTTAGATTTTATGCTGTACAGAATATGTAATTACTCATTTCACTTTTGAGGGAAATGATAGAAAATTGAAAGGAAAATATTTTGTCGCAAAATATAATATCGTTATATATGCTCTCTTCTTACAGAGGAGGATACTGTCTGGCCCAAACTACAATAGACAGCTGAAATATGGTACATAGGTAAGTTTGGTCACAAAACTGTCAGAATAAATAGAAAATTACAGCAATGTTTAGATTCCTGGTTGTTAAAAATGATAAACATTTAAACCAACATTTCGTGGTTTAAGTACTTCTAAATGTGCTTCAGTGCTGACATTTTTTCTAACGGTAGAATTTACCAAATAACGAAAACAGGATTATGGAAATGGTTATTTATTCGGCCGTTAAAAATTCATAAATGTTAAATTATTGACTAATGTTGATGCACTTTCAGTATAGCTAGGCAGCTGAAAATTTTGAGAAATTTAGGGTATGGCGTTCCAGCTTTAACCAAGTTTGAATATTGCAATATAGTTTATTATTTTGGCTGTTAAAAATTCAATGTTTAAACGATGAAATTTATATAAATGCGCTTCTAGAGGTGCTACATCGATGAAATTTTGCAGAAATGTGAGGTATTCGTAACAGATGATGAAAACGTATACAGTTTTTATAATCATAAATTTTAGGGGTTGTTTTTATTCCAATATTGTCCATAAAGAAAAACGTAAATCGGCGCAGAGATGCAAATTATTTGTCTGCTCTTTCTGTTTATGTTAAGGTGAGAGAAATACTTGCAGAATGCAGGCACACATTAACTAGTATATACTAATATGTTTAAGCAGTCTTAAGCGCAAGGTAAATCAGCTGATGCATCTAGAGTGGGACAGTTTTTGAGAATTTCAAAATAAGCTGCGTGTTTCATATTTATCGACAGTTAATATAGAGTTTCTAATGCTATTTCTCCTCTTGTTGGACACAGGATTGGCTACTTTACACAGAAGTAGATTTATCACTTTATATTATTCTGCCGTATAGTGTCGTTTTGATAAACGGGTGGTTAACTCCAAATACCAGGATCGTGAGTTTATTCTGCAGAGGCAATGGTCGTATGTGATCATCTTTGCTAGGTAACTGTGGCTTTATTGTTTCCTTGCGAAGATTTTAAATTCAAATGACGAGATGATCAGTGGGACAAAATCAGAAACATCAATTACTCCAAGTACCATTAAAACTTTAACGGAGAATAATAATATTAATTTTATTATTACAAGGCCATGTGGGATACATGTACATTCTTATACATAATTAATATTAATAAATATCATCATAGTGTACATACATTATTTATAATATAGATAAGTATAATAGTTTAGAAATATTTTCTGTAGTATTGATACATATATTGTTTCAGATTTCAAGGAATAGGACTTCAGCTGCTTCTACTATAATAATTACGAGTGTACGTCTGTAAACTCTCGACTTTGAAGCTTAATAATATAGTATCTCGCAAACAACTGAACCGAATTTGATGAAATTTTCAAGACGGCATTGTGATACAATAAAAAAACGTATTATTGTATCGAACTCGAGATCGAAGAGCCAGATTCGATTCCAAGGTACAATTTCCATTTCCCATAAGGTTACATGTAAGACTCGGCTTTACGACGTGCAGGCTTTCATTCTTTTTTAGATTAATATTAGAAATAATTAACCTACAATTTTCGGATACGATCTTTTTGAAGGGAACATTACAGAATTTCTTATTCCGATCGTCTTTTTCAGCATACGGTTCGAAATTGCTCATATTAAACGTTTAATTCACATATTTTGAGGCAATTTTGCCATTTTAACGGGATGTTGCCTTGCCTACCAATGCCAGTGTTAGACCTCGATAACATATTTTTATTTATTATCTTTATTATGAGTGTAAGCCGTTATAAAAGACTGGGAATTTCGAGAAATATTTACGACAAAATGTATACGATATATTCTTTTACTAGATTTGCTTCCGACATAGAATAACGATTTTATCATTTCTAACCCAAAACTAAAATATAAATGAAAAACATTCCCAATTAATTATATTGCTTGTTAACGTTTCGTAGTGTATTTACGTAACTGTTTATCGGTTGTTTACTTAACGACGACGAAGAAAGTGTGTAGGTACAATTTTTTGGTGTATTTGCAAAAAGGTAGGTATAATTGTTACATTTTTTTAATAAACTTCAATGGAGATTTAGTTCGTTAACGTAGTTGTTCACGATATCGGCATTTTTATGATTATATTGTTATCAAAAAAATACCGTCATACCTTCATATGTCAATTTAAAGTTTTATTTTCTACTTTAGTCACCTCAGTACAATTATAACCGTTATTAACGAATTATCTACTGCTTAATCTTCTGAGTGAAATGAATGTTCATAATTCTTCCATTGATATTTCAACGGGCATTACACTAATTAAATTAATCCTGTCATTTTTGACGGGTTAACGCCTAGTAAATTAATGATAAGATTAGAGGAAAAATGTAAATACACATTGCAGTAACATAAATACATATTATCAGAACATTAATACATATATTCGTGACATAGGGCCAGCCCAAGGTACAGGCAAGCCAGGCGGCCGCCCTAGGGTGCCGAGGCACTGGGGGCACCAAGAGGGTGCCTGGAAGGACAATATTATAGTTCTCTAAACAATACACAGACAGGAATACTCAGAAACAATGTATCACTATTTACTTTTATAGTTCTTGTATAATTTGATAATTTTCTTGTTTTCGCTCGGCTTTGTTTCGCCCCGACGACCTGCATCTCTCTCTCTCTCTCTCCATCTTCTGTCTGTCTCTCATTTTCTCGTTCTCAATTGTAATCCCCCCAATAATAAGACTGTTAAAGGTCCCTCCTCCTAGTGAATCCAGTCATCAGATTTCTTAAACATATCTGTGTTACGATGAGTCGATAGATTAACTTACTCGAAGGCAAATAAAAATTTCGGATCATGAATTTGTGTAATCGATTTATATGCAACGAGATGAGTGAATTTGATTCAAGGGACGAGGTTTTTGCGTTTTTTATCGAATTCTTTTGGACTCTATGGGGTATTAAATTCGAATGAGTCAGTCAGCTTATGGTTTAGCTTAGGCAACTCTGCATCCTTCAACGATTATCACAAAAACATATAATTAAGACATAGTCTCATCATTTCTATACTCTCTTATCAATCAACCATGTTACCAATTCTTTCTTTAAAACACCTAATCTGGTTTCCTTTCTAATATACTCTGGTAACTGATTAAAAATATTTGGTACAATGTAACTAAATTTTCTTTTACCATATTGGTTGTTATATTTAGGAGTTTCAAAGGGTCTAATTGACCTTAAATTTAAATTTTCTCCTTTGTTAACTTTCTTCTATTTTTTCCATAAAGAAATTTTCTAAAATAACAGTATACTTAAAAAGATCGTTCAAAAGAAGAATTTTATTCTTTGTACAAAATTTCCAGAAACTTTCGTTTGTTCCCTTTGGTAATAGGGTTTTTAGTATTTGCACTTGAAGTTTTTCTAAAGATAATAGATAAGAATTAGCAATTGAACCCGATACTGAGATGCCATATCGTAAAATAGATTCCGCTAGAGACTTGTAGGCTCTTATTCTTATTTTGCTTGGCAGTACATATTGTAGAGAGTAAAATTTATATGCAAATGTCCTTAAAGTTTTTTGTAGGTTAACAATATGATGTCCAAACTTAAAAGTATCATCCAAAATTAAACCCAGATATCTTATATGGTCTACTTGGGTTAGTATCTCACAGCTGCATTGTATCCCTATTGTTATTCCTAAGGAATGTAGACATTTATGACTATGGATTTTAATGCTTAATTGTTTGTGTTGTGCCTTAGGATACCTCATATGCATGCACTTTTTTTTAGAATTATTTATGACCAATTCATGATCATGAGACCACCTTTGGATGTTATCAAAATCTACCTGAATGTTTTTCTCTGCAATATCAACATTGTCACGTGCAGATATTAGTACAATGTCATCAGCATATAGGAATATTTCCCCATGTTTAATAGACTTAAAAATACTATTTACATAAACCAGGAACAGTATGGGCTCCAAAATGGAGCCTTGGGGTACCCCAAATTTAATATCCCTGAAACTACTAAAGACATTTCCTATCCTAATAGTCATTCTATGGTTTTTGAGGTAATCAATGAACCAATTTAGTAATATTCCTCTTATACCCACCTCTTCCAATTTCTCTATCAATATTACGTGGGAGACAGTATCAGATTCTTTACTATAATCTATAAATAATGCAATAATATGATTATTTCTATCCAAATTATTGTTTATAATGTCCGAGAACGATTCTAGTAGAAGCTTTGTACTTTTGTTCTTTTGGAAACCAAACTGGTTACTATGTATGATATTGTACTTGGAGAAAAAGTTTATTAGAATATTTGCTACATGCTTTTCCATAATCTTATCAATGCTGGGTAAGATTGAGATAGGTCTATAATTAGTTGGATCACTGTGGGACCCCCCTTTGTAAATGGGCCTCACAACTGACATTTTTAAATTTTCTGGTATGCTTCCTGACTCCAAAGTTTTATTTATAAGTTTGGACATTATTCGTGTAAATTCTTTGTTTGCTATTATGTCCTTTAGTCTAATATTGTCAATTCCGGGTGCTTTTTTGCGGTTTAGGGATTTAATAATTTTTGCGACCTCATTGTTAGATACTTCTGTTACAACAATAGAATTACCAAGCGTATGTGTAGTTAAGTCACATAATTTTATGTTGCATTAATGAATTAAGTTTTTCAACTGAATTAGTAAATTGGTTTCCAAAGGTGTCAGAGATTTCTTGACTGCTAAGGTTTTTGCCCATATACTTCAATAACGTATAATCTGCATACATCTTTGAGTTACAACTAAGTAACTTATTTATCTCCTTCCATGTTCCTTTCATATCCCCCTTTAGTAAATCAAATTTGCTATAATAATACTCTTTTTTTGCCTTTCTGATTAAATTATGGACAAAATTCCTTTGTTGTTTATAATTTAATCTATAATCATCTTCTGAGGGATTATTTTTCCATTTCCTATAGAATTTATCTCTCTTTTGTATCTCTTTTAACACTTCATCTGTCATCCAGTTTTTATAATGAACAGACCTTTCGTAGGTTCTGGTTGATTTAGCTGTTTTGTAAATATCATTAAATGTATTCTGTATTTTTTTGTACATTGAATGGATGTTATCAGTATTATATATGTCCATCCAATCTATGAAACGGTATGCTGATCTAATTTTCCTCTCATCCAAATAGTCAATTGATTCAAATATTTGCTTTTCCTGTAATTTAACGGTGCAACCGATTAAATAATGGTCTGATATAGTTGTTTGTACGAGGAAACTGGAGATGACATTAGTTTGTCCTCTATAGTTAGTGTGATCGATACAAGATTTTGTTAATTTGCCAAGTCTAATCTCTTTCCTAGTATAGCCTTCAATTAATTGTATAAAACCCAAAGTTGATAACATATTTTGATATTCAATGGCATATGAATCAAAAGTATCTCGAATATTAATATTTACATCCCCTATTACAATAACATTCTTGTTCACCAATATTTTAAATAAATTACGCAGTTCTTCAATGAAGTCTGATTTGTTTGTGGATGGAGGCCTATAAATTCCTATTACTAAGAAGGTAATATTGCTAATATTGACTTCACAACCGATAACTTCCGCAGTGACACCAGAAATATCCAGCCTCTTAACAACTACGTTATTTTTAAAGTAAAATATTAAACCACCTCCTTTTTTATGCTCCCTTAAATTGTGAGTCATACTATATCCTTGTAAACTATAATGGGAAATAATATTTTCCTAATGTAAGTTAACTTCTGTGAGCAACAAAAATGGGAGTTCAGAGGCATGAGATAATTCCATTAATACATAAGAAATTTCATTCCAACAATTTTTCAAACTTCTCACATTTAGGTGACAAAATAATGCGTCTTTGTTACGCAAATTTAAAGTTAAGTCCTTAAGACTAGCATATTCAGTAAAAAGAAAATTGTCATTAAAATCAAGATCCATGAAGACCAATTTAGAACAATTATAATATCTATATACTATTGTATACAAATAGAAGAAGGTATTGATATAATCATCGCTTGCTAGTTGATTTTACAGAGATCTTTTTCACTCTGAGAATTTTCATCCTTTCTTGCTAGTATTTTCTCATCTTTGAACCAACAATATTTATAGTTCGTTTCCCTAGCTGTCATCTTAGCTTTCCACTAAAGTACCCGGTTAGACAATCGTTTATATAAATATTATTCTTATAGGAAGATTTAAATTGATGCTCCCTTAACTTTTATCTCTTTGCCATAATGCTTTGTTTAGTATTTTTGTCACTGAGTTTCACTACTACTTTCTTTTGCTTATTCTTAGGTTTCAAAATATAGAAATCCTCTATATCTTTTTTTCTGAATAGATTCACAACCCAAATCATTTATTAATTTTAAGACTTTATCCTTTGCTTTGCCTATAGCATCCTCCACTTCATTTAACCCCACAATTTCTAGATTACACTGAAGTTGTTTCTGTTCAAGAATGTTAATCTTTTCAGTCAGTACATCAATTTTTTTATCTTTTTCGGCACTGTCACTACGTATAACGCACACTTCGTCCTTTAGTTCCTTTAATGCCTTGTTGTTGGCACTTAGTGTAGCTTTTAAATCATCATAACACTCACAAAGGAACTGTAGAGTTTGTTTAATGTCTTTTAGTTCAACACCCAAAGATTCAATACTATTATAGATTTTTCCACTATTTACTTTTTCTTCAGTGTCCTCGTCATTGTACACATCTGGATTTCTACATATTTGGCACCTCCACTCTTCTTTATTCTTAGCCGATTTTGCTTTCCATGTATTCTCTGAAACTCCTGAACATGCAAAGTGTAACTTGTACATACATCCTTTGCATGTAATAAACTTGCCGTCCTTTGGAAGAGCTTGTTTACATTTATCGCAGCTCATATCAACACTCACATGTTTTAGAGGCAGAAGTGAGCCACGAGATGTCACCACTATAGATGCAGCAGGAGACGAAATTAAGGATCGAATCCGATCGAAAAATGCTGACAACTGCTCAAATAATTTATAATTCACACTACTAACACATATCCTTATCCAATATACACTTAACAATTATTGGATCACTTGGCCCAAGTCCGAATGTGTAAAAGACACTAGAAACTGCCAATTATTACGGAGCTCGGAAGTCCCCAAACCACTCAGCAACGGAACATTAATAATATTTATTTATAATGCTATTCATAATAATTTTAATATCTATACCCCAAATATGGAGAAAGTCATGTTTTGGCCACATCAGATTTTTTCCAACTATGTCGTTTAAAAAGGAATTTTTGTAAATTATTGTTTTCATAAATATTGTAGAGAATAAAATTTTAAAGAAGTTTTATCTGAAGCATGATGTCCTAAATCCGATGGTTAATGAGATACTTTTATGTTTCTGCTAAATGTACATACCTGAAATACGTCGCTAACAAGGGGAAGGCACTACTGACCCCCAAACCGATTTGGACGAAATTTCGTGGATATAATGTCTATGACTAGGGTGACCATACGTCCCGGTTTCGCCGGGACAGTCCAACGCCACCTAGATAGAAGGCCTGACGACGAAAATGTGACGTCATAACCCGCAGGCTTACGGCAACGCATACGCGCATCGCAGCCGTAGTCTTTGTACCATTTGAATCAGTTTCTTGCTTCTTATATTGGTTTACTAATTCTGTTTTTTGCTAAATTATATCAGCATCACGTTATTTGCCATTTATATGTACGTAGTACCAGTAAATTTTGGTAACAATTAGAAGAACGTTGAATATATAAAGAAACATTTGAACCATGAAAAATTCATTTAAAATTGTTATATTACTTAACTACAACAAGACATTAATTAATCGTTGAAAAATTTACAGCATATTTCATTGAGGGATGATAATAAACCCACGAAATTTGTCAAAGAAATTTTATTACAATAGAAAATACAATGGGAAAATCAATACATACAATCTTCAACAACATTTATCACAATCATTTCGTAAAAGTCAACAACTTTCTTTTTGACAGATTGCTATATTTGTCACGTTTCATGTTGCAATAATTTTTCAATAGAATATTGCATGCAACAAATACTATTTTTTTCATTCCCTCAACAAATGAATGATTTTCCTCACAAATAATTTCATTTAAATGGTCATCCCCATTCGAAAGATTTATTACATGATTATGAAGAACTAGCCTATGATTAGGAACATCTAGAAATTTTTCCTCATCTACACCCCCTACTATTTTATTTAAGACCACATATGTATACCTATACCACAGCATTTACTGTAGCTTCCCTTAGAAACAATAATTTTCCTTGGCTTATACAGCTAATTAATTCATGGTCTTCATTAGTTTCCAAGATGTTTTCTTGTACATACCAATCCCTACAAGATGGACAATTTCTCTTCTTGAGCAACATGCGAGCACAATAGCCACCAATATATGTTAATACTGGTAAATATTCTTTAACACTTTCTAATTCTACATATTCAACATTAATATCTAATTTAAGTTCTGTTTCTTGTGACTCTCCTACCTAAACTTCTATATCAACTTCACTTTCTTTGAAATCACTTATAGAAACAGCTCGATATTTCCTAGAATTTACACATAATGGTAAAACATTCTGCAGTCTTAACTTAGTCTCACTCTCATAAATCTGCCTAATTGATATATGATAGTTTGATCCAGATAACTGCCTATATTGGCCAAACCTTGCTTCCAAGTCATCAGTTTGTAATTTACCAGGCAGCACATAGTTCATTTTAAGTTCCTTCACAAAATAATCATTAACTTCCATTAAAGCATGAGTAGTGTGTTTGAAAGCAAGAAGGGTCTCTTTGGATAGCTTGCCAATTCTAACATCCACATCACTCCACACCTCTAACCAATCATAAACTTTTCCCAAATATTTGTATCCTTCTGATTCCATAGTCATTGGCATCTGAAAATAATTGTTTAATCTTACACCTTTGAAAGGGGTACCTACATTTACTACTTTCCACCAGTCACTTACAATTCTAATAAATTCTGCAGTTTCTTCACAGAATTTAAAACCTCTTCACTCACCCAGCAGTTTCAGAGCCTGTACAATAGTTTCATTGAACACTTGTAAAACAAGTTTAACATTTTGCTTTTCAATGTTAGAGGGATACAGAGCCTTCATAGTTAAGGAGTACCCATACTTGATTAAATTTCCACATTCAAAGGAATAAAGTTCTTTAATAGTATCGAATGAAGCAGTACCAACATTTTCAGGATGTTCAAATCTTGGGTAAACAAGAATCTGTCCACTTTTGGTGCTTAACCAGTTATTTCTTATGCATTTAATTATATGCACAGCATCAAATAAAAAGAACAGAGGTCTAGAGCTACCGCTTGGGTGGGGATACAATATATTTAATTTATTCTGGACAGAAAATTTAGAAACTGCTTTTCTATTAATTGCATTATTGTCAGAAACTACACAACTCTGTATCCTATTGTCTCTAATTCAAGAACTATTTTTTTCAATATCTGAAAAACATCCTCAGCACTTAACATATTAACAGGTAGAATATGAATCACCTCTTTAAAACTTGACAACAAACTGGAAAGCATAAACACATATGCAGTTGTTGCCACAGAAATCGAATTAGGACAAAATCCTACTATATTACCACGTCTGTAATCCACAAATGGCTTCAAATGAATTTCGTCCATCATTAAAGTGACAAACTTTTCAGATTCACTTAAACTGCAAATCATACGTCTCGCATAAGAAAGGAAATGGTTTATTTCCTTCTGGGGACTAAAATTATAACTAGAGCACAGTTGACGAATGGTTGATGGATGAGGAAGAAGAAAGAGACTGGAACTTCTCACAAATTTGTATGCATGTGGTGAAATTGTATAAAACAAACATGAAAAAATCAAAAAATGACAAGAATATCTATAATTACTTAGATGGCAAGGCAGGAGTCTTAATTGTTCGACCAGGAACTTTATTTTGCTTGAATTCTGGGTTGATTCAAGAATTTTTAAGGTATCAACTAAAAGTTCAATTTTCATTTTATCAAAATTACTGTCTGGATGGCCTTCTTGATCAACCAAAACTTCAATCTGATTCACCAAATCAATGATCACACTGATACTGTCAACTTGAATGGGAAAACTGTATTTTCCAACCCTTTTTAAAGGTGTCCATTTCACGTATACATTCAAAAATAAATTAATATCAATCACTATTGATGCACTTATGATAGGGACTGGATCCACAAGAAAGTCACATAATATAAGCCTGTCAGATTTTGCAAATAATGAGAATCTACCTGTGTTTACATACAGTCTTATTTTCTCTTCCAGTTCCTTCAGGTTACCGAACCTTCTGCTCTCCTCGTACTTTTTTCTGTCTTCTTGACTACTCTTAATACACCTTCGGAGTTGTTCCGTCTCAATCCTGATCTTCTTCTTATCAGGGCTCTCATGAAATGCAGAAGACGATGAAGCATAGGAAGGGCAAGATGGGAAAATTGTTGGCACAGCACCAACTTTGTCTAGGATTTGGTAATTTTGCTGTAATCAGTCGTCCAGATTTTTCATCGTACATTGAAGTCTCCCACAAAATATCTTCCTGTTGGAAGTGTTTTATGCATACCTGTTAGTAATAGATATTGAATAAAAGGGGAAAGGATGATGACAATATTCGAAATCTTTAGCACAATGAGTTGGTTAAACTCACAATGAGTCCACAAATCAAACAATTCCAATTTATGATATTATGTACTTACTCTGGAACTTGCTGTTGGAGTAAACTTCGCTCTGGAAATACTCCTCACCCATTTTCTTCGCAAATCGGCCTCATTCGGAAAACGGACACATTCTCGTTATCGGCATAATTACCTTTGCAACCAACTACTGAGCACTTGAAAACCATTCCGAAGAAATAGTTTATAAATAACCTAACCGTAAAGAATAAAAATTCACTAGAGAACACTAAAATAGCGTCAAAAGTCCACTCCTCGTTATTCACAAAACAAATCACCTCGTAGTCGAACTCGCTCTGATTCGTAAATGGCGGCCTGCTCACCGTGACGTCACGACTTAGAACCGAGTTCGCCGTCAGGCCTTCTATCTAGGTGGCGTTGGACAGTCCCGGCGGACTCGTGGAGGGCATTCCGAGTTCCTCGTCTACCCTGTTACGTTTTATGCTCATAAGAAAGGTATTTCTCCCATTTCCCCCACCTCCCAGCACTTCATTATTGATTATTTAACAGTCCAAAGTGACGTCGTCGTGACGTCTTCTGATATTGGCGGGAAATGTTCTGTCGATTTGGTCAGTCTACTTTGAGACGTGAAAGTGTTCGGATGTGAAGAACGAAGTTTTCGTGTTCTTCTTTCGAAGAGAAGGCGATGCAGTCGCTGAAGATATGTAAGTATTTTATGAACGTTTGGCAAATTTATTCGCCGAATTAAGGCTATATATAATCTTAAATAAATGTTCTTTTGGTAAAATTATAATGTTTAAATTCTCGCGAGAATAAAAGCGGTGTTATGGTGTCTACGGAGAATTACTGCAATATAAGCTACATGAATGGTTTTCCTAGCCTTAAGTCTATTTAAGATGCATCTCCTATCGTGTTTACGTAGTACCAGTGAATTTTTTTCTCTTGTCATTACAGGTGATACGGGATTGTGATTCCCACCAATTTCCTCAACCCCAAAGTGCTTTTCATTTACCCCCTTTTGCACGCCCCTGTGAAGTGTAATGGTCATTCTGTGAGGAAGTGCAGTGTATATTTGAGTGTGAGGAAGTTTTCTCATCGCTGGAGGAAAGGGATTTATTTCTTCTTCCACCGCTGGAACGTTGACACCACAGCAAAGGTAGGAAAGTTCGTACCTCTTATCTAAGGAATAAAATCCTCCGTATCTCCCTTTAATTTCAGGTCTGGTTGACTGGCGTTTATATCGTCGCTGGCAAAGGTATCCGATTGATACAAAAATTAGTGTGCCCAGAATTTTCAATTTGGATATGACGTAATTATAAATGGGTTGAGTGAGTGTAAGCCTTTCGTTGAATATGGATGAATGGGTTTTATTATAGCAAGTAAAGGACGATTCGCCAACTATATCCCCGCACCGAATTAAATGAATTCAACTCACAATCAGTTTCGTGCGGCGATATTTTATATGGGGTAAGCTGGTTGTGTTTCACACTTTACCTCTAAACTGCGTCGACCGCTTATACTCGTCAACCTGTGTTTTCAGTGGATGCTTGTGAACTGCTTTTAAGGTTCGTAATGTATTTCTTTTGCTCTCAGCTGGTTACTCTAACCGGTTACACAGGTTGAACTTACCTATTACATATTAACACCTATTGGTGTCCGAGTTGTATTATCTGATGTATGCTTGAACATTTTCCTACAAAAATGTAAGGTATTCTCCGTGATCATGTTGCTTTTGCACATAAATATCGCTTTTACGAGTATTAGGCTTTCTTCTAAAAAGCGGAAATCTAATATTGACGTTGTTGACATTTTAGCTGGCAAAAAATGAAACCTCTAATGAGTGTTGACTGCAGCAAAGGGATGGGACGAGTCAAATTGCAGACCAGTGCATCGTCACCTACTCTACTGCCAGGAAGACACTAAAAATATTACGTGTAAATGTTTCACCATTTATTGGATATAACAATTTTATTGCAAACTAGCTTTACCCTCGCAGACATCTGCGCGCTAGTCTAAGTTTATTGCTCAGTATCATAAATTTCTTTATACACACAATTGTCGATCTCTTGAATTGCAGATGCAATAATCTTACGTGGCACACAATAACATTGTATTGCTGCAACTTCTGTTTTTAAAGTAGGTGTGTTATCTCTTATGTCTAACATAAGTTCGGATATTCCATAAAAACCATTCTAACTTTTACTGTTAGATTAGATTGTGTTATCGTATGCATTTGATTGTAAGACTCAGCAAACGGATTTATTTGTCGTAACATCGTATCTAATCTCTCCGTTACAATTCGTGAACAGCCTTGGTTATAATCCATACGTTTGTTTGTTGCTTCACCCGAATCAAATATATACAGCTGTTTATTCTGTTCGATCGTGAACAGTGGAGAAACGTTACAGTAAATACGAAAACAGTAGGGTCCTATTCCTGGAGGTGCTTTGATTTCGGCACCCAATGAAGCGAAAGCTAAATTAGCGTTGTATTCTCTGATATGTTCTCGATAATTTTTAGCTTCAGTTGAGTTTGTTGTTAATAATTCTTTTAGTAAACCTGGCGTTTCAGATATATCTTCGAGCGAGACTTTTCCGTCGTGACAGCATTTGGTGTATTTTTTAGACGTGTTGTGTTCATTCAGCCAGTAAAGCGCACCACAGTAATTGCAAGTCTTGAGTCATATTTCCACAGTTATGTTCTTCAGTGGTAACGTCAAGTTGAGAATTGTCTGCATCAGTAGCACGTTCATTTAATCTATGTACGTTGTTTTGCTTGCCTTCTCTTGCGTAGTCGATTTTCTCTCGATTCCAAACTCAGATCAGCCCGTCTTCTTCTTTGTTTTTGATTACGTTGTTCTCGTTGTTGTTCATCTTCAATGGCTCTTCGATCTCTGTCGGTTTGGTTTCTTTCAGTTCTTCTTCGATTTGCTTCTTCAACAGATTTAATGGCTCGTTCCGCCCTTCTTTTCGCATTATAATTAGCGTAACATGTTGCTCTTGAAGCCATTACTTTTATTCTGAGCATACAATTTAAATATTAATGGGCGCGTTTCGTGCAATGGAGTGTTGGAAAGAAATCATATACCTGTACGTAAGGGAAATTGCGTTTTAAAGTTCTTTTCTTCATCATAAATAATTTATTTTCTTCCTATTTAATAATATTACATGCACACGTAAGGAAATTAAACGTTTGTTTGGGAGATTGTTTATGTTAGCAACAATGAAGTAACCATGCAAGACATTTTCGAAGTTCAACTCTATATAAGAGTTTCTTGTTTGATTTTCTCGATAACGTTTACTCCTACGATAAAAAAGTATGGGAAAGGAAATACTCTTCTTTTCCAGTTCTACAACTGTTATTTGAAAAATATTTTGATATGTGCAATACCTTACGAGATATGATGAAAATTAATTTTTTGTTCCCAGTAAAGTGGTACCCCTGATTGGCGTACGTGATTCATTTTTGCGATTTTCTTATTATATTTGATTGAAAGACCCCAATATGAAATTTCATGAAAATCCGTCCTTTAGAAGCCGAAAACGAACATACGGACCGACCGACGATAATAGACGCTCACGCTGTAAGCGAAACGCGCCTAAAAAGCAATATCTACTTAATAATAATAATATTTAATACAGATTTTTCAATACTATACTAACGTTATTATACAAAGATCTGATATGTTTCAGTGATAGCTGTTTCAGCTGTTTATATATCCTGTTGTTTAGCAATACAATTTTATTGTGCCACGTATTGCCTTAGCGTTTTATTATATTGATGTAATATACAAAAAACGTGAGTAATTGAGTCACCTAAATTTTAAGCTAGTGAATGCCAGGAGAGAAAAATACAGTGAAAGTAAACCAAAAGCAAAGAGGGCAAGACAACCATCTATAGAAACACCATTGCGACCTACCGTACGTCTAATCGGTCGCATTCATGAAAAAGGTGTATGATTTGCATCTCAAAAAAAAAGAAATAAATAAAGAGAAAAGAAGCAAGTTATTGGTGCAAACAATGTGAGGTACCTTTATGTGTTGTACCATGTTTCGAAAACTATAATACAAAACATTTTTAAAAATTTGAACTTCTACTGGCTAAAATTAACGTATAATAATCATCGTCTCGCGTTCCCCTTCTGATATTCTTAAATACTGCCCCCTCTCTTACCCAAATATTTCTTTCGTGTTTTGAGTTATTCAAAAAAGAACGAGTTAGGAAAGTGTACAGCGTATGGAGTATTAGAAAGAAATGATATAGGTACTTGTACGTAGACAAATAGCGTTTTAAAGTTCTTTTCTTCATCATAAATAGTCCATTTTCTTCCTATTTAATAATACTGAATGCACACGTAAGGAAACCAAGGGTATTTTTGTGAGATTGTTTATTTAAGCAACAATGATGAAATAACCATGCAAGAAAATTTCTTAGTTCAACTCGAATTAAGACTTTCTTGTATGATTTTCTTAATAACGGCTACTCCTAGGATAATAAGGTATAGGAAAAGAAATACACTTCTTTACTAGTTGTGCAAGTTTGATTCGAAAAATATTTTCATATGAGCAATACTTTGCGAGATATGACGGAATGTTCATTTTTGTCACCGGTAAAGTGGTACCCCTGATTGTCTTACGCCATTAATTTTTGCGACTTTCTTATCATCTTTGATTTTAAGCTCTTAATATAAAATTTCATGAAAATCCGTTGGGTAGAAGCCGAGAACGAACATGCGGACGGACGGGCCGACAGACGGACAGACAGACAGACGGACGGGCAGACCGACGGCTATAGGCGCTCACGCAGGAGGCGAAACGCGCCTAAAAATTAAAATATCACAATTAGTCATCGAAATTCTTACACGTTGTTTACTATCAAACGGCTGCAGAAAAGAAGTTAATATATTATGGGCACATTCTAGCTAACTGAATACTTACGCTCTTCTCCCCTTCCGCGCCTCTCTCCTCTTTCCAACTAGTCTCCTTCCCCTCCTCTTTTCACCTAGAAACAGGACAAGAAAGAACACATGGGCCGTCTGATTCATCCTCGAAACCTTGAGAAGCGTACCGTATGGACGCATATAGATACTATATTTCGCCAGCTTGTTTACCCTCTCTTCTTGCAGTTGACCCCGCTAATCTCTGCAGCGCATGCCCGCAATGAATGCGTTAAGATAAAAAGCTTGCCTCCTCTCTCGTCGCCTTCCTATTCTCTCTTCTTCTCGCACTTCACCAATGGCGATGAAGCACTCCCAATTTCTACTTTCTCATACGAAGCATCGAGAAAGTATTGTTATCGCGAAAAAAATCGACCTCGAAATTTTTACGGAAGTATACGTTTTAGGTGTCGCTGAATCCGAAAAAGTAGTTTTCGCAATGCCGTCTGTCTGTCTGTTACTGGCTCTGGAGCCTAGACGGTAGAGCGAAAATGAATACACGATCAGGAGAATTTGCAAAAGAACCTTCAGGCTATTACGAAATGGTGTTAAGATTGGCAACTCGATCTGAATATAAAGAAATGCGCCACAATGAACTTCACGCGCTCCACGAATTTCAACCGTTATCCGTACCAAATATCTGAACTAAAGCTAAAATACGTCAATAGCTACAAATATCTAGGAGTAATTCTCAGTAGCAATTTGTCCAGTAGAGAGCATATCAAAACCGTTATAGCAGAATCAAGATGGTTTTGAAGGCGCATAGTGAGTATTTTCCTATAAGTTTACACGGGATTTTCGATTTTTCTGAGTGCAGGGTTTTTTCCTTCATTCCCCAAAATACTTAAATATGGACCGATTTTCTTCGTTTTGACATTATTCGACGGCTGAAACTCGATACTATTTTATTCTTGCGATGCTTACATGTTACACGGTCGACGTTTTCAGAAATACGCATTCATTTTCGAAATTTTGCGGATTTTTCGTACTCATTCCGGGCGTTGCGAAGGCGACTCATTGTTGCCTCCGATTCATTTAATGCCAATTAAACCTTCAAATAGACGTAAGGAAAGGGTGATTCGCTTTCAGCTGTTGTTTAAGCATCGAAATTAATGAATCATAACAACGTAAATATTTAAGGATAATTATACTGTTGACTGCATATGGGAAGCGTTTCTAACGAATTAATCAAAGCAATCGAATCTTCGTTTCATCATTTGAATGCTGGAATCTAATCTCTTTGTAAGTAGAAACATTATATTATACATCTTTAATGCTTATTAACGCAAATAGTTGAGAAATTACGGAGGACACGTGAGACTGGCGCACAGTGGGTTTTTTTAAATTACATGGCCAAAATACAGTTAACATTTTTTTTCGAAACCAATTGCTACATTTTGCTTCCTCATTAATCAAGAAAGGAAATAACGTCATGAATACATTGATTTTTTTGGCCAAAACTAAATTATTTATGTTCTACGATAAATGGAAATAAACATGAATACATTTATATTAAAACTACATTACTTACATAATATACTTACGAGCATATATATATATATACTTCAGCGTTTAAATTATATTTATTACATATATAATAAAAAAAAAAAACAAAAATTTATTTCTAATTAAAAACTAATTTTGTACAAGTTACGAAGAATAAAAATCGAAGTAAATACAGTAGCCGTAAAAACGTGTTTTAACAAGTAGGTATATATTTATCGTAATTATGCTTAAGTATCTAGCATAGAGTTAACTTGTATATTAATGAAAATAAAGTCATAAAAACATTGGTTCTTAAAATTATGTTTATAGTCTACAAGAAAAATATAAACTAATTTATATACTTATAATATTTTTACTTGCAGTAGTGGATAGTTACACTTAATACATATGCGTTAATCCTAAAAAGATTAAAACAAATGTTTTAAACAAAAATATTTTAAATTATTAATCTGACTCTGAGCAAGAGGTTTCTTCAGAATCCGTAGATGACTTCACATCTGAGTCCTCCGATTCTGCCGAAGATACGTTTGTGTCTGGAGGGATTATCATGGCTACAACTTCTCGAGGGAAGGACTTTGTCTGTCGTTTTGGAAGATGCCGAATGCTTGATATAACAGGGTATGAGGATATTAGAAGACTGCTGAAAACGTCTTCTAAATTCTTTTCTCGGGAACATTTTCTTGAAAAACCTTCACGATACGCTTTGAGGTCTTTGTTATGTGCCTCTTGTGCCTCCTCTGACAGCATTCCAATTGGTAATATTCCTGACGAAATAAGTATAGGACCGTGTATTAAGATTTTATGTACTGTGGTTGGCTTATCAAACCACCATAGTTCTCCACAAATAACTTAACTTATTAGCTCTGTCCAAAGTATATTCTTTGAATTTTTCAATGTTTATTGCATGTCCACTCGAAATAGTCAATCATTCTGAATCGTAAGATGAGCCCTTCATCTATCCCGGTTATGTTAGATGAATTTGTAGCATTTTCCAAAAAACGCCGAGCTGTGTCTCCATCGTCCATAATCAGGTTTAGGATGATCAACCAAAAGACCCATTTTGGCTTTAAATTTCTCTTATATTTGTTTCTTATTTTCCGCGACCATTTTATTGTCAGTGTCACTTGGAGCTTGCCACTTTCTGATGTTTAATTATAAGTAACGTGTAAAAGGCATTCGAAGAAACGAATCCACGCATGGAGTGTGGAAAGGCCAAATTTTAATGTTGAAGTGTCAATTTTTTTTGTTTTATCGCTTCTATATTGTTAAAATCTTTGGACGTGGCGTCACAAATGTAACATTTTTGTGTCGATGAAGTTGATGATACGGCATTGCAAACTTTACTGTCTACCATAGAAAATTATAAGTTATGCCTTGTTAAGAGATGCTGTTCATCACACATCACCGAAGTTGGAATCAAGCAATTGATTTGATCTTCATTGTACTTCACTTCCTCAACAGTAACATCGACAGTTTCATGCAGAAACTGGAGTCGGATTGGTCGGAAAAAACGAGACGAAGAAGGCCGGGGATTCTGCCATACAATAATTTTGTTTGAGGAATCAGCATCGCCAACTATTAACTGAAGTGGTACCAATGATGTGAGAAAAACATTTGCATCTGCACCAGTTCCACTTTCAAATTGTTGTTTATATTGGCTCTGTCCAGAACTACCATCGCATCCCCATTTAGATATTAATTATAAACCGTTAAGTTGTTCGGTTGTTAATTTTGCCAGTACTTCTTTCTGTACTTCTGCAATACGATGAACAGAGTGGTCCAATATAGCTTGCAACCTTACTTCCAGTGAGAAGCGGTTAAGTTTGCTTTTAAATCAGAGGTAAAATGAGCCAATATGCGTTTAATGACATCTGATGACTCATGCGGAAAGTTCGTCATTTCCATAACGCGGTTCTTAATACGCTCACATCTATCACTATATTTTTTTTAATCCGAAGAAAACATTTTTTCAAACATTGTCTTCCTACTCAGAGAAATACGTTCGTCGTGTGATCCTGTAAGAAAAAAAGACGTAACGCAACTAGAGTAAAACAGGATCGACCAATTTCGCCATATACAGAACAGAAATTTACAGTGTGACGGAACAAATACATTTTTTTCATAGACGTGGTAATACATGGTAAACTTTCTTACAGTTCCGTATAGCTGACAGACTGTATTATTAGACGCAATAAAAATTTCTGCCCGGTAATGCCCGATAGACAACTGAAACTCTAATTGAATTATTCGTCTTGCTGAATATTTACGAATATTTTTTGCATAATTAAACATAGAGAAAAATAAATACTAATGCAGAGAAATAGATACAAACTATGGTATAATTTTTGACATAACTCCAGGTATTGGATTCATGTAAAGAAACCATTTCAGAATAAATACTACACACACAAAACAGCAGATTCCAAAGTACAAAATATCGAGAGAAATTTTGCAACCCGTCTTACTCGCTTAACAGTCAACTTTGTACTGAAGTAGGGAAGAGATAGTTTCCATAGGACAGGGGTGGGCAACCTTTTTAAGTGTGCATGCAAAATCGGCAAATCTTTGATGCATAATTTTCTCACGTGCCAACCGAAATTTTGTGGAACATATTATTATTTCGTGTCTTTTAAGTATTATGAGAACCTTTTCAAAAACTCAAAAATCACACTAGAGCAGTAAAATCAAAGAATATTGTAAGAGTGATTATCTATACATATCTATAAAGTAAGGTGTTTGTATGTATGTATGTATGTTCTGCTAAGGCTCAGAAACTACAACACGCAGAAAAAAGAGGAAGGTGTCATATTAACGGTCATCATGTGTACGGTGGTGTAGTAAGGTTTTTAAACCGATTCGGTGTACTATTTAATTATAATAAAATATTTTCGTTTATATGGGATTTCCATTTAAAATTTTTTTGTAAATTTCTCGAATTTTTAACTCCTTACATATATATCGCAGACATATGCTCTCGCAGACTTTTTTGTGGTAAATTATCTCCTCTTTTGGAATAATTTTTTAAAAGAGGGGCTACAGATCAAATAAGACGAATTGAAGGGAAAATCTTCTTTTCATTATTGCTCAGCATTTGGATATACTTAGCAACCGATGTAAACAAATTACATTTGAACTATAAACATGTCGTTAACGTAGAATAGTTGATGAAATACTCATTTAATATCTTCTGATTGGATTGTATGTTTTTCTTTCATTATCTACGGTCTTCTATACACAGGTTAATTCTGCGAATAAACATTAGTGAACTGTTTCTTTTTCTGTAATCGTGTCATTCACATTATAGGTATGTTTGGATATAAGTTAAATTGTTTTTATATGCCTTTTGTCTTATTTTATTTCATATTTTGTTTAAGTGAAAATTACTGAAGATATATAAAGTTAAAGTTTTTGTGTTTTGTTTTATCAGTTTATCAATAAAAACTGAATTGAGCATTTCATGCTAACATGCAAGTTTTTTCCCATGCTCATCCATTTTGCGTTTCAATGATAATTAGATACTTTTTTGTAATATATAATATCGTTTTGAATTAAAAGAGTTTTATCAATTGGAAATAAGGTTCACTCTTGAGTAATTGTTATTTTAATACGAGAACTAAATTAGATTAACATCTTGAATACGTAACGCAGTGAATTTCGAAAGATTTTATTTGAATAATACTTTTGTTGAACTTTATTATGTCTTCTGAACTAAAATTAAGAATTCGTGTCTGCGGTTCCATGGGTAAAATGTAAACACTACCGATACACTCACGTAATTAATTACGTTAGAAAAGTAAAACATTTTACTACATTATTTAAAATCGATTCGTTCGAATATCTCAATCTATTATTCAATTAATTACGATGGAAAACACAATTAAGATCAATAATTTTATATCTATTTAGAGTAATAATAGGTATTCTTATTTAGGTTCTCCTGTTATTATGTTGACATACAAACTCATATTCCGCGTAATCAATATTTACTCATCACTAAGACACGCTATTTTGTGATTGTTGGTTGTTTATTTTGCAACTGAATAGAAAGCGTCAGTCGCCATCGTCAGATACATTGAGCTTTAGGAGATTATTCGTTGGTTGGTTTTGGTTAGTTTGTTGTTTTCATTTGCTTTCGTTTCGTGTCCATTTTTTGTGTTCTTCGTTTGTTTTCTTTGTTTTCGTTCTTAGTTGTTCATTTTGTAGTCTATGTTTATATTCTTTGGTTGTGCTCTTGATTTTTGTTCCTTGATTACTTATTTGTCGGTTTACACCTTTTATGCCGGCTATTGGTTAGAGTTTAATTCATTTCTTTTTTCTTGGTGGTTTTTACATTGAACTTATATTCTTTGGTTGTACTCTTAATTTATGTTCCACGATTATTTATTTGTCGGTTTACATGCTTTTCTACCGGGTATTGGTAAGCGTTTAATTCATTTCTTTTTTCATGGTGGTTTTTGTAGTTTTCGTATTGGTTCGTTTTGTGTTCTTTCCACTTTATTTCAAGACTCCTAATGTAGTTTACAGAAAGGAGAGGAGAAGTTTTAGTATGTATCATTTTCTCAAGCTGTCTTCTAAGCGGGAAAAAGTTGCAGTCCGAAATGCACCCGGGCGAAGCCGGGTACGAAAAGCTAGTTGATAATACATTTCACATAGCTTTAACAATAACTTATGTTTATGGCAATGTAAAGCAAACTTGCATTTATATCTAATAAATTAAACATATTAATTGACAATAAATACTTCCAATCCATATTTTAGTTAATTACAATTGAATTAAATCCAAATCCACGTATATACACACTTTATAAAACCGATAAATGCTTTACGAAACACGAAAAAATATACAACATGATGGTAAAGGAGTCAGGCCACGTCTGGCTGCCTGGCGAATGATGCAACACCTGAACGGGACAAAACTTGTACGTCAGTGTATCGCGGAGATAGATAGCTTGGAAATAGTTTGTTTGTTTCATTTTCTTATTACATATTATTACTAAAACAGTTGATAGTGTTTGTTACTTTATTGCATTTTTATTTGTTATCGCTCTACTTAATACAATTGTATTCTATTAAGTTAAAATATACCATTCTAGCGAAGATGTTGGATATTTATTTATTTAATTATTTTTTAAGGTGAGCCCTGCGTTGCGTGCCTGAAAAAAGTCGTTGGCGTGCCACGTTTGGCACGCGTGCCAATGGTTCCCCACCCCTGCCATAGGAACTAGTTAATTAGCTGTATTAAATGCACAAGTAGTCTCTCCTAATGACTAAGTATTCACATAAGTGATATCTGCAACTTTGTATTTTACATTATGACCACGTTTAATGGAAAAAACCCCACTGTGTGGCGTGACTATTAAAGCCCGGCCATGGCCAGTAATTAATTCCAAAGGACCCGGCCCATGCAGGATTCTAATCGGACTACGAAGCGTGGGAGGAACTTTTATTTATTTTTATCTCATTGTTGAGATTAGAGATTGCTATTATTGCCTCAATAATCACTGGTCAAAGGATAGAAAATTCCGACGTCTATGCTTTCACTCTTTAGCAAATTAAAATTAGAAAATAATGACTTAGAATCAACCTATGTAGGCTGTTTTAAAGAAGATTTTACAAAGTTTCTCGTTCTCATCGTCGATTTACGCATTCCGTTCGAAAAACTCACACTTAACGAAAATGTGACAGATTTAGAGGAAATATAGCACTTTTATCGATAAGTTTCCTGGACAACGAATGTCATTGTTGAGACATTAGATTCCTATTATTGTCTCAATATTCATACGTCATAGGATAGAAATACGAAGCATTTACGTATATGTATCGAGCGAGATGGAGAGAGAGAGGGAGATGGGAGGAGAGAGAGAGTGGGGAGTGGGATTCAGGAGCATTTACGCTTAGTATTTAAGAGTTTTAGATATGAAATTAATAAACTAATATTCAATAAACTTTCAAGCTTTTCTGTTTCTTTAAAAAAATGCTGGCATCATTCCTAATTTGAAATGGAAGCTTCTCTGGTATATAAATAAATAATTTCTTTTTAATATGAATGAATAATTTGATGCCTGAACTCTTAATCCAATTGCATTTAAAATGTAACATTAAAGATAAATGGAAATGTATGGGTTATTCAAAATGAAAGAATGATTAGTTAGTCATGGATTGTTTAATCATCAATTAAATATCCATTGACCGTAAATTATCAACAATAAGTACATTGGTAATCACAGGAAAATCATAACATATTAAATATGTCATTCAGTGCTTGAAATCAGTTAATAGATTAAAAACATGAACGGATTAAATATTGTGAATAATTAATACATTTCACTGCAATTTTACTTTACTAAACTAATTTCACATTCTGTTACATAACTAAAACTAAATATTTTCAAAACAATAAAAAGGGAACATTTGAATTTAAGTAAATATGTCTCCCAGTTGATTTGGAATCTAAATCTATTTTTAAAAAAAGAATATTTAATAGAATATTCTCCGGTTAGGATAATGAAATCGAAATTGATTTTTTATTCTGTTTTCATTTTCTTTGTGAATGAAACCATTTCTTCAGCTTCTTCAGGAAGATGGCGTTTTTACGGCTTAAACTAAAAAGTCTCAATTGGACACAACCGTCCTCTTCAAATACTTCAGCTACTTTTCCTTTATTATTTAAGATGCTGAATAAAGTTTTGTAAAGTGTATCAGACAAAGTCTTTTTAAGTTCTTCCAGGAATAAAGAATAGTTAGGATAGTTATACTTTAAATGACTTATTATTCTGTGCAGGAATGTGCCCCATCTTCATTTTTACTAAGTACAAATCTATCAAACTGTTTAGGATCCAGCACTTCAGAGATAAAATGCAAGATGTCGAAGAAGAAGGTCATACGGTCATTAGACATGATATAACAGGTCATCAAGTGTAGACAGGTATTTCCATTGTCATCTGGTTTCATTATCTATTCTCTCACATCTTCCTCACCGATATAGTCCTTGAGAATTATTCCCACATCTCTAAGGTTACTTATTATGAGAGCTCTCATGTGGAAAACCGTCTTACCCTGACCTGCTACGCTCATTGCAAACTTTTTCAATTGCTCCTGATTCATGTAATTCTTTGCATATTTCAAAATCTCCTCAAACATACTGATGTCCTCGTTTTCAGAGGCAAAGTGCAGAATGTTTTTCCCAAATTTATTTAATTGGAGAAGAATTTCATCAATCGGACGATTGTCGAATTCTCTCACGTAATTCAATACAGACATTAGTTCATCACCCCTTCTACATTCAGCCATGACATAAATGAAGTTCTCACCCCAATTATTCACCGCCATAATAAGACGGGTGAAATTATCACCACTAATGTAACTATTCAACATTCTTAAAACATCCATTAATGAACCAATTTTCTCGTTTGTAGAGGCAAGATGAAGAATGGTTTGTTCATCATTGTCTCTCTTGAGAAGAACTTCAACCAGCAGACCAATTTCGATGCAGTCTTTCAGATATGTCAGAGTTTCTATCATTTCATCGCCCGCTCTCCCCCAAGCCATGGAATGAATGAAATTCACACCACCATTGTTTGTCCAAGTAATCAGTTTATCGAATGCTTTCTTTTCTAGCAGTTCTCTCCCATGTTTTACAGTTGATAGGATATTATTGTTGTATGCACATTCATGAAAGATGGAATAACCCTTACCATTTATATTTGTGATATACTCCATGAGAACATCCTTCCCAAAAATTCTTTTTAACTGTCTTATCAAGAAAGTGAGGACACCTTCATCCGGGTTATAACAAGCATAACAATAGATATTCGTCTCTCACCTCATGCAGCCTTTTTGTCAGTTCAATTCTTTCTGTATCATTAATTATTTCCTCTTTTTCAGTCACTCCTTCTGTGTTCACGAGCTGACCTTCGATGGATGAGAGGTTTTCCTGCTCCCAATACGATCCTAATGACATGTAGCCTTGAGGATTTCCTCCAAATCTTTTGAGGATCCCAATCCAAATATACCCAGCAAATACTCTAAACTAGAATTAAAAAAATTGAAAAATTTTTACTGAGAGTTGAAAAAAGTATAGAAACGAAATCCATTTTTACTATACTAAATTTAAGGAATCTTTTGATTAAATTTCTTGCATTGGCAGTGAACTTGTCCAAGTACTTTTGACTGCTGTGTCGTTCCAAAGATCTAAGTAGTCCTTCCCAAATATGCCTACATGTCTTATGTCAGTATCATTCAGGTTAAGTTTTTCAAAGAACTTGCAAAACACATCGCAGCAATCGAAATGTTTGTAAAAGTTCTCACCTAGTGAGAACCAATGTTGATTTTTCTTTTCTTGAAAAGCTCCGTCAAGTAATATTCTGACAAAAGCGTATTCCGGCTCGAGGAGGACTTTTTTTAACAAATCCTTATCGAGATTCCCATTCCTTATCCTGTCTAAAATGGATTCTGCGAAAAAGTATTCCGCGAAGGTCCTGTGTAGGAAATTCGGATGACCTCCCACTTCAGTTACTAGGCCAATATTTTGTGCTTTTTTGTACAACTTTTCCTTTGCCAATGTTTGGATGAGGAATTCAACTTTCTGAATGATGGAACATGCGAGCTTCCTGTGAAACTTTCCAATTTCCGCCATCTCCCCCTCCTGCCTCTCCTTCGTGGCCACATACTGCTGCTTGTCTTGACATTTTTCTCAGAAGTAAATTTCCAATTTCATGCAATAAAAGTTGGAGTAAACTGCATAGATATTGGTGAATACGTCGATATTAAGTTTCTCTTTGTAGGCTGCATCCCCAATCATCGAGAGATGCAATGGTGATCCAGCGAATTCGTGTTTGTCCATGAGCGAATTACGCGTTCCATTTAGCAGAATTCTAGCGGATGGAGTGAGATTTAGTTCTTTCATTTTTGAACGAAGGTCTTTGAGAAAGGACACATTGGATATTTTTTTACCATCCATGTCCTTCAAACCCTCCGAATTGTGATGCTGCTTTAAATGATTTTTAATTCTATTGAGGATAACGTTAATTTTGTGGCTGGCTTTCTCGGTTGTTTCTTCTGAAGTTTCCTGCCATTCACTGGGTTCTTTGGGTTCTTCCTTCTCTGATGGATTTGGCATCTGTTCGAGAATATCCTTGATATTTTTAATTGCTTTCCTGCTGGACACTTCCGAATCTTCATTGCCTGATAATGTCAATTTGTGTTGCCAGTACTTACCTAGAAATCTCTCCTGCTCTTCACGTGTCAACCTCCGGATACTGTATGAAGAGACATCCATTTAAACTTGTAAATCAACTCTTTCGTGATTTTTGGTGCATATTCGAAGGTGCACAATTTTCAATTCCTTGAGAGTTCGCATTTAGATTCAATACACTGGGTTTGTATGAAGGGCAGATCTCGTCGAATCCGTCGAAGAAGATGGTCTTCTTTGCTTTGCCAATTAGAAAGAATTTGAACAATTTTTTCTGTAGTCGTGTTTCGATCCCTACGATACTAATAAAGAGAGATAAAACATCATCTTCCTTGCTCTCTCCATCGATATTTCCCCAACCTCTCGGATTATTTTTGTCATCCGCGTAATCGTTCAAATCTATCCTACATATCCATGAATTTTCTACCTTTTTAATGAGAGCGGTGGTCACCGTCGTTTTCCCCATTCCGGGGTCATCAGATAACAAGATGACCTTGGAATTATCCTTAGTCATTTCCAATTCGCTGAGTACCTCCGTCTTGAAATATTTCTCAAACACCACCTTACTCCCTCTCGACATTCTCCAATAAAACTTTTTCTCACTGTAATTCAGCCAGTGAATATCTGTTCGTTTTCCGGCGAGAGATTTATAGAAAGCCTTCTCTGCTGTTTCTTTGTCATTGTGTAAAAAAATGCTTTTTCCTTCCTGCATTTCTTCATACTTTTCTTTAATGAATTGGCATTTACTCTGGACCTTTCTGAGTTCCTCGAGATGTTCTTCACGGATTCCAGTTATTAGAAACAAACATCTAATACCTGCTTCTTTTTTGAAAATCGAACTGTCGATTGCGTGTCTCTCGAATGACCTTACCAAATAAAAATTTTCTTTGTACCCTTCTGATTTTGTCCCAACAACATTTTCAATAACCAATTTATCCCGATTTGTCAGCCACAGCAAATCTTTCGGGTTTATCATTTCAGAAATTTCTTCATTTGTGATAATCTCATTCAGCTGCTTACTCGTTCTGTTGAACCTCACATCTTTTTTCCTTTATCGATTTCTTGAATGTCGCTGACAAATCTTTCCATTCATAGGTCAGGGGATTTTCCTGCCACTGATGTTTGATTCCTTCGCATTGTTGGTCCACTATTATAATCACCTTCTTATTTGTCTTCCTTAGGATTTCAGCGCCGGGTATCCTCCTCATTCTTCAGAATTCTATCAAAACACGAACAAATGATTGCCAAATCAATTATCTTGAGATCTTTGATTAAGACCATGCAATGGCAAACATTAGAACGGAAGGCTCTTAGGATGTTTTCGCTGTTTTCGAAGAAACAGCTAAGCTTAAAGAAAAGGCACCGTTTTTCCACTTGGACTGCGAATTTTACGGAAAGTTCATAATACACGTGCATAAAAGAGAGCTTAACGTTAGACGTCAGTAATATTGAAACATTTTTGAAGGAATTCAAGTGACCCTTGAAACTTGAAATGTGCTCATTAAAGGGCTGACATCCCATTTCTATCTGCTGAATGCAGTGTTGATTTTTTTGTATTGATCTGATGAGTGAAAATGGTTTTTTGTAAAAGGACTTGTGGGAATAACTGTTACAGTCAGGAATGATATACTGTTCATATAAATCATACAATTCAGGAACCTGTTCGTTTAGGATCTTGGATCCGTTCTCCTCTCCATGCGTTGCCAATATGTGTGGTACTCTTACGATCAATTCCGAATGCCACTCGTTCTCCTTATACCATCTGAAAACATCCTTAATTATATCATCCATTTCTTTAGGTTTTTGATCCATGTCTCCAACAATTCCCTTACTTTATTAATTTTTTCCAATTTGTCACGTACATCTTCTACAATTATTCCAAAATCATTCTCCTCCTCAGTCTCAGATTTTCCATAGGGCTTTGCGTCGTTTTTATATAAAAGATGCATTGCCGCATGGCATACTTCGTGTGCTATAGATCCAGCTACAACATCGTCCACGTCATCCTTGCATTTTTCTGCCACGATGTATATCCTGAATTCGTCAGTTACAGTCAAACGGTAAGCTTCCATTGTGAATCGTTGGCAGATCCTTTCTGTATAATCACTGTCGAAAACATATACCAAATCGCAGTATTCGTATTCCAACACTTTCATGAGCGATCGAATTAATTTGTACTCACTCAGTTTGTCATAGAATTCCTTTATTACATCAGACCTTGTGAATGAAGTCCCCGATGACACTTGTAGAGACCATCAAGTTGTTGATGTGAGAATTATTGCCCTTGAGGAAATAATCTTCCATTAACAAACTTAATTCCTCTTTCGCCGCATGGTTTAATTTATAATATTTCTCTTCGTCGCAATTCAGATTCAACTTCGTTTTTTACTTATTTTATGTATCGCTGATTATTCACTTTCCTATCTTACGTATTCGTTTCATTAATTTGAGGCTAATTCAGTTTCAACATCGTTTTTACTTATTTTATGTAGCGCTGTTTATTCACCTTAATGTCTTACGTATTCGTTTCAATCATTTGAGGCTAATTCAGTTTCAACTTCGTTTTTACTTATTTTATGTAGCGCTGTTTATTCACTTTACTGTCTTACGTATTCGTTTCAATCATTTGAGGCTAATTCAGTTTCAACTACGTTTTTTACTTATTTTATGTAGCGCTGTTTACTAACATTATTATCTTACGTATTCGTTTCATTAATTTGAGGCTAATTCAGTTTCAACCTCGTTTTTTACTTATTTTTTTATAGCGCTGATTATTCACTTTCCTATCTTACGTATTCGTTTCATTAATTTGAGGGCAATTCAGTTTCAACTTTGTTTTTTACTTATTTTATGTAGCGCTGTTTATTAACTTTCCTATCTTACGTATTCCTTTCATTAATTTGAGGCTAATTTAGTTTCAACTACGTTTTTAACTTATTATATGTTGCGCCGTTTATTAACTTTCCTATTTTACGTATTCGTGCATTAATTTGAGTCCAAATTCTGTATCAACTTCGTTTTTTACTTATTTTATGTAACGCAGTTTTTTAACGTTCCTATCTTTCGTATTCGTTTAATTAATGTGAGGCTAATTCAGTTTCAACTACGTTTTTTACTTATTTTATGTAGCGCTGTTTATTCACCTTAATGTCTTACGTATTCGTTTCAATCATTTGAGGCTAATTCAGTTTCAACTTCGTTTTTACTTATTTTATGTAGCGCTGTTTATTCACTTTACTGTCTTACGTATTCGTTTCAATCATTTGAGGCTAATTCAGTTTCAACTACGTTTTTTACTTATTTTATGTAGCGCTGTTTACTAACATTATTATCTTACGTATTCGTTTCATTAATTTGAGGCTAATTCAGTTTCAACTTCGTTTTTTACTTATTTTATGTAGAGCTGTTTATTCACTTTCCGATCTTACGTATTCGTTTCATTAATTTGAGGCTAATTCAGTTTCAACTTCGTTTTTTACTTATTTTATATAGGGCTGTTTATTAATTTTCCCATTTTACGTATTCGTTTCATTAATTTGAGGCTAATTCAGTTTCAACCTCGTTTTTTACTTATTTTTTTATAGCGCTGATTATTCACTTTCCTATCTTACGTATTCGTTTCATTAATTTGAGGGCAATTCAGTTTCAACTTTGTTTTTTACTTATTTTATGTAGCGCTGTTTATTAACTTTCCTATCTTACGTATTCCTTTCATTAATTTGAGGCTAATTTAGTTTCAACTACGTTTTTAACTTATTATATGTTGCGCCGTTTATTAACTTTCCTATTTTACGTATTCGTGCATTAATTTGAGTCTAAATTCTGTATCAACTTCGTTTTTTACTTATTTTATGTAACGCAGTTTTTTAACGTTCCTATCTTTCGTATTCGTTTAATTAATGTGAGGCTAATTCAGTTTCAACTACGTTTTTTACTTATTATATGCAGCGCTGTTTATATTCGTTCCTATCTTATGCATTCGTTTCATTAACTTGAGGCTAATTCAGTTTCAACTTCGTTTTTTACTTATTTTATGTAGCGGTGCTTATTAACTTTTCTATCTTACGTATTCGTTTCATTAATTTGAGGCTAATTCAGTTTCAAATTCGTTTTTTACTTATTTTATGTAGCGCTGTTATTAACTTTACTATCCTACATATTCGTTTCAATAATTTGAGGCTAATTCAGTTTTAAATTCGTTTTTTACTTATTTTATGTAGCGCTGTTTATTCACTTTCATATCTTACGTATTCGTTTCTTTAATTTGAGGCAAGTTCAGTTTCAAATTCGTTTTCTACTTATTTTATGTAGCGCTGTTTAATAACTTCATTATCTTACGTATTCGTTTCATTAATTTGAGGCTAATTCAGTTTTAACTTCGTTTTTTACTTATTATATGTAGCGCTGTTTATTAACTTTCCTATCCTACGTATTCATTTCATTAATTTGAGGCTAATTTGCTTTCATCTTCGTTTTTTTCTTATTTTATATAGAGATGTTTATTCACTTTCCTATCATAAGTATTCGTTTCGTTAATTTGGGGCTAATTCAGTTTCAAATTCGTTGTTTACTTATTTTATGTAGCGCTGTTTATTCACTTTCCTATCTTACGTATTCGTTTCATTAATTTGAGGCTAATTCAGTTTCATCTTCGTTTTTAACTTATTATATGTTGCGCCGTTTATTAACTTTCCTATTTTACGTATTCGTGCATTAATTTGAGTCTAAATTCTGTATCAACTTCGTTTTTTACTTATTTTATGTAACGCAGTTTTTTAACGTTCCTATCTTACGTATTCGTTTCATTAATTTGAGGTTAATTCAGTTTGAACTTCGTTTTTCACTTATTTTATGTAACGCTGTTTATTCACTTTCCTATCTTACGTATTCGTTTACTTAATTTGAGGCTAATTCAGTTTCTACTTCGTTTTTTACTTATTTATTGTAGCGCTGTTTATTCACTTTCCTATCTTACGTATTCGTTTCATTAATTTGAGGCTAATTCAGTTTCAACTTCGTTTTTTACTTATTTTATGTAGCGCTGTTTATAAACTTTACTATCTTACGTATTCGTTTCATTAATTTGAGCTAATTCAGTTTCAACTTCGTTTTTTTATTTTTTTTATGTAGCGCTGTTTATTCACTTTTCTGTCTTACGTATTCGTTTCAATCATTTGAGGCTAATTCAGTTTCATCTTCTTTTTTTACTTATTTTATGTAGAGGTGTTTATTAATTTTCCTATCTTACGTATTCGTTTCATTACTTTGAGGCTAATTCAGTTACAACCTCGTTTTTTACTTATTTTTTGTACCGCTGATTATTCACTTTCCTATCTTACGTATTCGTTTCATTAATTTGAGGGCAATTCAGTTTCAACTTTGTTTTTTCTTATTTTATGTAGCGCAGTTTATTAACTTTCCTATCTTACGTATTCCTTTCATTAATTTGAGGCTAATTTAATTTCAACTTCGTTTATTACTTATTATATGTAGCGCCGTTTATTAACATTCCTATCTTACGTATTCGTACATTAATTTGAGTCTAATTCAGTATCAACTTCGTTTTTTACATATTTTTTGTAGCGCTGCTTTTTAACTTTCCTATCTTTCGTATTCGTTTAATTAATGTAAGGTTAATTCAGTTTCAACTACGTTTTTTACTTATTATATGCAGCTCTGTTTATAATCTTTCCTATCTTATGTATTCGTTTCATTAATTTGAGGCTAATTCAGTCTCATCTTCGTTTTCAACTTATTTTATGTAGCGCTGTTTATTAACTTTACTATCTTACGTATTCGTTTCATTAATTTGAGGCTAATTCAGTTTCAACTTCGTTTTTTGCTTATTTTATGTAGCGCTGTTTATTAACTTTACTATCTTACGTATTCGTTTGGTTAATTTGAGGGTAATTCAGTTTCAACTTCGTTTTTTACTTATTTTATGTATGGCTGTTTATTAACTTTCCTATCTTACGTATTCGTTTCATAAATTTGAGGATAATTAATTTCAACATCGTTTTTTACTTATTATATGCAGCGCAGTTTAATCACATTCCTATCTTACGTATTTGTGTCAATAATTTGAGGCTAATTCAGTTTCAACTTCGTTTTTTACTTATTATATGCAGCGCTGTTTATTCCCTTTCCTATCTTACGTATTCGTTTCATTAATTTGAGGGTAATTCAGTTTGAACTTCGTTTTTTGCTTATTATATGTCGCGTTGTTTATTCACTTTTCTATCTTACGTTTTAGTTACTTTAATTTGAGTCCAATTCAGTTTCAACTTCGTTTTTTGCTTATTATATGTCGCGCTGTTTATTCACTTTCTTATCTTACGTTTTCGTATCTTTAATTTGAGGCTAATTCAGATTCACTTCGTTTTTTACTTATTTTATGTAGCGCTGTTTATTAACTTTCATATTCAGCGTATTCGTATCATTAAGTTGAGGCTAATTCAGTTTCCACTTTGTTTTTTACTTATTTTATGTTGCGCTGTTTATTAACTTTCCTATCTTACTTATTCGTTTCATTAATTTGAGGTTATTCAGTTTCAAATTCGTATTTTACTTATTTTATTAAGCGCTATTTATTAACTTTACTGTCCTACATATTCGTTTCAATAATATGAGGACAATTCAGTTTCAACTTTGTTTTTTACTTATTTTATGTAGCGCTGTTTATTAACTTTCCTATCTTACGTATTCGTTTCATTAATTTGAGTCTAATTCAGTTTTAACTTCGTTTTTTATTTATTTTATGATGCGCTGTTTATTAACTTTCCTATCTTACGTATTCGTTTCTTTAATTTGAGGATAGTTCAGTTTCAAATTCGTTTTCTACTTATTTTATGTAGCGCTGTTTATTAACTTTTTTATCTTACGTATTCGTTTCATTAATTTGAGGTTAATTCAGTTTTAACTGCGTTTTTAACCTATTATATGTAGCGCTGTTTATTAACTTTCCTATCTTACGCATTCATTTCATTAATTTGAGGCTAATTTTCATTCATCTTCGTTTTTTACTTATTTTATATAGAGATGTTTATTCACTTTCCTATCTTAAGTATTCGTTTCGTTAATTTGAGGCTAATTCAGCTTCAAATTCGTTGTTTACTTGGTTTGTGTAGCGCTGTTTATTCACTTTCCTATCTTACGTATTCGTTTCATTAATTTGAGGCTAATTCATTTTCAACTTCGTTTTTTACTTATTTTATGTAGCGCTGTTTATTAACTTTACTATCTTACGTATTCGTTTGGTTAATTCGAGGGTAATTCAGTTTCAACTTCGTTTTTTACTTATTTTATGTAGGGCTGTTTATTAACTTTACTATCCTACATATTCGTTTCAATAATTTGAGGACAATTCAGTTTCAAATTTGTTTTTTACTTATTTTATGTAGCGCAGTTTATTCACTTTCCTATCTTACGTATTCGTTTCATTAATTTGAGGCTAATTCAGTTTCAACTTCGTTTTTTACTTATTTTATGTAGCGCTGCTTTTTAACTTTCCTATCTTTCGTATTCGTTTAATTAATGTGAGGTTAATTCAGTTTCAACTACGTTTTTTACTTATTATATGCAGCGCTGTTTATAATCTTTCCTATCTTATGTATTCGTTTCATTAATTTGAGGCTAATTCAGTCTCAACTTAGTTTTCGACTTATTTTATGTAGCGCTGTTTATTACCTTTATTATCTTACGTATTCGTTTCAGTAATTTGTGGCTAATTCAGTTTCAACTTCGTTTTTTACTTATTTTATGTAGCGCTGTTTATTAACTTTACTATCTTACGTATTCGTTTGGTTAATTTGAGGGTAATTCAGTTTCAACTTCGTTTTTTACTTATTTTATGTAGGGCTGTTTATTAACTTTCCTATCTTACGTATTCGTTTCATTAATTTGAGTCTAATTCAGTTTTAGCTTCGTTTTTTATTTATTTTATGTAGCGCTGTTTATTAACTTTCCTATCTTACGTATTCGTTTCTTTAATTTGAGGATAGTTCAGTTTCAAATTCGTTTTCTACTTATTTTATGTAGCGCTGTTTATTAACTTTATTATCTTACGTATTCGTTTCATTAATTTGAGGTTAATTCAGTTTTAACTGCGTTTTTAACCTATTATATGTAGCGCTGTTTATTAACTTTCCTATCTTACGTATTCATTTCATTAATATGAGGCTAATTTTCATTCATCTTCGTTTTTTACTTATTTTATATAGAGATGTTTATTCACTTTCCTATCTTAAATATTCGTTTCGTTAATTTGAGGCTAATTCAGCTTCAAATTCGTTGTTTACTTGTTTTGTGTAGCGCTGTTTATTCACTTTCCTATCTTACGTATTCGTTTCATTAATTTGAGGCTAATTCAGTTTCATTTTCGTATTTTACTTATTTTATGTAGAACTGTTTATTCACTTTCCTATCTTACGTATTCGTTTCATTAATTTGACGCTAATTCAGTTTCATCTTCGTTTATTACTTATTTTATGTAGCGCAGTTATTCACTTTTCTGTCTTACGTATTCGTTTCAATAATTTGAGGCTAATTCAGTTTCAACTTCGTTTTTCACTTATTTTATGTAGCGCTGTTTATAATCTATCCTATCTTATGTATTCGTTTCATTAATTTGAGGCTAATTCAGTCTCAACTTCGTTTTCTACTTATTTTATGTAGCGCTGTTTATTGACTTTACTATCTTACGTATTCGTTTCATTAATTTGAGGCTAATTCAGTTTCAACTTCGTTTTTTACTTATTTTATGTAGCGCTGTTTATTAACTTTACTATCTTACGTATTCGTTTGGTTAATTCGAGTGTAATTCAGTTTCAACTTCGTTTTTTACTTATTTTATGTAGGGCTGTTTATTAACTTTACTATCCTACATATTCGTTTCAATAATTTGAGGACAATTCAGTTTCAAATTTGTTTTTTACTTATTTTATGTAGCGCAGTTTATTCACTTTCCTATCTTACGTATTCGTTTCATTAATTTGAGGCTAATTCAGTTTCAACTTCGTTTTTTACTTATTATATGCAGCGCTGTTTATTCCCTTTCCTATCTTACGTATTCGTTTCATTAATTTGAGGCTAATTCAGTTTGAACTTCGTTTTTTGCTTATTGTATGACGACCTGTTTATTCACTTTTGTATCTTACGTTTTAGTTTCTTTAATTTGAGTCCAATTCAGTTTCAACTACGTTTTTTGCTTATTATATGTCGCGCTGTTTATTCACTTTCGTATCTTACGTTTTCGTTTCTTCAATTTGACGCTAATTCAGTTTCATCTTCGTTTATTACTTATTTTATGTAGCGCAGTTATTCACTTTTCTGTCTTACGTATTCGTTTCAATAATTTGAGGCTAATTCAGTTTCAACTTCGTTTTTCACTTATTTTATGTAGCGCTGTTTATAATCTATCCTATCTTATGTATTCGTTTCATTAATTTGAGGCTAATTCAGTCTCAACTTCGTTTTCTACTTATTTTATGTAGCGCTGTTTATTAACTTTACTATCTTACGTATTCGTTTCATTAATTTGAGGCTAATTCAGTTTCAACTTCGTTTTTTACTTATTTTATGTAGCGCTGTTTATTAACTTTACTATCTTACGTATTCGTTTGGTTAATTCGAGGGTAATTCAGTTTCAACTTCGTTTTTTACTTATTTTATGTAGGGCTGTTTATTAACTTTACTATCCTACATATTCGTTTCAATAATTTGAGGACAATTCAGTTTCAAATTTGTTTTTTACTTATTTTATGTAGCGCAGTTTATTCACTTTCCTATCTTACGTATTCGTTTCATTAATTTGAGGCTAATTCAGTTTCAACTTCGTTTTTTACTTATTATATGCAGCGCTGTTTATTCCCTTTCCTATCTTACGTATTCGTTTCATTAATTTGAGGCTAATTCAGTTTGAACTTCGTTTTTTGCTTATTGTATGACGACCTGTTTATTCACTTTTGTATCTTACGTTTTAGTTTCTTTAATTTGAGTCCAATTCAGTTTCAACTACGTTTTTTGCTTATTATATGTCGCGCTGTTTATTCACTTTCGTATCTTACGTTTTCGTTTCTTCAATTTGATTCTAATTCAGTTTCAAATTCGTTTTTTACCTATTTTATGTAGCGCTGTTTATTAACTTTCGTATTCTGCGTATTCGTATAATTAATTTGAGGCTAATTCAGTTTCCACTTTGTTTTTACCTTATCTTATGTAGCGCTGTTTATTAACTTTCCTATCTTACCTATTCGTTTCATTATTTTGAGGCTAATTCAGTTTCAACTTCCTTGTTTACTTATTTTATGTAGCGCTGTTTATTCACTTTCCAATCTTCCGAATTCGTTTCATTAATTTGAGGGTAATTCAGTTTCATCTTCGTTTTTTACTTATTTTATGTAGAACTGTTTATTCACTTTCTTATCTTACGTATTCGTTTCATTAATTTGAGGTAATTCAATTTCAACCTCGTTTTTTACATATTTTTTGTAGCGCTGATTATTCAGTTTCCTATCTTACGTTTTCATTTCATTGATTTGAGGTTAATTCAGTTCCAACTTCGTTTTTTACTTATTTTATGTAGCGCTGTTATTAACTTACCAATCTTACGTATTCGTTTGATTTATTTGAGGCTAATTCAGTTTTAACTTCGTTTTTTACTTCTTTGATGTAGCGCTGTTTATTCACTTTCCTATCTTACGTATTCGATTCATTAATTTGAGGTTAATTCAGTTTCAACTTCGTTTTTTACTTATTTTATGTATCGCTGTTTTTTACTTTCCTATATTTCGTATTCGTTTCATTAATGTGAGGCTAATTCAGTTTCAACTACGTTTTTTACTTATTATATGCAGCGTTGTTTATTACCTTTCCTATCTTATGTTTTCGTTTCATTAATTTGAGACTAATTCAGTTTCAACTTCGTTTTCTACTTATTTTATGTTTATTAATGTCCAAAATTTTTTCGAAAATTTTTTTGAAAATTTTTTCGAAAATTTTTTTGAAAATTTTTTTCGAAAATTTTTTTTCGAAATTTTTTTCCAAAATTTTTTTAAAAATTTTTTTCGAATTTTTTTTACAATTTTTTTTTTTAATTTTTTTTTAAAAATTTTTTTCGAAATTTTTTTCAAAAATTTTTTTCAAAATTTTTTTCGAAAAATTTTTTTCGAAAACTTTTTCTCTAAAATTTTTTCGAAAATTTTTTTGAAAATTTTTTTCGAAATTTTTTTTCAAAATTTTTTTCGAAAATTTTTTTTCGAAATTTTTTTCCAAAATTTTTTTAAAAATTTTTTTCGAATTTTTTTTACAAAATTTTTTTTGAAATTTTTTTTCGAAATTTTTTTCGAAAAATTTTTTTCCAAAAATTTTTCGAAATTTTTTTTTCGAAATTTTTTTCGAAAAATTTTTTTCCAAAATTTTTTCGAAAATTTCTTTGAAAAATTTTTTCGAAATTTTTTTTTCCAAATTTTTTTTTAATTTTTTTCGAAATTTTTTTCAAAATTTTTTCGAAATTTTTTTTCATAATTTTTTTCGAATTTTTTTTTTCGAAAAATTTTTCTCCAAAATTTTTTCGAAAATTTTTTTTGAGTTTTTTTCGAAATTTCTTTTCGAAATTTTTTTCGAAAATTTTTTTAAAATTTTTTTTTTCCAAATTTTTTTAAAAATTTTTTTTCGAAAATTTTTTCTAAATTTTCTTCGAAAATTTTTTTCAAAATTTTTTCGAAAATTTTCTTCATAATTTTTATAGAAATTTTTTATTCGAAATTTTTTTCGAAAAATTTTTCTCCAAAATTTTTTCGAAAATTTTTTTGAAAATTTTTTTCGAAATTTTTTTTCAAAATTTTTTTTGAAATTTTTTTCGAAAATTTTTTTAAAAATTTTTTTTGAAATTTTTTTTCAAAATTTTTTTGAAAATTTTTTTCGAAATTTTTTTCGAAAGATTTTTTGTTTTTTTTCAAAATTTTTTTCGAAATTTTTTTTCAAAATTTTTTCGAAATTTTTTTTCAAAATTTTTTCGAAATTTTTTTAAAAAATTTTTTTCAAAAATTTTTTTTTGAAATTTTTTTCAAAATTTTTTTTCAAAATTTTTTTCGAAAAATTTTTTTGAAAATTTTTTTCGAAAATTTTTTTGAAAATTTTTTTCGAAATTTTTTTTCAAAATTTTTTTCGAAAATTTTTTTTCGAAATTTTTTTCGAAAAATTTTTTTGGAAATTTTTTTTCAAATTTTTTTCATAATTTTTTTCGAAATTTTTTTTTCGAAATTTTTTTCGAAAAATTTTTCTCCATTATTTTTTTGGAAATTTTTTTGAAAATTTTTTTCGAAATTTTTTTTCGAAATTTTTTTTCAAAATTTTTTTTCAAAATTTTTTTCGAAAATTTTTTTTCGAAATTTTATTCCAAAATTTTTTTAAAAATTTTTTTCGAAATTTTTTTCGAAATTTTTTTTGAAAATTTTTTTTCGAAATATTTTCGAAAAATTTTTTTCCAAAATTTTTTCGAAAATTTTTTTTCGAAATTTCTTTCGAAAATTGTTTGAAAATTTTTTTTGAAAAATTTTTTTCCAAAATTTTTTCGAAAATTTTTTTCGAATTTTTTTTCGAAAAATTTTTTTGGAAATTTTTTTTTAAATTTTTTTCATAATTTTTTTCGAAATTTTTTTTTCGAAATTTTTTTCGAAAAATTTTTCTCCAAAATTTTTTTGGAAATTTTTTTGAAAATTTTTTTCGAAAATTTTTTTCGAAATTTTTTTTCGAAATTTTTTTTCAAAATTTTTTTTCAAAATTTTTTTCGAAAATTTTTTTTCGAAATTTTATTCCAAAATTTTTTTAAAAATTTTTTTCGAAATTTTTTTCGAAATTTTTTTTGAAAATTTTTTTTCGAAATATTTTCGAAAATTTTTCTCCAAAATTTTTTCGAAAATTTTTTTTCGAAATTTCTTTCGAAAATTGTTTGAAAATTTTTTTTGAAAAATTTTTTTCCAAAATTTTTTCGAAAACTTTTTTCAAAATTTTTTTGAAAATTTTTTTTCGAAAATTTTTTTCGAAATTTTTTTTTCGAAATTTTTTTCGAAAATATTTTTTCGAAATTTTTTTCGAAAATTTTTTTCAAATTTTTTTTTCCAAATTTTTTTAAAAATTTTTTTCGAAAATTTTTTTTCGAAAATTTTTTTCGAAAATTTTTTTCGAAAATTTTTTTCGAAAATTTTTTTCGAAATTTTTTTTTCGAAATTTTTTTCGAAAATTTTCTTGAAAATTTTTTTCGAAATTTTTTTTCAAAATTTTTTTCGAAATTTTTTTTCAAAATTTTTTTCGAAATTTTTTTTCGAAAATTTTTTCTAAATTTTCTTCGAAAATTTTTTTCAAAATTTTTTCGAAATTTTTTTTCATAATTTTTTTCGAAATTTTTTTTTCGAAAAATTTTTCTCCAAAATTTTTTCGAAAATTTTTTTTGAAAGTTTTTTTCGAAATTTTTTTTCGAAATTTTTTTCGAAAATTTTTTAAAAATTTTTTTTAAAAATTTTTTAAAAATTTTTTTTAAAAATTTTTTTAAAATTTTTTTTCAAAATTTTTTTCGAATATTTTTTATCGAAATTTTTTTCAAAAATTTTTTTCAAAATTTTTTTTGAAAAATTTTTTTAAAATTTTTTTCGAAAATTTTTTTGATAATTTTTTTCGAAATTTTTTTTCAAAATTTTTTTCGAAAATTTTTTTTCGAAATTTTTTTCGAAAATATTTTTTCGAAATTTTTTTCGAAAATTTTTTTCAAATTTTTTTTTCCAAATTTTTTTTAAAATTTTTTTCGAAAATTTTTTTTCGAAAATTTTTTTCGAAAATTTTTTTCGAAAATTTTTTTCGAAATTTTTTTTTCGAAATTTTTTTCGAAAATTTTTTTGAAAATTTTTTTCGAAATTTTTTTTCAAAATTATTTTCGAAATTTTTTTTCAAAATTTTTTTCGAAATTTTTTTAAAAATTTTTTTTCAAAAATTTTTTCTAAATTTTCTTCGAAAATTTTTTTCAAAATTTTTTCGAAAATTTTCTTCATAATTTTTTTAGAAATTTTTTTTTCGAAATTTTTTTCGAAAAATTTTTCTCCAAAATTTTTTCGAAAATTTTTTTGAAAATTTTTTTCGAAATTTTTTTTCAAAATTTTTTTCGAAAATTTTTTTTTCGAAATTTTTTTCGAAAATTTTTTTAAAAATTTTTTTTGAAATTTTTTTTCAAAATTTTTTTGAAAATTTTTTTCGAAATTTTTTTCGAAAGATTTTTTGTTTTTTTTCAAAATTTTTTTCGAAATTTTTTTTCAAAATTTTTTCGAAATTTTTTTTCAAAATTTTTTCGAAATTTTTTTAAAAAATTTTTTCAAAAATTTTTTTTTGAAATTTTTTTCAAAATTTTTTTTCAAAATTTTTTTCGAAAAATTTTTTTGAAAATTTTTTTCGAAAATTTTTTTGAAAATTTTTTTCGAAATTTTTTTTCAAAATTTTTTTCGAAAATTTTTTTTCGAAATTTTTTTCGAAAAATTTTTTTGGAAATTTTTTTTCAAATTTTTTTCATAATTTTTTTCGAAATTTTTTTTTCGAAATTTTTTTCGAAAAATTTTTCTCCATTATTTTTTTGGAAATTTTTTTGAAAATTTTTTTCGAAATTTTTTTTCGAAATTTTTTTTCAAAATTTTTTTTCAAAATTTTTTTCGAAAATTTTTTTTCGAAATTTTATTCCAAAATTTTTTTAAAAATTTTTTTCGAAATTTTTTTCGAAATTTTTTTTGAAAATTTTTTTTCGAAATATTTTCGAAAAATTTTTTTCCAAAATTTTTTCGAAAATTTTTTTTCGAAATTTCTTTCGAAAATTGTTTGAAAATTTTTTTTGAAAAATTTTTTTCCAAAATTTTTTCGAAAATTTTTTTCGAATTTTTTTTCGAAAAATTTTTTTGGAAATTTTTTTTTAAATTTTTTTCATAATTTTTTTCGAAATTTTTTTTTCGAAATTTTTTTCGAAAAATTTTTCTCCAAAATTTTTTTGGAAATTTTTTTGAAAATTTTTTTCGAAAATTTTTTTCGAAATTTTTTTTCGAAATTTTTTTTCAAAATTTTTTTTCAAAATTTTTTTCGAAAATTTTTTTTCGAAATTTTATTCCAAAATTTTTTTAAAAATTTTTTTCGAAATTTTTTTCGAAATTTTTTTTGAAAATTTTTTTTCGAAATATTTTCGAAAATTTTTTTCCAAAATTTTTTCGAAAATTTTTTTTCGAAATTTCTTTCGAAAATTGTTTGAAAATTTTTTTTGAAAAATTTTTTTCCAAAATTTTTTCGAAAACTTTTTTCAAAATTTTTTTGAAAATTTTTTTTTGGAAATTTTTTTCGAAATTTTTTTTTCGAAATTTTTTTCGAAAATATTTTTTCGAAATTTTTTTCGAAAATTTTTTTCAAATTTTTTTTTCCAAATTTTTTTAAAAATTTTTTTCGAAAATTTTTTTTCGAAAATTTTTTTCGAAAATTTTTTTCGAAAATTTTTTTCGAAATTTTTTTTTCGAAATTTTTTTCGAAAATTTTTTTGAAAATTTTTTTCGAAATTTTTTTTCAAAATTTTTTTCGAAATTTTTTTTCAAAATTTTTTTCGAAATTTTTTTTCGAAAATTTTTTCTAAATTTTCTTCGAAAATTTTTTTCAAAATTTTTTCGAAATTTTTTTTCATAATTTTTTTCGAAATTTTTTTTTCGAAAAATTTTTCTCCAAAATTTTTTCGAAAATTTTTTTTGAAAGTTTTTTTCGAAATTTTTTTTCGAAATTTTTTTCGAAAATTTTTAAAAAAATTTTTTTTAAAATTTTTTCAATATTTTTTTTCAAAATTTTTTTCGAATATTTTTTATCGAAATTTTTTTCAAAAATTTTTTTCAAAATTTTTTTTGAAAAATTTTTTTAAAATTTTTTTCGAAAATTTTTTTGATAATTTTTTTCGAAATTTTTTTTCAAAATTTTTTTCGAAAATTTTTTTTCGAAATTTTTTTCGAAAATATTTTTTCGAAATTTTTTTCGAAAATTTTTTTCAAATTTTTTTTTCCAAATTTTTTTAAAAATTTTTTTCGAAAATTTTTTTTCGAAAATTTTTTTCGAAAATTTTTTTCGAAAATTTTTTTCGAAATTTTTTTTTCGAAATTTTTTTCGAAAATTTTTTTGAAAATTTTTTTCGAAATTTTTTTTCAAATTTTTTTTCGAAATTTTTTTTCAAAATTTTTTTCTAAATTTTTTTAAAAATTTTTTTTCAAAAATTTTTTCTAAATTTTCTTCGAAAATTTTTTTCAAAATTTTTTCGAAAATTTTCTTCATAATTTTTTTAGAAATTTTTTTTTCGAAATTTTTTTCGAAAAATATTTCTCCAAAATTTTTTCGAAAATTTTTTTGAAAATTTTTTTCGAAATTTTTTTTCAAAATTTTTTTTGAAAATTTTTTTTTCGAAATTTTTTTCGAAAATTTTTTTAAAAATTTTTTTCGAAATTTTTTTTCAAAATTTTTTTGAAAATTTTTTTCGAAATTTTTTTCGAAAAATTTTTTGTTTTTTTTCAAAATTTTTTTCGAAATTTTTTTTCAAAATTTTTTCGAAATTTTTTTAAAAAATTTTTTTCGAAAATTTTTTTTTGAAATTTTTTTCAAAATTTTTTTTCAAAATTTTTTTCGAAAAATTTTTTTGAAAATTTTTTTCGAAAATTTTTTTGAAAATTTTTTTCGAAATTTTTTTTCAAAATTTTTTTCGAAAATTTTTTTTCGAAATTTTTTTCGAAAATTTTTTTTCGAAATTTTTTTCGAAAAATTTTTTTGGAAATTTTTTTTCAAATTTTTTTCGAAATTTTTTTCGAAAAATTTTTCTCCAAAATTTTTTTGGAAATTTTTTTGAAAATTTTTTTCGAAATTTTTTTTCGAAATTTTTTTTCAAAATTTTTTTTCAAAATTTTTTTCGAAAATTTTTTTTCGAAATTTTATTCCAAAATTTTTTAAAAAATTTTTTTCGAAATTTTTTTCGAAATTTTTTTTGAAAATTTTTTTTCGAAATATTTTCGAAAAATTTTTTCCCAAAATTTTTTCGAAAATTTTTTTTCGAAATTTCTTTCGAAAATTGTTTGAAAATTTTTTTTGAAAAATTTTTTTCCAAAATTTTTTCGAAAATTTTTTTCGAATTTTTTTTCGAAAAATTTTTTTGGAAATTTTTTTTCAAATTTTTTTCATAATTTTTTTCGAAATTTTTTTGGAAATTTTTTTGAAAATTTTTTTCGAAATTTTTTTTCGAAATTTTTTTTCAAAATTTTTTTTCAAAATTTTTTTCGAAATTTTTTTTTCGAAATTTTATTCCAAAATTTTTTTAAAAATTTTTTTCGAAATTTTTTTCGAAATTTTTTTTGAAAATTTTTTTTCGAAATATTTTCGAAAATTTTTTTCCAAAATTTTTTCGAAAATTTTTTTTCGAAATTTCTTTCGAAAATTGTTTGAAATTTTTTTTTGAAAAATTTTTTTCCAAAATTTTATCGAAAACTTTTTTCAAAATTTTTTTTCAAAATTTTTTTGAAAATTTTTTTTCGAAAATTTTTTTAAAAATTTTTTTCGAAATTTTTTTTTCGAAATTTCTTTTGAAAATTGTTTTCGAAAATTTTTTTCCGAAAATTTTTTTTCGAAATTTTTTTCGAAATTTTTTTTCAAATTTTTTTCATAATTTTTTTCGAAATTTTTTTTTCGAAATTTTTTTCGAAAAATTTTTTTCCAAAATTTTTTTCGAAAAATTTTTTTGAAAATTTTTTTCGAAAATTTTTTTGAAAATTTTTTTCGAAATTTTTTTTCAAAATTTTTTTCGAAAATTTTTTTTCGAAATTTTTTTCGAAATTTTTTTTCAAATTTTTTTCATAATTTTTTTCGAAATTTTTTTTTCGAAATTTTTTTCGAAAAATTTTTTTCCAAAATTTTTTTGGAAATTTTTTTGAAAATTTTTTTCGAAATTTTTTTTCGAAATTTTTTTTTAAATTTTTTTCGAAAATTTTTTTTTGGAATTTTTTTCCAAAATTTTTTTAAAATTTTTTTTCGAACTTTTTTTCGAAATTTTTTTTGAAAATTTTTTTTTGAAATTTTTTCGAAAAATTTTTTTCCAAAATTTTTTCGAAAATTTTTTTTCGAAATTTTTTTCTAAAATTGTTTTTGAAAATTTTTTTCGAAAAATGTTTTTCCAAAATTTTTTTCGAAATTTTTTGTCAAAATTTTTTTCGAAAATTTTTTTTCGAAATTTTTTTCGAAAATTTTTTTCAAAATTTTTTTCGAAATTTTTTCGAAAATTTTTTTCAAAATTTTTTTCGAAAAATTTTTTTCGAAAATTTTTTTAAAAATTTTTTTCGAAATTTTTTTTCAAAATTTTTTTGAAAATTTTTTTCGAAATTTTTTTTGGAAAAATTTTTTGTTTTTTTTCAAAATTTGTTTCGAATTTTTTTTTAAAAATTTTTTCGAAATTTTTTTAAAAAATTTTTTTCGAAAATTTTTTTTTGAAATTTTTTTCAAAATTTTTTTTCAAAATTTTTTTCGAAAAATTTTTTTGAAAATTTTTTTCGAAAATTTTTTTGAAAATTTTTTTCGAAATTTTTTTTCAAAATTTTTTTCGAAAATTTTTTTTCGAAATTTTTTTCGAAAAATTTTTTTGGAAATTTTTTTTCAAATTTTTTTCATAATTTTTTTCGAAATTTTTTTTTCGAAATTTTTTTCGAAAAATTTTTCTCCAAAATTTTTTTGGAAATTTTTTTGAAAATTTTTTTCGAAATTTTTTTTCGAAATTTTTTTTCAAAATTTTTTTTCAAAATTTTTTTCGAAAATTTTTTTTCGAAATATTTTCGAAAAATTTTTTTCCAAAATTTTTTCGAAAATTTTTTTTCGAAATTTCTTTCGAAAATTGTTTGAAAATTTTTTTTGAAAAATTTTTTTCCAAAATTTTTTCGAAAATTTTTTTCGAATTTTTTTTCGAAAAATTTTTTGGAAATTTTTTTTCAAATTTTTTTCATAATTTTTTTCGAAATTTTTTTTTCGAAATTTTTTTTGAAAAATTTTTCTCCAAAATTTTTTTGGAAATTTTTTTCGAAATTTTTTTTCGAAATTTTTTTTCAAAATTTTTTTTCAAAATTTTTTTCGAAAATTTTTTTTCGAAATTTTATTCCAAAATTTTTTTAAAAATTTTTTTCGAAATTTTTTTCGAAATTTTTTTTGAAAATTTTTTTTCGAAATATTTTCGAAAATTTTTTTCCAAAATTTTTTCGAAAATTTTTTTTCGAAATTTCTTTCGAAAATTGTTTGAAATTTTTTTTTGAAAAATTTTTTTCCAAAATTTTTTCGAAAACTTTTTTCAAAATTTTTTTGAAAATTTTTCTTCGAAAATTTTTTTAAAAATTTTTTTCGAAATTTTTTTTTCGAAATTTCTTTTGAAAATTGTTTTCGAAAATTTTTTTCCGAAAATTTTTTTTTGGAAATTTTTTTTTGGAAATTTTTTTCGAAAATTTTTTTCAAAATTTTTTTCGAAAAATTTTTTTTAAAAATTTTTTTCGAAAATTTTTTTTCCAAAATTTTTTCGAAAAATTTTTTGAAAATTTTTTTCGAAATTTTTTTTCAAAATTTTTTTCGAAAATTTTTGTTCGAAATTTTTTTCGAAAAATTTTATTCCAAAATTTTTTCGAAAATTTTTTTTCGAAATTTTTTTCGAAAAATTTATTCTCAAAGTTTTTTTTTAAAATTTTTTTCGAATTTTTTTTTCAAAATTTTTTTAGAAATTTTTTTTTCGAAATTTTTTTCAAAATTTTTTTTCAAAATTTTTTTCGAAAAATTTTTTTGAAAATTTTTTTCGAAAATTTTTTTGAAAATTTTTTTCGAAATTTTTTTCGAAATTTTTTTTCAAATTTTTTTCATAATTTTTTTCGAAATTTTTTTTTCGAAATTTTTTTCGAAAAATTTTTTTCCAAAATTTTTTTGGAAATTTTTTTTGAAATTTTTTTTCGAAATTTTTTTTTAAATTTTTTTCGAAAATTTTTTTTTGGAATTTTTTTCCAAAATTTTTTTAAAAATTTTTTTCGAAATTTTTTTGGAAATTTTTTTTGAAAATTTTTTTTTGAAATTTTTTCGAAAAATTTTTTTCCAAAATTTTTTCGAAAATTTTTTTTCGAAATTTTTTTCGAAAATGATTTTTGAAAATTTTTTTCGATAATTTTTTTTCGAAATTTTTTTCGAAAATGATTTTTGAAAATTTTTTTCGAAAATTTTTTTTCCAAAATTTTTTCGAAAATTTTTTTGAAAATTTTTTTCGAAATTTTTTTTCAAATTTTTTTTCGAAAATTTTTTTCATAATTTTTTTCAAAATTTTTTTTTGAAATTTTTTTCGAAAATTTATTTCTAAAATTTTTTCGAAAATTTTTTTGAAATTTTTTTTCGAAATTTTTTTTCAAAATTTTTTTTGAAAATTTTTTTTCGAACGTTTTTTCCAAAATTTTTTTAAAAATTTTTTTCGAAATTTTTTAAACAAAATTTTTTTTGAAAATTTTTTTTCGAAATTTTTTTCGAAAAATTTTTTTCCAAAATTTTTTCGAAAATTTTTTTTGAAATTTTTTTCGAAAATTTTTTTCAAAATTTTTTTCGAATTTTTTTTTGGAAAATTTTTTTCAAAATTTTCTTCGAAAAATTTTTTTCCAAAATTTTTTTCGAAAATTTTTTTTTAAAAATTTTTTTCGAAATTTTTTTAAAAATTTTTTTTCGAAAATTTTTTCTAAATTTTCTTCGAAAATTTTTTTCAAAATTTTTTTCAAAATTTTTTCGAAAATTTTCTTCATAATTTTTTTAGAAATTTTTTTTTCGAAATTTTTTTCGAAAGATTTTTCTCCAAAATTTTTTCGAAAATTTTTTTGAAAATTTTTTTCGAAATTTTTTTTCAAAATTTTTTTCGAAAATTTTTTTTTCGAAATTTTTTTCGAAAATTTTTTTAAAAATTTTTTTCGAAATTTTTTTTCAAAATTTTTTTGAAAATTTTTTTCGAAATTTTTTTCGAAAAATTTTTTGTTTTTTTTCAAAATTTTTTTCGAAATTTTTTTTCAAAATTTTTTCGAAATTTTTTTAAAAAATTTTTTTCGAAAATTTTTTTTTGAAATTTTTTTCAAAATTTTTTTTCAAAATTTTTTTCGAAAAATTTTTTTGAAAATTTTTTTCGAAAATTTTTTTGAAAATTTTTTTCGAAATTTTTTTTCAAAATTTTTTTCGAAAATTTTTTTTCGAAATTTTTTTCGAAAAATTTTTTTGGAAATTTTTTTTCAAATTTTTTTCATAATTTTTTTCGAAATTTTTTTTTCGAAATTTTTTTCTAAAAATTTTTCTCCAAAATTTTTTTGGAAATTTTTTTGAAAATTTTTTTCGAAATTTTTTTTCGAAATTTTTTTTCAAAATTTTTTTTCAAAATTTTTTTCGAAAATTTTTTTTCGAAATTTTATTCCAAAATTTTTTTCGAAATTTTTTTTGAAAATTTTGTTTCGAAATATTTTCGAAAAATTTTTTTCCAAAATTTTTTCGAAAATTTTTTTTCGAAATTTCTTTCGAAAATTGTTTGAAAATTTTTTTTGAAAAATTTTTTTCCAAAATTTTTTCGAAAATTTTTTTCGAATTTTTTTTCGAAAAATTTTTTTGGAAATTTTTTTTCAAATTTTTTTCATAATTTTTTTCGAAATTTTTTTTTCGAAATTTTTTTCGAAAAATTTTTCTCCAAAATTTTTTTGGAAATTTTTTTGAAAATTTTTTTTCGAAATTTTTTTTCGAAATTTTTTTTCAAAATTTTTTTTCAAAATTTTTTTCGAAAATTTTTTTTCGAAATTTTATTCCAAAATTTTTTTAAAAATTTTTTTCGAAATTTTTTTCGAAATTTTTTTTGAAAATTTTTTTTCGAAATATTTTCGAAAATTTTTTTTCAAAATTTTTTCGAAAATTTTTTTTCGAAATTTCTTTCGAAAATTGTTTGAAAATTTTTTTTGAAAATTTTTTTTCCAAAATTTTTTCGAAAACTTTTTTCAAAATTTTTTTTCAAAATTTTTTTGAAAATTTTTTTTCGAAAATTTTTTTAAAAATTTTTTTCGAAATTTTTTTTTCGAAATTTCTTTTGAAAATTGTTTTCGAAAATTTTTTTCCGAAAATTTTTTTTTGGAAATTTTTTTCGAAAATTTTTTTCAAACTTTTTTCGAAAAAGTTTTTTTAAAAATTTTTTTCGAAAATTTTTTTTCCAAAATGTTTTCGAAAAATTTTTTGAAAATTTTTTTCGAAATTTTTTTTCAAAATTTTTTTCGAAAATTTTTGTTCGAAATTTTTTTCGAAAAATTTTATTCCAAAATTTTTTCGAAAATTTTTTTTCGAATTTTTTTTCGAAAAATTTATTCTCAAAGTTTTTTTTCAAAATTTTTTTCGAAAATTTTTTTTCGAAATTATTTTCGAAATTTTTTTTCAAATTTTTTTCATAATTTTTTTCGAAATTTTTTTTTCGAAATTTTTTTCGAAAAATTTTTTTCCAAAATTTTTTTGGAAATTTTTTTGAAAATTTTTTTCGAAATTTTTTTTCGAAATTTTTTTTTAAATTTTTTTCGAAAATTTTTTTTCGAAATTTTTTTCCAAAATTTTTTTAAAAATTTTTTTCGAAATTTTTTTTGAAAATTTTTTTTTGAAATTTTTTCGAAAAATTTTTTTCCAAAATTTTTTCGAAAATTTTTTTTCGAAATTTTTTTCGAAAATTGTTTTTAAAAATTTTTTTCGAAAAATGTTTTTCCAAAATTTTTTTGAAATTTTTTTTCGAAATTTTTTGTCAAAATTTTTTTCGAAAATTTTTTTTCGAAATTTTTTTCGAAAATTTTTTTCAAAATTTTTTTCGACATTTTTTCGAAAATTTTTTTCAAAATTTTTTTCGAAAAATTTTTTTCCAAAATTTTTTTGAAAATTTTTTTCGAAATTTTTTTTCAAATTTTTTTTCGAAACTTTTTTTCATAATTTTTTTCGAAATTTTTTTTTCAAAATTTTTTTCGAAAAATTTTCCTCCAAAATTTTTTCGAAAATTTTTTTGAAAATTTTTTTCGAAATTTTTTTTCAAAATTTTTTTCGAAAATTTTTTTTCGAAATTTTTTTCCAAAATTTTTTTAAAATTTTTTTTCGAAATTTTTTTCCAAAATTTTTTCGAAAATTTTTTTTCGAATTTTTTTTCGAAAACTTTTTTCAAAATTTTTTTTCAAAATTTTTTTTCAAATTTGTTTTTGAAAATTTTTTTTCGAAAATTTTTTTAAAAATTTTTTTCGAAATTTTTTTTTCGAAATTTCTTTTGAAAATTGTTTTCGAAAATTTTATTCCGAAAAATTTTTTTTGGAAATTATTTTCGAAAATTTTTTTCAAAATTTTTTTCGAAAAATTTTTTTCCAAACTTTTTTCGAAAAATTTTTTGAAAATTTTTTTCGAAATTTTTTTTCAAAATTTTTTTCGAAAATTTTTTTTCGAAAGTTTTTTCCAAAATTTTTTTCGAAATTTTTTTACAAAATTTTTTTCGAAATATTTTTACAAATTTTTTTTGAAAATTTTTTTTCCAGGTTTTTTTCGAAAAATTTTATTCCAAAATTTTTTCGATAATTTTTTTTCGAAATTTTTTTCGAAAATGATTTTTGAAAATTTTTTTCGATAATTTTTTTTCGAAATTTTTTTCGAAAATGATTTTTGAAAATTTTTTTCGAAAATTTTTTTTCCAAAATTTTTTCGAAAATTTTTTTGAAAATTTTTTTCGAAATTTTTTTTCAAATTTTTTTTCGAAAATTTTTTTCATAATTTTTTTCAAAATTTTTTTTTGAAATTTTTTTCGAAAATTTATTTCTAAAATTTTTTCGAAAATTTTTTTGAAATTTTTTTTCGAAATTTTTTTTCAAAATTTTTTTTGAAAATTTTTTTTCGAACGTTTTTTCCAAAATTTTTTTAAAAATTTTTTTCGAAATTTTTTTACAAATTTTTTTTTGAAAATTTTTCGAAATTTTTTTCGAAAAATTTTTTTCCAAAATTTTTTCGAAAATTTTTTTTTGAAATTTTTTTCGAAAATTTTTTTTCGAAAATTTTTTTCAAAATTTTTTTCGAATTTTTTTTTGGAAAATTTTTTTCAAAATTTTCTTCGAAAAATTTTTTTCCAAAATTTTTTTCGAAAATTTTTTTTTTAAAATTTTTTTCGAAATTTTTTTAAAAATTTTTTTTCGAAAATTTTTTCTAAATTTTCTTCGAAAATTTTTTTCAAAATTTTTTCGAAAATTTTCTTCATAATTTTTTTAGAAATTTTTTTTTCGAAATTTTTTTCGAAAAATTTTTCTCCAAAATTTTTTCGAAAATTTTTTTGAAAATTTTTTTCGAAATTTTTTTTCAAAATTTTTTTCGAAAATTTTTTTTTCGAAATTTTTTTCGAAAATTTTTTTAAAAATTTTTTTCGAAATTTTTTTTCAAAATTTTTTTGAAAATTTTTTTCGAAATTTTTTTCGAAAATTTTTTTGTTTTTTTCAAAATTTTTTTCGAAATTTTTTTTCAAAATTTTTTCGAAATTTTTTTAAAAAATTTTTTTCGAAAATTTTTTTTTGAAATTTTTTTCAAAATTTTTTTTCAAAATTTTTTTCGAAAAATTTTTTTGAAAATTTTTTTCGAAAATTTTTTTGAAAATTTTTTTCGAAATTTTTTTTCAAAATTTTTTTCGAAAATTTTTTTTCGAAATTTTTTTCGAAAAATTTTTTTGGAAATTTTTTTTCAAATTTTTTTCATAATTTTTTTCGAAATTTTTTTTTCGAAATTTTTTTCGAAAAATTTTTCTCCAAAATTTTTTTGGAAATTTTTTTGAAAATTTTTTTCGAAATTTTTTTTCGAAATTTTTTTTCAAAATTTTTTTTCAAAATTTTTTTCGAAAATTTTTTTTCGAAATATTTTCGAAAAATTTTTTTCCAAAATTTTTTCGAAAATTTTTTTTCGAAATTTCTTTCGAAAATTGTTTGAAAATTTTTTTTGAAAAATTTTTTTCCAAAATTTTTTCGAAAATTTTTTTCGAATTTTTTTTCGAAAAATTTTTTGGAAATTTTTTTTCAAATTTTTTTCATAATTTTTTTCGAAATTTTTTTTTCGAAATTTTTTTTGAAAAATTTTTCTCCAAAATTTTTTTGGAAATTTTTTTCGAAATTTTTTTTCGAAATTTTTTTTCAAAATTTTTTTTCAAAATTTTTTTCGAAAATTTTTTTTCGAAATTTTATTCCAAAATTTTTTTAAAAATTTTTTTCGAAATTTTTTTCGAAATTTTTTTTGAAAATTTTTTTTCGAAATATTTTCGAAAATTTTTTTCCAAAATTTTTTCGAAAATTTTTTTTCGAAATTTCTTTCGAAAATTGTTTGAAAATTTTTTTTGAAAAATTTTTTTCCAAAATTTTTTCGAAAACTTTTTTCAAAATTTTTTTGAAAATTTTTCTTCGAAAATTTTTTTAAAAATTTTTTTCGAAATTTTTTTTTCGAAATTTCTTTTGAAAATTGTTTTCGAAAATTTTTTTCCGAAAATTTTTTTTTGGAAATTTTTTTTTGGAAATTTTTTTCGAAAATTTTTTTCAAAATTTTTTTCGAAAAATTTTTTTTAAAAATTTTTTTCGAAAATTTTTTTTCCAAAATTTTTTCGAAAAATTTTTTGAAAATTTTTTTCGAAATTTTTTTTCAAAATTTTTTTCGAAAATTTTTGTTCGAAATTTTTTTCGAAAAATTTTATTCCAAAATTTTTTCGAAAATTTTTTTTCGAAATTTTTTTCGAAAAATTTATTCTCAAAGTTTTTTTTCAAAATTTTTTTCGAATTTTTTTTTCAAAATTTTTTTAGAAATTTTTTTTTCGAAATTTTTTTCAAAATTTTTTTTCAAAATTTTTTTCGAAAAATTTTTTTGAAAATTTTTTTCGAAAATTTTTTTGAAAATTTTTTTCGAAATTTTTTTCGAAATTTTTTTTCAAATTTTTTTCATAATTTTTTTCGAAATTTTTTTTTCGAAATTTTTTTCGAAAAATTTTTTTCCAAAATTTTTTTGGAAATTTTTTTCGAAATTTTTTTTCGAAATTTTTTTTTAAATTTTTTTCGAAAATTTTTTTTTGGAATTTTTTTCCAAAATTTTTTTAAAAATTTTTTTCGAAATTTTTTTGGAAATTTTTTTTGAAAATTTTTTTTTGAAATTTTTTCGAAAAATTTTTTTCCAAAATTTTTTCGAAAATTTTTTTTCGAAATTTTTTTCGAAAATGATTTTTGAAAATTTTTTTCGATAATTTTTTTTCGAAATTTTTTTCGAAAATGATTTTTGAAAATTTTTTTCGAAAATTTTTTTTCCAAAATTTTTTCGAAAATTTTTTTGAAAATTTTTTTCGAAATTTTTTTTCAAATTTTTTTTCGAAAATTTTTTTCATAATTTTTTTCAAAATTTTTTTTTGAAATTTTTTTCGAAAATTTATTTCTAAAATTTTTTCGAAAATTTTTTTGAAATTTTTTTTCGAAATTTTTTTTCAAAATTTTTTTTGAAAATTTTTTTTCGAACGTTTTTTCCAAAATTTTTTTAAAAATTTTTTTCGAAATTTTTTAAACAAAATTTTTTTTGAAAATTTTTTTTCGAAATTTTTTTCGAAAAATTTTTTTCCAAAATTTTTTCGAAAATTTTTTTTGAAATTTTTTTCGAAAATTTTTTTCAAAATTTTTTTCGAATTTTTTTTTGGAAAATTTTTTTCAAAATTTTCTTCGAAAAATTTTTTTCCAAAATTTTTTTCGAAAATTTTTTTTTAAAAATTTTTTTCGAAATTTTTTTAAAAATTTTTTTTCGAAAATTTTTTCTAAATTTTCTTCGAAAATTTTTTTCAAAATTTTTTTCAAAATTTTTTCGAAAATTTTCTTCATAATTTTTTTAGAAATTTTTTTTTCGAAATTTTTTTCGAAAAATTTTTCTCCAAAATTTTTTCGAAAATTTTTTTGAAAATTTTTTTCGAAATTTTTTTTCAAAATTTTTTTCGAAAATTTTTTTTTCGAAATTTTTTTCGAAAATTTTTTTAAAAATTTTTTTCGAAATTTTTTTTCAAAATTTTTTTGAAAATTTTTTTCGAAATTTTTTTCGAAAAATTTTTTGTTTTTTTTCAAAATTTTTTTCGAAATTTTTTTTCAAAATTTTTTCGAAATTTTTTTAAAAAATTTTTTTCGAAAATTTTTTTTTGAAATTTTTTTCAAAATTTTTTTTCAAAATTTTTTTCGAAAAATTTTTTTGAAAATTTTTTTCGAAAATTTTTTTGAAAATTTTTTTCGAAATTTTTTTTCAAAATTTTTTTCGAAAATTTTTTTTCGAAATTTTTTTCGAAAAATTTTTTTGGAAATTTTTTTTCAAATTTTTTTCATAATTTTTTTCGAAATTTTTTTTTCGAAATTTTTTTCTAAAAATTTTTCTCCAAAATTTTTTTGGAAATTTTTTTGAAAATTTTTTTCGAAATTTTTTTTCGAAATTTTTTTTCAAAATTTTTTTTCAAAATTTTTTTCGAAAATTTTTTTTCGAAATTTTATTCCAAAATTTTTTTCGAAATTTTTTTTGAAAATTTTTTTTCGAAATATTTTCGAAAAATTTTTTTCCAAAATTTTTTCGAAAATTTTTTTTCGAAATTTCTTTCGAAAATTGTTTGAAAATTTTTTTGAAAAATTTTTTTCCAAAATTTTTTCGAAAATTTTTTTCGAATTTTTTTTCGAAAAATTTTTTTGGAAATTTTTTTTCAAATTTTTTTCATAATTTTTTTCGAAATTTTTTTTTCGAAATTTTTTTCGAAAAATTTTTCTCCAAAATTTTTTTGGAAATTTTTTTGAAAATTTTTTTCGAAATTTTTTTTCGAAATTTTTTTTCAAAATTTTTTTTCAAAATTTTTTTCGAAAATTTTTTTTCGAAATTTTATTCCAAAATTTTTTTAAAAATTTTTTTCGAAATTTTTTTCGAAATTTTTTTTGAAAATTTTTTTTCGAAATATTTTCGAAAATTTTTTTTCAAAATTTTTTCGAAAATTTTTTTTCGAAATTTCTTTCGAAAATTGTTTGAAAATTTTTTTTGAAAATTTTTTTTCCAAAATTTTTTCGAAAACTTTTTTCAAAATTTTTTTTCAAAATTTTTTTGAAAATTTTTTTTCGAAAATTTTTTTAAAAATTTTTTTCGAAATTTTTTTTTCGAAATTTCTTTTGAAAATTGTTTTCGAAAATTTTTTTCCGAAAATTTTTTTTTGGAAATTTTTTTCGAAAATTTTTTTCAAAATTTTTTTCGAAAAAGTTTTTTTAAAAATTTTTTTCGAAAATTTTTTTTCCAAAATGTTTTCGAAAAATTTTTTGAAAATTTTTTTCGAAATTTTTTTCAAAATTTTTTTTCAAAATTTTTTTCGAAAATTTTTGTTCGAAATTTTTTTCGAAAAATTTTATTCCAAAATTTTTTCGAAAATTTTTTTTCGAAATTTTTTTCGAAAAATTTATTCACAGTTTTTTTTCAAAATTTTTTTCGAAAATTTTTTTTCGAAATTTTTTTCGAAATTTTTTTTCAAATTTTTTTCATAATTTTTTTCGAAATTTTTTTTTCGAAATTTTTTTCGAAAAATTTTTTTCCAAAATTTTTTTGGAAATTTTTTTGAAAATTTTTTTCGAAATTTTTTTTCGAAATTTTTTTTTAAATTTTTTTCGAAAATTTTTTTTCGAAATTTTTTTCCAAAATTTTTTTAAAAATTTTTTTCGAAATTTTTTTTGAAAATTTTTTTTTGAAATTTTTTCGAAAAATTTTTTTCCAAAATTTTTTCGAAAATTTTTTTTCGAAATTTTTTTCGAAAATTGTTTTTGAAAATTTTTTTCGAAAAATGTTTTTCCAAAATTTTTTTGAAATTTTTTTTCGAAATTTTTTGTCAAAATTTTTTTCGAAAATTTTTTTTCGAAATTTTTTTCGAAAATTTTTTTCAAAATTTTTTTCGACATTTTTTCGAAAATTTTTTTCAAAATTTTTTTCGAAAAATTTTTTTCCAAAATTTTTTTGAAAATTTTTTTCGAAATTTTTTTTCAAATTTTTTTTCGAAACTTTTTTTCATAATTTTTTTCGAAATTTTTTTTTCAAAATTTTTTTCGAAAAATTTTCCTCCAAAATTTTTTCGAAAATTTTTTTGAAAATTTTTTTGAAAATTTTTTTCGAAATTTTTTTTCAAAATTTTTTTCGAAAATTTTTTTAAAAATTTTTTCGAAATTTTTTTTTCGAAATTTCTTTTGAAAATTGTTTTCGAAAATTTTATTCCGAAAATTTTTTTTTGGAAATTATTTTCGAAAATTTTTTTCAAAATTTTTTTCGAAAAATTTTTTTCCAAACTTTTTTCGAAAAATTTTTTGAAAATTTTTTTCGAAATTTTTTTTCAAAATTTTTTTCGAAAATTTTTTTTCGAAAGTTTTTTCCAAAATTTTTTTCGAAATTTTTTTACAAAATTTTTTTCGAAATATTTTTACAAATTTTTTTTGAAAATTTTTTTTCCAGGTTTTTTTCGAAAAATTTTATTCCAAAATTTTTTCGATAATTTTTTTTCGAAATTTTTTTCGAAAATGATTTTTGAAAATTTTTTTCGATAATTTTTTTTCGAAATTTTTTTCGAAAATGATTTTTGAAAATTTTTTTCGAAAATTTTTTTTCCAAAATTTTTTCGAAAATTTTTTTGAAAATTTTTTTCGAAATTTTTTTTCAAATTTTTTTTCGAAAATTTTTTTCATAATTTTTTTCAAAATTTTTTTTTGAAATTTTTTTCGAAAATTTATTTCTAAAATTTTTTCGAAAATTTTTTTGAAATTTTTTTTCGAAATTTTTTTTCAAAATTTTTTTTGAAAATTTTTTTTCGAACGTTTTTTCCAAAATTTTTTTAAAAATTTTTTTCGAAATTTTTTTACAAAATTTTTTTTGAAAATTTTTCGAAATTTTTTTCGAAAAATTTTTTTCCAAAATTTTTTCGAAAATTTTTTTTTGAAATTTTTTTCGAAAATTTTTTTTCGAAAATTTTTTTCAAAATTTTTTTCGAATTTTTTTTTGGAAAATTTTTTTCAAAATTTTCTTCGAAAAATTTTTTTCCAAAATTTTTTTCGAAAATTTTTTTTTTATAATTTTTTTCGAAATTTTTTTAAAAATTTTTTTTCGAAAATTTTTTCTAAATTTTCTTCGAAAATTTTTTTCAAAATTTTTTCGAAAATTTTCTTCATAATTTTTTTAGTAATTTTTTTTTCGAAATTTTTTTCGAAAAATTTTTCTCCAAAATTTTTTCGAAAATTTTTTTGAAAATTTTTTTCGAAATTTTTTTTCAAAATTTTTTTCGAAAATTTTTTTTTCGAAATTTTTTTCGAAAATTTTTTTAAAAATTTTTTTCGAAATTTTTTTTCAAAATTTTTTTGAAAATTTTTTTCGAAATTTTTTTCGAAAAATTTTTTGTTTTTTTCAAAATTTTTTTCGAAATTTTTTTTCAAAATTTTTTCGAAATTTTTTTAAAAAATTTTTTTCGAAAATTTTTTTTTGAAATTTTTTTCAAAATTTTTTTTTGAAATTTTTTTCGAAAAATTTTTTTGAAAATTTTTTTCGAAAATTTTTTTGAAAATTTTTTTCGAAATTTTTTTTTCGAAATTTTTTTCTAAAAATTTTTCTCCAAAATTTTTTTGGAAATTTTTTTGAAAATTTTTTTCGAAATTTTTTTTCGAAATTTTTTTTCAAAATTTTTTTTCAAAATTTTTTTCGAAAATTTTTTTTCGAAATTTTATTCCAAAATTTTTTTAAAAATTTTTTTCGAAATTTTTTTCGAAATTTTTTTTGAAAATTTTTTTTCGAAATATTTTCGAAAAATTTTTTTCCAAAATTTTTTCGAAAATTTTTTTTCGAAATTTCTTTCGAAAATTGTTTGAAAATTTTTTTTGAAAAATTTTTTTCCAAAATTTTTTCGAAAATTTTTTTCGAATTTTTTTTCGAAAAATTTTTTTGGAAATTTTTTTTCAAATTTTTTTCATAATTTTTTTCGAAATTTTTTTTTCGAAATTTTTTTTCGAAAAATTTTTCTCCAAAATTTTTTTGGAAATTTTTTTGAAAATTTTTTTCGAAATTTTTTTTCGAAATTTTTTTTCAAAATTTTTTTTCAAAATTTTTTTCGAAAATTTTTTTTCGAAATTTTATTCCAAAGTTTTTTTAAAAATTTTTTTCGAAATTTTTTTCGAAATTTTTTTTGAAAATTTTTTTTCGAAATATTTTCGAAAATTTTTTTTCAAAATTTTTTCGAAAATTTTTTTTCGAAATTTCTTTCGAAAATTGTTTGAAAATTTTTTTTGAAAATTTTTTTTCCAAAATTTTTTCGAAAACTTTTTTCAAAATTTTTTTCAAAATTTTTTTGAAAATTTTTTTTCGAAAATTTTTTTAAAAATTTTTTTCGAAATTTTTTTTTCGAAATTTCTTTTGAAAATTGTTTTCGAAAATTTTTTTCCGAAAATTTTTTTTTGGAAATTTTTTTCGAAAATTTTTTTCAAAATTTTTTTCGAAAAAGTTTTTTTAAAAATTTTTTTCAAAAATTTTTTTTCCAAAATGTTTTCGAAAAATTTTTTGAAAATTTTTTTCGAAATTTTTTTTCAAAATTTTTTTCGAAAATTTTTGTTCGAAATTTTTTTCGAAAAATTTTATTCCAAAATTTTTTCGAAAATTTTTTTTCGAAATTTTTTTCGAAAAATTTATTCTCAAAGTTTTTTTTCAAAATTTTTTTCGAAAATTTTTTTTCGAAATTTTTTTCGAAATTTTTTTTCAAATTTTTTTCATAATTTTTTTCGAAATTTTTTTTTCGAAATTTTTTTCGAAAAATTTTTTTCCAAAATTTTTTTGGAAATTTTTTTGAAAATTTTTTTCGAAATTTTTTTTCGAAATTTTTTTTAAAATTTTTTTCGAAAATTTTTTTTCGAAATTTTTTTCCAAAATTTTTTTAAAAATTTTTTTCGAAATTTTTTTTGAAAATTTTTTTTTGAAATTTTTTCGAAAAATTTTTTTCCAAAATTTTTTCGAAAATTTTTTTTCGAAATTTTTTTCGAAAATTGTTTTTGAAAATTTTTTTCGAAAAATGTTTTTCCAAAATTTTTTTGAAATTTTTTTTCGAAATTTTTTGTCAAAATTTTTTTCGAAAATTTTTTTTCGAAATTTTTTTCGAAAATTTTTTTCAAAATTTTTTTCGACATTTTTTCGAAAATTTTTTTCAAAATTTTTTTCGAAAAATTTTTTTCCAAAATTTTTTTGAAAATTTTTTTCGAAATTTTTTTTCAAATTTTTTTTCGAAACTTTTTTTCATAATTTTTTTCGAAATTTTTTTTTCAAAATTTTTTTCGAAAAATTTTCCTCCAAAATTTTTTCGAAAATTTTTTTGAAAATTTTTTTCGAAATTTTTTTTCAAAATTTTTTTCGAAAATTTTTTTTCGAAATTTTTTTCCAAAATTTTTTTAAAAATTTTTTTCGAAATTTTTTTCCAAAATTTTTTCGAAAATTTTTTTTCGAATTTTTTTTCGAAAACTTTTTTCAAAATTTTTTTTCAAAATTTTTTTTCAAATTTGTTTTTGAAAATTTTTTTTCGAAAATTTTTTTAAAAAATTTTATCGAATTTTTTTTTTCGAAATTTCTTTTGAAAATTGTTTTCGAAAATTTTATTCCGAAAATTTTTTTTTGGAAATTATTTTCGAAAATTTTTTTTAAAATTTTTTTCGAAAAATTTTTTTCCAAACTTTTTTCGAAAAATTTTTTGAAAATTTTTTTCGAAATTTTTTTTCAAAATTTTTTTCGAAAATTTTTTTTCGAAAGTTTTTTTCAAAATTTTTTTCGAAATTTTTATACAAATTTTTTTTCGAAATATTTTTACAAAATTTTTTTTGAAAATTTTTTTTCCAGGTTTTTTTCGAAAAATTTTATTCCAAAATTTTTTCGATAATTTTTTTTCGAAATTTTTTTCGAAAATGATTTTTGAAAATTTTTTTCGAAAATTTTTTTTCCAAAATTTTTTCGAAAATTTTTTTGAAAATTTTTTTCGAAATTTTTTTTCAAATTTTTTTTCGAAAATTTTTTTCATAATTTTTTTCGAAATTTTTTTTTGAAATTTTTTTCGAAAATTTATTTCTAAAATTTTTTCGAAAATTTTTTTGAAATTTTTTTTCGAAATTTTTTTTTCAAAATTTTTTTTGAAAATTTTTTTTCGAACTTTTTTTCCAAAATTTTTTTAAAAATTTTTTTCGAAATTTTTTTGCAAAATTTTTTTTGAAAATTTTTTTTCGAAATTTTTTTCGAAAAATTTTTTTCCAAAATTTTTTCGAAAATTTTTTTTTGAAATTTTTTTCGAAAATTTTTTTTCGAAAATTTTTTTCAAAATTTTTTTCGAATTTTTTTTTGAAAAATTTTTTTCAAAATTTTCTTCGAAAAATTTTTTTCCAAAATTTTTTTCGAAAAATTTTTTTTAAAAATATTTTTCGAAATTTTTTTTCAAAATTTTTTTCGAAATTTTTTTTCAAAATTTTTTTCGAAATTTTTTTTCAAAATTTTTTTCGAAATTTTTTTTCAAAATTTTTTTCGAAATTTTTTTTCAAAATTTTTTTCGAAATTTTTTAAAAAAATTTTTTTCGAAAATGTTTTCTAAATTTTCTTCGAAAATTTTTTTCAAAATTTTTTCTAAATTTTTTTTCATAATTTTTTTCGAAATTTTTTTTTCGAAAAATTTTTCTCCAAAATTTTTTCGAAAATTTTTTTTGAAAATTTTTTTCGAAATTTTTTTTCGAAATTTTTTTCGAAAATTTTTTTCGAAATTTTTTTTCAAAATTTTTTTGAAAATTTTTTTCGAAATTTTTTTCGAAAAATTTTTTCCAAAATTTTTTTGAAACGTTTTTCCAAAATTTTTCGTAATTTTTTTTTCGAAATTTTTTTCGAAAAATTTTTTTTCAAAATTTTTTCGAAAATTTTTTTGAAAAATTTTATCGAAATTTTTTTTCAAAATTTTTTTCGAAATTTTTTTTTCAAAATTTTTTTCGAAATTTTTTTTCAAAATTTTTTTCGGAATTTTTTTTCAAAATTTTTTTCGAAAATTTTTTTTCGAAATTTTTTTCAAAAATTTTTTTCATATTTTTTTTTGAAAAATTTTTTTAAAATTTTTTTCGAAAATTTTTTTGAAAATTTTTTTCGAAATTTTTTTTCAAAATTTTTTTCGAAAATTTTTTTTTGGAATTTTTTTCGAAAAATTTTTTTCGAAAACTTTTTCTCTAAAATTTTTTCGAAAATTTTTTTGAAATTTTTTTTCGAAATTTTTTTTCAAAATTTTTTTCGAAAATTTTTTTTCGAAATTTTTTTCCAAAATTTTTTTAAAAATTTTTTTCGAATTTTTTTTACAAAATTTTTTTTGAATATTTTTTTTCGAAATTTTTTTTAAAAAAATTTTTTTCCAAAATTTTTTCGAAATTTTTTTTTCGAAATTTTTTTCGAAAAATTTTTTTTCAAAATTTTTTCGAAAATTTTTTTGAAAAATTTTTTCGAAATTTTTTTTAAAATTTTTTTTCGAAATTTTTTTTCGAAATTTTTTTCGAAAATTTTTTTAAAATTTTTTTTCAAAATTTTTTTCGAATATTTTTTTTCGAAATTTTTTTCAAAAATTTTTTTCAAAATTTTTTTTGAAAAATTTTTTTAAAATTTTTTTCGAAAATTTTTTTGATAATTTTTTTCGAAATTTTTTTTCAAAATTTTTTTCGAAAATTTTTTTTCGAAATTTTTTTCGAAAATTTTTTTCAAATTTTTTTTTCCAAATTTTTTTTTAAATTTTATTCGAAAATTTTTTTTCGAAAATGTTTTTCGAAAATTTTTTTCGAAATTTTTTTCGAAAATTTTTTTCGAAATTTTTTTCGAAAATTTTTTTGAAAATTTTTTTCGAAATTTTTTTTCAAAATTTTTTTCGAAATTTTTTTTCAAAATTTTTTTCGAAATTTTTTTAAAAATTTTTTTTCGAAAATTTTTTCTAAATTTTCTTCGAAAATTTTTTTCAATATTTTTTCGAAAATTTTCTTCATAATTTTTTTAGAAATTTTTTTTTCGAAATTTTTTTCGAAAAATTTTTCTCCAAAATTTTTTTGGAAATTTTTTTGAAAATTTTTTTCGAAATTTTTTTTCGAAATTTTTTTTCAAAATTTTTTTTCAAAATTTTTTTCGAAAATTTTTTTTCGAAATTTTATTCCAAAATTTTTTAAAAATTTTTTTCGAAATTTTTTTCGAAATTTTTTTTGAAAATTTTTTTTCGAAATATTTTCGAAAAATTTTTTTCCAATATTTTTTCGAAAATTTTTTTTCGAAATTTCTTTCGAAAATTGTTTGAAAATTTTTTTTGAAAAATTTTTTTCCAAAATTTTTTCGAAAATTTTTTTCGAATTTTTTTTCGAAAAATTTTTTTGGAAATTTTTTTTCAAATTTTTTTCATAATTTTTTTCGAAATTTTTTTTTCGAAATTTTTTTCGAAAAATTTTTCTCCAAAATTTTTTTGGAAATTTTTTTGAAAATTTTTTTCGAAATTTTTTTTCGAAATTTTTTTTCAAAATTTTTTTTCAAAATTTTTTTCGAAAATTTTTTTTCGAAATTTTATTCCAAAATTTTTTTAAAAATTTTTTTCGAAATTTTTTTCGAAATTTTTTTTGAAAATTTTTTTTCGAAATATTTTCGAAAATTTTTTTTCAAAATTTTTTCGAAAATTTTTTTTCGAAATTTCTTTCGAAAATTGTTTGAAAATTTTTTTTGAAATTTTTTTTTCCAAAATTTTTTCGAAAACTTTTTTCAAAATTTTTTTTCAAAATTTTTTTGAAAATTTTTTTTCGAAAATTTTTTTAAAAATTTTTTTCGAAATTTTTTTTTCGAAATTTCTTTTGAAAATTGTTTTCGAAAATTTTTTTCCGAAAATTTTTTTTTGGAAATTTTTTTCGAAAATTTTTTTCAAAATTTTTTTCGAAAAAGTTTTTTTAAAAATTTTTTTCGAAAATTTTTTTTCCAAAATGTTTTCGAAAAATTTTTTGAAAATTTTTTTCGAAATTTTTTTTCAAAATTTTTTTCGAAAATTTTTGTTCGAAATTTTTTTCGAAAAATTTTATTCCAAAATTTTTTCGAAAATTTTTTTTCGAAATTTTTTTCGAAAAATTTATTCTCAAAGTTTTTTTTCAAAATTTTTTTCGAAAATTTTTTTTCGAAATTTTTTTCGAAATTTTTTTTCAAATTTTTTTCATAATTTTTTTCGAAATTTTTTTTTCGAAATTTTTTTCGAAAAATTTTTTTCCAAAATTTTTTTGGAAATTTTTTTGAAAATTTTTTTCGAAATTTTTTTTCGAAATTTTTTTTTAAATTTTTTTCGAAAATTTTTTTTCGAAATTTTTTTCCAAAATTTTTTTAAAAATTTTTTTCGAAATTTTTTTTGAAAATTTTTTTTTGAAATTTTTTTTTGAAATTTTTTCGAAAAATTTTTTCGAAAATTTTTTTTCGAAATTTTTTTCGAAAATTGTTTTTGAAAATTTTTTTCGAATAATGTTTTTCCAAAATTTTTTTGAAATTTTTTTTCGAAATTTTTTGTCAAAATTTTTTTCGAAAATTTTTTTTCGAAATTTTTTTCGAAAATTGTTTTCAAAATTTTTTTCGACATTTTTTCGAAAATTTTTTTCAAAATTTTTTTCGAAAAATTTTTTTCCAAAATTTTTTTGAAAATTTTTTTCGAAATTTTTTTTCAAATTTTTTTTCGAAACTTTTTTTCATAATTTTTTTCGAAATTTTTTTTTCAAAATTTTTTTCGAAAAATTTTCCTCCAAAATTTTTTCGAAAATTTTTTTGAAAATTTTTTTCGAAATTTTTTTTTAAAATTTTTTTCGAAAATTTTTTTTCGAAATTTTTTTCCAAAATTTTTTTAAAAATTTTTTTCGAAATTTTTTTCCAAAATTTTTTCGAAAATTTTTTTTCGAATTTTTTTTCGAAAACTTTTTTCAAAATTTTTTTTCAAAATTTTTTTTCAAATTTGTTTTTGAAAATTTTTTTTCGAAAATTTTTTTAAAAAATTTTATCGAAATTTTTTTTTCGAAATTTCTTTTGAAAATTGTTTTCGAAAATTTTATTCCGAAAATTTTTTTTTGGAAATTATTTTCGAAAATTTTTTTTAAAATTTTTTTCGAAAAATTTTTTTCCAAACTTTTTTCGAAAAATTTTTTGAAAATTGTTTTCGAAATTTTTTTTCAAAATTTTTTTCGAAAATTTTTTTTCGAAAGTTTTTTCCAAAATTTTTTTCGAAATTTTTTTACAAAATTTTTTTCGAAATATTTTTACAAAATTTTTTTTGAAAATTTTTTTTCCAGGATTTTTTCGAAAAATTTTATTCCAAAATTTTTTCGATAATTTTTTTTCGAAATTTTTTTCGAAAATGATTTTTGAAAATTTTTTTCGAAAATTCTTTTTCCAAAATTTTTTCAAAAATTTTTTTGAAAATTTTTTTCGAAATTTTTTTTCAAATTTTTTTTCGAAAATTTTTTTCATAATTTTTTTCGAAATTTGTTTTTGAAATTTTTTTCGAAAATTTATTTCTAAAATTTTTTCGAAAATTTTTTTGAAATTTTTTTTCGAAATTTTTTTTTCAAAATTTTTTTTAAAAATTTTTTTTCGAACTTTTTTTCCAAAATTTTTTTAAAAATTTTTTTCGAAATTTTTTTGCAAAATTTTTTTTGAAAATTTTTTTTCGAAATTTTTTTCGAAAAATTTTTTTCCAAAATTTTTTCGAAAATTTTTTTTTGAAATTTTTTTCGAAAATTTTTTTTCGAAAATTTTTTTCAAAATTTTTTTCGAATTTTTTTTTGGAAAATTTTTTTCAAAATTTTCTTCGAAAAATTTTTTTCCAAAATTTTTTTCGAAAAATTTTTTTTTTAAATATTTTTCGAAATTTTTTTTCAAAATTTTTTTCGAAATTTTTTTTCAAAATTTTTTTCGAAATTTTTTTTCAAAATTTTTTTCGAAATTTTTTTTCAAAATTTTTTTTGAAATTTTTTTTCAAAAATTTTTTCGAAATTTTTTAAAAAAATTTTTTTCGAAAATGTTTTCTAAATTTTCTTCGAAAATTTTTTTCAAAATTTTTTCTAAATTTTTTTTCATAATTTTTTTCGAAATTTTTTTTTCGAAAAATTTTTCTCCAAAATTTTTTCGAAAATTTTTTTTGAAAATTTTTTTCGAAATTTTTTTTCGAAATTTTTTTCGAAAATTTTTTTCGAAATTTTTTTTCAAAATTTTTTTGAAAATTTTTTTCGAAATTTTTTTCGAAAAATTTTTTCCAAAATTTTTTTGAAACGTTTTTCCAAAATTTTTCGTAATTTTTTTTTCGAAATTTTTTTCGAAAAATTTTTTTTCAAAATTTTTTCGAAAATTTTTTTGAAAAATTTTATCGAAATTTTTTTTCAAAATTTTTTTCGAAATTTTTTTTTCAAAATTTTTTTCGAAATTTTTTTTCAAAATTTTTTTCGGAATTTTTTTTCAAAATTTTTTTCGAAAATTTTTTTTCGAAATTTTTTTCAAAAATTTTTTTCATAATTTTTTTTGAAAAATTTTTTTAAAATTTTTTTCGAAAATTTTTTTGAAAATTTTTTTCGAAATTTTTTTTCAAAATTTTTTTCGAAAATTTTTTTTTGGAATTTTTTTCGAAAAATTTTTTTCGAAAACTTTTTCTCTAAAATTTTTTCGAAAATTTTTTTGAAATTTTTTTTCGAAATTTTTTTTCAAAATTTTTTTCGAAAATTTTTTTTCGAAATTTTTTTCCAAAATTTTTTTAAAAATTTTTTTCGAATTTTTTTTACAAAATTTTTTTTGAAAATTTTTTTTCGAAATTTTTTTCAAAAACTTTTTTTCCAAAATTTTTTCGAAATTTTTTTTTCGAAATTTTTTTCGAAAAATTTTTTTTCAAAATTTTTTCGAAAATTTTTTTGAAAAATTTTTTCGAAATTTTTTTTTCCAAATTTTTTTTTAATTTTTTTCAAAAATTTTTTTTCGAAAATTTTTTTCGAAAATTTTTTTTCGAAATTTTTTTCGAATATTTTTTTCAAAATTTTTTTCGAAATTTTTTTTCAAAATTTTTTTCAAAATTTTTTTTCAAAATTTTTTTCGAAATTTTTTTTAAAAAATTTTTTCGAAAATTTTTTCTAAATTTTCTTCGAAAATTTTTTTCAAAATTTTTTCGAAATTTTTTTTCATAATTTTTTTCGAAATTTTTTTTTTCGAAAAATTTTTCTCCAAAATTTTTTCGAAAATTTTTTTTAAAATTTTTTTTCGAAATTTTTTTTCGAAATTTTTTTCGAAAATTTTTTTAAAATTTTTTTTCAAAATTTTTTTCGAATATTTTTTTTCGAAATTTTTTTCAAAAATTTTTTTCAAAATTTTTTTTGAAAAATTTTTTTAAAATTTTTTTCGAAAATTTTTTTGATAATTTTTTTCGAAATTTTTTTTCAAAATTTTTTTCGAAAATTTTTTTTCGAAATTTTTTTCGAAAATTTTTTTCAAATTTTTTTTTCCAAATTTTTTTTTAAATTTTATTCGAAAATTTTTTTTCGAAAATTTTTTTCGAAAATTTTTTTCGAAATTTTTTTCGAAAATTTTTTTCGAAATTTTTTTCGAAATTTTTTTTGAAAATTTTTTTCGAAATTTTTTTTCAAAATTTTTTTCGAAATTTTTTTAAAAATTTTTTTTCGAAAATTTTTTCTAAATTTTCTTCGAAAATTTTTTTCAATATTTTTTTGAAAATTTTCTTCATAATTTTTTTAGAAATTTTTTTTTCGAAATTTTTTTCGAAAAATTTTTCTCCAAAATTTTTTTGGAAATTTTTTTGAAAATTTTTTTCGAAATTTTTTTTCGAAATTTTTTTTCAAAATTTTTTTTCAAAATTTTTTTCGAAAATTTTTTTTCGAAATTTTATTCCAAAATTTTTTTAAAAATTTTTTTCGAAATTTTTTTCGAAATTTTTTTTGAAAATTTTTTTTCGAAATTTTTTCGAAAAATTTTTTTCCAAAATTTTTTCGAAAATTTTTTTTCGAAATTTCTTTCGAAAATTGTTTGAAAATTTTTTTCGAAAAATTTTTTTCCAAAATTTTTTCGAAAATTTTTTTCGAATTTTTTTTCGAATTTTTTTTCGAAAACTTTTTTTAAATTTTTTTTCAAAATTTTTTTGAAAATTTTTTTTCAAAAATTTTTTTAAAAATTTTTTTCGAAATTTTTTTTTCGAAATTTCTTTTGAAAATTGTTTTCGAAAATTTTTTTCCGAAAATTTTTTTTTGGAATTTTTTTTCTAAAATTTTTTTCAAAATTTTTTTCGAAAAATTTTTTTTAAAAATTTTTTTCGAAAATTTTTTTTCCAAAATTTTTTCGAAAAATTTTTTGAAAATTTTTTTCGAAATTTTTTTTCAAAATTTTTTTTAAAAATTTTTTTGAAAATTTTTTTCGAAAATTTTTTTGAAAATTTTTTTGAAAATTTTTTTCGAAATTTTTTTTCAAAATTTTTTTCGAAAATGTTTTTTCGAAATTTTTTTCGAAATTTTTTTTCAAATTTTTTTCGAAATTTTTTTTTCGAAATTTTTTTCGAAAAATTTTTTTCCAAAATTTTTTTGGAAATTTTTTTCGAAATTTTTTTTCGAAATTTTTTTTAAATTTTAATCGAAAATTTTTTTTTGGAATTTTTTTCCAAAATTTTTTTAAAATTTTTTTTCGAAATTTTTTTCGAAATTTTTTTTGAAAATTTTTTTTTGAAATTTTTTCGAAAAATTTTTTTCCAAAATTTTTTCGAAAATTTTTTTTCGAAATTTTTTTCGAAAATTGTTTTTGAAATTTTTTTTCGAAAAATGTTTTTCCAAAATTTTTTTGAAAATTTTTTTCGAAATTTTTTTTCAAATTTTTTTTCGAAAATTTTTTTCATAATTTTTTTCGAAATTTTTTTTTCAAAATTTTTTTCGAAAAATTTTCCTCCAAAATTTTTTCGAAAATTTTTTTGAAAATTTTTTTCGAAATTTTTTGTCAAAATTTTTTTCGAAATTTTTTTTCAAATTTTTTTTCGAAAATTTTTTTCATAATTTTTTTCGATATTTTTTTTGAAATTTTTTTCGAAAATTTATTTCTAAAATTTTTTCGAAAATTTTTTTGAAATTTTTTTTCGAAATTTTTTTTCAAAATTTTTTTCGAACTTTTTTTCCAAATTTTTTTTAAAAGTTTTTTTTTCGAAATTTTTTTACAAATTTTTTTTTGAAAATTTTTTTTCGAAATTTTTTTCGAAAAATTTTTTTCCAAAATTTTTTTCAAAATTTTTTTCGAAATTTTTTTTTCAAAATTTCTTTTGAAAATTTTTTTCGAAAATTTTTTTCAAAATTTTTTTTGAATTTTTTTTTGGAAAATTTTTATCAAAATTTTCTTCGAAAAATTTTTTTCCAAAATTTTTTCGAAAATTTTTTTGAAAATTTTTTTCGAAATTTTTTTTCAAATTTTTTTTCGAAAATTTTTTTCATAATTTTTTTCGAAATTTTTTTTTCGAAATTTTTTTTTCGAAATTTTTTTCGAAATTTTTTTTTCGAAATTTTTTTCGAAATTTTTTTTCAAATTTTTTTCCAAAATTTTTTTAAAAATTTTTTTCGAAATTTTTTTTCAAAATTTTTTTCGAAAATTTTTTTTCGAAATTTTTTTCGAAAATGGTTTTTGAAAATTTTTTTCGAAAATTTTTTTTCCAAAATTTTTTCGAAAATTTTTTTGAAAATTTTTTTCGAAATTTTTTGTCAAAATTTTTTTTGAAAATTTTTTTTCCAAGTTTTTTTCGAAAAATTTTATTCCAAAATTTTTTCGATAATTTTTTTTCGAAATTTTTTTCGAAAATGGTTTTTGAAAATTTTTTTCGAAAATTTTTTTTCCAAAATTTTTTCGAAAATTTTTTTGAAAATTTTTTTCGAAATTTTTTGTCAAAATTTTTTTCGAAAATTTTTTTTTGAAAATTTTTTTACAAAATTTTTTCCAAAATTTTTTCGAAAATTTTTTTGAAAATTTTTTTCGAAATTTTTTTTCAAATTTTTTTTCGAAAATTTTTTTCATAATTTTTTTCGAAATTTTTTTTTGAAATTTTTTTCGAAATTTTTTTTTCGAAAATTTTTTTCAAAATTTTTTTCGAAATTTTTTTTTCAAAATTTCTTTTGAAAATTTTTTTCGAAAATTTTTTTCAAAATTTTTTTCGAATTTTTTTTTGGAAAATTTTTTTCAAAATTTTCTTCGAAAAATTTTTTTCCAAATTTTTTTGAAAATTTTTTTCGAAATTTTTTTTCAAATTTTTTTTCGAAAATTTTTTTCATAATTTTTTTCGAAATTTTTTTTTCAAAATTTTTTTCGAAAAATTTTCCTCCAAAATTTTTTCGAAAATTTTTTTAAAAATTTTTTTCGAAATTTTTTTTCGAAATTTTTTTCCAAAATTTTTTTAAAAATTTTTTTCGAAATTTTTTTCAAAATTTTTTTCGAAAATTTTTTTTCGAAATTTTTTTCCAAAATTTTTTTGCGAAATTTTTTTACAAAATTTTTTTCGAAATATTTTTACAAATTTTTTTTTGAAAATTTTTTTTCCAGGTTTTTTTCGAAAAATTTTATTCAAAAATTTTTTCGATAATTTTTTTTCGAAATTTTTTTCGAAAATGGTTTTTGAAAATTTTTTTCGAAAATTTTTTTTCCAAAATTTTTTCGAAAATTTTTTTTCGAAATTTTTTTCGAAAATATTTTTTCGAAATTTTTTTCGAAAATTTTTTTCAAATTTTTTTTTCCAAATTTTTTTAAAATTTTTTTTCGAAAATTTTTTTTCGAAAATTTTTTTCGAAAATATATTTCGAAATTTTTTTTTCGAAATTTTTTTCGAAAATTTTTTTGAAAATTTTTTTCGAAATTTTTTTTCAAAATTTTTTTCGAAATTTTTTTTCAAAATTTTTTTCGAAATTTTTTTAAAAATTTTTTTTCGAAAATTTTTTCTAAATTTCCTTCGAAAATTTTTTTCAAAATTTTTTCGAAATTTTTTTTCATAATTTTTTTCGAAATTTTTTTTTCGAAAAATTTTTCTCCAAAATTTTTTCGAAAATTTTTTTTGAAAGTTTTTTTCGAAATTTTTTTTCGAAATTTTTTTCTAAAATTTTTTTAAAATTTTTTTTCAAAATTTTTTTAAAATTTTTTTTCAAAATTTTTTTCGAATATTTTTTTTCGAAATTTTTTTCAAAAATTTTTTTCAAAATTTTTTATGAAAATTTTTTTTCGAAAATTTTTTTGATAATTTTTTTCGAAATTTTTTTTCAAAATTTTTTTCGAAAATTTTTTTTCGAAATTTTTTTCGAAAATATTTTTTCGAAATTTTTTTCGAAAATTTTTTTCAAATTTTTTTTTCCAATTTTTTTTTCAAATTTTTTTTTCCAATTTTTTTTAAAAATTTTTTTCGAAATTTTTTTTTCGAAATTTTTTTCGAAAATTTTTTTCGAAATTTTTTTTCAAAATTTTTTTCGAAATTTTTTTTCAAAATTTTTTTCGAAATTTTTTTTTCGAAATTTTTTTCGAAAAATTTTTCTCCAAAATTTATTCGAAAATTTTTTTGAAAATTTTTTTCGAAATTTTTTTTCAAAATTTTTTTCGAAAATTTTTTTTTCGAAATTTTTTTCGAAAATTTTTTTAAAAATTTTTTTCGAAATTTTTTTTCAAAATTTTTTTGAAAATTTTTTTCGAAATTTTTTTTGGAAAAATTTTTTGTTTTTTTTCAAAATTTTTTGTTTTTTTTCAAAATTTTTTTCGAATTTTTTTTAAAAATTTTTTCGAAATTTTTTTAAAAAATTATTTTCGAAAATTTTTTTTTGAAATTTTTTTCAAAATTTTTTTTTAAAATTTTTTTCGAAAAATTTTTTTGAAAATTTTTTTCGAAAATTTTTTTGAAAATTTTTTTCGAAATTTTTTTTCAAAATTTTTTTCGAAAATTTTTTTTCGAAATTTTTTTCGAAAAATTTTTTTGGAAATTTTTTTTCAAATTTTTTTCATAATTTTTTTCGAAATTTTTTTTTCGAAATTTTTTTCGAAAAATTTTTCTCCAAAATTTTTTTGGAAATTTTTTTGAAAATTTTTTTCGAAATTTTTTTTCGAAATTTTTTTTCAAAATTTTTTTTCAAAATTTTTTTCGAAAATTTTTTTTCGAAATATTTTCGAAAAATTTTTTTCCAAAATTTTTTCGAAAATTTTTTTTCGAAATTTCTTTCGAAAATTGTTTAAAAATTTTTTTTGAAAAATTTTTTTCCAAAATTTTTTCGAAAATTTTTTTCGAATTTTTTTTCGAAAAATTTTTTTGGAAATTTTTTTTCAAATTTTTTTCATAATTTTTTTCGAAATTTTTTTTTCGAAATTTTTTTCGAAAAATTTTTCTCCAAAATTTTTTTGGAAATTTTTTTCGAAATTTTTTTTCGAAATTTTTTTTCAAAATTTTTTTTCAAAATTTTTTTCGAAAATTTTTTTTCGAAATTTTATTCCAAATTTTTTTTAAAAATTTTTTTCGAAATTTTTTTCGAAATTTTTTTTGAAAATTTTTTTTCGAAATATTTTCGAAAATTTTTTTCCAAAATTTTTTCGAAAATGTTTTTTCGAAATTTCTTTCGAAAATTGTTTGAAAATTTTTTTTGAAAAATTTTTTTCCAAAATTTTTTCGAAAACTTTTTTCAAAATTTTTTTTCAAAATTTTTTTGAAAATTTTTTTTCGAAAATTTTTTTAAAAATTTTTTTCGAAATTTTTTTTTCGAAATTTCTTTTGAAAATTGTTTTCGAAAATTTTTTTTCGAAAATTTTTTTTTGGAAATTTTTTTTTGGAAATTTTTTTCGAAAATTTTTTTCAAAATTTTTTTCGAAAAATTTTTTTTAAAAATTTTTTTCAAAAATTTTTTTTCCAAAATTTTTTCGAAAAATTTTTTGAAAATTTTTTTCGAAATTTTTTTTCAAAATTTTTTTCGAAAATTTTTGTTCGAAATTTTTTTCGAAAAATTTTATTCCAAAATTTTTTCGAAAATTTTTTTTCGAAATTTTTTTCGAAAAATTTATTCTCAGTTTTTTTTTCAAAATTTTTTTCGAATTTTTTTTTCAAAATTTTTTTAGAAATTTTTTTTTCGAAAAATTTTTTTGAAAATTTTTTTCGAAAATTTTTTTGAAAATTTTTTTCGAAATTTTTTTCGAAATTTTTTTTCAAATTTTTTTCATAATTTTTTTCGAAATTTTTTTTTCGAAATTTTTTTCGAAAAATTTTTTTCCAAAATTTTTTTGGAAATTTTTTTGAAAATTTTTTTCGAAATTTTTTTTCGAAATTTTTTTTTAAATTTTTTTCGAAAATTTTTTTTTGGAATTTTTTTCCAAAATTTTTTTAAAAATTTTTTTTGAAATTTTTTTGGAAATTTTTTTTGAAAATTTTTTTTTGAAATTTTTTCGAAAAATTTTTTTCCAAAATTTTTTCGAAAATTTTTTTTCGAAATTTTTTTCTAAAATTGTTTTTGAAAATTTTTTTCGAAAAATGTTTTTCCAAAATTTTTTTGAAAATTTTTTTCGAAATTTTTTGTCAAAATTTTTTTCGAAAATTTTTTTTCGAAATTTTTTTCGAAAATTTTTTTCAAAATTTTTTTCGAAAAATTTTTTTCCAAAATTTTTTTGAAAATTTTTTTCGAAATTTTTTTTCAAATTTTTTTTCGAAAATTTTTTTCATAATTTTTTTCGAAATTTTTTTTTCAAAATTTTTTTCGAAAAATTTTCCTCCAAAATTTTTTCGAAAATTTTTTTGAAAATTTTTTTCGAAATTTTTTTTCAAAATTTTTTTCGAAAATTTTTTTTCGAAATTTTTTTCCAAAATTTTTTTAAAAATTTTTTTCAAAATTTTTTTCCAAAATTTTTTCGAAAATTTTTTTTCGAATTTTTTTTCGAAAACTTTTTTCAAAATTTTTTTTCAATTTTTTTTTTCAAATTTGTTTTTGAAAATTTTTTTTCGAAAATTTTTTTAAAAATTTTTTTCGAAATTTTTTTTTCGAAATTTCTTTTGAAAATTGTTTTCGAAAATTTTATTCCGAAAATTTTTTTTTGGAAATTATTTTCGGAAATTTTTTTCAAAATTTTTTTCGAAAAATTTTTTTCGACATTTTTTTCCAAAATTTTTTTCGAAATTTTTTTACAAAATTTTTTTCGAAATATTTTTACAAAATTTTTTTTGAAAATTTTTTTTCCAGGTTTTTTTCGAAAAATTTTATTCCAAAATTTTTTCGATAATTTTTTTTCGAAATTTTTTTCGAAAATGGTTTTTGAAAATTTTTTTCGAAAATTTTTTTTCCAAAATTTTTTCGAAAATTTTTTTTCGAAATTTTTTTCGAAAATATTTTTTCGAAATTTTTTTCGAAAATTTTTTTCAAATTTTTTTTTCCAAATTTTTTTTAAAATTTTTTTCGAAAATTTTTTTTCGAAAATTTTTTTCGAAAATTTTTTTCGAAATTTTTTTTTCGAAATTTTTTTTCGAAAATTTTTTTGAAAATTTTTTTCATAATTTTTTTCGAAATTTTTTTTTCGAAAAATTTTTCTCCAAAATTTTTTCGAAAATTTTTTTTGAAAGTTTTTTTCGAAATTTTTTTTCGAAATTTTTTTCGAAAATTTTTTTAAAATTTTTTTTCAAAATTTTTTTCGAATATTTTTTTTCGAAATTTTTTTCAAAAATTTTTTTCAAAATTTTTTTTGAAAAATTTTTTAAAAATTTTTTTCGAAAATTTTTTTGATAATTTTTTTCGAAATTTTTTTTCAAAATTTTTTTCGAAAATTTTTTTTCGAAATTTTTTTCGAAAATTTTTTTCAAATTTTTTTTTCCAAATTTTTTTTTAAATTTTATTCGAAAATTTTTTTTCGAAAATTTTTTTCGAAAATTTTTTTCGAAATTTTTTTCGAAAATTTTTTTCGAAATTTTTTTCGAAATTTTTTTTGAAAATTTTTTTCGAAATTTTTTTTCAAAATTTTTTTCGAAATTTTTTTAAAAATTTTTTTTCGAAAATTTTTTCTAAATTTTCTTCGAAAATTTTTTTCAATATTTTTTTGAAAATTTTCTTCATAATTTTTTTAGAAATTTTTTTTTCGAAATTTTTTTCGAAAAATTTTTCTCCAAAATTTTTTTGGAAATTTTTTTGAAAATTTTTTTCGAAATTTTTTTTCGAAATTTTTTTTCAAAATTTTTTTTCAAAATTTTTTTCGAAAATTTTTTTTCGAAATTTTATTCCAAAATTTTTTTAAAAATTTTTTTCGAAATTTTTTTCGAAATTTTTTTTGAAAATTTTTTTTCGAAATTTTTTCGAAAAATTTTTTTCCAAAATTTTTTCGAAAATTTTTTTTCGAAATTTCTTTCGAAAATTGTTTGAAAATTTTTTTCGAAAAATTTTTTTCCAAAATTTTTTCGAAAATTTTTTTCGAATTTTTTTTCGAATTTTTTTTCGAAAACTTTTTTTAAATTTTTTTTCAAAATTTTTTTGAAAATTTTTTTTCAAAAATTTTTTTAAAAATTTTTTTCGAAATTTTTTTTTCGAAATTTCTTTTGAAAATTGTTTTCGAAAATTTTTTTCCGAAAATTTTTTTTTGGAATTTTTTTTCTAAAATTTTTTTCAAAATTTTTTTCGAAAAATTTTTTTTAAAAATTTTTTTCGAAAATTTTTTTTCCAAAATTTTTTCGAAAAATTTTTTGAAAATTTTTTTCGAAATTTTTTTTCAAAATTTTTTTTAAAAATTTTTTTGAAAATTTTTTTCGAAAATTTTTTTGAAAATTTTTTTGAAAATTTTTTTCGAAATTTTTTTTCAAAATTTTTTTCGAAAATGTTTTTTCGAAATTTTTTTCGAAATTTTTTTTCAAATTTTTTTCGAAATTTTTTTTTCGAAATTTTTTTCGAAAAATTTTTTTCCAAAATTTTTTTGGAAATTTTTTTCGAAATTTTTTTTCGAAATTTTTTTTAAATTTTAATCGAAAATTTTTTTTTGGAATTTTTTTCCAAAATTTTTTTAAAATTTTTTTTCGAAATTTTTTTCGAAATTTTTTTTGAAAATTTTTTTTTGAAATTTTTTCGAAAAATTTTTTTCCAAAATTTTTTCGAAAATTTTTTTTCGAAATTTTTTTCGAAAATTGTTTTTGAAATTTTTTTTCGAAAAATGTTTTTCCAAAATTTTTTTGAAAATTTTTTTCGAAATTTTTTTTCAAATTTTTTTTCGAAAATTTTTTTCATAATTTTTTTCGAAATTTTTTTTTCAAAATTTTTTTCGAAAAATTTTCCTCCAAAATTTTTTCGAAAATTTTTTTGAAAATTTTTTTCGAAATTTTTTGTCAAAATTTTTTTCGAAATTTTTTTTCAAATTTTTTTTCGAAAATTTTTTTCATAATTTTTTTCGATATTTTTTTTGAAATTTTTTTCGAAAATTTATTTCTAAAATTTTTTCGAAAATTTTTTTGAAATTTTTTTTCGAAATTTTTTTTCAAAATTTTTTTCGAACTTTTTTTCCAAATTTTTTTTAAAAGTTTTTTTTTCGAAATTTTTTTACAAATTTTTTTTTGAAAATTTTTTTTCGAAATTTTTTTCGAAAAATTTTTTTCCAAAATTTTTTTCAAAATTTTTTTCGAAATTTTTTTTTCAAAATTTCTTTTGAAAATTTTTTTCGAAAATTTTTTTCAAAATTTTTTTTGAATTTTTTTTTGGAAAATTTTTATCAAAATTTTCTTCGAAAAATTTTTTTCCAAAATTTTTTCGAAAATTTTTTTGAAAATTTTTTTCGAAATTTTTTTTCAAATTTTTTTTCGAAAATTTTTTTCATAATTTTTTTCGAAATTTTTTTTTCGAAATTTTTTTTTCGAAATTTTTTTCGAAATTTTTTTTTCGAAATTTTTTTCGAAATTTTTTTTCAAATTTTTTTCCAAAATTTTTTTAAAAATTTTTTTCGAAATTTTTTTTCAAAATTTTTTTCGAAAATTTTTTTTCGAAATTTTTTTCGAAAATGGTTTTTGAAAATTTTTTTCGAAAATTTTTTTTCCAAAATTTTTTCGAAAATTTTTTTGAAAATTTTTTTCGAAATTTTTTGTCAAAATTTTTTTTGAAAATTTTTTTTCCAAGTTTTTTTCGAAAAATTTTATTCCAAAATTTTTTCGATAATTTTTTTTCGAAATTTTTTTCGAAAATGGTTTTTGAAAATTTTTTTCGAAAATTTTTTTTCCAAAATTTTTTCGAAAATTTTTTTGAAAATTTTTTTCGAAATTTTTTGTCAAAATTTTTTTCGAAAATTTTTTTTTGAAAATTTTTTTACAAAATTTTTTCCAAAATTTTTTCGAAAATTTTTTTGAAAATTTTTTTCGAAATTTTTTTTCAAATTTTTTTTCGAAAATTTTTTTCATAATTTTTTTCGAAATTTTTTTTTGAAATTTTTTTCGAAAATTTATTTCTAAAATTTTTTCGAAAATTTTTTTGAAATTTTTTTTCGAAATTTTTTTTCAAAATTTTTTTCGAAAATTTTTTTTCGAATTTTTTTCCAAAATTTTTTTAAAAGTTTTTTTTTCGAAATTTTTTTACAAAATTTTTTTTGAAAATTTTTTTTCGAAATTTTTTTCGAAAAATTTTTTTCCAAAATTTTTTCGAAAATTTTTTTTTGAAATTTTTTTCGAAATTTTTTTTTCGAAAATTTTTTTCAAAATTTTTTTCGAAATTTTTTTTTCAAAATTTCTTTTGAAAATTTTTTTCGAAAATTTTTTTCAAAATTTTTTTCGAATTTTTTTTTGGAAAATTTTTTTCAAAATTTTCTTCGAAAAATTTTTTTCCAAATTTTTTTGAAAATTTTTTTCGAAATTTTTTTTCAAATTTTTTTTCGAAAATTTTTTTCATAATTTTTTTCGAAATTTTTTTTTCAAAATTTTTTTCGAAAAATTTTCCTCCAAAATTTTTTCGAAAATTTTTTTAAAAATTTTTTTCGAAATTTTTTTTCGAAATTTTTTTCCAAAATTTTTTTAAAAATTTTTTTCGAAATTTTTTTCAAAATTTTTTTCGAAAATTTTTTTTCGAAATTTTTTTCCAAAATTTTTTTGCGAAATTTTTTTACAAAATTTTTTTCGAAATATTTTTACAAATTTTTTTTTGAAAATTTTTTTTCCAGGTTTTTTTCGAAAAATTTTATTCAAAAATTTTTTCGATAATTTTTTTTCGAAATTTTTTTCGAAAATGGTTTTTGAAAATTTTTTTCGAAAATTTTTTTTCCAAAATTTTTTCGAAAATTTTTTTTCGAAATTTTTTTCGAAAATATTTTTTCGAAATTTTTTTCGAAAATTTTTTTCAAATTTTTTTTTCCAAATTTTTTTAAAATTTTTTTTCGAAAATTTTTTTTCGAAAATTTTTTTCGAAAATATATTTCGAAATTTTTTTTTCGAAATTTTTTTCGAAAATTTTTTTGAAAATTTTTTTCGAAATTTTTTTTCAAAATTTTTTTCGAAATTTTTTTTCAAAATTTTTTTCGAAATTTTTTTAAAAATTTTTTTTCGAAAATTTTTTCTAAATTTCCTTCGAAAATTTTTTTCAAAATTTTTTCGAAATTTTTTTTCATAATTTTTTTCGAAATTTTTTTTTCGAAAAATTTTTCTCCAAAATTTTTTCGAAAATTTTTTTTGAAAGTTTTTTTCGAAATTTTTTTTCGAAATTTTTTTCTAAAATTTTTTTAAAATTTTTTTTCAAAATTTTTTTAAAATTTTTTTTCAAAATTTTTTTCGAATATTTTTTTTCGAAATTTTTTTCAAAAATTTTTTTCAAAATTTTTTTTGAAAATTTTTTTTCGAAAATTTTTTTGATAATTTTTTTCGAAATTTTTTTTCAAAATTTTTTTCGAAAATTTTTTTTCGAAATTTTTTTCGAAAATATTTTTTCGAAATTTTTTTCGAAAATTTTTTTCAAATTTTTTTTTCCAATTTTTTTTTCAAATTTTTTTTTCCAATTTTTTTTAAAAATTTTTTTCGAAATTTTTTTTTCGAAATTTTTTTCGAAAATTTTTTTCGAAATTTTTTTTCAAAATTTTTTTCGAAATTTTTTTTCAAAATTTTTTTCGAAATTTTTTTTTCGAAATTTTTTTCGAAAAATTTTTCTCCAAAATTTATTCGAAAATTTTTTTGAAAATTTTTTTCGAAATTTTTTTTCAAAATTTTTTTCGAAAATTTTTTTTTCGAAATTTTTTTCGAAAATTTTTTTAAAAATTTTTTTCGAAATTTTTTTTCAAAATTTTTTTGAAAATTTTTTTCGAAATTTTTTTTGGAAAAATTTTTTGTTTTTTTTCAAAATTTTTTGTTTTTTTTCAAAATTTTTTTCGAATTTTTTTTAAAAATTTTTTCGAAATTTTTTTAAAAAATTATTTTCGAAAATTTTTTTTTGAAATTTTTTTCAAAATTTTTTTTTAAAATTTTTTTCGAAAAATTTTTTTGAAAATTTTTTTCGAAAATTTTTTTGAAAATTTTTTTCGAAATTTTTTTTCAAAATTTTTTTCGAAAATTTTTTTTCGAAATTTTTTTCGAAAAATTTTTTTGGAAATTTTTTTTCAAATTTTTTTCATAATTTTTTTCGAAATTTTTTTTTCGAAATTTTTTTCGAAAAATTTTTCTCCAAAATTTTTTTGGAAATTTTTTTGAAAATTTTTTTCGAAATTTTTTTTCGAAATTTTTTTTCAAAATTTTTTTTCAAAATTTTTTTCGAAAATTTTTTTTCGAAATATTTTCGAAAAATTTTTTTCCAAAATTTTTTCGAAAATTTTTTTTCGAAATTTCTTTCGAAAATTGTTTAAAAATTTTTTTTGAAAAATTTTTTTCCAAAATTTTTTCGAAAATTTTTTTCGAATTTTTTTTCGAAAAATTTTTTTGGAAATTTTTTTTCAAATTTTTTTCATAATTTTTTTCGAAATTTTTTTTTCGAAATTTTTTTCGAAAAATTTTTCTCCAAAATTTTTTTGGAAATTTTTTTCGAAATTTTTTTTCGAAATTTTTTTTCAAAATTTTTTTTCAAAATTTTTTTCGAAAATTTTTTTTCGAAATTTTATTCCAAATTTTTTTTAAAAATTTTTTTCGAAATTTTTTTCGAAATTTTTTTTGAAAATTTTTTTTCGAAATATTTTCGAAAATTTTTTTCCAAAATTTTTTCGAAAATGTTTTTTCGAAATTTCTTTCGAAAATTGTTTGAAAATTTTTTTGAAAAATTTTTTTCCAAAATTTTTTCGAAAACTTTTTTCAAAATTTTTTTTCAAAATTTTTTTGAAAATTTTTTTTCGAAAATTTTTTTAAAAATTTTTTTCGAAATTTTTTTTTCGAAATTTCTTTTGAAAATTGTTTTCGAAAATTTTTTTTCGAAAATTTTTTTTTGGAAATTTTTTTTTGGAAATTTTTTTCGAAAATTTTTTTCAAAATTTTTTTCGAAAAATTTTTTTTTAAAATTTTTTTCAAAAATTTTTTTTCCAAAATTTTTTCGAAAAATTTTTTGAAAATTTTTTTCGAAATTTTTTTTCAAAATTTTTTTCGAAAATTTTTGTTCGAAATTTTTTTCGAAAAATTTTATTCCAAAATTTTTTCGAAAATTTTTTTTCGAAATTTTTTTCGAAAAATTTATTCTGTTTTTTTTTCAAAATTTTTTTCGAATTTTTTTTTCAAAATTTTTTTAGAAATTTTTTTTTCGAAAAATTTTTTTGAAAATTTTTTTCGAAAATTTTTTTGAAAATTTTTTTCGAAATTTTTTTCGAAATTTTTTTTCAAATTTTTTTCATAATTTTTTTCGAAATTTTTTTTTCGAAATTTTTTTCGAAAAATTTTTTTCCAAAATTTTTTTGGAAATTTTTTTGAAAATTTTTTTCGAAATTTTTTTTCGAAATTTTTTTTTAAATTTTTTTCGAAAATTTTTTTTTGGAATTTTTTTCCAAAATTTTTTTAAAAATTTTTTTTGAAATTTTTTTGGAAATTTTTTTTGAAAATTTTTTTTTGAAATTTTTTCGAAAAATTTTTTTCCAAAATTTTTTCGAAAATTTTTTTTCGAAATTTTTTTCTAAAATTGTTTTTGAAAATTTTTTTCGAAAAATGTTTTTCCAAAATTTTTTTGAAAATTTTTTTCGAAATTTTTTGTCAAAATTTTTTTCGAAAATTTTTTTTCGAAATTTTTTTCGAAAATTTTTTTCAAAATTTTTTTCGAAAAATTTTTTTCCAAAATTTTTTTGAAAACTTTTTTTCGAAATTTTTTTTCAAATTTTTTTTCGAAAATTTTTTTCATAATTTTTTTCGAAATTTTTTTTTCAAAATTTTTTTCGAAAAATTTTCCTCCAAAATTTTTTCGAAAATTTTTTTGAAAATTTTTTTCGAAATTTTTTTTCAAAATTTTTTTCGAAAATTTTTTTTCGAAATTTTTTTCCAAAATTTTTTTAAAAATTTTTTTCAAAATTTTTTTCCAAAATTTTTTCGAAAATTTTTTTTCGAATTTTTTTTCGAAAACTTTTTTCAAAATTTTTTTTCAATTTTTTTTTTCAAATTTGTTTTTGAAAATTTTTTTTCGAAAATTTTTTTAAAAATTTTTTTCGAAATTTTTTTTTCGAAATTTCTTTTGAAAATTGTTTTCGAAAATTTTATTCCGAAAATTTTTTTTTGGAAATTATTTTCGGAAATTTTTTTCAAAATTTTTTTCGAAAAATTTTTTTCGACATTTTTTTCCAAAATTTTTTTCGAAATTTTTTTACAAAATTTTTTTCGAAATATTTTTACAAAATTTTTTTTGAAAATTTTTTTTCCAGGTTTTTTTCGAAAAATTTTATTCCAAAATTTTTTCGATAATTTTTTTTCGAAATTTTTTTCGAAAATGGTTTTTGAAAATTTTTTTCGAAAATTTTTTTTCCAAAATTTTTTCGAAAATTTTTTTTCGAAATTTTTTTCGAAAATATTTTTTCGAAATTTTTTTCGAAAATTTTTTTCAAATTTTTTTTTCCAAATTTTTTTTAAAATTTTTTTCGAAAATTTTTTTTCGAAAATTTTTTTCGAAAATTTTTTTCGAAATTTTTTTTTCGAAATTTTTTTTCGAAAATTTTTTTGAAAATTTTTTTCATAATTTTTTTCGAAATTTTTTTTTCGAAAAATTTTTCTCCAAAATTTTTTCGAAAATTTTTTTTGAAAGTTTTTTTCGAAATTTTTTTTCGAAATTTTTTTCGAAAATTTTTTTAAAATTTTTTTTCAAAATTTTTTTAAAATTTTTTTTCAAAATTTTTTTCGAATATTTTTTTTCGAAATTTTTTTCAAAAATTTTTTTCAAAATTTTTTTTGAAAAATTTTTTAAAAATTTTTTTCGAAAATTTTTTTGATAATTTTTTTCGAAATTTTTTTTCAAAATTTTTTTCGAAAATTTTTTTTCGAAATTTTTTTCGAAAATATTTTTTCGAAATTTTTTTCGAAAATTTTTTTCAAATTTTTTTTTCCAATTTTTTTTTCAAATTTTTTTTCCAATTTTTTTTAAAAATTTTTTTCGAAATTTTTTTCGAAAATTTTTTTGAAAATTTTTTTCGAAATTTTTTTCCAAAATTTTTTTCGAAAATTTTTTTTTTTAAATTTTTTTCGAAATTTTTTTAAAAATTTTTTTTCGAAAATTTTTTCTAAATTTTCTTCGAAAATTTTTTTCAAAATTTTTTCGAAAATTTTCTTCATAATTTTTTTAGAAATTTTTTTTTCGAAATTTTTTTCGAAAAATTTTTCTCCAAAATTTTTTCGAAAATTTTTTTGAAAATTTTTTTCGAAATTTTTTCTCAAAATTTTTTTCGAAAATTTTTTTTTCGAAATTTTTTTCGAAAATTTTTTTAAAAATTTTTTTCGAAATTTTTTTTCAAAATTTTTTTGAAAATTTTTTTCGAAATTTTTTTCGAAAAATTTTTTGTTTTTTTTCAAAATTTTTTTCGAAATTTTTTTTCAAAATTTTTTCGAAATTTTTTTAAAAAATTTTTTTCGAAAATTTTTTTTTGAAATTTTTTTCAAAATTTTTTTTCAAAATTTTATTCGAAAAATTTTTTTGAAAATTTTTTTCGAAAATTTTTTTGAAAATTTTTTTCGAAATTTTTTTTCAAAATTTTTTTCGAAAATTTTTTTTCGAAATTTTTTTCGAAAAATTTTTTTGGAAATTTTTTTTCAAATTTTTTTCATAATTTTTTTCGAAATTTTTTTTTCGAAATTTTTTTCTAAAAATTTTTCTCCAAAATTTTTTTGGAAATTTTTTTGAAAATTTTTTTCGAAATTTTTTTTCGAAATTTTTTTCCAAAATTTTTTTTCAAAATTTTTTTCGAAAATTTTTTTTCGAAATTTTATTCCAAAATTTTTTTAAAAATTTTTTTCGAAATTTTTTTCGAAATTTTTTTTGAAAATTTTTTTTCGAAATATTATCGAAAAATTTTTTTCCAAAATTTTTTCGAAAATTTTTTTTCGAAATTTCTTTCGAAAATTGTTTGAAAATTTTTTTTGAAAAATTTTTTTCCAAAATTTTTTCGAAAATTTTTTTCGAATTTTTTTTCGAAAAATTTTTTTGGAAATTTTTTTTTCAAATTTTTTTCATAATTTTTTTCGAAATTTTTTTTTCGAAATTTTTTTCGAAAAATTTTTCTCCAAACTTTTTTTGGAAATTTTTTTGAAAATTTTTTTCGAAATTTTTTTTCGAAATTTTTTTTCAAAATTTTTTTTCAAAATTTTTTTCGAAAATTTTTTTTCGAAATTTTATTCCAAAATTTTTTTAAAAAGTTTTTTCGAAATTTTTTTCGAAATTTTTTCTGAAAATTTTTTTTCGAAATATTTTCGAAAATTTTTTTCCAAAATTTTTTCGAAAACTTTTTTCAAAATTTTTTTTCAAAATTTTTTTGAAAATTTTTTTTCGAAAATTTTTTTAAAAATTTTTTTCGAAATTTTTTTTCGAAATTTCTTTTGAAAATTGTTTTCGAAAATTTTTTTCCGAAAATTTTTTTTTGGAAATTTTTTTCGAAAATTTTTTTCAAAATTTTTTTCGAAAAAGTTTTTTTAAAAATTTTTTTCGAAAATTTTTTTTCCAAAATTTTTTCGAAAAATGTTTTGAAAATTTTTTTCGAAATTTTTTTTCAAAATTTTTTTCGAAAATTTTTGTTCGAAATTTTTTTCGAAAAATTTTATTCCAAAATTTTTTCGAAAATTTTTTTTCGAAATTTTTTTCGAAAAATTTATTCTCAAAGTTTTTTTTCAAAATTTTTTTCGAATTTTTTTTTCAAAATGTTTTTAGAAATTGTTTTTTCGAAATTTTTTTCAAAATTTTTTTTCAAAATTTTTTTCGAAAAATTTTTTTGAAAATTTTTTTCGAAAATTTTTTTGAAAATTTTTTTCGAAATTTTTTTTCAAAATTTTTTTCGAAAATTTTTTTTCGAAATTTTTTTCGAAATTTTTTTTCAAACTTTTTTCATAATTTTTTTCGAAATTTTTTTTTCGAAATTTTTTTCGAAAAATTTTTTTCCAAAATTTTTTTGGAAATTTTTTTGAAAATTTTTTTCGAAATTTTTTTTCGAAATTTTTTTTTAAATTTTTTTCGAAAATTTTTTTTCGAAATTTTTTTCCAAAATTTTTTTAAAAATTTTTTTCGAAATTTTTTTCGAAATTTTTTTTGAAAATTTTTTTTTGAAATTTTTTCGAAAAATTTTTTTCCAAAATTTTTTCGAAAATTTTTTTTCGAAATTTTTTTCGAAAATTGTTTTTGAAAATTTTTTTCGAAAAATGTTTTTCCAAAATTTTTTTTCGAAATTTTTTGTCAAAATTTTTTTCAAAATTTTTTTCGAAAAATTTTTTTCCAAAATTTTTTTGAAAATTTTTTTCGAAATTTTTTTTCAAATTTTTTTTCGAAAATTTTTTTCATAATTTTTTTCGAAATTTTTTTTTCAAAATTTTTTTCGAAAAATTTTCCTCCAAAATTTTTTCGAAAATTTTTTTGAAAATTTATTTCGAAATTTTTTTTCAAAATTTTTTTCGAAAATTTTTTTTCGAAATTTTTTTCCAAAATTTTTTTAAAAATTTTTTTCGAAATTTTTTTCCAAAATTTTTTCGAAAAGTTTTTTTCGAATTTTTTTTCGAAAACTTTTTTCAAAATTTTTTTTCAAAATTTTTTTTCAAATTTGTTTTTGAAAATTTTTTTTCGAAAATTTTTTTAAAAATTTTTTTCGAAATTTTTTTTTCGAAATTTCTTTTGAAAATTGTTTTCGAAAATTTTATTCCGAAAATTTTTTTTTGGAAATTATTTTCGAAAATTTTTTTCAAAATTTTTTTCGAAAAATTTTTTTCCGAACTTTTTTCGAAAAATTTTTTGAAAATTTTTTTCGAAATTTTTTTTTTCAAAATTTTTTTCGAAAATTTTTTTTCGAAAGTTTTTTCCAAAATTTTTTTCGAAATTTTTTTACAAAATTTTTTTCGAAATATTTTTACAAATTTTTTTTGAAAATTTTTTTTCCAGGTTTTTTTCGAAAAATTTTATTCCAAAATTTTTTCGATAATTTTTTTTCGAAATTTTTTTCGAAAATGATTTTTGAAAATTTTTTTCGAAAATTTTTTTTCCAAAATTTTTTCGAAAATTTTTTTGAAAATTTTTTTCGAAATTTTTTGTCAAAATTTTTTTCGAAAATTTTTTTTTGAAAATTTTTTTACAAATTTTTTTTCCAAAATTTTTTCGAAAATTTTTTTGAAAATTTTTTTCGAAATTTTTTTTCAAATTTTTTTTCGAAAATTTTTTTCATAATTTTTTTCAAAATTTTTTTTTGAAATTTTTTTCGAAAATTTATTTCTAAAATTTTTTCGAAAATTTTTTTGAAATTTTTTTTCGAAATTTTTTTTCAAAATTTTTTTCGAAATTTTTTTTTTTAAATTTTTTTCGAAATTTTTTTAAAAATTTTTTTTCGAAAATTTTTTCTAAATTTTCTTCGAAAATTTTTTTAAAAATTTTTTTCGAAATTTTTTTACAAAATTTTTTTTCGAAATTTTTTTCGAAAAATATTTTTCCAAAATTTTTTCGAAAATTTTTTTTTGAAATTTTTTTCGAAAATTTTTTTTCGAAAATTTTTTTCAAAATTTTTTTCGAATTTTTTTTTGGAAAATTTTTTTCAAAATTTTCTTCGAAAAATTTTTTTCCAAAATTTTTTTCGAAAATTTTTTTTTTTAAATTTTTTTCGAAATTTTTTTAAAAATTTTTTTTCGAAAATTTTTTCTAAATTTTCTTCGAAAATTTTTTTCAAAATTTTTTCGAATATTTTCTTCATAATTTTTTTAGAAATTTTTTTTTCGAAATTTTTTTCGAAAAATTTTTCTCCAAAATTTTTTCGAAAATTTTTTTGAAAATTTTTTTCGAAATTTTTTTTCAAAATTTTTTTCGAAAATTTTTTTTTCGAAATTTTTTTCGAAAATTTTTTTAAAAATTTTTTTCGAAATTTTTTTTCAAAATTTTTTTGAAAATTTTTTTCGAAATTTTTTTCGAAAAATTTTTTTTTTTTTTTCAAAATTTTTTTCGAAATTTTTTTTCAAAATTTTTTCGAAATTTTTTTAAAAAATTTTTTTCGAAAATTTTTTTTTGAAATTTTTTTCAAAATTTTTTTTCAAAATTTTTTTCGAAAAATTTTTTTGAAAATTTTTTTCGAAAATTTTTTTGAAAATTTTTTTCGAAATTTTTTTTCAAAATTTTTTTCGAAAATTTTTTTTCGAAATTTTTTTCGAAAAATTTTTTTGGAAATTTTTTTTCAAATTTTTTTCATAATTTTTTTCGAAATTTTTTTTCGAAATTTTTTTCTAAAAATTTTTCTCCAAAATTTTTTTGGAAATTTTTTTGAAAATTTTTTTCGAAATTTTTTTTCGAAATTTTTTTTCAAAATTTTTTTTCAAAATTTTTTTCGAAAATTTTTTTTCTAAATTTTATTCCAAAATTTTTTTAAAAATTTTTTTCGAAATTTTTTTCGAAATTTTTTTTGAAAATTTTTTTTCGAAATATTTTCGAAAAATTTTTTTCCAAAATTTTTTCGAAAATTTTTTTTCGAAATTTCTTTCGAAAATTGTTTGAAAATTTTTTTTGAAAAATTTTTTTCCAAAATTTTTTCGAAAATTTTTTTCGAATTTTTTTTCGAAAAATTTTTTTGGAAATTTTTTTTCAAATTTTTTTCATAATTTTTTTCGAAATTTTTTTTTCGAAATTTTTTTCGAAAAAATTTTCTCCAAAATTTTTTTGGAAATTTTTTTGAAAATTTTTTTCGAAATTTTTTTTCGAAATTTTTTTTCAAAATTTTTTTTCAAAATTTTTTTCGAAAATTTTTTTTCGAAATTTTATTCCAAAATTTTTTTAAAAAGTTTTTTCAAAATTTTTTTCGAAATTTTTTTTGAAAATTTTTTTTCGAAATATTTTCGAAAATTTTTTTCCAAAATTTTTTCGAAAACTTTTTTCAAAATTTTTTTTCAAAATTTTTTTGAAAATTTTTTTTCGAAAATTTTTTTAAAAATTTTTTTCGAAATTTTTTTTTCGAAATTTCTTTTGAAAATTGTTTTCGAAAATTTTTTTCCGAAAATTTTTTTTTGGAAATTTTTTTCGAAAATTTTTTTCAAAATTTTTTTCGAAAAAGTTTTTTTAAAAATTTTTTTCGAAAATTTTTTTTCCAAAATTTTTTCGAAAAATGTTTTGAAAATTTTTTTCGAAATTTTTTTTCAAAATTTTTTTCGAAAATTTTTGTTCGAAATTTTTTTCGAAAAATTTTATTCCAAAATTTTTTCGAAATTTTTTTTTCAAAATTTTTTTCGAAAAATTTTCCTCCAAAATTTTTTCGAAAATTTTTTTGAAAATTTTTTTCGAAATTTTTTTTCAAAATTTTTTTCGAAAATTTTTTTTCGAAATTTTTTTCGAAAACTTTTTTCAAAATTTTTTTTCAAAATTTTTTTTCAAATTTGTTTTTGAAAATTTTTTTTCGAAAATTTTTTTAAAAATTTTTTTCGAAATTTTTTTTTCGAAATTTCTTTTGAAAATTGTTTTCGAAAATTTTATTCCGAAAATTTTTTTTTGGAAATTATTTTCGAAAATTTTTTTCAAAATTTTTTTCGAAAAATTTTTTTCCAAACTTTTTTCGAAAAATTTTTTGAAAATTTTTTTCGAAATTTTTTTTCAAAATTTTTTTCGAAAATTTTTTTTCGAAAGTTTTTTCCAAAATTTTTTTCGAAATTTTTTTACAAAATTTTTTTCGAAATATTTTTACAAATTTTTTTTGAAAATTTTTTTTCCAGGTTTTTTTCGAAAAATTTTATTCCAAAATTTTTTCGATAATTTTTTTTCGAAATTTTTTTCGAAAATGATTTTTGAAAATTTTTTTCGAAAATTTTTTTTCAAAATTTTTTCGAAAATTTTTTTGAAAATTTTTTTCGAAATTTTTTGTCAAAATTTTTTTCGAAAATTTTTTTTCGAAAATTTTTTTACAAATTTTTTTTCCAAAATTTTTTCGAAAATTTTTTTGAAAATTTTTTTCGAAATTTTTTTTCAAATTTTTTTTCGAAAATTTTTTTCATAATTTTTTTCAAAATTTTTTTTTGAAATTTTTTTCGAAAATTTATTTCTAAAATTTTTTCGAAAATTTTTTTGAAATTTTTTTTCGAAATTTTTTTTCAAAATTTTTTTCGAAATTTTTTTTTTTAAATTTTTTTCGAAATTTTTTTAAAAATTTTTTTTTCGAAAATTTTTTCTAAATTTTCTTCGAAAATTTTTTTAAAAATTTTTTTCGAAATTTTTTTACAAAATTTTTTTTGAAAATTTTTTTTCGAAATTTTTTTCGAAAAATTTTTTTCCAAAATTTTTTCAAAATTTTTTTCGAAATTTTTTTTCAAAATTTTTTCGAAATTTTTTTAAAAAATTTTTTTCGAAAATTTTTTTTTGAAATTTTTTTCAAAATTTTTTTTCAAAATTTTTTTCGAAAAATTTTTTTGAAAATTTTTTTCGAAAATTTTTTTGAAAATTTTTTTCGAAATTTTTTTTCAAAATTTTTTTCGAAAATTTTTTTTCGAAATTTTTTTCGAAAAATTTTTTTGGAAATTTTTTTTCAAATTTTTTTCATAATTTTTTTCGAAATTTTTTTTCGAAATTTTTTTCTAAAAATTTTTCTCCAAAATTTTTTTGGAAATTTTTTTGAAAATTTTTTTCGAAATTTTTTTTCGAAATTTTTTTTCAAAATTTTTTTTCAAAATTTTTTTCGAAAATTTTTTTTCTAAATTTTATTCCAAAATTTTTTTAAAAATTTTTTTCGAAATTTTTTTCGAAATTTTTTTTGAAAATTTTTTTTCGAAATATTTTCGAAAAATTTTTTTCCAAAATTTTTTCGAAAATTTTTTTTCGAAATTTCTTTCAAAATTGTTTGAAAATTTTTTTTGAAAAATTTTTTTCCAAAATTTTTTCGAAAATTTTTTTCGAATTTTTTTTCGAAAAATTTTTTTGGAAATTTTTTTTCAAATTTTTTTCATAATTTTTTTTGTAATTTTTTTCGAAAAATTTTTCTCCAAAATTTTTTTGGAAATTTTTTTGAAAATTTTTTTCGAAATTTTTTTTCGAAATTTTTTTTCAAAATTTTTTTTCAAAATTTTTTTCGAAAATTTTTTTTCGAAATTTTATTCTAAAATTTTTTTCGAAATTTTTTTCGAAATTTTTTTTGAAAATTTTTTTTCGAAATATTTTCGAAAATTTTTTTCCAAAATTTTTTCGAAAATTTTTTTTCGAAATTTCTTTCGAAAATTGTTTGAAAATTTTTTTTGAAAAATTTTTTTCCAAAATTTTTTCGAAAACTTTTTTCAAAATTTTTTTTCAAAATTTTTTTGAAAATTTTTTTTCGAAAATCTTTTTAAAAATTTTTTTCGAAATTTTTTTTTCGAAATTTCTTTTGAAAATTGTTTTCGAAAATTTTTTTCCGAAAATTTTTTTTTGGAAATTTTTTTCGAAAATTTTTTTCAAAATTGTTTTCGAAAAAGTTTTTTTAAAAATTTTTTTCGAAAATTTTTTTTCCAAAATTTTTTCGAAAAATTTTTTGAAAATTTTTTTCGAAATTTTTTTTCAAAATTTTTTTCGAAATTTTTTTTCAAATTTTTTTTCGAAAATTTTTTTTCGAACTTTTTTTCCAAAATTTTTTTAAAAATTTTTTTCGAAATTTTTTTTTCAAAATTTTTTTTGAAAATTTTTTTTCGAAATTTTTTTCGAAAAATTTTTTTCCAAAATTTTTTCCAAAATTTTTTTCGAAATTTTTTTCGAAAAATTTTTTTCCAAAATTTTTTCGAAAATTTTTTTTAGAAATTTTTTCCAAAATTTTTTTTCGATAATTTTTTTCAAAATTTTTTTCGAAATTTTTTTTTCAAAATTTCTTTTGAAAATTTTTTTCGAAAATTTTTTTCAAAATTTTTTTCGAATTTTTTTTTGGAAAATTTTTTTCAAAATTTTCTTCGAAAAATTTTTTTCCAAAATTTTTTCGAAAATGTTTTTGAAAATTTTTTTCGAAATTTTTTTTCAAATTTTTTTTCGAAAATATTTTTCATAATTTTTTTCGAAATTTTTTTTTCTAAATTTTTTTCAAATTTTTTTTTCGAAATTTTTTTCAAAATTTTTTTCGAAAAATTTTTTTTCAAAATTTTTTCGAAAATTTTTTTGAAAAATTTTTTTCAAAATTTTTTTCGAAATTTATTTTCAAAATTTTTTTTGAAATTTTTTTCGAAAAATGTTTTTCGAAATTTTTTTTCAAATTTTTTTCATAATTTTTTTCGAAATTTCTTTTTCGAAATTTTTTTCGAAAAATTTTTCTCCAAAATTTTTTTGGAAATTTTTTTCGAAAAATTTTTTTCGAAATTTTTTTTCGAAATTTTTTTTAAAATTTTTTTCGAAAATTTTTTTTCGAAATTTTTTTCCAAAATTTTTTTAAAAATTTTTTTCGAAATTTTTTTCGAAATTTTTTTTGAAAATTTTTTTTTGAAATTTTTTCGAAAAATTTTTTTCCAAAATTTTTTCGAAAATTTTTTTTCGAAATTTTTTTCGAAAATTGTTTTTGAAAATTTTTTTCGAAAAATGTTTTTCCAAAATTTTTTTGAAAATTTTTTTCGAAATTTTTTGTCAAAATTTTTTTCGAAAATTTTTTTTTGGAAATTTTTTTCGAAAATTTTTTTCAAAATTTTTTTCGAAAATTTTTTTCAAAATTTTTTTCGAAAATTTTTTTCAAAATTTTTTTCGAAATTTTTTCGAAAATTTTTTTCAAAATTTTTTTCGAAAAATTTTTTTCCAAAATTTTTTCGAAAATTTTTTTGAAATTTTTTTTCGAAATTTTTTTTCAAATTTTTTTTCGAAAATTTTTTTCATAATTTTTTTCGAAATTTTTTTTTCAAATTTTTTTTCGAAAACTTTTCCTCCAAAATTTTTTCGAAAATTTTTTTGAAAATTTTTTTCGAAATTTTTTTTCAAAATTTTTTTCGAAAATTTTTTTTCGAAATTTTTTTCCAAAATTTTTTTAAAAATTTTTTTCGAAATTTTTTTCCAAAATTTTTTCGAAAATTTTTTTTTGGAAACTTTTTCAAAATTTATTTTGAAAATTTTTTTTCAAATTTGTTTTTGAAAATTTTTTTTCGAAAATTTTTTTAAAAATTTTTTTCGAAATTTTTTTTTCGAAATTTCTTTTGAAAATTGTTTTCGAAAATTTTTTTCTGAAAATTTTTTTTTGGAAATTATTTTCGAAAATTTTTTTCAAAATTTTTTTCGAAAAATTTTTTTCCAAAATTTTTTCGAAAAATTTTTTTAAAATTTTTTTCGAATTTTTTTTTCAAAATTTTTTTCGAAAATTTTTTTTCGAAATTTTTTTCCAAAATTTTTTTCGAAATTTTTTTACAAAATTTTTTTCGAAATATTTTTACAAAATTATTTTTGAAAATTTTTTTTCCGTTTTTTTCGAAAAATTTTATTCCAAAATTTTTTCGATAATTTTTTTTCGAAATTTTTTTCGAAAATGGTTTTTGAAAATTTTTTTCGAAAAATTTTTTTCCAAAATTTTTTCAAAAATTTTTTTGAAAATTTTTTTCGAAATTTTTTGTCAAAATTTTTTTCGAAAATTTTTTCGAAAATTTTTTTGAAAATTTTTTTCGAAATTTTTTTTCAAATTTTTTTTCGAAAATTTTTTTCATAATTTTTTTCGAAATTTTTTTTTGAAATTTTTTTCGAAAATTTGTTTCTAAAATTTTTTCGAAAATTTTTTTGAAATTTTTTTTCGAAATTTTTTTTTTCAAAATTTTTTTCGAAAATTTTTTTTCGAACTTTTTTTCCAAAATTTTTTTAAAAATTTTTTTCGAAATTTTTTTAAAAATTTTTTTCGAAATTTTTTTACAAAATTTTTTTTGAAAATTTTTTTTCGAAATTTTTTTGGAAAACTTTTTTTTCCAAAATTTTTTCGAAAATTTTTTTTTGAAATTTTTTTCGAAAATTTTTTTTCGAAAATTTTTTTTCAAAATTTTTTTCGAAATTTTTTTTTCAAAATTTCTTTTGAAAATTTTTTTCGAAAATTTTTTTCAAAATTTTTTTCGAATTTTTTTTTGGAAAATTTTTTTCAAAATTTTCTTCGAAAAATTTTTTTCCAAAATTTTTTCGAAAATTTTTTTGAAAATTTTTTTCGAAATTTTTTTTCAAATTTTTTTTCGAAAATTTTTTTCATAATTTTTTTCGAAATTTTTTTTTCGAAATTTTTTTCGAAATTTTTTTTTCGAAATTTTTTTCGAAAAATTGTTTTCCAAAATTTTTTCGAAAATTTTTTTGAAAAATTTTTTTCAAAATTTTTTTCGAAATTTATTTTCAAAATTTTTTTTGAAATTTTTTTCGAAAAATTTTTTTCGAAATATTTTTTCAAATTTTTTTCATAATTTTTTTCGAAATTTCTTTTTCGAAATTTTTTTCGAAAAATTTTTCTCCAAAATTTTTTTGGAAATTTTTTTAAAAATTTTTTTCGAAATTTTTTTTCGAAATTTTTTTAAAAATTTTTTTCGAAAATTTTTTTTCGAAATTTTTTTCCAAAATTTTTTTCGAAATTTTTTTCGAAATTTTTTTTGAAAATTTTTTTTTGAAATTTTTTCGAAAAATTTTTTTCCAAAGTTTTTCGAAAATTTTTTTTCGAAATTTTTTTCGAAAATTGTTTTTGAAAATTTTTTTCGAAAAATGTTTTTCCAAAATTTTTTCGAAAATTTTTTTGAAAATTTTTTTCGAAATTTTTTGTCAAAATTTTTTTCGAAAATTTTTTGTCGAAATTTTTTTCGAAAATTTTTTTCAAAATTTTTTTCGAAATTTTTTCGAAATTTTTTTCAAAATTTTTTTCGAAAAATTTTTTTCGAAAATTTTTTCGAAAATTTTTTTGAAAATTTTTTTCGAAATTTTTTTTCAAATTTTTTTTCAAAAATTTTTTTCATAATTTTTTTCGAAATTTTTTTTTCAAAATTTTTTTCGAAAAAATTTCCTCCAAAATTTTTTCGAAAATTTTTTTGAAAATTTTTTTCGAAATTTTTTTTCAAAATGTTTTTCGAAAATTTTTTTTCGAAATTTTTTTCCAAAATTTTTTTAAAAATTTTTTTCGAAATTTTTTACAAATTTTTTTTTGAAATTTTTTTTCGAAATTTTTTTCGAAAACTTTTTTCAAAATTTTTTTTCAAAATTTTTTTTCAAATTTGTTTTTAAAAATTTTTTTCGAAATTTCTTTTGAAAATTGTTTTCGAAAATTTTTTTCGAAAAATTTTTTTTTGGAAATTTTTTTCGAAAATTTTTTTCAAAATTTTTTTTGAAAAATTTTTTTCCAAAATTTTTTCGAAAAATTTTTTGAAAATTTATTTCGAAATTTTTTTTCAAAATTTTTTTCGAAAATTTTTTTTCGAAATTTTTTTCCAAACTTTTTTTGGAAATTTTTTTACAAAATTTTTTTCGAAATATTTTTACAAAATTTTTTTCGAAAAATTTTATTCCAAAATTTTTTCGAAAATTTTTTTTCGAAATTTTTTTCGAAAATGATTTTTGAAAATTTTTTTTGAAAAATTTTTTTCCAAAATTTTTTCGAAAATTTTTTTGAAAATTTTTTTCGAAATTTTTTGTCAAATTTTTTTTCGAAAATTTTTTTTCGAAAATTTATTTCGAAAATTTTTTTTCAAAATTTTTTTCGAAAATTTTTTCGAAATTTTTTTTGAAAATTTTTTTCGAAATTTTTTTTCAAATTTTTTTTCGAAAATTTTTTTTCGAAATTTTTTTTCAAAATTTTTTTTGAAAATTTTTTTTTTGAAATTTTTTCGAAAATTTTTTTTCGAAATTTTTTTCGAAAATTGTTTTTGAAAATTTTTTTCGAAAAATGTTTTTCCAAAATTTTTTTGAAAATTTTTTTCGAAATTTTTTGTCAAAATTTTATTCGAAAATTTTTTTTCGAAATTTTTTTCGAAAATTTTTTTCAAAATTTTTTTCGAAATTTTTTCGAAAATTTTTTTCAAAATTTTTTTCGAAAAATTTTTTTCCAAAATTTTTTTGAAAATTTTTTTCGAAATTTTTTTTCAAATTTTTTTTCGAAAATTTTTTTCATAATTTTTTTCGAAATTTTTTTTTCAAAATTTTTTTCGAAAAATTTTCCTCCAAAATTTTTTCGAAAATTTTTTTGAAAATTTTTTTCGAAATTTTTTTTCAAAATTTTTTTCGAAAATTTTTTTTCGAAATTTTTTTCCAAAATTTTTTAAAAAATTTTTTTCGAAATTTTTTTAAAAATTTTTTTCGAAATTTTTTTCCAAAATTTTTTCGAAAATTTTTTTTCGATTTTTTTTTCGAAAACTTTTTTCAAAATTTTTTTTCAAAATTTTTTTTCAAATTTGTTTTTGAAAATTTTTTTTCGAAAATTTTTTTAAAAATTTTTTTCGAAATTTTTTTTTCGAAATTTCTTTTGAAAATTGTTTTCGAAAATTTTTTTCCGAAAATTTTTTTTTGGAATTTATTTTCGAAAATTTTTTTCAAAATTTTTTTCGAAAAATTTTTTTCCAAAATTTTTTCGAAAAATTTTTTGAAAATTTTTTTCGAAATTTTTTTTCAAAATTTTTTTCGAAAATTTTTTTTCGAAATTTTTTTCGAAAATGGTTTTTGAAAATTTTTTTCGAAAATTTTTTTTCCAAAATTTTTTCGAAAATTTTTTTGAAAATTTTTTTCGAAATTTTTTGTCAAAATTTTTTTTGAAAATTTTTTTTCCAAGTTTTTTTCGAAAAATTTTATTCCAAAATTTTTTCGATAATTTTTTTTCGAAATTTTATTCAAAATGGTTTTTGAAAATTTTTTTCGAAAATTTTTTTTCCAAAATTTTTTCGAAAATTTTTTTGAAAATTTTTTTCGAAATTTTTGTCAAAATTTTTTACGAAAATTTTTTTTCGAAAATTTTTTTACAAAATTTTTTCCAAAATTTTTTCGAAAATTTTTTTGAAAATTTTTTTCGAAATTTTTTTTCAAATTTTTTTTCGAAAATTTTTTTCATAATTTTTTTCGAAATTTTTTTTTGAAATTTTTTTCGAAAATTTATTTCTAAAATTTTTTCGAAAATTTTTTTGAAATTTTTTTTCGAAATTTTTTTTTCAAAATTTTTTTCGAAAATTTTTTTTGGAACTTTTTTTCCAAAATTTTTTTAAAAGTTTTTTTTTCGAAATTTTTTTATAAAATTTTTTTTGAAAATTTTTTTTCGAAATTTTTTCGAAAAATTTTTTTCCAAAATTTTTTCGAAAATTTTTTTTTGAAATTTTTTTCGAAAATTTTTTTTCGAAAATTTTTTTCAAAATTTTTTTCGAAATTTTTTTTTCAAAATTTCTTTTGAAAATTTTTTTCGAAAATTTTTTTCAAAATTTTTTTCGAATTTTTTTTTGGAAAATTTTTTTCAAAATTTTCTTCGAAAAATTTTTTTCCAAAATTTTTTCGAAAATTTTTTTGAAAATTTTTTTCGAAATTTTTTTTCAAATTTTTTTTCGAAAATTTTTTTCATAATTTTTTTCGAAATTTCTTTTTCAAAATTTTTTTCGAAAAATTTTTCTCCAAAATTTTTTTGGAAATTTTTTTGAAAATTTTTTTCGAAATTTTTTTTCGAAATTTTTTTTTAAATTTTTTTCGAAAATTTTTTTTCGAAATTTTTTTCCAAAATTTTTTTAAAAATTTTTTTCGAAATTTTTTTCGAAATTTTTTTTGAAAATTTTTTTTTGAAATTTTTTCGAAAAATTTTTTTCCAAAATTTTTTCGAAAATTTTTTTTCGAAATTTTTTTCGAAAATTGTTTTTGAAAATTTTTTTCGAAAAATGTTTTTCCAAAATTTTTTCGAAAATTTTTTTGAAAATTTTTTTCGAAATTTTTTGTCAAAATTTTTTTCGAAAATTTTTTGTCGAAATTTTTTTCGAAAATTTTTTCAAAATTTTTTTCGAAATTTTTTCGAAAATTTTTTTCAAAATTTTTTTTGAAAAATTTTTTTCCAAAATTTTTTCGAAAATTTTTTTGAAAATTTTTTTCGAAATTTTTTTTCAAATTTTTTTTCGAAAATTTTTTTCATAATTTTTTTCGAAATTTTTTTTTCCAAATTTTTTAAAAAATTTTTTCGAAAATTTTTTTTCAAAATTTTTTTCGAAAATTTTTTCTAAATTTTCTTAGAAAATTTTTTTCAAATTTTTTTCTAAATTTTTTTTCATAATTTTTTTCGAAATTTTTTTTTCGAAAAATTTTTCTCCAAAATTTTTTCGAAAATTTTTTTTGAAAATTCTTTTCGGAATTTTTTTTCGAAATTTTTTTCGAAAATTTTTTAAAAATTTTTTTTCGAAATTTTTTTTCAAAATTTTTTTTGAAAATTTTTTTCGAAATTTTTTTCGAAAAATTTTTTCCAAAATTTTTTTGAAACGTTTTTCCAAAATTTTTTCGTAATTTTTTTTTCGAAATTTTTTTCGTAAAATTTTTTTTCAAAATTTTTTCGAAAATTTTTTTGAAAAATTTTATCGAAATTTTTTTTCAAAATTTTTTTCGAAATTTTTTTTTCCAAATTTTTTTCGAAATTTTTTTTCAAAATTTTTTTCGAAATTTTTTTTCAAAATTTTTTTCGAAAATTTTTTTTCGAAATTTTTTTCGAAAAATTTTTTTGGAAAATTTTTTTTCGAAATTCTTTTCGAAAAATTTTTTGTTTTTTTTCAAAATTTTTTTCGAAATTTTTTTTCAAAATTTTTTCGAAATTTTTTTCAAAATTTTTTTTCAAAATTTTTTTCGAAAAATTTTTTTGAAAATTTTTTTCGAAAATTTTTTTGAAAATTTTTTTCGAAATTTTTTTTCAAAATTTTTTTCGAAATTCTTTTCGAAAAATTTTTTTGGAAAATTTTTTTCAAATTTTTTTCATAATTTTTTTCGAAATTTTTTTTTCGAAATTTTTTTCGAAAAATTTTTCTCCAAAATTTTTTTGGAAATTTTTTTGCAAATTTTTTTCGAAATTTTTTTTCGAAATTTTTTTTCAAAATTTTTTTCGAAAATTTTTTTTCGAAATTTTATTCCAAAATTTTTTTAAAAATTTTTTTCGAAATTTTTTTCGAAATTTTTTTTTCGAAATTTTTTCGAAAAATTTTTTTCCAAAATTTTTTCGAAAATTTTTTTTCGAAATTTTTTTCGAAAATTGTTTGAAAATTTTTTTCGAAAATTTTTTTCGAATTTGTTTTCGAATTTTTTTTCGAAAACTTTTTTCAAAATTTTTTTTCAAAATTTTTTTGAAAATTTTTTTTTGAAAATTTTTTTAAAAATTTTTTTCGAAATTTTTTTTTCGAAATTTCTTTTGAAAATTGTTTTCGAAAATTTTTTTCGAAAATTTTTTTCAAAATTTTTTTCGAAAATTTTTGTTCGAAATTTTTTTCCAAAATTTTTTTCGAAATTTTTTTATAAAATTTTTTTCGAAATTTTTTTACAAAATTTTTTTTGAAAATTTTTTTTCCAAATTTTTTTCGAAAAATTTTATTCCAAAATTTTTTCGAAAATTTTTTTTCGAAATTTTTTTCGAAAAATTTTTTCTAAAAGTTTTTTTTCAAAATTTTTTTCGAATTTTTTTTTCAAAATTTTTTTAGAAATTTTTTTTTCGAAATTTTTTTCAAAATTTTTTTTCAAAATTTTTTTCGAAAATTTTTTTTGAAATTTTTTTTGAAAATTTTTTTCGAAATTTTTTTTCAAAATTTTTTTCGAAAATTTTTTTTCGAAATTTTTTTCGAAAAATTTTTTTCGAAATTTTTTTTCAAATTTTTTTCATAATTTTTTTCGAAAATTTTTTTTCGAAATTTTTTTCCAAAATTTTTTTAAAAATTTTTCTCGAAATTTTTTTCGAAATTTTTTTTGAAAATTTTTTTTTTAAATTTTTTCGAAAAATTTTTTTCCAAAATTTTTTTGAAAATTTTTCGAAATTTTTTTCGAAAATTGTTTTTGAAAATTTTTTTCGAAAAATGTTTTTCCAAAATTTTTTTGAAAATTTTTTTCGAAATTTTTTGTCAAAATTTTTTTCGAAAATTTTTTTTCGAAATTTTTTTCGAAAATTTTTTTCAAAATTTTTTTCGAAATTTTTTCGAAAATTTTTTTCAAAATTTTTTTCGAAAAATTTTTTTCCAAAATTTTTTCGAAAATTTTTTTCGAAATTTTTTTTCAAATTTTTTTTCGAAAATTTTTTTCATAATTTTTTTCGAAATTTTTTTTTCAAAATTTTTTCGAAAATTTTTTTGAAAATTTTTTTCGAAATTTTTTGTCAAAATTTTTTTCGAAAATTTTTTCGAAAATGTTTTTGAAAATTTTTTTCGAAATCTTTTTTCAAATTTTTTTTCGAAAATTTTTTTCATAATTTTTTTCGAAATTTTTTTTTGAAATTTTTTTCGAAAATTTGTTTCTAAAATTTTTTCGAAAGTTTTTTTGAAATTTTTTTTCGAAATTTTTTTTCAAAATTTTTTTCGAAAATTTTTTTCATAATTTTTTTCGAAATTTTTTTATCCGAAATTTTTTTCGAAATTTTTCGAAATTTTTTTCGAAATTTTTTTTTCGAAATTTTTTTCGAAATTTTTTTTTCGAAATTTTTTTCGAAAAATTGTTTTCCAAAATTTTTTCGAAAATTTTTTTGAAAAATTTTTTTCAAAATTTTTTTCGAAATTTATTTTTAAAATTTTTTTTGAAATTTTTTTCGAAAAATTTTTTTCGAAATTTTTTTTCAAATTTTTTTCATAATTTTTTTCGAAATTTCTTTTTCGAAATTTTTTTCGAAAAATTTTTCTCCAAAATTTTTTTGGAAATTTCTTTTGAAAATTTTTTTCGAAAATTTTTTTCAAAATGTTTTTCGAATTTTTTTTTGAAAAATTTTTTTCAAAATTTTCTTCGAAAAATTTTTTTCCAAAATTTTTTCGAAAATTTTTTTGAAAATTTTTTTCGAAATTTTTTTTCAAATTTTTTTTCGAAAATTTTTTTCATAATTTTTTTCGAAATTTTTTTATCCGAAATTTTTTTCGAAATTTTTCGAAATTTTTTTCGAAATTTTTTTTTCGAAATTTTTTTCGAAATTTTTTTTTCGAAATTTTTTTCGAAAAATTGTTTTCCAAATTTTTTTCGAAAATTTTTTTGAAAAATTTTTTTCAAAATTTTTTTCGAAATTTATTTTTAAAATTTTTTTTGAAATTTTTTTCGAAAAATTTTTTTCGAAATTTTTTTTCAAATTTTTTTCATAATTTTTTTCGAAATTTCTTTTTCGAAATTTTTTTCGAAAAATTTTTCTCCAAAATTTTTTTGGAAATTTTTTTGAAAATTTTTTTCGAAATTTTTTTTCGAAATTTTTTTAAAAATTTTTTTCGAAAATTTTTTTTCGAAATTTTTTTCCAAAATTTTTTTCGAAATTTTTTTCGAAAATTTTTTTCAAAATTTTTTTCGAAATTTTTTTCGAAATTTTTTTTTCAAATTTTTTTTCGAAAAAATTTCCTCCAAAATTTTTTCGAAAATTTTTTTGAAAATTTTTTTCGAAATTTTTTTTTGAAAATGTTTTTCGAAAATTTTTTTTCGAAATTTTTTTCCAAAATTTTTTTAAAAATTTTTTTCGAAATTTTTTTACAAATTTTTTTTTGAAATTTTTTTTCGAAATTTTTTTCGAAAACTTTTTTCAAAATTTTTTTTCAAAATTTTTTTTCAAATTTGTTTTTAAAAATTTTTTTCGAAATTTCTTTTGAAAATTGTTTTCGAAAATTTTTTTCCAAAAATTTTTTTTTGGAAATTTTTTTCGAAAATTTTTTTCAAAATTTTTTTTGAAAAATTTTTTTCCAAAATTTTTTCGAAAAATTTTTTGAAAATTTATTTCGAAATTTTTTTTCAAAATTTTTTTCGAAAATTTTTTTTCGAAATTTTTTTCCAAAATTTTTTTGGAAATTTTTTTACAAAATTTTTTTCGAAATATTTTTACAAAATTTTTTTCGAAAAATTTTATTCCAAAATTTTTTCGAAAATTTTTTTTCGAAATTTTTTTCGAAAATGATTTTTGAAAAATTTTTTTCCAAAATTTTTTCGAAAATTTTTTTGAAAATTTTTTTCGAAATTTTTTGTCAAATTTTTTTTCGAAAATTTTTTTTCGAAAATTTATTTCGAAAATTTTTTTTCAAAATTTTTTTCGAAAATTTTTTCGAAATTTTTTTTGAAAATTTTTTTCGAAATTTTTTTTCAAATTTTTTTTCGAAAATTTTTTTTCGAAATTTTTTTTCAAAATTTTTTTTGAAAATTTTTTTTTTGAAATTTTTTCGAAAAATTTTTTTCCAAAATTTTTTCGAAAATTTTTTTTCGAAATTTTTTTCGAAAATTGTTTTTGAAAATTTTTTTCGAAAAATGTTTTTCCAAAATTTTTTTTGAAAATTTTTTTCGAAATTTTTTGTCAAAATTTTTTTCGAAAATTTTTTTTCGAAATTTTTTTCGAAAATTTTTTTCAAAATTTTTTTCGAAATTTTTTCGAAAATTTTTTTCAAAATTTTTTTCGAAAAATTTTTTTCCAAAATTTTTTCGAAAATTTTTTTGAAATTTTTTTCGAAATTTATTTTCAAATTTTTTTACGAAAATTTTTTTCATAATTTTTTTCGAAATTTTTTTTTCAAAATTTTTTTCGAAAAATTTTCCTCCAAAATTTTTTCGAAAATTTTTTTGAAAATTTTTTTCGAAATTTTTTTTCAAAATTTTTTTCGAAAATTTTTTTTCGAAATTTTTTTCCAAAATTTTTTTAAAAATTTTTTTCGAAATTTTTTTCAAAAATTTTTTCGAAAATTTTTTTTGGAAAACTTTTTTCAAAATTTTTTTTCAAAATTTTTTTTCAAATTTGTTTTTGAAAATTTTTTTTCGAAAATTTTTTTAAAAATTTTTTTCGAAATTTTTTTTTCGAAATTTCTTTTGAAAATTGTTTTCGAAAATTTTTTTCCGAAAATTTTTTTTTGGAAATTATTTTCGAAAATTTTTTTCAAAATTTTTTTCGAAAAATTTTTTTCCAAAATTTTTTCGAAAAATTTTTTGAAAATTTTTTTCGAAATTTTTTTTCAAAATTTTTTTCGAAAATTTTTTTTCGAAATTTTTTTCCAAAATTTTTTTCGAAATTTTTTTACAAAATTTTTTTCGAAATATTTTTACAAAATTTTTTTTGAAAATTTTTTTTCCAAGTTTTTTTCGAAAAATTTTATTCCAAAATTTTTTCGATAATTTTTTTTCGAAATTTTTTTCGAAAATGGTTTTTGAAAATTTTTTTCGAAAAATTTTTTTCCAAAATTTTTGTAAAAATTTTTTTCGAAATTTTTTTACAAAATTTTTTTTGAAAATTTTTTTTCGAAATTTTTTTCGAAAAATGTTTTTCCAAAATTTTTTCGAAAATTTTTTTTGAAATTTTTTTTCAAAATTTTTTTTCGAAAATTTTTTTCAAAATTTTTTTCGAAATTTTTTTTCAAATTTTTTTCATAATTTTTTTCGAAATTTCTTTTTCGAAATTTTTTTCGAAAAATTTTTCTCCAAAATTTTTTTGGAAATTTTTTTGAAAATTTTTTTCGAAATTTTTTTAAAAATTTTTTTCGAAAATTTTTTTTCGAAATTTTTTTCCAAAATTTTTTTCGAAATTTTTTTCGAAATTTTTTTTGAAAATTTTTTTTTGAAATTTTTTCGAAAAATTTTTTTCCAAAATTTTTTCGAAAATTTTTTTTCGAAATTTTTTTCGAAAATTGTTTTTGAAAATTTTTTTCGAAAAATGTTTTTCCAAAATTTTTTCGAAAATTTTTTTGAAAATTTTTTTCGAAATTTTTTGTCAAAATTTTTTTCGAAAATTTTTTGTCGAAATTTTTTTCGAAAATTTTTTTCGAAATTTTTTCGAAATTTTTTTCAAAATTTTTTTCGAAAAATTTTTTTCCAAAATTTTTTCGAAAATTTTTTTGAAAATTTTTTTCGAAATTTTTTTTCATATTTTTTTTCGAAAATTTTTTTCATAATTTTTTTCGAAATTTTTTTTTCAAAATTTTTTTCGAAAAAATTTCCTCCAAAATTTTTTCGAAAATTTTTTTGAAAATTTTTTTCGAAATTTTTTTTCAAAATGTTTTTCGAAAATTTTTTTTCGAAATTTTTTTCCAAAATTTTTTTAAAAATTTTTTTACAAATTTTTTTTGAAATTTTTTTTCGAAATTTTTTTCGAAAACTTTTTTCAAAATTTTTTTTCAAAATTTTTTTTCAAATTTGTTTTCGAAAATTTTTTTCCAAAAATTTTTTTTGGAAATTTTTTTCGAAAATGTTTTTCAAAATTTTTTTCGAAAAATTTTTTTCCAAAATTTTTTCGAAAAATTTTTTGAAAATTTATTTCGAAATTTTTTTTCAAAATTTTTTTCGAAAATTTTTTGTCGAAATTTTTTTCGAAAATTTTTTTCAAAATTTTTTTCGAAATTTTTTCGAAATTTTTTTCAAAATTTTTTTCGAAAAATTTTTTTCCAAAATTTTTTCGAAAATTTTTTTGAAAATTTTTTTCGAAATTTTTTTTCATATTTTTTTTCGAAAATTTTTTTCATAATTTTTTTCGAAATTTTTTTTTCAAAATTTTTTTCGAAAAAATTTCCTCCAAAATTTTTTCGAAAATTTTTTTTCGAAATTTTTTCCGAAAACTTTTTTCAAAATTTTTTTTCAAATTTGTTTTCGAAAATTTTTTTCCAAAAATTTTTTTTTGGAAATTTTTTTCGAAAATTTTTTTCAAAATTTTTTTCGAAAAATTTTTTTCCAAAATTTTTTCGAAAAATTTTTTGAAAATTTATTTCGAATTTTTTTTCAAAATTTTTTTCGAAAATTTTTTTTCGAAATTTTTTTCCAAAATTTTTTTGGAAATTTTTTTACAAAATTTTTTTCGAAATATTTTTACAAAATTTTTTTCGAAAAATTTTATTCCAAAATTTTTTCGAAAATTTTTTTTCGAAATTTTTTTCGAAAATGATTTTGGAAATTTTTTTTTGAAAAATTTTTTTCCAAAATTTTTTCGAAAATTTTTTTGAAAATTTTTTTCGAAATTTTTTGTCAAATTTTTTTTCGAAAATTTTTTTCGAAAATTTTTTTTAAAAATTTTTTTCGAAAATTTTTTCGAAATTTTTTTTGAAAATTTTTTTCGAAATTTTTTTTCGAAAATTTTTTTTCGAACTTTTTTTCCAAAATTTTTTTAAAAATTTTTTTCGAAATTTTTTTTCAAATTTTTTTTTGAAAATTTTTTTTCGAAATTTTTTTCGAAAAATTTTTTTCCAAAATTTTTTCGAAAATTTTTTTTTGAAATTTTTTTTTCGAAAATTTTTGTCAAAATTTTTTTCGAAAATTTTTTCGAAAATGTTTTTGAAAATTTTTTTCGAAATCTTTTTTCAAATTTTTTTTCGAAAATTTTTTTCATAATTTTTTTCGAAATTTTTTTTTGAAATTTTTTTCGAAAATTTGTTTCTAAAATTTTTTCGAAAGTTTTTTTGAAATTTTTTTTCGAAATTTTTTTTCAAAATTTTTTTCGAAAATTTTTTTTCGAACTTTTTTTCCAAAATGTTTTTAAAAATTTTTTTCGAAATTTTTTTACAAAATTTTTTTTGAAAATTTTTTTTCGAAATTTTTTTCGAAAAATTTTTTTCAAAATTTTTTTCGAAATTTTTTTCGAAATTTTTTTTTCAAAATTTCTTTTGAAAATTTTTTTCGAAAATTTTTTTCAAAATGTTTTTCGAATTTTTTTTTGAAAAATTTTTTTCAAAATTTTCTTCGAAAAATTTTTTTCCAAAATTTTTTCGAAAATTTTTTTGAAAATTTTTTTCGAAATTTTTTTTCAAATTTTTTTTCGAAAATTTTTTTCATAATTTTTTTCGAAATTTTTTTTTCGAAATTTTTTTCGAAATTTTTCGAAATTTTTTTCGAAATTTTTTTTTCGAAATTTTTTTCGAAATTTTTTTTTCGAAATTTTTTTCGAAATTTTTTTCGAAAAATTGTTTTCCAAAATTTTTTCGAAAATTTTTTTGAAAAATTTTTTTCAAAATTTTTTTCGAAATTTATTTTTAAAATTTTTTTTGAAATTTTTTTCGAAAAATTTTTTTCGAAATTTTTTTTCAAATTTTTTTCATAATTTTTTTCGAAATTTCTTTTTCGAAATTTTTTTCGAAAAATTTTTTTGGAAATTTTTTTGAAAATTTTTTTCGAAATTTTTTTTCGAAATTTTTTTAAAAATTTTTTTCGAAAATTTTTTTTCGAAATTTTTTTCCAAAATTTTTTTCGAAATTTTTTTCGAAAATTTTTTTCAAAATTTTTTTCGAAATTTTTTTCGAAATTTTTTTTTCAAATTTTTTTTCGAAAAAATTTCCTCCAAAATTTTTTCGAAAATTTTTTTGAAAATTTTTTTCGAAATTTTTTTTTGAAAATGTTTTTCGAAAATTTTTTTTCGAAATTTTTTTCCAAAATTTTTTTAAAAATTTTTTTCGAAATTTTTTTACAAATTTTTTTTTGAAATTTTTTTTCGAAATTTTTTTCGAAAACTTTTTTCAAAATTTTTTTTCAAAATTTTTTTTCAAATTTGTTTTTAAAAATTTTTTTCGAAATTTCTTTTGAAAATTGTTTTCGAAAATTTTTTTCCAAAAATTTTTTTTTGGAAATTTTTTTCGAAAATTTTTTTCAAAATTTTTTTTGAAAAATTTTTTTCCAAAATTTTTTCGAAAAATTTTTTGAAAATTTATTTCGAAATTTTTTTTCAAAATTTTTTTCGAAAATTTTTTTTCGAAATTTTTTTCCAAAATTTTTTTGGAAATTTTTTTACAAAATTTTTTTCGAAATATTTTTACAAAATTTTTTTCGAAAAATTTTATTCCAAAATTTTTTCGAAAATTTTTTTTCGAAATTTTTTTCGAAAATGATTTTTGAAAAATTTTTTTCCAAAATTTTTTCGAAAATTTTTTTGAAAATTTTTTTCGAAATTTTTTGTCAAATTTTTTTTCGAAAATTTTTTTTCGAAAATTTATTTCGAAAATTTTTTTTCAAAATTTTTTTCGAAAATTTTTTCGAAATTTTTTTTGAAAATTTTTTTCGAAATTTTTTTTCAAATTTTTTTTCGAAAATTTTTTTTCGAAATTTTTTTTCAAAATTTTTTTTGAAAATTTTTTTTTTGAAATTTTTTCGAAAAATTTTTTTCCAAAATTTTTTCGAAAATTTTTTTTCGAAATTTTTTTCGAAAATTGTTTTTGAAAATTTTTTTCGAAAAATGTTTTTCCAAAATTTTTTTTGAAAATTTTTTTCGAAATTTTTTGTCAAAATTTTTTTCGAAAATTTTTTTTCGAAATTTTTTTCGAAAATTTTTTTCAAAATTTTTTTCGAAATTTTTTCGAAAATTTTTTTCAAAATTTTTTTCGAAAAATTTTTTTCCAAAATTTTTTCGAAAATTTTTTTGAAATTTTTTTCGAAATTTATTTTCAAATTTTTTTTCGAAAATTTTTTTCATAATTTTTTTCGAAATTTTTTTTTCAAAATTTTTTTCGAAAAATTTTCCTCCAAAATTTTTTCGAAAATTTTTTTGAAAATTTTTTTCGAAATTTTTTTTCAAAATTTTTTTCGAAAATTTTTTTTCGAAATTTTTTTCCAAAATTTTTTTAAAAATTTTTTTCGAAATTTTTTTCAAAAATTTTTTCGAAAATTTTTTTTGGAAAACTTTTTTCAAAATTTTTTTTCAAAATTTTTTTTCAAATTTGTTTTTGAAAATTTTTTTTCGAAAATTTTTTTAAAAATTTTTTTCGAAATTTTTTTTTCGAAATTTCTTTTGAAAATTGTTTTCGAAAATTTTTTTCCGAAAATTTTTTTTTGGAAATTATTTTCGAAAATTTTTTTCAAAATTTTTTTCGAAAAATTTTTTTCCAAAATTTTTTCGAAAAATTTTTTGAAAATTTTTTTCGAAATTTTTTTTCAAAATTTTTTTCGAAAATTTTTTTTCGAAATTTTTTTCCAAAATTTTTTTCGAAATTTTTTTACAAAATTTTTTTCGAAATATTTTTACAAAATTTTTTTTGAAAATTTTTTTTCCAAGTTTTTTTCGAAAAATTTTATTCCAAAATTTTTTCGATAATTTTTTTTCGAAATTTTTTTCGAAAATGGTTTTTGAAAATTTTTTTCGAAAAATTTTTTTCCAAAATTTTTGTAAAAATTTTTTTCGAAATTTTTTTACAAAATTTTTTTGAAAATTTTTTTTCGAAATTTTTTTCGAAAAATGTTTTTCCAAAATTTTTTCGAAATTTTTTTTTGAAATTTTTTTTCAAAATTTTTTTTCGAAAATTTTTTTCAAAATTTTTTTCCAAATTTTTTTTCAAATTTTTTTCATAATTTTTTTCGAAATTTCTTTTTCGAAATTTTTTTCGAAAAATTTTTCTCCAAAATTTTTTTGGAAATTTTTTTGAAAATTTTTTTCGAAATTTTTTTAAAAATTTTTTTCGAAAATTTTTTTTCGAAATTTTTTTCCAAAATTTTTTTCGAAATTTTTTTCGAAATTTTTTTTGAAAATTTTTTTTTGAAATTTTTTCGAAAAATTTTTTTCCAAAATTTTTTCGAAAATTTTTTTTCGAAATTTTTTTCGAAAATTGTTTTTGAAAATTTTTTTCGAAAAATGTTTTTCCAAAATTTTTTCGAAAATTTTTTTGAAAATTTTTTTCGAAATTTTTTGTCAAAATTTTTTTCGAAAATTTTTTGTCGAAATTTTTTTCGAAAATTTTTTTCGAAATTTTTTCGAAATTTTTTTCAAAATTTTTTTCGAAAAATTTTTTTCCAAAATTTTTTCGAAAATTTTTTTGAAAATTTTTTTCGAAATTTTTTTTCATATTTTTTTTCGAAAATTTTTTTCATAATTTTTTTCGAAATTTTTTTTTCAAAATTTTTTCGAAAAAATTTCCTCCAAAATTTTTTCGAAAATTTTTTTGAAAATTTTTTTCGAAATTTTTTTTCAAAATGTTTTTCGAAAATTTTTTTTCGAAATTTTTTTCCAAAATTTTTTTAAAAATTTTTTTACAAATTTTTTTTGAAATTTTTTTTCGAAATTTTTTTCGAAAACTTTTTTCAAAATTTTTTTTCAAAATTTTTTTTCAAATTTGTTTTCGAAAATTTTTTTCCAAAAATTTTTTTTTGGAAATTTTTTTCGAAAATTTTTTTCAAAATTTTTTTCGAAAAATTTTTTTCCAAAATTTTTTCGAAAAATTTTTTGAAAATTTATTTCGAAATTTTTTTTCAAAATTTTTTTCGAAAATTTTTTGTCGAAATTTTTTTCGAAAATTTTTTTCAAAATTTTTTTCGAAATTTTTTCGAAATTTTTTTCAAAATTTTTTTCGAAAAATTTTTTTCCAAAATTTTTTCGAAAATTTTTTTGAAAATTTTTTTCGAAATTTTTTTTCATATTTTTTTTCGAAAATTTTTTTCATAATTTTTTTCGAAATTTTTTTTTCAAAATTTTTTTCGAAAAAATTTCCTCCAAAATTTTTTCGAAAATTTTTTTTCGAAATTTTTTCCGAAAACTTTTTTCAAAATTTTTTTTCAAATTTGTTTTCGAAAATTTTTTTCCAAAAATTTTTTTTTGGAAATTTTTTTCGAAAATTTTTTTCAAAATTTTTTTCGAAAAATTTTTTTCCAAAATTTTTTCGAAAAATTTTTTGAAAATTTATTTCGAATTTTTTTTCAAAATTTTTTTCGAAAATTTTTTTTCGAAATTTTTTTCCAAAATTTTTTTGGAAATTTTTTTACAAAATTTTTTTCGAAATATTTTTACAAAATTTTTTTCGAAAAATTTTATTCCAAAATTTTTTCGAAAATTTTTTTTCGAAATTTTTTTCGAAAATGATTTTTGAAATTTTTTTTTGAAAAATTTTTTTCCAAAATTTTTTCGAAAATTTTTTTGAAAATTTTTTTCGAAATTTTTTGTCAAATTTTTTTTCGAAAATTTTTTTCGAAAATTTTTTTTAAAAATTTTTTTCGAAAATTTTTTTTAAAAATTTTTTTCGAAAATTTTTTCGAAATTTTTTTTGAAAATTTTTTTCGAAATTTTTTTTCGAAAATTTTTTTTCGAACTTTTTTTCCAAAATTTTTTTAAAAATTTTTTTCGAAATTTTTTTTCAAATTTTTTTTTGAAATTTTTTTTTCGAAAATTTTTTTCAAAATTTTTTTCGAAATTTTTTTTTCAAAATTTCTTTTGAAAATTTTTTTCGAAAATTTTTTTCGAAATTTTTTGTCAAATTTTTTTTCGAAAATTTTTTTTCGAAAAATTTTTCGAAATTTTTACAAAATTTTTTTCGAAAAATGTTTTTCCAAAATTTTTTCGAAAATGTTTTTTCGAAATTTTTTTCGAAAATGATTTTTGAAAATTTTTTTTGAAAAATTTTTTCCAAAATTTTTTCGAAAATTTTTTTGAAAATTTTTTTCGAAATTTTTTGTCAAATTTTTTTTCGAAAATTTTTTTTCGAAAATTTTTTTCGAAAATTTTTTTTCGAAATTTTTTTTGAAAATTTTTTTCGAAATTTTTTTTCAAATTTTTTTTCGAAAATTTTTTTTCGAACTTTTTTTCCAAAATTTTTTTAAAAATTTTTTTCGAAATTTTTTTTTCAAAATTTTTTTTGAAAATTTTTTTTCGAAATTTTTTTCGAAAAATTTTTTTCCAAAATTTTTTCCAAAATTTTTTTCGAAATTTTTTTCGAAAAATTTTTTTCCAAAATTTTTTCGAAAATTTTTTTTGAAATTTTTTCCAAAATTTTTTTTCGAAAATTTTTTTCAAAATTTTTTTCGAAATTTTTTTCGAATTTTTTTTTGGAAAATTTTTTTCAAAATTTTCTTCGAAAAATTTTTTTCCAAAATTTTTTCGAAAATGTTTTTGAAAATTTTTTTCGAAATTTTTTTTCAAATTTTTTTTCGAAAATATTTTTCATAATTTTTTTCGAAATTTTTTTTCGAAATTTTTTTCGAAATTTTTTTTTCGAAATTTTTTTCAAAATTTTTTTCGAAAAATTTTTTTCCAAAATTTTTTCGAAAATTTTTTTGAAAAATTTTTTTCAAAATTTTTTTAGAAATTTATTTTCAAAATTTTTTTTGAAATTTTTTTCGAAAAATTTTTTTCGAAATTTTTTTTCAAATTTTTTTCATAATTTTTTTCGAAATTTCTTTTTCGAAATTTTTTTCGAAAAATTTTTCTCCAAAATTTTTTTGGAAATTTTTTTGAAAATTTTTTTCGAAATTTTTTTTCGAAATTTTTTTTAAAATTTTTTTCGAAAATTTTTTTTCGAAATTTTTTTCCAAAATTTTTTTAAAAATTTTTTTCGAAATTTTTTTCGAAATTTTTTTTGAAAATTTTTTTTTGAAATTTTTTCGAAAAATTTTTTTCCAAAATTTTTTCGAAAATTTTTTTTCGAAATTTTTTTCGAAAATTGTTTTTGAAATTTTTTTTCGAAAAATGTTTTTCCAAAATTTTTTCGAAAATGTTTTTGAAAATTTTTTTCGAAATTTTTTGTCAAAATTTTTTTCGAAAATTTTTTGTCGAAATTTTTTTCGAAAATTTTCTTCAAAATTTTTTTCGAAATTTTTTCGAAATTTTTTTCAAAATTTTTTTCGAAAAATTTTTTTCCAAAATTTTTTCGAAAATTTTTTTGAAATTTTTTTTCCAATTTTTTTTCGAAAATTTTTTTCATAATTTTTTTCGAAATTTTTTTTTCAAAATTTTTTTCGAAAAATTTTCCTCCAAAATTTTTTCGAAAATTTTTTTGAAAATTTTTTTCGAAATTTTTTTTCAAAATTTTTTTCGAAAATTTTTTTTGGGAAATTTTTTTCCAAAATTTTTTTAAAAATTTTTTTCGAAATTTTTTTCCAAAATTTTTTCGAAAATTTTTTTTGGAAAACTTTTTTCAAAATTTTTTTTCAAATTTGTTTTTGAAAATTTTTTTTCGAAAATTTTTTTAAAAATTTTTTTCGAAATTTTTTTTTCGAAATTTCTTTTGAAAATTGTTTTCGAAAATTTTTTTCCGAAAATTTTTTTTGGGAAATTATTTTCGAAAATTTTTTTCAAAATTTTTTTCGAAAAATTTTTTTCCAAAATTTTTTCGAAAAATTTTTTGGAAATTTTTTTCGAAATTTTTTTTCAAAATTTTTTTCGAAAATTTTTTTTCGAAATTTTTTTCCAAAATTTTTTTCGAAATTTTTTTACAAAATTTTTTTCGAAATATTTTTACAAAATTTTTTTTGAAAATTTTTTTTCCAAGTTTTTTTCGAAAAATTTTATTCCAAAATTTTTTCGATAATTTTTTTTCGAAATTTTTTTCGAAAATGGTTTTTGAAAATTTTTTTCGAAAAATTTTTTTCCAAAATTTTTGTAAAAATTTTTTTCGAAATTTTTTTACAAAATTTTTTTTGAAAATTTTTTTTCGAAATTTTTTTCGAAAAATGTTTTTCCAAAATTTTTTCGAAAATTTTTTTTGAAATTTTTTTTCAAAATTTTTTTTCGAAAATTTTTTTCAAAATTTTTTTCGAAATTTTTTTTCAAATTTTTTTCATAATTTTTTTCGAAATTTCTTTTTCGAAATTTTTTTCGAAAAATTTTTCTCCAAAATTTTTTTGGAAATTTTTTTGAAAATTTTTTTCGAAATTTTTTTAAAAATTTTTTTCGAAAATTTTTTTTCGAAATTTTTTTCCAAAATTTTTTTCGAAATTTTTTTCGAAATTTTTTTTGAAAATTTTTTTTTGAAATTTTTTCGAAAAATTTTTTTCCAAAATTTTTTCGAAAATTTTTTTTCGAAATTTTTTTCGAAAATTGTTTTTGAAAATTTTTTTCGAAAAATGTTTTTCCAAAATTTTTTCGAAAATTTTTTTGAAAATTTTTTTCGAAATTTTTTGTCAAAATTTTTTTCGAAAATTTTTTGTCGAAATTTTTTTCGAAAATTTTTTTCGAAATTTTTTCGAAATTTTTTTCAAAATTTTTTTCGAAAAATTTTTTTCCAAAATTTTTTCGAAAATTTTTTTGAAAATTTTTTTCGAAATTTTTTTTCATATTTTTTTTCGAAAATTTTTTTCATAATTTTTTTCGAAATTTTTTTTTCAAAATTTTTTTCGAAAAAATTTCCTCCAAAATTTTTTCGAAAATTTTTTTGAAAATTTTTTTCGAAATTTTTTTTCAAAATTTTTTTCGAAAATTTTTTTTGGGAAATTTTTTTCCAAAATTTTTTTAAAAATTTTTTTCGAAATTTTTTTCCAAAATTTTTTCGAAAATTTTTTTTGGAAAACTTTTTTCAAAATTTTTTTTCAAATTTGTTTTTGAAAATTTTTTTTCGAAAATTTTTTTAAAAATTTTTTTCGAAATTTTTTTTTCGAAATTTCTTTTGAAAATTGTTTTCGAAAATTTTTTTCCGAAAATTTTTTTTGGGAAATTATTTTCGAAAATTTTTTTCAAAATTTTTTTCGAAAAATTTTTTTCCAAAATTTTTTCGAAAAATTTTTTGGAAATTTTTTTCGAAATTTTTTTTCAAAATTTTTTTCGAAAATTTTTTTTCGAAATTTTTTTCCAAAATTTTTTTCGAAATTTTTTTACAAAATTTTTTTCGAAATATTTTTACAAAATTTTTTTTGAAAATTTTTTTTCCAAGTTTTTTTCGAAAAATTTTATTCCAAAATTTTTTCGATAATTTTTTTTCGAAATTTTTTTCGAAAATGGTTTTTGAAAATTTTTTTCGAAAAATTTTTTTCCAAAATTTTTGTAAAAATTTTTTTCGAAATTTTTTTACAAAATTTTTTTTGAAAATTTTTTTTCGAAATTTTTTTCGAAAAATGTTTTTCCAAAATTTTTTCGAAAATTTTTTTTGAAATTTTTTTTCAAAATTTTTTTTCGAAAATTTTTTTCAAAATTTTTTTCGAAATTTTTTTTCAAATTTTTTTCATAATTTTTTTCGAAATTTCTTTTTCGAAATTTTTTTCGAAAAATTTTTCTCCAAAATTTTTTTGGAAATTTTTTTGAAAATTTTTTTCGAAATTTTTTTAAAAATTTTTTTCGAAAATTTTTTTTCGAAATTTTTTTCCAAAATTTTTTTCGAAATTTTTTTCGAAATTTTTTTTGAAAATTTTTTTTTGAAATTTTTTCGAAAAATTTTTTTCCAAAATTTTTTCGAAAATTTTTTTTCGAAATTTTTTTCGAAAATTGTTTTTGAAAATTTTTTTCGAAAAATGTTTTTCCAAAATTTTTTCGAAAATTTTTTTGAAAATTTTTTTCGAAATTTTTTGTCAAAATTTTTTTCGAAAATTTTTTGTCGAAATTTTTTTCGAAAATTTTTTTCGAAATTTTTTCGAAATTTTTTTCAAAATTTTTTTCGAAAAATTTTTTTCCAAAATTTTTTCGAAAATTTTTTTGAAAATTTTTTTCGAAATTTTTTTTCATATTTTTTTTCGAAAATTTTTTTCATAATTTTTTTCGAAATTTTTTTTTCAAAATTTTTTTCGAAAAAATTTCCTCCAAAATTTTTTCGAAAATTTTTTTGAAAATTTTTTTCGAAATTTTTTTTCAAAATGTTTTTCGAAAATTTTTTTTCGAAATTTTTTTCCAAAATTTTTTTAAAAATTTTTTTACAAATTTTTTTTGAAATTTTTTTTCGAAATTTTTTTCGAAAACTTTTTTCAAAATTTTTTTTCAAAATTTTTTTTCAAATTTGTTTTCGAAAATTTTTTTCCAAAAATTTTTTTTTGGAAATTTTTTTCGAAAATTTTTTTCAAAATTTTTTTCGAAAAATTTTTTTCCAAAATTTTTTCGAAAAATTTTTTGAAAATTTATTTCGAAATTTTTTTTCAAAATTTTTTTCGAAAATTTTTTGTCGAAATTTTTTTCGAAAATTTTTTTCAAAATTTTTTTCGAAATTTTTTCGAAATTTTTTTCAAAATTTTTTTCGAAAAATTTTTTTCCAAAATTTTTTCGAAAATTTTTTTGAAAATTTTTTTCGAAATTTTTTTTCATATTTTTTTTCGAAAATGTTTTTCATAATTTTTTTCGAAATTTTTTTTTCAAAATTTTTTTCGAAAAAATTTCCTCCAAAATTTTTTCGAAAATTTTTTTTCGAAATTTTTTCCGAAAACTTTTTTCAAAATTTTTTTTCAAATTTGTTTTCGAAAATTTTTTTCCAAAAATTTTTTTTTGGAAATTTTTTTCGAAAATTTTTTTCAAAATTTTTTTCGAAAAATTTTTTTCCAAAATTTTTTCGAAAAATTTTTTGAAAATTTATTTCGAATTTTTTTTCAAAATTTTTTTCGAAAATTTTTTTTCGAAATTTTTTTCCAAAATTTTTTTGGAAATTTTTTTACAAAATTTTTTTCGAAATATTTTTACAAAATTTTTTTCGAAAAATTTTATTCCAAAATTTTTTCGAAAATTTTTTTTCGAAATTTTTTTCGAAAATGATTTTTGAAATTTTTTTTTGAAAAATTTTTTTCCAAAATTTTTTCGAAAATTTTTTTGAAAATTTTTTTCGAAATTTTTTGTCAAATTTTTTTTCGAAAATTTTTTTCGAAAATTTTTTTTAAAAATTTTTTTCGAAAATTTTTTCGAAATTTTTTTTGAAAATTTTTTTCGAAATTTTTTTTCGAAAATTTTTTTTCGAACTTTTTTTCCAAAATTTTTTTAAAAATTTTTTTCGAAATTTTTTTTCAAATTTTTTTTTGAAAATTTTTTTTCGAAATTTTTTTCGAAAAATTTTTTTCCAAAATTTTTTCGAAAATTTTTTTTTGAAATTTTTTTTTCGAAAATTTTTTTCAAAATTTTTTTCGAAATTTTTTTTTCAAAATTTCTTTTGAAAATTTTTTTCGAAAATTTTTTTCGAAATTTTTTGTCAAATTTTTTTTCGAAAATTTTTTTTCGAAAAATTTTTCGAAATTTTTACAAAATTTTTTTCGAAAAATGTTTTTCCAAAATTTTTTCGAAAATGTTTTTTCGAAATTTTTTTCGAAAATGATTTTTGAAAATTTTTTTTGAAAAATTTTTTCCAAAATTTTTTCGAAAATTTTTTTGAAAATTTTTTTCGAAATTTTTTGTCAAATTTTTTTTCGAAAATTTTTTTTCGAAAATTTTTTTCGAAAATTTTTTTTCGAAATTTTTTTTGAAAATTTTTTTCGAAATTTTTTTTCAAATTTTTTTTCGAAAATTTTTTTTCGAACTTTTTTTCCAAAATTTTTTTAAAAATTTTTTTCGAAATTTTTTTTTCAAAATTTTTTTTGAAAATTTTTTTTCGAAATTTTTTTCGAAAAATTTTTTTCCAAAATTTTTTCCAAAATTTTTTTCGAAATTTTTTTCGAAAAATTTTTTTCCAAAATTTTTTCGAAAATTTTTTTTGAAATTTTTTCCAAAATTTTTTTTCGAAAATTTTTTTCAAAATTTTTTTCGAAATTTTTTTCGAATTTTTTTTTGGAAAATTTTTTTCAAAATTTTCTTCGAAAAATTTTTTTCCAAAATTTTTTCGAAAATGTTTTTGAAAATTTTTTTCGAAATTTTTTTTCAAATTTTTTTTCGAAAATATTTTTCATAATTTTTTTCGAAATTTTTTTTCGAAATTTTTTTCGAAATTTTTTTTTCGAAATTTTTTTCAAAATTTTTTTCGAAAAATTTTTTTCGAAATTTTTTTTCAAATTTTTTTGAAAATTTTTTTCGAAATTTTTTTTCGAAATTTTTTTAAAAATTTTTTTCGAAAATTTTTTTTCGAAATTTTTTTCCAAAATTTTTTTAAAAATTTTTTTCGAAATTTTTTTCGAAATTTTTTTTGAAAATTTTTTTTTGAAATTTTTTCGAAAAATTTTTTTCCAAAATTTTTTCGAAAATTTTTTTTCGAAATTTTTTTCGAAAATTGTTTTTGAAATTTTTTTTCGAAAAATGTTTTTCCAAAATTTTTTCGAAAATGTTTTTGAAAATTTTTTTCGAAATTTTTTGTCAAAATTTTTTTCGAAAATTTTTTGTCGAAATTTTTTTCGAAAATTTTCTTCAAAATTTTTTTCGAAATTTTTTCGAAATTTTTTTCAAAATTTTTTTCGAAAAATTTTTTTCCAAAATTTTTTCGAAAATTTTTTTGAAATTTTTTTCGAAATTTTTTTTCCAATTTTTTTTCGAAAATTTTTTTCATAATTTTTTTCGAAATTTTTTTTTCAAAATTTTTTTCGAAAAATTTTCCTCCAAAATTTTTTCGAAAATTTTTTTGAAAATTTTTTTCGAAATTTTTTTTCAAAATTTTTTTCGAAAATTTTTTTTCGAAATTTTTTTCCAAAATTTTTTTAAAAATTTTTTTCGAAATTTTTTTCCAAAATTTTTTCGAAAATTTTTTTTGGAAAACTTTTTTCAAAATTTTTTTTCAAATTTGTTTTTGAAAATTTTTTTTCGAAAATTTTTTTAAAAATTTTTTTCGAAATTTTTTTTTCGAAATTTCTTTTGAAAATTGTTTTCGAAAATTTTTTTCCGAAAATTTTTTTTGGGAAATTATTTTCGAAAATTTTTTTCAAAATTTTTTTCGAAAAATTTTTTTCCAAAATTTTTTCGAAAAATTTTTTGAAAATTTTTTTCGAAATTTTTTTTCAAAATTTTTTTCGAAAATTTTTTTTCGAAATTTTTTTCCAAAATTTTTTTCGAAATTTTTTTACAAAATTTTTTTCGAAATATTTTTACAAAATTTTTTTTGAAAATTTTTTTTCCAAGTTTTTTTCGAAAAATTTTATTCCAAAATTTTTTCGATAATTTTTTTTCGAAATTTTTTTCGAAAATGGTTTTTGAAAATTTTTTTCGAAAAATTTTTTTCCAAAATTTTTTTAAAAATTTTTTTCGAAATTTTTTTACAAAATTTTTTTTGAAAATTTTTTTTCGAAATTTTTTTCGAAAAATTTTTTTCCAAAATTTTTTCGAAAATTTTTTTTGAAATTTTTTTTCAAAATTTTTTTTCGAAAATTTTTTTCAAAATTTTTTTCGAAATTTTTTTTCAAATTTTTTTCATAATTTTTTTCGAAATTTCATTTTCGAAATTTTTTTCGAAAAATTTTTCTCTAAAATTTTTTTGGAAATTTTTTTGAAAATTTTTTTCGAAATTTTTTTTCGAAATTTTTTTAAAATTTTTTTTCGAAAATTTTTTTTCGAAATTTTTTTCCAAAATTTTTTTCGAAATTTTTTTCGAAATTTTTTTCGAAATTTTTTTTGAAAATTTTTTTTTGAAATTTTTTCGAAAAATTTTTTTCCAAAATTTTTTCGAAAATTTTTTTTCGAAATTTTTTTCGAAAATTGTTTTTGAAAATTTTTTTCGAAAAATGTTTTTCCAAAATTTTTTCGAAAATTTTTTTGAAAATTTTTTTCGAAATTTTTTGTCAAAATTTTTTTCGAAAATTTTTTGTCGAAATTTTTTTCGAAAATTTTTTTCAAAATTTTTTTCGAAATTTTTTCGAAATTTTTTTCAAAATTTTTTTCGAAAAATTTTTTTCCAAAATTTTTTCGAAAATTTTTTTGAAAATTTTTTTCGAAATTTTTTTTCATATTTTTTTTCGAAAATTTTTTTCATAATTTTTTTCGAAATTTTTTTTTCAGAATTTTTTTCGAAAAAATTTCCTCCAAAATTTTTTCGAAAATTTTTTTGAAAATTTTTTTCGAAATTTTTTTTCAAAATGTTTTTCGAAAATTTTTTTTCGAAATTTTTTTCCAAAATTTTTTTAAAAATTTTTTTCGAAATTTTTTTACAAATTTTTTTTTGAAATTTTTTTTCGAAATTTTTTTCGAAAACTTTTTTCAAAATTTTTTTTCAAAATTTTTTTTCAAATTTGTTTTCGAAAATTTTTTTCCAAAAATTTTTTTTGGAAATTTTTTTCGAAAATTTTTTTCAAAATTTTTTTCGAAAAATTTTTTTCCAAAATTTTTTCGAAAAATTTTTTGAAAATTTATTTCGAAATTTTTTGTCAAAATTTTTTTCGAAAATTTTTTGTCGAAATTTTTTTCGAAAATTTTTTTCAAAATTTTTTTCGAAATTTTTTCAAAATTTTTTTCAAAATTTTTTTCGAAAAATTTTTTTCCAAAATTTTTTTGAAAATTTTTTTCGAAATTTTTTTTCATATTTTTTTTCGAAAATTTTTTTCATAATTTTTTTCGAAATTTTTTTTTCAAAATTTTTTTCGAAAAAATTTCCTCTAAAATTTTTTTCGAAATTTTTTTTCAAAATGTTTTTCGAAAATTTTTTTTCGAAATTTTTTTCCAAAATTTTTTTAAAAATTTTTTTCGAAATTTTTTTACAAATTTTTTTTTGAAATTTTTTTTCGAAATTTTTTTCGAAAACTTTTTTCAAAATTTTTTTTCAAAATTTTTTTTCAAATTTGTTTTCGAAAATTTTTTTCCAAAAATTTTTTTTGGAAATTTTTTTCGAAAATTTTTTTCAAAATTTTTTTCGAAAAATTTTTTTCCAAAATTTTTTCGAAAAATTTTTTGAAAATTTATTTCGAAATTTTTTTTCAAAATTTTTTCGAAAATTTTTTTTCGAAATTTTTTTTCCAAAATTTTTTTGGAAATTTTTTTACAAAATTTTTTTCGAAATATTTTTACAAAATTTTTTTCGAAAAATTTTATTCCAAAATTTTTTCGAAAATTTTTTTTCGAAATTTTTTTCGAAAATGATTTTTGAAATTTTTTTTTGAAAAATTTTTTTCCAAAATTTTTTCGAAAATTTTTTTGAAAATTTTTTTCGAAATTTTTTGTCAAATTTTTTTTCGAAAATATTTTTCGAAAATTTTTTTTTAAAATTTTTTTCGAAAATTTTTTTTAAAAATTTTTTTCGAAAATTTTTTCGAAATTTTTTTTGAAAATTTTTTTCGAAATTTTTTTTCGAAAATTTTTTTTCGAACTTTTTTTCCAAAATTTTTTTAAAAATTTTTTTCGAAAATTTTTTTCAAATTTTTTTTTGAAAATTTTTTTTCGAAATTTTTTTCGAAAAATTTTTTTTCAAAATTTTTTCGAAAATTTTTTTTTGAAATTTTTTTATCGAAAATTTTTTTCAAAACTTTTTTCGAAATTTTTTTCGAAATTCTTTGTGAAATTTTTTTTCGAAAATTTTTTTTCGAAAAATTTTTCGAAATTTTTACAAAATTTTTTTCGAAAAATGTTTTTCCAAAATTTTTTCGAAAATGTTTTTTCGAAATTTTTTTCGAAAATGATTTTTGAAAATTTTTTTTGAAAAATTTTTTCCAAAATTTTTTCGAAAATTTTTTTGAAAATTTTTTTCGAAATTTTTTGTCAAATTTTTTTTCGAAAATTTTTTTTCGAAAATTTTTTTCGAAAATTTTTTTTCGAAATTTTTTTTGAAAATTTTTTTCGAAATTTTTTTTCAAATTTTTTTTCGAAAATTTTTTTTCGAACTTTTTTTCCAAAATTTTTTTAAAAATTTTTTTCGAAATTTTTTTTTCAAAATTTTTTTTGAAAATTTTTTTTCGAAATTTTTTTCGAAAAATTTTTTTCCAAAATTTTTTCCAAAATTTTTTTCGAAATTTTTTTCGAAAAATTTTTTTCCAAAAGTTTTTCGAAAATTTTTTTTTGAAATTTTTTTTTGAAATTTTTTCCAAAATTTTTTTTCGAAAATTTTTTTCAAAATTTTTTTCGAAATTTTTTTTTCAAAATTTCTTTTCAAAATTTTTTTCGAATTTTTTTTTGGAAAATTTTTTTCAAAATTTTCTTTGAAAAATTTTTTTCCAAAATTTTTTCGAAAATGTTTTTGAAAATTTTTTTCGAAATTTTTTTTCAAATTTTTTTTCGAAAATATTTTTCATAATTTTTTTCGAAATTTTTTTTTCTAAATTTTTTTCGAAATTTTTTTTTCGAAATTTTTTTCAAAATTTTTTTCGAAAAATTTTTTTCCAAAATTTTTTCGAAAATTTTTTTGAAAAATTTTTTTCAAAATTTTTTTCGAAATTTATTTTCAAAATTTTTTTTGAAATTTTTTTCGAAAATTTTTTTTCGAAATTTTTTTTCAAATTTTTTTCATAATTTTTTTCGAAATTTCTTTTTCGAAATTTTTTTCGAAAAATTTTTCTCCAAAATTTTTTTGGAAATTTTTTTGAAAATTTTTTTCGAAATTTTTTTTCGAAATTTTTTTTAAAATTTTTTTCGAAAATTTTTTTTCGAAATTTTTTTCCAAAATTTTTTTAAAAATTTTTTTCGAAATTTTTTTCGAAATTTTTTTTGAAAATTTTTTTTTGAAATTTTTTCGAAAAATTTTTTTCCAAAATTTTTTCGAAAATTTTTTTTCGAAATTTTTTTCGAAAATTGTTTTTGAAAATTTTTTTCGAAAAACGTTTTTCCAAAATTTTTTCGAAAATGTTTTTGAAAATTTTTTTCGAAATTTTTTGTCAAAATTTTTTTCGAAAATTTTTTGTCGAAATTTTTTTCGAAAATTTTTTTCAAAATTTTTTTCGAAATTTTTTCGAAATTTTTTTCAAAATTTTTTTCGAAAAATTTTTTTCCAAAATTTTTTCGAAAATTTTTTTGAAATTTTTTTCGAAATTTTTTTTCAAATTTTTTTTCGAAAATTTTTTTCATAATTTTTTTCGAAATTTTTTTTTCAAAATTTTTTTCGAAAAATTTTCCTCCAAAATTTTTTCGAAAATTTTTTTGAAAATTTTTTTTCGAAATTTTTTTTCAAAATTTTTTTCGAAAATTTTTTTTCGAAATTTTTTTCCAAAATTTTTTTAAAAATTTTTTTCGAAATTTTTTTCCAAAATTTTTTCGAAAATTTTTTTTGGAAAACTTTTTTCAAAATTTTTTTTCAAAATTTTTTTTCAAATTTGTTTTTGAATATTTTTTTTCGAAAATTTTTTTAAAAATTTTTTTCGAAATTTTTTTTTCGAAATTTCTTTTGAAAATTGTTTTCGAAAATTTTTTTCCGAAAATTTTTTTTTGGAAATTATTTTCGAAAATTTTTTTCAAAATTTTTTTCGAAAAATTTTTTTCCAAAATTTTTTCGAAAAATTTTTTGAAAATTTTTTTCGAAATTTTTTTTCAAAATTTTTTTCGAAAATTTTTTTTCGAAATTTTTTTCCAAAATTTTTTTCGAAATTTTTTACAAAATTTTTTTCGAAATATTTTTACAAAATTTTTTTTGAAAATTTTTTTTCCAAGTTTTTTTCGAAAAATTTTATTCCAAAATTTTTTCGATAATTTTTTTTCGAAATTTTTTTCGAAAATGGTTTTTGAAAATTTTTTTCGAAAAATTTTTTTCCAAAATTTTTTTAAAAATTTTTTTCGAAATTTTTTTACAAAATTTTTTTTGAAAATTTTTTTTCGAAATTTTTTTTGGAAAAATTTTTTTCCAAAATTTTTTCGAAAATTTTTTTTGAAATTTTTTTTCAAAATTTTTTTTCGAAAATTTTTTTCAAAATTTTTTTCGAAATTTTTTTTCAAATTTTTTTCATAAATTTTTTCGAAATTTCTTCTTCGAAATTTTTTTCGAAAAATTTTTCTCCAAAATTTTTTTGGAAATTTTTTTGAAAATTTTTTTCGAAATTTTTTTTCGAAATTTTTTTAAAATTTTTTTTCGAAAATTTTTTTTCGAAATTTTTTTCCAAAATTTTTTTCGAAATTTTTTTCGAAATTTTTTTTGAAAATTTTTTTTTGAAATTTTTTCGAAAAATTTTTTTCCAAAATTTTTTCGAAAATTTTTTTTCGAAATTTTTTTCGAAAATTGTTTTTGAAAATTTTTTTCGAAAAATGTTTTTCCAAAATTTTTTCGAAAATTTTTTTGAAAATTTTTTTCGAAATTTTTTGTCAAAATTTTTTTCGAAAATTTTTTGTCGAAATTTTTTTCGAAAATTTTTTTCAAAATTTTTTTCGAAATTTTTTCGAAATTTTTTTCAAAATTTTTTTCGAAAAATTTTTTTCCAAAATTTTTTCGAAAATTTTTTTGAAAATTTTTTTCGAAATTTTTTTTCATATTTTTTTTCGAAAATTTTTTTCATAATTTTTTTCGAAATTTTTTTTTCAAAATTTTTTTCGAAAAAATTTCCTCCAAAATTTTTTCGAAAATTTTTTTGAAAATTTTTTTCGAAATATTTTTTCAAAATGTTTTTCGAAAATTTTTTTTCGAAATTTTTTTCCAAAATTTTTTTAAAAATTTTTTTCGAAATTTTTTTACAATTTTTTTTTTGAAATTTTTTTTCGAAATTTTTTTCGAAAACTTTTTTCAAAATTTTTTTTCAAAATTTTTTTTCAAATTTGTTTTCGAAAATTTTTTTCCAAAAATTTTTTTTTGGAAATTTTTTTCGAAAATTTTTTTCAAAATTTTTTTCGAAAAATTTTTTTCCAAAATTTTTTCGAAAATTTTTTTGAAAATTTTTTTCGAAATTTTTTTTCATATTTTTTTTCGAAAATTTTTTTCATAATTTTTTTCGAAATTTTTTTTTCAAAATTTTTTTCGAAAAAATTTCCTCCAAAATTTTTTCGAAAATTTTTTTGAAAATTTTTTTCGAAATTTTTTTTTTTAATGTTTTTCGAAAATTTTTTTTCGAATTTTTTTTCCAAAATTTTTTTAAAAATTTTTTTCGAAATTTTTTTACAAATTTTTTTTTGAAATTTTTTTTCGAAATTTTTTTCGAAAACTTTTTTCGAAAATTTTTTTCAAAATTTTTTTCGAAAAATTTTTTTCCAAAATTTTTTCGAAAAATTTTTTGAAAATTTATTTCGAAATTTTTTTTCAAAATTTTTTTCGAAAATTTTTTTTCGAAATTTTTTTCCAAAATTTTTTTGGAAATTTTTTTACAAAATTTTTTTCGAAATATTTTTACAAAATTTTTTTCGAAAAATTTTATTCCAAAATTTTTTCGAAAATTTTTTTTCGAAATTTTTTTCGAAAATGATTTTTGAAATTTTTTTTTGAAAAATTTTTTTCCAAAATTTTTTCGAAAATTTTTTTGAAAATTTTTTTCGAAATTTTTTGTCAAATTTTTTTTCGAAAATTTTTTTCGAAAATTTTTTTTAAAAATTTTTTTCGAAAATTTTTTCGAAATTTTTTTTGAAAATTTTTTTCAAAATTTTTTTTCGAAAATTTTTTTTCGAACTTTTTTTCCAAAATTTTTTTAAAAATTTTTTTCGAAATTTTTTTTCAAATTTTTTTTTGAAAATTTTTTTTCGAAATTTTTTTCGAAAAATTTTTTTCCAAAATTTTTTCGAAAATTTTTTTTTGAAATTTTTTTTTCGAAAATTTTTTTCAAAATTTTTTTCGAAATTTTTTTTTCAAAATTTCTTTTGAAAATTTTTTTCGAAAATTTTTTTCGAAATTTTTTGTCAAATTTTTTTTCGAAAATTTTTTTTCGAAAAATTTTTCGAAATTTTTACAAAATTTTTTTCGAAAAATTTTTTTCCAAAATTTTTTCCAAAATTTTTTTCGAAATATTTTCGAAAAATTTTTTTCCAAAATTTTTTCGAAAATTTTTTTTTGAAATTTTTTCCAAAATTTTTTTTCGAAAATTTTTTTCAAAATTTTTTTAGAAATTTTTTTTTCAAAATTTCTTTTGAAAATTTTTTTCGAAAATTTTTTTCAAAATTTTTTTCGAATTTTTTATTGGAAAATTTTTTTCAAAATTTTCTTCGAAAAATTTTTTTCCAAAATTTTTTCGAAAATGTTTTTGAAAATTTTTTTCGAAATTTTTTTTCAAATTTTTTTTCGAAAATATTTTTCATAATTTTTTTCGAAATTTTTTTTTCGAAATTTTTTTCGAAATTTTTTTTTCGAAATTTTTTTCAAAATTTTTTTCGAAAAATTTTTTTCCAAAATTTTTTCGAAAATTTTTTTGAAAAATTTTTTTCAAAATTTTTTTACGAAATTTATTTTCAAAATTTTTTTTGAAATTTTTTTCGAAAAATTTTTTTCGAAATTTTTTTTCAAATTTTTTTCATAATTTTTTTCGAAATTTCTTTTTCGAAATTTTTTTCGAAAAATTTTTCTCCAAAATTTTTTTGGAAATTTTTTTGAAAATTTTTTTCGAAATTTTTTTTCGAAATTTTTTTAAAAATTTTTTTCGAAAATTTTTTTTCGAAATTTTTTTCCAAAATTTTTTTAAAAATTTTTTTCGAAATTTTTTTTGAAATTTTTTTTGAAAATTTTTTTTTGAAATTTTTTCGAAAAATTTTTTTCCAAAATTTTTTCGAAAATTTTTTTTCGAAATTTTTTTCGAAAATTGTTTTTGAAAATTTTTTTCGAAAAATGTTTTTCCAAAATTTTTTGGAAAAGGTTTTTGAAAATTTTTTTCGAAATTTTTTGTCAAAATTTTTTTCGAAAATTTTTTGTCGAAATTTTTTTCGAAAATTTTTTTCAAAATTTTTTTCGAAATTTTTTCGAAATTTTTTTCAAAATTTTTTTCGAAAAATTTTTTTCCAAAATTTTTTCGAAAATTTTTTTGAAATTTTTTTCGAAATTTTTTTTCAAATTTTTTTTCGAAAATTTTTTTCATAATTTTTTTCGAAATTTTTTTTTCAAAATTTTTTTCGAAAAATTTTCCTCCAAAATTTTTTCGAAAATTTTTTTGAAAATTTTTTTCGAAATTTTTTTTCAAAATTTTTTTCGAAAATTTTTTTTCGAAATTTTTTTCCAAAATTTTTTTAAAAATTTTTTTCGAAATTTTTTTTAAAAATTTTTTTCGAAATTTTTTTCCAAAATTTTTTCGAAAATTTTTTTTGGAAAACTTTTTTCAAAATTTTTTTTCAAAATTTTTTTTCAAATTTGTTTTTGAAAATTTTTTTTCGAAAATTTTTTTAAAAATTTTTTTCGAAATTTTTTTTTTGGAATTTCTTTTGAAAATTGTTTTCGAAAATTTTTTTCCGAAAATTTTTTTTTGGAAATTATTTTCGAAAATTTTTTTCAAAATTTTTTTCGAAAAATTTTTTTCCAAAATTTTTTCGAAAAATTTTTTGAAAATTTTTTTCGAAATTTTTTTTCAAAATTTTTTTCGAAAATTTTTTTTCGAAATTTTTTTCCAAAATTTTTTTCGAAATTTTTTTACAAAATTTTTTTCGAAATATTTTTACAAATTTTTTTTTGAAAATTTTTTTTCCAAGTTTTTTTCGAAAAATTTTATTCCAAAATTTTTTCGATAATTTTTTTTCGAAATTTTTTTCGAAAATGGTTTTTGAAAATTTTTTTCGAAAAATTTTTTTCCAAAATTTTTTTAAAAATTTTTTTCGAAATTTTTTTACAAAATTTTTTTTGAAAATTTTTTTTCGAAATTTTTTTCCAAAATTTTTTCGAAAATTTTTTTTGAAATTTTTTTTCAAAATTTTTTTTCGAAAATTTTTTTCAAAATTTTTTTCGAAATTTTTTTTCAAATTTTTTTCATAATTTTTTTCGAAATTTCTTTTTCGAAATTTTTTTCGAAAAATTTTTCTCCAAAATTTTTTTGGAAATTTTTTTGAAAATTTTTTTCGAAATTTTTTTTCGAAATTTTTTTAAAATTTTTTTTCGAAAATTTTTTTTCGAAATTTTTTTCCAAATTTTTTTTCGAAATTTTTTTCGAAATTTTTTTTGAAAATTTTTTTTTGAAATTTTTTCGAAAAATTTTTTTCCAAAATTTTTTCGAAAATTTTTTTTCGAAATTTTTTTCGAAAATTGTTTTTGAAAATTTTTTTCGAAAAATTTTTCTCCAAAATTTTTTTTCAAATTTTTTTCATAATTTTTTTCGAAATTTCTTTTTCGAAATTTTTTTCGAAAAATTTTTCTCCAAAATTTTTTTGGAAATTTTTTTGAAAATTTTTTTCGAAATTTTTTTTCGAAATTTTTTCGAAAATTTTTTTGAAAATTTTTTTCGAAATTTTTTGTCAAAATTTTTTTCGAAAATTTTTTGTCGAAATTTTTTTCGAAAATTTTTTTCAAAATTTTTTTCGAAATTTTTTCGAAATTTTTTTCAAAATTTTTTTCGAAAAATTTTTTTCCGAAATTTTTTCGAAAATTTTTTTGAAAATTTTTTTCGAAATTTTTTTTCATATTTTTTTTCGAAAATTTTTTTCATAATTTTTTTCGAAATTTTTTTTTCAAAATTTTTTTCGAAAAAATTTCCTCCAAAATTTTTTCGAAAATTTTTTTGAAAATTTTTTTCGAAATTTTTTTTCAAAATGTTTTTCGAAATTTTTTTTTCGAAATTTTTTTCCAAAATTTTTTTAAAAATTTTTTTCGAAATTTTTTTACAAATTTTTTTTTGAAATTTTTTTTCGAAATTTTTTTCGAAAACTTTTTTCAAAATTTTTTTTCAAAATTTTTTTTAAAATTTGTTTTCGAAAATTTTTTTCCAAAAATTTTTTTTTGGAAATTTTTTTCGAAAATTTTTTTCAAAATTTTTTTCGAAAAATTTTTTTCCAAAATTTTTTCGAAAAATTTTTTGAAAATTTATTTAGAAATTTTTTGTCAAAATTTTTTTCGAAAATTTTTTGTCGAAATTTTTTTCGAAAATTTTTTTCAAAATTTTTTTCGAAATTTTTTCGAAATTTTTTTCAAAATTTTTTTCGAAAAATTTTTTTCCAAAATTTTTTTGAAAATTTTTTTCGAAATTTTTTTTCATATTTTTTTTCGAAAATTTTTTTCATAATTTTTTTCGAAATTTTTTTTTCAAAATTTTTTTTGAAAAAATTTCCTCCAAAATTTTTTCGAAAATTTTTTTGAAAATTTTTTTCGAAATTTTTTTTCAAAATGTTTTTCGAAAATTTTTTTTCGAAATTTTTTTCCAAAATTTTTTTAAAAATTTTTTTCGAAATTTTTTTACAAATTTTTTTTTGAAATTTTTTTTCGAAATTTTTTTCGAAAACTTTTTTCAAAATTTTTTTTCAAAATTTTTTTTCAAATTTGTTTTCGAAAATTTTTTTCCAAAAATTTTTTTTTGGAAATTTTTTTCGAAAATTTTTTTCAAAATTTTTTTCGAAAAATTTTTTTCCAAAATTTTTTCGAAAAATTTTTTGAAAATTTATTTCGAAATTTTTTTTCAAAATTTTTTTCGAAAATTTTTTTTCGAAATTTTTTTCCAAAATTTTTTTGGAAATTTTTTTACAAAATTTTTTTCGAAATATTTTTACAAAATTTTTTTCGAAATATTTTATTCCAAAATTTTTTCGAAAATTTTTCTTCGAAATTTTTTTCGAAAATGATTTTTGAAATTTTTTTTTGAAAAATTTTTTTCCAAAATTTTTTCGAAAATTTTTTTGAAAATTTTTTTCGAAATTTTTTGTCAAATTTTTTTTCGAAAATTTTTTTCGAAAATTTTTTTAAAAAATTTTTTTCGAAAATTTTTTCGAAATTTTTTTTGAAAATTTTTTTCGAAATTTTTTTTCGAAAATTTTTTTTCGAACTTTTTTTCCAAAATTTTTTTAAAAATTTTTTTCGAAATTTTTTTTCAAATTTTTTTTTGAAAATTTTTTTTCGAAATTTTTTTCGAAAAATTTTTTTCCAAAATTTTTTCGAAAATTTTTTTTTGAAATTTTTTTATCGAAAATTTTTTTCAAAACTTTTTTCGAAATTTTTTTTTCAAAATTTCTTTTGAAAATTTTTTTCGAAAATTTTTTTCGAAATTTTTTGTGAAATTTTTTTTCGAAAATTTTTTTTCGAAAAATTTTTCGAAATTTTTACAAAATTTTTTTCGAAAAATGTTTTTCCAAAATTTTTTCGAAAATGTTTTTTCGAAATTTTTTTCGAAAATGATTTTTGAAAAATTTTTTTCAAAATTTTTTCGAAAATTTTTTTGAAAATTTTTTTCGAAATTTTTTGTCAAATTTTTTTTCGAAAATTTTTTTTCGAAAATTTTTTTCGAAAATTTTTTTTCGAAATTTTTTTTGAAAATTTTTTTCGAAATTTTTTTTCAAATTTTTTTTCGAAAATTTTTTTTCGAACTTTTTTTCCAAAATTTTTTTAAAAATTTTTTTCGAAATTTTTTTTTCAAAATTTTTTTTGAAAATTTTTTTTCGAAATTTTTTTCGAAAAATTTTTTTCCAAAATTTTTTCCAAAATTTTTTTCGAAATTTTTTTCGAAAAATTTTTTTCCAAAATTTTTTCGAAAATTTTTTTTTGAAATTTTTTCCAAAATTTTTTTTCGAAAATTTTTTTCAAAATTTTTTTCGAAATTTTTTTTTCAAAATTTCTTTTGAAAATTTTTTTCGAAAATTTTTTTCAAAATTTTTTTCGAATTTTTTTTTGGAAAATTTTTTTCAAAATTTTCTTCGAAAAATTTTTTTCCAAAATTTTTTCGAAAATGTTTTTGAAAATTTTTTTCGAAATTTTTTTTCAAATTTTTTTTCGAAAATATTTTTCATAATTTTTTTCGAAATTTTTTTTTCGAAATTTTTTTCGAAATTTTTTTTTCGAAATTTTTTTCAAAATTTTTTTCGAAAAATTTTTTTCCAAAATTTTTTCGAAAATTTTTTTGAAAAATTTTTTTCAAAATTTTTTTCGAAATTTATTTTCAAAATTTTTTTTGAAATTTTTTTCGAAAAATTTTTTTCGAAATTTTTTTTCAAATTTTTTTCATAATTTTTTTCGAAATTTCTTTTTCGAAATTTTTTTCGAAAAATTTTTCTCCAAAATTTTTTTGGAAATTTTTTTGAAAATTTTTTTCGAAATTTTTTTTCGAAATTTTTTTAAAAATTTTTTTCGAAAATTTTTTTTCGAAATTTTTTTCCAAAATTTTTTTAAAAATTTTTTTCGAAATTTTTTTCGAAATTTTTTTTGAAAATTTTTTTTTGAAATTTTTTCGAAAAATTTTTTTCCAAAATTTTTTCGAAAAATTTTTTTCGAAATTTTTTTGAAAATTGTTTTTGAAAATTTTTTTCGAAAAATGTTTTTCCAAAATTTTTTCGAAAATGTTTTTGAAAATTTTTTTCGAAATTTTTTGCCAAAATTTTTTTCGAAAATTTTTTGTCGAAATTTTTTTCGAAAATTTTTTTCAAAATTTTTTTCAAAATTTTTTTTGAAATTTTTTCGAAATTTTTTTCAAAATTTTTTTCGAAAAATTTTTTTCCAAAATTTTTTCGAAAATTTTTTTGAAATTTTTTTCGAAATTTTTTTTCAAATTTTTTTTCGAAAATTTTTTTCATAATTTTTTTCGAAATTTTTTTTTCAAAATTTTTTTCGAAAAATTTTCCTCCAAAATTTTTTCGAAAATTTTTTTGAAAATTTTTTTCGAAATTTTTTTTCAAAATTTTTTTCGAAAATTTTTTTTCGAAATTTTTTTCCAAAATTTTTTTAAAAATTTTTTTCGAAATTTTTTTCCAAAATTTTTTCGAAAATTTTTTTTGGAAAACTTTTTTCAAAATTTTTTTTCAAAATTTTTTTTCAAATTTGTTTTTGAAAATTTTTTTTCAAAAATTTTTTTAAAAATTTTTTTCAAAATTTTTTTTCAAAATTTTTTTTCAAATTTGTTTTCGAAAATTTTTTTTCGAACTTTTTTTCCAAAATTTTTTTAAAAATTTTTTTCGAAATTTTTTTTCAAATTTTTTTTTGAAATTTTTTTTTCGAAATTTTTTTCGAAAAATTTTTTTCCAAAATTTTTATATTTATTTATTTCGAAATTTTTTGTCAAAATTTTTTTCGAAAATTTTTTGTCGAAATTTTTTTCGAAAATTTTTTTCAAAATTTCTTTCGAAATTTTTTCGAAACTTTTTTCAAAATTTTTTTCGAAAAATTTTTTTCCAAAATTTTTTTGAAATTTTTTTTCGAAATTTTTTTTCATATTTTTTTTCGAAAATTTTTTTCATAATTTTTTTCGAAATTTTTTTTTCAAAATTTTTTTCGAAAATTTTTTTGAAAATTTTTTTCGAAATTTTTTTTCAAAATGTTTTTCGAAAATTTTTTTTCGAAATTTTTTTCCAAAATTTTTTTAAAAATTTTTTTCGAAATTTTTTTACAAATTTTTTTTTGAAATTTTTTTTCGAAATTTTTTTCGAAAACTTTTTTCAAAATTTTTTTTCAAAATTTTTTTTCAAATTTGTTTTCGAAAATTTTTTTCCAAAAATTTTTTTTTGGAAATTTTTTTCGAAAATTTTTTTCAAAATTTTTTTCGAAAAATTTTTTTCCAAAATTTTTTCGAAAAATTTTTTGAAAATTTATTTCGAAATTTTTTTTCAAAATTTTTTTCGAAAATTTTTTTTCGAAATTTTTTTCCAAAATTTTTTTGGAAATTTTTTTACAAAATTTTTTTCGAAATATTTTTACAAAATTTTTTTCGAATAATTTTATTCCAAAATTTTTTCGAAAATTTTTTTTCGAAATTTTTTTCGAAAATGATTTTTGAAATTTTTTTTTGAAAAATTTTTTTCCAAAATTTTTTCGAAAATTTTTTTGAAAATTTTTTTCGAAATTTTTTGTCAAATTTTTTTTCGAAAATTTTTTTCGAAAATTTTTTTTAAAAATTTTTTTCGAAAATTTTTTCGAAATTTTTTTTGAAAATTTTTTTCGAAATTTTTTTTCGAAAATTTTTTTTCGAACTTTTTTTCCAAAATTTTTTTAAAAATTTTTTTCGAAATTTTTTTTCAAATTTTTTTTTGAAATTTTTTTTTCGAAATTTTTTTCGAAAAATTTTTTTCCAAAATTTTTTCGAAAATTTTTTTTTGAAATTTTTTTATCGAAAATTTTTTTCAAAACTTTTTTCGAAATTTTTTTTTCAAAATTTCTTTTGAAAATTTTTTTCGAAAATTTTTTTCGAAATTTTTTGTGAAATTTTTTTTCGAAAATTTTTTTTCGAAAAATTTTTCGAAATTTTTACAAAATTTTTTTCGAAAAATGTTTTTCCAAAATTTTTTCGAAAATGTTTTTTCGAAATTTTTTTCGAAAATGATTTTTGAAAATTTTTTTTGAAAAATTTTTTCCAAAATTTTTTCGAAAATTTTTTTGAAAATTTTTTTCGAAATTTTTTGTCAAATTTTTTTTCGAAAATTTTTTTTCGAAAATTTTTTTCGAAAATTTTTTTTCAAAATTTTTTTCGAAAATTTTTTCGAAATTTTTTTTGAAAATTTTTTTCAAAATTTTTTTTCAAATTTTTTTTCGAAAATTTTTTTTCGAACTTTTTTTCCAAAATTTTTTTAAAAATTTTTTTCGAAATTTTTTTTTCAAAATTTTTTTTGAAAATTTTTTTTCGAAATTTTTTTCGAAAAATTTTTTTCCAAAATTTTTTTCGAAATTTTTTTCGAAAAATTTTTTTCCAAAATTTTTTCGAAAATTTTTTTTTGAAATTTTTTCCAAAATTTTTTTTCGAAAATTTTTTTCAAAATTTTTTTCGAAATTTTTTTTTCAAAATTTCTTTTGAAAATTTTTTTCGAAAATTTTTTTCAAAATTTTTTTCGAATTTTTTTTTGGAAAATTTTTTTCAAAATTTTCTTCGAAAAATTTTTTTCCAAAATTTTTTCGAAAATGTTTTTGAAAATTTTTTTCGAAATTTTTTTTCAAATTTTTTTTCGAAAATATTTTTCATAATTTTTTTCGAAATTTATTTTCAAAATTTTTTTTGAAATTTTTTTCGAAAAATTTTTTTCGAAATTTTTTTTCAAATTTTTTTCATAATTTTTTTCGAAATTTCTTTTTCGAAATTTTTTTCGAAAAATTTTTCTCCAAAATTTTTTTGGAAATTTTTTTGAAAATTTTTTTCGAAATTTTTTTTCGAAATTTTTTTAAAAATTTTTTTCGAAAATTTTTTTTCGAAATTTTTTTCCAAAATTTTTTTAAAAATTTTTTTCGAAATTTTTTTCGAAATTTTTTTTGAAAATTTTTTTTTGAAATTTTTTCGAAAAATTTTTTTCCAAAATTTTTTCGAAAATTTTTTTTCGAAATTTTTTTCGAAAATTGTTTTTGAAAATTTTTTTCGAAAAATGTTTTTCCAAAATTTTTTCGAAAATGTTTTTGAAAATTTTTTTCGAAATTTTTTGTCAAAATTTTTTTCGAAAATTTTTTGTCGAAATTTTTTTCGAAAATTTTTTTCAAAATTTTTTTCGAAATTTTTTCGAAATTTTTTTCAAAATTTTTTTCGAAAAATTTTTTTCCAAAATTTTTTCGAAAATTTTTTTGAAATTTTTTTCGAAATTTTTTTCAAATTTTTTTTCGAAAATTTTTTTCATAATTTTTTTCGAAATTTTTTTTTCAAAATTTTTTTCGAAAAATTTTCCTCCAAAATTTTTTCGAAAATTTTTTTGAAAATTTTTTTCGAAATTTTTTTTCAAAATTTTTTTCGAAAATTTTTTTTCGAAATTTTTTTCCAAAATTTTTTTAAAAATTTTTTTCGAAATTTTTTTCCAAAATTTTTTCGAAAATTTTTTTTGGAAAACTTTTTTCAAAATTTTTTTTCAAATTTGTTTTTGAAAATTTTTTTTCGAAAATTTTTTTCAAAATTTTTTTCGAAAATTTTTTTTCGAAATTTTTTTCCAAATTTTTTTTCGAAATTTTTTTACAAAATTTTTTTCGAAATATTTTTACAAAATTTTTTTTGAAAATTTTTTTTCCAAGTTTTTTTCGAAAAATTTTATTCCAAAATTTTTTCGATAATTTTTTTTCGAAATTTTTTTCGAAAATGGTTTTTGAAAATTTTTTTCGAAAAATTTTTTTCCAAAATTTTTTTAGAAATTTTTTTCGAAATTTTTTTACAAAATTTTTTTTGAAAATTTTTTTTTAAAAATTTTTTTCGAAAAATTTTTTTCCAAAATTTTTTCGAAAATTTTTTTTGAAATTTTTTTTCAAAATTTTTTTTCGAAAATTTTTTTCAAAATTTTTTTCGAAATTTTTTTTCAAATTTTTTTCATAATTTTTTTCGAAATTTCTTTTTCGAAATTTTTTTCGAAAAATTTTTCTCCAAAATTTTTTTGGAAATTTTTTTGAAAATTTTTTTCGAAATTTTTTTTCGAAATTTTTTTAAAATTTTTTTTCGAAAAAATTTTGGAAAAAATTTTTCAAAAAAAATTTTCAAAAATCATTTTCGAAAAAAATTTCGAAAAAACATTTTCGAAAAAATTTTGGAAAAACATTTTTCGAAAAAAATTTTGTTAAAATTTCGAAAAATTTTTCGAAAAAAAATTTTCGAAAAAAAATTTCACAAAAAATTTCGAAAAAAATTTTCGAAAAAAATTTTCAAAAGAAATTTTGAAAAAAAAATTTCGAAAAAAGTTTTGAAAAAAATTTTCGATAAAAAAATTTCAAAAAAAAATTTTCGAAAAAATTTTGGAAAAAAATTTTTCGAAAAAAATTTCGAAAAAAAAATTTCAAAAAAAAATTTGAAAAAAAATTTCGAAAAAAACTTTTAAAAAAATTTTGGAAAAAAAGTTCGAAAAAAAATTTTCGAAAAAAAATTTCGAAAAAATTTTCAAAAAAAATTTCGAAAAAATTTTCGAAAAAAAATTTTAAAAAAAATTTTCGAAAAAAATTTTCGAAAAAAAATTTGACAAAAAATTTCGAAAAAAATTTTCAAAAAAATTTTCGAAAAAATTTTGGAAAAAAATTTTTCAAAAAAAAATTTCAAAAATCATTTTCGAAAAAAATTTCGAAAAAAAATTTTCGAAAAAATTTTGGAATAAAATTTTTCGAAAAAAATTTTGTAAAAATATTTCGAAAAAAATTTTGTAAAAAAATTTCCAAAAAAATTTTGGAAAAAAATTTCGAAAAAAAATTTTCGAAAAAAATTTTGAAAAAAAATTACGAAATAAATTTTCAAAAAATTTTTCGAAAAAATTTTGGAAAAAAATTTTTCGAAAAAAATTTTGAAAAAAATTTTCGAAAAAAATTTCCAAAAAAAAATTTTTGGAAAAAAATTTTCGAAAACAAATTTGAAAAAAAATTTTGAAAAAAAATTTTGAAAAAAGTTTTCGAAAAAAATTTCGAAAAAAAATTTCAAAAAAAAATTTGTAAAAAAATTTCGAAAAAAATTTTTAAAAAAATTTTGGAAAAAAATTTCGAAAAAAAATTTTCGAAAAACATTTTGAAAAAAAATTTCGAAAAAAATTTTCAAAAAAATTTTCGAAAAAATTTTGGAGGAAATTTTTTCGAAAAAAATTTTGAAAAAAGAATTTCGAAAAAAATTATGAAAAAAATTTTCGAAAAAAAAAATGAAAAAAAATTTAGAAAAAAATTTTCAAAAAAATTTTGGAAAAAAATTTTTCGAAAAAAATTTTGAAAAAAATTTCGAAAAAATTTCGAAAAAAATTTTGAAAAAAATTTTCGAAAAAAATTTCGACAAAAAATTTTCGAAAAAAATTTTGACAAAAAATTTCGAAATAAATTTTCAAAAAATTTTTCGAAAAAATTTTGGAAAAAAATTTTTCGAAAAAAATTTTGAAAAAAATTTTCGAAAAAAATTTCCAAAAAAAAATTTTTGGAAAAAAATTTTCGAAAACAAATTTGAAAAAAAATTTTGAAAAAAAATTTTGAAAAAAGTTTTCGAAAAAAATTTCGAAAAAAAATTTCAAAAAAAAATTTGTAAAAAAATTTCGAAAAAAATTTTTTAAAAAATTTTGGAAAAAAATTTCGAAAAAAAATTTTCGAAAAACATTTTGAAAAAAAATTTCGAAAAAAATTTTCAAAAAAATTTTCGAAAAAATTTTGGAGGAAATTTTTTCGAAAAAAATTTGGAAAAAAAATTTCGAAAAAAATTATGAAAAAAATTTTCGAAAAAAAATATGAAAAAAAATTTCGAAAAAAATTTTCAAAAAAATTTTCGAAAAAATTTTGGAAAAAAATTTTTCGAAAAAAATTTTGAAAAAAATTTCGAAAAAATTTCGAAAAAAATTTTGAAAAAAATTTTCGAAAAAAATTTCGACAAAAAATTTTCGAAAAAAATTTTGACAAAAAATTTCGAAAAAAATTTTCAAAAAAATTTTCGAAAAAATTTTGGAAAAACATTTTTCGAAAAAAAGTTTCAAAAACAATTTTCGAAAAAAATTTCGAAAAAAAATTTTCGAAAAAATTTTGGAAAAAAATTTTTCGAAAAAATTTCAAAAAAAAATTTTCAAAAAAAATTTCGAAAAAAATTTCGAAAAAAATTTTGGAAAAAAATTTCGAAAAAAATTTTTCGAAAAAAAATTTTAAAAAAATTTCGAAAAAAAATTTCGAAAAAAATTTTCAAAAAAATTTCCAAAAAAATTTTGGAGAAAAATTTTTCGAAAAAAATTTCGAAAAAGAAATTTCGAAAAAAATTATGAAAAACATTTGAAAAAAAATTTCGAAAAAAATTTTGAAAAAAATTTTCGAAAAAAAATTTTGAAAAAAAATTTCGAAAAAAAATTTTGAAAAAAAATTTCAAAAAAAATTTTCGAAAAAATTTTGGAAAAAAATTTTTCGAAAAAAATTTCGAAAAAAAATTTTCAAAAAAAATTTTGTAAAAAAATTTCGAAAAAAATTTTTAAAAAAATTTTGGAAAAAAATTTTTCGAAAAAAATTTTCAAAAACCATTTTCGAAAAAAATTTCGAAAAAAAATTTTTCGAAAAAAACTTGGAAAAAAAATTTTCAAAAAAAATTTTGTAAAAATATTTCGAAAAAAATTTTGTAAAAAAATTTCGAAAAAAATTTTGGAAAAAAATTTCGAAAAAAAATTTTCGAAAAAAATTTTGAAAAAAAATTTCGAAAAAAATTTTCAAAAAATTTTTCGAAAAAATTTTGGAAAAAAATTTTTCGAAAAAAATTTTGAAAAAAATTTTCGAAAATAATTTCCAAAAAAAAATTTTCGGAAAAAAATTTTCGAAAACAATTTTCAAAAGAAATTTCGAAAAAAAAATTTCGAAAAAAATTTTTAAAAAAATTTTTGAAAAAAAATTTTCAAAAACAAATTTGAAAAAAAATTTTGAAAAAAAATTTTGAAAAAAGTTTTCCAAAAAAAATTTTCGAAAAAATTTTGGAAAAAAATTTCGAAAAAAATTTTGGAAAAAAATTTCGAAAAAAAATTTTCGAAAAAAATTTTGAAAAAAAATTTCGAAAAAAATTTTCAAAAAAATTTTCGAAAAAATTTTGGAGGAAAATTTTTCGAAAAAAATTTTGAAAAAAAAATTTCGAAAAAAATTATGAAAAAAATTTTCGAAAAAAAATTTGAAAAAAAATTTCGAAAAAAATTTCAAAAAAATTTTCGAAAAAATTTTGGAAAAAAATTTTTCGAAAAAAATTTTGAAAAAAATTTCGAAAAAATTTCGAAAAAAATTTTGAAAAAAATTTTCGAAAAAAATTTCGACAAAAAATTTTCGAAAAAAATTTTGGCAAAAAATTTCGAAAAAAATTTCAAAAACATTTTCGAAAAAATTTTGGAAAAACATTTTTCGAAAAAAATTTTCAAAAACAATTTTCAAAAAAATTTCGAAAAAAAATTTTCGAAAAAATTTTGGAAAAAAATTTTTCGAAAAAATTTCAAAAAAAAATTTTCAAAAAAAATTTCGAAAAAAATTTCAAAAAAAATTTTTAAAAAAATTTTGGAAAAAAATTTCGAAAAAAAATTTTCGAAAAAAATTTTTAAAAAAATTTCGAAAAAAAATTTCGAAAAAAATTTTCAAAAAAATTTCCAAAAAAATTTTGGAGAAAAATTTTTCGAAAAAAATTTCGAAAAAGAAATTTCGAAAAAAATTATGAAAAAAATTTGAAAAAAAATTTCGAAAAAAATTTTTCGAAAAAAATTTCAAAAAAAATTTTGAAAATAAATTTCGAAAAAAATTTTGAAAAAAATTTTTCAAAAAAATTTTCGAAAAAATTTTGGAAAAAAATTTTTCGAAAAAAATTTTGAAAAAAATTTCGAAAAAAAAATTTCGAAAAAAATTTCGAAAAAAAAATTTCGAAAAAAATTATGAAAAATATTTTCGAAAAAAAATTTGAAAAAAAATTTCGAAAAAAATTTTCAAAAACATTTTCGAAAAAATTTTGGAAAAAAATTTTTCGAAGAAAATTTTGAAAAAAATTTTCCAAAAAAAAATTCGAAAAAAATTTTGAAAAAAATTTTCGAAAAAAATTTTCAAAAGAAATTTTGAAAAAAAAAATTTCGAAAAAAATTTTGAAAAAAATTTTCGAAAAAAAATTTTGGAAAAAATTTCAAAAAAAAATTTTCGAAAAAATTTTGGAAAAAAATTTTTCGAAAAAAATTTCGAAAAAAATTTTGGAAAAAATTTTGGAAAAAAATTTTTCGAAAAAAATTTCGAAAAAAAATTTTCAAAAAAAATTTTGAAAAAAAAATTTCGAAAAAAATTTTTAAAAAAATTTTGGAAAAAAAGTTCGAAAAAAAATTTTCGAAAAAAAATTTGAAAAAAAATTTCGAAAAAAATTTTCAAAAAAAATTTCGAAAAAAAATTTTCGAAAAAAATTTTCGAAAAAAAATTTTCGAAAAAAAATTTGACAAAAAATTTCGAAAAAAATTTTCAAAAAAATTTTCGAAAAAATTTTGGAAAAAATTTTTCAAAAAAAATTTTCAAAAATCATTTTCGAAAAAAATTTCGAAAAAACATTTTCGAAAAAATTTTGGAAAAACATTTTTCGAAAAAAATTTTGTAAAAATTACGAAAAATTTTTCGAAAAAAAATTTTCGAAAAAAAATTTCACAAAAAATTTCGAAAAAAATTTTCGAAAAAAATTTTCAAAAGAAATTTTGAAAAAAAAATTTCGAAAAAAGTTTTGAAAAAAATTTTCGATAAAAAAATTTCAAAAAAAAATTTTCGAAAAAATTTTGGAAAAAAATTTTTCGAAAAAAATTTCGAAAAAAAATTTTCAAAAAAAAATTTGAAAAAAAATTTCGAAAAAAATTTTTAAAAAAATTTTGGAAAAAAAGTTCGAAAAAAAATTTTCGAAAAAAAATTTCGAAAAAAATTTTCAAAAAAAATTTCGAAAAAATTTTCGAAAAAAATTTTTTAAAAAAATTTTCGAAAAAAATTTTCGAAAAAAAATTTGACAAAAAATTTCGAAAAAAATTTTCAAAAAAATGTTTCGAAAAAAATTTTGAAAAAAATTTTCGAAAAAAATTTCCAAAAAAAAATTTTTGGAAAAAAATTTTCGAAAACAAATTTGAAAAAAAATTTTGAAAAAAAATTTTGAAAAAAGTTTTCGAAAAAAATTTCGAAAAAAAATTTCAAAAAAAAATTTGTAAAAAAATTTCGAAAAAAATTTTTAAAAAAATTTTGGAAAAAAATTTCCAAAAAAAATTTTCGAAAAACATTTTGAAAAAAAATTTCGAAAAAAATTTTCAAAAAAATTTTCGAAAAAATTTTGGAGGAAATTTTTTCAAAAAAAATTTTGAAAAAAAAATTTCGAAAAAAATTATGAAAAAAATTTTCGAAAAAAAATATGAAAAAAAATTTCGAAAAAAATTATGAAAAAAATTTTCGAAAAAAAATATGAAAAAAAATTTCGAAAAAAATTTTCAAAAAAATTTTGGAAAAAAATTTTTCGAAAAAAATTTTGAAAAAAATTTCGAAAAAATTTCGAAAAAAATTTTGAAAAAAATTTTCGAAAAAAATTTCGACAAAAAATTTTCGAAAAAAATTTTGACAAAAAATTTCGAAATAAATTTTCAAAAAATTTTTCGAAAAAATTTTGGAAAAAAATTTTTCGAAAAAAATTTTGAAGAAAATTTTCGAAAAAAATTTCCAAAAAAAAATTTTTGGAAAAAAATTTTCGAAAACAAATTTTAAAAAAAATTTTGAAAAAAAATTTTGAAAAAAGTTTTCGAAAAAAATTTCGAAAAAAAATTTCAAAAAAAAATTTGTAAAAAAATTTCGAAAAAAATTTTTAAAAAAATTTTGGAAAAAAATTTCGAAAAAAAAATTTCGAAAAACATTTTGAAAAAAAATTTCGAAAAAAATTTTCAAAAAAATTTTCGAAAAAATTTTGGAGGAAATTTTTTCGAAAAAAATTTTGAAAAAAAAATTTCGAAAAAAATTATGAAAAAAATTTTCGAAAAAAAATATGAAAAAAAATTTCGAAAAAAATTTTCAAAAAAATTTTCGAAAAAATTTTGGAAAAAAATTTTTACGAAAAAAATTTTGAAAAAAATTTCGAAAAAATTTCGAAAAAAATTTTGAAAAAAATTTTCGAAAAAAATTTCGACAAAAAATTTTCGAAAAAAATTTTGACAAAAAATTTCGAAAAAAATTTTCAAAAAAATTTTCGAAAAAATTTCGAAAAAAAATTTCGAAAAAAATTTTCAAAAAAATTTCCAAAAAAATTTTGGAGAAAAATTTTTCGAAAAAAATTTCGAAAAAGAAATTTCGAAAAAAATTATGAAAAAAATTTGAAAAAAAATTTTGGAGAAAAATTTTTCGAAAAAAATTTTCAAAAACAATTTTCGAAAAAAATTTCGAAAAAAAATTTTCGAAAAAATTTTGGAAAAAAATTTTTCGAAAAAATTTCAAAAAAAAATTTTCAAAAAAAATTTCGAAAAAAATTTCGAAAAAAATTTTGGAAAAAAATTTCGAAAAAAAATTTTCGAAAAAAAATTTTAAAAAAATTTCGAAAAAAAATTTCGAAAAAAATTTTCAAAAAAATTTCCAAAAAAATTTTGGAGAAAAATTTTTCGAAAAAAATTTCAAAAAAGAAATTTCGAAAAAAATTATGAAAAAAATTTGAAAAAAAATTTCGAAAAAAATTTTGAAAAAAATTTTCGAAAAAAAATTTTGAAAAAAAATTTCAAAAAAAATTTTCGAAAAAATTTTGGAAAAAAATTTTTCGAAAAAAATTTCGAAAAAAAATTTTCAAAAAAAATTTTGTAAAAAAATTTCGAAAAAAATTTTTAAAAAAATTTTGGAAAAAAATTTTTCGAAAAAATTTTCAAAAACCATTTTCGAAAAAAATTTCGAAAAAAAATTATCGAAAAAATTTTGGAATAAAATTTTTCGAAAAAAACTTGGAAAAAAAATTTTCAAAAAAAATTTTGTAAAAATATTTCGAAAAAAATTTTGTAAAAAAATTTCGAAAAAAATTTTGGAAAAAAATTTCGAAAAAAATTTTGGAAAAAAATTTCGAAAAAAAATTTTCAAAAAAAATTTTGAAAAAAAATTTCGAAAAAAATTTTCAAAAAATTTTTCGAAAAAATTTTGGAAAAAAATTTTTCGAAAAAAATTTTGAAAAAAATTTTCGAAAATAATTTCCAAAAAAAAATTTTCGGAAAAAAATTTTCGAAAACAATTTTCAAAAGAAATTTCGAAAAAAAAATTTCGAAAAAAATTTTTAAAAAAATTTTCGAAAAAAAATTTTCAAAAACAAATTTGAAAAAAAATTTTGAAAAAAAATTTTGAAAAAAGTTTTCCAAAAAAAATTTTCGAAAAAATTTTGGAAAAAAATTTCGAAAAAAATTTTGGAAAAAAATTTCGAAAAAAAATTTTCAAAAAAAATTTTGAAAAAAAATTTCGAAAAAAATTTTCAAAAAATTTTTCGAAAAAATTTTGGAGGAAAATTTTTCGAAAAAAATTTTGAAAAAAAAATTTCGAAAAAAATTATGAAAAAAATTTTCGAAAAAAAATTGAAAAAAAATTTCGAAAAAAATTTCAAAAAAATTTTCGAAAAAATTTTGGAAAAAAATTTTTCGAAAAAAATTTTGAAAAAAATTTCGAAAAAATTTCGAAAAAAATTTTGAAAAAAATTTTCGAAAAAAATTTCGACAAAACATTTTCGAAAAAAATTTTGACAAAAAATTTCGAAAAAAATTTTCAAAAACCTTTTCCAAAAAATTTTGGAAAAACATTTTTCGAAAAAAATTTTCAAAAACAATTTTCGAAAAAAATTTCGAAAAAAAATTTTCGAAAAAATTTTGGAAAAAAATTTTTCGAAAAAATTTCAAAAAAAAATTTTCAAAAAAAATTTCGAATAAAAATTTCGAAAAAAATTTTTAAAAAAATTTTGGAAAAAAATTTCGAAAAAAAATTTTCGAAAAAAATTTTTAAAAAAATTTCGAAAAAAAATTTCGAAAAAAATTTTCAAAAAAATTTCCAAAAAAATTTTGGAGAAAAATTTTTCGAAAAAAATTTCGAAAAAGAAATTTCGAAAAAAATTATGAAAAAAATTTGAAAAAAAATTTCGAAAAAAATTTTTCGAAAAAAATTTCAAAAAAAATTTTGAAAATAAATTTCGAAAAAAATTTTGAAAAAAATTTTTCAAAAAAATTTTCGAAAAAATTTTGGAAAAAAATTTTTCGAAAAAAATTTTGAAAAAAATTTCGAAAAAAAAATTTCGAAAAAAATTTCGAAAAAAAAATTTCGAAAAAAATTATGAAAAATATTTTCGAAAAAAAATTTGAAAAAAAATTTCGAAAAAAATTTTCAAAAACATTTTCGAAAAAATTTTGGAAAAAAATTTTTCGAAGAAAATTTTGAAAAAAATTTTCCAAAAAAAAATTCGAAAAAAATTTTGAAAAAAATTTTCGAAAAAAATTTTCAAAAGAAATTTTGAAAAAAAAATTTCTAAAAAAATTTTGAAAAAAATTTTCGAAAAAAAATTTTGGAAAAAATTTCAAAAAAAAATTTTCGAAAAAATTTTGGAAAAAAATTTTTCGAAAAAAATTTCGAAAAAAATTTTGGAAAAAATTTTGGAAAAAAATTTTTCGAAAAAAATTTTGTAAAAATTTCGAAAAATTTTTCGAAAAAAAATTTTCGAAAAAAAATTTGACAAAAAATTTCGAAAAAAATTTTCGAAAAAAATTTTCGAAAAAAATTTTCAAAAGAAATTTTGAAAAAAAAATTTCGAAAAAAATTTTGAAAAAAATTTTCGAAAAAAAAATTTCAAAAAAAAATTTTCGAAAAAATTTTGGAAAAAAATTTTTCGAAAAAAATTTCGAAAAAAAATTTTCAAAAAAAAATATGAAAAAAAATTTCGAAAAAAATTTTTAAAAAAATTTTGGAAAAAAAGTTCGAAAAAAAATTTTCGAAAAAAAATTTCGAAAAAAATTTTCAAAAAAAATTTCGAAAAAATTTTCGAAAAAAATTTTTAAAAAAAATTTTCGAAAAAAATTTTCGAAAAAAAATTTGACAAAAAATTTCGAAAAAAATTTTCAAAAAAATTTTCGAAAAAATTTTGGAAAAAAATTTTTCAAAAAAAAATTTCAAAAATCATTTTCGAAAAAAATTTCGAAAAAAAATTTTCGAAAAAATTTTGGAATAAAATTTTTCGAAAAAAATTTTGTAAAAATATTTCGAAAAAAATTTTGTAAAAAAATTTCCAAAAAAATTTTGGAAAAAAATTTCGAAAAAAAATTTTCGAAAAAAATTTTGAAAAAAAATTTCGAAATAAATTTTCAAAAAATTTTTCGAAAAAATTTTTGAAAAAAATTTTTCGAAAAAAATTTTGAAAAAAATTTTCGAAAAAAATTTCCAAAAAAAAATTTTTGGAAAAAAATTTTCGAAAACAAATTTGAAAAAAAATTTTGAAAAGAAATTTTGAAAAAAGTTTTCGAAAAAAATTTCGAAAAAAAATTTCAAAAAAAAATTTTAAAAAAATTTCGAAAAAAATTTTTAAAAAAATTTTGGAAAAAAAATTCGAAAAAAAATTTTCGAAAAACATTTTGAAAAAAAATTTCGAAAAAAATTTTCAAAAAAATTTTCGAAAAAATTTTGGAGGAAATTTTTTCGAAAAAAATTTTGAAAAAAAATTTTCGAAAAAAATTATGAAAAAAATTTTCGAAAAAAAATATGAAAAAAAATTTCGAAAAAAATTTTCAAAAAAATTTTCGAAAAAATTTTGGAAAAAAATTTTTCGAAAAAAATTTTGAAAAAAATTTCGAAAAAATTTCGAAAAAAATTTTGAAAAAAATTTTCGAAAAAAATTTCGACAAAAAATTTTCGAAAAAAATTTTGAAAAAAAATTTCGAAATAAATTTTCAAAAAATTTTTCGAAAAAATTTTGGAAAAAAATTTTTCGAAAAAAATTTTGAAAAAAATTTTCGAAAAAAATTTCCAAAAAAAAATTTTTGGAAAAAAATTTTCGAAAACAAATTTGAAAAAAAATTTTGAAAAAAAATTTTGAAAAAAGTTTTTGAAAAAAATTTCGAAAAAAAATTTCAAAAAAAAATTTGTAAAAAAATTTCGAAAAAAATTTTTAAAAAAATTTTGGAAAAAAATTTCGAAAAAAATTTTTAAAAAAAATTTTCGAAAAAAATTTTCGAAAAAAAATTTGACAAAAAATTTCGAAAAAAATTTTCAAAAAAATTTCCGAAAAAATTTTGGAAAAAAATTTTTCAAAAAAAAATTTCAAAAATCATTTTCGAAAAAAATTTCGAAAAAAAATTTTCGAAAAAATTTTGGAATAAAATTTTTCGAAAAAAATTTTGTAAAAATATTTCGAAAAAAATTTTGTAAAAAAATTTCCAAAAAAATTTTGGAAAAAAATTTCGAAAAAAAATTTTCGAAAAAAATTTTGAAAAAAAATTTCGAAATAAATTTTCAAAAAATTTTTCGAAAAAATTTTGGAAAAAAATTTTTCGAAAAAAATTTTGAAAAAAATTTTCGAAAAAAATTTCCAAAAAAAAATTTTTGGAAAAAAATTTTCGAAAACAAATTTGAAAAAAAAATTTGAAAAAAAATTTTGAAAAAAGTTTTCGAAAAAAGTTTCGAAAAAAAATTTCAAAAAAAAATTTGTAAAAAAATTTCGAAAAAAATTTTTAAAAAAATTTTGGAAAAAAAATTCGAAAAAAAATTTTCGAAAAACATTTTGAAAAAAAATTTCGAAAAAAATTTTCAAAAAAATTTTCGAAAAAATTTTGGAGGAAATTTTTTCGAAAAAAATTTTGAAAAAAATTTCGAAAAAATTTCGAAAAAAATTTTGAAAAAAATTTTCGAAAAAAATTTCGACAAAAAATTTTCGAAAAAAATTTTGAATAAAAATTTCGAAATAAATTTTCAAAAAATTTTTCGAAAAAATTTTGGAAAAAAATTTTTCGAAAAAAAGTTTCAAAAACAATTTTCGAAAAAAATTTCGAAAAAAAATTTTCGAAAAAATTTTGGAAAAAAATTTTTCGAAAAAATTTCAAAAAAAAATTTTCAAAAAAAATTTCGAAAAAAATTTCGAAAAAAATTTTGGAAAAAAATTTCGAAAAAAATTTTTCGAAAAAAAATTTTAAAAAAATTTCGAAAAAAAATTTCGAAAAAAATTTTCAAAAAAATTTCCAAAAAAATTTTGGAGAAAAATTTTTCGAAAAAAATTTCGAAAAAGAAATTTCGAAAAAAATTATGAAAAACATTTGAAAAAAAATTTCGAAAAAAATTTTGAAAAAAATTTTCGAAAAAAAATTTTGAAAAAAAATTTCGAAAAAAAATTTTGAAAAAAAATTTCAAAAAAAATTTTCGAAAAAATTTTGGAAAAAAATTTTTCGAAAAAAATTTCGAAAAAAAATTTTCAAAAAAAATTTTGTAAAAAAATTTCGAAAAAAATTTTTAAAAAAATTTTGGAAAAAAATTTTTCGAAAAAAATTTTCAAAAACCATTTTTGAAAAAAATTTCGAAAAAAAATTTTTCGAAAAAAACTTGGAAAAAAAATTTTCAAAAAAAATTTTGTAAAAATATTTCGAAAAAAATTTTGTAAAAAAATTTCGAAAAAAATTTTGGAAAAAAATTTCGAAAAAAAATTTTCGAAAAAAATTTTGAAAAAAAATTTCGAAAAAAATTTTCAAAAAATTTTTCGAAAAAATTTTGGAAAAAAATTTTTCGAAAAAAATTTTGAAAAAAATTTTCGAAAATAATTTCCAAAAAAAAATTTTCGGAAAAAAATTTTCGAAAACAATTTTCAAAAGAAATTTCGAAAAAAAAATTTCGAAAAAAATTTTTAAAAAAATTTTTGAAAAAAAATTTTCAAAAACAAATTTGAAAAAAAATTTTGAAAAAAAATTTTGAAAAAAGTTTTCCAAAAAAAATTTTCGAAAAAATTTTGGAAAAAAATTTCGAAAAAAATTTTTAAAAAAATTTTGGAAAAAAATTTCGAAAAAAAATTTTCGAAAAAAATTTTGAAAAAAAATTTCGAAAAAAATTTTCAAAAAAATTTTCGAAAAAATTTTGGAGGAAAATTTTTCGAAAAAAATTTTGAAAAAAAAATTTCGAAAAAAATTATGAAAAAAATTTTCGAAAAAAAATTTGAAAAAAAATTTCGAAAAAAATTTCAAAAAAATTTTCGAAAAAATTTTGGAAAAAAATTTTTCGAAAAAAATTTTGAAAAAAATTTCGAAAAAATTTCGAAAAAAATTTTGAAAAAAATTTTCGAAAAAAATTTCGACAAAAAATTTTCGAAAAAAATTTTGGCAAAAAATTTCGAAAAAAATTTCAAAAACATTTTCGAAAAAATTTTGGAAAAACATTTTTCGAAAAAAATTTTCAAAAACAATTTTCAAAAAAATTTCGAAAAAAAATTTTCGAAAAAATTTTGGAAAAAAATTTTTCGAAAAAATTTCAAAAAAAAATTTTCAAAAAAAATTTCGAAAAAAATTTCAAAAAAAATTTTTAAAAAAATTTTGGAAAAAAATTTCGAAAAAAAATTTTCGAAAAAAATTTTTAAAAAAATTTCGAAAAAAAATTTCGAAAAAAATTTTCAAAAAAATTTCCAAAAAAATTTTGGAGAAAAATTTTTCGAAAAAAATTTCGAAAAAGAAATTTCGAAAAAAATTATGAAAAAAATTTGAAAAAAAATTTCGAAAAAAATTTTTCGAAAAAAATTTCAAAAAAAATTTTGAAAATAAATTTCGAAAAAAATTTTGAAAAAAATTTTTCAAAAAAATTTTCGAAAAAATTTTGGAAAAAAATTTTTCGAAAAAAATTTTGAAAAAAATTTCGAAAAAAAAATTTCGAAAAAAATTTCGAAAAAAAAATTTCGAAAAAAATTATGAAAAATATTTTCGAAAAAAAATTTGAAAAAAAATTTCGAAAAAAATTTTCAAAAACATTTTCGAAAAAATTTTGGAAAAAAATTTTTCGAAGAAAATTTTGAAAAAAATTTTCCAAAAAAAAATTCGAAAAAAATTTTGAAAAAAATTTTCGAAAAAAATTTTCAAAAGAAATTTTGAAAAAAAAATTTCGAAAAAAATTTTGAAAAAAATTTTCGAAAAAAAATTTTGGAAAAAATTTCAAAAAAAAATTTTCGAAAAAATTTTGGAAAAAAATTTTTCGAAAAAAATTTCGAAAAAAATTTTGGAAAAAATTTTGGAAAAAAATTTTTCGAAAAAAATTTCGAAAAAAAATTTTCAAAAAAAATTTTGAAAAAAAAATTTCGAAAAAAATTTTTAAAAAAATTTTGGAAAAAAAGTTCGAAAAAAAATTTTCGAAAAAAAATTTGAAAAAAAATTTCGAAAAAAATTTTCAAAAAAAATTTCGAAAAAAAATTTTCGAAAAAAATTTTCGAAAAAAAATTTTCGAAAAAAAATTTGACAAAAAATTTCGAAAAAAATTTTCAAAAAAATTTTCGAAAAAATTTTGGAAAAAATTTTTCAAAAAAAATTTTCAAAAATCATTTTCGAAAAAAATTTCGAAAAAACATTTTCGAAAAAATTTTGGAAAAACATTTTTCGAAAAAAATTTTGTAAAAATTACGAAAAATTTTTCGAAAAAAAATTTTCGAAAAAAAATTTCACAAAAAATTTCGAAAAAAATTTTCGAAAAAAATTTTCAAAAGAAATTTTGAAAAAAAAATTTCGAAAAAAGTTTTGAAAAAAATTTTCGATAAAAAAATTTCAAAAAAAAATTTTCGAAAAAATTTTGGAAAAAAATTTTTCGAAAAAAATTTCGAAAAAAAATTTTCAAAAAAAAATTTGAAAAAAAATTTCGAAAAAAATTTTTAAAAAAATTTTGGAAAAAAAGTTCGAAAAAAAATTTTCGAAAAAAAATTTCGAAAAAAATTTTCAAAAAAAATTTCGAAAAAATTTTCGAAAAAAATTTTTTAAAAAAATTTTCGAAAAAAATTTTCGAAAAAAAATTTGACAAAAAATTTCGAAAAAAATTTTCAAAAAAATTTTTCGAAAAAAATTTTGAAAAAAATTTTCGAAAAAAATTTCCAAAAAAAAATTTTTGGAAAAAAATTTTCGAAAACAAATTTGAAAAAAAATTTTGAAAAAAAATTTTGAAAAAAGTTTTCGAAAAAAATTTCGAAAAAAAATTTCAAAAAAAAATTTGTAAAAAAATTTCGAAAAAAATTTTTAAAAAAATTTTGGAAAAAAATTTCCAAAAAAAATTTTCGAAAAACATTTTGAAAAAAAATTTCGAAAAAAATTTTCAAAAAAATTTTCGAAAAAATTTTGGAGGAAATTTTTTCAAAAAAAATTTTGAAAAAAAAATTTCGAAAAAAATTATGAAAAAAATTTTCGAAAAAAAATATGAAAAAAAATTTCGAAAAAAATTATGAAAAAAATTTTCGAAAAAAAATATGAAAAAAAATTTCGAAAAAAATTTTCAAAAAAATTTTGGAAAAAAATTTTTCGAAAAAAATTTTGAAAAAAATTTCGAAAAAATTTCGAAAAAAATTTTGAAAAAAATTTTCGAAAAAAATTTCGACAAAAAATTTTCGAAAAAAATTTTGACAAAAAATTTCGAAATAAATTTTCAAAAAATTTTTCGAAAAAATTTTGGAAAAAAATTTTTCGAAAAAAATTTTGAAGAAAATTTTCGAAAAAAATTTCCAAAAAAAAATTTTTGGAAAAAAATTTTCGAAAACAAATTTTAAAAAAAATTTTGAAAAAAAATTTTGAAAAAAGTTTTCGAAAAAAATTTCGAAAAAAAATTTCAAAAAAAAATTTGTAAAAAAATTTCGAAAAAAATTTTTAAAAAAATTTTGGAAAAAAATTTCGAAAAAAAAATTTCGAAAAACATTTTGAAAAAAAATTTCGAAAAAAATTTTCAAAAAAATTTTCGAAAAAATTTTGGAGGAAATTTTTTCGAAAAAAATTTTGAAAAAAAAATTTCGAAAAAAATTATGAAAAAAATTTTCGAAAAAAAATATGAAAAAAAATTTCGAAAAAAATTTTCAAAAAAATTTTCGAAAAAATTTTGGAAAAAAATTTTTACGAAAAAAATTTTGAAAAAAATTTCGAAAAAATTTCGAAAAAAATTTTGAAAAAAATTTTCGAAAAAAATTTCGACAAAAAATTTTCGAAAAAAATTTTGACAAAAAATTTCGAAAAAAATTTTCAAAAAAATTTTCGAAAAAATTTCGAAAAAAAATTTCGAAAAAAATTTTCAAAAAAATTTCCAAAAAAATTTTGGAGAAAAATTTTTCGAAAAAAATTTCGAAAAAGAAATTTCGAAAAAAATTATGAAAAAAATTTGAAAAAAAATTTTGGAGAAAAATTTTTCGAAAAAAATTTTCAAAAACAATTTTCGAAAAAAATTTCGAAAAAAAATTTTCGAAAAAATTTTGGAAAAAAATTTTTCGAAAAAATTTCAAAAAAAAATTTTCAAAAAAAATTTCGAAAAAAATTTCGAAAAAAATTTTGGAAAAAAATTTCGAAAAAAAATTTTCGAAAAAAAATTTTAAAAAAATTTCGAAAAAAAATTTCGAAAAAAATTTTCAAAAAAATTTCCAAAAAAATTTTGGAGAAAAATTTTTCGAAAAAAATTTCAAAAAAGAAATTTCGAAAAAAATTATGAAAAAAATTTGAAAAAAAATTTCGAAAAAAATTTTGAAAAAAATTTTCGAAAAAAAATTTTGAAAAAAAATTTCAAAAAAAATTTTCGAAAAAATTTTGGAAAAAAATTTTTCGAAAAAAATTTCGAAAAAAAATTTTCAAAAAAAATTTTGTAAAAAAATTTCGAAAAAAATTTTTAAAAAAATTTTGGAAAAAAATTTTTCGAAAAAATTTTCAAAAACCATTTTCGAAAAAAATTTCGAAAAAAAATTATCGAAAAAATTTTGGAATAAAATTTTTCGAAAAAAACTTGGAAAAAAAATTTTCAAAAAAAATTTTGTAAAAATATTTCGAAAAAAATTTTGTAAAAAAATTTCGAAAAAAATTTTGGAAAAAAATTTCGAAAAAAATTTTGGAAAAAAATTTCGAAAAAAAATTTTCAAAAAAAATTTTGAAAAAAAATTTCGAAAAAAATTTTCAAAAAATTTTTCGAAAAAATTTTGGAAAAAAATTTTTCGAAAAAAATTTTGAAAAAAATTTTCGAAAATAATTTCCAAAAAAAAATTTTCGGAAAAAAATTTTCGAAAACAATTTTCAAAAGAAATTTCGAAAAAAAAATTTCGAAAAAAATTTTTAAAAAAATTTTCGAAAAAAAATTTTCAAAAACAAATTTGAAAAAAAATTTTGAAAAAAAATTTTGAAAAAAGTTTTCCAAAAAAAATTTTCGAAAAAATTTTGGAAAAAAATTTCGAAAAAAATTTTGGAAAAAAATTTCGAAAAAAAATTTTCGAAAAAAATTTTGAAAAAAAATTTCGAAAAAAATTTTCAAAAAATTTTTCGAAAAAATTTTGGAGGAAAATTTTTCGAAAAAAATTTTGAAAAAAAAATTTCGAAAAAAATTATGAAAAAAATTTTCGAAAAAAAATTGAAAAAAAATTTCGAAAAAAATTTCAAAAAAATTTTCGAAAAAATTTTGGAAAAAAATTTTTCGAAAAAAATTTTGAAAAAAATTTCGAAAAAATTTCGAAAAAAATTTTGAAAAAAATTTTCGAAAAAAATTTCGACAAAACATTTTCGAAAAAAATTTTGACAAAAAATTTCGAAAAAAATTTTCAAAAACCTTTTCCAAAAAATTTTGGAAAAACATTTTTCGAAAAAAATTTTCAAAAACAATTTTCGAAAAAAATTTCGAAAAAAAATTTTCGAAAAAATTTTGGAAAAAAATTTTTCGAAAAAATTTCAAAAAAAAATTTTCAAAAAAAATTTCGAATAAAAATTTCGAAAAAAATTTTTAAAAAAATTTTGGAAAAAAATTTCGAAAAAAAATTTTCGAAAAAAATTTTTAAAAAAATTTCGAAAAAAAATTTCGAAAAAAATTTTCAAAAAAATTTCCAAAAAAATTTTGGAGAAAAATTTTTCGAAAAAAATTTCGAAAAAGAAATTTCGAAAAAAATTATGAAAAAAATTTGAAAAAAAATTTCGAAAAAAATTTTTCGAAAAAAATTTCAAAAAAAATTTTGAAAATAAATTTCGAAAAAAATTTTGAAAAAAATTTTTCAAAAAAATTTTCGAAAAAATTTTGGAAAAAAATTTTTCGAAAAAAATTTTGAAAAAAATTTCGAAAAAAAAATTTCGAAAAAAATTTCGAAAAAAAAATTTCGAAAAAAATTATGAAAAATATTTTCGAAAAAAAATTTGAAAAAAAATTTCGAAAAAAATTTTCAAAAACATTTTCGAAAAAATTTTGGAAAAAAATTTTTCGAAGAAAATTTTGAAAAAAATTTTCCAAAAAAAAATTCGAAAAAAATTTTGAAAAAAATTTTCGAAAAAAATTTTCAAAAGAAATTTTGAAAAAAAATTTCTAAAAAAATTTTGAAAAAAATTTTCGAAAAAAAATTTTGGAAAAAATTTCAAAAAAAAATTTTCGAAAAAATTTTGGAAAAAAATTTTTCGAAAAAAATTTCGAAAAAAATTTTGGAAAAAATTTTGGAAAAAAATTTTTCGAAAAAAATTTTGTAAAAATTTCGAAAAATTTTTCGAAAAAAAATTTTCGAAAAAAAATTTTACAAAAAATTTCGAAAAAAATTTTCGAAAAAAATTTTCGAAAAAAATTTTCAAAAGAAATTTTGAAAAAAAAATTTCGAAAAAAATTTTGAAAAAAATTTTCGAAAAAAAAATTTCAAAAAAAAATTTTCGAAAAAATTTTGGAAAAAAATTTTTCGAAAAAAATTTCGAAAAAAAATTTTCAAAAAAAAATATGAAAAAAAATTTCGAAAAAAATTTTTAAAAAAATTTTGGAAAAAAAGTTCGAAAAAAAATTTTCGAAAAAAAATTTCGAAAAAAATTTTCAAAAAAAATTTCGAAAAAATTTTCGAAAAAAATTTTTAAAAAAAATTTTCGAAAAAAATTTTCGAAAAAAAATTTGACAAAAAATTTCGAAAAAAATTTTCAAAAAAATTTTCGAAAAAATTTTGGAAAAAAATTTTTCAAAAAAAAATTTCAAAAATCATTTTCGAAAAAAATTTCGAAAAAAAATTTTCGAAAAAATTTTGGAATAAAATTTTTCGAAAAAAATTTTGTAAAAATATTTCGAAAAAAATTTTGTAAAAAAATTTCCAAAAAAATTTTGGAAAAAAATTTCGAAAAAAAATTTTCGAAAAAAATTTTGAAAAAAAATTTCGAAATAAATTTTCAAAAAATTTTTCGAAAAAATTTTTGAAAAAAATTTTTCGAAAAAAATTTTGAAAAAAATTTTCGAAAAAAATTTCCAAAAAAAAATTTTTGGAAAAAAATTTTCGAAAACAAATTTGAAAAAAAATTTTGAAAAAAAATTTTGAAAAAAGTTTTCGAAAAAAATTTCGAAAAAAAATTTCAAAAAAAAATTTTAAAAAAATTTCGAAAAAAATTTTTAAAAAAATTTTGGAAAAAAAATTCGAAAAAAAATTTTCGAAAAACATTTTGAAAAAAAATTTCGAAAAAAATTTTCAAAAAAATTTTCGAAAAAATTTTGGAGGAAATTTTTTCGAAAAAAATTTTGAAAAAAAATTTTCGAAAAAAATTATGAAAAAAATTTTCGAAAAAAAATATGAAAAAAAATTTCGAAAAAAATTTTCAAAAAAATTTTCGAAAAAATTTTGGAAAAAAATTTTTCGAAAAAAATTTTGAAAAAAATTTCGAAAAAATTTCGAAAAAAATTTTGAAAAAAATTTTCGAAAAAAATTTCGACAAAAAATTTTCGAAAAAAATTTTGAAAAAAAATTTCGAAATAAATTTTCAAAAAATTTTTCGAAAAAATTTTGGAAAAAAATTTTTCGAAAAAAATTTTGAAAAAAATTTTCGAAAAAAATTTCCAAAAAAAAATTTTTGGAAAAAAATTTTCGAAAACAAATTTGAAAAAAAATTTTGAAAAAAAATTTTGAAAAAAGTTTTTGAAAAAAATTTCGAAAAAAAATTTCAAAAAAAAATTTGTAAAAAAATTTCGAAAAAAATTTTTAAAAAAATTTTGGAAAAAAATTTCGAAAAAAATTTTTAAAAAAAATTTTCGAAAAAAATTTTCGAAAAAAAATTTGACAAAAAATTTCGAAAAAAATTTTCAAAAAAATTTCCGAAAAAATTTTGGAAAAAAATTTTTCAAAAAAAAATTTCAAAAATCATTTTCGAAAAAAATTTCGAAAAAAAATTTTCGAAAAAATTTTGGAATAAAATTTTTCGAAAAAAATTTTGTAAAAATATTTCGAAAAAAATTTTGTAAAAAAATTTCCAAAAAAATTTTGGAAAAAAATTTCGAAAAAAAATTTTCGAAAAAAATTTTGAAAAAAAATTTCGAAATAAATTTTCAAAAAATTTTTCGAAAAAATTTTGGAAAAAAATTTTTCGAAAAAAATTTTGAAAAAAATTTTCGAAAAAAATTTCCAAAAAAAAATTTTTGGAAAAAAATTTTCGAAAACAAATTTGAAAAAAAAATTTGAAAAAAAATTTTGAAAAAAGTTTTCGAAAAAAGTTTCGAAAAAAAATTTCAAAAAAAAATTTGTAAAAAAATTTCGAAAAAAATTTTTAAAAAAATTTTGGAAAAAAAATTCGAAAAAAAATTTTCGAAAAACATTTTGAAAAAAAATTTCGAAAAAAATTTTCAAAAAAATTTTCGAAAAAATTTTGGAGGAAATTTTTTCGAAAAAAATTTTGAAGAAAAAATTTCGAAAAAAATTATGAAAAAAATTTTCGAAAAAAAATATGAAAAAAAATTTCGAAAAAAATTTTCAAAAAAATTTTCGAAAAAATTTTGGAAAAAAATTTTTCGAAAAAAATTTTGAAAAAAATTTCGAAAAAATTTCGAAAAAAATTTTGAAAAAAATTTTCGAAAAAAATTTCGACAAAAAATTTTCGAAAAAAATTTTGAAAAAAAATTTCGAAATAAATTTTCAAAAAATTTTTCGAAAAAATTTTGGAAAAAAATTTTTCGAAAAAAATTTTGAAAAAAATTTTCGAAAAAAATTTCCAAAAAAAAATTTTTGAAAAAAAATTTTCGAAAACAAATTTGAAAAAAAATTTTGAAAAAAAATTTTGAAAAAAGTTTTCGAAAAAAATTTCGAAAAAAAATTTCAAAAAAAAATTTGTAAAAAAATTTCGAAAAAAATTTTTAAAAAAATTTTGGAAAAAAATTTCGAAAAAAAATTTTCGAAAAACATTTTGAAAAAAAATTTCGAAAAAAATTTTCAAAAAAATTTTTGAAAAAATTTTGGAGGAAATTTTTTCGAAAAAAATTTTGAAAAAAAAATTTCGAAAAAAATTATGAAAAAAATTTTCGAAAAAAAATATGAAAAAAAATTTCGAAAAAAATTTTCAAAAAAATTTTCGAAAAAATTTTGGAAAAAAATTTTTCGAAAAAAATTTTGAAAAAAATTTCGAAAAAATTTCGAAAAAAATTTTGAAAAAAATTTTCGAAAAAAATTTCGACAAAAAATTTTCGAAAAAAATTTTGACAAAAAATTTCGAAAAAAATTTTCAAAAAAATTTTCGAAAAAATTTTGGAAAAACATTTTTCGAAAAAAATTTTCAAAAACAATTTTCGAAAAAAATTTCGAAAAAAAATTTTCAAAAAAATTTTGGAAAAAAATTTTTCGAAAAAATTTCAAAAAAAAATTTTCAAAAAAATTTCGAAAAAAATTTCGAAAAAAATTTTGGAAAAAAATTTCGAAAAAAAATTTTCGAAAAAAAATTTTAAAAAAATTTCGAAAAAAAATTTCGAAAAAAATTTTCAAAAAAATTTCCAAAAAAATTTTGGAGAAAAATTTTTCGAAAAAAATTTCGAAGAAGAAATTTCGAAAAAATTTATGAAAAAAATTTGAAAAAAAATTTCGAAAAAAATTTTGAAAAAAATTTTCGAAAAAAAATTTTGAAAAAAAATTTCAAAAAAAATTTTCGAAAAAATTTTGGAAAAAAATTTTTCGAAAAAAATTTCGAAAAAAAGTTTTCAAAAAAAATTTTGTAAAAAAATTTCGAAAAAAATTTTTAAAAAAATTTTGGAAAAAAATTTTTCGAAAAAAATTTTCAAAAACCATTTTCGAAAAAAATTTCGAAAAAAAATTATCGAAAAAATTTTGGAATAAAATTTTTCGAAAAAAACTCGGAAAAAAAATTTTCAAAAAAAATTTTGTAAAAATATTTCGAAAAAAATTTTGTAAAAAATTTCGAAAAAAATTTTGGAAAAAAATTTCGAAAAAAAATTTTCGAAAAAAATTTTGAAAAAAAATTTCGAAAAAAATTTTCAAAAAATTTTTCGAAAAAATTTTGGAAAAAAATTTTTCGAAAAAAATTTTGAAAAAAATTTTCGAAAATAATTTCCAAAAAAAAATTTTCGGAAAAAAATTTTCGAAAACAATTTTCAAAAGAAATTTCGAAAAAAAAATTTCGAAAAAAATTTTTAAAAAAATTTTCGAAAAAAAATTTTCAAAAACAAATTTGAAAAAAAATTTTGAAAAAAAATTTTGAAAAAAGTTTTCCAAAAAAAATTTTCGAAAAAATTTTGGAAAAAAATTTCGAAAAAAATTTTTAAAAAAATTTTGGAAAAAAATTTCGAAAAAAAATTTTCGAAAAAAATTTTGAAAAAAAATTTCGAAAAAAAATTTTCAAAAAAATTTTCGAAAAAATTTTGGAGGAAAATTTTTCGAAAAAAATTTTGAAAAAAAAATTTCGAAAAAAATTATGAAAAAAATTTTCGAAAAAAAATTTGAAAAAAAATTTCGAAAAAAATTTCAAAAAAATTTTCGAAAAAATTTTGGAAAAAAATTTTTCGAAAAAAATTTTGAAAAAAATTTCGAAAAAATTTCGAAAAAAATTTTGAAAAAAATTTTCGAAAAAAATTTCGACAAAAAATTTTCGAAAAAAATTTTGACAAAAAATTTCGAAAAAAATTTTCAAAAACATTTTCGAAAAAATTTTGGAAAAACATTTTTCGAAAAAAATTTTCAAAAACAATTTTCGAAAAAAATTTCGAAAAAAAATTTTCGAAAAAATTTTGGAAAAAAATTTTTCGAAAAAATTTCAAAAAAAAATTTTCAAAAAAAATTTCGAAAAAAATTTCGAAAAAAATTTTTAAAAAAATTTTGGAAAAAAATTTCGAAAAAAAATTTTCGAAAAAAATTTTAAAAAAAATTTCGAAAAAAAATTTCGAAAAAAATTTTCAAAAAAATTTCCAAAAAAATTTTGGAGAAAAATTTTTCGAAAAAAATTTCGAAAAAGAAATTTCGAAAAAAATTATGAAAAAAATTTGAAAAAAAATTTCGAAAAAAAATTTTCGAAAAAAATTTCAAAAAAAATTTTGAAAATAAATTTCGAAAAAAATTTTGAAAAAAATTTTTCAAAAAAATTTTCGAAAAAATTTTGGAAAAAAATTTTTCGAAAAAAATTTTGAAAAAAATTTCGAAAAAAAAATTTCGAAAAAAATTTAGAAAAAAAAATTTCGAAAAAAATTATGAAAAATATTTTCGAAAAAAAATTTGAAAAAAAATTTCGAAAAAAATTTTCAAAAACATTTTCGAAAAAATTTTGGAAAAAAATTTTTCAAAGAAAATTTTGAAAAAAATTTTCCAAAAAAAAATTCGAAAAAAATTTTGAAAAAAATTTTCGAAAAAAATTTTCAAAAGAAATTTTGAAAAAAAAATTTCGAAAAAAATTTTGAAAAAAATTTTCGAAAAAAAATTTTGGAAAAAATTTCAAAAAAAAATTTCAAAAAAAAATTTTCGAAAAAATTTTGGAAAAAAATTTTTCGAAAAAAATTTCGAAAAAAATTTTGGAAAAAATTTTGGAAAAAAATTTTTCGAAAAAAATTTCGAAAAAAAATTTTCAAAAAAAATTTTGAAAAAAAAATTTCGAAAAAAATTTTTAAAAAAATTTTGGAAAAAAAGTTCGAAAAAAAATTTTCGAAAAAAAATTTGAAAAAAAATTTCGAAAAAAATTTTCAAAAAAAATTTCGAAAAAAAATTTTCGAAAAAAATTTTCGAAAAAAAATTTTCGAAAAAAAATTTGACAAAAAATTTCGAAAAAAATTTTCAAAAAAATTTTCGAAAAAATTTTGGAAAAAATTTTTCAAAAAAAATTTTCAAAAATCATTTTCGAAAAAAATTTCGAAAAAACATTTTCGAAAAAATTTTGGAAAAACATTTTTCGAAAAAAATTTTGTAAAAATTTCGAAAAATTTTTCGAAAAAAAATTTTCGAAAAAAAATTTCACAAAAAATTTCGAAAAAAATTTTCGAAAAAAATTTTCAAAAGAAATTTTGAAAAAAAAATTTCGAAAAAAGTTTTGAAAAAAATTTTCGATAAAAAAATTTAAAAAAAAAATTTTCGAAAAAATTTTGAAAAAAAATTTTTCGAAAAAAATTTCGAAAAAAAATTTTCAAAAAAAAATTTGAAAAAAAATTTCGATAAAAATTTTTAAAAAAATTTTGGAAAAAAAGTTCGAAAAAAAATTTTCGAAAAAAAATTTCGAAAAAAATTTTCAAAAAAAATTTCGAAAAAATTTTCGAAAAAAATTTTTAAAAAAAATTTTCGAAAAAAATTTTTAAAAAAAATTTTCGAAAAAAATTTTCGAAAAAAAATTTGACAAAAAATTTCGAAAAAAATTTTCAAAAAAATTTTCGAAAAAATTTTGGAAAAAAATTTTTCAAAAAAAAATTTCCAAAATCATTTTCGAAAAAAATTTCGAAAAAAAATTTTCGAAAAAATTTTGGAATAAAATTTTTCGAAAAAAATTTTGTAAAAATATTTCGAAAAAAATTTCCAAAAAAATTTTGGAAAAAAAATTACGAAAAAAAATTTTCGAAAAAAATTTTGAAAAAAAATTTCGAAATAAATTTTCAAAAAATTTTTCGAAAAAATTTTGGAAAAAAATTTTTCGAAAAAAATTTTGAAAAAAATTTTCGAAAAAAATTTCCAAAAAAAATTTTTGGAAAAAAATTTTCGAAAACAAATTTGAAAAAAAATTTTGAAAAAAAATTTTGAAAAAAGTTTTCGAAAAAAATTTCGAAAAAAAATTTCAAAAAAAAATTTGTAAAAAAATTTCGAAAAAAATTTTTAAAAAAATTTTGGAAAAAAATTTCGAAAAAAAATTTTCGAAAAACATTTTGAAAAAAAATTTCGAAAAAAATTTTCAAAAAAATTATCGAAAAAATTTTGGAGGAAATTTTTTCGAAAAAAATTTTGAAAAAAAAATTTCGAAAAAAATTATGAAAAAAATTTTCGAAAAAAAATATGAAAAAAAATTTCGAAAAAAATTTTCAAAAAAATTTTGGAAAAAAATTTTTCGAAAAAAATTTTGAAAAAAATTTCGAAAAAATTTCGAAAAAAATTTTGAAAAAAATTTTCGAAAAAAATTTCGACAAAAAATTTTCGAAAAAAATTTTTCGAAAAAAATTTCGAAAAAAAATTTTCAAAAAAAATTTTGTAAAAAAATTTCGAAAAAAATTTTTAAAAACATTTTGGAAAAAAAGTTCGAAAAAAAATTTTCGAAAAAAATTTTGAAAAAAAATTTCGAAAAAAAATTTCAAAAAAATTTTCGAAAAAATTTTAGAAACAAATTTTCGAAAAAAATTTCAAAAAAAAATTTCGAAAAAAATTATGAAAAAAATTTTCGAAAAAAAATTTGAAAAAAGATTTCGAAAAAAATTTTCAAAAACATTTTCGAAAAAATTTTCGAAAAAAATTTTGACAAAAAATTTCGAAAAAAATTTTCAAAAAAATTTTCGAAAAAATTTTGAAAAAAAAATTTCGAAAAAAATTATGAAAAAAATTTTCGAAAAAAAATTTGAAAAAAAATTTCGAAAAAAATTTTCAAAAAAATTTTCGAAAAAATTTTGGAAAAAAATTTTTCGAAAAAAATTTTGAAAAAAATTTTCGAAAAAATTTCGAAAAAAATTTTGAAAAAAATTTTCGAAAAAAAATTCGAAAAAAAATTTTCGAAAAAAATTTTGACAAAAAATTTCGAAAAAAATTTTCAAAAAAATTTTGGAAAAACATTTTTCGAAAAAAATTTTCAAAAACAATTTTCGAAAAAAATTTCGAAAAATTTTCGAAAAAATTTTGGAAAAAAATTTTTCGAAAAAATTTCAAAAAAAAATTTTCAAAAAAAATTTCGAAAAAAATTTCTAGAAAAATTTTTAAAAAAATTTTGGAAAAAAATTTCGAAAAAAAATTTTCGAAAAAAATTATGAAAAAAATTTGAAAAAAAATTTCGAAAAAAATTTTTCGAAAAAAATTTCGAAAAAAAATTTTCGAAAAAAATTTTGAAAAAAAATTTCGAAAAAAATTTGCAAAAACAATTTCAAAAAAATTTTTCGAAAACAATTTTGAAAAAAAATTTTGAAAAAAATTTCGAAAAAAAAATTTCTAAAAAAATTTTGAAAAAAAAATTCGAAAAAAATTTTGAAAAAAAACTTTGAGAAAAAATTTTTCGAAAAAAATTTCGAAAAAAAATTTTCGAAAAAATTTTGGAATAAAATTTTTCGAAAAAAATTTGGAAAAAAAATTTTCAAAAAAAATTTTGTAAAAAAATTTCGAAAAAAATTTTATAAAAAAATTTCGAAAAAAATTTTGGAAAAAAATTTCGAACAAAAATTTTCGAAAAAAATTTTGAAAAAAATTTTCGAAAAAAATTTTCGAAAACAATTTTCAAAAGAAATTTCGAAAAAAAAATTTCGAAAAAAATTTTTAAAAAAATTTTCAAAAAAAAATTTTCAAAAAAATTTTGAAAAAAAATTTTGAAAAAAGTTTTCGAAAAAAAATTCGAAAAAAAATTCGAAAAAAATTTTCGAAAAAAATTTTCAAACAATTTTCGAAAAAAATTTCGAAAAAAAATTTTCGAAAAAATTTTGGAAAAAAATTTTTCGAAAAAATTTCGAAAAAAAAATTTCGAAAAAAATTTCGAAAAAAATTTTTAAAAAAATTTTGGAATAAAATTTCGAAAAAAAATTTTCGAAAAAAATTTTGAAAAAAAATTTCGAAAAAAAATTTCGAAAAAAATTTGCAAAAAAATTTCCAAAAAAATTTTGGAGAAAAATTTTTCGAAAAAAATTTCGAAAAAAAAATTTCGAAAAAAATTATGAAAAAAATTTGAAAAAAATTTTCCAAAAAAATTTTTCGAAAAGAATTTCGAAAAAAAATTTTCGAAAAAAATTTTGAAAAAAAATTTCGAAAAAAATTTTCAAAAAAATTTTCGAAAAAAATTCTCAAAAAAAATTTTCGAAAAAAATTTTGAAAAAAAATTTTGAAAAAAATTTCGAAAAAATTTTGAAAAAAAATTTCGAAAAAAATTTTGAAAAAAAACAAAATTTTTCGAAAAAAATTTCGAAAAAAATTTTCAAAAAAAAATTTGAAAAAAAATTTCGAAAAAAATTTTTAAAAAAATTTTCGAAAAAAATTTCGAAAAAAAAATTTTCGAAAAAAATTTTGAAAAAAAATTTCGAAAAAAATTTTCAAAAAAATTTTCGAAAAAATTTTGGAGAAAACTTTTTCGAAAAAAATTTCGAAAAAAAAATTTCTAAAAAAATTATGAAGAAAATTTTCGAAAAAATTTTGAAAAAAATTTTCGAAGAAAATTTAGAAATAATTTTCGAAAAAAAATTTTTAAAAAAATTTCGAAAAAAATTTTGAAAAAAAATTTCGAAAAAAATTTTGGAAAAAAATTTCGAAAAAAATTTTCAAAAAAATTTTCGAAAAAAATTTCGAAAAAAAAATTTCGAAAAAAATTTTGGAAAAAAATTTTCGAAAAAAATTTTCGAAAAAAAATTTTCAAAAAAAATTTTTAAAAAAATTTGGAAAAAAAAATTTGAAAAAAATTTTCGAAAAAAATTTCGAAAAAAAATTTTCGAAAAAAATTTCGAAAAAAAATTTTCGAAAAAAATTTTGAAAAAAAATTTCGAAAAAAATTTTCAAAAAAATTTTCGAAAAAAATTTTAAAAAAAATTTTCAAAAAAAATTTGAAAAAAATTTTTGAAAAAAATTTCGAAAAAAAATTTTCGAAAAAAATTTTGAAAAAAAATTTCGAAAAAAATTTTGAAAAAAAATTTCGAAAAAAATTTGGAAAAAAAAATTTCGAAAAAAATTTTGAAAAAAAATTTCGATAAAATTTTTCAAAAAAATTTTCGAAAAAATTTTGAAAAAAAATTTTTCGAAAAAAATTTCGAAAAAAAAATTACGAAAAAATTTTGGAAAAACGTTTCAAAAAAATTTTGGAAAAAATTTTTCGAAAAAAATTTCGAAAAAAATTTTCAAAAAAAATTTTGAAAAAAAATTTCGAAAAAAAATTTTTAAAAAATTTTCGAAAAAAATTTCGAAAAAAAATTTCGAAAAGAATTTTCAAAAAAAATTTTCGAAAAAATTTTGGAGAAAAATTTTTCGAAACAAAAAATTTCGAAAAAAATTATGAAAAAAAATTTAGAAAAAAATTTGAAAAAAATTTTCTAAGAAAATTTAGAAAAAATTTTCGAAAAAAATTTTTTAAAAAAATTTTGAAAAAAATTTTGAAAAAAAATTTCGAAAAAAATTTTGAAAAAAAATTTCGAAAAAAAATTTGAAAAAAATTTTCGAAAAAAATTTCGAAAAAAAATTTTCGAAAAAAATTTTCGAAAAAAAATTTTCGAAAAAAATTTTTAAAAAATTTGGAAAAAAAAATTTCGAAAAAAATTATGAAAAAAATTTTCGAAAAAAAATTTGAAAAAAAATTTCGAAAAAAATTTTCAAAAAAATTTTCGAAAAAATTTTGGAAAAAAATTTTGGAAAAAAATTTTGAAAAAAATTTTCGAAAAAATTTCGAAAAAAATTTTGAAAAAAATTTTCGAAAAAAATTTCGACAAAAAATTTTCAAAAAAAATTTTGACAAAAAATTTCGAAAAAAATTTTCAAAAAAATTTTCGAAAAAATTTTGGAAAAACATTTTTCGAAAAAAATTTTCAAAAACAATTTTCGAAAAAAATTTCGAAAAAACATTTTCGAAAAAATTTTGGAAAAAAATTTTTCGAAAAAATTTCAAAAAAAAATTTTCAAAAAAAATTTCGAAAAAAATTTTTAAAAAAATTTTGGAAAAAAATTTCGAAAAAAAATTTTCGAAAAAAATTTAAAAAAAAATTTCGAAGAAAAATTTCGAAAAAAATTTTCAAAAAAATTTCCAAAAAAATTTTGGAGAAAAATTTTTCGAAAAAATTTCGAAAAAAATTATGAAAAAAATTTTCGAAAAAAAATTTGAAAAAAAATTTCGAGAAAAATTTTCAAAAAAATTTTCGAAAAAATTTTGGAAAAAAATTTTTCGAAGAAAATTTTGAAAAAAATTTTCCAAAAAAAAATTCGAAAAAAATTTTGAAAAAAATTTTTGAAAAAAATTTTCAAAAGAAATTTTGAAAAAAAAATTTCGAAAAAAATTTTGAAAAAAATTTTCGAAAAAAAATTTTCGAAAAAAATTTCAAAAAAAAATTTTCGAAAAAATTTTGGAAAAAAATTTTTCGAAAAAATTTCGAAAAAAAATTTTCAAAAAAAATTTTATAAAAAAATTTCGAAAAAAAAACTTTTAAAAAAATTTTGGAAAAAAAGTTCCAAAAAAAATTTTCGAAAAAAATTTTGAAAAAAAAATTTCGAAAAAAAATTTCAAAAAAATTTTCGAAAAAATTTTAGAAATAAATTTTCGAAAAAAATTTCAAAAAAAAATTTCGAAAAAAATTATGAAAAAAATTTTCGAAAAAAAATTTGAAAAAAAATTTCGAAAAAAATTTTCAAAAAAATTTTCGAAAAAGATTTGGAAAAAATTTTGTAAAAAAATTTTCGAAAAAAAATTTTCGAAAAAAATTTTGACAAAAATTTCGAAAAAAATTTTCAAAAAAATTTTCGAAAAAATTTTGGAAAAAAAATTTTCGAAAAAAATTTTCAAAAACCATTTTGAAAAAAATTTCGAAAAAAAATTATCGAAAAAATTTTGGAATAAAATTTCTCGAAAAAAACTTGGAAAAAAAATTTTCAAAAAAAATTTTGACAAAAAATTTCGAAAAAAATTTTCAAAAAAAATTTCGAAAAAATTTTGGAAAAAAAATTTTCGAAAAAAATTTTCAAAAACCATTTTCGAAAAAAATTTCGAAAAAAAATTTTCGAAAAAAATTTTGAAAAAAAATTTCGAAAAAAATTTTCAAAAAATTTTTCGAAAAAATTTTGGAAAAAAATTTTTCGAAAAAAATTTTGAAAAAAATTTTCGAAAATAAATTCCAAAAAAAAATTTTCGGAAAAAAATTTTCGAAAACAATTTTCAAAAGAAATTTCGAAAAAAAAATTTCGAAAAAAATTTTTAAAAAAATTTTCGAAAAAAAATTTTCAAAAACAAATTTGAAAAAAAATTTTGAAAAAAAATTTTGAAAAAAGTTTTCGAAAAAAAAATCGAAAAAAAATTTTCAAAAAAATTTTGGAAAAAAATTTCGAAAAAAATTTTTAAAAAAATTTCGAAAAAAATTTTTAAAAAAATTTTGGAAAAAAATTTCGAAAAAAATTTTTCGAAAAAAATTTTGAAAAAAATTTTCGAAAAAAATTTCCAAAAAAAAATTTTTGGAAAAAAATTTTCGAAAACAAATTTGAAAAAAAATTTTGAAAAAAAATTTTGAAAAAAGTTTTTGAAAAAAATTTCGAAAAAAAATTTCAAAAAAAAATTTGTAAAAAAATTTCGAAAAAAATTTTTAAAAAAATTTTGGAAAAAAATTTCGAAAAAAATTTTTAAAAAAAATTTTCGAAAAAAATTTTCGAAAAAAAATTTGACAAAAAATTTCGAAAAAAATTTTCAAAAAAATTTCCGAAAAAATTTTGGAAAAAAATTTTTCAAAAAAAAATTTCAAAAATCATTTTCGAAAAAAATTTCGAAAAAAAATTTTCGAAAAAATTTTGGAATAAAATTTTTCGAAAAAAATTTTGTAAAAATATTTCGAAAAAAATTTTGTAAAAAAATTTCGAAAAAAATTTTGGAAAAAAATTTCGAACAACAATTTTCGAAAAAAATTTTGAAAAAAATTTTCGAAAAAAATTTTCGAAAACAATTTTCAAAAGAAATTTCGAAAAAAAAATTTCGAAAAAAATTTTTAAAAAAATTTTCAAAAAAAAATTTTCAAAAAAATTTTGAAAAAAAATTTTGAAAAAAGTTTTCGAAAAAAAATTCGAAAAAAAATTCGAAAAAAATTTTCGAAAAAAATTTTCAAACAATTTTCGAAAAAAATTTCGAAAAAAAATTTTCGAAAAAATTTTGGAAAAAAATTTTTCGAAAAAATTTCGAAAAAAAAATTTCGAAAAAAATTTCGAAAAAAATTTTTAAAAAAATTTTGGAATAAAATTTCGAAAAAAAATTTTCGAAAAAAATTTTGAAAAAAAATTTCGAAAAAAAATTTCGAAAAAAATTTGCAAAAAAATTTCCAAAAAAATTTTGGAGAAAAATTTTTCGAAAAAAATTTCGAAAAAAAAATTTCGAAAAAAATTATGAAAAAAATTTGAAAAAAATTTTCCAAAAAAATTTTTCGAAAAGAATTTCGAAAAAAAATTTTCGAAAAAAATTTTGAAAAAAAATTTCGAAAAAAATTTTCAAAAAAATTTTCGAAAAAAATTCTCAAAAAAAATTTTCGAAAAAAATTTTGAAAAAAAATTTTGAAAAAAATTTCGAAAAAATTTTGAAAAAAAATTTCGAAAAAAATTTTGAAAAAAAACAAAATTTTTCGAAAAAAATTTCGAAAAAAATTTTCAAAAAAAAATTTGAAAAAAAATTTCGAAAAAAATTTTTAAAAAAATTTTCGAAAAAAATTTCGAAAAAAAAATTTTCGAAAAAAATTTTGAAAAAAAATTTCGAAAAAAATTTTCAAAAAAATTTTCGAAAAAATTTTGGAGAAAACTTTTTCGAAAAAAATTTCGAAAAAAAAATTTCTAAAAAAATTATGAAGAAAATTTTCGAAAAAATTTTGAAAAAAATTTTCGAAGAAAATTTAGAAATAATTTTCGAAAAAAAATTTTTAAAAAAATTTCGAAAAAAATTTTGAAAAAAAATTTCGAAAAAAATTTTGGAAAAAAATTTCGAAAAAAATTTTCAAAAAAATTTTCGAAAAAAATTTCGAAAAAAAAATTTCGAAAAAAATTTTGGAAAAAAATTTTCGAAAAAAATTTTCGAAAAAAAATTTTCAAAAAAAATTTTTAAAAAAATTTGGAAAAAAAAATTTGAAAAAAATTTTCGAAAAAAATTTCGAAAAAAAATTTTCGAAAAAAATTTCGAAAAAAAATTTTCGAAAAAAATTTTGAAAAAAAATTTCGAAAAAAATTTTCAAAAAAATTTTCGAAAAAAATTTTAAAAAAAATTTTCAAAAAAAATTTGAAAAAAATTTTTGAAAAAAATTTCGAAAAAAAATTTTCGAAAAAAATTTTGAAAAAAAATTTCGAAAAAAATTTTGAAAAAAAATTTCGAAAAAAATTTGGAAAAAAAAATTTCGAAAAAAATTTTGAAAAAAAATTTCGATAAAATTTTTCAAAAAAATTTTCGAAAAAATTTTGAAAAAAAATTTTTCGAAAAAAATTTCGAAAAAAAAATTACGAAAAAATTTTGGAAAAACGTTTCAAAAAAATTTTGGAAAAAATTTTTCGAAAAAAATTTCGAAAAAAATTTTCAAAAAAAATTTTGAAAAAAAATTTCGAAAAAAAATTTTTAAAAAATTTTCGAAAAAAATTTCGAAAAAAAATTTCGAAAAGAATTTTCAAAAAAAATTTTCGAAAAAATTTTGGAGAAAAATTTTTCGAAACAAAAAATTTCGAAAAAAATTATGAAAAAAAATTTAGAAAAAAATTTGAAAAAAATTTTCTAAGAAAATTTAGAAAAAATTTTCGAAAAAAATTTTTTAAAAAAATTTTGAAAAAAATTTTGAAAAAAAATTTCGAAAAAAATTTTGAAAAAAAATTTCGAAAAAAAATTTGAAAAAAATTTTCGAAAAAAATTTCGAAAAAAAATTTTCGAAAAAAATTTTCGAAAAAAAATTTTCGAAAAAAATTTTTAAAAAATTTGGAAAAAAAAATTTCGAAAAAAATTATGAAAAAAATTTTCGAAAAAAAATTTGAAAAAAAATTTCGAAAAAAATTTTCAAAAAAATTTTCGAAAAAATTTTGGAAAAAAATTTTGGAAAAAAATTTTGAAAAAAATTTTCGAAAAAATTTCGAAAAAAATTTTGAAAAAAAATTTTGACAAAAAATTTCGAAAAAAATTTTCAAAAAAATTTTCGAAAAAATTTTGGAAAAACATTTTTCGAAAAAAATTTTCAAAAACAATTTTCGAAAAAAATTTCGAAAAAACATTTTCGAAAAAATTTTGGAAAAAAATTTTTCGAAAAAATTTCAAAAAAAAATTTTCAAAAAAAATTTCGAAAAAAATTTTTAAAAAAATTTTGGAAAAAAATTTCGAAAAAAAATTTTCGAAAAAAATTTAAAAAAAAATTTCGAAGAAAAATTTCGAAAAAAATTTTCAAAAAAATTTCCAAAAAAATTTTGGAGAAAAATTTTTCGAAAAAATTTCGAAAAAAATTATGAAAAAAATTTTCGAAAAAAAATTTGAAAAAAAATTTCGAGAAAAATTTTCAAAAAAATTTTCGAAAAAATTTTGGAAAAAAATTTTTCGAAGAAAATTTTGAAAAAAATTTTCCAAAAAAAAATTCGAAAAAAATTTTGAAAAAAATTTTCGAAAAAAATTTTCAAAAGAAATTTTGAAAAAAAAATTTCGAAAAAAATTTTGAAAAAAATTTTCGAAAAAAAATTTTCGAAAAAAATTTCAAAAAAAAATTTTCGAAAAAATTTTGGAAAAAAATTTTTCGAAAAAATTTCGAAAAAAAATTTTCAAAAAAAATTTTATAAAAAAATTTCGAAAAAAAAACTTTTAAAAAAATTTTGGAAAAAAAGTTCCAAAAAAAATTTTCGAAAAAAATTTTGAAAAAAAAATTTCGAAAAAAAATTTCAAAAAAATTTTCGAAAAAATTTTAGAAATAAATTTTCGAAAAAAATTTCAAAAAAAAATTTCGAAAAAAATTATGAAAAAAATTTTCGAAAAAAAATTTGAAAAAAAATTTCGAAAAAAATTTTCAAAAAAATTTTCGAAAAAGATTTGGAAAAAATTTTGTAAAAAAATTTTCGAAAAAAAATTTTCGAAAAAAATTTTGACAAAAATTTCGAAAAAAATTTTCAAAAAAATTTTCGAAAAAATTTTGGAAAAAAAATTTTCGAAAAAAATTTTCAAAAACCATTTTGAAAAAAATTTCGAAAAAAAATTATCGAAAAAATTTTGGAATAAAATTTCTCGAAAAAAACTTGGAAAAAAAATTTTCAAAAAAAATTTTGACAAAAAATTTCGAAAAAAATTTTCAAAAAAAATTTCGAAAAAATTTTGGAAAAAAAATTTTCGAAAAAAATTTTCAAAAACCATTTTCGAAAAAAATTTCGAAAAAAAATTTTCGAAAAAAATTTTGAAAAAAAATTTCGAAAAAAATTTTCAAAAAATTTTTCGAAAAAATTTTGGAAAAAAATTTTTCGAAAAAAATTTTGAAAAAAATTTTCGAAAATAAATTCCAAAAAAAAATTTTCGGAAAAAAATTTTCGAAAACAATTTTCAAAAGAAATTTCGAAAAAAAAATTTCGAAAAAAATTTTTAAAAAAATTTTCGAAAAAAAATTTTCAAAAACAAATTTGAAAAAAAATTTTGAAAAAAAATTTTGAAAAAAGTTTTCGAAAAAAAAATCGAAAAAAAATTTTCAAAAAAATTTTGGAAAAAAATTTCGAAAAAAATTTTTAAAAAAATTTCGAAAAAAATTTTTAAAAAAATTTTGGAAAAAAATTTCGAAAAAAATTTTTCGAAAAAAATTTTGAAAAAAATTTTCGAAAAAAATTTCCAAAAAAAAATTTTTGGAAAAAAATTTTCGAAAACAAATTTGAAAAAAAATTTTGAAAAAAAATTTTGAAAAAAGTTTTTGAAAAAAATTTCGAAAAAAAATTTCAAAAAAAAATTTGTAAAAAAATTTCGAAAAAAATTTTTAAAAAAATTTTGGAAAAAAATTTCGAAAAAAATTTTTAAAAAAAATTTTCGAAAAAAATTTTCGAAAAAAAATTTGACAAAAAATTTCGAAAAAAATTTTCAAAAAAATTTCCGAAAAAATTTTGGAAAAAAATTTTTCAAAAAAAAATTTCAAAAATCATTTTCGAAAAAAATTTCGAAAAAAAATTTTCGAAAAAATTTTGGAATAAAATTTTTCGAAAAAAATTTTGTAAAAATATTTCGAAAAAAATTTTGTAAAAAAATTTCCAAAAAAATTTTGGAAAAAAATTTCGAAAAAAAATTTTCGAAAAAAATTTTGAAAAAAAATTTCGAAATAAATTTTCAAAAAATTTTTCGAAAAAATTTTGGAAAAAAATTTTTCGAAAAAAATTTTGAAAAAAATTTTCGAAAAAAATTTCCAAAAAAAAATTTTTGGAAAAAAATTTTCGAAAACAAATTTGAAAAAAAAATTTGAAAAAAAATTTTGAAAAAAGTTTTCGAAAAAAGTTTCGAAAAAAAATTTCAAAAAAAAATTTGTAAAAAAATTTCGAAAAAAATTTTTAAAAAAATTTTGGAAAAAAAATTCGAAAAAAAATTTTCGAAAAACATTTTGAAAAAAAATTTCGAAAAAAATTTTCAAAAAAATTTTCGAAAAAATTTTGGAGGAAATTTTTTCGAAAAAAATTTTGAAGAAAAAATTTCGAAAAAAATTATGAAAAAAATTTTCGAAAAAAAATATGAAAAAAAATTTCGAAAAAAATTTTCAAAAAAATTTTCGAAAAAATTTTGGAAAAAAATTTTTCGAAAAAAATTTTGAAAAAAATTTCGAAAAAATTTCGAAAAAAATTTTGAAAAAAATTTTCGAAAAAAATTTCGACAAAAAATTTTCGAAAAAAATTTTGAAAAAAAATTTCGAAATAAATTTTCAAAAAATTTTTCGAAAAAATTTTGGAAAAAAATTTTTCGAAAAAAATTTTGAAAAAAATTTTCGAAAAAAATTTCCAAAAAAAAATTTTTGAAAAAAAATTTTCGAAAACAAATTTGAAAAAAAATTTTGAAAAAAAATTTTGAAAAAAGTTTTCGAAAAAAATTTCGAAAAAAAATTTCAAAAAAAAATTTGTAAAAAAATTTCGAAAAAAATTTTTAAAAAAATTTTGGAAAAAAATTTCGAAAAAAAATTTTCGAAAAACATTTTGAAAAAAAATTTCGAAAAAAATTTTCAAAAAAATTTTTGAAAAAATTTTGGAGGAAATTTTTTCGAAAAAAATTTTGAAAAAAAAATTTCGAAAAAAATTATGAAAAAAATTTTCGAAAAAAAATATGAAAAAAAATTTCGAAAAAAATTTTCAAAAAAATTTTCGAAAAAATTTTGGAAAAAAATTTTTCGAAAAAAATTTTGAAAAAAATTTCGAAAAAATTTCGAAAAAAATTTTGAAAAAAATTTTCGAAAAAAATTTCGACAAAAAATTTTCGAAAAAAATTTTGACAAAAAATTTCGAAAAAAATTTTCAAAAAAATTTTCGAAAAAATTTTGGAAAAACATTTTTCGAAAAAAATTTTCAAAAACAATTTTCGAAAAAAATTTCGAAAAAAAATTTTCAAAAAAATTTTGGAAAAAAATTTTTCGAAAAAATTTCAAAAAAAAATTTTCAAAAAAATTTCGAAAAAAATTTCGAAAAAAATTTTGGAAAAAAATTTCGAAAAAAAATTTTCGAAAAAAAATTTTAAAAAAATTTCGAAAAAAAATTTCGAAAAAAATTTTCAAAAAAATTTCCAAAAAAATTTTGGAGAAAAATTTTTCGAAAAAAATTTCGAAGAAGAAATTTCGAAAAAATTTATGAAAAAAATTTGAAAAAAAATTTCGAAAAAAATTTTGAAAAAAATTTTCGAAAAAAAATTTTGAAAAAAAATTTCAAAAAAAATTTTCGAAAAAATTTTGGAAAAAAATTTTTCGAAAAAAATTTCGAAAAAAAGTTTTCAAAAAAAATTTTGTAAAAAAATTTCGAAAAAAATTTTTAAAAAAATTTTGGAAAAAAATTTTTCGAAAAAAATTTTCAAAAACCATTTTCGAAAAAAATTTCGAAAAAAAATTATCGAAAAAATTTTGGAATAAAATTTTTCGAAAAAAACTCGGAAAAAAAATTTTCAAAAAAAATTTTGTAAAAATATTTCGAAAAAAATTTTGTAAAAAATTTCGAAAAAAATTTTGGAAAAAAATTTCGAAAAAAAATTTTCGAAAAAAATTTTGAAAAAAAATTTCGAAAAAAATTTTCAAAAAATTTTTCGAAAAAATTTTGGAAAAAAATTTTTCGAAAAAAATTTTGAAAAAAATTTTCGAAAATAATTTCCAAAAAAAAATTTTCGGAAAAAAATTTTCGAAAACAATTTTCAAAAGAAATTTCGAAAAAAAAATTTCGAAAAAAATTTTTAAAAAAATTTTCGAAAAAAAATTTTCAAAAACAAATTTGAAAAAAAATTTTGAAAAAAAATTTTGAAAAAAGTTTTCCAAAAAAAATTTTCGAAAAAATTTTGGAAAAAAATTTCGAAAAAAATTTTTAAAAAAATTTTGGAAAAAAATTTCGAAAAAAAATTTTCGAAAAAAATTTTGAAAAAAAATTTCGAAAAAAAATTTTCAAAAAAATTTTCGAAAAAATTTTGGAGGAAAATTTTTCGAAAAAAATTTTGAAAAAAAAATTTCGAAAAAAATTATGAAAAAAATTTTCGAAAAAAAATTTGAAAAAAAATTTCGAAAAAAATTTCAAAAAAATTTTCGAAAAAATTTTGGAAAAAAATTTTTCGAAAAAAATTTTGAAAAAAATTTCGAAAAAATTTCGAAAAAAATTTTGAAAAAAATTTTCGAAAAAAATTTCGACAAAAAATTTTCGAAAAAAATTTTGACAAAAAATTTCGAAAAAAATTTTCAAAAACATTTTCGAAAAAATTTTGGAAAAACATTTTTCGAAAAAAATTTTCAAAAACAATTTTCGAAAAAAATTTCGAAAAAAAATTTTCGAAAAAATTTTGGAAAAAAATTTTTCGAAAAAATTTCAAAAAAAAATTTTCAAAAAAAATTTCGAAAAAAATTTCGAAAAAAATTTTTAAAAAAATTTTGGAAAAAAATTTCGAAAAAAAATTTTCGAAAAAAATTTTAAAAAAAATTTCGAAAAAAAATTTCGAAAAAAATTTTCAAAAAAATTTCCAAAAAAATTTTGGAGAAAAATTTTTCGAAAAAAATTTCGAAAAAGAAATTTCGAAAAAAATTATGAAAAAAATTTGAAAAAAAATTTCGAAAAAAAATTTTCGAAAAAAATTTCAAAAAAAATTTTGAAAATAAATTTCGAAAAAAATTTTGAAAAAAATTTTTCAAAAAAATTTTCGAAAAAATTTTGGAAAAAAATTTTTCGAAAAAAATTTTGAAAAAAATTTCGAAAAAAAAATTTCGAAAAAAATTTAGAAAAAAAAATTTCGAAAAAAATTATGAAAAATATTTTCGAAAAAAAATTTGAAAAAAAATTTCGAAAAAAATTTTCAAAAACATTTTCGAAAAAATTTTGGAAAAAAATTTTTCAAAGAAAATTTTGAAAAAAATTTTCCAAAAAAAAATTCGAAAAAAATTTTGAAAAAAATTTTCGAAAAAAATTTTCAAAAGAAATTTTGAAAAAAAAATTTCGAAAAAAATTTTGAAAAAAATTTTCGAAAAAAAATTTTGGAAAAAATTTCAAAAAAAAATTTCAAAAAAAAATTTTCGAAAAAATTTTGGAAAAAAATTTTTCGAAAAAAATTTCGAAAAAAATTTTGGAAAAAATTTTGGAAAAAAATTTTTCGAAAAAAATTTCGAAAAAAAATTTTCAAAAAAAATTTTGAAAAAAAAATTTCGAAAAAAATTTTTAAAAAAATTTTGGAAAAAAAGTTCGAAAAAAAATTTTCGAAAAAAAATTTGAAAAAAAATTTCGAAAAAAATTTTCAAAAAAAATTTCGAAAAAAAATTTTCGAAAAAAATTTTCGAAAAAAAATTTTCGAAAAAAAATTTGACAAAAAATTTCGAAAAAAATTTTCAAAAAAATTTTCGAAAAAATTTTGGAAAAAATTTTTCAAAAAAAATTTTCAAAAATCATTTTCGAAAAAAATTTCGAAAAAACATTTTCGAAAAAATTTTGGAAAAACATTTTTCGAAAAAAATTTTGTAAAAATTTCGAAAAATTTTTCGAAAAAAAATTTTCGAAAAAAAATTTCACAAAAAATTTCGAAAAAAATTTTCGAAAAAAATTTTCAAAAGAAATTTTGAAAAAAAAATTTCGAAAAAAGTTTTGAAAAAAATTTTCGATAAAAAAATTTAAAAAAAAAATTTTCGAAAAAATTTTGAAAAAAAATTTTTCGAAAAAAATTTCGAAAAAAAATTTTCAAAAAAAAATTTGAAAAAAAATTTCGATAAAAATTTTTAAAAAAATTTTGGAAAAAAAGTTCGAAAAAAAATTTTCGAAAAAAAATTTCGAAAAAAATTTTCAAAAAAAATTTCGAAAAAATTTTCGAAAAAAATTTTTAAAAAAAATTTTCGAAAAAAATTTTTAAAAAAAATTTTCGAAAAAAATTTTCGAAAAAAAATTTGACAAAAAATTTCGAAAAAAATTTTCAAAAAAATTTTCGAAAAAATTTTGGAAAAAAATTTTTCAAAAAAAAATTTCCAAAATCATTTTCGAAAAAAATTTCGAAAAAAAATTTTCGAAAAAATTTTGGAATAAAATTTTTCGAAAAAAATTTTGTAAAAATATTTCGAAAAAAATTTCCAAAAAAATTTTGGAAAAAAAATTACGAAAAAAAATTTTCGAAAAAAATTTTGAAAAAAAATTTCGAAATAAATTTTCAAAAAATTTTTCGAAAAAATTTTGGAAAAAAATTTTTCGAAAAAAATTTTGAAAAAAATTTTCGAAAAAAATTTCCAAAAAAAATTTTTGGAAAAAAATTTTCGAAAACAAATTTGAAAAAAAATTTTGAAAAAAAATTTTGAAAAAAGTTTTCGAAAAAAATTTCGAAAAAAAATTTCAAAAAAAAATTTGTAAAAAAATTTCGAAAAAAATTTTTAAAAAAATTTTGGAAAAAAATTTCGAAAAAAAATTTTCGAAAAACATTTTGAAAAAAAATTTCGAAAAAAATTTTCAAAAAAATTATCGAAAAAATTTTGGAGGAAATTTTTTCGAAAAAAATTTTGAAAAAAAAATTTCGAAAAAAATTATGAAAAAAATTTTCGAAAAAAAATATGAAAAAAAATTTCGAAAAAAATTTTCAAAAAAATTTTGGAAAAAAATTTTTCGAAAAAAATTTTGAAAAAAATTTCGAAAAAATTTCGAAAAAAATTTTGAAAAAAATTTTCGAAAAAAATTTCGACAAAAAATTTTCGAAAAAAATTTTTCGAAAAAAATTTCGAAAAAAAATTTTCAAAAAAAATTTTGTAAAAAAATTTCGAAAAAAATTTTTAAAAACATTTTGGAAAAAAAGTTCGAAAAAAAATTTTCGAAAAAAATTTTGAAAAAAAATTTCGAAAAAAAATTTCAAAAAAATTTTCGAAAAAATTTTAGAAACAAATTTTCGAAAAAAATTTCAAAAAAAAATTTCGAAAAAAATTATGAAAAAAATTTTCGAAAAAAAATTTGAAAAAAGATTTCGAAAAAAATTTTCAAAAACATTTTCGAAAAAATTTTCGAAAAAAATTTTGACAAAAAATTTCGAAAAAAATTTTCAAAAAAATTTTCGAAAAAATTTTGAAAAAAAAATTTCGAAAAAAATTATGAAAAAAATTTTCGAAAAAAAATTTGAAAAAAAATTTCGAAAAAAATTTTCAAAAAAATTTTCGAAAAAATTTTGGAAAAAAATTTTTCGAAAAAAATTTTGAAAAAAATTTTCGAAAAAATTTCGAAAAAAATTTTGAAAAAAATTTTCGAAAAAAAATTCGAAAAAAAATTTTCGAAAAAAATTTTGACAAAAAATTTCGAAAAAAATTTTCAAAAAAATTTTGGAAAAACATTTTTCGAAAAAAATTTTCAAAAACAATTTTCGAAAAAAATTTCGAAAAATTTTCGAAAAAATTTTGGAAAAAAATTTTTCGAAAAAATTTCAAAAAAAAATTTTCAAAAAAAATTTCGAAAAAAATTTCTAGAAAAATTTTTAAAAAAATTTTGGAAAAAAATTTCGAAAAAAAATTTTCGAAAAAAATTATGAAAAAAATTTGAAAAAAAATTTCGAAAAAAATTTTTCGAAAAAAATTTCGAAAAAAAATTTTCGAAAAAAATTTTGAAAAAAAATTTCGAAAAAAATTTGCAAAAACAATTTCAAAAAAATTTTTCGAAAACAATTTTGAAAAAAAATTTTGAAAAAAATTTCGAAAAAAAAATTTCTAAAAAAATTTTGAAAAAAAAATTCGAAAAAAATTTTGAAAAAAAACTTTGAGAAAAAATTTTTCGAAAAAAATTTCGAAAAAAAATTTTCGAAAAAATTTTGGAATAAAATTTTTCGAAAAAAATTTGGAAAAAAAATTTTCAAAAAAAATTTTGTAAAAAAATTTCGAAAAAAATTTTATAAAAAAATTTCGAAAAAAATTTTGGAAAAAAATTTCGAACAAAAATTTTCGAAAAAAATTTTGAAAAAAATTTTCGAAAAAAATTTTCGAAAACAATTTTCAAAAGAAATTTCGAAAAAAAAATTTCGAAAAAAATTTTTAAAAAAATTTTCAAAAAAAAATTTTCAAAAAAATTTTGAAAAAAAATTTTGAAAAAAGTTTTCGAAAAAAAATTCGAAAAAAAATTCGAAAAAAATTTTCGAAAAAAATTTTCAAACAATTTTCGAAAAAAATTTCGAAAAAAAATTTTCGAAAAAATTTTGGAAAAAAATTTTTCGAAAAAATTTCGAAAAAAAAATTTCGAAAAAAATTTCGAAAAAAATTTTTAAAAAAATTTTGGAATAAAATTTCGAAAAAAAATTTTCGAAAAAAATTTTGAAAAAAAATTTCGAAAAAAAATTTCGAAAAAAATTTGCAAAAAAATTTCCAAAAAAATTTTGGAGAAAAATTTTTCGAAAAAAATTTCGAAAAAAAAATTTCGAAAAAAATTATGAAAAAAATTTGAAAAAAATTTTCCAAAAAAATTTTTCGAAAAGAATTTCGAAAAAAAATTTTCGAAAAAAATTTTGAAAAAAAATTTCGAAAAAAATTTTCAAAAAAATTTTCGAAAAAAATTCTCAAAAAAAATTTTCGAAAAAAATTTTGAAAAAAAATTTTGAAAAAAATTTCGAAAAAATTTTGAAAAAAAATTTCGAAAAAAATTTTGAAAAAAAACAAAATTTTTCGAAAAAAATTTCGAAAAAAATTTTCAAAAAAAAATTTGAAAAAAAATTTCGAAAAAAATTTTTAAAAAAATTTTCGAAAAAAATTTCGAAAAAAAAATTTTCGAAAAAAATTTTGAAAAAAAATTTCGAAAAAAATTTTCAAAAAAATTTTCGAAAAAATTTTGGAGAAAACTTTTTCGAAAAAAATTTCGAAAAAAAAATTTCTAAAAAAATTATGAAGAAAATTTTCGAAAAAATTTTGAAAAAAATTTTCGAAGAAAATTTAGAAATAATTTTCGAAAAAAAATTTTTAAAAAAATTTCGAAAAAAATTTTGAAAAAAAATTTCGAAAAAAATTTTGGAAAAAAATTTCGAAAAAAATTTTCAAAAAAATTTTCGAAAAAAATTTCGAAAAAAAAATTTCGAAAAAAATTTTGGAAAAAAATTTTCGAAAAAAATTTTCGAAAAAAAATTTTCAAAAAAAATTTTTAAAAAAATTTGGAAAAAAAAATTTGAAAAAAATTTTCGAAAAAAATTTCGAAAAAAAATTTTCGAAAAAAATTTCGAAAAAAAATTTTCGAAAAAAATTTTGAAAAAAAATTTCGAAAAAAATTTTCAAAAAAATTTTCGAAAAAAATTTTAAAAAAAATTTTCAAAAAAAATTTGAAAAAAATTTTTGAAAAAAATTTCGAAAAAAAATTTTCGAAAAAAATTTTGAAAAAAAATTTCGAAAAAAATTTTGAAAAAAAATTTCGAAAAAAATTTGGAAAAAAAAATTTCGAAAAAAATTTTGAAAAAAAATTTCGATAAAATTTTTCAAAAAAATTTTCGAAAAAATTTTGAAAAAAAATTTTTCGAAAAAAATTTCGAAAAAAAAATTACGAAAAAATTTTGGAAAAACGTTTCAAAAAAATTTTGGAAAAAATTTTTCGAAAAAAATTTCGAAAAAAATTTTCAAAAAAAATTTTGAAAAAAAATTTCGAAAAAAAATTTTTAAAAAATTTTCGAAAAAAATTTCGAAAAAAAATTTCGAAAAGAATTTTCAAAAAAAATTTTCGAAAAAATTTTGGAGAAAAATTTTTCGAAACAAAAAATTTCGAAAAAAATTATGAAAAAAAATTTAGAAAAAAATTTGAAAAAAATTTTCTAAGAAAATTTAGAAAAAATTTTCGAAAAAAATTTTTTAAAAAAATTTTGAAAAAAATTTTGAAAAAAAATTTCGAAAAAAATTTTGAAAAAAAATTTCGAAAAAAAATTTGAAAAAAATTTTCGAAAAAAATTTCGAAAAAAAATTTTCGAAAAAAATTTTCGAAAAAAAATTTTCGAAAAAAATTTTTAAAAAATTTGGAAAAAAAAATTTCGAAAAAAATTATGAAAAAAATTTTCGAAAAAAAATTTGAAAAAAAATTTCGAAAAAAATTTTCAAAAAAATTTTCGAAAAAATTTTGGAAAAAAATTTTGGAAAAAAATTTTGAAAAAAATTTTCGAAAAAATTTCGAAAAAAATTTTGAAAAAAATTTTCGAAAAAAATTTCGACAAAAAATTTTCAAAAAAAATTTTGACAAAAAATTTCGAAAAAAATTTTCAAAAAAATTTTCGAAAAAATTTTGGAAAAACATTTTTCGAAAAAAATTTTCAAAAACAATTTTCGAAAAAAATTTCGAAAAAACATTTTCGAAAAAATTTTGGAAAAAAATTTTTCGAAAAAATTTCAAAAAAAAATTTTCAAAAAAAATTTCGAAAAAAATTTTTAAAAAAATTTTGGAAAAAAATTTCGAAAAAAAATTTTCGAAAAAAATTTAAAAAAAAATTTCGAAGAAAAATTTCGAAAAAAATTTTCAAAAAAATTTCCAAAAAAATTTTGGAGAAAAATTTTTCGAAAAAATTTCGAAAAAAATTATGAAAAAAATTTTCGAAAAAAAATTTGAAAAAAAATTTCGAGAAAAATTTTCAAAAAAATTTTCGAAAAAATTTTGGAAAAAAATTTTTCGAAGAAAATTTTGAAAAAAATTTTCCAAAAAAAAATTCGAAAAAAATTTTGAAAAAAATTTTTGAAAAAAATTTTCAAAAGAAATTTTGAAAAAAAAATTTCGAAAAAAATTTTGAAAAAAATTTTCGAAAAAAAATTTTCGAAAAAAATTTCAAAAAAAAATTTTCGAAAAAATTTTGGAAAAAAATTTTTCGAAAAAATTTCGAAAAAAAATTTTCAAAAAAAATTTTATAAAAAAATTTCGAAAAAAAAACTTTTAAAAAAATTTTGGAAAAAAAGTTCCAAAAAAAATTTTCGAAAAAAATTTTGAAAAAAAAATTTCGAAAAAAAATTTCAAAAAAATTTTCGAAAAAATTTTAGAAATAAATTTTCGAAAAAAATTTCAAAAAAAAATTTCGAAAAAAATTATGAAAAAAATTTTCGAAAAAAAATTTGAAAAAAAATTTCGAAAAAAATTTTCAAAAAAATTTTCGAAAAAGATTTGGAAAAAATTTTGTAAAAAAATTTTCGAAAAAAAATTTTCGAAAAAAATTTTGACAAAAATTTCGAAAAAAATTTTCAAAAAAATTTTCGAAAAAATTTTGGAAAAAAAATTTTCGAAAAAAATTTTCAAAAACCATTTTGAAAAAAATTTCGAAAAAAAATTATCGAAAAAATTTTGGAATAAAATTTCTCGAAAAAAACTTGGAAAAAAAATTTTCAAAAAAAATTTTGACAAAAAATTTCGAAAAAAATTTTCAAAAAAAATTTCGAAAAAATTTTGGAAAAAAAATTTTCGAAAAAAATTTTCAAAAACCATTTTCGAAAAAAATTTCGAAAAAAAATTTTCGAAAAAAATTTTGAAAAAAAATTTCGAAAAAAATTTTCAAAAAATTTTTCGAAAAAATTTTGGAAAAAAATTTTTCGAAAAAAATTTTGAAAAAAATTTTCGAAAATAAATTCCAAAAAAAAATTTTCGGAAAAAAATTTTCGAAAACAATTTTCAAAAGAAATTTCGAAAAAAAAATTTCGAAAAAAATTTTTAAAAAAATTTTCGAAAAAAAATTTTCAAAAACAAATTTGAAAAAAAATTTTGAAAAAAAATTTTGAAAAAAGTTTTCGAAAAAAAAATCGAAAAAAAATTTTCAAAAAAATTTTGGAAAAAAATTTCGAAAAAAATTTTTAAAAAAATTTCGAAAAAAATTTTTAAAAAAATTTTGGAAAAAAATTTCGAAAAAAATTTTTCGAAAAAAATTTTGAAAAAAATTTTCGAAAAAAATTTCCAAAAAAAAATTTTTGGAAAAAAATTTTCGAAAACAAATTTGAAAAAAAATTTTGAAAAAAAATTTTGAAAAAAGTTTTTGAAAAAAATTTCGAAAAAAAATTTCAAAAAAAAATTTGTAAAAAAATTTCGAAAAAAATTTTTAAAAAAATTTTGGAAAAAAATTTCGAAAAAAATTTTTAAAAAAAATTTTCGAAAAAAATTTTCGAAAAAAAATTTGACAAAAAATTTCGAAAAAAATTTTCAAAAAAATTTCCGAAAAAATTTTGGAAAAAAATTTTTCAAAAAAAAATTTCAAAAATCATTTTCGAAAAAAATTTCGAAAAAAAATTTTCGAAAAAATTTTGGAATAAAATTTTTCGAAAAAAATTTTGTAAAAATATTTCGAAAAAAATTTTGTAAAAAAATTTCGAAAAAAATTTTGGAAAAAAATTTCGAACAACAATTTTCGAAAAAAATTTTGAAAAAAATTTTCGAAAAAAATTTTCGAAAACAATTTTCAAAAGAAATTTCGAAAAAAAAATTTCGAAAAAAATTTTTAAAAAAATTTTCAAAAAAAAATTTTCAAAAAAATTTTGAAAAAAAATTTTGAAAAAAGTTTTCGAAAAAAAATTCGAAAAAAAATTCGAAAAAAATTTTCGAAAAAAATTTTCAAACAATTTTCGAAAAAAATTTCGAAAAAAAATTTTCGAAAAAATTTTGGAAAAAAATTTTTCGAAAAAATTTCGAAAAAAAAATTTCGAAAAAAATTTCGAAAAAAATTTTTAAAAAAATTTTGGAATAAAATTTCGAAAAAAAATTTTCGAAAAAAATTTTGAAAAAAAATTTCGAAAAAAAATTTCGAAAAAAATTTGCAAAAAAATTTCCAAAAAAATTTTGGAGAAAAATTTTTCGAAAAAAATTTCGAAAAAAAAATTTCGAAAAAAATTATGAAAAAAATTTGAAAAAAATTTTCCAAAAAAATTTTTCGAAAAGAATTTCGAAAAAAAATTTTCGAAAAAAATTTTGAAAAAAAATTTCGAAAAAAATTTTCAAAAAAATTTTCGAAAAAATTTTGGAGAAAACTTTTTCGAAAAAAATTTCGAAAAAAAAATTTCTAAAAAAATTATGAAGAAAATTTTCGAAAAAATTTTGAAAAAAATTTTCGAAGAAAATTTAGAAATAATTTTCGAAAAAAAATTTTTAAAAAAATTTCGAAAAAAATTTTGAAAAAAAATTTCGAAAAAAATTTTGGAAAAAAATTTCGAAAAAAATTTTCAAAAAAATTTTCGAAAAAAATTTCGAAAAAAAAATTTCGAAAAAAATTTTGGAAAAAAATTTTCGAAAAAAATTTTCGAAAAAAAATTTTCAAAAAAAATTTTTAAAAAAATTTGGAAAAAAAAATTTGAAAAAAATTTTCGAAAAAAATTTCGAAAAAAAATTTTCGAAAAAAATTTCGAAAAAAAATTTTCGAAAAAAATTTTGAAAAAAAATTTCGAAAAAAATTTTCAAAAAAATTTTCGAAAAAAATTTTAAAAAAAATTTTCAAAAAAAATTTGAAAAAAATTTTTGAAAAAAATTTCGAAAAAAAATTTTCGAAAAAAATTTTGAAAAAAAATTTCGAAAAAAATTTTGAAAAAAAATTTCGAAAAAAATTTGGAAAAAAAAATTTCGAAAAAAATTTTGAAAAAAAATTTCGATAAAATTTTTCAAAAAAATTTTCGAAAAAATTTTGAAAAAAAATTTTTCGAAAAAAATTTCGAAAAAAAAATTACGAAAAAATTTTGGAAAAACGTTTCAAAAAAATTTTGGAAAAAATTTTTCGAAAAAAATTTCGAAAAAAATTTTCAAAAAAAATTTTGAAAAAAAATTTCGAAAAAAAATTTTTAAAAAATTTTCGAAAAAAATTTCGAAAAAAAATTTCGAAAAGAATTTTCAAAAAAAATTTTCGAAAAAATTTTGGAGAAAAATTTTTCGAAACAAAAAATTTCGAAAAAAATTATGAAAAAAAATTTAGAAAAAAATTTGAAAAAAATTTTCTAAGAAAATTTAGAAAAAATTTTCGAAAAAAATTTTTTAAAAAAATTTTGAAAAAAATTTTGAAAAAAAATTTCGAAAAAAATTTTGAAAAAAAATTTCGAAAAAAAATTTGAAAAAAATTTTCGAAAAAAATTTCGAAAAAAAATTTTCGAAAAAAATTTTCGAAAAAAAATTTTCGAAAAAAATTTTTAAAAAATTTGGAAAAAAAAATTTCGAAAAAAATTATGAAAAAAATTTTCGAAAAAAAATTTGAAAAAAAATTTCGAAAAAAATTTTCAAAAAAATTTTCGAAAAAATTTTGGAAAAAAATTTTGGAAAAAAATTTTGAAAAAAATTTTCGAAAAAATTTCGAAAAAAATTTTGAAAAAAAATTTTGACAAAAAATTTCGAAAAAAATTTTCAAAAAAATTTTCGAAAAAATTTTGGAAAAACATTTTTCGAAAAAAATTTTCAAAAACAATTTTCGAAAAAAATTTCGAAAAAACATTTTCGAAAAAATTTTGGAAAAAAATTTTTCGAAAAAATTTCAAAAAAAAATTTTCAAAAAAAATTTCGAAAAAAATTTTTAAAAAAATTTTGGAAAAAAATTTCGAAAAAAAATTTTCGAAAAAAATTTAAAAAAAAATTTCGAAGAAAAATTTCGAAAAAAATTTTCAAAAAAATTTCCAAAAAAATTTTGGAGAAAAATTTTTCGAAAAAATTTCGAAAAAAATTATGAAAAAAATTTTCGAAAAAAAATTTGAAAAAAAATTTCGAGAAAAATTTTCAAAAAAATTTTCGAAAAAATTTTGGAAAAAAATTTTTCGAAGAAAATTTTGAAAAAAATTTTCCAAAAAAAAATTCGAAAAAAATTTTGAAAAAAATTTTCGAAAAAAATTTTCAAAAGAAATTTTGAAAAAAAAATTTCGAAAAAAATTTTGAAAAAAATTTTCGAAAAAAAATTTTCGAAAAAAATTTCAAAAAAAAATTTTCGAAAAAATTTTGGAAAAAAATTTTTCGAAAAAATTTCGAAAAAAAATTTTCAAAAAAAATTTTATAAAAAAATTTCGAAAAAAAAACTTTTAAAAAAATTTTGGAAAAAAAGTTCCAAAAAAAATTTTCGAAAAAAATTTTGAAAAAAAAATTTCGAAAAAAAATTTCAAAAAAATTTTCGAAAAAATTTTAGAAATAAATTTTCGAAAAAAATTTCAAAAAAAAATTTCGAAAAAAATTATGAAAAAAATTTTCGAAAAAAAATTTGAAAAAAAATTTCGAAAAAAATTTTCAAAAAAATTTTCGAAAAAGATTTGGAAAAAATTTTGTAAAAAAATTTTCGAAAAAAAATTTTCGAAAAAAATTTTGACAAAAATTTCGAAAAAAATTTTCAAAAAAATTTTCGAAAAAATTTTGGAAAAAAAATTTTCGAAAAAAATTTTCAAAAACCATTTTGAAAAAAATTTCGAAAAAAAATTATCGAAAAAATTTTGGAATAAAATTTCTCGAAAAAAACTTGGAAAAAAAATTTTCAAAAAAAATTTTGACAAAAAATTTCGAAAAAAATTTTCAAAAAAAATTTCGAAAAAATTTTGGAAAAAAAATTTTCGAAAAAAATTTTCAAAAACCATTTTCGAAAAAAATTTCGAAAAAAAATTTTCGAAAAAAATTTTGAAAAAAAATTTCGAAAAAAATTTTCAAAAAATTTTTCGAAAAAATTTTGGAAAAAAATTTTTCGAAAAAAATTTTGAAAAAAATTTTCGAAAATAAATTCCAAAAAAAAATTTTCGGAAAAAAATTTTCGAAAACAATTTTCAAAAGAAATTTCGAAAAAAAAATTTCGAAAAAAATTTTTAAAAAAATTTTCGAAAAAAAATTTTCAAAAACAAATTTGAAAAAAAATTTTGAAAAAAAATTTTGAAAAAAGTTTTCGAAAAAAAAATCGAAAAAAAATTTTCAAAAAAATTTTGGAAAAAAATTTCGAAAAAAATTTTTAAAAAAATTTCGAAAAAAATTTTTAAAAAAATTTTGGAAAAAAATTTCGAAAAAAATTTTTCGAAAAAAATTTTGAAAAAAATTTTCGAAAAAAATTTCCAAAAAAAAATTTTTGGAAAAAAATTTTCGAAAACAAATTTGAAAAAAAATTTTGAAAAAAAATTTTGAAAAAAGTTTTTGAAAAAAATTTCGAAAAAAAATTTCAAAAAAAAATTTGTAAAAAAATTTCGAAAAAAATTTTTAAAAAAATTTTGGAAAAAAATTTCGAAAAAAATTTTTAAAAAAAATTTTCGAAAAAAATTTTCGAAAAAAAATTTGACAAAAAATTTCGAAAAAAATTTTCAAAAAAATTTCCGAAAAAATTTTGGAAAAAAATTTTTCAAAAAAAAATTTCAAAAATCATTTTCGAAAAAAATTTCGAAAAAAAATTTTCGAAAAAATTTTGGAATAAAATTTTTCGAAAAAAATTTTGTAAAAATATTTCGAAAAAAATTTTGTAAAAAAATTTCCAAAAAAATTTTGGAAAAAAATTTCGAAAAAAAATTTTCGAAAAAAATTTTGAAAAAAAATTTCGAAATAAATTTTCAAAAAATTTTTCGAAAAAATTTTGGAAAAAAATTTTTCGAAAAAAATTTTGAAAAAAATTTTCGAAAAAAATTTCCAAAAAAAAATTTTTGGAAAAAAATTTTCGAAAACAAATTTGAAAAAAAAATTTGAAAAAAAATTTTGAAAAAAGTTTTCGAAAAAAGTTTCGAAAAAAAATTTCAAAAAAAAATTTGTAAAAAAATTTCGAAAAAAATTTTTAAAAAAATTTTGGAAAAAAAATTCGAAAAAAAATTTTCGAAAAACATTTTGAAAAAAAATTTCGAAAAAAATTTTCAAAAAAATTTTCGAAAAAATTTTGGAGGAAATTTTTTCGAAAAAAATTTTGAAGAAAAAATTTCGAAAAAAATTATGAAAAAAATTTTCGAAAAAAAATATGAAAAAAAATTTCGAAAAAAATTTTCAAAAAAATTTTCGAAAAAATTTTGGAAAAAAATTTTTCGAAAAAAATTTTGAAAAAAATTTCGAAAAAATTTCGAAAAAAATTTTGAAAAAAATTTTCGAAAAAAATTTCGACAAAAAATTTTCGAAAAAAATTTTGAAAAAAAATTTCGAAATAAATTTTCAAAAAATTTTTCGAAAAAATTTTGGAAAAAAATTTTTCGAAAAAAATTTTGAAAAAAATTTTCGAAAAAAATTTCCAAAAAAAAATTTTTGAAAAAAAATTTTCGAAAACAAATTTGAAAAAAAATTTTGAAAAAAAATTTTGAAAAAAGTTTTCGAAAAAAATTTCGAAAAAAAATTTCAAAAAAAAATTTGTAAAAAAATTTCGAAAAAAATTTTTAAAAAAATTTTGGAAAAAAATTTCGAAAAAAAATTTTCGAAAAACATTTTGAAAAAAAATTTCGAAAAAAATTTTCAAAAAAATTTTTGAAAAAATTTTGGAGGAAATTTTTTCGAAAAAAATTTTGAAAAAAAAATTTCGAAAAAAATTATGAAAAAAATTTTCGAAAAAAAATATGAAAAAAAATTTCGAAAAAAATTTTCAAAAAAATTTTCGAAAAAATTTTGGAAAAAAATTTTTCGAAAAAAATTTTGAAAAAAATTTCGAAAAAATTTCGAAAAAAATTTTGAAAAAAATTTTCGAAAAAAATTTCGACAAAAAATTTTCGAAAAAAATTTTGACAAAAAATTTCGAAAAAAATTTTCAAAAAAATTTTCGAAAAAATTTTGGAAAAACATTTTTCGAAAAAAATTTTCAAAAACAATTTTCGAAAAAAATTTCGAAAAAAAATTTTCAAAAAAATTTTGGAAAAAAATTTTTCGAAAAAATTTCAAAAAAAAATTTTCAAAAAAATTTCGAAAAAAATTTCGAAAAAAATTTTGGAAAAAAATTTCGAAAAAAAATTTTCGAAAAAAAATTTTAAAAAAATTTCGAAAAAAAATTTCGAAAAAAATTTTCAAAAAAATTTCCAAAAAAATTTTGGAGAAAAATTTTTCGAAAAAAATTTCGAAGAAGAAATTTCGAAAAAATTTATGAAAAAAATTTGAAAAAAAATTTCGAAAAAAATTTTGAAAAAAATTTTCGAAAAAAAATTTTGAAAAAAAATTTCAAAAAAAATTTTCGAAAAAATTTTGGAAAAAAATTTTTCGAAAAAAATTTCGAAAAAAAGTTTTCAAAAAAAATTTTGTAAAAAAATTTCGAAAAAAATTTTTAAAAAAATTTTGGAAAAAAATTTTTCGAAAAAAATTTTCAAAAACCATTTTCGAAAAAAATTTCGAAAAAAAATTATCGAAAAAATTTTGGAATAAAATTTTTCGAAAAAAACTCGGAAAAAAAATTTTCAAAAAAAATTTTGTAAAAATATTTCGAAAAAAATTTTGTAAAAAATTTCGAAAAAAATTTTGGAAAAAAATTTCGAAAAAAAATTTTCGAAAAAAATTTTGAAAAAAAATTTCGAAAAAAATTTTCAAAAAATTTTTCGAAAAAATTTTGGAAAAAAATTTTTCGAAAAAAATTTTGAAAAAAATTTTCGAAAGAAATTTCGAAAAAAAAATTTCGAAAAAAATTTTTAAAAAAATTTTGAAAAAAGTTTTCCAAAAAAAATTTTCGAAAAAATTTTGGAAAAAAATTTCGAAAAAAATTTTTAAAAAAATTTTGGAAAAAAATTTCGAAAAAAAATTTTCGAAAAAAATTTTGAAAAAAAATTTCGAAAAAAAATTTTCAAAAAAATTTTCGAAAAAATTTTGGAGGAAAATTTTTCGAAAAAAATTTTGAAAAAAAAATTTCGAAAAAAATTATGAAAAAAATTTTCGAAAAAAAATTTGAAAAAAAATTTCGAAAAAAATTTCAAAAAAATTTTCGAAAAAATTTTGGAAAAAAATTTTTCGAAAAAAATTTTGAAAAAAATTTCGAAAAAATTTCGAAAAAAATTTTGAAAAAAATTTTCGAAAAAAATTTCGACAAAAAATTTTCGAAAAAAATTTTGACAAAAAATTTCGAAAAAAATTTTCAAAAACATTTTCGAAAAAATTTTGGAAAAACATTTTTCGAAAAAAATTTTCAAAAACAATTTTCGAAAAAAATTTCGAAAAAAAATTTTCGAAAAAATTTTGGAAAAAAATTTTTCGAAAAAATTTCAAAAAAAAATTTTCAAAAAAAATTTCGAAAAAAATTTCGAAAAAAATTTTTAAAAAAATTTTGGAAAAAAATTTCGAAAAAAAATTTTCGAAAAAAATTTTAAAAAAAATTTCGAAAAAAAATTTCGAAAAAAATTTTCAAAAAAATTTCCAAAAAAATTTTGGAGAAAAATTTTTCGAAAAAAATTTCGAAAAAGAAATTTCGAAAAAAATTATGAAAAAAATTTGAAAAAAAATTTCGAAAAAAAATTTTCGAAAAAAATTTCAAAAAAAATTTTGAAAATAAATTTCGAAAAAAATTTTGAAAAAAATTTTTCAAAAAAATTTTCGAAAAAATTTTGGAAAAAAATTTTTCGAAAAAAATTTTGAAAAAAATTTCGAAAAAAAAATTTCGAAAAAAATTTAGAAAAAAAAATTTCGAAAAAAATTATGAAAAATATTTTCGAAAAAAAATTTGAAAAAAAATTTCGAAAAAAATTTTCAAAAACATTTTCGAAAAAATTTTGGAAAAAAATTTTTCAAAGAAAATTTTGAAAAAAATTTTCCAAAAAAAAATTCGAAAAAAATTTTGAAAAAAATTTTCGAAAAAAATTTTCAAAAGAAATTTTGAAAAAAAAATTTCGAAAAAAATTTTGAAAAAAATTTTCGAAAAAAAATTTTGGAAAAAATTTCAAAAAAAAATTTCAAAAAAAAATTTTCGAAAAAATTTTGGAAAAAAATTTTTCGAAAAAAATTTCGAAAAAAATTTTGGAAAAAATTTTGGAAAAAAATTTTTCGAAAAAAATTTCGAAAAAAAATTTTCAAAAAAAATTTTGAAAAAAAAATTTCGAAAAAAATTTTTAAAAAAATTTTGGAAAAAAAGTTCGAAAAAAAATTTTCGAAAAAAAATTTGAAAAAAAATTTCGAAAAAAATTTTCAAAAAAAATTTCGAAAAAAAATTTTCGAAAAAAATTTTCGAAAAAAAATTTTCGAAAAAAAATTTGACAAAAAATTTCGAAAAAAATTTTCAAAAAAATTTTCGAAAAAATTTTGGAAAAAATTTTTCAAAAAAAATTTTCAAAAATCATTTTCGAAAAAAATTTCGAAAAAACATTTTCGAAAAAATTTTGGAAAAACATTTTTCGAAAAAAATTTTGTAAAAATTTCGAAAAATTTTTCGAAAAAAAATTTTCGAAAAAAAATTTCACAAAAAATTTCGAAAAAAATTTTCGAAAAAAATTTTCAAAAGAAATTTTGAAAAAAAAATTTCGAAAAAAGTTTTGAAAAAAATTTTCGATAAAAAAATTTAAAAAAAAAATTTTCGAAAAAATTTTGAAAAAAAATTTTTCGAAAAAAATTTCGAAAAAAAATTTTCAAAAAAAAATTTGAAAAAAAATTTCGATAAAAATTTTTAAAAAAATTTTGGAAAAAAAGTTCGAAAAAAAATTTTCGAAAAAAAATTTCGAAAAAAATTTTCAAAAAAAATTTCGAAAAAATTTTCGAAAAAAATTTTTAAAAAAAATTTTCGAAAAAAATTTTTAAAAAAAATTTTCGAAAAAAATTTTCGAAAAAAAATTTGACAAAAAATTTCGAAAAAAATTTTCAAAAAAATTTTCGAAAAAATTTTGGAAAAAAATTTTTCAAAAAAAAATTTCCAAAATCATTTTCGAAAAAAATTTCGAAAAAAAATTTTCGAAAAAATTTTGGAATAAAATTTTTCGAAAAAAATTTTGTAAAAATATTTCGAAAAAAATTTCGAAAAAAATTTTGGAAAAAAAATTACGAAAAAAAATTTTCGAAAAAAATTTTGAAAAAAAATTTCGAAATAAATTTTCAAAAAATTTTTCGAAAAAATTTTGGAAAAAAATTTTTCGAAAAAAATTTTGAAAAAAATTTTCGAAAAAAATTTCCAAAAAAAATTTTTGGAAAAAAATTTTCGAAAACAAATTTGAAAAAAAATTTTGAAAAAAAATTTTGAAAAAAGTTTTCGAAAAAAATTTCGAAAAAAAATTTCAAAAAAAAATTTGTAAAAAAATTTCGAAAAAAATTTTTAAAAAAATTTTGGAAAAAAATTTCGAAAAAAAATTTTCGAAAAACATTTTGAAAAAAAATTTCGAAAAAAATTTTCAAAAAAATTATCGAAAAAATTTTGGAGGAAATTTTTTCGAAAAAAATTTTGAAAAAAAAATTTCGAAAAAAATTATGAAAAAAATTTTCGAAAAAAAATATGAAAAAAAATTTCGAAAAAAATTTTCAAAAAAATTTTGGAAAAAAATTTTTCGAAAAAAATTTTGAAAAAAATTTCGAAAAAATTTCGAAAAAAATTTTGAAAAAAATTTTCGAAAAAAATTTCGACAAAAAATTTTCGAAAAAAATTTTTCGAAAAAAATTTCGAAAAAAAATTTTCAAAAAAAATTTTGTAAAAAAATTTCGAAAAAAATTTTTAAAAACATTTTGGAAAAAAAGTTCGAAAAAAAATTTTCGAAAAAAATTTTGAAAAAAAATTTCGAAAAAAAATTTCAAAAAAATTTTCGAAAAAATTTTAGAAACAAATTTTCGAAAAAAATTTCAAAAAAAAATTTCGAAAAAAATTATGAAAAAAATTTTTGAAAAAAAATTTGAAAAAAGATTTCGAAAAAAATTTTCAAAAACATTTTCGAAAAAATTTTCGAAAAAAATTTTGACAAAAAATTTCGAAAAAAATTTTCAAAAAAATTTTCGAAAAAATTTTGAAAAAAAAATTTCGAAAAAAATTATGAAAAAAATTTTCGAAAAAAAATTTGAAAAAAAATTTCGAAAAAAATTTTCAAAAAAATTTTCGAAAAAATTTTGGAAAAAAATTTTTCGAAAAAAATTTTGAAAAAAATTTTCGAAAAAATTTCGAAAAAAATTTTGAAAAAAATTTTCGAAAAAAAATTCGAAAAAAAATTTTCGAAAAAAATTTTGACAAAAAATTTCGAAAAAAATTTTCAAAAAAATTTTGGAAAAACATTTTTCGAAAAAAATTTTCAAAAACAATTTTCGAAAAAAATTTCGAAAAATTTTCGAAAAAATTTTGGAAAAAAATTTTTCGAAAAAATTTCAAAAAAAAATTTTCAAAAAAAATTTCGAAAAAAATTTCTAGAAAAATTTTTAAAAAAATTTTGGAAAAAAATTTCGAAAAAAAATTTTCGAAAAAAATTATGAAAAAAATTTGAAAAAAAATTTCGAAAAAAATTTTTCGAAAAAAATTTCGAAAAAAAATTTTCGAAAAAAATTTTGAAAAAAAATTTCGAAAAAAATTTGCAAAAACAATTTCAAAAAAATTTTTCGAAAACAATTTTGAAAAAAAATTTTGAAAAAAATTTCGAAAAAAAAATTTCTAAAAAAATTTTGAAAAAAAAATTCGAAAAAAATTTTGAAAAAAAACTTTGAGAAAAAATTTTTCGAAAAAAATTTCGAAAAAAAATTTTCGAAAAAATTTTGGAATAAAATTTTTCGAAAAAAATTTGGAAAAAAAATTTTCAAAAAAAATTTTGTAAAAAAATTTCGAAAAAAATTTTATAAAAAAATTTCGAAAAAAATTTTGGAAAAAAATTTCGAACAAAAATTTTCGAAAAAAATTTTGAAAAAAATTTTCGAAAAAAATTTTCGAAAACAATTTTCAAAAGAAATTTCGAAAAAAAAATTTCGAAAAAAATTTTTAAAAAAATTTTCAAAAAAAAATTCGAAAAAAAATTCGAAAAAAATTTTCGAAAAAAATTTTCAAACAATTTTCGAAAAAAATTTCGAAAAAAAATTTTCGAAAAAATTTTGGAAAAAAATTTTTCGAAAAAATTTCGAAAAAAAAATTTCGAAAAAAATTTCGAAAAAAATTTTTAAAAAAATTTTGGAATAAAATTTCGAAAAAAAATTTTCGAAAAAAATTTTGAAAAAAAATTTCGAAAAAAAATTTCGAAAAAAATTTGCAAAAAAATTTCCAAAAAAATTTTGGAGAAAAATTTTTCGAAAAAAATTTCGAAAAAAAAATTTCGAAAAAAATTATGAAAAAAATTTGAAAAAAATTTTCCAAAAAAATTTTTCGAAAAGAATTTCGAAAAAAAATTTTCGAAAAAAATTTTGAAAAAAAATTTCGAAAAAAATTTTCAAAAAAATTTTCGAAAAAAATTCTCAAAAAAAATTTTCGAAAAAAATTTTGAAAAAAAATTTTGAAAAAAATTTCGAAAAAATTTTGAAAAAAAATTTCGAAAAAAATTTTGAAAAAAAACAAAATTTTTCGAAAAAAATTTCGAAAAAAATTTTCAAAAAAAAATTTGAAAAAAAATTTCGAAAAAAATTTTTAAAAAAATTTTCGAAAAAAATTTCGAAAAAAAAATTTTCGAAAAAAATTTTGAAAAAAAATTTCGAAAAAAATTTTCAAAAAAATTTTCGAAAAAATTTTGGAGAAAACTTTTTCGAAAAAAATTTCGAAAAAAAAATTTCTAAAAAAATTATGAAGAAAATTTTCGAAAAAATTTTGAAAAAAATTTTCGAAGAAAATTTAGAAATAATTTTCGAAAAAAAATTTTTAAAAAAATTTCGAAAAAAATTTTGAAAAAAAATTTCGAAAAAAATTTTGGAAAAAAATTTCGAAAAAAATTTTCAAAAAAATTTTCGAAAAAAATTTCGAAAAAAAAATTTCGAAAAAAATTTTGGAAAAAAATTTTCGAAAAAAATTTTCGAAAAAAAATTTTCAAAAAAAATTTTTAAAAAAATTTGGAAAAAAAAATTTGAAAAAAATTTTCGAAAAAAATTTCGAAAAAAAATTTTCGAAAAAAATTTCGAAAAAAAATTTTCGAAAAAAATTTTGAAAAAAAATTTCGAAAAAAATTTTCAAAAAAATTTTCGAAAAAAATTTTAAAAAAAATTTTCAAAAAAAATTTGAAAAAAATTTTTGAAAAAAATTTCGAAAAAAAATTTTCGAAAAAAATTTTGAAAAAAAATTTCGAAAAAAATTTTGAAAAAAAATTTCGAAAAAAATTTGGAAAAAAAAATTTCGAAAAAAATTTTGAAAAAAAATTTCGATAAAATTTTTCAAAAAAATTTTCGAAAAAATTTTGAAAAAAAATTTTTCGAAAAAAATTTCGAAAAAAAAATTACGAAAAAATTTTGGAAAAACGTTTCAAAAAAATTTTGGAAAAAATTTTTCGAAAAAAATTTCGAAAAAAATTTTCAAAAAAAATTTTGAAAAAAAATTTCGAAAAAAAATTTTTAAAAAATTTTCGAAAAAAATTTCGAAAAAAAATTTCGAAAAGAATTTTCAAAAAAAATTTTCGAAAAAATTTTGGAGAAAAATTTTTCGAAACAAAAAATTTCGAAAAAAATTATGAAAAAAAATTTAGAAAAAAATTTGAAAAAAATTTTCTAAGAAAATTTAGAAAAAATTTTCGAAAAAAATTTTTTAAAAAAATTTTGAAAAAAATTTTGAAAAAAAATTTCGAAAAAAATTTTGAAAAAAAATTTCGAAAAAAAATTTGAAAAAAATTTTCGAAAAAAATTTCGAAAAAAAATTTTCGAAAAAAATTTTCGAAAAAAAATTTTCGAAAAAAATTTTTAAAAAATTTGGAAAAAAAAATTTCGAAAAAAATTATGAAAAAAATTTTCGAAAAAAAATTTGAAAAAAAATTTCGAAAAAAATTTTCAAAAAAATTTTCGAAAAAATTTTGGAAAAAAATTTTGGAAAAAAATTTTGAAAAAAATTTTCGAAAAAATTTCGAAAAAAATTTTGAAAAAAATTTTCGAAAAAAATTTCGACAAAAAATTTTCAAAAAAAATTTTGACAAAAAATTTCGAAAAAAATTTTCAAAAAAATTTTCGAAAAAATTTTGGAAAAACATTTTTCGAAAAAAATTTTCAAAAACAATTTTCGAAAAAAATTTCGAAAAAACATTTTCGAAAAAATTTTGGAAAAAAATTTTTCGAAAAAATTTCAAAAAAAAATTTTCAAAAAAAATTTCGAAAAAAATTTTTAAAAAAATTTTGGAAAAAAATTTCGAAAAAAAATTTTCGAAAAAAATTTAAAAAAAAATTTCGAAGAAAAATTTCGAAAAAAATTTTCAAAAAAATTTCCAAAAAAATTTTGGAGAAAAATTTTTCGAAAAAATTTCGAAAAAAATTATGAAAAAAATTTTCGAAAAAAAATTTGAAAAAAAATTTCGAGAAAAATTTTCAAAAAAATTTTCGAAAAAATTTTGGAAAAAAATTTTTCGAAGAAAATTTTGAAAAAAATTTTCCAAAAAAAAATTCGAAAAAAATTTTGAAAAAAATTTTCGAAAAAAATTTTCAAAAGAAATTTTGAAAAAAAAATTTCGAAAAAAATTTTGAAAAAAATTTTCGAAAAAAAATTTTCGAAAAAAATTTCAAAAAAAAATTTTCGAAAAAATTTTGGAAAAAAATTTTTCGAAAAAATTTCGAAAAAAAATTTTCAAAAAAAATTTTATAAAAAAATTTCGAAAAAAAAACTTTTAAAAAAATTTTGGAAAAAAAGTTCCAAAAAAAATTTTCGAAAAAAATTTTGAAAAAAAAATTTCGAAAAAAAATTTCAAAAAAATTTTCGAAAAAATTTTAGAAATAAATTTTCGAAAAAAATTTCAAAAAAAAATTTCGAAAAAAATTATGAAAAAAATTTTCGAAAAAAAATTTGAAAAAAAATTTCGAAAAAAATTTTCAAAAAAATTTTCGAAAAAGATTTGGAAAAAATTTTGTAAAAAAATTTTCGAAAAAAAATTTTCGAAAAAAATTTTGACAAAAATTTCGAAAAAAATTTTCAAAAAAATTTTCGAAAAAATTTTGGAAAAAAAATTTTCGAAAAAAATTTTCAAAAACCATTTTGAAAAAAATTTCGAAAAAAAATTATCGAAAAAATTTTGGAATAAAATTTCTCGAAAAAAACTTGGAAAAAAAATTTTCAAAAAAAATTTTGACAAAAAATTTCGAAAAAAATTTTCAAAAAAAATTTCGAAAAAATTTTGGAAAAAAAATTTTCGAAAAAAATTTTCAAAAACCATTTTCGAAAAAAATTTCGAAAAAAAATTTTCGAAAAAAATTTTGAAAAAAAATTTCGAAAAAAATTTTCAAAAAATTTTTCGAAAAAATTTTGGAAAAAAATTTTTCGAAAAAAATTTTGAAAAAAATTTTCGAAAATAAATTCCAAAAAAAAATTTTCGGAAAAAAATTTTCGAAAACAATTTTCAAAAGAAATTTCGAAAAAAAAATTTCGAAAAAAATTTTTAAAAAAATTTTCGAAAAAAAATTTTCAAAAACAAATTTGAAAAAAAATTTTGAAAAAAAATTTTGAAAAAAGTTTTCGAAAAAAAAATCGAAAAAAAATTTTCAAAAAAATTTTGGAAAAAAATTTCGAAAAAAATTTTTAAAAAAATTTCGAAAAAAATTTTTAAAAAAATTTTGGAAAAAAATTTCGAAAAAAAATTTTCGAAAAAAATTTTGAAAAAAAATTTCGAAAAAAATTTTCAAAAAAATTTTCGAAAAAATTTTGGAGGAAAATTTTTCGAAAAAAATTTTGAAAAAAAAATTTCGAAAAAAATTATGAAAAAAATTTTCGAAAAAAAATTTGAAAAAAAATTTCGAAAAAAATTTTCAAAAAAATTTTGGAAAAAAATTTTTCGAAAAAAATTTTGAAAAAAATTTTCGAAAAAATTTCGAAAAAAATTTTGAAAAAAATTTTCGAAAAAAATTTCGAAAAAAAATTTTCGAATAAAATTTTGACAAAAAATTTCGAAAAAAATTTTCAAAAAAATTTTGGAAAAACATTTTTCGAAAAAAATTTTCAAAAACAATTTTCGAAAAAAATTTCGAAAAAAAATTTTCGAAAAAATTTTGGAAAAAAATTTTTCGAAAAAATTTCAAAAAAAAAATTTTCAAAAAAAATTTTGAAAAAAAATTTCGAAAAAAAATTTTCGAAAAAAAATTTGAAAAAAAATTTCGAAAAAAATTTTCAAAAAAAATTTCGAAAAAATTTTCGAAAAAAATTTTGAAAAAAAATTTTCGAAATAAATTTTCGAAAAAAAATTTTCGAAAAAAAATTTGACAAAAAATTTCGAAAAAAATTTTCAAAAAAATTTTCGAAAAAATTTTGGAAAAAAATTTTTCAAAAAAAATTTTCAAAAATCATTTTCGAAAAAAATTTCGAAAAAAAATTTTCGAAAAAATTTTGGAATAAAATTTTTCAAAAAAAATTTTGTAAAAATATTTCGAAAAAAATTTTGTAAAAAAATTTCCAAAAAAAGTTTGGAAAAAAATTTCGAAAAAAAATTTTCGAAAAAAATTTTGAAAAAAAATTTCGAAATAAATTTTCAAAAAATTTTTCGAAAAAATTTTGGAAAAAAATTTTTCAAAAAAAATTTTGAAAAAAATTTTCGAAAAAAATTTCCAAAAATAAATTTTTCGAAAAAAATTTTCGAAAACAATTTTCAAAAGAAATTTCGAAAAAAATTTTTAAAAACAAATTTGAAAAAAAATTTTGAAAAAAAATTTTGAAAAAAGTTTTCGAAAAAAATTTCGAAAAAAAATTTCAAAAAAAAATTTGTAAAAAAATTTCGAAAAAAATTTTTAAAAAAATTTTGGAAAAAAATTTCGAAAAAAAATTTTCGAAAAACATTTTGAAAAAAAATTTCGAAAAAAATTTTCAAAAAAATTTTCGAAAAAATTTTGGAGGAAATTTTTTCGATAAAAATTTTGAAAAAAAAATTTCGAAAAAAATTATGAAAAAAATTTTCAAAAAAAAATATGAAAAAAAATTTCGAAAAAAATTTTCAAAATAATTTTCGAAAAAATTTTGGAAAAAAATTTTTCGAAAAAAATTTTGAAAAAAATTTCGAAAAAATTTCGAAAAAAATTTTGAAAAAAATTTTCGAAAAAAATTTCGACAAAAAATTTTCGAAAAAAATTTTGAAAAAAAATTTCGAAATAAATTTTCAAAAAGGTTTTCGAAAAAATTTTTGAAAAAAATTTTTCGAAAAAAATTTTCGAAAAAAATTTCCAAAAAAAAATTTTTGGAAAAAAATTTTCGAAAACAAATTTGAAAAAAAATTTTGAAAAAAAATTTTGAAAAAAGTTTTCGAAAAAAATTTCGAAAAAAAATTTCAAAAAAAAATTTCGAAAAAAATTTCGAAAAAAATTTTTAAAAAAATTTTGGAAAAAAATTTCGAAAAAAAATTTTCGAAAAACATTTTGAAAAAAAATTTCGAAAAAAATTTTCAAAAAAATTTTCGAAAAAATTTTGGAGGAAATTTTTTCGAAAAAAATTTTGAAAAAAAAATTTCGAAAAAAATTATGAAAAAAATTTTCGAAAAAAAATATGAAAAAAAATTTCGAAAAAAATTTTCAAAAAAATTTTCGAAAAAATTTTGGAAAAAAATTTTTCGAAAAAAATTTTGAAAAAAATTTCGAAAAAATTTCGAAAAAAATTTTGAAAAAAATTTTCGAAAAAAATTTCGACAAAAAATTTTCGAAAAAAATTTTGACAAAAAATTTCGAAAAAAATTTTCAAAAAAATTTTCGAAAAAATTTTGGAAAAACATTTTTCGAAAAAAATTTTCAAAAACAATTTTCGAAAAAAATTACGAAAAAAAATTTTCGAAAAAATTTTGGAAAAAAATTTTTCGAAAAAATTTCAAAAAAAAATTTTCAAAAAAAATTTCGAAAAAAATTTCGAAATAAATTTTGGAAAAAAATTTCGAAAAAAAATTTTCGAAAAAAATTTTTAAAAAAATTTCGAAAAAAATTTTCAAAAAAATTTCCAAAAAAATTTTGGAGAAAAATTTTTCGAAAAAAATTTCGAAAAAGAAATTTCGAAAAAAATTATGAAAAAAATTTGAAAAAAAATTTCGAAAAAAATTTTGAAAAAAATTTTCGAAAAAAAATTTTGAAAAAAAATTTCAAAAAAAATTTTCGAAAAAATTTTGGAAAAAAATTTTTCGAAAAAAATTTCGAAAAAAAATTTTCAAAGAAAATTTTGTAAAAAAATTTCGAAAAAAATTTTTAAAAAAATTTTGGAAAAAAATTTTTCGAAAAAAATTTTCAAAAACCATTTTCGAAAAAAATTTCGAAAAAAAATTATCGAAAAAATTTTGGAATAAAATTTTTCGAAAAAAACTTGGAAAAAAAATTTTCAAAAAAAATTTTGTAAAAATATTTCGAAAAAAATTTTGTAAAAAAATTTCGAAAAAAATTTTGGAAAAAAATTTCGAAAAAAAATTTTCGAAAAAAATTTTGAAAAAAAATTTCGAAAAAAATTTTCAAAAAATTTTTCGAAAAAATTTTGGAAAAAAATTTTTCGAAAAAAATTTTGAAAAAAATTTTCGAAAATAATTTCCAAAAAAAAATTTTCGGAAAAAAATTTTCGAAAACAATTTTCAAAAGAAATTTCGAAAAAAAAATTTCGAAAAAAATTTTTAAAAAAATTTTCGAAAAAAAATTTTCAAAAACAAATTTGAAAAAAAATTTTGAAAAAAAATTTTGAAAAAAGTTTTCCAAAAAAAATTTTCGAAAAAATTTTGGAGGAAAATTTTTCGAAAAAAATTTTGAAAAAAAAATTTCGAAAATAATTATGAAAAAAATTTTCGAAAAAAAATTTGAAAAAAAATTTCGAAAAAAATTTCAAAAAAATTTTCGAAAAAATTTTGGAAAAAAATTTTTCGAAAAAAATTTTGAAAAAAATTTTCGAAAAAATTTCGAAAAAAATTTTGAAAAAAATTTTCGAAAAAAATTTCGAAAAAAAATTTTCGAAAAAATTTTGACAAAAAATTTCGAAAAAAATTTTCAAAAAAAATTTTGGAAAAACATTTTTCGAAAAAAATTTTCAAAAACAATTTTCGAAAAAAATTTCGAAAAAAAATTTTCGAAAAAATTTTGGAAAAAAATTTTTCGAAAAAATTTCAAAAAAAAAATTTTCAAAAAAAATTTTGAAAAAAAATTTCGAAAAAAAATTTTCGAAAAAAAATTTGAAAAAAATTTTCGAAAAAAATTTTGAAAAAAAATTTCGAAATAAATTTTCAAAAAATTTTTCGAAAAAATTTTGGAAAAAAATTTTTCAAAAAAAATTTTGAAAAAAATTTTCGAAAAAAATTTCCAAAAAAAAATTTTTGGAAAAAAATTTTCGAAGACAATTTTCAAAAGAAATTTCGAAAAAAATTTTTAAAAACAAATTTGAAAAAAAATTTTGAAAAAAAATTTTGAAAAAAGTTTTCGAAAAAAATTTCGAAAAAAAATTTCAAAAAAAAATTTGTAAAAAAATTTCGAAAAAAATTTTTTAAAAAATTTTGGAAAAAAATTTCGAAAAAAAATTTTCGAAAAACATTTTGAAAAAAAATTTCGAAAAAAATTTTCAAAAAAATTTTCGAAAAAATTTTGGAGGAAATTTTTTCGAAAAAAAATTTGAAAAAAAAATTTCGAAAAAAATTATGAAAAAAATTTTTGAAAAAAAATTTGAAAAAAAATTTCGAAAAAAATTTTCAAAAAAATTTTCGAAAAAATTTTGGAAAAAAATTTTTCGAAAAAAATTTTGAAAAAAATTTCGAAAAAATTTCGAAAAAAATTTTGAAAAAAATTTTCGAAAAAAATTTCGACAAAAAATTTTCGAAAAAAATTTTGACAAAAAATTTCGAAAAATATTTTCAAAAAAATTTTCGAAAAAATTTTGGAAAAACATTTTTCGAAAAAAATTTTCAAAAACAATTTTCGAAAAAAATTTCGAAAAAAAATTTTCGAAAAAATTTTGGAAAAAAATTTTTCGAAAAAATTTCAAAAAAAAATTTTCAAAAAAAAATTTCGAAAAAAATTTCGAAAAAAATTTTGGAAAAAAATTTCGAAAAAAAATTTTCGAAAAAAATTTTTAAAAAAATTTCGAAAAAAAATTTCGAAAAAAATTTTTAAAAAAATTTCCAAAAAAATTTTGGAGAAAAATTTTTCGAAAAAAATTTCGAAAAAGAAATTTCGAAAAAAATTATGAAAAAAATTTGAAAAAATATTTCGAAAAAAATTTTTCGAAAAAAATTTCAAAAAAAATTTTGAAAATAAATTTCGAAAAAAATTTTGAAAAAAATTTTTCAAAAAAATTTTCGAAAAAATTTTGGAAAACAATTTTTCGAAAAAAATTTCGAAAAAAATTTCGAAAAAAAAATTTCGAAAAAAATTTCGAAAAAAAAATTTCGAAAAAAATTATGAAAAAAATTTTCGAAAAAAAATTTGAAAAAAAATTTCGAAAAAAATTTTCAAAAAAATTTTCGAAAAAATTTTGGAAAAAAATTTTTCGAAGAAAATTTTGAAAAAAATTTTCCAAAAAAAAATTCGAAAAAAATTTTGAAAAAAATTTTCGAAAAAAATTTTCAAAAGAAATTTTGAAAAAAAAATTTCGAAAAAAATTTTGAAAAAAAATTTTCGAAAAAAAATTTTCGAAAAAAATTTCAAAAAAAAATTTTCGAAAAAATTTTGGAAAAAAAAGTTTTCGAAAAAAATTTCGAAAAAAAATTTTCAAAAAAAATTTTGTAAAAAAATTTCGAAAAAAATTTTTAAAAACATTTTGGAAAAAAAGTTCGAAAAAAATTTTCGAAAAAAATTTTGAAAAAAAATTTCGAAAAAAAATTTCAAAAAAATTTTCGAAAAAATTTTACAAACAAATTTTCGAAAAAAATTTCAAAAAACAATTTCGAAAAAAATTTTGACAAAAAATTTCGAAAAAAATTTTCAAAAAAATTTTCGAAAAAATTTTGGAAAAAAATTTTTCGAAAAAAATTTTCAAAAACCATTTTCGAAAAAAATTTCGAAAAAAAATTATCGAAAAAATTTTGGAATAAAATTTTTCGAAAAAAACGGAAAAAAAATTTTCAAAAATAATTTTGTAAAAATATTTCGAAAAAAATTTTGTAAAAAAATTTCGAAAAAAATTTTGGAAAAAAATTTCGAAAAAAAATTTTCGAAAAAAATTTTGAAAAAAAATTTCGAAAAAAATTTTAAAAAAGTTTTTCGAAAAAATTTTGGAAAAAAATTTTTCGAAAAAAATTTTGAAAAAAATTTTCGAAAATAATTTCCAAAAAAAAATTTTCAGAAAAAAATTTTCGAAAACAATTTTCAAAAGAAATTTCGAAAAAAAAATTTCGAAAAAAAGTTTTAAAAAAATTTTCGAAAAAAAATTTTCAAAAACAAATTTGAAAAAAAAATTTCAAAATAAATTTTGAAAAAGTTTCCAAAAAAAAATTTTCGAAAAAATTTTGGAAAAAAATTTCGAAAAAAATTTTTAAAAAAATTTTGGAAAAAAATTTTGAAAAAAAATTTTCGAAAAAAATTTTGAAAAAAAATTTCGAAAAAAATTTTCAAAAAAATTTTCGAAAAAATTTTGGAGGAAAAGTTTTCGAAAAAAATTTTGAAAAAAAAATTTCGAAAAAAATTATGAAAAAAATTTTCGAAAAAAAATTTGAAAAAAAATTTCGAAAAAAAATTTCAAAAAAATTTTCGAAAAAATTTTGGAAAAAAATTTTTCGAACAAAATTTTGAAAAAAATTTTCGAAAAAATTTCGAAAAAAATTTTGAAAAAAATTTTCGAAAAAAATTTTGAAAAAAATTTTCGAAAAAAATTTCCAAAAAAAAATTTTCGAAAAAAATTTCGAAAAAAAATTCGAGAAAAATTTTTAAAAAAATTTTGGAAAAAAATTTCGAAAAAAAATTTTCGAAAAAAATTATGAAAAAAATTTGAAAAAAAATTTCGAAAAAAATTTTTCGAAAAAAATTTCGAAAAAAAATTTTCGAAAAAAATTTTGAAAAAAAATTTCGAAAAAAATTTTCAAAAAAAATTTCAAAAAAATTTTTCGAAAAAAATTTTGAAAAAAAATTTTGAAAAAAATTTCGAAAAAAAAATTTCTAAAAAAATTTTGAAAAAAAAATTCGAAAAAAATTTTGAAAAAAAACTTTGAGAAAAAATTTTTCGAAAAAAATTTCGAAAAAAAATTTTCGAAAAAATTTTGGAATAAAATTTTTCGAAAAAAATTTGGAAAAAAAATTTTCAAAAAAAATTTTGTAAAAAAATTTCGAAAAAAATTTTATAAAAAAAATTTCGAAAAAAATTTTGGAAAAAAATTTCGAACAAAAATTTTCGAAAAAAATTTTGAAAAAAATTTTCGAAAAAAATTTTCGAAAACAATTTTCAAAAGAAATTTCGAAAAAAAAATTTCGAAAAAAATTTTTAAAAAAATTTTCGAAAAAAAATTTTCAAAAAAATTTTGAAAAAAAATTTTGAAAAAAGTTTTCGAAAAAAAATTCGAAAAAAAATTCGAAAAAAATTTTCGAAAAAAATTTTCAAACAATTTTCGAAAAAAATTTCGAAAAAAAATTTTCGAAAAAATTTTGGAAAAAAATTTTTCGAAAAAATTTCGAAAAAAAAATATCGAAAAAAATTTCGAAAAAAAATTTTAAAAAAATTTTGGAATAAAATTTCGAAAAAAAATTTTCGAAAAAAATTTTGAAAAAAAATTTCGAAAAAAAATTTCGAAAAAAATTTGCAAAAAAATTTCCAAAAAAATTTTGGAGAAAAATTTTTCGAAAAAAATTTCGAAAAAAAAATTTCGAAAAAAATTATGAAAAAAATTTGAAAAAAAATTTCCAAAAAAATTTTTCGAAAAGAATTTCGAAAAAAAATTTCGAAAAAATTTTGAAAAAAAATTTAGAAAAAAGTTTGAAAAAAAATTTCGAAAAAAATTTCGAAAAAAAAATTTTCGAAAAAAATTTTGAAAAAAAATTTCGAAAAAAATTTTCAAAAAAATTTTCGAAAAAATTTTGGAGAAAACTTTTTCGAAAAAAATTTCGAAAAAAAAATTTCTAAAAAAATTATGAAGAAAATTTTCGAAAAAATTTTGAAAAAAATTTTCGAAGAAAATTTAGAAAAAATTTTCGAAAAAAAATTTTTAAAAAAATTTCGAAAAAAATTTTGAAAAATAATTTCGAAAAAAATTTTGGAAAAAAATTTCGAAAAAAATTTTCAAAAAAATTTTCGAAAAAAATTTCGAAAAAAAAATTTCGAAAAAAATTTTGGAAAAAAATTTTCGAAAAAAATTTTCGAAAAAAATTTTCGAAAAAAAATTTTCGAAAAAAATTTTTAAAAAAATTTGGAAAAAAAAATTTGAAAAAAATTTTCGAAAAAAATTTCGAAAAAAAAATTTCGAAAAAAATTTCGAAAAAAAATTTTCGAAAAAAATTTTGAAAAAAAATTTCGAAAAAAATTTTCAAAAAAATTTTCGAAAAAAATTTTAAAAAAATTTTTCAAAAAAAATTTTGAAAAAAATTTTTGAAAAAAATTTCGAAAAAAAATTTTCGAAAAAAATTTTGAAAAAAAATTTCGAAAAAAATTTTGAAAAAAAATTTCGAAAAAAATTTGAAAAAAAAAATTTCGAAAAAAATTTTGAAAAAAAATTTCGATAAAATTTTTCAAAAAAATTTTCGAAAAAATTTTGAAAAAAAATTTTTCGAAAAAAATTTCGAAAAAAAAATTACGAAAAAATTTTGGAAAAACGTTTCAAAAAAATTTTGGAAAAAATTTTTCGAAAAAAATTTCGAAAAAAATTTTCAAAAAAAATTTTGAAAAAAAATTTCGAAAAAAATTTTTAAAAAAATTTCGAAAAAAATTTCGAAAAAAAATTTCGAAAAGAATTTTCAAAAAAAAATTTCGAAAAAATTTTGGAGAAAAATTTTTCGAAAAAAAAATTTCGAAAAAAATTATGAAAAAAAATTTAGAAAAAATTTTGAAAAAAATTTTCGAAGAAAATTTAGAAAAAATTTTCGAAAAAAATTTTTTAAAAAAATTTCGAAAAAAATTTTTTAAAGAAATTTCGAAAAAAATTTTGAAAAAAAATTTCGAAAAAAATTTTGAAAAAAATTTTCGAAAAAAATTTCGAAAAAAAATTTTCGAAAAAAATTTTCGAAAAAAAATTTTCGAAAAAAATTTTAAAAAAATTTGGAAAAAAAAATTTCGAAAAAAATTATGAAAAAAATTTTCGAAAAAAAATTTGAAAAAAAAATTTCGAAAAAAATTTTCAAAAAAATTTTCGAAAAAATTTTGGAAAAAAATTTTTCAAAAAAAATTTTGAAAAAAATTTTCGAAAAAATTTCGAAAAAAATTTTGAAAAAAATTTTCGAAAAAAATTTCGACAAAAAATTTTCGAAATAATTTTGGAAAAAAATTTTTCGAAAAAATTTCAAAAAAAAATTTTCAAAAAAAATTTCGAAAAAAATTTCGAAAAAAATTTTTAAAAAAATTTTGGAAAAAAATTTCGAAAAAAAATTTTCGAAAAAAATTTAAAAAAAAATTTCGAAAAAAAATTTCGAAAAAAATTTTCAAAAAAATTTCCAAAAAAATTTTGGAGAAAAATTTTTCGAAAAAAATTTCGAAAAAGAAATTTCGAAAAAAATTATGAAAAAAATTTGAAAAAAAATTTCGAAAAAAATTTTTCGAAAAAAATTTCAAAAAAAATTTTGAAAATAAATTTCGAAAAAAAAATTTCGAAAAAAATTTCGAAAAAAAAATTTCGAAAAAAATTTCGAAAAAAAAAATTTCGAAAAAAAAATTTCGAAAAAAATTATGAAAAAAATTTTCGAAAAAAAATTTGAAAAAAAATTTCGAAAAAAATTTTCAAAAAAATTTTCGAAAAAATTTTGGAAAAAAATTTTTCGAAGAAAATTTTGAAAAAAATTTTCCAAAAAAAAATTCGAAAAAAATTTTGAAAAAAATTTTCGAAAAAAATTTTCAAAAGAAATTTTGAAAAAAAAATTTCGAAAAAAATTTTGAAAAAAATTTTGGAAAAAAATTTTTCGAAAAAAATTTCGAAAAAAAATTTTCAAAAAAAAATTTGTAAAAAAATTTCGAAAAAAAAACTTTTAAAAAAATTTTGGAAAAAAAGTTCGAAAAAAAATTTTCGAAAAAAATTTTGAAAAAAAATTTCGAAAAAAAATTTCAAAAAAATTTTCGAAAAAATTTTAGAAATAAATTTTCGAAAAAAATTTCAAAAAAAATATCGAAAAAAATTATGAAAAAAATTTTCGAAAAAAAATTTGAAAAAAAATTTCGAAAAAAATTTTCAAAAAAATTTTCGAAAAAATTTTGAAAAAAATTTTCGAAAAAAAATTTTCGAAAAAAATTTTGACAAAAAATTTCGAAAAAAATTTTCAAAAAAATTTTCGAAAAATTTTGGAAAAAAAATTTTCGAAAAAAATTTTCAAAAACCATTTTCGAAAAAAATTTCGAAAAAAAATTATCGAAAAAATTTTGGAATAAAATTTTTCGAAAAAAACGGAAAAAAAATTTTCAAAAAAAATTTTGACAAAAAATTTCGAAAAAAATTTTCAAAAAAATTTTCGAAAAAATTTTGGAGGATAATTTTTCGAAAAAAATTTTGAAAAAAAAATTTCGAAAAAAATTATGAAAAAAATTTTCGAAAAAAAATTTGAAAAAAAATTTCGAAAAAAATTTTCAAAAAAATTTTGGAAAAAAATTTTTCGAAAAAAATTTTGAAAAAAATTTTCGAAAAAATTTCGAAAAAAATTTTGAAAAAAATTTTCGAAAAAAATTTCGAAAAAAAATTTTCGAAAAAAATTTTGACAAAAAATTTCGAAAAAACTTTTCAAAAAAATTTTGGAAAAACATTTTTCGAAAAAAAATTTCAAAAACAATTTTCGAAAAAAATTTCGAAAAAAAATTTTCGAAAAAATTTTGGAAAAAAATTTTTCGAAAAAATTTCAAAAAAAAATTTTCAAAAAAAATTTCGAAAAAAATTTCGAAAAAAAATTTTAAAAAAATTTTGGAAAAAAATTCCAAAAAAAAATTTTCGAATAAAATTTAAAAAAAATTTCGAAAAAAATTTTCAAAAAAATTTCCAAAAACATTTTGGAAAAAAATTTTTCGAAAAAAATTTCGAAAAAAAAATTTCGAAAAAAATTATGAAAAAAATTTGAAAAAAAATTTCGAAAAAAATTTTGAAAAAAAATTTTCGAAAAAAATTTTGAAAAAAAATTTCGAAAAAAATTTTCAAAAAAATTTTCGAAAAAAATTTTCAAAAAAATTTTTCGAAAAAAATTTTGAAAAAAAATTTTGAAAAAAATTTCGAAAAAAAAATTTCTAAAAAAATTTTGAAAAAAAAATTCGAAAAAAATTTTGAAAAAAAACTGAGAAAAAATTTTTCGAAAAGAATTTCGAAAAAAAATTTTCGAAAAAATTTTGGAATAAAATTTTTCGAAAAAAATTTCGAACAAAAATTTTCGAAAAAAATTTTGAAAAAAAATTTCGAAAAAAATTTTCAAAAAATTTTTCGAAAAAATTTTGGAAAAAAAATTTTCGAAAAAAATTTTTAAAAAAAATTTTTCGAAAAAAATTTTGAAAAAAATTTTCGAAAAAAATTTCCAAAAAAAAATTTTCGGAAAAAAATTTTCGAAAACAATTTTCAAAAGAAATTTCGAAAAAAAAATTTCGAAAAAAATTTTTAAAAAAATTTTCGAAAAAAAATTTTCAAAAAAATTTTGAAAAAAAATTTAAAAAAAGTTTTCGAAAAAAAATTCGAAAAAAAATTCGAAAAAAATTTTCGAAAAAATTTTGGAAAAAAATTTTTCGAAAAAAATTTTCAAACAATTTTCGAAAGAAATTTCGAAAAAAAATTTTCGAAAAAATTTTGGAAAAAAATTTTTCGAAAAAATTTCGAAAAAAAATTTTCAAAAAAAATTTCGAAAAAAATTTCGAAAAAAATTTTTAAAAAAATTTTGGAATAAAATTTCGAAAAAAAATTTTCGAAAAAAATTTTGAAAAAAAATTTTGAAAAAAAATTTCGAAAAAAAATTTCGAAAAAAATTTTCAAAAAAATTTCCAAAAAAATTTTGGAGAAAAATTTTTCGAAAAAAATTTCGAAAAAAAAATTTCTAAAAAAATTATGAAGAAAATTTTCGAAAAAATATTGAAAAAAATTTTCGAAAATTTAGAAAAAATTTTCGAAAAAAAATTTTTAAAAAAATTTCGAAAAAAATTTTGAAAAAAAATTTCGAAAAAAATTTTGAAAAAAAATTTCGAAAAAAATTTTGAAAAAAAATTTCCAAAAAAAATTTTCAAAAAAATTTTCGAAAAAAATTTCGAAAAAAATTTTCAAAAAAATTTTCGAAAAAAAATTTTCGAAAAAAATTTAAAAAAAAATTTGGAAAAAAAAATTTGAAAAAAATTTTCGAAAAAAATTTCGAAAAAAAATTTTCGAAAAAAATTTTGAAAAAAAATTTCGAAAAAAATTATCAAAAAAATTTTCGAAAAAAATTTTAAAAAAATTTTTCAAAAAAAATTTTGAAAAAAATTTTTGAAAAAAATTTCGAAAAAAAATATTCGAAAAAAATTTTTAAAAAAATTTTTCGAAAAAAATTTTCGAAAAAAATTTCGAAAAAAAATTTTCGAAAAAAATTTCGAAAAAAAATTTTTTTCGAAAATTTTTTTTCTAAATTTTTTTCGAAAATTTTTTTCAAAATTTTTTTTCCAAATTTTTTTTCAAAATTTTTTTCGAAAATTTTTTTTCAAAATTTTTTTCGAAAATTTTTTTTCGAAATTTTTTTCGAAAATTTTTTTTCGAAATTTTTTCGAAAATTTTTTTTAAAATTTTTTTCGAAATTTTGTTCGAAAATTTTTTTAAAAATTTTTTTCGAAAAATTTTTTTCCAAAATTTTTTCGAAAATTTTTTTGAAAATTTTTTTCGAAAATTTTTTTCAAAATTTTTTTCGAAAATTTTTTTTCGAAATTTTTTTCGAAAATTTTTTTGAAAATTTTTTTCAAAAAATATTTTTCGAATTTTTTTTGAAAATTTTTTTCGAAATTTTTTTTCAAAATTTTTTTCAAAATTTTTTTTCAAAATTTTTTTCAAATTATTTTTCGAAAATTTTTTTTCGAAATTTTTTTCGAAAATTTTTTTTTGAAATTTTTTTCGAAAATTTTTTTTCGAAATTTTTTTCGAAAATTTTTTTCAAAATTTTTTTTCCAAATTTTTTTTCAAAATTTTTCTCGAAAATTTTTTTTCAAAAATTTTTTTCAAAAATTTTTTTCGAATTTTTTTTCGAAATTTCTTTCGAAAATTTTTTTCGAAATTTTTTTTCAAAATTTTTTTCGAAAATTTTTTTTTCGAAATTTTTTTCGAAAATTTTTTTCAAAATTTTCTACGAAATTTTTTTCGAAAATTTTTTTCAAAATTTTTTTCGAGAAATTTTTTTCCAAAATTTTTTCGAAAATGTTTTTGAAAATTTTTTTTCGAAAATTTTTTTCAAAATTTTTTTCGAAAATTTTTTTTCGAAATTTTTTTCGAAAATTTTTTTGAAAATTTTTTTCGAAATTTTTTTCGAAAATTTTTTTTCGAAATTTTTTTCGAAAATTTTTTTCGAAATTTTTTTCAGAAAATTTTTTCGAAATTTTTTTCCAAATTTTTTTTCAAAATTTTTTCGAAATTTTTTTTTCCAAATTTTTTTCAAAATTTTTTTTCGAAATTTTTTTCGAAAATTTTTTTCAATATTTTTTTCGAAAATTTTTTTTTGAAATTTTTTTCGAAAATTTTTTTCGAAAATTTTTTTTCGAAAATTTTTTTCAAAATTTTTTTCGAAAATTTTTTTTTGAAATTTTTTTCGAAAGTTTTTTTTCGAAATTTTTTTCGAAAATTTTTTTCAAAATTTTTTTCGAATTTTTTTTCGAAAATTTTTTTCGAAATTTTTTTTCGAAATTTTTTTTCCAAATTTTTTTTCAAAATTTTTTTCGAAAATTTTTTTTCGAATTTTTTTATCTATTTTCGAAAAAATTTTTTCGAAATTTTTTTTCGAAATTTTTTTCGAAAATTTTTTTTCCAAAATGTTTTCGAAATTTTTTTTGAAAATTTATTTCGAAATTTTTTTTCAAAATTTTTTTTGAAAATTTTTCTTCGAATTTTTTTTCGAAAAATGTTTTTTCAAAATTTTTTCGAAAAATTTTTTCCAAAATTTTTTCGAAAATTTTTTTGAAAATTTTTTTTTCGAAATTTTTTTTCGAAATTTTTTTTCAAAATTTTTTTCGAAAATATTTTTCAAAATTTTTTTTGGAAAATTTTTTTCAAATTTTTTTTTGAAAATTTTTTTTTGAAAATTTTTTTTCGAAATTTTTTTCGAAAAATTTCTTTCCGAAATTTTTTCGAAAATGTTTTTGAAAATTTTTTTCAAAATTTTTTTTCAGAATTTTTTTCGAAAATTCTTTTCGAAACTTTTTTTTCAAAATTTTTTCGAAAAATTTTTTGTAAATTTTTTGCGAAACTTTTTTTCAAAATTTTTTTCGAAAATTTTTTTTCGAAATTTTTTTCGAAAATTTTTTTTCGAAATTTTTTCCAAAAATTTTTTCAAAATTTTTTTTCCAAATTTCTTTTCAAAATTTTTATCGAAAATTTTTTTTCGAAAATTTTTTTCAAAATTTTTTTCGAAAATTTTTTTTCAAAATTTTTTTCGAAAATTTTTTTTCGAAATTTTTTTGAAATTTTTTTTCGAAATTTTTTTTCAAAATTTTTTTCGATATTTTTTTCAAAATATTTTTCAAAATTTTTTTCGAAATTTTTTTTCAAAATTTTTTTTCCAAATTTTTTTTCAAAATTTTTTTCGAAAATTTTTTTTCGAAAATTTTTTTGAAAATTTTTTTCGAAATTTTTTTTTAATTTTTTTTCGAAAATTTTTTTTTGAAATTTTTTTCGAAAATTTTTTTAAAAATTTTTTTTCGAAATTTGTTTTCAAAATTCTTTCCAAAAAATTTTTTTCCAAAATTTTTTCGAAAATTTTTTTTCAATTTTTTTCGAAATTTTTTTTCAATTTTTTTTTCGAAATTTTTTTTCATAATTTTTTTCGAAATGTTTTTTTCGAAATTTTTTTCGAAAATTTTTTTCGAAATTTTTTTTTTCAAATTTTTTTCGAAAATTTTTTTCGAAAATTTTTTTTCCAAATTTTTTTCGAAAATTTTTTCGAAAATTTTTTTGAAAATTTTTTTTTGAAATTTTTTTCCAAATTTTTTTCGAAAATTTTTTTTTCGAAATTTTTTTTTCGAAATTTTTTTCGAAAATATTTTTCAAAATTTTTTTCGAAATTTTTACCCAAATTTTTTCTGAAAATTTTTTTCGAAATTTTTTTTCAAAATGTTTTTCGAAATTTTTTTCGAAAGTTTTTTTCAAAATTTTTTTCGAAATTTTTTTCAAAATTTTTTTTCAAAATTTTTTTTCAAAATTTTTTTTCGAAAACGTTTTTCAAAATTTTTTTCGAAAATGTTTTTCGAAATTTTTTTTTCGAAATTTTTTTCGAAAATCTTTTTCGAAAATTTTTTTTCCAAAATGTTTTCGAAATTTTTTTTGAAAATTTATTTCAAAATTTTTTTTGAAAATTTTTTTGAAATTTTCTTTCAAAATTTTTTTCCAAATTTTTTTCGAAAATTTTTTTTCGAAAATTTTTTTCAAAATTTTTTTCGAAAATTTTTTTTCGAAATTTCTTTCAAAAATTTTTTTCAAAATTTTTTTTGAAAATTTTTTTTCGAAATTTTTTTCGAAAATGATTTTCGAAAAATTATTATCCAAAATTTTTTCGAAAATGTTTTTGAAAATTTTTTTCGAAATTTTTTTTCGAAATTTTTTTTCAAAATTTTTTTCCAAAATTTTTTTCCAAAATTTTTTTTCGAGATTTTTTTCGAAAATTTTTTTTCGAAATTTTTTTTTCAAAATTTTTTTTCAAAATTTTTTTTGAAAATTTTTTTTCGAATTTTTTTTCGAAAAATTTTTTTTCAAAATTTTTTCGAAAATTTTTTTGAAAATTTTTTTCAAAATTTTTTTTGAAAATTTTTTTTGAAAATTTTTTTCCAAAATTTTTTTCCAAAATTTTTTCGAAAATTTTTTTGAAAATTTTTTCGAAATTTTTTTTCAAAATTTTTTTCCAAAATTTTTTCAAAAATTTTTTTGAAAATTTTTTTCGAAATTCTTTTTCAAATTTTTTTTCAAATTTTTTTTTCCAAATTTTTTTTCAAAATTTTTTTCGAAAATTTTTTTTCGAAAATTTTTTTCAAATTTTTTTTCGAAAATTTTTTTTCAAAATTTTTTTCGAAAATTTTTTTTCGAAATTTTTTTAAGAAATTTTTTTTCGAAAATTTTTTTCAAAATTTTTTTCGAAAATTTTTCTTCGAAATTTATTTCGAAAATTTTTTTCAATTTTTTTTTTGAAAATTTTTTTTCGAAATTTTTTTCGAAAATTTTTTCGAAAAGTTTTTTGCTAAAATTTTTTTTCAAAATTTTTTTCCAAAATTTTTTTCCAAAAATTTTTTTTGAGATTTTTTTCGAAAATTTTTTTGAATTTTTTTTTCAAAATTTTTTTTCAAAATTTTTTTTGAAAATTTTTTTTGAAAATTTTTTTCGAAAAATTTTTTCGAAAATTTTTTCGAAAATTTTTTTGAAAATTTTTTTCGAAATTTTTTTTCCAAATTTTTTTCCAAAATTTTTTTGAAAATTTTTTTGAAAATTTTTTTGAAAATTTTTTTGAAAATTTTTTTGAAAATTTTTTTGAAAATTTTTTTGAAAATTTTTTTCGAAATTTTTTTTCAAATTTTTTTTCAAATTTTTTTTTCCAAATTTTTTTTCAAATTTTTTTTTCCAAATTTTTTTTCAAAATTTTTTTCGAAAATTTTTCTTCAAATTTTTTTCGAAAATTTTTCTTCAAATTTTTTTTCGAAAATTTGTTTTTGAAATTTTTTTCAAAAATTTTTTTTCAAATTTTTTTTTCAAAATTTTTTTCGAAAATTTTTTTTCGAAAATTTTTTTCAAAATTTTTTTCGAAAATTTTTCTTCGAAAATTTTTTTTCGAAATTTTTTTCGAAAATTTTTTTTCGAAATTTTTTTCGAAAATTTTTTTAAAAATGTTTTTCAAAATTTTTTTCGAAAATTTTTTTTCGAAATTTCTTTCGAAAATTTTTTTCAAAATTTTTTTTGAAAATTTTTTTTCGAAATATTTTTCGAAAATGATTTTCGAAAAATTATTTTCCAAAATTTTTTCGAAAATGTTTTTGAAAATTTTTTTCGAAATTTTTTTTCGAAATTTTTTTTCAAAATTTTTTTCCAAAATTTTTTTCCAAAATTTTTTTTCGAGATTTTTTTCGAAAATTTTTTTTCGAAATTTTTTTTTCAAAATTTTTTTTCAAAATTTTTTTTGAAAATTTTTTTTCGAATTTTTTTTCGAGAAATTTTTTTTCAAAATTTTTTCGAAAATTTTTTTGAAAATTTTTTTCAAAATTTTTTTTGAAAATTTTTTTTGAAAATTTTTTTCCAAAATTTTTTTCCAAAATTTTTTCGAAAATTTTTTTGAAAATTTTTTCAAAATTTTTTTTCAAAATTTTTTTCCAAAATTTTTTCAAAAATTTTTTTGAAAATTTTTTTCGAAATTCTTTTTCAAATTTTTTTTCAAATTTTTTTTTCCAAATTTTTTTTCAAAATGTTTTTCGAAAATTTTTTTTCGAAAATTTTTTTCAAAATTTTTTTTCGAAAATTTTATTTCAAAATTTTTTTCGAAAATTTTTTTTCGAAATTTTTTTTCAAAATTTTTTTTCGAAAATTTTTTTCAAAATTTTTTTCGAAAATTTTTCTTCGAAATTTATTTCGAAAATTTTTTTCAATTTTTTTTTTGAAAATTTTTTTTCGAAATTTTTTTCGAAAATTTTTTCGAAAATTTTTTTGAAAATTTTTTTTCAAAATTTTTTTCCAAAATTTTTTTCCAAAAATTTTTTTTGAGATTTTTTTCGAAAATTTTTTTAAATTTTTTTTCGAAATTTTTTTTTCAAAATTTTTTTTCAAAATTTTTTTTGAAAATTTTTTTTCAAAATTTTTTTCGAAAAATTTTTTCGAAAATTTTTTCGAAAATTTTTTTGAAAATTTTTTTCGAAATTTTTTTTCCAAATTTTTTTCCAAAATTTTTTTGAAAATTTTTTTGAAAATTTTTTTGAAAATTTTTTTGAAAATTTTTTTCGAAATTTTTTTTCAAATTTTTTTTCAAATTTTTTTTTCCAAATTTTTTTTCAAAATTTTTTTCGAAAATTTTTCTTCAAATTTTTTTTCGAAAATTTGTTTTTGAAATTTTTTTCAAAAATTTTTTTTTCAAAATTTTTTTTCAAAATTTTTTTCGAAAATTTTTTTTCGAAAATTTTTTTCAAAATTTTTTTCGAAAATTTTTCTTCGAAAATTTTTTTCAAAATATTTTCGAAAATTTTTTTTCGAAATTTTTTTCGAAAATTTTTTTAAATGTTTTTCAAAATTTTTTTTCAAAATTTTTTTAAAAATTTTTTTTCGAAATTTTTTTTCAAAATTTTTTTCGAAAAATTTTTTTCCAAAATTTTTTCGAAAATTTTTTTTCAAATTTTTTTCGAAATTTTTTTTCAAATTTTTTTTCGAAATTTTTTTTCATAATTTTTTTCGAAATTTTTTTTTCGAAATTTTTTTCGAAAATTTTTTTCGAAAATTTTTTTCGAAATTTTTTTTTTTTAATTTTTTTCCAAAACTTTTTTCGAAAATTTTTTCGAAAATTTTTTTGAAAATTTTTTTCGAAAATTTTTTTTCGAAAACTCTTTTCAAAATTTTTTTCGAAATTTTTTTTTCGAAATTTCTTTCGAATATTTTTTTCAAAATTTTTTTCCAAAATTTTTTTCCAAAATTTTTTTTCGAGATTTTTTTCGAAAATTTTTTTTCGAAATTTTTTTTTCAAAATTTTTTTTCAAAATTTTTTTTGAAAATTTTTTTTCGAATTTTTTTTCGAAAAATTTTTTTTCAAAATTTTTTCGAAAATTTTTTTGAAAATTTTTTTCAAAATTTTTTTTGAAAATTTTTTTTGAAAATTTTTTTCCAAAATTTTTTTCCAAAATTTTTTCGAAAATTTTTTTGAAAATTTTTTCGAAATTTTTTTTCAAAATTTTTTTCCAAAATTTTTTCAAAAATTTTTTTGAAAATTTTTTTCGAAATTCTTTTTCAAATTTTTTTTCAAATTTTTTTTTCCAAATTTTTTTTCAAAATTTTTTTCGAAAATTTTTTTTCGAAAATTTTTTTCAAACTTTTTTTTCGAAAATTTTTTTTCAAAATTTTTTTCGAAAATTTTTTTTCGAAATTTTTTTAAGAAATTTTTTTTCGAAAATTTTTTTCAAAATTTTTTTCGAAAATTTTTCTTCGAAATTTATTTCGAAAATTTTTTTCAATTTTTTTTTTGAAAATTTTTTTTCGAAATTTTTTTCGAAAATTTTTTCGAAAAGTTTTTTGCTAAAATTTTTTTTCAAAATTTTTTTCCAAAATTTTTTTCCAAAAATTTTTTTTGAGATTTTTTTCGAAAATTTTTTTGAATTTTTTTTTCAAAATTTTTTTTCAAAATTTTTTTTGAAAATTTTTTTTGAAAATTTTTTTCGAAAAATTTTTTCGAAAATTTTTTCGAAAATTTTTTTGAAAATTTTTTTCGAAATTTTTTTTCCAAATTTTTTTCCAAAATTTTTTTGAAAATTTTTTTGAAAATTTTTTTGAAAATTTTTTTGAAAATTTTTTTGAAAATTTTTTTGAAAATTTTTTTGAAAATTTTTTTCGAAATTTTTTTTCAAATTTTTTTTCAAATTTTTTTTTCCAAATTTTTTTTCAAATTTTTTTTCCAAATTTTTTTTCAAAATTTTTTTCGAAAATTTTTCTTCAAATTTTTTTCGAAAATTTTTCTTCAAATTTTTTTTCGAAAATTTGTTTTTGAAATTTTTTTCAAAAATTTTTTTTCAAATTTTTTTTTCAAAATTTTTTTCGAAAATTTTTTTTCGAAAATTTTTTTCAAAATTTTTTTCGAAAATTTTTCTTCGAAAATTTTTTTTCGAAATTTTTTTCGAAAATTTTTTTTCGAAATTTTTTTCGAAAATTTTTTTAAAAATGTTTTTCAAAATTTTTTTCGAAAATTTTTTTTCGAAATTTCTTTCGAAAATTTTTTTCAAAATTTTTTTTGAAAATTTTTTTTCGAAATATTTTTCGAAAATGATTTTCGAAAAATTATTTTCCAAAATTTTTTCGAAAATGTTTTTGAAAATTTTTTTCGAAATTTTTTTTCGAAATTTTTTTTCAAAATTTTTTTCCAAAATTTTTTTCCAAAATTTTTTTTCGAGATTTTTTTCGAAAATTTTTTTTCGAAATTTTTTTTTCAAAATTTTTTTTCAAAATTTTTTTTGAAAATTTTTTTTCGAATTTTTTTTCGAGAAATTTTTTTTCAAAATTTTTTCGAAAATTTTTTTGAAAATTTTTTTCAAAATTTTTTTTGAAAATTTTTTTTGAAAATTTTTTTCCAAAATTTTTTTCCAAAATTTTTTCGAAAATTTTTTTGAAAATTTTTTCGAAATTTTTTTTCAAAATTTTTTTCCAAAATTTTTTCAAAAATTTTTTTGAAAATTTTTTTCGAAATTCTTTTTCAAATTTTTTTTCAAATTTTTTTTTCCAAATTTTTTTTCAAAATGTTTTTCGAAAATTTTTTTTCGAAAATTTTTTTCAAAATTTTTTTTCGAAAATTTTATTTCAAAATTTTTTTCGAAAATTTTTTTTCGAAATTTTTTTTCAAAATTTTTTTTCGAAAATTTTTTTCAAAATTTTTTTCGAAAATTTTTCTTCGAAATTTATTTCGAAAATTTTTTTCAATTTTTTTTTTGAAAATTTTTTTTCGAAATTTTTTTCGAAAATTTTTTCGAAAATTTTTTTGAAAATTTTTTTTCAAAATTTTTTTCCAAAATTTTTTTCCAAAAATTTTTTTTGAGATTTTTTTCGAAAATTTTTTTAAATTTTTTTTCGAAATTTTTTTTTCAAAATTTTTTTTCAAAATTTTTTTTGAAAATTTTTTTTCAAAATTTTTTTCGAAAAATTTTTTCGAAAATTTTTTCGAAAATTTTTTTGAAAATTTTTTTCGAAATTTTTTTTCCAAATTTTTTTCCAAAATTTTTTTGAAAATTTTTTTGAAAATTTTTTTGAAAATTTTTTTGAAAATTTTTTTCGAAATTTTTTTTCAAATTTTTTTTCAAATTTTTTTTTCCAAATTTTTTTTCAAAATTTTTTTCGAAAATTTTTCTTCAAATTTTTTTTCGAAAATTTGTTTTTGAAATTTTTTTCAAAAATTTTTTTTCAAAATTTTTTTTCAAAATTTTTTTCGAAAATTTTTTTTCGAAAATTTTTTTCAAAATTTTTTTCGAAAATTTTTCTTCGAAAATTTTTTTCAAAATATTTTCGAAAATTTTTTTTCGAAATTTTTTTCGAAAATTTTTTTAAATGTTTTTCAAAATTTTTTTTCAAAATTTTTTTAAAAATTTTTTTTCGAAATTTTTTTTCAAAATTTTTTTCGAAAAATTTTTTTCCAAAATTTTTTCGAAAATTTTTTTTCAAATTTTTTTCGAAATTTTTTTTCAAATTTTTTTTCGAAATTTTTTTTCATAATTTTTTTCGAAATTTTTTTTTCGAAATTTTTTTCGAAAATTTTTTTCGAAAATTTTTTTCGAAATTTTTTTTTTTTAATTTTTTTCCAAAACTTTTTTCGAAAATTTTTTCGAAAATTTTTTTGAAAATTTTTTTCGAAAATTTTTTTTCGAAAACTCTTTTCAAAATTTTTTTCGAAATTTTTTTTTCGAAATTTCTTTCGAATATTTTTTTCAAAATTATTTTCGAAAATTTTTTTTCGAAATTTTTTTGAAAATTTTTTTCGAAATTTTTCTTCAAAATTTTTTTCCAAAATTTTTTTTCGAGATTTTTTTCGAAAATTTTTTTAAAAATTTTTTTCGAATTTTTTTTAAAAATTTTTTTGAAAATTTTTTTCGAAAAATTTTTTTCGAAATTGCTTTCAAAATTTTTTTTGGAAAAATTTTTTTCCAAAATTTTTTCGAAATTTTTTTCGAAAATTTTTTTGAAAATTTTTTTCGAAAAATTTTTTTGAAAATTTTTTTCGAAAATTTTTTTGAAAATTTTTTCGAAATTTTTTTTCAAAATTTTTTTCAAAATTTTTTTTCAAAATTTTTTTCAAATTATTTTTCGAAAATTTTTTTTCGAAATTTTTTTCGAAAATTTTTTTTCGAAATTTTTTTCGAAAATTTTTTTTCGAAATTTTTTTCGAAAATTTTTTCCAAAATTTTTTTTCCAAATTTTTTTTCAAAATTTTTCTCGAAAATTTTTTTTCAAAAATTTTTTTCAAAAATTTTTTTCGAATTTTTTTTCGAAATTTCTTTCGAAAATTTTTTTCGAAATTTTTTTTCAAAATTTTTTTCGAAAATTTTTTTTCGAAATTTTTTTCGAAAATTTTTTTCAAAATTTTCTACGAAATTTTTTTCGAAAATTTTTTTCAAAATTTTTTTCGAGAAATTTTTTTCCAAAATTTTTTCGAAAATGTTTTTGAAAATTTTTTTTCGAAAATTTTTTTCAAAATTTTTTTCGAAAATTTTTTTCGAAATTTTTTTCGAAAATTTTTTTGAAAATTTTTTTCGAAATTTTTTTCGAAAATTTTTTTTCGAAATTTTTTTCGAAAATTTTTTTCGAAATTTTTTTCAGAAAATTTTTTCGAAATTTTTTTCCAAATTTTTTTTCAAAATTTTTTCGAAATTTTTTTTTCCAAATTTTTTTCAAAATTTTTTTTCGAAATTTTTTTCGAAAATTTTTTTCAATATTTTTTTCGAAAATTTTTTTTTGAAATTTTTTTCGAAAATTTTTTTCGAAAATTTTTTTTCGAAAATTTTTTTCAAAATTTTTTTCGAAAATTTTTTTTTGAAATTTTTTTCGAAAGTTTTTTTTCGAAATTTTTTTCGAAAATTTTTTTCAAAATTTTTTTCGAATTTTTTTTCGAAAATTTTTTTCGAAATTTTTTTTCGAAATTTTTTTTCCAAATTTTTTTTCAAAATTTTTTTCGAAAATTTTTTTTCGAATTTTTTTATCTATTTTCGAAAAAATTTTTTCGAAATTTTTTTTCGAAATTTTTTTCGAAAATTTTTTTTCCAAAATGTTTTCGAAATTTTTTTTGAAAATTTCTTTCGAAATTTTTTTTCAAAATTTTTTTTGAAAATTTTTCTTCGAATTTTTTTTCGAAAAATTTTTTTTCAAAATTTTTTCGAAAAATTTTTTCCAAAATTTTTTCGAAAATTTTTTTGAAAATTTTTTTTTCGAAATTTTTTTTCGAAATTTTTTTTCAAAATTTTTTTCGAAAATATTTTTCGAAATTTTTTTTGGAAAATTTTTTTCAAATTTTTTTTTGAAAATTTTTTTTTGAAAATTTTTTTTCGAAATTTTTTTCGAAAAATTTCTTTCCGAAATTTTTTCGAAAATGTTTTTGAAAATTTTTTTCAAAATTTTTTTTCAGAATTTTTTTCGAAAATTCTTTTCGAAACTTTTTTTTCAAAATTTTTTCGATAAATTTTTTGTAAATTTTTTTCGAAATTTTTTTTCAAAATTTTTTTTCAAAATATTTTTTCGAAAATTTTTTTCCAAATTTTTTTCGAAAATTTTTTTGAAAATTTTTTCGAAAAATTTTTTTCCAAAATTTTTTTCGAAAATTTTTTTGAAAATTTTTTGCGAAACTTTTTTTCAAAATTTTTTTCGAAAATTTTTTTTCGAAATTTTTTTCGAAAATTTTTTTTCGAAATTTTTTCCAAAAATTTTTTCAAAATTTTTTTTCCAAATTTCTTTTCAAAATTTTTATCGAAAATTTTTTTTCGAAAATTTTTTTCAAAATTTTTTTCGAAAATTTTTTTTCAAAATTTTTTTCGAAAATTTTTTTTCGAAATTTTTTTGAAATTTTTTTTCGAAATTTTTTTTCAAAATTTTTTTCGATATTTTTTTCAAAATATTTTTCAAAATTTTTTTCGAAATTTTTTTTCAAAATTTTTTTTCCAAATTTTTTTTCAAAATTTTTTTCGAAAATTTTTTTTCGAAAATTTTTTTGAAAATTTTTTTCGAAATTTTTTTTTAATTTTTTTTCGAAAATTTTTTTTTGAAATTTTTTTCGAAAATTTTTTTAAAAATTTTTTTTCGAAATTTTTTTTCAAAATTCTTTCCAAAAAATTTTTTTCCAAAATTTTTTCGAAAATTTTTTTTCAATTTTTTTCGAAATTTTTTTTCAATTTTTTTTTCGAAATTTTTTTTCATAATTTTTTTCGAAATGTTTTTTTCGAAATTTTTTTCGAAAATTTTTTTCGAAATTTTTTTTTTCAAATTTTTTTCGAAAATTTTTTTCGAAAATTTTTTTTCCAAATTTTTTTCGAAAATTTTTTCGAAAATTTTTTTGAAAATTTTTTTTTGAAATTTTTTTCCAAATTTTTTTCGAAAATTTTTTTTTCGAAATTTTTTTTTCGAAATTTTTTTCGAAAATATTTTTCAAAATTTTTTTCGAAATTTTTACCCAAATTTTTTCTGAAAATTTTTTTCGAAATTTTTTTTCAAAATGTTTTTCGAAATTTTTTTCGAAAGTTTTTTTCAAAATTTTTTTCGAAATTTTTTTCAAAATTTTTTTTCAAAATTTTTTTTCAAAATTTTTTTTCGAAAATGTTTTTCAAAATTTTTTTCGAAAATGTTTTTCGAAATTTTTTTTTCGAAATTTTTTTCGAAAATCTTTTTCGAAAATTTTTTTTCCAAAATGTTTTCGAAATTTTTTTTGAAAATTTATTTCAAAATTTTTTTTGAAAATTTTTTTGAAATTTTCTTTCAAAATTTTTTTCCAAATTTTTTTCGAAAATTTTTTTTCGAAAATTTTTTTCAAAATTTTTTTCGAAAATTTTTTTTCGAAATTTCTTTCGAAAATTTTTTTCAAAATTTTTTTTGAAAATTTTTTTTCGAAATTTTTTTCGAAAATGATTTTCGAAAAATTATTTTCCAAAATTTTTTCGAAAATGTTTTTGAAAATTTTTTTCGAAATTTTTTTTCGAAATTTTTTTTCAAAATTTTTTTCCAAAATTTTTTTCCAAAATTTTTTTTCGAGATTTTTTTCGAAAATTTTTTTTCGAAATTTTTTTTTCAAAATTTTTTTTTCAAAATTTCTTTCGAAAATTTTTTTCAAAATTTTTTTTGAAAATTTTTTTTCGAAATTTTTTTCGAAAATGATTTTCGAAAAATTATTTTCCAAAATTTTTTCGAAAATGTTTTTGAAAATTTTTTTCGAAATATTTTTCGAAATTTTTTTTCAAAATTTTTTTCCAAAATTTTTTTCCAAAATTTTTTTTCGAGATTTTTTTTGAAAATTTTTTTCCAAAATTTTTTTCCAAAATTTTTTCGAAAATTTTTTTGAAAATTTTTTCGAAATTTTTTTTCAAAATTTTTTTCCAAAATTTTTTCAAAAATTTTTTTGAAAATTTTTTTCGAAATTCTTTTTCAAATTTTTTTTCAAATTTTTTTTTCCAAATTTTTTTTCAAAATTTTTTTCGAAAATTTTTTTTCGAAAATTTTTTTCAAACTTTTTTTTCGAAAATTTTTTTTCAAAATTTTTTTCGAAAATTTTTTTTCGAAATTTTTTTAAGAAATTTTTTTTCGAAAATTTTTTTCAAAATTTTTTTCGAAAATTTTTCTTCGAAATTTATTTCGAAAATTTTTTTCAATTTTTTTTTTGAAAATTTTTTTTCGAAATTTTTTTCGAAACTTTTTTCGAAAATTTTTTTGAAAATTTTTTTTCAAAATTTTTTTCCAAAATTTTTTTCCAAAAATTTTTTTTGAGATTTTTTTCGAAAATTTTTTTGAATTTTTTTTTCAAATTTTTTTTTCAAAATTTTTTTTGAAAATTTTTTTTCAAAATTTTTTTCGAAAAATTTTTTCGAAAATTTTTTCGAAAATTTTTTTGAAAATTTTTTTCGAAATTTTTTTTCCAAATTTTTTTCCAAAATTTTTTTGAAAGTTTTTTTGAAAATTTTTTTGAAAATTTTTTTGAAAATTTTTTTGAAAATTTTTTTGAAAATTTTTTTGAAAATTTTTTTCGAAATTTTTTTTCAAATTTTTTTTCAAATTTTTTTTTCCAAATTTTTTTTCAAATTTTTTTTTCCAAATTTTTTTTCAAAATTTTTTTCGAAAATTTTTCTTCAAATTTTTTTCGAAAATTTTTCTTCAAATTTTTTTTCGAAAATTTGTTTTTGAAATTTTTTTCAAAAATTTTTTTTCAAATTTTTTTTTCAAAATTTTTTTCGAAAATTTTTTTTTCGAAAATTTTTTTCAAAATTTTTTTCGAAAATTTTTCTTCGAAAATTTTTTTTCGAAATTTTTTTCGAAAATTTTTTTTCGAAATTTTTTTCGAAAATTTTTTTAAAAATGTTTTTCAAAATTTTTTTCGAAAATTTTTTTTCGAAATTTCTTTCGAAAATTTTTTTCAAAATTTTTTTTGAAAATTTTTTTTCGAAATATTTTTCGAAAATGATTTTCAAAATTTTTTTCGAAATTTTTACCCAAATTTTTTCTGAAAATTTTTTTCGAAATTTTTTTTCAAAATGTTTTTCGAAATTTTTTTCGAAAGTTTTTTTCAAAATTTTTTTCGAAATTTTTTTCAAAATTTTTTTTCAAAATTTTTTTTCAAAATTTTTTTTCGAAAATGTTTTTCAAAATTTTTTTCGAAAATGTTTTTCGAAATTTTTTTTTCGAATTTTTTTTCGAAAATCTTTTTCGAAAATTTTTTTTCCAAAATGTTTTCGAAATTTTTTTTGAAAATTTATTTCAAAATTTTTTTTGAAAATTTTTTTGAAATTTTCTTTCAAAATTTTTTTCCAAATTTTTTTCGAAAATTTTTTTTCGAAAATTTTTTTCAAAATTTTTTTCGAAAATTTTTTTTCGAAATTTCTTTCGAAAATTTTTTTCAAAATTTTTTTTGAAAATTTTTTTTCGAAATTTTTTTCGAAAATGATTTTCGAAAAATTATTTTCCAAAATTTTTTCGAAAATGTTTTTGAAAATTTTTTTCGAAATTTTTTTTCGAAATTTTTTTTCAAAATTTTTTTCCAAAATTTTTTTCCAAAATTTTTTTTCGAGATTTTTTTCGAAAATTTTTTTTCGAAATTTTTTTTTCAAAATTTTTTTTCAAAATTTTTTTTGAAAATTTTTTTTCGAATTTTTTTTCGAAAAATTTTTTTTTAAAATTTTTTCGAAAATTTTTTTGAAAATTTTTTTCAAAATTTTTTTTGAAAATTTTTTTTGAAAATTTTTTTCCAAAATTTTTTTCCAAAATTTTTTCGAAAATTTTTTTGAAAATTTTTTCGAAATTTTTTTTCAAAATTTTTTTCCAAAATTTTTTCAAAAATTTTTTTGAAAATTTTTTTCGAAATTCTTTTTCAAATTTTTTTTCAAATTTTTTTTTCCAAATTTTTTTTCAAAATTTTTTTCGAAAATTTTTTTTCGAAAATTTTTTTCAAACTTTTTTTTCGAAAATTTTTTTTCAAAATTTTTTTCGAAAATTTTTTTTCGAAATTTTTTTAAGAAATTTTTTTTCGAAAATTTTTTTCAAAATTTTTTTCGAAAATTTTTCTTCGAAATTTATTTCGAAAATTTTATTCAATTTTTTTTTTGAAAATTTTTTTTCGAAATTTTTTTCGAAAATTTTTTCGAAAATTTTTTTGAAAATTTTTTTTCAAAATTTTTTTCCAAAATTTTTTTCCGAAAATTTTTTTTGAGATTTTTTTCGAAAATTTTTTTGAATTTTTTTTTCAAATTTTTTTTTCAAAATTTTTTTTGAAAATTTTTTTTCAAAATTTTTTTCGAAAAATTTTTTCGAAAATTTTTTCGAAAATTTTTTTGAAAATTTTTTTCGAAATTTTTTTTCCAAATTTTTTTCCAAAATTTTTTTGAAAATTTTTTTGAAAATTTTTTTGAAAATTTTTTTGAAAATTTTTTTGAAAATTTTTTTGAAAATTTTTTTGAAAATTTTTTTGAAAATTTTTTTGAAAATTTTTTTCGAAATTTTTTTTCAAATTTTTTTTCAAATTTTTTTTTCCAAATTTTTTTTCAAATTTTTTTTTCCAAATTTTTTTTCAAAATTTTTTTCGAAAATTTTTCTTCAAATTTTTTTCGAAAATTTTTCTTCAAATTTTTTTTCGAAAATTTGTTTTTGAAATTTTTTTCAAAAATTTTTTTTCAAATTTTTTTTTCAAAATTTTTTTCGAAAATTTTTTTTCGAAAATTTTTTTCAAAATTTTTTTCGAAAATTTTTCTTCGAAAATTTTTTTTCGAAATTTTTTTCGAAAATTTTTTTTCGAAATTTTTTTCGAAAATTTTTTTAAAAATGTTTTTCAAAATTTTTTTCGAAAATTTTTTTTCGAAATTTCTTTCGAAAATTTTTTTCAAAATTTTTTTTGAAAATTTTTTTTCGAAATATTTTTCGAAAATGATTTTCGAAAAATTATTTTCCAAAATTTTTTCGAAAATGTTTTTGAAAATGTTTTTCGAAATTTTTTTTCGAAATTTTTTTTCAAAATTTTTTTCCAAAATTTTTTTCCAAAATTTTTTTTCGAGATTTTTTTGAAAATTTTTTTGAAAATTTTTTTCGAAATTTTTTTTCAAATTTTTTTTCAAATTTTTTTTTCCAAATTTTTTTTCAAATTTTTTTTTCCAAATTTTTTTTCAAAATTTTTTTCGAAAATTTTTCTTCAAATTTTTTTCGAAAATTTTTCTTCAAATTTTTTTTCGAAAATTTGTTTTTGAAATTTTTTTCAAAAATTTTTTTTCAAATTTTTTTTTCAAAATTTTTTTCGAAAATTTTTTTTCGAAAATTTTTTTCAAAATTTTTTTCGAAAATTTTTCTTCGAAAATTTTTTTTCGAAATTTTTTTCGAAAATTTTTTTTCGAAATTTTTTTCGAAAATTTTTTTAAAAATGTTTTTCAAAATTTTTTTCGAAAATTTTTTTTCGAAATTTCTTTCGAAAATTTTTTTCAAAATTTTTTTTGAAAATTTTTTTTCGAAATATTTTTCGAAAATGATTTTCGAAAAATTATTTTCCAAAATTTTTTCGAAAATGTTTTTGAAAATTTTTTTCGAAATTTTTTTTCGAAATTTTTTTTCAAAATTTTTTTCCAAAATTTTTTTCCAAAATTTTTTTTCGAGATTTTTTTCGAAATTTTTTTTCGAAATTTTTTTTTCAAAATTTTTTTTCAAAATTTTTTTTGAAAATTTTTTTTCGAATTTTTTTTCGAGAAATTTTTTTTCAAAATTTTTTCGAAAATTTTTTTGAAAATTTTTTTCAAAATTTTTTTTGAAAATTTTTTTTGAAAATTTTTTTCCAAAATTTTTTTCCAAAATTTTTTCGAAAATTTTTTTGAAAATTTTTTCGAAATTTTTTTTCAAAATTTTTTTCCAAAATTTTTTCAAAAATTTTTTTGAAAATTTTTTTCGAAATTCTTTTTCAAATTTTTTTTCAAATTTTTTTTTCCAAATTTTTTTTCAAAATGTTTTTCGAAAATTTTTTTTCGAAAATTTTTTTCAAAATTTTTTTTCGAAAATTTTATTTCAAAATTTTTTTCGAAAATTTTTTTTCGAAATTTTTTTTCAAAATTTTTTTTCGAAAATTTTTTTCAAAATTTTTTTCGAAAATTTTTCTTCGAAATTTATTTCGAAAATTTTTTTCAATTTTTTTTTTGAAAATTTTTTTTCGAAATTTTTTTCGAAAATTTTTTCGAAAATTTTTTTGAAAATTTTTTTTCAAAATTTTTTCCAAAATTTTTTTCCAAAAATTTTTTTTGAGATTTTTTTCGAAAATATTTTTAAATTTTTTTTCGAAATTTTTTTTTCAAAATTTTTTTTCAAAATTTTTTTTGAAAATTTTTTTTCAAAATTTTTTTCGAAAAATTTTTTCGAAAATTTTTTCGAAAATTTTTTTGAAAATTTTTTTCGAAATTTTTTTTCCAAATTTTTTTCCAAAATTTTTTTGAAAATTTTTTTGAAAATTTTTTTGAAAATTTTTTTGAAAATTTTTTTGAAAATTTTTTTGAAAATTTTTTTGAAAATTTTTTTCGAAATTTTTTTTCAAATTTTTTTTCAAATTTTTTTTTCCAAATTTTTTTTCAAAATTTTTTTCGAAAATTTTTCTTCAAATTTTTTTTCGAAAATTTGTTTTTGAAATTTTTTTCAAAAATTTTTTTTCAAAATTTTTTTTCAAAATTTTCTTCGAAAATTTTTTTTCGAAAATTTTTTTCAAAATTTTTTTCGAAAATTTTTCTTCGAAAATTTTTTTCAAAATATTTTCGAAAATTTTTTTTCGAAATTTTTTTCGAAAATTTTTTTAAATGTTTTTCAAAATTTTTTTTCAAATTTTTTTTAAAAATTTTTTTTCGAAATTTTTTTTCAAAATTTTTTTCGAAAAATTTTTTTCCAAAATTTTTTCGAAAATTTTTTTTCAAATTTTTTTCGAAATTTTTTTTCAAATTTTTTTTCGAAATTTTTTTTCATAATTTTTTTCGAAATTTTTTTTTCGAAATTTTTTTCGAAAATTTTTTTCGAAAATTTTTTTCGAAATTTTTTTTTTTTAATTTTTTTCCAAAACTTTTTTCGAAAATTTTTTTTCCAAAATTTTTTCGAAAATTTTTTTGAAAATTTTTTTCGAAAATGTTTTTTCGAAAACTCTTTTCAAAATTTTTTTCGAAATTTTTTTTTCGAAATTTCTTTCGAATATTTTTTTCAAAATTATTTTCGAAAATTTTTTTTCGAAATTTTTTTGAAAATTTTTTTCGAAATTTTTCTTCAAAATTTTTTTCCAAAATTTTTTTTCGAGATTTTTTTCGAAAATTTTTTTAAAAATTTTTTTCGAATTTTTTTTAAAAATTTTTTTGAAAATTTTTTTCGAAAAATTTTTTTCGAAATTGCTTTCAAAATTTTTTTGGAAAAATTTTTTTCCAAAATTTTTTCGAAATTTTTTTCGAAAATTTTTTTGAAAATTTTTTTCGAAAAATTTTTTTGAAAATTTTTTTCCAAAATTTTTTTGAAAATTTTTTCGAAATTTTTTTTCAAAATTTTTTTCGAAAATTTTTTTTCATAATTTTTTTCGAAAATTTTTTTTCGAAATTTTTTTCAAAATTTTTTTTCCAAATTTTTTATCAAAATTTTTTCCGAAAATTTTTTTAAAATTTTTTTTCGAAAATTTTTTTCGAAATTTTTTTTCGAAATTTTTTTTCCAAATTTTTTTTCAAAATTTTTTTCGAAAATTTTTTTTCGAATTTTTTTATCTATTTTCGGAAAATTTTTTTCGAAATTTTTTTTCGAAAATTTTTTTTCGAAAATTTTTTTAAAAATTTTTTCTGAAAATGTTTTTAAAAATTTTTTTCGAATTTTTTTTTCAATTTTTTTTTTGAAAATTTTTTTCCAAAATTTTTTCGAAAATTTTTTTCAAAATTTTTTTCGAATTTTTTTTCGAAAATTTTTTTCAAAATTTTTTTCGAAAATTTTTTTTCGAAATTTCTTTCGAAAATTTTTTTCAAAATTTTTTTTGAAAATTTTCTTTCCAAATTTTTTTCAAAAATTTTTTTCGAAAAATTATTTTCCAAAATTTTTTCGAAAATTTTTTTGAAAATTTTTTTCGAAATTTTTTTTCGAAATTTTTTTTCAAAATTTTTTTCCAAAATTTTTTTCCAAAATTTTTTTTCGAGATTTTTTTCGAAAATTTTTTTTCGAAATTTTTTTTTCAAAATTTTTTTTTAAAAATTTTTTTTGAAAATTTTTTTTCGAATTTTTTTTCGAAAAATGTTTTTCAAAATTTTTTTCGAAAATTTTTTTTCGAAATTTTTTTCGAAAATTTTTTTGAAAATTTTTTTCAAAAAGTTTTTTTCGAAAATTTTTTTGAAAATTTTTTTCGAAGTTTTTTTTCAAAATTTTTTTCAAAATTTTTTTTCAAAATTTTTTTCAAAATTTTTTTCGAAAATTTTTTTTCGAAATTTTTTTCGAAAATTTTTTTTCGAAATTCTTTTCGAAAATTTTTTTTCGAAATTTTTTTCGAAAATTTTTTTCAAAATTTTTTTTCCAAATTTTTTTTCAAAATTTTTTTCGGAAATTTTTTTTCAAAAATTTTTTTCAAAATTTTTTTTCGAATTTTTTTTCGAAATTTCTTTCGAAAATTTTTTTCGAAATTTTTTTTCAAAATTTTTTTCGAAAATTTTTTTTCGAAATTTTTTTCGAAAATTTTTTTCAAAATTTTTTACGAAATTTTTTTCGAAAATTTTTTTCAAAATTTTTTTCGAGAAATTTTTTTCCAAAATTTTTTCGAAAATTTTTTTGAAAATTTTTTTTCGAAAATTTTTTTCAAAATTTTTTTCCAAATTTTTTTTCAAAATTTTTTTCGAAATTTTTTTTTCCAAATTTTTTTCAAAAAATTTTTTCGAAATTTTTTTCGAAAATTTTTTTCAATATTTTTTTCGAAAATTTTTTTTCGAAATTTTTTTCGAAAATTTTTTTCGAAAATTTTTTTTCGAAAATTTTTTTCAAAATTTTTTTCGAAAATTTTTTTTTGAAATTTTTTTCGAAATTTTTTTTCAAAATTTATTTCGAAAATTTTTTTTCTAAATTTTTTTCGAAAATTTTTTTTCGAAATTTTTGTCGAAAATTTTTTTCAAATTTTTTTGAATTTTTTTTCGAAAATTTTTTTCGAAATTTTTTTTCGAAATTTTTTTCAAAAATTTTTTTGAAATATTTTTTTCGAAAAATTTTTTTGAAAATTTTTTTCGAAAATTTTTTTGAAAATTTTTTTCGAAATTTTTTTTCAAAATTTTTTTCGAAAATTTTTTTTCGAAATTTTTTTCGAAAATTTTTTTTCGAAATTTTTTTCGAAAATTTTTTTCAAAATTTTTTTTCCAAATTTTTTTTCAAAATTTTTTTCGAAAATTTTTTTTCAAAATTTTTTTCGAAAATTTTTTTTCGAAAATTTTTTCGAAAATTTTTTTCAAAATTTTTTTCGAAATTTTGTTCGAAAATTTTTTTAAAAATTTTTTTCGAAAAATTTTTTTCCAAAATTTTTTCGAAAATTTTTTTGAAAATTTTTTTCGAAAATTTTTTTTCGAAAATTTTTTTTCGAAAATTTTTTTCAAAATTTTTTTCGAAAATTTTTTTTCGAAATTTTTTTCGAAAATTTTTTTGAACATTTTTTTCAAAAAATTTTTTTCGAAAATTTTTTTGAAAATTTTTTTCGAAATTTTTTTTCAAAATTTTTTTCAAAATTTTTTTTCAAAATTTTTTTCATATTTTTTTTCGAAAATTTTTTTGAACATTTTTTTCAAAAAATTTTTTTCGAAAATTTTTTTCGAAAATTTTTTTTCGAAATTTTTTTCGAAAATTTTTTTCAAAATTTTTTACGAAATTTTTTTCGAAAATTTTTTTCAAAATTTTTTTCGAGAAATTTTTTTCCAAAATTTTTTCGAAAATTTTTTTGAAAATTTTTTTTCGAAAATTTTTTTCATAATTTTTTTCGAAAATTTTTTTTCGAAATTTTTTTCGAAAATTTTTTTCGAATATTTTTTTGAAAATTTTTTTTCAAAAATTTTTTCAAAATTTTTTTTCGAAATTTTTTTCGAAACTTTTTTTTCGAAAATTTTTTTTCGATATTTTTTTCGAAAATTTTTTTGAAAATTTTTTTCGAAAAATTTTTTGTAAATTTTTTTCGAAATTTTTTTTCCAAATTTTTTTTCAAAATTTTTTTCGAAAATTTTTTTTCAAAAATTTTTTTCAAAAATTTTTTTCGAATTTTTTTTCGAAATTTTTTTCGAAAATTTTTTTCGAAATTTTTTTTCAAAATTTTTTTCGAAAATTTTTTTTCGAAATTTTTTTCGAAAATTTTTTTCAAAATTTTTTACGAAATTTTTTTCGAAAATTTTTTTCAAAATTTTTTTCGAGAAATTGTTTTCCAAAATTTTTTCGAAAATTTTTTTGAAAATTTTTTTTCGAAAATTTTTTTCATAATTTTTTTCGAAAATTTTTTTTCGAAATTTTTTTCGAAAATTTTTTTGAAAATTTTTTTCGAAAAATTTTTTCGAAAATTTTTTTCGAATACTTTTTTGAAAATTTTTTTTCAAAAATTTTTTCAAAATTTTTTTTCGAAATTTTTTTCGAAAATTTTTTTTCGAAAATTTTTTTTCGATATTTTTTTCGAAAATTTTTTTGAAAATTTTTTTCGAAAAATTTTTTGTAAATTTTTTTCGAAATTTTTTTTCAAAATTTTTTTTCAAAATATTTTTTCGAAAATTTTTTTCCAAATTTTTTTTGAAAATTTTTTTGAAAATTTTTTTCAAAAAATGTTTTTCCAAAATTTTTTCGAAAATTTTTTTGAAAATTTTTTTCAAAACTTTTTTTCAAAATTTTTTTCGAAAATTTTTTTTCGAAATTTTTTTCGAAAATTTTTCGAAATTTTTTCCAAAAATTTTTTTCAAAATTTTTTTTCCAAATTTCTTTTCAAAATATTTATCGAAAATTTTTTTTCGAAAATTTTTTTCAAAATTTTTTTTCGAAAATTTTTTTTCAAAATTTTTTTCGAAAATTTTTTTTCGAAATTTTTTTTCGAAATTTTTTTTCAAAATTTTTTTCGATATTTTTTTCGAAAATATTTTTCAAAATTTTTTTCGAAAATTTTTTTTTGAAATTTTTTTCGAAAATTTTTTTAAAAATTTTTTTAAAAATTTTTTTTCGAAATTTTTTTTTCGAAATTTTTTTTCATAATTTTTTTCGAAATGTTTTTTTCGAAATTTTATTCGAAAATTTTTTTCGAAATTTTTTTTTCCAAATTTTTTTCGAAAATTTTTTTCGAAAATTTTTTCGAAAATTTTTTTGAAAATTTTTTTTTGAAATTTTTTTTCAAAATTTTTTCGAAAATTATTTTCAAAATTTTTTTCAAAATTTTTTTTCAAAATTTTTTCGAAATATTTTTTTTTTAATTTTTTTCGAAATTTTTTTCGAAAATTATTTTCAAAATTTTTTTCGAAAAATTTTTTTCCAAAATTTTTTCGAAAATTTTTTTGAAAATTTTTTTCGAAAATTTTTTTTCGAAAATTTTTTTTCGAAATTTTTTTCAAAATTTTTTTTGAAATATTTTTTTCGAAAAATTTTTTTGAAAATTTTTTTCGAAAATTTTTTTGAAAATTTTTTTCGAAATTTTTTTTCAAAATTTTTTTCGAAAATTTTTTTTCGAAATTTTTTTCGAAAATTTTTTTTCGAAATTTTTTTCGAAAATTTTTTTCAAAATTTTTTTTCCAAATTTTTTTCAAAAATTTTTTTCGAAAATTTTTTTTCAAAATTTTTTTCGAAAATTTTTTTTCGAAAATTTTTTCGAAAATTTTTTTCAAAATTTTTTTCGAAATTTTGTTCGAAAATTTTTTTAAAAATTTTGTTCGAAAATTTTTTTAAAAATTTTTTTCGAAAAATTTTTTTCCAAAATTTTTTCGAAAATTTTTTTGAAAATTTTTTTCGAAAATTTTTTTTCGAAAATTTTTTTCAAAATTTTTTTCGAAAATTTTTTTTCGAAATTTTTTTCGAAAATTTTTTTGAACATTTTTTTCAAAAAATTTTTTTCGAAAATTTTTTTGAAAATTTTTTTCGAAATTTTTTTTCAAAATTTTTTTCAAAATTTTTTTTCAAAATTTTTTTCATATTTTTTTTCGAAAATTTTTTTTCGAAATTTTTTTCGAAAATTTTTTTTCGAAATTTTTTTCGAAAATTTTTTTTCGAAATTTTTTTCGAAAATTTTTTTTCGAAATTTTTTTCGAAAATTTTTTTCAAAATTTTTTTTCCAAATTTTTTTTCAAAATTTTTTTCGAAAATTTTTTTTCGAAATTTTATTCGAAATTTTTTTTCGAAATTTTTTTTTCCAAATTTTTTTCGAAAATTTTTTTCGAAAATTTTTTCGAAAATTTTTTTGAAAATTTTTTTTTGAAATTTTTTTTCAAAATTTTTTTCGAAAATTTTTTTTTCGAAATTTTTTTCGAAAATATTTTTCAAAATTTTATTCGAAATTTTTTACCCAAATTTTTTCTGAAAATGTTTTTCGAAATTTTTTTTCACAATTTTTTTTGAAATTTTTTTCGAAAATTTTTTTCAAAATTTTTTTCGAAATTTTTTTCAAAATTTTTTTTCAAAATTTTTTTTCAAATTTTTTTTCGAAAATGTTTTTCAAAATTTTTTTCGAAAATCTTTTTCGAAATTTTTTTTTCGAAATTTTTTTCGAAACTTTTTTTCGAAAATTTTTTTTCCAAAATGTTTTCGAAATTTTTTTTGAAAATTTATTTCAAAATTTTTTTTCAAAATTTTTTTCGAAAATTTTTTTGAAATTTTTTTTCGAAATTTTTTTTCAAAATATTTTTCGAAAATTTTTTTTCGAAAATTTTTTTCAAAATTTTTTCGAAAATTTTTTTTCGAAATTTCTTTTGAAAATTTTTTTCAAAATTTTTTTTGAAAATTTTTTTTCGAAATTTTTTTCGAAAATCTTTTTCGAAAAATTATTTTCCAAAATTTTTTCGAAAATTTTTTTGAAAATTTTTTTCGAAATTTTTTTTCGAAATTTTTTTTTTAAATTTTTTTCCAAAATTTTTTTCCAAAATTTTTTTTCGAGATTTTTTTCGAAAAGTTTTTTAAATTTTTTTTCGAAATTTTTTTTTCAAAATTTTTTTTCAAAATTTTTTTTGAAAATTTTTTTTCGATTTTTTTTTCGAAAAATTTTTTTTCAAAATTTTTTCGAAAATTTTTTTCCAAAATTTTTTCGAAAATTTTTTTCAAATTTTTTTTCGAAAATTTTTTTTCGAAATTTTTTTCGAAAATTTTTTTCGAAATTTTTTTTCAAAATTTTTTTCGAAAATTTTTTTTCGAAATTTTTTTCGAAAATTTTTTTCAAAATTTTTTACGAAATTTTTTTCGAAAATTTTTTTCAAAATTTTTTTCGAGAAATTGTTTTCCACAATTTTTTCGAAAATTTTTTTGAAAATTTTTTTTCGAAAATTTTTTTCATAATTTTTTTCGAAAATTTTTTTTCGAAATTTTTTTCGAAAATTTTTTTGAAAATTTTTTTCGAAAAATTTTTTCGAAAATTTTTTTCGAATACTTTTTTGAAAATTTTTTTTCAAAAATTTTTTCAAAATTTTTTTTCGAAATTTTTTTCGAAAATTTTTTTTCGAAAATTTTTTTTCGATATTTTTTTCGAAAATTTTTTTGAAAATTTTTTTCGAAAAATTTTTTGTAAATTTTTTTCGAAATTTTTTTTAAAAATTTTTTTTCAAAATATTTTTTCGAAAATTTTTTTCCAAATTTTTTTTGAAAATTTTTTTGAAAATTTTTTTCAAAAAATGTTTTTCCAAAATTTTTTCGAAAATTTTTTTGAAAATTTTTTTCAAAACTTTTTTTCAAAATTTTTTTCGAAAATTTTTTTTCGAAATTTTTTTCGAAAATTTTTCGAAATTTTTTCCAAAAATTTTTTTCAAAATTTTTTTTCCAAATTTCTTTTCAAAATATTTATCGAAAATTTTTTTTCGAAAATTTTTTTCAAAATTTTTTTTCGAAAATTTTTTTTCAAAATTTTTTTCGAAAATTTTTTTTCGATATTTTTTTTCGAAATTTTTTTTCAAAATTTTTTTCGATATTTTTTTCGAAAATATTTTTCAAAATTTTTTTCGAAAATTTTTTTTTGAAATTTTTTTCGAAAATTTTTTTAAAAATTTTTTTAAAAATTTTTTTTCGAAATTTTTTTTTCGAAATTTTTTTTCATAATTTTTTTCGAAATGTTTTTTTCGAAATTTTATTCGAAAATTTTTTTCGAAATTTTTTTTTCCAAATTTTTTTCGAAAATTTTTTTCGAAAATTTTTTCGAAAATTTTTTTGAAAATTTTTTTTTGAAATTTTTTTTCAAAATTTTTTCGAAAATTATTTTCAAAATTTTTTTCGAAATTTTTTTTCAAAATTTTTTCGAAATATTTTTTTTTTAATTTTTTTCGAAATTTTTTTCGAAAATTATTTTCAAAATTTTTTTCGAAAAATTTTTTTCCAAAATTTTTTCGAAAATTTTTTTGAAAATTTTTTTCGAAAATTTTTTTTCGAAAATTTTTTTTCGAAATTTTTTTCAAAAATTTTTTTGAAATATTTTTTTCGAAAAATTTTTTTGAAAATTTTTTTCGAAAATTTTTTTGAAAATTTTTTTCGAAATTTTTTTTCAAAATTTTTTTCGAAAATTTTTTTTCGAAATTTTTTTCGAAAATTTTTTTTCGAAATTTTTTTCGAAAATTTTTTTCAAAATTTTTTTTCCAAATTTTTTTCGAAAATTTTTTTTCAAAATTTTTTTCGAAAATTTTTTTTCGAAAATTTTTTCGAAAATTTTTTTCAAAATTTTTTTCGAAATTTTTTTCCAAAATTTTTTCGAAAATTTTTTTGAAAATTTTTTTCGAAAATTTTTTTTCGAAAATTTTTTTCAAAATTTTTTTCGAAAATTTTTTTTCGAAATTTTTTTCGAAAATTTTTTTGAACATTTTTTTCAAAAAATTTTTTTCGAAAATTTTTTTGAAAATTTTTTTCGAAATTTTTTTTCAAAATTTTTTTCAAAATTTTTTTTCAAAATTTTTTTCATATTTTTTTTCGAAAATTTTTTTTCGAAATTTTTTTCGAAAATTTTTTTTCGAAATTTTTTTCGAAAATTTTTTTTCGAAATTTTTTTCGAAAATTTTTTTTCGAAATTTTTTTCGAAAATTTTTTTCAAAATTTTTTTTCCAAATTTTTTTTCAAAATTTTTTTCGAAAATTTTTTTTCAAAATTTTTTTTCAAAAATTTTTTTCGAATTTTTTTTCGAAATTTTTTTCGAAAATTTTTTTCGAAATTTTTTTTCAAAATTTTTTTTGAAAATTTTTTTTCGAAATTTTTTTCGAAAATTTTTTTCAAAATTTTTTACGAAATTTTTTTCGAAAATTTTTTTCAAAATTTTTTTCGAGAAATTTTTTTCCAAAATTTTTTCGAAAATTTTTTTGAAAATTTTTTTTCGAAAATTTTTTTCATAATTTTTTTCGAAAATTTTTTTTCAAAATTTTTTTCGAAAATTTTTTTGAAAATTTTTTTCGAAAAATTTTTTCGAAAATTTTTTTCGAATACTTTTTTGAAAATTTTTTTTCAAAAATTTTTTCAAAATTTTTTTTCGAAATTTTTTTCGAAAATTTTTTTTCGAAAATTTTTTTTCGATATTTTTTTCGAAAATTTTTTTGAAAATTTTTTTCGAAAAATTTTTTGTAAATTTTTTTCGAAATTTTTTTTCCAAATTTTTTTTCAAAATTTTTTTCGAAAATTTTTTTTCAAAAATTTTTTTCAAAAATTTTTTTCGAATTTTTTTTCGAAATTTTTTTCGAAAATTTTTTTCGAAATTTTTTTTCAAAATTTTTTTCGAAAATTTTTTTTCGAAATTTTTTTCGAAAATTTTTTTCAAAATTTTTTACGAAATTTTTTTCGAAAATTTTTTTCAAAATTTTTTTCGAGATATTTTTTTCCAAAATTTTTTCGAAAATTTTTTTGAAAATTTTTTTTCGAAAATTTTTTTCATAATTTTTTTCGAAAATTTTTTTTCGAAATTTTTTTCGAAAATTTTTTTGAAAATTTTTTTCGAAAAATTTTTTCGAAAATTTTTTTCGAATACTTTTTTGAAAATTTTTTTTCAAAAATTTTTTCAAAATTTTTTTTCGAAATTTTTTTCGAAAATTTTTTTTCGAAAATTTTTTTTCGATATTTTTTTCGAAAATTTTTTTGAAAATTTTTTTCGAAAAATTTTTTGTAAATTTTTTTCGAAATTTTTTTTCAAAATTTTTTTTCAAAATATTTTTTCGAAAATTTTTTTCCAAATTTTTTTTGAAAATTTTTTTCCAAATTTTTTTTGAAAATTTTTTTGAAAATTTTTTTCAAAAAATGTTTTTCCAAAATTTTTTCGAAAATTTTTTTGAAAATTTTTTTCAAAACTTTTTTTCAAAATTTTTTTCGAAAATTTTTTTTCGAAATTTTTTTCGAAAATTTTTCGAAATTTTTTCCAAAAATTTTTTTCAAAATTTTTTTTCCAAATTTCTTTTCGAAAATTTTTTTCAAAATTTTTTTTCGAAAATTTTTTTTCAAAATTTTTTTCGAAAATTTTTTTTCGAAATTTTTTTTCGAAATTTTTTATCAAAATTTTTTTTCAAAATTTTTTTCGATATTTTTTTCGAAAATATTTTTCAAAATTTTTTTCGAAAATTTTTTTTTGAAATTTTTTTCGAAAATTTTTTTAAAAATTTTTTTTCGAAATTTTTTTTCGAAATTTTTTTTTCCAAATTTTTTTCGAAAATTTTTTTCGAAAATTTTTTCGAAAATTTTTTTGAAAATTTTTTTTTGAAATTTTTTTTCAAAATTTTTTTCGAAAATTTTTTTTTCGAAATTTTTTTCGAAAATATTTTTCAAAATTTTATTCGAAATTTTTTACCCAAATTTTTTCTGAAAATGTTTTTCGAAATTTTTTTTCACAATTTTTTTTGAAATTTTTTTCGAAAATTTTTTTCAAAATTTTTTTCGAAATTTTTTTCAAAATTTTTTTTCAAAATTTTTTTTCAAATTTTTTTTCGAAAATGTTTTTCAAAATTTTTTTCGAAAATCTTTTTCGAAATTTTTTTTTCGAAATTTTTTTCGAAACTTTTTTTCGAAAATTTTTTTTCCAAAATGTTTTCGAAATTTTTTTTGAAAATTTATTTCAAAATTTTTTTTCAAAATTTTTTTCGAAAATTTTTTTGAAATTTTTTTTCGAAATTTTTTTTCAAAATATTTTTCGAAAATTTTTTTTCGAAAATTTTTTTCAAAATTTTTTCGAAAATTTTTTTTCGAAATTTCTTTCGAAAATTTTTTTCAAAATTTTTTTTGAAAATTTTTTTTCGAAATTTTTTTCGAAAATCTTTTTCGAAAAATTATTTTCCAAAATTTTTTCGAAAATTTTTTTGAAAATTTTTTTCGAAATTTTTTTTCGAAATTTTTTTTTAAAATTTTTTTCCAAAATTTTTTTCCAAAATTTTTTTTCGAGATTTTTTTCGAAAAGTTTTTTAAATTTTTTTTCGAAATTTTTTTTTCAAAATTTTTTTTCAAAATTTTTTTTGAAAATTTTTTTTCGATTTTTTTTTCGAAAAATTTTTTTTCAAAATTTTTTCGAAAATTTTTTTCCAAAATTTTTTCGAAAATTTTTTTCAAATTATTTTTCGAAAATTTTTTTTCGAAATTTTTTTTTTATTTCTTTCGAAATTTTTTTTCAAAATTTTTTTCCAAAATGTTTTTTCGAGATTTTTTTCGAAATTTTTTTAAAATATTTTTTTCGAAATTTTTTTTCAAATTTTTTTTTGAAAATTTTTTTTCGAAATTTTTTTCGAAATTTTTTTCAAATTTTTTTTTGAAAATTTTTTTTTGAAAATTTTTTTTCGAAATTTTTTTCGAAAAATTTTTTTCGAAAAATTTTTTTCCGAAATTTTTTCGAAAATTTTTTTGAAAATTTTTTTCAAAATTTTTTTCAAAATTTTTTTCGAAAATTCTTTTCGAAACTTTTTTTTCAAAATTTTTTCGAAAAATTTTTTGTAAATTTTTTTCGAAATTTTTTTTCAAAATTTTTTTTCAAAATATTTTATCGAAAATTTTTTTCCAAATTTTTTTCGAAAATTTTTTTGAAAATTTTTTTCGAAAAATTTTTTTCCAAAATTTTTTCGAAAATTTTTTTGAAAATTTTTTGCGAAACTTTTTTTCAAAATTTTTTTCGAAAATTTTTTTTTGAAATTTTTTTCGAAAATTTTTCGAAATTTTTTCCAAAAATTTTTTTCAAAATTTTTTTTCCAAATTTCTTTTCAAAATTTTTATCGAAAATTTTTTTTCGAAAATTTTTTTCAAAATTTTTTTCGAAATGTTTTTTTCGAAATTTTATTCGAAAATTTTTTTCGAAATTTTTTTTTGAATTTTTTTTTCAATTTTTTTTTTGAAAATTTTTTTCCAAAATTTTTTCGAAAATTATTTTCAAAATTTTTTTCGAAATTTTTTTTCAAAATTTTTTCGAAATATTTTTTTTTTTAATTTTTTTCGAAATTTTTTTCGAAAATTATTTTCAAAATTTTTTTCGAAAAATTTTTTTCCAAAATTTTTTCGAAAATTTTTTTGAAAATTTTTTTCGAAAATTTTTTTTCGAAATTTTTTTCAAAAATTTTTTTGAAATATTTTTTTCGAAAAATTTTTTTGAAAATTTTTTTCGAAAATTTTTTTGAAAATTTTTTTCGAAATTTTTTTTCAAAATTTTTTTCGAAAATTTTTTTTCGAAATTTTTTTCGAAAATTTTTTTTCGAAATTTTTTTCGAAAATTTTTTTCAAAATTTTTTTTCCAAATTTTTTTTCAAAATTTTTTTCGAAAATTTTTTTTCAAAATTTTTTTCGAAAATTTTTTTTCGAAAATTTTTTCGAAAATTTTTTTCAAAATTTTTTTCGAAATTTTGTTCGAAAATTTTTTTAAAAATTTTTTTCGAAAAATTTTTTTCCAAAATTTTTTCGAAAATTTTTTTGAAAATTTTTTTCGAAAATTTTTTTTCGAAAATTTTTTTTCGAAAATTTTTTTCAAAATTTTTTTCGAAAATTTTTTTTCGAAATTTTTTTCGAAAATTTTTTTGAACATTTTTTTCAAAAAATTTTTTTCGAAAATTTTTTTGAAAATTTTTTTCGAAATTTTTTTTCAAAATTTTTTTCAAAATTTTTTTTCAAAATTTTTTTCATATTTTTTTTCGAAAATTTTTTTTCGAAATTTTTTTCGAAAATTTTTTTTCGAAATTTTTTTTGAAAATTTTATTTTCGAAATTTTTTTCGAAAATTTTTTTTCGAAATTTTTTTCGAAAATTTTTTTTCGAAATTTTTTTCGAAAATTTTTTTCAAAATTTTTTTTCCAAATTTTTTTTCAAAATTTTTTTCGAAAATTTTTTTTCAAAAATTTTTTTCAAAAATTTTTTTCGAATTTTTTTTCGAAATTTTTTTCGAAAATTTTTTTCGAAATTTTTTTTCAAAATTTTTTTCGAAAATTTTTTCTGAAAATGTTTTTCGAAATTTTTTTTCACAATTTTTTTTGAAATTTTTTTCGAAAATTTTTTTCAAAATTTTTTTCGAAATTTTTTTCAAAATTTTTTTTCAAAATTTTTTTTCAAATTTTTTTTCGAAAATGTTTTTCAAAATTTTTTTGAAAAATCTTTTTCGAAATTTTTTTTTCGAAATTTTTTTCGAAACTTTTTTTCGAAAATTTTTTTTCCAAAATGTTTTCGAAATTTTTTTTGAAAATTTATTTCAAAATTTTTTTTCAAAATTTTTTTCGAAAATTTTTTTTAAATTTTTTTTCGAAATTTTTTTTCAAAATATTTTTCGAAAATTTTTTTTCGAAAATTTTTTTCAAAATTTTTTCGAAAATTTTTTTTCGAAATTTCTTTCGAAAATTTTTTTCAAAATTTTTTTTGAAAATTTTTTTTCGAAATTTTTTTCGAAAATCTTTTTCGAAAAATTATTTTCCAAAATTTTTTCGAAAATTTTTTTGAAAATTTTTTTCGAAATTTTTTTTCGAAATTTTTTTTTTAAATTTTTTTCCAAAATTTTTTTCCAAAATTTTTTTTCGAGATTTTTTTCGAAAAGTTTTTTAAATTTTTTTTCGAAATTTTTTTTTCAAAATTTTTTTTCAAAATTTTTTTTGAAAATTTTTTTTCGATTTTTTTTTCGAAAAATTTTTTTTCAAAATTTTTTCGAAAATTTTTTTCCAAAATTTTTTCGAAAATTTTTTTCAAATTTTTTTTCGAAAATTTTTTTTCGAAATTTTTTTCGAAAATTTTTTTCGAAATTTTTTTTCAAAATTTTTTTCGAAAATTTTTTTTCGAAATTTTTTTCGAAAATTTTTTTCAAAATTTTTTACGAAATTTTTTTCGAAAATTTTTTTCAAAATTTTTTTCGAGAAATTGTTTTCCAAAATTTTTTCGAAAATTTTTTTGAAAATTTTTTTTCGAAAATTTTTTTCATAATTTTTTTCGAAAATTTTTTTTCGAAATTTTTTTCGAAAATTTTTTTGAAAATTTTTTTCGAAAAATTTTTTCGAAAATTTTTTTCGAATACTTTTTTGAAAATTTTTTTTCAAAAATTTTTTCAAAATTTTTTTTCGAAATTTTTTTCGAAAATTTTTTTTCGAAAATTTTTTTTCGATATTTTTTTCGAAAATTTTTTTGAAAATTTTTTTCGAAAAATTTTTTGTAAATTTTTTTCGAAATTTTTTTTGAAAATTTTTTTTCAAAATATTTTTTCGAAAATTTTTTTCCAAATTTTTTTTGAAAATTTTTTTGAAAATTTTTTTCAAAAAATGTTTTTCCAAAATTTTTTCGAAAATTTTTTTGAAAATTTTTTTCAAAACTTTTTTTCAAAATTTTTTTCGAAAATTTTTTTTCGAAATTTTTTTCGAAAATTTTTCGAAATTTTTTCCAAAAATTTTTTTCAAAATTTTTTTTCCAAATTTCTTTTCAAAATATTTATCGAAAATTTTTTTTCGAAAATTTTTTTCAAAATTTTTTTTCGAAAATTTTTTTTCAAAATTTTTTTCGAAAATTTTTTTTCGAAATTTTTTTTCGAAATTTTTTTTCAAAATTTTTTTCGATATTTTTTTCGAAAATATTTTTCAAAATTTTTTTCGAAAATTTTTTTTTGAAATTTTTTTCGAAAATTTTTTTAAAAATTTTTTTAAAAATTTTTTTTCGAAATTTTTTTTTCGAAATTTTTTTTCATAATTTTTTTCGAAATGTTTTTTTCGAAATTTTATTCGAAAATTTTTTTCGAAATTTTTTTTTCCAAATTTTTTTCGAAAATTTTTTTCGAAAATTTTTTCGAAAATTTTTTTGAAAATTTTTTTTTGAAATTTTTTTTCAAAATTTTTTCGAAAATTATTTTCAAAATTTTTTTCGAAATTTTTTTTCAAAATTTTTTCGAAATATTTTTTTTAAAATTTTTTTCGAAATTTTTTTCGAAAATTATTTTCAAAATTTTTTTCGAAAAATTTTTTTCCAAAATTTTTTCGAAAATTTTTTTGAAAATTTTTTTCGAAAATTTTTTTTCGAAAATTTTTTTTCAAAATTTTTTTCAAAAATTTTTTTGAAATATTTTTTTCGAAAAATTTTTTTGAAAATTTTTTTCGAAAATTTTTTTGAAAATTTTTTTCGAAATTTTTTTTCAAAATTTTTTTCGAAAATTTTTTTTCGAAATTTTTTTCGAAAATTTTTTTTCGAAATTTTTTTCGAAAATTTTTTTTCAAAATTTTTTTTCCAAATTTTTTTCAAAAATTTTTTTCGAAAATTTTTTTTCAAAATTTTTTTCGAAAATTTTTTTTCGAAAATTTTTTCGAAAATTTTTTTCAAAATTTTTTTCGAAATTTTGTTCGAAAATTTTTTTAAAAATTTTGTTCGAAAATTTTTTTAAAAATTTTTTTCCAAAATTTTTTCGAAAATTTTTTTGAAAATTTTTTTCGAAAATTTTTTTTCGAAAATTTTTTTCAAAATTTTTTTCGAAAATTTTTTTTCGAAATTTTTTTCGAAAATTTTTTTGAACATTTTTTTCAAAAAATTTTTTTCGAAAATTTTTTTGAAAATTTTTTTCGAAATTTTTTTTCAAAATTTTTTTCAAAATTTTTTTTCAAAATTTTTTTCATATTTTTTTTCGAAAATTTTTTTTCGAAATTTTTTTCGAAAATTTTTTTTCGAAATTTTTTTCGAAAATTTTTTTTCGAAATTTTTTTCGAAAATTTTTTTTCGAAATTTTTTTCGAAAATTTTTTTCAAAATTTTTTTTCCAAATTTTTTTTCAAAATTTTTTTCGAAAATTTTTTTTCAAAAATTTTTTTCAAAAATTTTTTTCGAATTTTTTTTCGAAATTTTTTTCGAAAATTTTTTTCGAAATTTTTTTTCAAAATTTTTTTCGAAAATTTTTTTTCGAAATTTTTTTCGAAAATTTTTTTCAAAATTTTTTACGAAATTTTTTTCGAAAATTTTTTTCAAAATTTTTTTCGAGAAATTTTTTTCCAAAATTTTTTCGAAAATTTTTTTGAAAATTTTTTTTCGAAAATTTTTTTCATAATTTTTTTCGAAAATTTTTTTTCAAAATTTTTTTCGAAAATTTTTTTGAAAATTTTTTTCGAAAAATTTTTTCAAAAATTTTTTTCGAATACTTTTTTGAAATTTTTTTTTCAAAAATTTTTTCAAAATTTTTTTTCGAAATTTTTTTCGAAAATTTTTTTTCGAAAATTTTTTTTCGATATTTTTTTCGAAAATTTTTTTGAAAATTTTTTTCGAAAAATTTTTTGTAAATTTTTTTCGAAATTTTTTTTCCAAATTTTTTTTCAAAATTTTTTTCGAAAATTTTTTTTCAAAAATTTTTTTCAAAAATTTTTTTCGAATTTTTTTTCGAAATTTTTTTCGAAAATTTTTTTCGAAATTTTTTTTCAAAATTTTTTTCGAAAATTTTTTTTCGAAATTTTTTTCGAAAATTTTTTTCAAAATTTTTTACGAAATTTTTTTCGAAAATTTTTTTCAAAATTTTTTTCGAGAAATTTTTTTCCAAAATTTTTTCGAAAATTTTTTTGAAAATTTTTTTTCGAAAATTTTTTTCATAATTTTTTTCGAAAATTTTTTTTCGAAATTTTTTTCGAAAATTTTTTTGAAAATTTTTTTCGAAAAATTTTTTCGAAAATTTTTTTCGAATACTTTTTTGAAAATTTTTTTTCAAAAATTTTTTCAAAATTTTTTTTCGAAATTTTTTTCGAAAATTTCTTTTCGAAAATTTTTTTTCGATATTTTTTTCGAAAATTTTTTTGAAAATTTTTTTCGAAAAATTTTTTGTAAATTTTTTTCGAAATTTTTTTTCAAAATTTTTTTTCAAAATATTTTTTCGAAAATTTTTTTCCAAATTTTTTTTGAAAATTTTTTTGAAAATTTTTTTCAAAAAATGTTTTTCCAAAATTTTTTCGAAAATTTTTTTGAAAATTTTTTTCAAAACTTTTTTTCAAAATTTTTTTCGAAAATTTTTTTTCGAAATTTTTTTCGAAAATTTTTCGAAATTTTTTCCAAAAATTTTTTTCAAAATTTTTTTTCCAAATTTCTTTTCGAAAATTTTTTTCAAAATTTTTTTTCGAAAATTTTTTTTCAAAATTTTTTTCGAAAATTTTTTTTCGAAATTTTTTTTCGAAATTTTTTTTCAAAATTTTTTTCGATATTTTTTTCGAAAATATTTTTCAAAATTTTTTTCGAAAATTTTTTTTTGAAATTTTTTTCGAAAATTTTTTTAAAAATTTTTTTTCGAAATTTTTTTTTCGAAATTTTTTTTCATAATTTTTTTCGAAATGTTTTTTTCGAAATTTTATTCGAAATTTTTTTTCGAAATTTTTTTTTCCAAATTTTTTTCGAAAATTTTTTTCGAAAATTTTTTCGAAAATTTTTTTGAAAATTTTTTTTTGAAATTTTTTTTCAAAATTTTTTTCGAAAATTTTTTTTTCGAAATTTTTTTCGAAAATATTTTTCAAAATTTTATTCGAAATTTTTTACCCAAATTTTTTCTGAAAATGTTTTTCGAAATTTTTTTTCACAATTTTTTTTGAAATTTTTTTCGAAAATTTTTTTCAAAATTTTTTTCGAAATTTTTTTCAAAATTTTTTTTCAAAATTTTTTTTCAAATTTTTTTTCGAAAATGTTTTTCAAAATTTTTTTCGAAAATCTTTTTCGAAATTTTTTTTTCGAAATTTTTTTCGAAACTTTTTTTCGAAAATTTTTTTTCCAAAATGTTTTCGAAATTTTTTTTGAAAATTTATTTCAAAATTTTTTTTCAAAATTTTTTTCGAAAATTTTTTTGAAATTTTTTTTCGAAATTTTTTTTCAAAATATTTTTCGAAAATTTTTTTTCGAAAATTTTTTTCAAAATTTTTTCGAAAATTTTTTTTCGAAATTTCTTTCGAAAATTTTTTTCAAAATTTTTTTTGAAAATTTTTTTTCGAAATTTTTTTCGAAAATCTTTTTCGAAAAATTATTTTCCAAAATTTTTTCGAAAATTTTTTTGAAAATTTTTTTCGAAATTTTTTTTCGAAATTTTTTTTTTAATTTTTTTTCAAAATTTTTTTCCAAAATTTTTTTTCGAGATTTTTTTCGAAAAGTTTTTTAAATTTTTTTTCGAAATTTTTTTTTCAAAATTTTTTTTCAAAATTTTTTTTGAAAATTTTTTTTCGATTTTTTTTTCGAAAAATTTTTTTTCAAAATTTTTTCTAAAATTTTTTTCCAAAATTTTTTCGAAAATTTTTTTCAAATTTTTTTTCGAAAATTTTTTTTCGAAATTTTTTTTTTATTTCTTTCGAAATTTTTTTTCAAAATTTTTTTCCAAAATGTTTTTTCGAGATTTTTTTCGAAATTTTTTTAAAATATTTTTTTCGAAATTTTTTTTCAAATTTTTTTTTGAAAATTTTTTTTCGAAATTTTTTTCGAAATTTTTTTCAAATTTTTTTTTGAAAATTTTTTTTTGAAAATTTTTTTTCGAAATTTTTTTCGAAAAATTTTTTTCAAAAAATTTTTTTCCGAAATTTTTTCGAAAATTTTTTTGAAAATTTTTTTCAAAATTTTTTTCAAAATTTTTTTCGAAAATTCTTTTCGAAACTTTTTTTTCAAAATTTTTTCGAAAAATTTTTTGTAAATTTTTTTCGAAATTTTTTTTCAAAATTTTTTTTCAAAATATTTTTTCGAAAATTTTTTTCCAAATTTTTTTCGAAAATTTTTTTGAAAATTTTTCGAAAAATTTTTTTCCAAAATTTTTTCGAAAATTTTTTTGAAAATTTTTTGCGAAACTTTTTTTCAAAATTTTTTTCGAAAATTTTTTTTCAAAATTTTTTTCGAAAATTTTTTTTTGAAATTTTTTTCGAAAATTTTTCGAAATTTTTTCCAAAAATTTTTTTCAAAATTTTTTTTCCAAATTTCTTTTCAAAATTTTTATCGAAAATTTTTTTTCGAAAATTTTTTTCAAAATTTTTTTCGAAATGTTTTTTTCGAAATTTTATTCGAAAATTTTTTTCGAAATTTTTTTTTGAATTTTTTTTTCAATTTTTTTTTTGAAAATTTTTTTCCAAAATTTTTTCGAAAATTATTTTCAAAATTTTTTTCGAAATTTTTTTTCAAAATTTTTTCGAAATATTTTTTTTTTTAATTTTTTTCGAAATTTTTTTCGAAAATTATTTTCAAAATTTTTTTCGAAAAATTTTTTTCCAAAATTTTTTCGAAAATTTTTTTGAAAATTTTTTTCGAAAATTTTTTTTCGAAATTTTTTTCAAAAATTTTTTTGAAATATTTTTTTCGAAAAATTTTTTTGAAAATTTTTTTCGAAAATTTTTTTGAAAATTTTTTTCGAAATTTTTTTTCAAAATTTTTTTCGAAAATTTTTTTTCGAAATTTTTTTCGAAAATTTTTTTTCGAAATTTTTTTCGAAAATTTTTTTCAAAATTTTTTTTCCAAATTTTTTTTCAAAATTTTTTTCGAAAATTTTTTTTCAAAATTTTTTTCGAAAATTTTTTTTCGAAAATTTTTTCGAAAATTTTTTTCAAAATTTTTTTCGAAATTTTGTTCGAAAATTTTTTTAAAAATTTTTTTCGAAAAATTTTTTTCCAAAATTTTTTCGAAAATTTTTTTGAAAATTTTTTTCGAAAATTTTTTTTCGAAAATTTTTTTTCGAAAATTTTTTTCAAAATTTTTTTCGAAAATTTTTTTTCGAAATTTTTTTCGAAAATTTTTTTGATCATTTTTTTCAAAAAATTTTTTCGAAAATTTTTTTGAAAATTTTTTTCGAAATTTTTTTTCAAAATTTTTTTCAAAATTTTTTTTCAAAATTTTTTTCATATTTTTTTTCGAAAATTTTTTTTCGAAATTTTTTTCGAAAATTTTTTTTCGAAATTTTTTTCGAAAATTTTTTTTCGAAATTTTTTTCGAAAATTTTTTTTCGAAATTTTTTTCGAAAATTTTTTTCAAAATTTTTTTTCCAAATTTTTTTTCAAAATTTTTTTCGAAAATGTTTTTTCAAAAATTTTTTTCAAAAATTTTTTTCGAATTTTTTTTCGAAATTTTTTTCGAAAATTTTTTTCGAAATTTTTTTTCAAAATTTTTTTCGAAAATTTTTTTTCGAAATTTTTTTCGAAAATTTTTTTCAAAATTTTTTACGAAATTTTTTTCGAAAATTTTTTTCAAAATTTTTTTCGAGAAATTTTTTTCCAAAATTTTTTCGAAAATTTTTTTGAAAATTTTTTTTCGAAAATTTTTTTCATAATTTTTTTCGAAAATTTTTTTTCGAAATTTTTTTCGAAAATTTTTTTGAAAATTTTTTTCGAAAAATTTTTTCGAAAATTTTTTTCGAATACTTTTTTGAAAATTTTTTTTCAAAATTTTTTTTCGAAATTTTTTTCGAAACTTTTTTTTCGAAAATTTTTTTTCGATATTTTTTTCGAAAATTTTTTTGAAAATTTTTTTCGAAAAATTTTTTGTAAATTTTTTTCGAAATTTTTTTTCCAAATTTTTTTTCAAAATTTTTTTCGAAAATTTTTTTTCAAAAATTTTTTTCAAAAATTTTTTTCGAATTTTTTTTCGAAATTTTTTTTGAAAATTTTTTTCGAAATTTTTTTTCAAAATTTTTTTCGAAAATTTTTTTTCGAAATTTTTTTCGAAAATTTTTTTCAAAATTTTTTACGAAATTTTTTTCGAAAATTTTTTTCAAAATTTTTTTCGAGAAATTGTTTTCCAAAATTTTTTCGAAAATTTTTTTGAAAATTTTTTTTCGAAAATTTTTTTCATAATTTTTTTCGAAAATTTTTTTTCGAAATTTTTTTACCGAAAATTTTTTTGAAAATTTTTTTCGAAAAATTTTTTCGAAAATTTTTTTCGAATACTTTTTTGAAAATTTTTTTTCAAAAATTTTTTCAAAATTTTTTTTCGAAATTTTTTTCGAAAATTTTTTTTCGAAAATTTTTTTTCGATATTTTTTTCGAAAATTTTTTTGAAAATTTTTTTCGAAAAATTTTTTGTAAATTTTTTTCGAAATTTTTTTTCAAAATTTTTTTTCAAAATATTTTTTCGAAAATTTTTTTCCAAATTTTTTTTGAAAATTTTTTTGAAAATTTTTTTCAAAAAATGTTTTTCCAAAATTTTTTCGAAAATTTTTTTGAAAATTTTTTTCAAAACTTTTTTTCAAAATTTTTTTCGAAAATTTTTTTTCGAAATTTTTTTCGAAAATTTTTCGAAATTTTTTCCAAAAATTTTTTTCAAAATTTTTTTTCCAAATTTCTTTTCAAAATATTTATCGAAAATTTTTTTTCGAAAATTTTTTTCAAAATTTTTTTTCGAAAATTTTTTTTCAAAATTTTTTTCGAAAATTTTTTTTCGAAATTTTTTTTCGAAATTTTTTTTCAAAATTTTTTTCGATATTTTTTTCGAAAATATTTTTCAAAATTTTTTTCGAAAATTTTTTTTTGAAATTTTTTTCGAAAATTTTTTTAAAAATTTTTTTAAAAATTTTTTTTCGAAATTTTTTTTTCGAAATTTTTTTTCATAATTTTTTTCGAAATGTTTTTTTCGAAATTTTATTCGAAAATTTTTTTCGAAATTTTTTTTTCCAAATTTTTTTCGAAAATTTTTTTCGAAAATTTTTTCGAAAATTTTTTTGAAAATTTTTTTTTGAAATTTTTTTTCAAAATTTTTTCGAAAATTATTTTCAAAATTTTTTTCAAAATTTTTTTTCAAAATTTTTTTTTTAATTTTTTTCGAAATTTTTTTCGAAAATTATTTTCAAAATTTTTTTCGAAAAATTTTTTTCCAAAATTTTTTCGAAAATTTTTTTGAAAATTTTTTTCGAAAATTTTTTTTCGAAAATTTTTTTTCGAAATTTTTTTCAAAAATTTTTTTGAAATATTTTTTTCGAAAAATTTTTTTTAAAATTTTTTTCGAAAATTTTTTTGAAAATTTTTTTCGAAATTTTTTTTCAAAATTTTTTTCGAAAATTTTTTTTCGAAATTTTTTTCGAAAATTTTTTTTCGAAATTTTTTTCGAAAATTTTTTTCAAAATTTTTTTTCCAAATTTTTTTCAAAAATTTTTTTCGAAAATTTTTTTTCAAAATTTTTTTCGAAAATTTTTTTTCGAAAATTTTTTCGAAAATTTTTTTCAAAATTTTTTTCGAAATTTTGTTCGAAAATTTTTTTAAAAATTTTGTTCGAAAATTTTTTTAAAAATTTTTTTCGAAAAATTTTTTTCCAAAATTTTTTCGAAAATTTTTTTGAAAATTTTTTTCGAAAATTTTTTTTCGAAAATTTTTTTCAAAATTTTTTTCGAAAATTTTTTTTCGAAATTTTTTTCGAAAATTTTTTTGAACATTTTTTTCAAAAAATTTTTTTCGAAAATTTTTTTGAAAATTTTTTTCGAAATTTTTTTTCAAAATTTTTTTCAAAATTTTTTTTCAAAATTTTTTTCATATTTTTTTTCGAAAATTTTTTTTCCAAATTTTTTTCGAAAATTTTTTTTCGAAATTTTTTTCGAAAATTTTTTTTCGAAATTTTTTTCGAAAATTTTTTTTCGAAATTTTTTTCGAAAATTTTTTTCAAAATTTTTTTTCCAAATTTTTTTTCAAAATTTTTTTCGAAAATTTTTTTTCAAAAATTTTTTTCGAAAATTTTTTTTCAAAAATTTTTTTCAAAAATTTTTTTCGAATTTTTTTTCGAAATTTTTTTCGAAAATTTTTTTCGAAATTTTTTTTCAAAATTTTTTTCGAAAATTTTTTTTCGAAATTTTTTTCGAAAATTTTTTTCAAAATTTTTTACGAAATTTTTTTCGAAAATTTTTTTCAAAATTTTTTTCGAGAAATTTTTTTCCAAAATTTTTTCGAAAATTTTTTTGAAAATTTTTTTTCGAAAATTTTTTTCATAATTTTTTTCGAAAATTTTTTTTCAAAATTTTTTTCGAAAATTTTTTTGAAAATTTTTTTCGAAAAATTTTTTCGAAAATTTTTTTCGAATACTTTTTTGAAAATTTTTTTTCAAAAATTTTTTCAAAATTTTTTTTCGAAATTTTTTTCGAAAATTTTTTTTCGAAAATTTTTTTTCGATATTTTTTTCGAAAATTTTTTTGAAAATTTTTTTCGAAAAATTTTTTGTAAATTTTTTTCGAAATTTTTTTTCCAAATTTTTTTTCAAAATTTTTTTCGAAAATTTTTTTTCAAAAATTTTTTTCAAAAATTTTTTTCGAATTTTTTTTCGAAATTTTTTTCGAAAATTTTTTTCGAAATTTTTTTTCAAAATTTTTTTCGAAAATTTTTTTTCGAAATTTTTTTCGAAAATTTTTTTCAAAATTTTTTACGAAATTTTTTTCAAAATTTTTTTCGAGAAATTTTTTTCCAAAATTTTTTCGAAAATTTTTTTGAAATTTTTTTTTCGAAAATTTTTTTCATAATTTTTTTCGAAAATTTTTTTTCGAAATTTTTTTCGAAAATTTTTTTGAAAATTTTTTTCGAAAAATTTTTTCGAAAATTTTTTTCGAATACTTTTTTGAAAATTTTTTTTCAAAAATTTTTTCAAAATTTTTTTTCGAAATTTTTTTCGAAAATTTTTTTTCGAAAATTTTTTTTCGATATTTTTTTCGAAAATTTTTTTGAAAATTTTTTTCGAAAAATTTTTTGTAAATTTTTTTCGAAATTTTTTTTCAAAATTTTTTTTCAAAATATTTTTTCGAAAATTTTTTTCCAAATTTTTTTTGAAAATTTTTTTGAAAATTTTTTTCAAAAAATGTTTTTCCAAAATTTTTTCGAAAATTTTTTTGAAAATTTTTTTCAAAACTTTTTTTCAAAATTTTTTTCGAAAATTTTTTTTCGAAATTTTTTTCGAAAATTTTTCGAAATTTTTTCCAAAAATTTTTTTCAAAATTTTTTTTCCAAATTTCTTTTCGAAAATTTTTTTCAAAATTTTTTTTCGAAAATTTTTTTTCAAAATTTTTTTTGAAAATTTTTTTTCGAAATTTTTTTTCGAAATTTTTTTTCAAAATTTTTTTCGATATTTTTTTCGAAAATATTTTTCAAAATTTTTTTCGAAAATTTTTTTTTGAAATTTTTTTCGAAAATTTTTTTAAAAATTTTTTTTCGAAATTTTTTTTTCGCAATTTTTTTTCATAATTTTTTTCGAAATGTTTTTTTCGAAATTTTGTTCGAAATTTTTTTTCGAAATTTTTTTTTCCAAATTTTTTTCGAAAATTTTTTTCGAAAATTTTTTCGAAAATTTTTTTAAAAATTTTTTTTTGAAATTTTTTTTCAAAATTTTTTTCGAAAATTTTTTTTTCGAAATTTTTTTCGAAAATATTTTTCAAAATTTTATTCGAAATTTTTTACCCAAATTTTTTCTGAAAATGTTTTTCGAAATTTTTTTTCACAATTTTTTTTGAAATTTTTTTCGAAAATTTTTTTCAAAATTTTTTTCGAAATTTTTTTCAAAATTTTTTTTCAAAATTTTTTTTCAAATTTTTTTTCGAAAATGTTTTTCAAAATTTTTTTCGAAAATCTTTTTCGAAATTTTTTTTTCGAAATTTTTTTCGAAACTTTTTTTCGAAAATTTTTTTTCCAAAATGTTTTCGAAATTTTTTTTGAAAATTTATTTCAAAATTTTTTTTCAAAATTTTTTTCGAAAATTTTTTTGAAATTTTTTTTCGAAATTTTTTTTCAAAATATTTTTCGAAAATTTTTTTTCGAAAATTTTTTTCAAAATTTTTTCGAAAATTTTTTTTCGAAATTTCTTTCGAAAATTTTTTTTAAATTTTTTTTGAAAATTTTTTTTCGAAATTTTTTTCGAAAATCTTTTTCGAAAAATTATTTTCCAAAATTTTTTCGAAAATTTTTTTGAAAATTTTTTTCGAAATTTTTTTTCGAAATTTTTTTTTTAAATTTTTTTCCAAAATTTTTTTTCGAGATTTTTTTCGAAAAGTTTTTTAAATTTTTTTTCGAAATTTTTTTTTCAAAATTTTTTTTCAAAATTTTTTTTGAAAATTTTTTTTCGATTTTTTTTTCGAAAAATTTTTTTTCAAAATTTTTTCGAAAATTTTTTTCCAAAATTTTTTCAAATTTTTTTTCGAAAATTTTTTTTCGAAATTTTTTTCGAAAATTTTTTTCGAAATTTTTTTTCAAAATTTTTTTCGAAAATTTTTTTTCGAAATTTTTTTCGAAAATTTTTTTCAAAATTTTTTACGAAATTTTTTTCGAAAATTTTTTTCAAAATTTTTTTCGAGAAATTGTTTTCCAAAATTTTTTCGAAAATTTTTTTGAAAATTTTTTTTCGAAAATTTTTTTCATAATTTTTTTCGAAAATTTTTTTTCGAAATTTTTTTCGAAAATTTTTTTGAAAATTTTTTTCGAAAAATTTTTTCGAAAATTTTTTTCGAATACTTTTTTGAAAATTTTTTTTCAAAAATTTTTTCAAAATTTTTTTTCGAAATTTTTTTCGAAAATTTTTTTTCGAAAATTTTTTTTCGATATTTTTTTCGAAAATTTTTTTGAAAATTTTTTTCGAAAAATTTTTTGTAAATTTTTTTCGAAATTTTTTTTGAAAATTTTTTTTCAAAATATTTTTTCGAAAATTTTTTTCCAAATTTTTTTTGAAAATTTTTTTGAAAATTTTTTTCAAAAAATGTTTTTCCAAAATTTTTTCGAAAATTTTTTTGAAAATTTTTTTCAAAACTTTTTTTCAAAATTTTTTTCGAAAATTTTTTTTCGAAATTTTTTTCGAAAATTTTTCGAAATTTTTTCCAAAAATTTTTTTCAAAATTTTTTTTCCAAATTTTTTTCAAAATATTTATCGAAAATTTTTTTTCGAAAATTTTTTTCAAAATTTTTTTTCGAAAATTTTTTTTCAAAATTTTTTTCGAAAATTTTTTTTCGAAATTTTTTTTCGAAATTTTTTTTCAAAATTTTTTTCGATATTTTTTTCGAAAATATTTTTCAAAATTTTTTTCGAAAATTTTTTTTTGAAATTTTTTTCGAAAATTTTTTTAAAAATTTTTTTAAAAATTTTTTTTCGAAATTTTTTTTTCGAAATTTTTTTTAATAATTTTTTTCGAAATGTTTTTTTCGAAATTTTATTCGAAAATTTTTTTCGAAATTTTTTTTTCCAAATTTTTTTCGAAAATTTTTTTCGAAAATTTTTTTCGAAAATTTTTTCGAAAATTTTTTTGAAAATTTTTTTTTGAAATTTTTTTTCAAAATTTTTTCGAAAATTATTTTCAAAATTTTTTTCGAAATTTTTTTTCAAAATTTTTTCGAAATATTTTTTTTTTAATTTTTTTCGAAATTTTTTTCGAAAATTATTTTCAAAATTTTTTTCGAAAAATTTTTTTCCAAAATTTTTTCGAAAATTTTTTTGAAAATTTTTTTCGAAAATTTTTTTTCGAAAATTTTTTTTCGAAATTTTTTTCAAAAATTTTTTTGAAATATTTTTTTCGAAAAATTTTTTTGAAAATTTTTTTCGAAAATTTTTTTGAAAATTTTTTTCGAAATTTTTTTTCAAAATTTTTTTCGAAAATTTTTTTTCGAAATTTTTTTCGAAAATTTTTTTTCGAAATTTTTTTCGAAAATTTTTTTCAAAATTTTTTTTCCAAATTTTTTTCAAAAATTTTTTTCGAAAATTTTTTTTCAAAATTTTTTTCGAAAATTTTTTTTCGAAAATTTTTTCGAAAATTTTTTTCAAAATTTTTTTCGAAATTTTGTTAGAAAATTTTTTTAAAAATTTTGTTCGAAAATTTTTTTAAAAATTTTTTTCGAAAAATTTTTTTCCAAAATTTTTTCGAAAATTTTTTTGAAAATTTTTTTCGAAAATTTTTTTTCGAAAATTTTTTTCAAAATTTTTTTCGAAAATTTTTTTTCGAAATTTTTTTCGAAAATTTTTTTGAACATTTTTTTCAAAAAATTTTTTTCGAAAATTTTTTTGAAAATTTTTTTCGAAATTTTTTTTCAAAATTTTTTTCAAAATTTTTTTTCAAAATTTTTTTCGAAAATTTTTTTGAACATTTTTTTCAAAAAATTTTTTTCGAAAATTTTTTTGAAAATTTTTTTCGAAATTTTTTTTCAAAATTTTTTTCAAAATTTTTTTTCAAAATTTTTTTCATATTTTTTTTCGAAAATTTTTTTTCGAAATTTTTTTCGAAAATTTTTTTTCGAAATTTTTTTCGAAAATTTTTTTTCGAAATTTTTTTCGAAAATTTTTTTTCGAAATTTTTTTCGAAAATTTTTTTCAAAATTTTTTTTCCAAATTTTTTTTCAAAATTTTTTTCGAAAATTTTTTTTCAAAAATTTTTTTCAAAAATTTTTTTCGAATTTTTTTTCGAAATTTTTTTCGAAAATTTTTTTCGAAATTTTTTTTCAAAATTTTTTTCGAAAATTTTTTTTCGAAATTTTTTTCGAAAATTTTTTTCAAAATTTTTTACGAAATTTTTTTCGAAAATTTTTTTCAAAATTTTTTTCGAGAAATTTTTTTCCAAAATTTTTTCGAAAATTTTTTTGAAAATTTTTTTTCGAAAATTTTTTTCATAATTTTTTTCGAAAATTTTTTTTCAAAATTTTTTTCGAAAATTTTTTTGAAAATTTTTTTCGAAAAATTTTTTCGAAAATTTTTTTCGAATACTTTTTTGAAAATTTTTTTTCAAAAATTTTTTCAAAATTTTTTTTCGAAATTTTTTTCGAAAATTTTTTTTCGAAAATTTTTTTTCGATATTTTTTTCGAAAATTTTTTTGAAAATTTTTTTCGAAAAATTTTTTGTAAATTTTTTTCGAAATTTTTTTTCCAAATTTTTTTTCAAAATTTTTTTCGAAAATTTTTTTTCAAAAATTTTTTTCAAAAATTTTTTTCGAATTTTTTTTCGAAATTTTTTTCGAAAATTTTTTTCGAAATTTTTTTTCAAAATTTTTTTCGAAAATTTTTTTTCGAAATTTTTTTCGAAAATTTTTTTCAAAATTTTTTACGAAATTTTTTTCGAAAATTTTTTTCAAAATTTTTTTCGAGAAATTTTTTTCCAAAATTTTTTCAAAAATTTTTTTGAAAATTTTTTTTCGAAAATTTTTTTCATAATTTTTTTCGAAAATTTTTTTTCGAAATTTTTTTCGAAAATTTTTTTGAAAATTTTTTTCGAAAAATTTTTTCGAAAATTTTTTTCGAATACTTTTTTGAAAATTTTTTTTCAAAAATTTTTTCAAAATTTTTTTTCGAAATTTTTTTCGAAAATTTTTTTTCGAAAATTTTTTTTCGATATTTTTTTCGAGAATTTTTTTGAAAATTTTTTCGAAAAATTTTTTGTAAATTTTTTTCGAAATTTTTTTTCAAAATTTTTTTTCAAAATATTTTTTCGAAAATTTTTTTCCAAATTTTTTTTGAAAATTTTTTTGAAAATTTTTTTCAAAAAATGTTTTTCCAAAATTTTTTCGAAAATTTTTTTGAAAATTTTTTTTAAAACTTTTTTTCAAAATTTTTTTTCGAAATTTTTTTTCGAAATTTTTTTTCAAAATTTTTTTCGATATTTTTTTCGAAAATATTTTTCAAAATTTTTTTCGAAAATTTTTTTTTGAAATTTTTTTCGAAAATTTTTTTAAAAATTTTTTTTCGAAATTTTTTTTTCGAAATTTTTTTTCATAATTTTTTTCGAAATGTTTTTTTCGAAATTTTATTCGAAATTTTTTTTCGAAATTTTTTTTTCCAAATTTTTTTCGAAAATTTTTTTCGAAAATTTTTTCGAAAATTTTTTTGAAAATTTTTTTTTGAAATTTTTTTTCAAAATTTTTTTCGAAAATTTTTTTTTCGAAATTTTTTTCGAAAATATTTTTCAAAATTTTATTCGAAATTTTTTACCCAAATTTTTTCTGAAAATGTTTTTCGAAATTTTTTTTCACAATTTTTTTTGAAATTTTTTTCGAAAATTTTTTTCAAAATTTTTTTCGAAATTTTTTTCAAAACTTTTTTTCGAAAATTTTTTTTCCAAAATGTTTTCGAAATTTTTTTTGAAAATTTATTTCAAAATTTTTTTTCAAAATTTTTTTCGAAACTTTTTTTGAAATTTTTTTTCGAAATTTTTTTTCAAAATATTTTTCGAAAATTTTTTTTCGAAAATTTTTTTCAAAATTTTTTCGAGAATTTTTTTTCGAAATTTCTTTCGAAAATTTTTTTCAAAATTTTTTTTGAAAATTTTTTTTCGAAATTTTTTTCGAAAATCTTTTTCGAAAAATTATTTTCCAAAATTTTTTCGAAAATTTTTTTGAAAATTTTTTTCGAAATTTTTTTTCGAAATTTTTTTTTTAAATTTTTTTCCAAAATTTTTTTCCAAAATTTTTTTTCGAGATTTTTTTCGAAAAGTTTTTTAAATTTTTTTTCGAAATTTTTTTTTCAAAATTTTTTTTCAAAATTTTTTTTGAAAATTTTTTTTCGATTTTTTTTTCGAAAAATTTTTTTTCAAAATTTTTTCGAAAATTTTTTTCCAAAATTTTTTCGAAAATTTTTTTCAATTTTTTTTTCGAAAATTTTTTTTCGAAATTTTTTTTTTATTTCTTTCGAAATTTTTTTTCAAAATTTTTTTCCAAAATGTTTTTTCGAGATTTTTTTCGAAATTTTTTTAAAATATTTTTTTCGAAATTTTTTTTCAAATTTTTTTTTGAAAATTTTTTTTCGAAATTTTTTTCGAAATTTTTTTCAAATTTTTTTTTGAAAATTTTTTTTTGAAAATTTTTTTTCGAAATTTTTTTCGAAAAATTTTTTTCGAAAAATTTTTTTCCGAAATTTTTTCGAAAATTTTTTTGAAAATTTTTTCGAAAATTTTTTTGAAAATTTTTTTCAAAATTTTTTTCAAAATTTTTTTCGAAAATTCTTTTCGAAACTTTTTTTTCAAAATTTTTTCGAAAAATTTTTTGTAAATTTTTTTCGAAATTTTTTTTCAAAATTTTTTTTCAAAATATTTTTTCGAAAATTTTTTTCCAAATTTTTTTCGAAAATTTTTTTGAAAATTTTTTTCGAAAAATTTTTTTCCAAAATTTTTTCGAAAATTTTTTTGAAAATTTTTTGCGAAACTTTTTTTCAAAATTTTTTTCGAAAATTTTTTTTTGAAATTTTTTTCGAAAATTTTTCGAAATTTTTTCCAAAAATTTTTTTCAAAATTTTTTTTCCAAATTTCTTTTCAAAATTTTTATCGAAAATTTTTTTTCGAAAATTTTTTTCAAAATTTTTTTCGAAATGTTTTTTTCGAAATTTTATTCGAAAATTTTTTTCGAAATTTTTTTTTGAAATTTTTCTTCAAAATTTTTTTCGAAAATTTTTTTTTCGAAATTTTTTTCGAAAATATTTTTCAAAATTTTTTTCGAAATTTTTTACCCAATTTTTTTCTGAAAATTTTTTTCGGAATTTTTTTTCAAAATTTTTTTTGAAATTTTTTTCGAAAATTTTTTTCAAAATTTTTTTCGAAATTTTTTTCAAAATTTTTTTTCAAAATTTTTTTTCAAATTTTTTTTCGAAAATGTTCTTCAAAATTTTTTTCGAAAATCTTTTTCGAAATTTTTTTTTCGAAATTTTTTTCGAAAATTTTTTTCGAAAATTTTTTTTCCAAAATGTTTTCGAAATTTTTTTTGAAAATTTATTTCAAAATTTTTTTTCAAAATTTTTTTCGAAAATCTTTTTCGAAAAATTTTTTTCGAAAATTTTTTTCGAAAAATTTTTTTCGAAAATTTTTTTTGGAAAAATTTTTTTCCAAAATTTTTTCGAAAATTTTTTTGAAATTTTTTTTCGAAATTTTTTTTCGAAATTTTTTTTCAAAATTTTTTTTCGAAAATTTTTTTCAAAATTTTTTCGAAAATTTTTTTTCGAAATTTCTTTCGAAAATTTTTTTCAAAATTTTTTTTGAAAATTTTTTTTCGAAATTTTTTTCGAAAGTTTTTTTCGAAAAATTATTTTCCAAAATTTTTTCGAAAATTTTTTTGAAAATTTTTTTCGAAATTTTTTTTCGAAATTTTTTTTAAAAATTTTTTTCCAAAATTTTTTTCCAAAATTTTTTTTCGAGATTTTTTTCGAAAATTTTTTTAAATTTTTTTTCGAAATTTTTTTTTCAAAATTTTTTTTCAAAATTTTTTTTGAAAATTTTTTTTCGAATTTTTTTTCGAAAAATTTTTTTTCAAAATTTTTTCGAAAATTTTTTTCCAAAATTTTTTCAAAAATTTTTTTGAAATTTTTTTTCGAAATTTTTTTTCGAAATTTTTTTTCAAAATTTTTTTCGAAAATATTTTTCAAAATTTTTTTTGGAAATTTTTTTTCAAATTTTTTTTGAAAATTTTTTTGAAAATTTTTTTCGAAATATTTTTCAAAATTTTTTTGAAAATTTTTTTCGAAAATTTTTTCGAAAATTTGTTTTCAAATTTTTTTTTTTATTTCTTTCGAAATTTTTTTTCAAAATTTTTTTCCAAAATGTTTTTTCGAGATTTTTTTCAAAATTTTTTTTCAAAATTTTTTTCGAAAATATTTTTCAAAATTTTTTTTCGAAATTTTTTCTCAAAATTTTTTTCGAAAATTTTTTTCAAAATTTTTTTCGAAATTTATTTCGAAAATTTTTTTAAAAATTTTTTTCGAAAAATTTTTTTCCAAAATTTTTTCGAAAATTTTTTTGAAAATTCTTTTCGAAAATTTTTTTTCGAAAATTTTTTCAAAATGTTTTTCGAAAATTTTTTTTCGAAATTTATTTCGAAAATTTTTTTGAAAATTTTTTTCAAAAAATTTTTTTCGAAAATTTTTTTGAAAATTTTTTTCGAAATTTTTTTTCAAAATTTTTTTGAAAATTTTTTCCAAAATTTTTTTTTCCAAAATTTTTTCGAAAGTTTTTTTAAAAATTTTTTTCGAAAATTTTTTCCGAAAATTTTTTTTCGAAAACTTTTTCAAAAATTTTTTTTGAAAATTTTTTTTCGAAATTTTTTTCGAAAATTTTTTTTCAAAAATTTTTACGAAAATTTTTTTCAAAATTTTTTTCGAAATTTTTTTTCAAAATTTTTTTCTAAATTATTTTTGAAAATTTTTTCGAAATTTTTTTTTCCCAAATTTTTGTGAAAATTTTTTTCGAAATTTTTTTTCGAAATTTTTTTCGAAAATTTTTTTTCGAAATTTTTTTCGAAAATTTTTTTCATAATTTTGTTCGAAATTTTTTTTTGAAAATTTTTTTCGAGAATTATAATTTTTTTCGAAATTTTTTTTCAAAATTTTTTTCGAAAATTTTTTTTCGAAATTTTTTTCGAAAATTTTTTTTTCTAAATTTTTTTTCCAAATTTTTTTTTCAAATTTTTTTTTCAAATTTTTTTTCGAAAATTTTTTTTCGAAAATTTTTTTCGAAATCTTTTTTGAAAATTTTTTTCGAAATTTTTTTCGAAAATTTTTTAGCAAATTTTTTTGGAAAAATTTTTTTCCAAAATTTTTTCGAAAATTTTTTCGAAAATTTTTTTCGAAATTTTTTTTGTTTTTTTCAAAATTTTTTTTCAAAATTTTTTTTCAAAATATTTTTTCGAAAATTTTTTTCCAAATTTTTTTTGAAAATTTTTTTGAAAATTTTTTTCGAAAAATTTTTTTCCAAAATTTTTTCGAAAATTTTTTTGAAAATTTTTTTCGAAACTTTTTTTCAAAATTTTTTTCGAAAATTTTTTTTCGAAATTTTTTTCGAAAATTTTTCGAAATTTTTTCCAAAAATTTTTTTCAAAATTTTTTTTCCAAATTTCTTTTCAAAATTTTTATCGAAAATTTTTTTTCGAAAATTTTTTTCCAAAATTTTTTCGAAAATTTTTTTCGAAAATTTTTTTTCGAAATTTTTTTCTAAAATTTTTTTCCAAAATTATTTTTCGAAAATTTTTTTCGAAAATCTTTTTCGAAATTTTTTTTTCGAAATTTTTTTCGAAAATTTTTTTCGAAATTTTTTTTGAAAATTTATTTCAAAATTTTTTTTCAAAATTTTTTTCGAAAATTTTTTTGAAATTTTTTTTCGAAATTTTTTTTCAAAATATTTTTCGAAAATTTTTTTTCGAAAATTTTTTTCAAAATTTTTTCGAAAATTTTTTTTCGAAATTTCTTTCGAAAATTTTTTTCAAAATTTTTTTTGAAAATTTTTTTTCGAAATTTTTTTCGAAAATCTTTTTCGAAAAATTATTTTCCAAAATTTTTTCGAAAATTTTTTTGAAAATTTTTTTCGAAATTTTTTTTCGAAATTTTTTTAAAAAATTTTTTTCCAAAATTTTTTTCCAAAATTTTTTTTCGAGATTTTTTCGAAAATTTTTTTAAATTTTTTTTCGAAATTTTTTTTTCAAAATTTTTTTTCAAAATTTTTTTTGAAAATTTTTTTTCGAATTTTTTTTCGAAAAATTTTTTTTCAAAATTTTTTCGAAAATTTTTTTCCAAAATTTTTTCGAAAATTTTTTTCAAAATTTTTTTCGAAAATTTTTTTTCGAAATTTTTTTTTTATTTCTTTCGAAATTTTTTTTCAAAATTTTTTTCCAAAATGTTTTTTCGAGATATTTTTCGAAATTTTTTTTAAATATTTTTTTCGAAATTTTTTTTCAAATTTTTTTTTGAAAATTTTTTTTCGAAATTTTTTTCGAAATTTTTTTCAAATTTTTTTTTGAAAAGTTTTTTTTGAAAATTTTTTTTCGAAATTTTTTTCGAAAAATTTTTTTCCGAAATTTTTTCGAAAATTTTTTTGAAAATTTTTTTCAAAATTTTTTTTCAAAATTTTTTTCGAAAATTCTTTTCGAAACTTTTTTTTCAAAATTTTTTCGAAAAATTTTTTGTAAATTTTTTTCGAAATTTTTTTTCAAAATTATTTTTCAAAATACTTTTTCGAAAATTTTTTTCCAAATTTTTTTCGAAAATTTTTTTGAAATTTTTTTTCCAAAATTTTTTCGAAAATTTTTTTGAAAATTTTTTGCGAAACTTTTTTTCAAAATTTTTTTCGAAAATTTTTTTTCGAAATTTTTTTCGAAAATTTTTCGAAATTTTTTCCAAAAATTTTTTTCAAAATTTTTTTTCCAAATTTCTTTTCAAAATTTTTATAGAAAATTTTTTTTCGAAAATTTTTTTCAAAATTTTTTTCGAAAATTTTTTTTCAAAATTTTTTTCGAAAATTTTTTTTCGAAATTTTTTTCGAAATTTTTTTTTCAAAATTTTTTTTGAAAATTTTTTTCGAAATTTTTTTTCAAAATTTTTTTTCGAAAATTTTTTTTCAAATTTTTTTCGAAAAATTTTTTTTGAAATTTTTTTGAAAATTTTTTTCAAAATTTTTTTTTGAAAATTTTTTTTGAAAATTTTTTTCCAAAATTTTTTTTCAAAATTTTTTCGAAAATTTTTTGGAAAATTTTCTTCGAAATTTTTTTTCAAAATTTTTTTCATTATTTTTTCAAAAATTTTTTTGAAAATTTTTTCGAAATTGTTTTCCAAAATTTTTTTCAAAGTTTTTTTCAAAATTTTTTTCGAAAATTTTTTTGAAAATTTTTTTACGAAATTTTTTTTTCAAATTTTTTTTTAGAATTTTTTTCATAATTTTTTTCGAAATTGTTTTTTCGAAATTTTTTTCAAAAATTTTTTTGAAAATTTTTTTTTTAATTTTTTTTTTCAAAATTTTTTTCAAAATTTTTTTTCAAAATTTTTTTCGAAAATTTTTTTTCGAAAATTTTTTTGAAAATTTTTTTCCAAAATTTTTTCGACAATTTTTTTGAAAATTTTTTTCGAAATTTTTTTTCAAAATTTTTTTCGAAAATTTTTTATCGAAATTTTTTTCGAAAATTTTTCTTCGAAATTTTTTTCAAAATTTTTTTTCAAAATTTTTTTCGAAATTTTTTTTCAAAATTTTTTTTCAAAATTTTTTTCAAAAATTTTTTTTAAGTATTTTTTTCTAAATTATTTTCGAAAATTTTTTTTCAAAATTTTTTTCGGAAATTTTTAACGAAAATTTTTTTTTTAAATTTTTTTTGGAAATTTTTTATCAAAAATCTTTTTCAAAATTTTTTTCGGAAATTTTTTTTCGAAATTTTTTTCGAAATTTTTTTTTCGAAAATTTTTTTTAAAATTTTTTTCGAAAATTTTTTTCGAAATTTTTTTCGAAAATTTTTTAGAAACTTTTTTTCGAAAAATTTTTTTCCAAAATTTTTTCGAAAATTTTTTTGAAAATTTTTTTCGAAATTTTTTTTCTAAATTTTTTTCGAAAATTTTTTGTCGATTTTTTTTTCGAAAATTATTTTAAGAATTTTTTTCGAAATTTTTTCAAAATTTTTTTTGTAAATTTTTTCGAAATTTTTTTTCAAAATTTTTTTCGAAAACTTTTTTCCGAAATTCTTTTCAAAAATTTTTTTCAAAATTTTTTCGAAATTTTTTTCCAAAATTTTTTTCAAAATTTTTTTCGAAATATTTTTTTTCAAAATTTTTTCGAAAATTTTTTTGAAAATTTTATTTGAAATTTTTTTTTCGAAATTTTTTTCGAAAATTTTTTTGAAAATTTTTTCCAAAATTTTTTTTTCCAAAATTTTTTCGAAAGTTTTTTTAAAAATTTTTTTCGAAAATTTTTTTCGAAAATTTTTTTTCGAAAACTTTTTCAAAAATTTTTTTTGAAAATTTTTTTTCGAAATTTTTTTCGAAAATTTTTTTTCGAAATTTTTTTCTAAAATTTTTTTCCAAAATTATTTTTCGAAAATGTTTTTCAAAATTTTTTTCGAAAATTTTTTTTCGAAATTTTTTTCGAAAATTTTTTTTGAAAAATTTTTTTCCAAAATTTTTTCGAAAATTTTTTTGAAAATTTTTTTCGAAATTTTTTTTCTAAATTTTTTTCGAAAATTTTTTGTCGAAATTTTTTTCGAAAATTATTTTAAAAATTTTTTTTCAAAATTTATTTTGAAAATTTTTTCGAAATTTTTTTTCAAAATAATTTTCGAAAATTTTTTTCCGAAATTCTTTTCGAAAATTTTTTTTTTTAAATTTTTTCGAAATTTTTTTCCAAAATTTTTTTCAAAATATTTTTCGAAAATTTTTTTCCGAAATTCTTTTCGAAAATTTTTTTTCGAAATTTTTTTCATAATTTTTTTCGCAATTTTTTTTTCAAAATTTTTTTCCAAACTTTTTTTTGAAAATTTTTTCCAAAATTTTTTTTTCCAAAATTTTTTCGAAAGTTTTTTTAAAAATTTTTTCAAAATTTTTCTTCAAAAATTTTTTCGAAAATTTTTTTTCGAAATTTTTTTTCGAAATTTATTTCAAAGATTTTCTTCGAAAACCTTTTTTTTAAAATTTTTTTGAAAATTTTTTTTCGAAATTTTTTTCTAAAATTTTTTTTCGAAATTTTTTTTCGAAAATTTTTACGAAAATTTTTTTCAAAATTTTTTTCGAAATTTTTTTTCAAAATTTTTTTCTAAATTATTTTTGAAAATTTTTTCGAAAATTTTTTTTCCAAAATTTTTGTGAAAATTTTTTTCGAAAATTTTTTTTCGAAATTTTTTTCGAAAATTTTTTTTCGAAATTTTTTTCGAAAATTTTTTTCATAATTTTTTTCGAAATTTTTTTTTGAAAATTTTTTTCGAGAATTAAAATTTTTTTCGAAATTTTTTTTCAAAATTTTTTTCGAAAATTTTTTTTCGAAATTTTTTTCGAAAATTTTTTTTCGAAATTTTTTTCGAAAATTTTTTTTTCTAAATTTTGTTTCCAAATTTTTTTTCAAATTTTTTTTTCAAATTTTTTTTCGAAAATTTTTTTTCGAAAATTTTTTCGAAATCTTTTTTGAAAATTTTTTTCGAAATTTTTTTCGAAAATTTTTTAGCAAATTTTTTTGGAAAAATTTTTTTCCAATTTTTTTTCGAAATTTTTTTCGAAAATTTTTTTCAAAATTTTTTTCGAAATTTTTTTCGAAAATTTTTTTCAAAATTTTTTTCGAAAAATTTTTTTCCAAAATTTTTTCGAAAATTTTTCTGAAAATTTTTTTCGAAAATTTTTTTTCGATATTTTTTTCGAAAATTTTTTTGAAAATTTTTTTCGAAAAATTTTTTGTAAATTTTTTTCGAAATTTTTTTTCAAAATTTTTTTTCAAAATATTTTTTCGAAAATTTTTTTCCAAATTTTTTTTGAAAATTTTTTTGAAAATTTTTTTCGAAACTTTTTTTCAAAATTTTTTTCGAAAATTTTTTTTCGAAATTTTTTTCGAAAATTTTTCGAAATTTTTTCCAAAAATTTTTTTCAAAATTTTTTTTCCAAATTTTTTTTCAAAATTTTTATCGAAAATTTTTTTTCGAAAATTTTTTTCGAAATTTTTTTTCAAAATTTTTTTCGATATTTTTTTCGAAAATATTTTTCAAAATTTTTTTCGAAAATTTTTTTTTGAAATTTTTTTCGAAAATGTTTTTAAAAATTTTTTTTCGAAATTTTTTTTTCGAATTTTTTTTTCATAATTTTTTTCAAAATGTTTTTTTCGAAATTTTATTCGAAAATTTTTTTCGAAATTTTTTTTTCCAAATTTTTTTCGAAAATTTTTTTCGAAAATTTTTTCGAAAATTTTTTTGAAAATTTTTTTTTGAAATTTTTTTTCAAAATTTTTTTCGAAAATTTTTTTTTCGAAATTTTTTTCGAAAATATTTTTCAAAATTTTTTTCGAAATTTTTTACCCAAATTTTTTCTGAAAATTTTTTTCGAAATTTTTTTTCAAAATTTTTTTTGAAATTTTTTTCGAAAATTTTTTTCAAAATTTTTTTCGAAATTTTTTTCAAAATTTTTTTTCAAAATTTTTTTTCAAATTTTTTTTCGAAAATGTTTTTCAAAATTTTTTTCGAAAATCTTTTTCGAAATTTTTTTTTCGAAATTTTTTTCGAAAATTTTTTTCGAAATTTTTTTTGAAAATTTATTTCAAAATTTTTTTTCAAAATTTTTTTCGAAAATTTTTTTGAAATTTTTTTTCGAAATTTTTTTTCAAAATATTTTTCGAAAATTTTTTTTCGAAAATTTTTTTCAAAATTTTTTCTAAAATTTTTTTTCGAAATTTCTTTCGAAAATTTTTTTCAAAATTTTTTTTGAAAATTTTTTTTCGAAATTTTTTTCGAAAATCTTTTTCGAAAAATTATTTTCCAAAATTTTTTCGAAAATTTTTTTGAAAATTTTTTTCGAAATTTTTTTTCGAAATTTTTTTTAAAAATTTTTTTCCAAAATTTTTTTCCAAAATTTTTTTTCGAGATTTTTTCGAAAATTTTTTTAAATTTTTTTTCGAAATTTTTTTTTCAAAATTTTTTTTCAAAATTTTTTTTGAAAATTTTTTTTCGAATTTTTTTTCGAAAAATTTTTTTTCAAAATTTTTTCGAAAATTTTTTTCCAAAATTTTTTCGAAAATTTTTTTCAAAATTTTTTTCGAAAATTTTTTTTCGAAATTTTTTTTTTATTTCTTTCGAAATTTTTTTTCAAAATTTTTTTCCAAAATGTTTTTTCGAGATTTTTTTCGAAATTTTTTTTAAATATTTTTTTCGAAATTTTTTTTCAAATTTTTTTTTGAAAATTTTTTTTCGAAATTTTTTTCAAATTTTTTTTTGAAAATTTTTTTTTGAAAATTTTTTTTCGAAATTTTTTTCGAAAAATTTTTTTCCGAAATTTTTTCGAAAATTTTTTTGAAAATTTTTTTCAAAATTTTTTTTCAAAATTTTTTTCGAAAATTCTTTTCGAAACTTTTTTTTCAAAATTTTTTCGAAAAATTTTTGGTAAATTTTTTTCGAAATTTTTTTTCAAAATTTTTTTTCAAAATATTTTTTCGAAAATTTTTTTCCAAATTTTTTTCGAAAATTTTTTTGAAAATTTTTTTCGAAAATTTTTTTCCAAAATTTTTTCGAAAATTTTTTTGAAAATTTTTTGCGAAACTTTTTTTCAAAATTTTTTTCGAAAATTTTTTTTCGAAATTTTTTTCGAAAATTTTTCGAAATTTTTTCCAAAAATTTTTTTCAAAATTTTTCTTCCAAATTTCTTTTCAAAATTTTTATCAAAAATTTTTTTTCGAAAATTTTTTTCAAATTTTTTTTCGAAAATTTTTTTTCGAAATTTTTTTTCGAAATTTTTTTTCAAATTTTTTTTCGATATTTTTTTCGAAAATATTTTTCAAAATTTTTTTCGAAAATTTTTTTTTGAAATTTTTTTCGAAAATTTTTTAAAAAATTTTTTTTCGAAATTTTTTTTTCGAAATTTTTTTTTCCAAATTTTTTTCGAAAATTTTTTTCGAAAATTTTTTCGAAAATTTTTTTGAAAATTTTTTTTTGAAATTTTTTTTCAAAATTTTTTTCGAAATTTTTTACCCAAATTTTTTCTGAAAATTTTTTTCGGAATTTTTTTTCAAAATTTTTTTCGAAATTTTTTTCGAAAATTTTTTTCAAAATTTTTTTCGAAATTTTTTTCAAAATTTTTTTTCAAAATTTTTTTTCAAATTTTGTTTCGAAAATGTTTTTCAAATTTTTTTTCGAAAATCTTTTTCGAAATTTTTTTTTCGAAATTTTTTTCGAAAATTTTTTTCGAAAATTTTTTTTCCAAAATGTTTTCGAAATTTTTTTTGAAAATTTATTTCAAAATTTTTTTTCAAAATTTTTTTTGAAAATTTTTTTTCGAATTTTTTTTCGAAAAATTTTTTTTCAAAATTTTTTCGAAAATTTTTTTCCAAAATTTTTTCGAAAATTTTTTTGAAATTTTTTTTCGAAATTTTTTTTCGAAATTTTTTTTCAAAATTTTTTTCGAAAATATTTTTCAAAATTTTTTTTGGAAATTTTTTTTCAAATTTTTTTTGAAAATTTTTTTGAAAATTTTTTTCGAAATATTTTTCAAAATTTTTTTGAAAATTTTTTTCGAAAATTTTTTTTTGGAAATTTTATTCAAAATTTTTTTCGAAATTTATTTTTCGAAATTTCTTTCGAAAATTTTTTTCAAAATTTTTTTCGAAAATTTTTTTTCGAATTTTTTTTTTATTTCTTTCGAAATTTTTTTTCAAAATTTTTTTTCAAAATGTTTTTCCAAAATGTTTTTTCGAGATTTTTTTCGAAATATTTTTTAAATATTTTTTTCGAAAATTTTTTTTCGAAATTTTTTTCGAAAATTTTTTTTCGAAATTTTTTTCGAAAATTTTTTTCATAATTTTTTTCGAAATTTTTTTTTGAAAATTTTTTTCGAGAATTAAAATTTTTTTCGAAATTTTTTTTCAAAATTTTTTTCGAAAATTTTTTTTCGAAATTTTTTTCGAAAATTTTTTTTCGAAATTTTTTTCGAAAATTTTTTTTTCTAAATTTTGTTTCCAAATTTTTTTTCAAATTTTTTTTTCAAATTTTTTTCCAAAATTTTTTCGAAAATTTTTTTGAAAATTTTTTTCGAAAATTTTTTTTCGAAAATTTTTTTCAAAATTTTTTTCGAAAATTTTTTTTCGAAATTTTTTTCGAAAATTTTTTTGAACATTTTTTTCAAAAAATTTTTTTCGAAAATTTTTTTGAAAATTTTTTTCGAAATTTTTTTTCAAAATTTTTTTCAAAATTTTTTTTCAAAATTTTTTTCATATTTTTTTTCGAAAATTTTTTTTCGAAATTTTTTTCGAAAATTTTTTTTCGAAATTTTTTTCGAAAATTTTTTTTCGAAATTTTTTTCGAAAATTTTTTTTGGAAATTTTTTTCGAAAATTTTTTTCAAAATTTTTTTTCCAAATTTTTTTTCAAAATTTTTTTCGAAAATTTTTTTTCAAAAATTTTTTTCAAAAATTTTTTTCGAATTTTTTTTCGAAATTTTTTTCGAAAATTTTTTTCGAAATTTTTTTTCACAATTTTTTTCGAAAATTTTTTTTCGAAATTTTTTTCGAAAATTTTTTTCAAAATTTTTTACGAAATTTTTTTCGAAAATTTTTTTCAAAATTTTTTTCGAGAAATTTTTTTCCAAAATTTTTTCGAAAATTTTTTTGAAAATTTTTTTTCGAAAATTTTTTTCATAATTTTTTTCGAAAATTTTTTTTCAAAATTTTTTTCGAAAATTTTTTTGAAAATTTTTTTCGAAAAATTTTTTCGAAAATTTTTTTCGAATACTTTTTTGAAATTTTTTTTTCAAAAATTTTTTCAAAATTTTTTTTCGAAATTTTTTTCGAAAATTTTTTTTCGAAAATTTTTTTTCGATATTTTTTTCGAAAATTTTTTTGAAAATTTTTTTCGAAAAATTTTTTGTAAATTTTTTTCGAAATTTTTTTTCCAAATTTTTTTTCAAAATTTTTTTCGAAAATTTTTTTTCAAAAATTTTTTTCAAAAATTTTTTTCGAATTTTTTTTCGAAATTTTTTTCGAAAATTTTTTTCGAAATTTTTTTTCAAAATTTTTTTCGAAAATTTTTTTTCGAAATTTTTTTCGAAAATTTTTTTCAAAATTTTTTACGAAATTTTTTTCGAAAATTTTTTTCAAAATTTTTTTCGAGAAATTTTTTTCCAAAATTTTTTCGAAAATTTTTTTGAAAATTTTTTTTCGAAAATTTTTTTCATAATTTTTTTCGAAAATTTTTTTTCGAAATTTTTTTCGAAAATTTTTTTGAAAATTTTTTTCGAAAAATTTTTTCGAAAATTTTTTTCGAATACTTTTTTGAAAATTTTTTTTCAAAAATTTTTTCAAAATTTTTTTTCGAAATTTTTTTCGAAAATTTTTTTTCGAAAATTTTTTTTCGATATTTTTTTCGAAAATTTTTTTGAAAATTTTTTTCGAAAAATTTTTTGTAAATTTTTTTCGAAATTTTTTTTCAAAATTTTTTTTCAAAATATTTTTTCGAAAATTTTTTTCCAAATTTTTTTTGAAAATTTTTTTGAAAATTTTTTTCAAAAAATGTTTTTCCAAAATTTTTTCGAAAATTTTTTTGAAAATTTTTTTCAAAACTTTTTTTCAAAATTTTTTTCGAAAATTTTTTTTCGAAATTTTTTTCGAAAATTTTTCGAAATTTTTTCCAAAAATTTTTTTCAAAATTTTTTTTCCAAATTTCTTTTCGAAAATTTTTTTCAAAATTTTTTTTCGAAAATTTTTTTTCAAAATTTTTTTCGAAAATTTTTTTTCGAAATTTTTTTTCGAAATTTTTTTTCAAAATTTTTTTCGATATTTTTTTCGAAAATATTTTTCAAAATTTTTTTCGAAAATTTTTTTTTGAAATTTTTTTCGAAAATTTTTTTAAAAATTTTTTTTCGAAATTTTTTTTTCGAAATTTTTTTTCATAATTTTTTTCGAAATGTTTTTTTCGAAATTTTATTCGAAATTTTTTTTCGAAATTTTTTTTTCCAAATTTTTTTCGAAAATTTTTTTCGAAAATTTTTTCGAAAATTTTTTTGAAAATTTTTTTTTGAAATTTTTTTTCAAAATTTTTTTCGAAAATTTTTTTTTCGAAATTTTTTTCGAAAATATTTTTCAAAATTTTATTCGAAATTTTTTACCCAAATTTTTTCTGAAAATGTTTTTCGAAATTTTTTTTCACAATTTTTTTTGAAATTTTTTTCGAAAATTTTTTTCAAAATTTTTTTCGAAATTTTTTTCAAAATTTTTTTTCAAAATTTTTTTTCAAATTTTTTTTCGAAAATGTTTTTCAAAATTTTTTTCGAAAATCTTTTTCGAAATTTTTTTTTCGAAATTTTTTTCGAAACTTTTTTTCGAAAATTTTTTTTCCAAAATGTTTTCGAAATTTTTTTTGAAAATTTATTTCAAAATTTTTTTTCAAAATTTTTTTCGAAAATTTTTTTGAAATTTTTTTTCGAAATTTTTTTTCAAAATATTTTTCGAAAATTTTTTTTCGAAAATTTTTTTCAAAATTTTTTCGAAAATTTTTTTTCGAAATTTCTTTCGAAAATTTTTTTCAAAATTTTTTTTGAAAATTTTTTTTCGAAATTTTTTTCGAAAATCTTTTTCGAAAAATTATTTTCCAAAATTTTTTCGAAAATTTTTTTGAAAATTTTTTTCGAAATTTTTTTTCGAAATTTTTTTTTTAATTTTTTTTCAAAATTTTTTTCCAAAATTTTTTTTCGAGATTTTTTTCGAAAAGTTTTTTAAATTTTTTTTCGAAATTTTTTTTTCAAAATTTTTTTTCAAAATTTTTTTTGAAAATTTTTTTTCGATTTTTTTTTCGAAAAATTTTTTTTCAAAATTTTTTCTAAAATTTTTTTCCAAAATTTTTTCGAAAATTTTTTTCAAATTTTTTTTCGAAAATTTTTTTTCGAAATTTTTTTTTTATTTCTTTCGAAATTTTTTTTCAAAATTTTTTTCCAAAATGTTTTTTCGAGATTTTTTTCGAAATTTTTTTAAAATATTTTTTTCGAAATTTTTTTTCAAATTTTTTTTTGAAAATTTTTTTTCGAAATTTTTTTCGAAATTTTTTTCAAATTTTTTTTTGAAAATTTTTTTTTGAAAATTTTTTTTCGAAATTTTTTTCGAAAAATTTTTTTCAAAAAATTTTTTTCCGAAATTTTTTCGAAAATTTTTTTGAAAATTTTTTTCAAAATTTTTTTCAAAATTTTTTTCGAAAATTCTTTTCGAAACTTTTTTTTCAAAATTTTTTCGAAAAATTTTTTGTAAATTTTTTTCGAAATTTTTTTTCAAAATTTTTTTTCAAAATATTTTTTCGAAAATTTTTTTCCAAATTTTTTTCGAAAATTTTTTTGAAAATTTTTCGAAAAATTTTTTTCCAAAATTTTTTCGAAAATTTTTTTGAAAATTTTTTGCGAAACTTTTTTTCAAAATTTTTTTCGAAAATTTTTTTTCAAAATTTTTTTCGAAAATTTTTTTTTGAAATTTTTTTCGAAAATTTTTCGAAATTTTTTCCAAAAATTTTTTTCAAAATTTTTTTTCCAAATTTCTTTTCAAAATTTTTATCGAAAATTTTTTTTCGAAAATTTTTTTCAAAATTTTTTTCGAAATGTTTTTTTCGAAATTTTATTCGAAAATTTTTTTCGAAATTTTTTTTTGAATTTTTTTTTCAATTTTTTTTTTGAAAATTTTTTTCCAAAATTTTTTCGAAAATTATTTTCAAAATTTTTTTCGAAATTTTTTTTCAAAATTTTTTCGAAATATTTTTTTTTTTAATTTTTTTCGAAATTTTTTTCGAAAATTATTTTCAAAATTTTTTTCGAAAAATTTTTTTCCAAAATTTTTTCGAAAATTTTTTTGAAAATTTTTTTCGAAAATTTTTTTTCGAAATTTTTTTCAAAAATTTTTTTGAAATATTTTTTTCGAAAAATTTTTTTGAAAATTTTTTTCGAAAATTTTTTTGAAAATTTTTTTCGAAATTTTTTTTCAAAATTTTTTTCGAAAATTTTTTTTCGAAATTTTTTTCGAAAATTTTTTTTCGAAATTTTTTTCGAAAATTTTTTTCAAAATTTTTTTTCCAAATTTTTTTTCAAAATTTTTTTCGAAAATTTTTTTTCAAAATTTTTTTCGAAAATTTTTTTTCGAAAATTTTTTCGAAAATTTTTTTCAAAATTTTTTTCGAAATTTTGTTCGAAAATTTTTTTAAAAATTTTTTTCGAAAAATTTTTTTCCAAAATTTTTTCGAAAATTTTTTTGAAAATTTTTTTCGAAAATTTTTTTTCGAAAATTTTTTTTCGAAAATTTTTTTCAAAATTTTTTTCGAAAATTTTTTTTCGAAATTTTTTTCGAAAATTTTTTTGAACATTTTTTTCAAAAAATTTTTTCGAAAATTTTTTTGAAAATTTTTTTCGAAATTTTTTTTCAAAATTTTTTTCAAAATTTTTTTTCAAAATTTTTTTCATATTTTTTTTCGAAAATTTTTTTTCGAAATTTTTTTCGAAAATTTTTTTTCGAAATTTTTTTCGAAAATTTTTTTTCGAAATTTTTTTCGAAAATTTTTTTTCGAAATTTTTTTCGAAAATTTTTTTCAAAATTTTTTTTCCAAATTTTTTTTCAAAATTTTTTTCGAAAATGTTTTTTCAAAAATTTTTTTCAAAAATTTTTTTCGAATTTTTTTTCGAAATTTTTTTCGAAAATTTTTTTCGAAATTTTTTTTCAAAATTTTTTTCGAAAATTTTTTTTCGAAATTTTTTTCGAAAATTTTTTTCAAAATTTTTTACGAAATTTTTTTCGAAAATTTTTTTCAAAATTTTTTTCGAGAAATTTTTTTCCAAAATTTTTTCGAAAATTTTTTTGAAAATTTTTTTTCGAAAATTTTTTTCATAATTTTTTTCGAAAATTTTTTTTCGAAATTTTTTTCGAAAATTTTTTTGAAAATTTTTTTCGAAAAATTTTTTCGAAAATTTTTTTCGAATACTTTTTTGAAAATTTTTTTTCAAAATTTTTTTTCGAAATTTTTTTCGAAACTTTTTTTTCGAAAATTTTTTTTCGATATTTTTTTCGAAAATTTTTTTGAAAATTTTTTTCGAAAAATTTTTTGTAAATTTTTTTCGAAATTTTTTTTCCAAATTTTTTTTCAAAATTTTTTTCGAAAATTTTTTTTCAAAAATTTTTTTCAAAAATTTTTTTCGAATTTTTTTTCGAAATTTTTTTTGAAAATTTTTTTCGAAATTTTTTTTCAAAATTTTTTTCGAAAATTTTTTTTCGAAATTTTTTTCGAAAATTTTTTTCAAAATTTTTTACGAAATTTTTTTCGAAAATTTTTTTCAAAATTTTTTTCGAGAAATTGTTTTCCAAAATTTTTTCGAAAATTTTTTTGAAAATTTTTTTTCGAAAATTTTTTTCATAATTTTTTTCGAAAATTTTTTTTCGAAATTTTTTTACCGAAAATTTTTTTGAAAATTTTTTTCGAAAAATTTTTTCGAAAATTTTTTTCGAATACTTTTTTGAAAATTTTTTTTCAAAAATTTTTTCAAAATTTTTTTTCGAAATTTTTTTCGAAAATTTTTTTTCGAAAATTTTTTTTCGATATTTTTTTCGAAAATGTTTTTGAAAATTTTTTTCGAAAAATTTTTTGTAAATTTTTTTCGAAATTTTTTTTCAAAATTTTTTTTCAAAATATTTTTTCGAAAATTTTTTTCCAAATTTTTTTTGAAAATTTTTTTGAAAATTTTTTTCAAAAAATGTTTTTCCAAAATTTTTTCGAAAATTTTTTTGAAAATTTTTTTCAAAACTTTTTTTCAAAATTTTTTTCGAAAATTTTTTTTCGAAATTTTTTTCGAAAATTTTTCGAAATTTTTTCCAAAAATTTTTTTCAAAATTTTTTTTCCAAATTTCTTTTCAAAATATTTATCGAAAATTTTTTTTCGAAAATTTTTTTCAAAATTTTTTTTCGAAAATTTTTTTTCAAAATTTTTTTCGAAAATTTTTTTTCGAAATTTTTTTTCGAAATTTTTTTTCAAAATTTTTTTCGATATTTTTTTCGAAAATATTTTTCAAAATTTTTTTCGAAAATTTTTTTTTGAAATTTTTTTCGAAAATTTTTTTAAAAATTTTTTTAAAAATTTTTTTTCGAAATTTTTTTTTCGAAATTTTTTTTCATAATTTTTTTCGAAATGTTTTTTTCGAAATTTTATTCGAAAATTTTTTTCGAAATTTTTTTTTCCAAATTTTTTTCGAAAATTTTTTTCGAAAATTTTTTCGAAAATTTTTTTGAAAATTTTTTTTTGAAATTTTTTTTCAAAATTTTTTCGAAAATTATTTTCAAAATTTTTTTCAAAATTTTTTTTCAAAATTTTTTTTTTAATTTTTTTCGAAATTTTTTTCGAAAATTATTTTCAAAATTTTTTTCGAAAAATTTTTTTCCAAAATTTTTTCGAAAATTTTTTTGAAAATTTTTTTCGAAAATTTTTTTTCGAAAATTTTTTTTCGAAATTTTTTTCAAAAATTTTTTTGAAATATTTTTTTCGAAAAATTTTTTTTAAAATTTTTTTCGAAAATTTTTTTGAAAATTTTTTTCGAAATTTTTTTTCAAAATTTTTTTCGAAAATTTTTTTTCGAAATTTTTTTCGAAAATTTTTTTTCGAAATTTTTTTCGAAAATTTTTTTCAAAATTTTTTTTCCAAATTTTTTTCAAAAATTTTTTTCGAAAATTTTTTTTCAAAATTTTTTTCGAAAATTTTTTTTCGAAAATTTTTTCGAAAATTTTTTTCAAAATTTTTTTCGAAATTTTGTTCGAAAATTTTTTTAAAAATTTTGTTCGAAAATTTTTTTAAAAATTTTTTTCGAAAAATTTTTTTCCAAAATTTTTTCGAAAATTTTTTTGAAAATTTTTTTCGAAAATTTTTTTTCGAAAATTTTTTTCAAAATTTTTTTCGAAAATTTTTTTTCGAAATTTTTTTCGAAAATTTTTTTGAACATTTTTTTCAAAAAATTTTTTTCGAAAATTTTTTTGAAAATTTTTTTCGAAATTTTTTTTCAAAATTTTTTTCAAAATTTTTTTTCAAAATTTTTTTCATATTTTTTTTCGAAAATTTTTTTTCCAAATTTTTTTCGAAAATTTTTTTTCGAAATTTTTTTCGAAAATTTTTTTTCGAAATTTTTTTCGAAAATTTTTTTTCGAAATTTTTTTCGAAAATTTTTTTCAAAATTTTTTTTCCAAATTTTTTTTCAAAATTTTTTTCGAAAATTTTTTTTCAAAAATTTTTTTCGAAAATTTTTTTTCAAAAATTTTTTTCAAAAATTTTTTTCGAATTTTTTTTCGAAATTTTTTTCGAAAATTTTTTTCGAAATTTTTTTTCAAAATTTTTTTCGAAAATTTTTTTTCGAAATTTTTTTCGAAAATTTTTTTCAAAATTTTTTACGAAATTTTTTTCGAAAATTTTTTTCAAAATTTTTTTCGAGAAATTTTTTTCCAAAATTTTTTCGAAAATTTTTTTGAAAATTTTTTTTCGAAAATTTTTTTCATAATTTTTTTCGAAAATTTTTTTTCAAAATTTTTTTCGAAAATTTTTTTGAAAATTTTTTTCGAAAAATTTTTTCGAAAATTTTTTTCGAATACTTTTTTGAAAATTTTTTTTCAAAAATTTTTTCAAAATTTTTTTTCGAAATTTTTTTCGAAAATTTTTTTTCGAAAATTTTTTTTCGATATTTTTTTCGAAAATTTTTTTGAAAATTTTTTTCGAAAAATTTTTTGTAAATTTTTTTCGAAATTTTTTTTCCAAATTTTTTTTCAAAATTTTTTTCGAAAATTTTTTTTCAAAAATTTTTTTCAAAAATTTTTTTCGAATTTTTTTTCGAAATTTTTTTCGAAAATTTTTTTCGAAATTTTTTTTCAAAATTTTTTTCGAAAATTTTTTTTCGAAATTTTTTTCGAAAATTTTTTTCAAAATTTTTTACGAAATTTTTTTCAAAATTTTTTTCGAGAAATTTTTTTCCAAAATTTTTTCGAAAATTTTTTTGAAATTTTTTTTTCGAAAATTTTTTTCATAATTTTTTTCGAAAATTTTTTTTCGAAATTTTTTTCGAAAATTTTTTTGAAAATTTTTTTCGAAAAATTTTTTCGAAAATTTTTTTCGAATACTTTTTTGAAAATTTTTTTTCAAAAATTTTTTCAAAATTTTTTTTCGAAATTTTTTTCGAAAATTTTTTTTCGAAAATTTTTTTTCGATATTTTTTTCGAAAATTTTTTTGAAAATTTTTTTCGAAAAATTTTTTGTAAATTTTTTTCGAAATTTTTTTTCAAAATTTTTTTTCAAAATATTTTTTCGAAAATTTTTTTCCAAATTTTTTTTGAAAATTTTTTTGAAAATTTTTTTCAAAAAATGTTTTTCCAAAATTTTTTCGAAAATTTTTTTGAAAATTTTTTTCAAAACTTTTTTTCAAAATTTTTTTCGAAAATTTTTTTTCGAAATTTTTTTCGAAAATTTTTCGAAATTTTTTCCAAAAATTTTTTTCAAAATTTTTTTTCCAAATTTCTTTTCGAAAATTTTTTTCAAAATTTTTTTTCGAAAATTTTTTTTCAAAATTTTTTTTGAAAATTTTTTTTCGAAATTTTTTTTCGAAATTTTTTTTCAAAATTTTTTTCGATATTTTTTTCGAAAATATTTTTCAAAATTTTTTTCGAAAATTTTTTTTTGAAATTTTTTTCGAAAATTTTTTTAAAAATTTTTTTTCGAAATTTTTTTTTCGAAATTTTTTTTCATAATTTTTTTCGAAATGTTTTTTTCGAAATTTTGTTCGAAATTTTTTTTCGAAATTTTTTTTTCCAAATTTTTTTCGAAAATTTTTTTCGAAAATTTTTTCGAAAATTTTTTTAAAAATTTTTTTTTGAAATTTTTTTTCAAAATTTTTTTCGAAAATTTTTTTTTCGAAATTTTTTTCGAAAATATTTTTCAAAATTTTATTCGAAATTTTTTACCCAAATTTTTTCTGAAAATGTTTTTCGAAATTTTTTTTCACAATTTTTTTTGAAATTTTTTTCGAAAATTTTTTTCAAAATTTTTTTCGAAATTTTTTTCAAAATTTTTTTTCAAAATTTTTTTTCAAATTTTTTTTCGAAAATGTTTTTCAAAATTTTTTTCGAAAATCTTTTTCGAAATTTTTTTTTCGAAATTTTTTTCGAAACTTTTTTTCGAAAATTTTTTTTCCAAAATGTTTTCGAAATTTTTTTTGAAAATTTATTTCAAAATTTTTTTTCAAAATTTTTTTCGAAAATTTTTTTGAAATTTTTTTTCGAAATTTTTTTTCAAAATATTTTTCGAAAATTTTTTTTCGAAAATTTTTTTCAAAATTTTTTCGAAAATTTTTTTTCGAAATTTCTTTCGAAAATTTTTTTTAAATTTTTTTTGAAAATTTTTTTTCGAAATTTTTTTCGAAAATCTTTTTCGAAAAATTATTTTCCAAAATTTTTTCGAAAATTTTTTTGAAAATTTTTTTCGAAATTTTTTTTCGAAATTTTTTTTTTAAATTTTTTTCCAAAATTTTTTTTCGAGATTTTTTTCGAAAAGTTTTTTAAATTTTTTTTCGAAATTTTTTTTTCAAAATTTTTTTTCAAAATTTTTTTTGAAAATTTTTTTTCGATTTTTTTTTCGAAAAATTTTTTTTCAAAATTTTTTCGAAAATTTTTTTCCAAAATTTTTTCAAATTTTTTTTCGAAAATTTTTTTTCGAAATTTTTTTCGAAAATTTTTTTCGAAATTTTTTTTCAAAATTTTTTTCGAAAATTTTTTTTCGAAATTTTTTTCGAAAATTTTTTTCAAAATTTTTTACGAAATTTTTTTCGAAAATTTTTTTCAAAATTTTTTTCGAGAAATTGTTTTCCAAAATTTTTTCGAAAATTTTTTTGAAAATTTTTTTTCGAAAATTTTTTTCATAATTTTTTTCGAAAATTTTTTTTCGAAATTTTTTTCGAAAATTTTTTTGAAAATTTTTTTCGAAAAATTTTTTCGAAAATTTTTTTCGAATACTTTTTTGAAAATTTTTTTTCAAAAATTTTTTCAAAATTTTTTTTCGAAATTTTTTTCGAAAATTTTTTTTCGAAAATTTTTTTTCGATATTTTTTTCGAAAATTTTTTTGAAAATTTTTTTCGAAAAATTTTTTGTAAATTTTTTTCGAAATTTTTTTTGAAAATTTTTTTTCAAAATATTTTTTCGAAAATTTTTTTCCAAATTTTTTTTGAAAATTTTTTTGAAAATTTTTTTCAAAAAATGTTTTTCCAAAATTTTTTCGAAAATTTTTTTGAAAATTTTTTTCAAAACTTTTTTTCAAAATTTTTTTCGAAAATTTTTTTTCGAAATTTTTTTCGAAAATTTTTCGAAATTTTTTCCAAAAATTTTTTTCAAAATTTTTTTTCCAAATTTTTTTCAAAATATTTATCGAAAATTTTTTTTCGAAAATTTTTTTCAAAATTTTTTTTCGAAAATTTTTTTTCAAAATTTTTTTCGAAAATTTTTTTTCGAAATTTTTTTTCGAAATTTTTTTTCAAAATTTTTTTCGATATTTTTTTCGAAAATATTTTTCAAAATTTTTTTCGAAAATTTTTTTTTGAAATTTTTTTCGAAAATTTTTTTAAAAATTTTTTTAAAAATTTTTTTTCGAAATTTTTTTTTCGAAATTTTTTTTAATAATTTTTTTCGAAATGTTTTTTTCGAAATTTTATTCGAAAATTTTTTTCGAAATTTTTTTTTCCAAATTTTTTTCGAAAATTTTTTTCGAAAATTTTTTTCGAAAATTTTTTCGAAAATTTTTTTGAAAATTTTTTTTTGAAATTTTTTTTCAAAATTTTTTCGAAAATTATTTTCAAAATTTTTTTCGAAATTTTTTTTCAAAATTTTTTCGAAATATTTTTTTTTTAATTTTTTTCGAAATTTTTTTCGAAAATTATTTTCAAAATTTTTTTCGAAAAATTTTTTTCCAAAATTTTTTCGAAAATTTTTTTGAAAATTTTTTTCGAAAATTTTTTTTCGAAAATTTTTTTTCGAAATTTTTTTCAAAAATTTTTTTGAAATATTTTTTTCGAAAAATTTTTTTGAAAATTTTTTTCGAAAATTTTTTTGAAAATTTTTTTCGAAATTTTTTTTCAAAATTTTTTTCGAAAATTTTTTTTCGAAATTTTTTTCGAAAATTTTTTTTCGAAATTTTTTTCGAAAATTTTTTTCAAAATTTTTTTTCCAAATTTTTTTCAAAAATTTTTTTCGAAAATTTTTTTTCAAAATTTTTTTCGAAAATTTTTTTTCGAAAATTTTTTCGAAAATTTTTTTCAAAATTTTTTTCGAAATTTTGTTAGAAAATTTTTTTAAAAATTTTGTTCGAAAATTTTTTTAAAAATTTTTTTCGAAAAATTTTTTTCCAAAATTTTTTCGAAAATTTTTTTGAAAATTTTTTTCGAAAATTTTTTTTCGAAAATTTTTTTCAAAATTTTTTTCGAAAATTTTTTTTCGAAATTTTTTTCGAAAATTTTTTTGAACATTTTTTTCAAAAAATTTTTTTCGAAAATTTTTTTGAAAATTTTTTTCGAAATTTTTTTTCAAAATTTTTTTCAAAATTTTTTTTCAAAATTTTTTTCGAAAATTTTTTTGAACATTTTTTTCAAAAAATTTTTTTCGAAAATTTTTTTGAAAATTTTTTTCGAAATTTTTTTTCAAAATTTTTTTCAAAATTTTTTTTCAAAATTTTTTTCATATTTTTTTTCGAAAATTTTTTTTCGAAATTTTTTTCGAAAATTTTTTTTCGAAATTTTTTTCGAAAATTTTTTTTCGAAATTTTTTTCGAAAATTTTTTTTCGAAATTTTTTTCGAAAATTTTTTTCAAAATTTTTTTTGCAAATTTTTTTTCAAAATTTTTTTCGAAAATTTTTTTTCAAAAATTTTTTTCAAAAATTTTTTTCGAATTTTTTTTCGAAATTTTTTTCGAAAATTTTTTTCGAAATTTTTTTTCAAAATTTTTTTCGAAAATTTTTTTTCGAAATTTTTTTCGAAAATTTTTTTCAAAATTTTTTACGAAATTTTTTTCGAAAATTTTTTTCAAAATTTTTTTCGAGAAATTTTTTTCCAAAATTTTTTCGAAAATTTTTTTGAAAATTTTTTTTCGAAAATTTTTTTCATAATTTTTTTCGAAAATTTTTTTTCAAAATTTTTTTCGAAAATTTTTTTGAAAATTTTTTTCGAAAAATTTTTTCGAAAATTTTTTTCGAATACTTTTTTGAAAATTTTTTTTCAAAAATTTTTTCAAAATTTTTTTTCGAAATTTTTTTCGAAAATTTTTTTTCGAAAATTTTTTTTCGATATTTTTTTCGAAAATTTTTTTGAAAATTTTTTTCGAAAAATTTTTTGTAAATTTTTTTCGAAATTTTTTTTCCAAATTTTTTTTCAAAATTTTTTTCGAAAATTTTTTTTCAAAAATTTTTTTCAAAAATTTTTTTCGAATTTTTTTTCGAAATTTTTTTCGAAAATTTTTTTCGAAATTTTTTTTCAAAATTTTTTTCGAAAATTTTTTTTCGAAATTTTTTTCGAAAATTTTTTTCAAAATTTTTTACGAAATTTTTTTCGAAAATTTTTTTCAAAATTTTTTTCGAGAAATTTTTTTCCAAAATTTTTTCAAAAATTTTTTTGAAAATTTTTTTTCGAAAATTTTTTTCATAATTTTTTTCGAAAATTTTTTTTCGAAATTTTTTTCGAAAATTTTTTTGAAAATTTTTTTCGAAAAATTTTTTCGAAAATTTTTTTCGAATACTTTTTTGAAAATTTTTTTTCAAAAATTTTTTCAAAATTTTTTTTCGAAATTTTTTTCGAAAATTTTTTTTCGAAAATTTTTTTTCGATATTTTTTTCGAGAATTTTTTTGAAAATTTTTTCGAAAAATTTTTTGTAAATTTTTTTCGAAATTTTTTTTCAAAATTTTTTTTCAAAATATTTTTTCGAAAATTTTTTTCCAAATTTTTTTTGAAAATTTTTTTGAAAATTTTTTTCAAAAAATGTTTTTCCAAAATTTTTTCGAAAATTTTTTTGAAAATTTTTTTTAAAACTTTTTTTCAAAATTTTTTTTCGAAATTTTTTTTCGAAATTTTTTTTCAAAATTTTTTTCGATATTTTTTTCGAAAATATTTTTCAAAATTTTTTTCGAAAATTTTTTTTTGAAATTTTTTTCGAAAATTTTTTTAAAAATTTTTTTTCGAAATTTTTTTTTCGAAATTTTTTTTCATAATTTTTTTCGAAATGTTTTTTTCGAAATTTTATTCGAAATTTTTTTTCGAAATTTTTTTTTCCAAATTTTTTTCGAAAATTTTTTTCGAAAATTTTTTCGAAAATTTTTTTGAAAATTTTTTTTTGAAATTTTTTTTCAAAATTTTTTTCGAAAATTTTTTTTTCGAAATTTTTTTCGAAAATATTTTTCAAAATTTTATTCGAAATTTTTTACCCAAATTTTTTCTGAAAATGTTTTTCGAAATTTTTTTTCACAATTTTTTTTGAAATTTTTTTCGAAAATTTTTTTCAAAATTTTTTTCGAAATTTTTTTCAAAACTTTTTTTCGAAAATTTTTTTTCCAAAATGTTTTCGAAATTTTTTTTGAAAATTTATTTCAAAATTTTTTTTCAAAATTTTTTTCGAAACTTTTTTTGAAATTTTTTTTCGAAATTTTTTTTCAAAATATTTTTCGAAAATTTTTTTTCGAAAATTTTTTTCAAAATTTTTTCGAGAATTTTTTTTCGAAATTTCTTTCGAAAATTTTTTTCAAAATTTTTTTTGAAAATTTTTTTTCGAAATTTTTTTCGAAAATCTTTTTCGAAAAATTATTTTCCAAAATTTTTTCGAAAATTTTTTTGAAAATTTTTTTCGAAATTTTTTTTCGAAATTTTTTTTTTAAATTTTTTTCCAAAATTTTTTTCCAAAATTTTTTTTCGAGATTTTTTTCGAAAAGTTTTTTAAATTTTTTTTCGAAATTTTTTTTTCAAAATTTTTTTTCAAAATTTTTTTTGAAAATTTTTTTTCGATTTTTTTTTCGAAAAATTTTTTTTCAAAATTTTTTCGAAAATTTTTTTCCAAAATTTTTTCGAAAATTTTTTTCAATTTTTTTTTCGAAAATTTTTTTTCGAAATTTTTTTTTTATTTCTTTCGAAATTTTTTTTCAAAATTTTTTTCCAAAATGTTTTTTCGAGATTTTTTTCGAAATTTTTTTAAAATATTTTTTTCGAAATTTTTTTTCAAATTTTTTTTTGAAAATTTTTTTTCGAAATTTTTTTCGAAATTTTTTTCAAATTTTTTTTTGAAAATTTTTTTTTGAAAATTTTTTTTCGAAATTTTTTTCGAAAAATTTTTTTCGAAAAATTTTTTTCCGAAATTTTTTCGAAAATTTTTTTGAAAATTTTTTCGAAAATTTTTTTGAAAATTTTTTTCAAAATTTTTTTCAAAATTTTTTTCGAAAATTCTTTTCGAAACTTTTTTTTCAAAATTTTTTCGAAAAATTTTTTGTAAATTTTTTTCGAAATTTTTTTTCAAAATTTTTTTTCAAAATATTTTTTCGAAAATTTTTTTCCAAATTTTTTTCGAAAATTTTTTTGAAAATTTTTTTCGAAAAATTTTTTTCCAAAATTTTTTCGAAAATTTTTTTGAAAAGTTTTTGCGAAACTTTTTTTCAAAATTTTTTTCGAAAATTTTTTTTTGAAATTTTTTTCGAAAATTTTTCGAAATTTTTTCCAAAAATTTTTTTCAAAATTTTTTTTCCAAATTTCTTTTCAAAATTTTTATCGAAAATTTTTTTTCGAAAATTTTTTTCAAAATTTTTTTCGAAATGTTTTTTTCGAAATTTTATTCGAAAATTTTTTTCGAAATTTTTTTTTGAAATTTTTCTTCAAAATTTTTTTCGAAAATTTTTTTTTCGAAATTTTTTTCGAAAATATTTTTCAAAATTTTTTTCGAAATTTTTTACCCAATTTTTTTCTGAAAATTTTTTTCGGAATTTTTTTTCAAAATTTTTTTTGAAATTTTTTTCGAAAATTTTTTTCAAAATTTTTTTCGAAATTTTTTTCAAAATTTTTTTTCAAAATTTTTTTTCAAATTTTTTTTCGAAAATGGTCTTCAAAATTTTTTTCGAAAATCTTTTTCGAAATTTTTTTTTCGAAATTTTTTTCGAAAATTTTTTTCGAAAATTTTTTTTCCAAAATGTTTTCGAAATTTTTTTTGAAAATTTATTTCAAAATTTTTTTTCAAAATTTTTTTCGAAAATCTTTTTCGAAAAATTTTTTTCGAAAATTTTTTTCGAAAAATTTTTTTCGAAAATTTTTTTTGGAAAAATTTTTTTCCAAAATTTTTTCGAAAATTTTTTTGAAATTTTTTTTCGAAATTTTTTTTCGAAATTTTTTTTCAAAATTTTTTTTCGAAAATTTTTTTCAAAATTTTTTCGAAAATTTTTTTTCGAAATTTCTTTCGAAAATTTTTTTCAAAATTTTTTTTGAAAATTTTTTTTCGAAATTTTTTTCGAAAGTTTTTTTCGAAAAATTATTTTCCAAAATTTTTTCGAAAATTTTTTTGAAAATTTTTTTCGAAATTTTTTTTCGAAATTTTTTTAAAAAATTTTTTTCCAAAATTTTTTTCCAAAATTTTTTTTCGAGATTTTTTTCGAAAATTTTTTTAAATTTTTTTTCGAAATTTTTTTTTCAAAATTTTTTTTCAAAATTTTTTTTGAAAATTTTTTTTCGAATTTTTTTTCGAAAAATTTTTTTTCAAAATTTTTTCGAAAATTTTTTTCCAAAATTTTTTCAAAAATTTTTTTGAAATTTTTTTTCGAAATTTTTTTTCGAAATTTTTTTTCAAAATTTTTTTCGAAAATATTTTTCAAAATTTTTTTTGGAAATTTTTTTTCAAATTTTTTTTGAAAATTTTTTTGAAAATTTTTTTCGAAATATTTTTCAAAATTTTTTTGAAAATTTTTTTCGAAAATTTTTTCGAAAATTTGTTTTCAAATTTTTTTTTTTATTTCTTTCGAAATTTTTTTTCAAAATTTTTTTCCAAAATGTTTTTTCGAGATTTTTTTCAAAATTTTTTTTCAAAATTTTTTTCGAAAATATTTTTCAAAATTTTTTTTCGAAATTTTTTCTCAAAATTTTTTTCGAAAATTTTTTTCAAAATTTTTTTCGAAATTTATTTCGAAAATTTTTTTAAAAATTTTTTTCGAAAAATTTTTTTCCAAAATTTTTTCGAAAATTTTTTTGAAAATTCTTTTCGAAAATTTTTTTTCGAAAATTTTTTCAAAATGTTTTTCGAAAATTTTTTTTCGAAATTTATTTCGAAAATTTTTTTGAAAATTTTTTTCAAAAAATTTTTTTCGAAAATTTTTTTGAAAATTTTTTTCGAAATTTTTTTTCAAAATTTTTTTGAAAATTTTTTCCAAAATTTTTTTTTCCAAAATTTTTTCGAAAGTTTTTTTAAAAATTTTTTTCGAAAATTTTTTCCGAAAATTTTTTTTCGAAAACTTTTTCAAAAATTTTTTTTGAAAATTTTTTTTCGAAATTTTTTTCGAAAATTTTTTTTCGAAAATTTTTACGAAAATTTTTTTCAAAATTTTTTTCGAAATTTTTTTTCAAAATTTTTTTCTAAATTATTTTTGAAAATTTTTTCGAAATTTTTTTTTCCCAAATTTTTGTGAAAATTTTTTTCGAAATTTTTTTTCGAAATTTTTTTCGAAAATTTTTTTTCGAAATTTTTTTCGAAAATTTTTTTCATAATTTTGTTCGAAATTTTTTTTTGAAAATTTTTTTCGAGAATTATAATTTTTTTCGAAATTTTTTTTCAAAATTTTTTTCGAAAATTTTTTTTCGAAATTTTTTTCGAAAATTTTTTTTTCTAAATTTTTTTTCCAAATTTTTTTTTCAAATTTTTTTTTCAAATTTTTTTTCGAAAATTTTTTTTCGAAAATTTTTTTCGAAATCTTTTTTGAAAATTTTTTTCGAAATTTTTTTCGAAAATTTTTTAGCAAATTTTTTTGGAAAAATTTTTTTCCAAAATTTTTTCGAAAATTTTTTCGAAAATTTTTTTCGAAATTTTTTTTGTTTTTTTCAAAATTTTTTTTCAAAATTTTTTTTCAAAATATTTTTTCGAAAATTTTTTTCCAAATTTTTTTTGAAAATTTTTTTGAAAATTTTTTTCGAAAAATTTTTTTCCAAAATTTTTTCGAAAATTTTTTTGAAAATTTTTTTCGAAACTTTTTTTCAAAATTTTTTTCGAAAATTTTTTTTCGAAATTTTTTTCGAAAATTTTTCGAAATTTTTTCCAAAAATTTTTTTCAAAATTTTTTTTCCAAATTTCTTTTCAAAATTTTTATCGAAAATTTTTTTTCGAAAATTTTTTTCCAAAATTTTTTCGAAAATTTTTTTCGAAAATTTTTTTTCGAAATTTTTTTCTAAAATTTTTTTCCAAAATTATTTTTCGAAAATTTTTTTCGAAAATCTTTTTCGAAATTTTTTTTTCGAAATTTTTTTCGAAAATTTTTTTCGAAATTTTTTTTGAAAATTTATTTCAAAATTTTTTTTCAAAATTTTTTTCGAAAATTTTTTTGAAATTTTTTTTCGAAATTTTTTTTCAAAATATTTTTCGAAAATTTTTTTTCGAAAATTTTTTTCAAAATTTTTTCGAAAATTTTTTTTCGAAATTTCTTTCGAAAATTTTTTTCAAAATTTTTTTTGAAAATTTTTTTTCGAAATTTTTTTCGAAAATCTTTTTCGAAAAATTATTTTCCAAAATTTTTTCGAAAATTTTTTTGAAAATTTTTTTCGAAATTTTTTTTCGAAATTTTTTTAAAAAATTTTTTTCCAAAATTTTTTTCCAAAATTTTTTTTCGAGATTTTTTCGAAAATTTTTTTAAATTTTTTTTCGAAATTTTTTTTTCAAAATTTTTTTTCAAAATTTTTTTTGAAAATTTTTTTTCGAATTTTTTTTCGAAAAATTTTTTTTCAAAATTTTTTCGAAAATTTTTTTCCAAAATTTTTTCGAAAATTTTTTTCAAAATTTTTTTCGAAAATTTTTTTTCGAAATTTTTTTTTTATTTCTTTCGAAATTTTTTTTCAAAATTTTTTTCCAAAATGTTTTTTCGAGATATTTTTCGAAATTTTTTTTAAATATTTTTTTCGAAATTTTTTTTCAAATTTTTTTTTGAAAATTTTTTTTCGAAATTTTTTTCGAAATTTTTTTCAAATTTTTTTTTGAAAAGTTTTTTTTGAAAATTTTTTTTCGAAATTTTTTTCGAAAAATTTTTTTCCGAAATTTTTTCGAAAATTTTTTTGAAAATTTTTTTCAAAATTTTTTTTCAAAATTTTTTTCGAAAATTCTTTTCGAAACTTTTTTTTCAAAATTTTTTCGAAAAATTTTTTGTAAATTTTTTTCGAAATTTTTTTTCAAAATTATTTTTCAAAATACTTTTTCGAAAATTTTTTTCCAAATTTTTTTCGAAAATTTTTTTGAAATTTTTTTTCCAAAATTTTTTCGAAAATTTTTTTGAAAATTTTTTGCGAAACTTTTTTTCAAAATTTTTTCGAAAATTTTTTTTCGAAATTTTTTTCGAAAATTTTTCGAAATTTTTTCCAAAATTTTTTTTCAAAATTTTTTTTCCAAATTTCTTTTCAAAATTTTTATAGAAAATTTTTTTTCGAAAATTTTTTTCAAAATTTTTTTCGAAAATTTTTTTTCAAAATTTTTTTCGAAAATTTTTTTTCGAAATTTTTTTCGAAATTTTTTTTTCAAAATTTTTTTTGAAAATTTTTTTCGAAATTTTTTTTCAAAATTTTTTTTCGAAAATTTTTTTTCAAATTTTTTTCGAAAAATTTTTTTTGAAATTTTTTTGAAAATTTTTTTCAAAATTTTTTTTTGAAAATTTTTTTTGAAAATTTTTTTCCAAAATTTTTTTTCAAAATTTTTTCGAAAATTTTTTGGAAAATTTTCTTCGAAATTTTTTTTCAAAATTTTTTTCATTATTTTTTCAAAAATTTTTTTGAAAATTTTTTCGAAATTGTTTTCCAAAATTTTTTTCAAAGTTTTTTTCAAAATTTTTTTCGAAAATTTTTTTGAAAATTTTTTTACGAAATTTTTTTTTCAAATTTTTTTTTAGAATTTTTTTCATAATTTTTTTCGAAATTGTTTTTTCGAAATTTTTTTCAAAAATTTTTTTGAAAATTTTTTTTTTAATTTTTTTTTTCAATTTTTTTTTTTTTCAAAATTTTTTTTCAAAATTTTTTTCGAAAATTTTTTTTCGAAAATTTTTTTGAAAATTTTTTTCCAAAATTTTTTCGACAATTTTTTTGAAAATTTTTTTCGAAATTTTTTTTCAAAATTTTTTTCGAAAATTTTTTATCGAAATTTTTTTCGAAAATTTTTCTTCGAAATTTTTTTCAAAATTTTTTTTCAAAATTTTTTTCGAAATTTTTTTTCAAAATTTTTTTTCAAAATTTTTTTCAAAAATTTTTTTTAAGTATTTTTTTCTAAATTATTTTCGAAAATTTTTTTTCAAAATTTTTTTCGGAAATTTTTAACGAAAATTTTTTTTTTAAATTTTTTTTGGAAATTTTTTATCAAAAATCTTTTTCAAAATTTTTTTCGGAAATTTTTTTTCGAAATTTTTTTCGAAATTTTTTTTTCGAAAATTTTTTTTAAAATTTTTTTCGAAAATTTTTTTCGAAATTTTTTTCGAAAATTTTTTAGAAACTTTTTTTCGAAAAATTTTTTTCCAAAATTTTTTCGAAAATTTTTTTGAAAATTTTTTTCGAAATTTTTTTTCTAAATTTTTTTCGAAAATTTTTTGTCGATTTTTTTTTCGAAAATTATTTTAAGAATTTTTTTCGAAATTTTTTCAAAATTTTTTTTGTAAATTTTTTCGAAATTTTTTTTCAAAATTTTTTTCGAAAACTTTTTTCCGAAATTCTTTTCAAAAATTTTTTTCAAAATTTTTTCGAAATTTTTTTCCAAAATTTTTTTCAAAATTTTTTTCGAAATATTTTTTTTCAAAATTTTTTCGAAAATTTTTTTGAAAATTTTATTTGAAATTTTTTTTTCGAAATTTTTTTCGAAAATTTTTTTGAAAATTTTTTCCAAAATTTTTTTTTCCAAAATTTTTTCGAAAGTTTTTTTAAAAATTTTTTTCGAAAATTTTTTTCGAAAATTTTTTTTCGAAAACTTTTTCAAAAATTTTTTTTGAAAATTTTTTTTCGAAATTTTTTTCGAAAATTTTTTTTCGAAATTTTTTTCTAAAATTTTTTTCCAAAATTATTTTTCGAAAATGTTTTTCAAAATTTTTTTCGAAAATTTTTTTTCGAAATTTTTTTCGAAAATTTTTTTTGAAAAATTTTTTTCCAAAATTTTTTCGAAAATTTTTTTGAAAATTTTTTTCGAAATTTTTTTTCTAAATTTTTTTCGAAAATTTTTTGTCGAAATTTTTTTCGAAAATTATTTTAAAAATTTTTTTTCAAAATTTATTTTGAAAATTTTTTCGAAATTTTTTTTCAAAATATTTTTCGAAAATTTTTTTCCGAAATTCTTTTCGAAAATTTTTTTTTTTAAATTTTTTCGAAATTTTTTTCCAAAATTTTTTTCAAAATATTTTTCGAAAATTTTTTTCCGAAATTCTTTTCGAAAATTTTTTTTCGAAATTTTTTTCATAATTTTTTTCGCAATTTTTTTTTCAAAATTTTTTTCCAAACTTTTTTTTGAAAATTTTTTCCAAAATTTTTTTTTCCAAAATTTTTTCGAAAGTTTTTTTAAAAATTTTTTCAAAATTTTTCTTCAAAAATTTTTTCGAAAATTTTTTTTCGAAATTTTTTTTCGAAATTTATTTCAAAGATTTTCTTCGAAAACCTTTTTTTTAAAATTTTTTTGAAAATTTTTTTTCGAAATTTTTTTCTAAAATTTTTTACGAAATTTTTTTTCGAAAATTTTTACGAAAATTTTTTTCAAAATTTTTTTCGAAATTTTTTTTCAAAATTTTTTTCTAAATTATTTTTGAAAATTTTTTCGAAAATTTTTTTTCCAAAATTTTTGTGAAAATTTTTTTCGAAAATTTTTTTTCGAAATTTTTTTCGAAAATTTTTTTTCGAAATTTTTTTCGAAAATTTTTTTCATAATTTTTTTCGAAATTTTTTTTTGAAAATTTTTTTCGAGAATTAAAATTTTTTTCGAAATTTTTTTTCAAAATTTTTTTCGAAAATTTTTTTTCGAAATTTTTTTCGAAAATTTTTTTTCGAAATTTTTTTCGAAAATTTTTTTTTCTAAATTTTGTTTCCAAATTTTTTTTCAAATTTTTTTTTCAAATTTTTTTTCGAAAATTTTTTTTCGAAAATTTTTTCGAAATCTTTTTTGAAAATTTTTTTCGAAATTTTTTTCGAAAATTTTTTAGCAAATTTTTTTGGAAAAATTTTTTTCCAATTTTTTTTCGAAATTTTTTTCGAAAATTTTTTTCAAAATTTTTTTCGAAATTTTTTTCGAAAATTTTTTTCAAAATTTTTTTCGAAAAATTTTTTTCCAAAATTTTTTCGAAAATTTTTCTGAAAATTTTTTTCGAAAATTTTTTTTCGAAAATTTTTTTTCGATATTTTTTTCGAAAATTTTTTTGAAAATTTTTTTCGAAAAATTTTTTGTAAATTTTTTTCGAAATTTTTTTTCAAAATTTTTTTTCAAAATATTTTTTCGAAAATTTTTTTCCAAATTTTTTTTGAAAATTTTTTTGAAAATTTTTTTCGAAACTTTTTTTCAAAATTTTTTTCGAAAATTTTTTTTCGAAATTTTTTTCGAAAATTTTTCGAAATTTTTTCCAAAAATTTTTTTCAAAATTTTTTTTCCAAATTTTTTTTCAAAATTTTTATCGAAAATTTTTTTTCGAAAATTTTTTTCGAAATTTTTTTTCAAAATTTTTTTCGATATTTTTTTCGAAAATATTTTTCAAAATTTTTTTCGAAAATTTTTTTTTGAAATTTTTTTCGAAAATGTTTTTAAAAATTTTTTTTCGAAATTTTTTTTTCGAATTTTTTTTTCATAATTTTTTTCAAAATGTTTTTTTCGAAATTTTATTCGAAAATTTTTTTCGAAATTTTTTTTTCCAAATTTTTTTCGAAAATTTTTTTCGAAAATTTTTTCGAAAATTTTTTTGAAAATTTTTTTTTGAAATTTTTTTTCAAAATTTTTTTCGAAAATTTTTTTTTCGAAATTTTTTTCGAAAATATTTTTCAAAATTTTTTTCGAAATTTTTTACCCAAATTTTTTCTGAAAATTTTTTTCGAAATTTTTTTTCAAAATTTTTTTTGAAATTTTTTTCGAAAATTTTTTTCAAAATTTTTTTCGAAATTTTTTTCAAAATTTTTTTTCAAAATTTTTTTTCAAATTTTTTTTCGAAAATGTTTTTCAAAATTTTTTTCGAAAATCTTTTTCGAAATTTTTTTTTCGAAATTTTTTTCGAAAATTTTTTTCGAAATTTTTTTTGAAAATTTATTTCAAAATTTTTTTTCAAAATTTTTTTCGAAAATTTTTTTGAAATTTTTTTTCGAAATTTTTTTTCAAAATATTTTTCGAAAATTTTTTTTCGAAAATTTTTTTCAAAATTTTTTCTAAAATTTTTTTTCGAAATTTCTTTCGAAAATTTTTTTCAAAATTTTTTTTGAAAATTTTTTTTCGAAATTTTTTTCGAAAATCTTTTTCGAAAAATTATTTTCCAAAATTTTTTCGAAAATTTTTTTGAAAATTTTTTTCGAAATTTTTTTTCGAAATTTTTTTTAAAAATTTTTTTCCAAAATTTTTTTCCAAAATTTTTTTTCGAGATTTTTTCGAAAATTTTTTTAAATTTTTTTTCGAAATTTTTTTTTCAAAATTTTTTTTCAAAATTTTTTTTGAAAATTTTTTTTCGAATTTTTTTTCGAAAATTTTTTTTTCAAAATTTTTTCGAAAATTTTTTTCCAAAATTTTTTCGAAAATTTTTTTCAAAATTTTTTTCGAAAATTTTTTTTCGAAATTTTTTTTTTATTTCTTTCGAAATTTTTTTTCAAAATTTTTTTCCAAAATGTTTTTTCGAGATTTTTTTCGAAATTTTTTTTAAATATTTTTTTCGAAATTTTTTTTCAAATTTTTTTTTGAAAATTTTTTTTCGAAATTTTTTTCAAATTTTTTTTTGAAAATTTTTTTTTGAAAATTTTTTTTCGAAATTTTTTTCGAAAAATTTTTTTCCGAAATTTTTTCGAAAATTTTTTTGAAAATTTTTTTCAAAATTTTTTTTCAAAATTTTTTTCGAAAATTCTTTTCGAAACTTTTTTTTCAAAATTTTTTCGAAAAATTTTTGGTAAATTTTTTTCGAAATTTTTTTTCAAAATTTTTTTTCAAAATATTTTTTCGAAAATTTTTTTCCAAATTTTTTTCGAAAATTTTTTTGAAAATTTTTTTCGAAAATTTTTTTCCAAAATTTTTTCGAAAATTTTTTTGAAAATTTTTTGCGAAACTTTTTTTCAAAATTTTTTTCGAAAATTTTTTTTCGAAATTTTTTTCGAAAATTTTTCGAAATTTTTTCCAAAAATTTTTTTCAAAATTTTTCTTCCAAATTTCTTTTCAAAATTTTTATCAAAAATTTTTTTTCGAAAATTTTTTTCAAATTTTTTTTCGAAAATTTTTTTTCGAAATTTTTTTTCGAAATTTTTTTTCAAATTTTTTTTCGATATTTTTTTCGAAAATATTTTTCAAAATTTTTTTCGAAAATTTTTTTTTGAAATTTTTTTCGAAAATTTTTTAAAAAATTTTTTTTCGAAATTTTTTTTTCGAAATTTTTTTTTCCAAATTTTTTACGAAAATTTTTTTCGAAAATTTTTTCGAAAATTTTTTTGAAAATTTTTTTTTGAAATTTTTTTTCAAAATTTTTTTCGAAATTTTTTACCCAAATTTTTTCTGAAAATTTTTTTCGGAATTTTTTTTCAAAATTTTTTTCGAAATTTTTTTCGAAAATTTTTTTCAAAATTTTTTTCGAAATTTTTTTCAAAATTTTTTTTCAAAATTTTTTTTCAAATTTTGTTTCGAAAATGTTTTTCAAATTTTTTTTCGAAAATCTTTTTCGAAATTTTTTTTTCGAAATTTTTTTCGAAAATTTTTTTCGAAAATTTTTTTTCCAAAATGTTTTCGAAATTTTTTTTGAAAATTTATTTCAAAATTTTTTTTCAAAATTTTTTTTGAAAATTTTTTTTCGAATTTTTTTTCGAAAAATTTTTTTTCAAAATTTTTTCGAAAATTTTTTTCCAAAATTTTTTCGAAAATTTTTTTGAAATTTTTTTTCGAAATTTTTTTTCGAAATTTTTTTTCAAAATTTTTTTCGAAAATATTTTTCAAAATTTTTTTTGGAAATTTTTTTTCAAATTTTTTTTGAAAATTTTTTTGAAAATTTTTTTCGAAATATTTTTCAAAATTTTTTTGAAAATTTTTTTCGAAAATTTTTTTTTGGAAATTTTATTCAAAATTTTTTTCGAAATTTATTTTTCGAAATTTCTTTCGAAAATTTTTTTCAAAATTTTTTTCGAAAATTTTTTTTCGAATTTTTTTTTTATTTCTTTCGAAATTTTTTTTCAAAATTTTTTTTCAAAATTTTTTTCCAAAATGTTTTTTCGAGATTTTTTTCGAAATATTTTTTAAATATTTTTTTCGAAAATTTTTTTTCGAAATTTTTTTCGAAAATTTTTTTTCGAAATTTTTTTCGAAAATTTTTTTCATAATTTTTTTCGAAATTTTTTTTTGAAAATTTTTTTCGAGAATTAAAATTTTTTTCGAAATTTTTTTTCAAAATTTTTTTCGAAAATTTTTTTTCGAAATTTTTTTCGAAAATTTTTTTTCGAAATTTTTTTCGAAAATTTTTTTTTCTAAATTTTGTTTCCAAATTTTTTTTCAAATTTTTTTTTCAAATTTTTTTTCGAAAATTTTTTTTCGAAAATTTTTTCGAAATCTTTTTTGAAAATTTTTTTCGAAATTTTTTTCGAAAATTTTTTAGCAAATTTTTTTGGAAAAATTTTTTTCCAATTTTTTTTCGAAATTTTTTTCGAAAATTTTTTTCAAAATTTTTTTCGAAATTTTTTTCGAAAATTTTTTTCAAAATTTTTTTCGAAAAATTTTTTTCCAAAATTTTTTCGAAAATTTTTCTGAAAATTTTTTTCGAAAATTTTTTTTCGAAAATTTTTTTTCGATATTTTTTTCGAAAATTTTTTTGAAAATTTTTTTCGAAAAATTTTTTGTAAATTTTTTTCGAAATTTTTTTTCAAAATTTTTTTTCAAAATATTTTTTCGAAAATTTTTTTCCAAATTTTTTTTGAAAATTTTTTTGAAAATTTTTTTCGAAACTTTTTTTCAAAATTTTTTTCGAAAATTTTTTTTCGAAATTTTTTTCGAAAATTTTTCGAAATTTTTTCCAAAAATTTTTTTCAAAATTTTTTTTCCAAATTTTTTTTCAAAATTTTTATCGAAAATTTTTTTTCGAAAATTTTTTTCGAAATTTTTTTTCAAAATTTTTTTCGATATTTTTTTCGAAAATATTTTTCAAAATTTTTTTCGAAAATTTTTTTTTGAAATTTTTTTCGAAAATGTTTTTAAAAATTTTTTTTCGAAATTTTTTTTTCGAATTTTTTTTTCATAATTTTTTTCAAAATGTTTTTTTCGAAATTTTATTCGAAAATTTTTTTCGAAATTTTTTTTTCCAAATTTTTTTCGAAAATTTTTTTCGAAAATTTTTTCGAAAATTTTTTTGAAAATTTTTTTTTGAAATTTTTTTTCAAAATTTTTTTCGAAAATTTTTTTTTCGAAATTTTTTTCGAAAATATTTTTCAAAATTTTTTTCGAAATTTTTTACCCAAATTTTTTCTGAAAATTTTTTTCGAAATTTTTTTTCAAAATTTTTTTTGAAATTTTTTTCGAAAATTTTTTTCAAAATTTTTTTCGAAATTTTTTTCAAAATTTTTTTTCAAAATTTTTTTTCAAATTTTTTTTCGAAAATGTTTTTCAAAATTTTTTTCGAAAATCTTTTTCGAAATTTTTTTTTCGAAATTTTTTTCGAAAATTTTTTTCGAAATTTTTTTTGAAAATTTATTTCAAAATTTTTTTTCAAAATTTTTTTCGAAAATTTTTTTGAAATTTTTTTTCGAAATTTTTTTTCAAAATATTTTTCGAAAATTTTTTTTCGAAAATTTTTTTCAAAAGTTTTTCGAAAATTTTTTTTCGAAATTTCTTTCGAAAATTTTTTTCAAAATTTTTTTTGAAAATTTTTTTTCGAAATTTTTTTCGAAAATCTTTTTCGAAAAATTATTTTCCAAAATTTTTTCGAAAATTTTTTTGAAAATTTTTTTCGAAATTTTTTTTCGAAATTTTTTTTCGAAATTTTTTTTAAAAATTTTTTTCCAAAATTTTTTTTCGAGATTTTTTCGAAAATTTTTTTAAATTTTTTTTCGAAATTTTTTTTTCAAAATTTTTTTTCAAAATTTTTTTTGAAAATTTTTTTTCGAATTTTTTTTCGAAAAATTTTTTTTCAAAATTTTTTCGAAAATTTTTTTCCAAAATTTTTTCGAAAATTTTTTTCAAAATTTTTTTCGAAAATTTTTTTTCGAAATTTTTTTTTTATTTCTTTCGAAATTTTTTTTCAAAATTTTTTTCCAAAATGTTTTTTCGAGATTTTTTTCGAAATTTTTTTTAAATATTTTTTTCGAAATTTTTTTTCAAATTTTTTTTTGAAAATTTTTTTTCGAAATTTTTTTCAAATTTTTTTTTGAAAATTTTTTTTTGAAAATTTTTTTTCGAAATTTTTTTCGAAAAATTTTTTTCCGAAATTTTTTCGAAAATTTTTTTGAAAATTTTTTTCAAAATTTTTTTTCAAAATTTTTTTCGAAAATTCTTTTCGAAACTTTTTTTTCAAAATTTTTTCGAAAAATTTTTTGTAAATTTTTTTCGAAATTTTTTTTCAAAATTTTTTTTCAAAATATTTTTTCGAAAATTTTTTTCCAAATTTTTTTCGAAAATTTTTTTGAAAATTTTTTTCGAAAATTTTTTTCCAAAATTTTTTCGAAAATTTTTTTGAAAATTTTTTGCGAAACTTTTTTTCAAAATTTTTTTCGAAAATTTTTTTTCGAAATTTTTTTCGAAAATTTTTCGAAATTTTTTCCAAAAATTTTTTTCAAAATTTTTCTTCCAAATTTCTTTTCAAAATTTTTATCGAAAATTTTTTTTCGAAAATTTTTTTCAAACTTTTTTTCGAAAATTTTTTTTCGAAATTTTTTTTCGAAATTTTTTTTCAAATTTTTTTTCGATATGTTTTTCGAAAATATTTTCCAAAATTTTTTTCGAAAATTTTTTTTTGAAATTTTTTTCGAAAATTTTTTTAAAAATTTTTTTTCGAAATTTTTTTTTCGAAATTTTTTTTTCCAAATTTTTTTCGAAAATTTTTTTCGAAAATTTTTTCGAAAATTTTTTTGAAAAATTTTTTTTGAAATTTTTTTTCAAAATGTTTTTCGAAATTTTTTACCCAAATTTTTTCTGAAAATTTTTTTCGGAATTTTTTTTCAAAATTTTTTTCGAAATTTTTTTCGAAAATTTTTTTCAAAATTTTTTTCGAAATTTTTTTCAAAATTTTTTTTCAAAATTTTTTTTCAAATTTTTTTTCGAAAATGTTTTTCAAATTTTTTTTCGAAAATCTTTTTCGAAATTTTTTTTTCGAAATTTTTTTCGAAAATTTTTTTCGAAAATTTTTTTTCCAAAATGTTTTCGAAATTTTTTTTGAAAATTTATTTCAAAATTTTTTTTCAAAATTTTTTTTGAAAATTTTTTTTCGAATTTTTTTTCGAAAAATTTTTTTTCAAAATTTTTTCGAAAATTTTTTTCCAAAATTTTTTCGAAAATTTTTTTGAAATTTTTTTTCGAAATTTTTTTTCGAAATTTTTTTTCAAAATTTTTTTCGAAAATATTTTTCAAAATTTTTTTTGGAAATTTTTTTTCAAATTTTTTTTGAAAATTTTTTTGAAAATTTTTTTCGAAATATTTTTCAAAATTTTTTTGAAAATTTTTTTCGAAAATTTTTTTTTGGAAATTTTTTTCAAAATTTTTTTCGAAATTTATTTTTCGAAATTTCTTTCGAAAATTTTTTTCAAAATTTTTTTCGAAAATTTTTTTTCGAATTTTTTTTTTATTTCTTTCGAAATTTTTTTTCAAAATTTTTTTCCAAAATGTTTTTTCGAGATTTTTTTCGAAATATTTTTTAAATATTTTTTTCGAAATTTTTTTTCAAAATTTTTTTTGAAAATTTTTTTTCGAAATTTTTTTCGAAATTTTTTTCAAATTTTTTTTTGAAAATTTTTTTTTGAAAATTTTTTTTCGAAATTTTTTTCGAAAAATTTTTTTCCGAAATTTTTTCGAAAATGTTTTTGAAAATTTTTTTCAAAATTTTTTTTCAGAATTTTATTCGAAAATTCTTTTCGAAACTTTTTTTTCAAAAATTTCGAAAAATTTTTTGTAAATTTTTTTCGAAATTTTTTTTCAAAATTTTTTTTCAAAATATTTTTTCGAAAATTTTTTTCCAAATTTTTTTCGAAAATTTTTTTGAAAATTTTTTTCGAAAAATTTTTTTCCAAAATTTTTTTCGAAAATTTTTTTGAAAATTTTTTGCGAAACTTTTTTTCAAAATTTTTTTCGAAAATTTTTTTTCGAAATTTTTTTCGAAAATTTTTTTTCGAAATTTTTTCCAAAAATTTTTTCAAAATTTTTTTTCCAAATTTCTTTTCAAAATTTTTATCGAAAATTTTTTTTCGAAAATTTTTTCAAAAATTTTTTGGAAAATTTTTTTTAAAAATTTTTTTCGTAAATTTTTTTTCGAAATTTTTTTGAAATTTTTTTTCGAAATTTTTTTTCAAAATTTTTTTCGATATTTTTTTCGAAAATATTTTTCAAAATTTTTTTCGAAATTTTTTTTCAAAATTTTTTTTCTAAATTTTTTTTCAAAATTTTTTTCGAAAATTTTTTTTCGAAAATTTTTTTGAAAATTTTTTTCGAAATTTTTTTTAAATTTTTTTTCGAAAATTTTTTTTTTAAATTTTTTTCGAAAATTTTTTTAAAAATTTTTTTTCGAAATTTTTTTTCAAAATTCTTTCCAAAAAATTTTTTTCCAAAATTTTTTCGAAAATTTTTTTTCAATTTTTTTCGAAATTTTTTTTCAATTTTTTTTTCGAAATTTTTTTTCATAATTTTTTTCGAAATGTTTTTTTCGAAATTTTTTTCGAAAATTTTTTTCGAAATTTTTTTTTCCAAATTTTTTTCGAAAATTTTTTTCGAAAATTTTTTTTCCAAATTTTTTTCGAAAATTTTTTCGAAAATTTTTTTGAAAATTTTTTTTTGGAATTTTTTTTCAAAATTTTTTTCGAAAATTTTTTTTTTCGAAATTTTTTTTTCGAAATTTTTTTCGAAAATATTTTTCAAAATTTTTTTCGAAATTTTTACCCAAATTTTTTCTGAAAATTTTTTTCGAAATTTTTTTTCAAAATGTTTTTCGAAATTTTTTTCGAAAGTTTTTTTCAAAATTTTTTTCGAAATTTTTTTCAAAATTTTTTTTCAAAATTTTTTTTCAAAATTTTTTTCGAAAATGTTTTTCAAAATTTATTTCGAAAATGTTTTTCGAAATTTTTTTTTCGAAATTTTTTTCGAAAATCTTTTTCGAAAATTTTTTTTCCAAAATGTTTTCGAAATTTTTTTTGAAAATATATTTCAAAATTTTTTTCGAAAATTTTTTTGAAATTTTTTTTCGAAATTTTTTTCCAAATTTTTTTCGAAAAATTTTTTTCGAAAATTTTTTTTCGAAAATTTTTTTCAAAATTTTTTTCGAAAATTTTTTTTCGAAATTTCTTTCGAAAATTTTTTTCAAAATTTTTTTTGAAAATTTTTTTTCGAAATTTTTTTCGAAAATGTTTTTCGAAAAATTATTTACCAAAATTTTTTCGAAAATGTTTTTGAAAATTTTTTTCGAAATTTTTTTTCGAAATTTTTTTTCAAAATTTTTTTCCAAAATTTTTTTCCAAAATTTTTTTTCGAGATTTTTTTCGAAAATTTTTTTTCGAAATTTTTTTTTCAAAATTTTTTTTCAAAATTTTTTTTGAAAATTTTTTTCGAATTTTTTTTCGAAAAATTTTTTTTCAAAATTTTTTCGAAAATTTTTTTGAAAATTTTTTTCAAAATTTTTTTTAAAAATCTTTTTTGAAAATTTTTTTCCAAAATTTTTTTCCAAAATTTTTTCGAAAATTTTTTTGAAAATTTTTTCGAAATTTTTTTTCAAAATTTTTTTCCAAATTTTTTTCAAAAATTTTTTTGAAAATTTTTTTCGAAATTCTTTTTCAAATTTTTTTTCAAATTTTTTTTTCCAAATTTTTTTTCAAAATTTTTTTCGAAAATTTTTTTTCGAAAATTTTTTTCAAAATTTTTTTTCGAAAATTTTTTTTCAAAATTTTTTTCGAAAATTTTTTTTCGAAATTTTTTTTCAAAATTTTTTTTCGAAAATTTTTTTCAAAGTTTTTTTCAAAATTTTTTTCGAAAATTTTTTTGAAAATTTTTTTACGAAATTTTTTTTTCAAATTTTTTTTTAGAATTTTTTTCATAATTTTTTTCGAAATTGTTTTTTCGAAATTTTTTTCAAAAATTTTTTTGAAAATTTTTTTTTTAATTTTTTTTTTCAAAATTTTTTTCAAAATTTTTTTTCAAAATTTTTTTCGAAAATTTTTTTTCGAAAATTTTTTTGAAAATTTTTTTCCAAAATTTTTTCGACAATTTTTTTGAAAATTTTTTTCGAAATTTTTTTTCAAAATTTTTTTCGAAAATTTTTTATCGAAATTTTTTTCGAAAATTTTTCTTCGAAATTTTTTTCAAAATTTTTTTTCAAAATTTTTTTCGAAATTTTTTTTCAAAATTTTTTTTCAAAATTTTTTTCAAAAATTTTTTTTAAGTATTTTTTTCTAAATTATTTTCGAAAATTTTTTTTCAAAATTTTTTTCGGAAATTTTTAACGAAAATTTTTTTTTTTAATTTTTTTCGGAAATTTTTTATCGAAAATCTTTTTCAAAATTTTTTTCGGAAATTTTTTTTCGAAATTTTTTTCGAAATTTTTTTTTCGAAAATTTTTTTAAAAATTTTTTTCGAAAATTTTTTTCGAAATTTTTTTCGAAAATTTTTTAGAAACTTTTTTTCGAAAAATTTTTTTCCAAAATTTTTTCGAAAATTTTTTTGAAAATTTTTTTCGAAATTTTTTTTCTAAATTTTTTTCGAAAATTTTTTGTCGATTTTTTTTTCGAAAATTATTTTAAGAATTTTTTTAGAAATTTTTTTTGTAAATTTTTTCGAAATTTTTTTTCAAAATTTTTTTCGAAAACTTTTTTCCGAAATTCTTTTCAAAAATTTTTTTCAAAATTTTTTCGAAATTTTTTTCCAAAATTTTTTTCAAAATTTTTTTCGAAATATTTTTTTTCAAAATTTTTTCGAAAATTTTTTTGAAAATTTTATTTGAAATTTTTTTCGAAAATTTTTTTGAAAATTTTTTCCAAAATTTTTTTTTCCAAAATTATTTCGAGTTTTTTTAAAAATTTTTTTCGAAAATTTTTTTCGAAAATTTTTTTTCGAAAACTTTTTCAAAAATTTTTTTTGAAAATTTTTTTTCGAAATTTTTTTCGAAAATTTTTTTTCGAAATTTTTTTCTAAAATTTTTTTCCAAAATTATTTTTCGAAAATGTTTTTCAAAATTTTTTTCGAAAATTTTTTTTCGAAATTTTTTTCGAAAATTTTTTTCGAAAAATTTTTTTCCAAAATTTTTTCGAAAATTTTTTTGAAAATTTTTTTCGAAATTTTTTTTCTAAATTTTTTTCGAAAATTTTTTGTCGAAATTTTTTTCGAAAATTATTTTAAAAATTTTTTTTCAAAATTTATTTTGAAAATTTTTTCGAAATTTTTTTTCAAAATATTTTTCGAAAATTTTTTTCCGAAATTCTTTTCGAAAATTTTTTTTTTAAAATTTTTTCGAAATTTTGTTCCAAAATTTTTTTCAAAATATTTTTCGAAAATTTTTTTCCGAAATTCTTTTCGAAAATTTTTTTTCGAAATTTTTTTCATAATTTTTTTCGCAATTTTTTTTTCAAATTTTTTTTCCAAACTTTTTTTTGAAAATTTTTTCCAAAATTTTTTTTTCCAAAATTTTTTCGAAAGTTTTTTTAAAAATTTTTTCAAAATTTTTCTTCAAAAATTTTTTCGAAAATTTTTTTTCGAAATTTTTTTTCGAAATTTATTTCAAAGATTTTCTTCGAAAACCTTTTTTTTTAAATTTTTTTTGAAAATTTTTTTTCGAAATTTTTTTTTAAAATTTTTTTTCGAAATTTTTTTCTAAAATTTTTTTTCGAAAATTTTTACGAAAATTTTTTTCAAAATTTTTTTCGAAATTTTTTTTCAAAATTTTTTTCTAAATTATTTTTGAAAATTTTTTCGAAAATTTTTTTTCCAAAATTTTTGTGAAAATTTTTTTCGAAAATTTTTTTTCGAAATTTTTTTCGAAAATTTTTTTTCGAAATTTTTTTCGAAAATTTTTTTCATAATTTTTTTCGAAATTTTTTTTTGAAAATTTTTTTCGAGAATTAAAATTTTTTTCGAAATTTTTTTTCAAAATTTTTTTCGAAAATTTTTTTTCGAAATTTTTTTCGAAAATTTTTTTTCGAAATTTTTTTCGAAAATTTTTTTTTCTAAATTTTGTTTCCAAATTTTTTTTCAAATTTTTTTTTCAAATTTTTTTTCGAAAATTTTTTCGAAATCTTTTTTGAAAATTTTTTTCGAAATTTTTTTCGAAAATTTTTTAGCAAATGTTTTTGGAAAAATTTTTTTCCAATTTTTTTTCGAAATTTTTTTCGAAAATTTTTTTCAAAATTTTTTTCGAAATTTTTTTCGAAAATTTTTTTCAAAATTTTTTTCGAAAAATTTTTTTCCAAAATTTTTTCGAAAATTTTTCTGAAAATTTTTTTCGAAAATTTTTTATCGAAAATTTTTTTTCGATATTTTTTTCGAAAATTTTTTTGAAAATTTTTTTCGAAAAATTTTTTGTAAATTTTTTTCGAAATTTTTTTTCAAAATTTTTTTTCAAAATATTTTTTCGAAAATTTTTTTCCAAATTTTTTTTGAAAATTTTTTTGAAAATTTTTTTCGAAACTTTTTTTCAAAATTTTTTTCGAAAATTTTTTTTCGAAATTTTTTTCGAAAATTTTTCGAAATTTTTTCCAAAAATTTTTTTCAAAATTTTTTTTCCAAATTTTTTTTCAAAATTTTTATCGAAAATTTTTTTTCGAAAATTTTTTTCGAAATTTTTTTTCAAAATTTTTTTCGATATTTTTTTCGAAAATATTTTTCAAAATTTTTTTCGAAAATTTTTTTTTGAAATTTTTTTCGAAAATGTTTTTAAAAATTTTTTTTCGAAATTTTTTTTTCGAATTTTTTTTTCATAATTTTTTTCAAAATGTTTTTTTCGAAATTTTATTCGAAAATTTTTTTCGAAATTTTTTTTTCCAAATTTTTTTCGAAAATTTTTTTCGAAAATTTTTTCGAAAATTTTTTTGAAAATTTTTTTTTGAAATTTTTTTTCAAAATTTTTTTCGAAAATTTTTTTTTCGAAATTTTTTTCGAAAATATTTTTCAAAATTTTTTTCGAAATTTTTTACCCAAATTTTTTCTGAAAATTTTTTTCGAAATTTTTTTTCAAAATTTTTTTTGAAATTTTTTTCGAAAATTTTTTTCAAAATTTTTTTCGAAATTTTTTCAAAATTTTTTTTCAAACTTTTTTTTCAAATTTTTTTTCGAAAATGTTTTTCAAAATGTTTTTCGAAAATCTTTTTCGAAATTTTTTTTTCGAAATTTTTTTCGAAAATTTTTTTCGAAATTTTTTTTGAAAATTTATTTCAAAATTTTTTTTCAAAATTTTTTTCGAAATTTTTTTTGAAAATTTATTTCAAAATTTTTTTTCAAAATTTTTTTCGAAAATTTTTTTGAAATTTTTTTTCGAAATTTTTTTTCAAAATATTTTTCGAAAATTTTTTTTCGAAAATTTTTTTCAAAATTTTTTCGAAAATTTTTTTTCGAAATTTCTTTCGAAAATTTTTTTCAAAATTTTTTTTGAAAATTTTTTTTCGAAATTTTTTTCGAAAATCTTTTTCGAAAAATTATTTTCCAAAATTTTTTCGAAAATTTTTTTGAAAATTTTTTTCGAAATTTTTTTTCGAAATTTTTTTTAAAAATTTTTTTCCAAAATTTTTTTCCAAAATTTTTTTTCGAGATTTTTTCGAAAATTTTTTTAAATTTTTTTTCGAAATTTTTTTTTAAAAATTTTTTTTCAAAATTTTTTTTGAAAATTTTTTTTCGAATTTTTTTTCGAAAAATTTTTTTTCAAAATTTTTTCGAAAATTTTTTTCCAAAATTTTTTCGAAAATTTTTTTCAAAATTTTTTTCGAAAATTTTTTTCCAAATTTTTTTTTTATTTCTTTCGAAATTTTTTTTCAAAATTTTTTTCCAAAATGTTTTTTCGAGATTTTTTTCGAAATTTTTTTTAAATATTTTTTTCGAAATTTTTTTTCAAATTTTTTTTTGAAAATTTTTTTTCGAAATTTTTTTCAAATTTTTTTTTGAAAATTTTTTTTTGAAAATTTTTTTTCGAAATTTTTTTCGAAAAATTTTTTTCCGAAATTTTTTCGAAAATTTTTTTGAAAATTTTTTTCAAAATTTTTTTTCAAAATTTTTTTCGAAAATTCTTTTCGAAACTTTTTTTTCAAAATTTTTTCGAAAAATTTTTTGTAAATTTTTTTCGAAATTTTTTTTCAAAATTTTTTTTCAAAATATTTTTTCGAAAATTTTTTTCCAAATTTTTTTCGAAAATTTTTTTGAAAATTTTTTTCGAAAATTTTTTTCCAAAATTTTTTCGAAAATTTTTTTGAAAATTTTTTGCGAAACTTTTTTTCAAAATTTTTTTCGAAAATTTTTTTTCGAAATTTTTTTCGAAAATTTTTCGAAATTTTTTCCAAAAATTTTTTTCAAAATTTTTCTTCCAAATTTCTTTTCAAAATTTTTATCGAAAATTTTTTTTCGAAAATTTTTTTCAAAATTTTTTTCGAAAATTTTTTTTCAAAATTTTTTTTCGAAATTTTTTTTCAAATTTTTTTTCGATATTTTTTTCGAAAATATTTTTCAAAATTTTTTTCGAAAATTTTTTTCGAAAATTTTTTCGAAAATTTTTTTGAAAATTTTTTTTTGAAATTTTTTTTCAAAATTTTTTTCGAAATTTTTTACCCAAATTTTTTCTGAAAATTTTTTTCGGAATTTTTTTTCAAAATTTTTTTCGAAATTTTTTTCGAAAATTTTTTTCAAAATTTTTTTCGAAATTTTTTTCAAAATTTTTTTCAAAATTTTTTTTCAAATTTTTTTTCGAAAATGTTTTTCAAATTTTTTTTCGAAAATCTTTTTCGAAATTTTTTTTTCGAAATTTTTTTCGAAAATTTTTTTCGAAAATTTTTTTTCCAAAATGTTTTCGAAATTTTTTTTGAAAATTTATTTCAAAATTTTTTTTCAAAATTTTTTTTGAAAATTTTTTTTTGAATTTTTTTTCGAAAAATTTTTTTTCAAAATTTTTTCGAAAATTTTTTTCCAAAATTTTTTCGAAAATTTTTTTGAAATTTTTTTTCGAAATTTTTTTTCGAAATTTTTTTTCAAAATTTTTTTCGAAATATTTTTCAAAATTTTTTTGAAAATTTTTTTCGAAAATTTTTTTTTGGAAATTTTTTTCAAAATTTTTTTCGAAATTTATTTTTCGAAATTTCTTTCGAAAATTTTTTTCAAAATTTTTTTCGAAAATTTTTTTTCGAATTTTTTTTTTATTTCTTTCGAAATTTTTTTTCAAAATTTTTTTCCAAAATGTTTTTTCGAGATTTTTTTCGAAATATTTTTTAAATATTTTTTTCGAAATTTTTTTTCAAAATTTTTTTTGAAAATTTTTTTTCGAAATTTTTTTCGAAATTTTTTTCAAATTTTTTTTTGAAAATTTTTTTTTGAAAATTTTTTTTCGAAATTTTTTTCGAAAAATTTTTTTCCGAAATTTTTTCGAAAATGTTTTTGAAAATTTTTTTCAAAATTTTTTTTCAGAATTTTTTTCGAAAATTCTTTTCGAAACTTTTTTTTCAAAAATTTCGAAAAATTTTTTGTAAATTTTTTTCGAAATTTTTTTTCAAAATTTTTTTTCAAAATATTTTTTCGAAAATTTTTTTCCAAATTTTTTTCGAAAATTTTTTTGAAAATTTTTTTCGAAAAATTTTTTTCCAAAATTTTTTTCGAAAATTTTTTTGAAAATTTTTTGCGAAACTTTTTTTCAAAATTTTTTTCGAAAATTTTTTTTCGAAATTTTTTTCGAAAATTTTTTTTCGAAATTTTTTCCAAAAATTTTTTCAAAATTTTTTTTCCAAATTTCTTTTCAAAATTTTTATCGAAAATTTTTTTTCGAAAATTTTTTCAAAATTTTTTTCGAAAATTTTTTTTAAAAATTTTTTTCGAAAATTTTTTTTTCGAAATTTTTTTGAAATTTTTTTTCGAAATTTTTTTTCAAAATTTTTTTCGATATTTTTTTCGAAAATATTTTTCAAAATTTTTTTCGAAATTTTTTTTCAAAATTTTTTTTCTAAATTTTTTTTCAAAATTTTTTTCGAAAATTTTTTTTCGAAAATTTTTTTGAAAATTTTTTTCGAAATTTTTTTTAAATTTTTTTTCGAAAATTTTTTTTTAAAATTTTTTTCGAAAATTTTTTTAAAAATTTTTTTTCGAAATTTTTTTTCAAAATTCTTTCCAAAAAATTTTTTTCCAAAATTTTTTCGAAAATTTTTTTTCAATTTTTTTCGAAATTTTTTTTCAATTTTTTTTTCGAAATTTTTTTTCATAATTTTTTTCGAAATGTTTTTTTCGAAATTTTTTTCGAAAATTTTTTTCGAAATTTTTTTTTCCAAATTTTTTTCGAAAATTTTTTTCGAAAATTTTTTTTCCAAATTTTTTTCGAAAATTTTTTCGAAAATTTTTTTGAAAATTTTTTTTTGAAATTTTTTTTCAAAATTTTTTTCGAAAATTTTTTTTTTCGAAATTTTTTTTTCGAAATTTTTTTCGAAAATATTTTTCAAAATTTTTTTCGAAATTTTTACCCAAATTTTTTCTGAAAATTTTTTTCGAAATTTTTTTTCAAAATGTTTTTCGAAATTTTTTTCGAAAGTTTTTTTCAAAATTTTTTTCGAAATTTTTTTCAAAATTTTTTTTCAAAATTTTTTTTCAAAATTTTTTTCGAAAATGTTTTTCAAAATTTATTTCGAAAATGTTTTTCGAAATTTTTTTTTCGAAATTTTTTTCGAAAATCTTTTTCGAAAATTTTTTTTCCAAAATGTTTTCGAAATTTTTTTTGAAAATATATTTCAAAATTTTTTTCGAAAATTTTTTTGAAATTTTTTTTCGAAATTTTTTTCCAAATTTTTTTCGAAAAATTTTTTTCGAAAATTTTTTTTCGAAAATTTTTTTCAAAATTTTTTTCGAAAATTTTTTTTCGAAATTTCTTTCGAAAATTTTTTTCAAAATTTTTTTTGAAAATTTTTTTTCTAAATTTTTTTCGAAAATGTTTTTCGAAAAATTATTTACCAAAATTTTTTCGAAAATGTTTTTGAAAATTTTTTTCGAAATTTTTTTTCGAAATTTTTTTTCAAAATTTTTTTCCAAAATTTTTTTCCAAAATTTTTTTTCGAGATTTTTTTTGAAAATTTTTTTTCGAAATTTTTTTTTCAAAATTTTTTTTCAAAATTTTTTTTGAAAATTTATTTTCGAATTTTTTTTCGAAAAATTTTTTTTTTAAATTTTTTCGAAAATTTTTTTGAAAATTTTTTTCAAAATTTTTTTTAAAAATCTTTTTTGAAAATTTTTTTCCAAAATTTTTTTCCAAAATTTTTTCGAAAATTTTTTTGAAAATTTTTTCGAAATTTTTTTTCAAAATTTTTTTCCAAATTTTTTCAAAAATTTTTTTGAAAATTTTTTTCGAAATTCTTTTTCAAATTTTTTTTCAAATTTTTTTTTCCAAATTTTTTTTCAAAATTTTTTTCGAAAATTTTTTTTCGAAAATTTTTTTCAAAATTTTTTTTCGAAAATTTTTTTTCAAAATTTTTTTCGAAAATTTTTTTTCGAAATTTTTTTTCAAAATTTTTTTTCGAAAATTTTTTTCAAAATTTTTTTCAAAATTTTTTTCGAAAATTTTTCTTCGAAATTTATTTCGAAAATTTTTTTCAATTTTTTTTTTGAAAATTTTTTTTCGAAATTTTTTTCGAAAATTTTTTCGAAAATTTTTTTGAAAATTTTTTTTCAAAATTTTTTTCCAAAATTTTTTTCCAAAAATTTTTTTTGAGATTTTTTTCGAAAATTTTTTTAAATTTTTTTTCGAAATTTTTTTTTCAAAATTTTTTTTCAAAATTTTTTTTGAAAATTTTTTTTCGAAATTTTTTTCGAAAAATTTTTTCGAAAATTTTTTCGAAAATTTTTTTGAAAATTTTTTTCGAAATTTTTTTTCCAAATTTTTTTCCAAAATTTTTTTGAAAATTTTTTTGAAAATTTTTTTGAAAATTTTTTTGAAAATTTTTTTGAAAATTTTTTTGAAAATTTTTTTGAAAATGTTTTTGAAAATTTTTTTGAAAATTTTTTTCGAAATTTTTTTTCAAATTTTTTTTCAAATTTTTTTTTCCAAATTTTTTTTCAAAATTTTTTTCGAAAATTTTTCTTCAAATTTTTTTTCGAAAATTTGTTTTTGAAATTTTTTTCAAAAATTTTTTTTCAAAATTTTTTTTCAAAATTTTTTTCGAAAATTTTTTTTCGAAAATTTTTTTGAAAATTTTTTTCTAAAATTTTTCTTCGAAAATTTTTTTCAAAATATTTTCGAAAATTTTTTTTCGAAATTTTTTTCGAAAATTTTTTTAAAAATGTTTTTCAAAATTTTTTTTCGAAATTTTTTTTCAAATTTTTTTTCGAAAAATTTTTTTCCAAAATTTTTTCGAAAATTTTTTTTCAAATTTTTTTCGAAATTTTTTTTCAAATTTTTTTTCGAAATTTTTTTTCATAATTTTTTTCGAAATTTTTTTTTCGAAATTTTTTTCGAAAATTTTTTTCGAAATTTTTTTTCGAAATTTTTTTTTTTAATTTTTTTCCAAAATTTTTTCGAAAATTTTTTTGAAAATTTATTTCAGTTTTTTTTCAAAATTTTTTTCGAAATTTTTTTTCGAAAATTTTTTTTCGAAAATTTTTTTTCCAAATTTTTTTCGAAAATTTTTTTCGAAAATTTTTTTGAAAATTTTTTTTTGAAATTTTTTTTCAAAATTTTTTTCGAAATTTTTTACCCAAATTTTTTCTGAAAATTTTTTTCGGAATTTTTTTTCAAAATTTTTTTCGAAATTTTTTTCGAAAATTTTTTTCAAAATTTTTTTCGAAATTTTTTTCAAAATTTTTTTTCAAAATTTTTTTTCAAATTTTGTTTCGAAAATGTTTTTCAAATTTTTTTTCGAAAATCTTTTTCGAAATTTTTTTTTCGAAATTTTTTTCGAAAATTTTTTTCGAAAATTTTTTTTCCAAAATGTTTTCGAAATTTTTTTTGAAAATTTATTTCAAAATTTTTTTTCAAAATTTTTTTTGAAAATTTTTTTTCGAATTTTTTTTCGAAAAATTTTTTTTCAAAATTTTTTCGAAAATTTTTTTCCAAAATTTTTTCGAAAATTTTTTTGAAATTTTTTTTCGAAATTTTTTTTCGAAATTTTTTTTCAAAATTTTTTTCGAAAATATTTTTCAAAATTTTTTTTGGAAATTTTTTTTCAAATTTTTTTTGAAAATTTTTTTGAAAATTTTTTTCGAAATATTTTTCAAAATTTTTTTGAAAATTTTTTTCGAAAATTTTTTTTTGGAAATTTTATTCAAAATTTTTTTCGAAATTTATTTTTCGAAATTTCTTTCGAAAATTTTTTTCAAAATTTTTTTCGAAAATTTTTTTTCGAATTTTTTTTTTATTTCTTTCGAAATTTTTTTTCAAAATTTTTTTTCAAAATTTTTTTCCAAAATGTTTTTTCGAGATTTTTTTCGAAATATTTTTTAAATATTTTTTTCGAAAATTTTTTTTCGAAATTTTTTTCGAAAATTTTTTTTCGAAATTTTTTTCGAAAATTTTTTTCATAATTTTTTTCGAAATTTTTTTTTGAAAATTTTTTTCGAGAATTAAAATTTTTTTCGAAATTTTTTTTCAAAATTTTTTTCGAAAATTTTTTTTCGAAATTTTTTTCGAAAATTTTTTTTCGAAATTTTTTTCGAAAATTTTTTTTTCTAAATTTTGTTTCCAAATTTTTTTTCAAATTTTTTTTTCAAATTTTTTTTCGAAAATTTTTTTTCGAAAATTTTTTCGAAATCTTTTTTGAAAATTTTTTTCGAAATTTTTTTCGAAAATTTTTTAGCAAATTTTTTTGGAAAAATTTTTTTCCAATTTTTTTTCGAAATTTTTTTCGAAAATTTTTTTCAAAATTTTTTTCGAAATTTTTTTCGAAAATTTTTTTCAAAATTTTTTTCGAAAAATTTTTTTCCAAAATTTTTTCGAAAATTTTTCTGAAAATTTTTTTCGAAAATTTTTTTTCGAAAATTTTTTTTCGATATTTTTTTCGAAAATTTTTTTGAAAATTTTTTTCGAAAAATTTTTTGTAAATTTTTTTCGAAATTTTTTTTCAAAATTTTTTTTCAAAATATTTTTTCGAAAATTTTTTTCCAAATTTTTTTTGAAAATTTTTTTGAAAATTTTTTTCGAAACTTTTTTTCAAAATTTTTTTCGAAAATTTTTTTTCGAAATTTTTTTCGAAAATTTTTCGAAATTTTTTCCAAAAATTTTTTTCAAAATTTTTTTTCCAAATTTTTTTTCAAAATTTTTATCGAAAATTTTTTTTCGAAAATTTTTTTCGAAATTTTTTTTCAAAATTTTTTTCGATATTTTTTTCGAAAATATTTTTCAAAATTTTTTTCGAAAATTTTTTTTTGAAATTTTTTTCGAAAATGTTTTTAAAAATTTTTTTTCGAAATTTTTTTTTCGAATTTTTTTTTCATAATTTTTTTCAAAATGTTTTTTTCGAAATTTTATTCGAAAATTTTTTTCGAAATTTTTTTTTCCAAATTTTTTTCGAAAATTTTTTTCGAAAATTTTTTCGAAAATTTTTTTGAAAATTTTTTTTTGAAATTTTTTTTCAAAATTTTTTTCGAAAATTTTTTTTTCGAAATTTTTTTCGAAAATATTTTTCAAAATTTTTTTCGAAATTTTTTACCCAAATTTTTTCTGAAAATTTTTTTCGAAATTTTTTTTCAAAATTTTTTTTGAAATTTTTTTCGAAAATTTTTTTCAAAATTTTTTTCGAAATTTTTTTCAAAATTTTTTTTCAAAATTTTTTTTCAAATTTTTTTTCGAAAATGTTTTTCAAAATTTTTTTCGAAAATCTTTTTCGAAATTTTTTTTTCGAAATTTTTTTCGAAAATTTTTTTCGAAATTTTTTTTGAAAATTTATTTCAAAATTTTTTTTCAAAATTTTTTTCGAAAATTTTTTTGAAATTTTTTTTCGAAATTTTTTTTCAAAATATTTTTCGAAAATTTTTTTTCGAAAATTTTTTTCAAAATTTTTTCGAAAATTTTTTTTCGAAATTTCTTTCGAAAATTTTTTTCAAAATTTTTTTTGAAAATTTTTTTTCGAAATTTTTTTCGAAAATCTTTTTCGAAAAATTATTTTCCAAAATTTTTTCGAAAATTTTTTTGAAAATTTTTTTCGAAATTTTTTTTCGAAATTTTTTTTCGAAATTTTTTTTAAAAATTTTTTTCCAAAATTTTTTTTCGAGATTTTTTCGAAAATTTTTTTAAATTTTTTTTCGAAATTTTTTTTTCAAAATTTTTTTTCAAAATTTTTTTTGAAAATTTTTTTTCGAATTTTTTTTCGAAAAATTTTTTTTCAAAATTTTTTCGAAAATTTTTTTCCAAAATTTTTTCGAAAATTTTTTTCAAAATTTTTTTCGAAAATTTTTTTTCGAAATTTTTTTTTTATTTCTTTCGAAATTTTTTTTCAAAATTTTTTTCCAAAATGTTTTTTCGAGATTTTTTTCGAAATTTTTTTTAAATATTTTTTTCGAAATTTTTTTTCAAATTTTTTTTTGAAAATTTTTTTTCGAAATTTTTTTCAAATTTTTTTTTGAAAATTTTTTTTTGAAAATTTTTTTTCGAAATTTTTTTCGAAAAATTTTTTTCCGAAATTTTTTCGAAAATTTTTTTGAAAATTTTTTTCAAAATTTTTTTTCAAAATTTTTTTCGAAAATTCTTTTCGAAACTTTTTTTTCAAAATTTTTTCGAAAAATTTTTTGTAAATTTTTTTCGAAATTTTTTTTCAAAATTTTTTTTCAAAATATTTTTTCGAAAATTTTTTTCCAAATTTTTTTCGAAAATTTTTTTGAAAATTTTTTTCGAAAATTTTTTTCCAAAATTTTTTCGAAAATTTTTTTGAAAATTTTTTGCGAAACTTTTTTTCAAAATTTTTTTCGAAAATTTTTTTTCGAAATTTTTTTCGAAAATTTTTCGAAATTTTTTCCAAAAATTTTTTTCAAAATTTTTCTTCCAAATTTCTTTTCAAAATTTTTATCGAAAATTTTTTTTCGAAAATTTTTTTCAAACTTTTTTTCGAAAATTTTTTTTCGAAATTTTTTTTCGAAATTTTTTTTCAAATTTTTTTTCGATATGTTTTTCGAAAATATTTTCCAAAATTTTTTTCGAAAATTTTTTTTTGAAATTTTTTTCGAAAATTTTTTTAAAAATTTTTTTTCGAAATTTTTTTTTCGAAATTTTTTTTTCCAAATTTTTTTCGAAAATTTTTTTCGAAAATTTTTTCGAAAATTTTTTTGAAAAATTTTTTTTGAAATTTTTTTTCAAAATGTTTTTCGAAATTTTTTACCCAAATTTTTTCTGAAAATTTTTTTCGGAATTGTTTTTCAAAATTTTTTTCGAAATTTTTTTCGAAAATTTTTTTCAAAATTTTTTTCGAAATTTTTTTCAAAATTTTTTTTCAAAATTTTTTTTCAAATTTTTTTTCGAAAATGTTTTTCAAATTTTTTTTCGAAAATCTTTTTCGAAATTTTTTTTTCGAAATTTTTTTCGAAAATTTTTTTCGAAAATTTTTTTTCCAAAATGTTTTCGAAATTTTTTTTGAAAATTTATTTCAAAATTTTTTTTCAAAATTTTTTTTGAAAATTTTTTTTCGAATTTTTTTTCGAAAAATTTTTTTTCAAAATTTTTTCGAAAATTTTTTTCCAAAATTTTTTCGAAAATTTTTTTGAAATTTTTTTTCGAAATTTTTTTTCGAAATTTTTTTTCAAAATTTTTTTCGAAAATATTTTTCAAAATTTTTTTTGGAAATTTTTTTTCAAATTTTTTTTGAAAATTTTTTTGAAAATTTTTTTCGAAATATTTTTCAAAATTTTTTTGAAAATTTTTTTCGAAAATTTTTTTTTGGAAATTTTTTTCAAAATTTTTTTCGAAATTTATTTTTCGAAATTTCTTTCGAAAATTTTTTTCAAAATTTTTTTCGAAAATTTTTTTTCGAATTTTTTTTTTATTTCTTTCGAAATTTTTTTTCAAAATTTTTTTCCAAAATGTTTTTTCGAGATTTTTTTCGAAATATTTTTTAAATATTTTTTTCGAAATTTTTTTTCAAAATTTTTTTTGAAAATTTTTTTTCGAAATTTTTTTCGAAATTTTTTTCAAATTTTTTTTTGAAAATTTTTTTTTGAAAATTTTTTTTCGAAATTTTTTTCGAAAAATTTTTTTCCGAAATTTTTTCGAAAATGTTTTTGAAAATTTTTTTCAAAATTTTTTTTCAGAATTTTATTCGAAAATTCTTTTCGAAACTTTTTTTTCAAAAATTTCGAAAAATTTTTTGTAAATTTTTTTCGAAATTTTTTTTCAAAATTTTTTTTCAAAATATTTTTTCGAAAATTTTTTTCCAAATTTTTTTCGAAAATTTTTTTGAAAATTTTTTTCGAAAAATTTTTTTCCAAAATTTTTTTCGAAAATTTTTTTGAAAATTTTTTGCGAAACTTTTTTTCAAAATTTTTTTCGAAAATTTTTTTTCGAAATTTTTTTCGAAAATTTTTTTTCGAAATTTTTTCCAAAAATTTTTTCAAAATTTTTTTTACAAATTTCTTTTCAAAATTTTTATCGAAAATTTTTTTTCGAAAATTTTTTCAAAAATTTTTTGGAAAATTTTTTTTAAAAATTTTTTTCGTAAATTTTTTTTTGGAATTTTTTTGAAATTTTTTTTCGAAATTTTTTTTCAAAATTTTTTTCGATATTTTTTTCGAAAATATTTTTCAAAATTTTTTTCGAAATTTTTTTTCAAAATTTTTTTTCTAAATTTTTTTTCAAAATTTTTTTCGAAAATTTTTTTTCGAAAATTTTTTTGAAAATTTTTTTCGAAATTTTTTTTAAATTTTTTTTCGAAAATTTTTTTTTTAAATTTTTTTCGAAAATTTTTTTAAAAATTTTTTTTCGAAATTTTTTTTCAAAATTCTTTCCAAAAAATTTTTTTCCAAAATTTTTTCGAAAATTTTTTTTCAATTTTTTTCGAAATTTTTTTTCAATTTTTTTTTCGAAATTTTTTTTCATAATTTTTTTCGAAATGTTTTTTTCGAAATTTTTTTCGAAAATTTTTTTCGAAATTTTTTTTTCCAAATTTTTTTCGAAAATTTTTTTCGAAAATTTTTTTTCCAAATTTTTTTCGAAAATTTTTTCGAAAATTTTTTTGAAAATTTTTTTTTGGAATTTTTTTTCAAAATTTTTTTCGAAAATTTTTTTTTTCGAAATTTTTTTTTCGAAATTTTTTTCGAAAATATTTTTCAAAATTTTTTTCGAAATTTTTACCCAAATTTTTTCTGAAAATTTTTTTCGAAATTTTTTTTCAAAATGTTTTTCGAAATTTTTTTCGAAAGTTTTTTTCAAAATTTTTTTCGAAATTTTTTTCAAAATTTTTTTTCAAAATTTTTTTTCAAAATTTTTTTCGAAAATGTTTTTCAAAATTTATTTCGAAAATGTTTTTCGAAATTTTTTTTTCGAAATTTTTTTCGAAAATCTTTTTCGAAAATTTTTTTTCCAAAATGTTTTCGAAATTTTTTTTGAAAATATATTTCAAAATTTTTTTCGAAAATTTTTTTGAAATTTTTTTTCGAAATTTTTTTCCAAATTTTTTTCGAAAAATTTTTTTCGAAAATTTTTTTTCGAAAATTTTTTTCAAAATTTTTTTCGAAAATTTTTTTTCGAAATTTCTTTCGAAAATTTTTTTCAAAATTTTTTTTGAAAATTTTTTTTCGAAATTTTTTTCGAAAATGTTTTTCGAAAAATTATTTACCAAAATTTTTTCGAAAATGTTTTTGAAAATTTTTTTCGAAATTTTTTTTCGAAATTTTTTTTCAAAATTTTTTTCCAAAATTTTTTTCCAAAATTTTTTTTCGAGATTTTTTTCGAAAATTTTTTTTCGAAATTTTTTTTTCAAAATTTTTTTTCAAAATTTTTTTTGAAAATTTTTTTCGAATTTTTTTTCGAAAAATTTTTTTTCAAAATTTTTTCGAAAATTTTTTTGAAAATTTTTTTCAAAATTTTTTTTAAAAATCTTTTTTGAAAATTTTTTTCCAAAATTTTTTTCCAAAATTTTTTCGAAAATTTTTTTGAAAATTTTTTCGAAATTTTTTTTCAAAATTTTTTTCCAAAATTTTTTCAAAAATTTTTTTGAAAATTTTTTTCGAAATTCTTTTTCAAATTTTTTTTCAAATTTTTTTTTCCAAATTTTTTTTCAAAATTTTTTTCGAAAATTTTTTTTCGAAAATTTTTTTCAAAATTTTTTTTCGAAAATTTTTTTTCAAAATTTTTTTCGAAAATTTTTTTTCGAAATTTTTTTTCAAAATTTTTTTTCGAAAATTTTTTTCAAAGTTTTTTTCAAAATTTTTTTCGAAAATTTTTTTGAAAATTTTTTTACGAAATTTTTTTTTCAAATTTTTTTTTAGAATTTTTTTCATAATTTTTTTCGAAATTGTTTTTTCGAAATTTTTTTCAAAAATTTTTTTGAAAATTTTTTTTTTAATTTTTTTTTTCAAAATTTTTTTCAAAATTTTTTTTCAAAATTTTTTTCGAAAATTTTTTTTCGAAAATGTTTTTGAAAATTTTTTTCCAAAATTTTTTCGACAATTTTTTTGAAAATTTTTTTCGAAATTTTTTTTCAAAATTTTTTTCGAAAATTTTTTATCGAAATTTTTTTCGAAAATTTTTCTTCGAAATTTTTTTCAAAATTTTTTTTCAAAATTTTTTTCGAAATTTTTTTTCAAAATTTTTTTTCAAAATTTTTTTCAAAAATTTTTTTTAAGTATTTTTTTCTAAATTATTTTCGAAAATTTTTTTTCAAAATTTTTTTCGGAAATTTTTAACGAAAATTTTTTTTTTTAATTTTTTTCGGAAATTTTTTATCGAAAATCTTTTTCAAAATTTTTTTCGGAAATTTTTTTTCGAAATTTTTTTCGAAATTTTTTTTTCGAAAATTTTTTTAAAAATTTTTTTCGAAAATTTTTTTCGAAATTTTTTTCGAAAATTTTTTAGAAACTTTTTTTCGAAAAATTTTTTTCCAAAATTTTTTCGAAAATTTTTTTGAAAATTTTTTTCGAAATTTTTTTTCTAAATTTTTTTCGAAAATTTTTTGTCGATTTTTTTTTCGAAAATTATTTTAAGAATTTTTTTAGAAATTTTTTTTGTAAATTTTTTCGAAATTTTTTTTCAAAATTTTTTTCGAAAACTTTTTTCCGAAATTCTTTTCAAAAATTTTTTTCAAAATTTTTTCGAAATTTTTTTCCAAAATTTTTTTCAAAATTTTTTTCGAAATATTTTTTTTCAAAATTTTTTCGAAAATTTTTTTGAAAATTTTATTTGAAATTTTTTTTTCGAAATTTTTTTCGAAAATTTTTTTGGAAATTTTTTCCAAAATTTTTTTTTCCAAAATTATTTCGAAAGTTTTTTTAAAAATTTTTTTCGAAAATTTTTTTCGAAAATTTTTTTTCGAAAACTTTTTCAAAAATTTTTTTTGAAAATTTTTTTTCGAAATTTTTTTCGAAAATTTTTTTTCGAAATTTTTTTCTAAAATTTTTTTCCAAAATTATTTTTCGAAAATGTTTTTCAAAATTTTTTTCGAAAATTTTTTTTCGAAATTTTTTTCGAAAATTTTTTTCGAAAAATTTTTTTCCAAAATTTTTTCGAAAATTTTTTTGAAAATTTTTTTCGAAATTTTTTTTCTAAATTTTTTTCGAAAATTTTTTGTCGAAATTTTTTTCGAAAATTATTTTAAAAATTTTTTTTCAAAATTTATTTTGAAAATTTTTTCGAAATTTTTTTTCAAAATATTTTTCGAAAATTTTTTTCCGAAATTCTTTTCGAAAATTTTTTTTTTAAAATTTTTTCGAAATTTTGTTCCAAAATTTTTTTCAAAATATTTTTCGAAAATTTTTTTCCGAAATTCTTTTCGAAAATTTTTTTTCGAAATTTTTTTCATAATTTTTTTCGCAATTTTTTTTTCAAATTTTTTTTCCAAACTTTTTTTTGAAAATTTTTTCCAAAATTTTTTTTTCCAAAATTTTTTCGAAAGTTTTTTTAAAAATTTTTTCAAAATTTTTCTTCAAAAATTTTTTCGAAAATTTTTTTTCGAAATTTTTTTTCGAAATTTATTTCAAAGATTTTCTTCGAAAACCTTTTTTTTTAAATTTTTTTTGAAAATTTTTTTTCGAAATTTTTTTTTAAAATTTTTTTTCGAAATTTTTTTCTAAAATTTTTTTTCGAAAATTTTTACGAAAATTTTTTTCAAAATTTTTTTCGAAATTTTTTTTCAAAATTTTTTTCTAAATTATTTTTGAAAATTTTTTCGAAAATTTTTTTTCCAAAATTTTTGTGAAAATTTTTTTCGAAAATTTTTTTTCGAAATTTTTTTCGAAAATTTTTTTTCGAAATTTTTTTCGAAAATTTTTTTCATAATTTTTTTCGAAATTTTTTTTTGAAAATTTTTTTCGAGAATTAAAATTTTTTTCGAAATTTTTTTTCAAAATTTTTTTCGAAAATTTTTTTTCGAAATTTTTTTCGAAAATTTTTTTTCGAAATTTTTTTCGAAAATTTTTTTTTCTAAATTTTGTTTCCAAATTTTTTTTCAAATTTTTTTTTCAAATTTTTTTTCGAAAATTTTTTCGAAATCTTTTTTGAAAATTTTTTTCGAAATTTTTTTCGAAAATTTTTTAGCAAATGTTTTTGGAAAAATTTTTTTCCAATTTTTTTTCGAAATTTTTTTCGAAAATTTTTTTCAAAATTTTTTTCGAAATTTTTTTCGAAAATTTTTTTCAAAATTTTTTTCGAAAAATTTTTTTCCAAAATTTTTTCGAAACTTTTTCTGAAAATTTTTTTCGAAAATTTTTTATCGAAAATTTTTTTTCGATATTTTTTTCGAAAATTTTTTTGAAAATTTTTTTCGAAAAATTTTTTGTAAATTTTTTTCGAAATTTTTTTTCAAAATTTTTTTTCAAAATATTTTTTCGAAAATTTTTTTCCAAATTTTTTTTGAAAATTTTTTTGAAAATTTTTTTCGAAACTTTTTTTCAAAATTTTTTTCGAAAATTTTTTTTCGAAATTTTTTTCGAAAATTTTTCGAAATTTTTTCCAAAAATTTTTTTCAAAATTTTTTTTCCAAATTTTTTTTCAAAATTTTTATCGAAAATTTTTTTTCGAAAATTTTTTTCGAAATTTTTTTTCAAAATTTTTTTCGATATTTTTTTCGAAAATATTTTTCAAAATTTTTTTCGAAAATTTTTTTTTGAAATTTTTTTCGAAAATGTTTTTAAAAATTTTTTTTCGAAATTTTTTTTTCGAATTTTTTTTTCATAATTTTTTTCAAAATGTTTTTTTCGAAATTTTATTCGAAAATTTTTTTCGAAATTTTTTTTTCCAAATTTTTTTCGAAAATTTTTTTCGAAAATTTTTTCGAAAATTTTTTTGAAAATTTTTTTTTGAAATTTTTTTTCAAAATTTTTTTCGAAATTTTTTTTGAAAATTTATTTCAAAATTTTTTTTCAAAATTTTTTTCGAAAATTTTTTTGAAATTTTTTTTCGAAATTTTTTTTCAAAATATTTTTCGAAAATTTTTTTTCGAAAATTTTTTTCAAAATTTTTTCGAAAATTTTTTTTCGAAATTTCTTTCGAAAATTTTTTTCAAAATTTTTTTTGAAAATTTTTTTTTGAAATTTTTTTCGAAAATCTTTTTCGAAAAATTATTTTCCAAAATTTTTTCGAAAATTTTTTTGAAAATTTTTTTCGAAATTTTTTTTCGAAATTTTTTTTAAAAATTTTTTTCCAAAATTTTTTTCCAAAATTTTTTTTCGAGATTTTTTCGAAAATTTTTTTTAAATTTTTTTTCGAAATTTTTTTTTTAAAATTTTTTTTCAAAATTTTTTTTGAAAATTTTTTTTCGAATTTTTTTTCGAAAAATTTTTTTTCAAAATTTTTTCGAAAATTTTTTTCCAAAATTTTTTCGAAAATTTTTTTCAAAATTTTTTTCGAAAATTTTTTTCCAAATTTTTTTTTTATTTCTTTCGAAATTTTTTTTCAAAATTTTTTTCCAAAATGTTTTTTCGAGATTTTTTTCGAAATTTTTTTTAAATATTTTTTTCGAAATTTTTTTTCAAATTTTTTTTTGAAAATTTTTTTTCGAAATTTTTTTCAAATTTTTTTTTGAAAATTTTTTTTTGAAAATTTTTTTTCGAAATTTTTTTCGAAAAATTTTTTTCCGAAATTTTTTCGAAAATTTTTTTGAAAATTTTTTTCAAAATTTTTTTTCAAAATTTTTTTCGAAAATTCTTTTCGAAACTTTTTTTTCAAAATTTTTTCGAAAAATTTTTTGTAAATTTTTTTCGAAATTTTTTTTCAAAATTTTTTTTCAAAATATTTTTTCGAAAATTTTTTTCCAAATTTTTTTCGAAAATTTTTTTGAAAATTTTTTTCGAAAATTTTTTTCCAAAATTTTTTCGAAAATTTTTTTGAAAATTTTTTGCGAAACTTTTTTTCAAAATTTTTTTCGAAAATTTTTTTTCGAAATTTTTTTCGAAAATTTTTCGAAATTTTTTCCAAAAATTTTTTTCAAAATTTTTCTTCCAAATTTCTTTTCAAAATTTTTATCGGAAATTTTTTTTTGAAAATTTTTTTCAAAATTTTTTTCGAAAATTTTTTTTCAAAATTTTTTTTCGAAATTTTTTTTCAAATTTTTTTTCGATATTTTTTTCGAAAATATTTTTCAAAATTTTTTTCGAAAATTTTTTTCGAAAATTTTTTCGAAAATTTTTTTGAAAATTTTTTTTTGAAATTTTTTTTCAAAATTTTTTTCGAAATTTTTTACCCAAATTTTTTCTGAAAATTTTTTTCGGAATTTTTTTTCAAAATTTTTTTCGAAATTTTTTTCGAAAATTTTTTTCAAAATTTTTTTCGAAATTTTTTTCAAAATTTTTTTTCAAAATTTTTTTTCAAATTTTTTTTCGAAAATGTTTTTCAAATTTTTTTTCGAAAATCTTTTTCGAAATTTTTTTTTCGAAATTTTTTTCGAAAATTTTTTTCGAAAATTTTTTTTCCAAAATGTTTTCGAAATTTTTTTTGAAAATTTATTTCAAAATTTTTTTTCAAAATTTTTTTTGAAAATTTTTTTTTGAATTTTTTTTCGAAAAATTTTTTTTCAAAATTTTTTCGAAAATTTTTTTCCAAAATTTTTTCGAAAATTTTTTTGAAATTTTTTTTCGAAATTTTTTTTCGAAATTTTTTTTCAAAATTTTTTTCGAAATATTTTTCAAAATTTTTTTGAAAATTTTTTTCGAAAATTTTTTTTTGGAAATTTTTTTCAAAATTTTTTTCGAAATTTATTTTTCGAAATTTCTTTCGAAAATTTTTTTCAAAATTTTTTTCGAAAATTTTTTTTCGAATTTTTTTTTTATTTCTTTCGAAATTTTTTTTCAAAATTTTTTTCCAAAATGTTTTTTCGAGATTTTTTTCGAAATATTTTTTAAATATTTTTTTCGAAATTTTTTTTCAAAATTTTTTTTGAAAATTTTTTTTCGAAATTTTTTTCGAAATTTTTTTCAAATTTTTTTTTGAAAATTTTTTTTTGAAAATTTTTTTTCGAAATTTTTTTCGAAAAATTTTTTTCCGAAATTTTTTCGAAAATGTTTTTGAAAATTTTTTTCAAAATTTTTTTTCAGAATTTTTTTCGAAAATTCTTTTCGAAACTTTTTTTTCAAAAATTTCGAAAAATTTTTTGTAAATTTTTTTCGAAATTTTTTTTCAAAATTTTTTTTCAAAATATTTTTTCGAAAATTTTTTTCCAAATTTTTTTCGAAAATTTTTTTGAAAATTTTTTTCGAAAAATTTTTTTCCAAAATTTTTTTCGAAAATTTTTTTGAAAATTTTTTGCGAAACTTTTTTTCAAAATTTTTTTCGAAAATTTTTTTTCGAAATTTTTTTCGAAAATTTTTTTTCGAAATTTTTTCCAAAAATTTTTTCAAAATTTTTTTTCCAAATTTCTTTTCAAAATTTTTATCGAAAATTTTTTTTCGAAAATTTTTTCAAAATTTTTTTCGAAAATTTTTTTTAAAAATTTTTTTCGAAAATTTTTTTTTCGAAATTTCTTTGAAATTTTTTTTCGAAATTTTTTTTCAAAATTTTTTTCGATATTTTTTTCGAAAATATTTTTCAAAATTTTTTTCGAAATTTTTTTTCAAAATTTTTTTTCTAAATTTTTTTTCAAAATTTTTTTCGAAAATTTTTTTTCGAAAATTTTTTTGAAAATTTTTTTCGAAATTTTTTTTAAATTTTTTTTCGAAAATTTTTTTTTTAAATTTTTTTCGAAAATTTTTTTAAAAATTTTTTTTCGAAATTTTTTTTCAAAATTCTTTCCAAAAAATTTTTTTCCAAAATTTTTTCGAAAATTTTTTTTCAATTTTTTTCGAAATTTTTTTTCAATTTTTTTTTCGAAATTTTTTTTCATAATTTTTTTCGAAATGTTTTTTTCGAAATTTTTTTCGAAAATTTTTTTCGAAATTTTTTTTTCCAAATTTTTTTCGAAAATTTTTTTCGAAAATTTTTTTTCCAAATTTTTTTCGAAAATTTTTTCGAAAATTTTTTTGAAAATTTTTTTTTGAAATTTTTTTTCAAAATTTTTTTCGAAAATTTTTTTTTTCGAAATTTTTTTTTCGAAATTTTTTTCGAAAATATTTTTCAAAATTTTTTTCGAAATTTTTACCCAAATTTTTTCTGAAAATTTTTTTCGAAATTTTTTTTCAAAATGTTTTTCGAAATTTTTTTCGAAAGTTTTTTTCAAAATTTTTTTCGAAATTTTTTTCAAAATTTTTTTTCAAAATTTTTTTTCAAAATTTTTTTCGAAAATGTTTTTCAAAATTTATTTCGAAAATGTTTTTCGAAATTTTTTTTTCGAAATTTTTTTCGAAAATCTTTTTCGAAAATTTTTTTTCCAAAATGTTTTCGAAATTTTTTTTGAAAATATATTTCAAAATTTTTTTCGAAAATTTTTTTGAAATTTTTTTTCGAAATTTTTTTCCAAATTTTTTTCGAAAAATTTTTTTCGAAAATTTTTTTTCGAAAATTTTTTTCAAAATTTTTTTCGAAAATTTTTTTTCGAAATTTCTTTCGAAAATTTTTTTCAAAATTTTTTTTGAAAATTTTTTTTCTAAATTTTTTTCGAAAATGTTTTTCGAAAAATTATTTACCAAAATTTTTTCGAAAATGTTTTTGAAAATTTTTTTCGAAATTTTTTTTCGAAATTTTTTTTCAAAATTTTTTTCCAAAATTTTTTTCCAAAATTTTTTTTCGAGATTTTTTTCGAAAATTTTTTTTCGAAATTTTTTTTTCAAAATTTTTTTTCAAAATTTTTTTTGAAAATTTATTTTCGAATTTTTTTTCGAAAAATTTTTTTTTAAAATTTTTTCGAAAATTTTTTTGAAAATTTTTTTCAAAATTTTTTTTAAAAATCTTTTTTGAAAATTTTTTTCCAAAATTTTTTTCCAAAATTTTTTCGAAAATTTTTTTGAAAATTTTTTCGAAATTTTTTTTCAAAATTTTTTTCCAAATTTTTTCAAAAATTTTTTTGAAAATTTTTTTCGAAATTCTTTTTCAAATTTTTTTTCAAATTTTTTTTTCCAAATTTTTTTTCAAAATTTTTTTCGAAAATTTTTTTTCGAAAATTTTTTTCAAAATTTTTTTTCGAAAATTTTTTTTCAAAATTTTTTTCGATAATTTTTTTTCGAAATTTTTTTTCAAAATTTTTTTTCGAAAATTTTTTTCAAAATTTTTTTCAAAATTTTTTTCGAAAATTTTTCTTCGAAATTTATTTCGAAAATTTTTTTCAATTTTTTTTTTGAAAATTTTTTTTCGAAATTTTTTTCGAAAATTTTTTCGAAAATTTTTTTGAAAATTTTTTTTCAAAATTTTTTTCCAAAATTTTTTTCCAAAAATTTTTTTTGAGATTTTTTTCGAAAATTTTTTTAAATTTTTTTTCGAAATTTTTTTTTCAAAATTTTTTTTCAAAATTTTTTTTGAAAATTTTTTTTCGAAATTTTTTTCGAAAAATTTTTTCGAAAATTTTTTCGAAAATTTTTTTGAAAATTTTTTTCGAAATTTTTTTTCCAAATTTTTTTCCAAAATTTTTTTGAAAATTTTTTTGAAAATTTTTTTGAAAATTTTTTTGAAAATTTTTTTGAAAATTTTTTTGAAAATTTTTTTGAAAATGTTTTTGAAAATTTTTTTGAAAATTTTTTTCGAAATTTTTTTTCAAATTTTTTTTCAAATTTTTTTTTCCAAATTTTTTTTCAAAATTTTTTTCGAAAATTTTTCTTCAAATTTTTTTTCGAAAATTTGTTTTTGAAATTTTTTTCAAAAATTTTTTTTCAAAATTTTTTTTCAAAATTTTTTTCGAAAATTTTTTTTCGAAAATTTTTTTGAAAATTTTTTTCTAAAATTTTTCTTCGAAAATTTTTTTCAAAATATTTTCGAAAATTTTTTTTCGAAATTTTTTTCGAAAATTTTTTTAAAAATGTTTTTCAAAATTTTTTTTCGAAATTTTTTTTCAAATTTTTTTTCGAAAAATTTTTTTCCAAAATTTTTTCGAAAATTTTTTTTCAAATTTTTTTCGAAATTTTTTTTCAAATTTTTTTTCGAAATTTTTTTTCATAATTTTTTTCGAAATTTTTTTTTCGAAATTTTTTTTCGAAAATTTTTTTCGAAATTTTTTTTCGAAATTTTTTTTTTTTAATTTTTTTCCAAAATTTTTTCGAAAATTTTTTTGAAAATTTATTTCAGTTTTTTTTCAAAATTTTTTTCGAAATTTTTTTTCGAAAATTTTTTTTCGAAAATTTTTTTAAAAATTTTTTCTGAAAATGTTTTTAAAAATTTTTTTCGAATTTTTTTTTCAATTTTTTTTTTGAAAATTTTTTTCCAAAATTTTTTCGAAAATTTTTTTCAAAATTTTTTTCGAATTTTTTTTCGAAAATTTTTTTCAAAATTTTTTTCGAAAATTTTTTTTCCAAAATTTTTTCGAAAAATTTTTTTCCAAAATTTTTTCGAAAATTTTTTTGAAAATTTTTTTTCGAAATTTTTTTCAAAATTTTTTTCGAAATTTTTTTCAAAATTTTTTTTCAAAATTTTTTTTCAAATTTTTTTTCGAAAATGTTTTTCAAAATTTTTTTCGAAAATGTTTTTCGAAATTTTTTTTTCGAAATTTTTTTCGAAAATTTTTTTCGAAAATTTTTTTTCCAAAATGTTTTCGAAATTTTTTTTGAAAATTTATTTCAAAATTTTTTTTCAAAATTTTTTTCGAAAATTTTTTTCGAAAAATTTTTTTCCAAAATTTTTTCGAAAATTTTTTTGAAATTTTTTTTCGAAATTTTTTTTAAAAATTTTTTTCGAAAATTTTTTTTCAAAAATTTTTTTCAAAATTTTTTTCGAAAATTTTTTTTCGAAATTTCTTTCGAAAATTTTTTTCAAAATTTTTTTTGAAAATTTTTTTTCGAAATTTTTTTCAAAAATTTTTTTCGAAAAATTATTTTCCAAATTTTTTTCGAAAACTTTTTGAAAATTTTTTTCGAAATTTTTTTTCGAAATTTTTTTTCAAAATTTTTTTCCAAAATTTTTTTTCGAGATTTTTTTCGAAAATTTTTTTTCGAAATTTTTTTTTCAAAATTTTTTTTCAAAATTTTTTTTGAAAATTTTTTTTCGAATTTTTTTTCGAAAAATTTTTTTCAAAATTTTTTTCGAAAATTTTTTTTCGAAATTTTTTTCGAAAATTTTTTTGAAAATTTTTTTCAAAAAATTTTTTTCGAAAATTTTTTTGAAAATTTTTTTCGAAATTTTTTTTCAAAATTTTTTTCAAAATTTTTTTTCAAAATTTTTTTCAAATTTTTTTTCGAAAATTTTTTTTCAAAATTTTTTTCGGAAATTTTTTTTCAAAAATTTTTTTCAAAAATTTTTTTCGAATTTTTTTTCGAAATTTCTTTCGAAAATTTTTTTCGAAATTTTTTTTCAAAATTTTTTTCGAAAATTTTTTTTCGAAATTTTTTTCGAAAATTTTTTTCAAAATTTTTTACGAAATTTTTTTCGAAAATTTTTTTCAAAATTTTTTTCGAGAAATTTTTTTCCAAAATTTTTTCGAAAATTTTTTTGAAAATTTTTTTTCGAAAATTTTTTTCAAAATTTTTTTCCAAATTTTTTTTCAAAATTTTTTTCGAAATTTTTTTTTCCAAATTTTTTTCAAAATTTTTTTTCGAAATTTTTCTCGAAAATTTTTTTCAATATTTTTTTCGAAAATTTTTTTTCGAAATTTTTTTCGAAAATTTTTTTCGAAAATTTTTTTTTGAAAATTTTTTCCAAAATTTTTTTCGAAAATTTTTTTTTGAAATTTTTTTCGAAATTTTTTTTCAAAATTTATTTCGAAAATTTTTTTTCTAAATTTTTTTCGAAAAGTTTTTTTCGAAATTTTTTTCGAAAATTTTTTTCAAAATTTTTTCTGAAAATTTTTTCGAAAATTTTTTTAAAAATTTTTTTCGAAAATTTTTTTTCGAAATTTCTTTCGAAAATTTTTTTCAAAATTTTTTTTGAAAATTTTTTTTCGAAATATTTTTCGAAAATGATTTTCGAAAAATTATTTTCCAAAATTTTTTCGAAAATGTTTTTGAAAATTTTTTTCGAAATTTTTTTTCGAAATTTTTTTTCAAAATTTTTTTCCAAAATTTTTTTCCAAAATTTTTTTTCGAGATTTTTTTCGAAAATTTTTTTCGAAATTTTTTTTCAAAATTTTTTTCAAAATTTTTTTCAAAAATTTTTTTTTAAGTATTTTTTTCTAAATTATTTTCGAAAATTTTTTTTCAAAATTTTTTTCGGAAATTTTTAACGAAAATTTTTTTTTTTAATTTTTTTCGGAAATTTTTTATCGAAAATCTTTTTCAAAATTTTTTTCGGAAATTTTTTTTCGAAATTTTTTTCCAAATTTTTTTTTCGAAAATCTTTTTTAAAATTTTTTTCGAAAATTTTTTTCGAAATTTTTTTCGAAAATTTTTTAGAAACTTTTTTTCGAAAAATTTTTTTCCAAAATTTTTTCGAAAATTTTTTTGAAAATTTTTTTCGAAATTTTTTTTCTAAATTTTTTTCGAAAATTTTTTGTCGAAATTTTTTTCGAAAATTATTTTAAGAATTTTTTTCGAAATTTTTTCAAAATTTTTTTTGTAAATTTTTTTGAAAATTTTTTCCAAAATTTTTTTTTCCAAAATTTTTTCGAGTTTTTTTAAAAATTTTTTTCGAAAATTTTTTTCGAAAATTTTTTTTCGAAAACTTTTTCAAAAATTTTTTTTGAAAATTTTTTTTCGAAATTTTTTTCGAAAATTTTTTTTCGAAATTTTTTTCTAAAATTTTTTTCCAAAATTATATTTCGAAAATGTTTTTCAAAATTTTTTTCGAAAATTTTTTTTCGAAATTTTTTTCGAAAATTTTTTTCGAAAAATTTTTTTCCAAAATTTTTTCGAAAATTTTTTTGAAAATTTTTTTCGAAATTTTTTTTCTAAATTTTTTTCGAAAATTTTTTGTCGAAATTTTTTTCGAAAATTATTTTAAAAATTTTTTTTCAAAATTTATTTTGAAAATTTTTTCGAAATTTTTTTTCAAAATATTTTTCGAAAATTTTTTTCCGAAATTCTTTTCGAAAATTTTTTTTTAAAAATTTTTTCGAAATTTTTTTCCAAAATTTTTTTCAAAATATTTTTCGAAAATTTTTTTCCGAAATTCTTTTCGAAAATTTTTTTTCGAAATTTTTTTCATAATTTTTTTCGCAATTTTTTTTTCAAAATTTTTTTCCAAACTTTTTTTTGAAAATTTTTTCCAAAATTTTTTTTTCCAAAATTTTTTCGAAAGTTTTTTTAAAATTTTTTTCAAAATTTTTTTTCAAAATTTTTTTTCAAATTTTTTTTCGAAAATGTTTTTCAAAATTTTTTTCGAAAATGTTTTTCGAAATTTTTTTTTCGAAATTTTTTTCGAAAATTTTTTTCGAAAATTTTTTTTCCAAAATGTTTTCGAAATTTTTTTTGAAAATTTATTTCAAAATTTTTTTTCAAAATTTTTTTCGAAAATTTTTTTCGAAAAATTTTTTTCCAAAATTTTTTCGAAAATTTTTTTGAAATTTTTTTTCGAAATTTTTTTTAAAAATTTTTTTTTCGAAAATTTTTTTTCAAAAATTTTTTTCAAAATTTTTTTCGAAAATTTTTTTTCGAAATTTCTTTCGAAAATTTTTTTCAAAATTTTTTTTGAAAATTTTTTTTCGAAATTTTTTTCAAAAATTTTTTTCGAAAAATTATTTTCCAAATTTTTTTCGAAAACTTTTTGAAAATTTTTTTCGAAATTTTTTTTCGAAATTTTTTTTCAAAATTTTTTTCCAAAATTTTTTTTCGAGATTTTTTTCGAAAATTTTTTTTCGAAATTTTTTTTTCAAAATTTTTTTTCAAAATTTTTTTTGAAAATTTTTTTTCGAATTTTTTTTCGAAAAATTTTTTTCAAAATTTTTTTCGAAAATTTTTTTTCGAAATTTTTTTCGAAAATTTTTTTGAAAATTTTTTTCAAAAAATTTTTTTCGAAAATTTTTTTGAAAATTTTTTTCGAAATTTTTTTTCAAAATTTTTTTCAAAATTTTTTTTCAAAATTTATTTCAAATTTTTTTTCGAAAATTTTTTTTCGAAATTTTTTTCGAAAATTTTTTTTCGAAATTTTTTTCGAAATTCTTTTCGAAAATTTTTTTTCGAAATTTTTTTCGAAAATTTTTTTGCAAAATTCTTTTTCCAAATTTTTTTTCAAAATTTTTTTCGGAAATTTTTTTTCAAAAATTTTTTTCAAAAATTTTTTTCGAATTTTTTTTCGAAATTTCTTTCGAAAATTTTTTTCGAAATTTTTTTTCAAAATTTTTTTCGAAAATTTTTTTTCGAAATTTTTTTCGAAAATTTTTTTCAAAATTTTTTACGAAATTTTTTTCGAAAATTTTTTTCAAAATTTTTTTCGAGAAATTTTTTTCCAAAATTTTTTCGAAAATTTTTTTGAAAATTTTTTTTCGAAAATTTTTTTCAAAATTTTTTTCCAAATTTTTTTTCAAAATTTTTTTCGAAATTTTTTTTTCCAAATTTTTTTCAAAATTTTTTTTCGAAATTTTTCTCGAAAATTTTTTTCAATATTTTTTTCGAAAATTTTTTTTCGAAATTTTTTTCGAAAATTTTTTTCGAAAATTTTTTTTTGAAAATTTTTTCCAAAATTTTTTTCGAAAATTTTTTTTTGAAATTTTTTTCGAAATTTTTTTTCAAAATTTATTTCGAAAATTTTTTTTCTAAATTTTTTTCGAAAAGTTTTTTTCGAAATTTTTTTCGAAAATTTTTTTCAAAATTTTTTCTGAAAATTTTTTCGAAAATTTTTTTAAAAATTTTTTTCGAAAATTTTTTTTCGAAATTTCTTTCGAAAATTTTTTTCAAAATTTTTTTTGAAAATTTTTTTTCGAAATATTTTTCGAAAATGATTTTCGAAAAATTATTTTCCAAAATTTTTTCGAAAATGTTTTTGAAAATTTTTTTCGAAATTTTTTTTCGAAATTTTTTTTCAAAATTTTTTTCCAAAATTTTTTTCCAAAATTTTTTTTCGAGATTTTTTTCGAAAATTTTTTTCGAAATTTTTTTTCAAAATTTTTTTCAAAATTTTTTTCAAAAATTTTTTTTTAAGTATTTTTTTCTAAATTATTTTCGAAAATTTTTTTTCAAAATTTTTTTCGGAAATTTTTAACGAAAATTTTTTTTTTTAATTTTTTTCGGAAATTTTTTATCGAAAATCTTTTTCAAAATTTTTTTCGGAAATTTTTTTTCGAAATTTTTTTCCAAATTTTTTTTTCGAAAATCTTTTTTAAAATTTTTTTCGAAAATTTTTTTCGAAATTTTTTTCGAAAATTTTTTAGAAACTTTTTTTCGAAAAATTTTTTTCCAAAATTTTTTCGAAAATTTTTTTGAAAATTTTTTTCGAAATTTTTTTTCTAAATTTTTTTCGAAAATTTTTTGTCGAAATTTTTTTCGAAAATTATTTTAAGAATTTTTTTCGAAATTTTTTCAAAATTTTTTTTGTAAATTTTTTTGAAAATTTTTTCCAAAATTTTTTTTTCCAAAATTTTTTCGAGTTTTTTTAAAAATTTTTTTCGAAAATTTTTTTCGAAAATTTTTTTTCGAAAACTTTTTCAAAAATTTTTTTTGAAAATTTTTTTTCGAAATTTTTTTCGAAAATTTTTTTTCGAAATTTTTTTCTAAAATTTTTTTCCAAAATTATATTTCGAAAATGTTTTTCAAAATTTTTTTCGAAAATTTTTTTTCGAAATTTTTTTCGAAAATTTTTTTCGAAAAATTTTTTTCCAAAATTTTTTCGAAAATTTTTTTGAAAATTTTTTTCGAAATTTTTTTTCTAAATTTTTTTCGAAAATTTTTTGTCGAAATTTTTTTCGAAAATTATTTTAAAAATTTTTTTTCAAAATTTATTTTGAAAATTTTTTCGAAATTTTTTTTCAAAATATTTTTCGAAAATTTTTTTCCGAAATTCTTTTCGAAAATTTTTTTTTAAAAATTTTTTCGAAATTTTTTTCCAAAATTTTTTTCAAAATATTTTTCGAAAATTTTTTTCCGAAATTCTTTTCGAAAATTTTTTTTCGAAATTTTTTTCATAATTTTTTTCGCAATTTTTTTTTCAAAATTTTTTTCCAAACTTTTTTTTGAAAATTTTTTCCAAAATTTTTTTTTCCAAAATTTTTTCGAAAGTTTTTTTAAAAATTTTTTCAAAATTTTTCTTCAAAAATTTTTTCGAAAATTTTTTTTCGAAATTTTTTTTCGAAATTTATTTCAAAGATTTTCTTCGAAAACCTTTTTTTTTAAATTTTTTTTGAAAATTTTTTTTCGAAATTTTTTTCTAAAATTTTTTTTCGAAATTTTTTTCTAAAATTTTTTTTCGAAAATTTTTACGAAAATTTTTTTCAAAATTTTTTTCGAAATTTTTTTTCAAAATTTTTTTCTAAATTATTTTTGAAAATTTTTTCGAAAATTTTTTTTCCAAAATTTTTGTGAAAATTTTTTTCGAAAATTTTTTTTCGAAATTTTTTTCGAAAATTTTTTTTCGAAATTTTTTTCGAAAATCTTTTTCATAATTTTTTTCGAAATTTTTTTTTGAAAATTTTTTTCGAGAATTAAAATTTTTTTCGAAATTTTTTTTCAAAATTTTTTTCGAAAATTTTTTTTCGAAATTTTTTTCGAAAATTTTTTTTCGAAATTTTTTTCGAAAATTTTTTTTTCTAAATTTTGTTTCCAAATTTTTTTTCAAATTTTTTTTTCAAATTTTTTTTCGAAAATTTTTTTTCGAAAATGTTTTCGAAATCTTTTTTGAAAATTTTTTTCGAAATTTTTTTCGAAAATTTTTTAGCAAATTTTTTTGGAAAAATTTTTTTCCAATTTTTTTTCGAAATTTTTTTCGAAAATTTTTTTCAAAATTTTTTTCGAAATTTTTTTTCAAAATTTTTTTTCAAAATATTTTTTCGAAAATTTTTTTCCAAATTTTTTTCGAAAATTTTTTTAAAATTTTTTTCGAAAAATTTTTTTCCAAAATTTTTTCGAAAATTTTTTTGAAAATTTTTTGCGAAACTTTTTTTCAAAATTTTTTTCGAAAATTTTTTTTCGAATTTTTTTTCGAAATTTATTGTTCGAAATTTCTTTCGAAAATTTTTTTCAAAATTTTTTTCGAAAATTTTTTTTCGAAATTTTTTTTTTATTTCTTTCGAAATTTTTTTTCAAAATTTTTTTCCAAAATGTTTTTTCGAGATTTTTTTCGAAATTTTTTTTAAATATTTTTTTCGAAATTTTTTTTCAAAATTTTTTTTGAAAATTTTTTTTTGGAAATTTTTTTCGAAATTTTTTTCAAAATTTTTTTTGAAAATTTTTTTTCGAAATTTTTTTCGAAAAATTTTCTTCCGAAATTTTTTTCAAAATTTTTTTTCAAAATTTTTTTCGAAAATTTTTTTCGAAACTTTTTTTCCAAAATTTTTTCGAAAAATTTTTTGTAAATTTTTTTCGTAATTTTTTTTCAAAATTTTTTTTGAAAATATTTTTTCGAAAATTTTTTTCCAAATTTTTTTCGAAAATTTTTTTGAAAATTTTTTTCGAAAAATTTTTTTCCAAAATTTTTTCGAAAATTTTTTTGAAAATTTTTTGCGAAACTTTTTTTCAAAATTTTTTTCGAAAATTTTTTTTCGAATTTTTTTTCGAAAATTTTTTTTCGAAATTTTTTTCGAAAATTTTTTTTCGAAAATTTTTTTCAAAATTTTTTTCGAAAATTTTTTTTTGATATTTTTTTCGAAAATTTTTTTGAAAATTTTTTTCGAAAAATTTTTTTTCGAAAATTTTTTTCAAAATTTTTTTCGAAATCTTTTTTCAAAATTTTTTCCAAATTTTTTTCAAAATTTTTTTAGAAATTTTTTTCGAAAATTTTTTTCGAAATTTTTTTTACAAATTTTTTTTCAAAATTTTTTTCGAAAATTTTTTTTCCAAAATTTTTTCAAAATTTTTTTTCGAAATTTTTTTCGAAAATTTTTTTCAATATTTTTTTCGAAAAATATTTTTCGAAAATTTTTTTGAAAATTTTTTTCGAAATTTTTTTTCAAAATTTTTTTTGAAAATTTTTTTTCGAATTTTTTTTGAAAATATTTTTTGAGAAATTTTTTTTTTCAAATTTTTTCGAAAATTTTTTTTCGAAATTTTTTTCGAAAATTTTCTTCGAAATTTTTTTTTTCCAAAATTTTCTTTCAAAATTTTTTTCCAAAATTTTCTTTCAAAATTTTTTTCGAAAATTTTTTTTCGAAATTTTTTTCTAAAATTTGTTTCAATATTTTTTTCGAAAAATTTTTACCCAAAATTTTTTCGAAAATTTTTTTGAAAATTTTTTTTGGAAATTTTTTTTTCAAAATTTTTTTCGAAATTTTTTTTTCGAAATTTTTTTCGAATTTTTTTTTCAAATTTTTTTTCGAAATTTTTTTCGAAAATTTTTTTTCGAAATTTTTTTCGAAAATTTTTTTCAAAATTTTTTTTTCAAATTTTTTTTCAAAATTTTTTTCGAAAATTTTTTTCGAAAATTTTTTTTCGAAAATTTTTTAGAAAATTGTTTTCGAATTTTTTTTTCAAAATTTTTTTCGAAAATTTTTTTTCGAATTTTCTTTCGAAAATTTTTTTTCGAAATTTTTTTCCAAAATTTTTTCGAAAATTTTTTTGAAAATTTTTTGCGAAACTTTTTTTCAAAATTTTTTTCGAAAATTTTTTTTCGAATTTTTTTTCGAAAATTTTTTTTCGAAATTTTTTTCGAAAATTTTTTTTCGAAAATTTTTTTCAAAATTTTTTTCGAAAATTTTTTTTGGAAATTTTTTTCGAAAATTTTTTTTCGAAATTTTTTTCAAAAATTTTTTTCAAAATTTTTTTCGAAAATTTTTTTTTGAAATTTTTTTCGAAAATTTTTTTCAAAAATTTTTTTCAAAATTTTTTTTCCAAATTGTTTTTCAAAAATTTTTTCGAAAATTTTTTTCGAAATTTTTTTTCAAAATTTTTTCGAAATTTTTCTTCCAAATTTTTTTCGAAAATTTTTTTTCGAAATTTTTTTCGAAAATTTTTTTCAAAATGTTTTTCGAAATTTTTTTCGAAAATTTTTTTCGAAATTTTTTTTCCAATTTTTTTTTCAAAATTTTTTTCAATAATTTTTTTTCAAAATTTTTTTCGAAAATTTATTAAAAAATTTTTTCGAAATTTTTTTCGAAATTTTTTTTTCGAAATTTTTTTCGAAAATTTTTTTTTCGAAATTTTTTTCGAAAATTTTTTTTCGAAATTTTTTCGAAATTTTTTTTGAAAATTTTTTTCGGAAATTTTTTTTCGAAAATTGTTTTCAAAATTTTTTTCGAAAATTTTTTTTTCGAAATTTTTTTCGAAAATTTTTTTGAAAATTTTTTTCAAAAATTTTTTTAAAAATTTTTTTCGAAAATTTTTTTGAAAATTTTTTTCGACATTTTTTTTCAAAATTTTTTTCAAAATTTTTTTTCAAAATTTTTTTCAAAATTTTTTTTCGAAATTGTTTTCGAAAATTTTTTTTCCAAATTTTTTTTCAAAGTTTTTTTCGAAAATTTTTTTTCAAAAATTTTTTTCAAAAATTTTTTTCGAATTTTTTTTCGAAATTTTTTTCAAAATTTTTTTTGAAAATTTTTTTTCGAAATTTTTTTCGAAAAATTTTCTTCCGAAATTATTTCAAAATTTTTTTTCAAAATTTTTTTCGAAAATTTTTTTCGAAACTTTTTTTCCAAAATTTTTTCGAAAAATTTTTTGTAAATTTTTTTCGAAATTTTTTTTCAAAATTTTTTTTCAAAATATTTTTTCGAAAATTTTTTTCCAAATTTTTTTCGAAAATTTTTTTGAAAATTTTTTTCGAAAAATTTTTTTCCAAAATTTTTTCGAAAATTTTTTTGAAAATTTTTTGCGAAACTTTTTTTCAAAATTTTTTTCGAAAATTTTTTTTCGAATTTTTTTTCGAAAATTTTTTTTCGAAATTTTTTTCGAAAATTTTTTTTCGAAAATTTTTTTCAAAATTTTTTTCGAAAATTTTTTTTTGATATTTTTTTCGAAAATTTTTTTGAAAATTTTTTTCGAAAAATTTTTTTGAAAATTTTTTTCGAAAATTTTTTAGAAAATTGTTTTCGAATTTTTTTTTCAAAATTTTTTTCGAAAATTTTTTTTCGAATTTTCTTTCGAAAATTTTTTTTCGAAATTTCTTTCGAAAATTTTTTTTCCAAATTTTTTATCAAAATTTTTTTCGAAAATGTTTTTTCGAAAATTTTTTTAAAAATTTTTTTCGAAATTTTTTTTCGAAATTTCTTTCAAAAATTTTTTTCGAAAATTTTTTTCAATATTTTTTTAGAAAAATTTTTTTCCAAAATTTTGTCGAAAATTTTTTTGAAAATTTTTTTCGAAATTGTTTTCGAAAATTTTTTTTCGAAAATTTTTTCTCGAAAATTTTTTCGAAAATTTTTTTGAATTTTTTTTCGAAAAAGTTTTTTGCAAATTTTTTTCTAAATTTTTTTTGAAAATTTTTTTCGAAAATTTTTTTCGAAACTTTTTTTCCAAAATTTTTTCGAAAAATTTTTTGTAAATTTTTTTCGAAAATTTTTTTTCGAAATTTTTTTTTTATTTCTTTCGAAATTTTTTTTCAAAATTTTTTTCCAAAATGTTTTTTCGAGATTTTTTTCGAAATTTTTTTTAAATATTTTTTTCGAAATTTTTTTTCAAAATTTTTTTTGAAAATTTTTTTTTGGAAATTTTTTTCGAAATTTTTTTCAAAATTTTTTTTGAAAATTTTTTTTCGAAATTTTTTTCGAAAAATTTTCTTCCGAAATTTTTTTCAAAATTTTTTTTCAAAATTTTTTTCGAAAATTTTTTTCGAAACTTTTTTTCCAAAATTTTTTCGAAAAATTTTTTGTAAATTTTTTTCGTAATTTTTTTTCAAAATTTTTTTTGAAAATATTTTTTCGAAAATTTTTTTCCAAATTTTTTTCGAAAATTTTTTTGAAAATTTTTTTCGAAAAATTTTTTTCCAAAATTTTTTCGAAAATTTTTTTGAAAATTTTTTGCGAAACTTTTTTTCAAAATTTTTTTCGAAAATTTTTTTTCGAATTTTTTTTCGAAAATTTTTTTTCGAAATTTTTTTCGAAAATTTTTTTTCGAAAATTTTTTTCAAAATTTTTTTCGAAAATTTTTTTTTGATATTTTTTTCGAAAATTTTTTTGAAAATTTTTTTCGAAAAATTTTTTTTCGAAAATTTTTTTCAAAATTTTTTTCGAAATCTTTTTTCAAAATTTTTTCCAAATTTTTTTCAAAATTTTTTTAGAAATTTTTTTCGAAAATTTTTTTCGAAATTTTTTTTACAAATTTTTTTTCAAAATTTTTTTCGAAAATTTTTTTTCCAAAATTTTTTCAAAATTTTTTTTCGAAATTTTTTTCGAAAATTTTTTTCAATATTTTTTTCGAAAAATATTTTTCGAAAATTTTTTTGAAAATTTTTTTCGAAATTTTTTTTCAAAATTTTTTTTGAAAATTTTTTTTCGAATTTTTTTTGAAAATATTTTTTGAGAAATTTTTTTTTTCAAATTTTTTCGAAAATTTTTTTTCGAAATTTTTTTCGAAAATTTTCTTCGAAATTTTTTTTTTCCAAAATTTTCTTTCAAAATTTTTTTCGAAAATTTTTTTTCGAAATTTTTTTCTAAAATTTGTTTCAATATTTTTTTCGAAAAATTTTTATCCAAAATTTTTTCGAAAATTTTTTTGAAAATTTTTTTTGGAAATTTTTTTTTCAAAATTTTTTTCGAAATTTTTTTTTCGAAATTTTTTTCGAATTTTTTTTTCAAATTTTTTTCGAAATTTTTTTTCGAAAATTTTTTTTCGAAATTTTTTTCGAAAATTTTTTTCAAAATTTTTTTTTCAAATTTTTTTTCAAAATTTTTTTCGAAAATTTTTTTCGAAAATTTTTTTTCGAAAATTTTTTCGAAAATTTTTTTGAAATTTTTTTTCGAAAAATTTTTTTGGAAAAATTTTTTCTAAATTTTTTTTGAAAATTTTTTTCAAAATTTTTTTCGAAATTTTTTTTCAAAATTTTTTCGAAATTTTTTTCGAAAATTTTTTTCAAAATTTTTTTCGAAATTTTTTTTCAAAATTTTTTTCGAAAATTTTTTTCAAAATTTTTTTTGAAAATTTTTTTTTGGAAATTTTTTTCGAAAATTTTTTTTCGAAATTTTTTTCAAAAATTTTTTTCAAAATTTTTTTCGAAAATTTTTTTTTGAAATTTTTTTCGAAAATTTTTTTCAAAAATTTTTTTCAAAATTTTTTTTCCAAATTGTTTTTCAAAATTTTTTTCGAAAATTTTTTTCGAAATTTTTTTTCAAAATTTTTTCGAAATTTTTCTTCCAAATTTTTTTCGAAAATTTTTTTTCGAAATTTTTTTCGAAAATTATTTTCAAAATGTTTTTCGAAATTTTTTTCGAAAATTTTTTTCGAAATTTTTTTTCCAATTTTTTTTTCAAAATTTTTTTCAATAATTTTTTTTCAAAATTTTTTTCGAAAATTTTTTAAAAAATTTTTTCGAAATTTTTTTCGAAATTTTTTTTTCGAAATTTTTTTCGAAAATTTTTTTTTCGAAATTTTTTTCGAAAATTTTTTTTCGAAATTTTTTCGAAATTTTTTTTGAAAATTTTTTTCGAAAATTTTTTTTCGAAAATTGTTTTCAAAATTTTTTTCGAAAATTTTTTTTTCGAAATTTTTTTCGAAAATTTTTTTGAAAATTTTTTTCAAAAACTTTTTTTAAAATTTTTTTTCGAAAATTTTTTTGAAAATTTTTTTCGACATTTTTTTTCAAAATTTTTTTCAAAATTTTTTTTCAAAATTTTTTTCAAAATTTTTTTTCGAAATTGTTTTCGAAAATTTTTTTTCCAAATTTTTTTTCAAAATTTTTTTCGAAAATTTTTTTTCAAAAATTTTTTTCAAAAATTTTTTTCGAATTTTTTTTCGAAATTTTTTTCAAAATTTTTTTTGAAAATTTTTTTTCGAAATTTTTTTCGAAAAATTTTCTTCCGAAATTTTTTTCAAAATTTTTTTTCAAAATTTTTTTCGAAAATTTTTTTCGAAACTTTTTTTCCAAAATTTTTTCGAAAAATTTTTTGTAAATTTTTTTCGAAATTTTTTTTCAAAATTTTTTTTCAAAATATTTTTTCGAAAATTTTTTTCCAAATTTTTTTCGAAAATTTTTTTGAAAATTTTTTTCGAAAAATTTTTTTCCAAAATTTTTTCGAAAATTTTTTTGAAAATTTTTTGCGAAACTTTTTTTCAAAATTTTTTTCGAAAATTTTTTTTCGAATTTTTTTTCGAAAATTTTTTTTCGAAATTTTTTTCGAAAATTTTTTTTCGAAAATTTTTTTCAAAATTTTTTTCGAAAATTTTTTTTTGATATTTTTTTCGAAAATTTTTTTGAAAATTTTTTTCGAAAAATTTTTTTGAAAATTTTTTTCGAAAATTTTTTAGAAAATTGTTTTCGAATTTTTTTTTCAAAATTTTTTTCGAAAATTTTTTTTCGAATTTTCTTTCGAAAATTTTTTTTCGAAATTTTTTTCCAAAATTTTTTCGAAAATTTTTTTGAAAATTTTTTGCGAAACTTTTTTTCAAAATTTTTTTCGAAAATTTTTTTTCGAATTTTTTTTCGAAAATTTTTTTTCGAAATTTTTTTCGAAAATTTTTTTTCGAAAATTTTTTTCAAAATTTTTTTCGAAAATTTTTTTTGGAAATTTTTTTCGAAAATTTTTTTTCGAAATTTTTTTCAAAAATTTTTTTCAAAATTTTTTTCGAAAATTTTTTTTTGAAATTTTTTTCGAAAATTTTTTTCAAAAATTTTTTTCAAAATTTTTTTTCCAAATTGTTTTTCAAAAATTTTTTCGAAAATTTTTTTCGAAATTTTTTTTCAAAATTTTTTCGAAATTTTTCTTCCAAATTTTTTTCGAAAATTTTTTTTCGAAATTTTTTTCGAAAATTTTTTTCAAAATGTTTTTCGAAATTTTTTTCGAAAATTTTTTTCGAAATTTTTTTTCCAATTTTTTTTTCAAAATTTTTTTCAATAATTTTTTTTCAAAATTTTTTTCGAAAATTTATTAAAAAATTTTTTCGAAATTTTTTTCGAAATTTTTTTTTCGAAATTTTTTTCGAAAATTTTTTTTTCGAAATTTTTTTCGAAAATTTTTTTTCGAAATTTTTTCGAAATTTTTTTTGAAAATTTTTTTCGGAAATTTTTTTTCGAAAATTGTTTTCAAAATTTTTTTCGAAAATTTTTTTTTCGAAATTTTTTTCGAAAATTTTTTTGAAAATTTTTTTCAAAAATTTTTTTAAAAATTTTTTTCGAAAATTTTTTTGAAAATTTTTTTCGACATTTTTTTTCAAAATTTTTTTCAAAATTTTTTTTCAAAATTTTTTTCAAAATTTTTTTTCGAAATTGTTTTCGAAAATTTTTTTTCCAAATTTTTTTTCAAAGTTTTTTTCGAAAATTTTTTTTCAAAAATTTTTTTCAAAAATTTTTTTCGAATTTTTTTTCGAAATTTTTTTCAAAATTTTTTTTGAAAATTTTTTTTCGAAATTTTTTTCGAAAAATTTTCTTCCGAAATTATTTCAAAATTTTTTTTCAAAATTTTTTTCGAAAATTTTTTTCGAAACTTTTTTTCCAAAATTTTTTCGAAAAATTTTTTGTAAATTTTTTTCGAAATTTTTTTTCAAAATTTTTTTTCAAAATATTTTTTCGAAAATTTTTTTCCAAATTTTTTTCGAAAATTTTTTTGAAAATTTTTTTCGAAAAATTTTTTTCCAAAATTTTTTCGAAAATTTTTTTGAAAATTTTTTGCGAAACTTTTTTTCAAAATTTTTTTCGAAAATTTTTTTTCGAATTTTTTTTCGAAAATTTTTTTTCGAAATTTTTTTCGAAAATTTTTTTTCGAAAATTTTTTTCAAAATTTTTTTCGAAAATTTTTTTTTGATATTTTTTTCGAAAATTTTTTTGAAAATTTTTTTCGAAAAATTTTTTTGAAAATTTTTTTCGAAAATTTTTTAGAAAATTGTTTTCGAATTTTTTTTTCAAAATTTTTTTCGAAAATTTTTTTTCGAATTTTCTTTCGAAAATTTTTTTTCGAAATTTCTTTCGAAAATTTTTTTTCCAAATTTTTTATCAAAATTTTTTTCGAAAATGTTTTTTCGAAAATTTTTTTAAAAATTTTTTTCGAAATTTTTTTTCGAAATTTCTTTCAAAAATTTTTTTCGAAAATTTTTTTCAATATTTTTTTAGAAAAATTTTTTTCCAAAATTTTGTCGAAAATTTTTTTGAAAATTTTTTTCGAAATTGTTTTCGAAAATTTTTTTTCGAAAATTTTTTCTCGAAAATTTTTTCGAAAATTTTTTTGAATTTTTTTTCGAAAAAGTTTTTTGCAAATTTTTTTCTAAATTTTTTTTGAAAATTTTTTTCGAAATTTTTTTCAAAATTTTTTTCAATAATTTTTTTTCCAAATTTTTTTCGAAAATTTTTTTAAAAATTTTTTTCGAAAATTTTTTTTCAAAATTTTTTTCAAAAATTTTTTTCGAAATTTTTTTCGAAAATTTTTTTTCGAAATTTTTTTCGAAAATTTTTTTCGAAAATTTTTTTCAAAATTTTTTTCGAAAATTCTTTTCGAAATTTTTTTCGAAAATTTTTTTTCGAAATTTTTTTCGAAAATTTTTTTCAAATTTTTTCGAAATTTTTTTCGAAAATTTTTTTCGAAATTTTTTTCCAAATTTTTTTTCAAAATTTTTTTCCAAATTTTTTTTCAAAATTTTTTTCTAAATTTTTTTTTCCAAAATTTTTTCAAATTTTTTTTTCGAAATTTTTTTCAAAAATTTTTTTCCAAATTTTTTTTCCAATTTTTTTTTCAAAATTTTTTTCGAAAAGTTTTTTCGAAATTTTTTTTAAAAATTTTTTTCAAAAATTTTTTTTCCAAATTTTCTTCGAAAATTTTTTTAAAATTTTTTTTCGAAATTTTTTTCGAAAATTTTTTTTCAAAATTTTTTTTCGAAAATTTTTTTCAAAATTTTTTTCGAAATCTTTTTTCAAAATTTTTTCCAAATTTTTTTCAAAATTTTTTTAGAAATTTTTTTCGAAAATTTCTTTCGAAATTTTTTTTACAAATTTTTTTTCAAAATTTTTTTCGAAAATTTTTTTTCCAAAATTTTTTCAAAATTTTTTTTCGAAATTTTTTTCGAAAATTTTTTTCAATATTTTTTTCGAAAAATTTTTTTCCAAAATTTTTTTGAAAATTTTTTTCGAAATTTTTTTTCAAAATTTTTTTTGAAAATTTTTTTTCGAATTTTTTTTGAAAATATTTTTTGAGAAATTTTTTTTTTCAAATTTTTTCGAAAATTTTTTTTCGAAATTTTTTTCGAAAATTTTCTTCGAAATTTTTTTTTTCCAAAATTTTCTTTCAAAATTTTTTTCGAAAATTTTTTTTCGAAATTTTTTTCGAAAATTTGTTTCAATATTTTTTTCGAAAAATTTTTATCCAAAATTTTTTCGAAAATTTTTTTGAAAATTTTTTTTGGAAATTTTTTTTTCAAAATTTTTTTCGAAATTTTTTTTTCGAAATTTTTTTCGAATTTTTTTTTCAAATTTTTTTTCGAAATTTTTTTCGAAAATTTTTTTTCGAAATTTTTTTCGAAATTTTTTTTCAAAATTTTTTTCGAAAATTTTTTTCGAAATTTTTTTTCAAAATTTTTTCGAAATTTTTTTTCCAAATTTTTTTCGAAAATTTTTTTTCGAAATTTTTTTCGAAAATTTTTTTCAAAATGTTTTTCGAAATTTTTTTCGAAAATTTTTTTCGAAATTTTTTTTCCAATTTTTTTTTCAAAATTTTTTTCAATAATTTTTTTTCAAAATTTTTTTCGAAAATTTTTTAAAAAATTTTTTCGAAATTTTTTTCGAAATTTTTTTTTCGAAATTTTTTTCGAAAATTTTTTTTTCGAAATTTTTTTCGAAAATTTTTTTTCGAAATTTTTTCGAAATTTTTTTTGAAAATTTTTTTCGAAAATTTTTTTTCGAAAATTGTTTTCAAAATTTTTTTCGAAAATTTTTTTTTCGAAATTTTTTTCGAAAATTTTTTTGAAAATTTTTTTCATTTTTTTTCAAAATTTTTTTCAAATTTTTTTTTCAAAATTTTTTTCAAAATTTTTTTTCGAAATTGTTTTCGAAAATTTTTTTTCCAAATTTTTTTTCAAAATTTTTTTCGAAAATTTTTTTTCAAAAATTTTTTTCAAAAATTTTTTTCGAATTTTTTTTCGAAATTTTTTTCAAAATTTTTTTTGAAAATTTTTTTTCGAAATTTTTTTCGAAAAATTTTCTTTCGAAATTTTTTTCAAAATTTTTTTCGAAAATTTTTTTTCAAAATTTTTTTCAAAATTTTTTTCGAAAATTTTTTTCGAAAATTTTTTTCGAAAATTTTATTCGAAATTTTTTTTAAATATTTTTTTCGAAATTTTTCTTCAAAATTTTTTTCGAAAATTTTTTTTCGAAAATTTTTTTGAAAATGTTTTTCGAAAAATTTTTTTCCAAAATTTTTTCGAAAATGTTTTTGAAAATTTTTTGCGAACCTTTTTTTCAAAATTTTTTTCGAAAATTTTTTTTCGAATTTTTTTTCGAAAATTTTTTTTCGAAATTTTTTTCGAAAATTTTTTTTCGAAAATTTTTTTCAAAATTTTTTTCGAAAATTTTTTTTTGATATTTTTTTCGAAAATTTTTTTGAAAATTTTTTTCGAAAAATTTTTTTGAAAATTTTTTTCGAAAATTTTTTAGAAAATTGTTTTCGAATTTTTTTTTCAAAATTTTTTTCGAAAATTTCTTTTCGAATTTTCTTTCGAAAATTTTTTTTCGAAATTTCTTTCGAAAATTTTTTTTCCAAATTTTTTATCAAAATTTTTTTCCAAAATTTTTTTTCGAAAATTTTTTTAAAAATTTTTTTCGAAATTTTTTTTCGAAATTTCTTTCAAAAATTTTTTTCGAAAATTTTTTTCAATATTTTTTTAGAAAAATTTTTTTCCAAAATTTTGTCGAAAATTTTTTTGAAAATTTTATTCGAAATTGTTTTCGAAAATTTTTTTTCGAAAATTTTTTCTCGAAAATTTTTTCGAAAATTTTTTTGAAATTTTTTTTCGAAAAAGTTTTTTGCAAAATTTTTTCTAAATTTTTTTTGAAAATTTTTTTCGAAATTTTTTTCAAAATTTTTTTCAATAATTTTTTTTCCAAATTTTTTTCGAAAATTTTTTTAAAAATTTTTTTCGAAAATTTTTTTTCAAAATTTTTTTCAAAAATTTTTTTCGAAATTTTTTTCGAAAATTTTTTTTCGAAATTTTTTTCGAAAATTTTTTTCGAAAATTTTTTTCAAATTTTTTTTCGAAAATTCTTTTCGAAATTTTTTTCGAAAATTTTTTTTCGAAATTTTTTTCGAAAATTTTTTTCAAATTTTTTCGAAATTTTTTTCGAAATTTTTTTTCGAAATTTTTTTCCAAATTTTTTTTCAAAATTTTTTTCCAAATTTTTTTTCAAAATTTTTTTCGAAATTTTTTTTTCCAAAATTTTTTCAAATTTTTTTTTCGAAATTTTTTTCAAAAATTTTTTTCCAAATTTTTTTTCCAAATTTTTTTTCAAAATTTTTTTCGAAAAGTTTTTTCGAAATTTTTTTTAAAAATTTTTTTCAAAAATTTTTTTTCCAAATTTTCTTCGAAAATTTTTTTAAAATTTTTTTTCGAAATTTTTTTCGAAAATTTTTTTTCAAAATTTTTTTTCGAAAATTTTTTTCAAAATTTTTTTCGAAATCTTTTTTCAAAATTTTTTCCAAATTTTTTTCAAAATTTTTTTAGAAATTTTTTTCGAAAATTTTTTTCGAAATTTTTTTTACAAATTTTTTTTCAAAATTTTTTTCGAAAATTTTTTTTCCAAAATTTTTTCAAAATTTTTTTTCGAAATTTTTTTCGAAAATTTTTTTCAATATTTTTTTCGAAAAATTTTTTTCCAAAATTTTTTTGAAAATTTTTTTCGAAATTTTTTTTCAAAATTTTTTTTGAAAATTTTTTTTCGAATTTTTTTTGAAAATATTTTTTGAGAAATTTTTTTTTTCAAATTTTTTCGAAAATTTTTTTTCGAAATTTTTTTCGAAAATTTTCTTCGAAATTTTTTTTTTCCAAAATTTTCTTTCAAAATTTTTTTCGAAAATTTTTTTTCGAAATTTTTTTCGAAAATTTGTTTCAATATTTTTTTCGAAAAATTTTTATCCAAAATTTTTTCGAAAATTTTTTTGAAAATTTTTTTTGGAAATTTTTTTTTCAAAATTTTTTTCGAAATTTTTTTTTCGAAATTTTTTTCGAATTTTTTTTTCAAATTTTTTTTCGAAATTTTTTTCGAAAATTTTTTTTCGAAATTTTTTTCGAAAATTTTTTTCAAAATTTTTTTTTCAAATTTTTTTTCAAAATTTTTTGCGAAAATTTTTTTCGAAAATTTTTTTCGAAAATTTTTTTCGAAAATTTTTTTTCGAAAATTTTTTCGAAAATTTTTTTGAAATTTTTTTTCGAAAAATTTTTTTGCAAAATTTTTTCTAAATTTTTTTTGAAAATTTTTTTCAAAATTTTTTTCGAAATTTTTTTTCAAAATTTTTTCGAAATTTTTTTCGAAAATTTTTTTCAAAATTTTTTTCGAAATTTTTTTTCAAAATTTTTTTCGAAAATTTTTTTCAAAATTTTTTTTGAAAATTTTTTTTTGGAAATTTTTTTCGAAAATTTTTTTTCGAAATTTTTTTCAAAAATTTTTTTCAAAATTTTTTTCGAAAATTTTTTTTTTGAAATTTTTTTCGAAAATTTTTTTCAAAAATTTTTTTCAAAATTTTTTTTCCAAATTGTTTTTCAAAATTTTTTTCCAAAATTTTTTTCGAAATTTTTTTTCAAAATTTTTTCGAAATTTTTTTTCCAAATTTTTTTCGAAAATTTTTTTTCGAAATTTTTTTCGAAAATTTTTTTCAAAATGTTTTTCGAAATTTTTTTCGAAAATTTTTTTCGAAATTTTTTTTCCAATTTTTTTTTCAAAATTTTTTTCAATAATTTTTTTTCAAAATTTTTTTCGAAAATTTTTTAAAAAATTTTTTTCGAAATTTTTTTCGAAAATTTTTTTTCGAAATTTTTTTCGAAAATTTTTTTTTCGAAATTTTTTTCGAAAATTTTTTTTCGAAATTTTTTCGAAATTTTTTTTGAAAATTTTTTTCGAAAATTTTTTTTCGAAAATTGTTTTCAAAATTTTTTTCGAAAATTTTTTTTTCGAAATTTTTTTCGAAAATTTTTTTGAAAATTTTTTTCAAAAAATTTTTTTAAAAATTTTTTTCGAAAATTTTTTTGAAAATTTTTTTCGACATTTTTTTTCAAAATTTTTTTCAAAATTTTTTTTCAAAATTTTTTTCAAAATTTTTTTTCGAAATTGTTTTCGAAAATTTTTTTTCCAAATTTTTTTTCAAAATTTTTTTCGAAAATTTTTTTTCAAAAATTTTTTTCAAAAATTTTTATCGAATTTTTTTTCGAAATTTCTTTCGAAAATTTTTTTCGAAATTTTTTTTAAAAATTTATTTCGAAAATTTTTTTTCGAAATTTTTTTCGAAAATTTTTTTCAAAATTTTTTACGAAATTTTTTTCGAAAATTTTTTTCAAAATTCTTTTCGAAAAATTTTTTTCCAAAATTTTTTCGAAAATTTTTTTGAAAATTTTTTTTCGAAAATCTTTTTCAAAATTTTTTTCGAATATTTTTTTGAAAATTTTTTTTCCAAAATTTTTTCAAATTTTTTTTTGGAAATTTTTTTTCAAAATTTTTTTCGGAAATTTTTTTTCGAAATTTTTTTCGAAAATTTTTTTTCGAAAATTTTTTTTCGAAATTTTTTTCGAAAATTTTTTTCAAAATTTTTTTCGAAATTTTTTTCGAAAATTTTTTTTAAATTTTTTCGAAAATTTTTCTGAAAATTTTTTTCGAAAATTTTTTTTCGAAAATTTTTTTCAAAATTTTTTTCTAAAATTTTTTTTTGATATTTTTTTCGAAAATTTTTTTGAAAATTTTTTTCGAAAAATTTTTTTGAAAATTTTTTTCGAAAATTTTTTTGAAAATTGTTTTCGAATTTTTTTTTCAAAATTTTTTTCGAAAATTTTTTTTCGAAATTTCTTTCGAAAATTTTTTTCAAAATTTTTTTTCCAAATTTTTTTCAAAATTTTTTTTCCAAATTTTTTATCAAAATTTTTTTCGAAAATTTTTTTTCGAAAATTTTTTTTAAAATTTTTTTCGAAATTTTTTTTCGAAATTTCTTTCAAAAATTTTTTTCGAAATTTTTTTCAAAATTTTTTTCGAAAAATTTTTTTCCCAAATTTTTTCAAAAATTTTTTTGAAAATTTGTTTTCGAAAATTTTTTTAAAAATTTTTTTCGAAAATTTTTTTGAAAATTTTTTTCGAAATTTTTTTTCAAAATTTTTTTCAAAATTTTTTTTCAAAATTTTTTTCAAAATTTTTTTCGAAAATTTTTTTTCAAAATTTTTTTCGAAAATTTTTTTTCGAAATTTTTTTCGAAAATTTTTTTCAAAATTTTTTACGAAATTTTTTTCGGAAATTTTTTTCAAAATTTTTTTCGAAAAATTTTTTTCCAAAATTTTTTCGAAAATTCTTTTGAAAATTTTTTTTCGAAAATCTTTTTCAAAATTTTTTTTGAATATTTTTTTGAAAATTTTTTTTCCAAAATTTTTTCAAAATTTTTTTTCGAAATTATTTTCGAAAATTTTTTTCAATATTTTTTTCGAAAAATTTTTTTCCAAAATTTTGTCGAAAATTTTTTTAAAAATTTTTTTCGAAATTGTTTTCGAAAATTTTTTTTCGAAAATTTTTTTTCGAAAATTTTTTTCAAAATTATTTCTGAAAATGTTTTCGAATTTTTTTTTAAATTTTTTTTCGAAATTTTTTTTCAAAATTTTTTTCTAAAATTTTTTTTCGAAATTTTTTTCGAAAATTTTTTTCAAAATTTTTTTCGAAATTTTTTTCGAAAATTTTTTTCAAAATTTTTTTCGAAAAATTTTTTTCCAAAATTTTTTCGAAAATTTTTCTGAAAATTTTTTTCGAAAATTTTTTTTCGAAAATGTTTTTCAAAATTTTTTTCGAAAATTTTTTTTCGATATTTTTTTCGAAAATTTTTTTTCGATATTTTTTTCGAAAATTTTTTTGAAAATTTTTTTTGAAAAATTTTTTTGAAAATTTTTTTCGAAAATTTTTTTGAAAATTTTTTTCGAAATTTTTTTTCAAAATTTTTTTTGAAAATTTTTTTTTGGAAATTTTTTTCGAAAGTTTTTTTTCGAAATTTTTTTCAAAAATTTTTTTCAAAATTTTTTTTCCAAATTTTTTTTCAAAAAGTTTTTCGAAATTTTTTTTCGAAATTTTTTTTCAAAATTTTTTTCAAAAATTTTTTTTCCAAATTTTTTTCGAAAATTTTTTTAAAATTTTTTTTCCAAATTTTTTTCGAAAATTTTTTTAAAATTTTTTTTCAAAATTTTTTTCGAATATTTTTTTCAAAATTTTTTTCGAAATTTTTTTTCAAAATTTTTTCGAAATTTTTTTTCAAAATTTTTTTCGAAAATTTCTTTTCGAAATTTTTTTCGAAAATTTTAATTCGAAATTTTTTTCGAAAATTTTTTTTCGAAATTTTTTTTCGAAATTTTTTTCGAAAATTTTTTTCAAAATTTTTTTCTGAATTTTTTTTCAAATTTTTTTTCGAAAATATTTTTTCGAAAATTTTTTAAAAATTTTTTTCGAAAATTTTTTTTCGTAATTTCTTTCGAAAATTTTTTTCGAAAATTTTTTTTCGAAAATTTTTTCTCGAAAATTTTTTCGAAAATTTTTTTGAAATTTTTTTTCGAAAAAGTTTTTTGCAAAATTTTTTCTAAATTTTTTTTGAAAATTTTTTTCGAAATTTTTTTCAAAATTTTTTTTGGAAATTTTTTTCGAAAATTTTTTTCCAAATTTTTTTTCAAAATTTTTTTCCAAATTTTTTTTCAAAATTTTTTTCGAAATTTTTTTTTCCAAAATTTTTTCAAAATTTTTTTTCGAAATTTTTTTCAAAAATTTTTTTCCAAATTTTTTTTCCAAATTTTTTTTCAAAATTTTTTTCGAAAATTTTTTTCGAAATTTTTTTTAAAAATTTTTCTCAAAAATTTTTTTTCCAAATTTTTTTCGAAAATTTTTTTAAAAATTTTTTTCGAAATTTTTTTCGAAAATTTTTTTTAAAATTTTTTTTCGAAAATTTTTTTCAAAATTTTTTTGGAAATTTTTTTTCAAAATTTTTTCGAAATTTTTTTCAAAATTTTTTTAGAAATTTTTTTCGAAAATTTTTTTTGAAATTTTTTTTACAAAATTTTTTTCAAAATTTTTTTCGAAATTTTTTTTTCAAAATTTTTTTTGGAAATTTTTTTTCGAATTTTTTTTGAAAATATTTTTTGAGAAATTTTTTTTTTCAAATTTTTTCGAAAATTTTTTTTCGAAATTTTTTTCGAAAATTTTCTTCGAAATTTTTTGTTTCCAAAATTTTCTTTCAAAATTTTTTTCGAAAATTTTTTTTCGAAATTTTTTTCGAAAATTTGTTTCAATATTTTTTTCGAAAAATTTTTATCCAAAATTTTTTTGAAAATTTTTTTGAAAATTTTTTTTGGAAATTTTTTTTCAAAATTTTTTTCGAAATTTTTTTTTCGAAATTTTTTTCGAAATTTTTTTTCAAATTTTTTTTCGAAATTTTTTTCGAAAATTTTTTCCAAAATTTTTTCGACAATTTTTTTCAAAATTTTTTTCGAAAATTTTTTTTCGAAATTTTTTTCGAAAATTTTTTTTCGAAATTTTTTTCGAAAATTTTTTTCAAAATTTTTTTTCCAAATTTTTTTTCAAAATTTTTTGCGAAAATTTTTTTCGAAAATTTTTTTTCGAAAATTTTTTCGAAAATTTTTTTGAAATTTTTTTTCGAAAAATTTTTTTGCAAAATTTTTTCTAAATTTTTTTCGAAAATTTTTTTTCGAAATTTTTTTTCGAAATTTTTTTTTCGAAATTTTTTTTCAAAATTTTTTTTCCAAATTTTTTTTGAAAATTTTTTTCGAAAATTTTTTTTCAAAATTTTTTTCAAAATTTTTTTCGAAAATTTTTTTCGAAAATTTTTTTCGAAAATTTTATTCGAAATTTTTTTTAAATATTTTTTTCGAAATTTTTCTTCAAAATTTTTTTCGAAAATTTTTTTTCGAAAATTTTTTTCAAAATGTTTTTTCGAAAATTTTTTTTCAAAATTTTTTTCGAAAATTTTTTTTCAAATTTTTTTTGGAAAATTTTTTTTTGAAATTTTTTTCGAAAATTTTTTTTCAAAATTTTTTTTCAAAATTTTTTTCGAAAATTTTTTTTCGAAAATTTTTTTTCGAAAATTTTTTTCAAAATATTTTCGGAAATTTTTTTTCGAAATTTTTTTCGAAAATTTTTTTTCGAAGTTTTTTTCGAAAATTTTTTTGGAATTTTTTTCGAAAATTTTTTCGAAATTTTTTTTGAAAATTTTTTTTCAAAATTTTTTTCCAAAAATTTTTTTCGAAATTTTTTTCGAAAATTTTTTTAAATTTTTTTTCGAAAATTTTTTTTCGAAAATTTTTTTTCGAAAATTTTTTTCAAAATATTTTCGGAAATTTTTTTTCGAAATTTTTTTCGAAAATTTTTTTTCGAAGTTTTTTTTGAAAATTTTTTTCGAAATTTTTTTCGAAAATTTTTTCGAAATTTTTTTTGAAAATTTTTTTTCAAAATTTTTTTCCAAAAATTTTTTTCGAAATTTTTTTCGAAAATTTTTTTAAATTTTTTTTCGAAATTTTTTTTTCAAAATTTTTTTTCAAATTTTTTTTTGAAAATTTTTTTTCGAAAATTTTTTCGAGAATTTTTTTGAAAATTTTTTTGGAATTTTTTTTTCAAAATTTTTTTCAAAATTTTTTTTCGAAATTTTTTTCGAAAATTTTTTTCATATTTTTTTCCAAACTTTTTTCGAAAATTTTTTTCAAAATTTTTTTCGAAAATTTTTTTTCGAAATTTTTTTTCGAAAATTTTTTTTCGACATTTTTTTCGAAAATTTTTTTCAAAATTTTTTTTCCAAATTTTTTTCAAAATTTTTTTCGAAAATTTTTTTTCGAATTTTTTTTCAAAATTTTTTTCGAAAATTTTTTTTCGAAAATTTTTTTCAAAATTTTTTTCGGTATTTTTTTTTGAAATTTTTTTCGAAAATTTTTTTGAAAATTTTTTTCGAAAAATTTTTTTGGAAAATTTTTTTCGAAAATTTTTTCGAAAATTTTTTTAGAAATTTTTTTTCAAAATTTTTTTCGAAAATTTTTTTTCGAAATTTTTTTCGAAAATTTTTTTTCGAAATTTTTTTCGAAAATTTTTTTCAAAATTTTTTTTTCAAATTTTTTTTTCAAAATTTTTTCGAAAATTTTTTTTCGTAATTTCTATCGAAAATTTTTTTCGAAAAGTTTTTTTCGAAAATTTTTTCGAAAATTTTTTTGAAATTTTTTTTCGAAAAATTTTTTTGCAAAATTTTTTCTAAATTTTTTTTGAAAATTTTTTTCGAAATTTTTTTCAAAATTTTTTTCAATAATTTTTTTTCCAAATTTTTTTTGAAATTTTTTTTTCAAAATTTTTTTCGAAAATTTTTTTCAAAATTTTTTTTGGAATTTTTTTTCAAAATTTTTTTCGAAATTTTTTTCCAAAATTTTTTTCGAAAATTTTTTTCGAAATTTTTTTCGAAAATTTTTTTCAAAATTTTTTTCGAAAAATTTTTTTCCAAAATTTTTTCGAAAATTTTTTTGAAATTTTTTTTCGAAATGTTTTTCGAAATTTTTTTTCAAAATTTTTTTCGAAAATATTTTTCAAAATTTTTTTTGGAAATTTTTTTGGAAATTTTTTTTGAAAATTTTTTTGAAAATTTTTTTCGAAATATTTTTCAAAATTTTTTTGAAAATTTTTTTCGAAAATTTTTTTTGGAAATTTTTTTCAAAATATTTTTCGAAATTTATTTTTCGAAATTTATTTCGAAAATTTTTTTTAAAATTTTTTTCGAAAATTTTTTTTGGAATTTTTTTTTTATTTCTTTCGAAATTTTTTTTCAAAATTTTTTTCCAAAATGTTTTTTCGAGATTATTTTCGAAATTTTTTTTAAATATTTTTTTCGAAATTTTTTTTCAAAATTTTTTTTGAAAATTTTTTTTTGGAAATTTTTTTCGAAATTTTTTTCAAAATTTTTTTTGAAAATTTTTTTTCGAAATTTTTTTCGAAAAATTTTCTTCCGAAATTTTTTTCAAAATTTTTTTTTAAAATTTTTTTCGAAAATTTTTTTCGAAACTTTTTTTCCAAAATTTTTTCGAAAAATTTTTTGTAAATTTTTTTCGAAATTTTTTTTCAAAATTTTTTTTCAAAATATTTTTTCGAAAATTTTTTTCCAAATTTTTTTCGAAAATTTTTTCGAAAATTTTTTTCGAAAAATTTTTTTCCAAAATTTTTTCGAAAATTTTTTTGAAAATTTTTTGCGAAACTTTTTTTCAAAATTTTTTTCGAAAATTTTTTTTCGAATTTTTTTTCGAAAATTTTTTTTCGAAATTTTTTCCAAAAATTTTTTTCAAAATTTTTTTTCCAAATTTCTTTTCAAAATTTTTATCGAAAATTTTTTTCAAAATTTTTTCGAAAATTTTTTTTCAAAATTTTTTTCGAAAATTTTTTTTCGAAATTTTTTTCGATATTTTTTTCGAAAATATTTTTCAAATTTTTTTTCGAAATTTTTTTTCAAAATTTTTTTTCCAAATTTTTTTTCAAAATTTTTTTCGAAAATTTTTTTTCGAAAATTTTTTTGAAAATTTTTTTCGAAATTTTTTTTTAAATTTTTTTTCGAAAATTTTTTTTTGAAATTTTTTTCGAATATTTTTTTAAAATTTTTTTTTCGAAATTTTTTTTCAAAATTTTTTCCAAAAAATTTTTTTCCAAAATTTTTTTGGAAATTTTTCTTCGAAATTTTTTTCAAAATTTTTTTTCAAAATTTTTTTCGAAATTTTTTTTCAAAATTTTTTTTCAAAATTTTTTTCGAAAATTTTTTTTCAAAAATTTTTTTCTAAATTATTTTCGAAAATTTTTTTTTAAAATTTTTTTCGGAAATTTTTAAGGAAAATTTTTTTTCAAAATTTTTTTCGGAAATTATTTATCGAAAATCTTTTTCAAAATTTTTTTCGAAAATTTTTTTTCGAAATTTTTTTCGAAATTTTTTTTTCGAAAATTTTTTTCAAAATTTTTTTCGAAATTTTTTTTCTAAATTTTTTTTGAAAATTTTTTGTCGAAATTTTTTTCGAAAATTATTTTAAAAATTTTTTTCGAATTTTTTTCAAAATTTTTTTTGAAAATTTTTTCGAAATTTTTTTTCAAAATTTTTTTCGAAAACTTTTTTCCGAAATTCTTTTCGAAAATTTTTTTCAAAATTTTTTCGAAATTTTTTTTAAGTTTTTTTCAAAATTTTTTTCGAAAAATTTTTTTTCAAAATTTTTTCGAAAATTTTTTTGAAAATTTTATTTGAAATTTTTTTTTCGAAATTTTTTTCGAAAATTTTTTTGAAAATTTTTTCCAAAATTTTTTTTTCCAAAATTTTTTCGAAAGTTTTTTTAAAAATTTTTTTCGAAAATTTTTTTCGAAAATTTTTTTTCGAAAATTTTTTTCGAAATTTTTTTCTAAAATTTTTTTTCGAAATTTTTTTCGAAAATTTTTTTTCGAAATTTTTTTCGAAAATTTTTTTCATAATTTTTTTCGAAATTTTTTTTTGAAAATTTTTTTCGAGAATTTTTTTCCAAAATTTTTTCGAAAATTTTTTTGAAAATTTTTTTCAAAATTTTTTTTCTAAATTTTTTTTCGAAAATTTTTTTCAAAATTTTTTTCGAAAATTTTTTTCGAAAATTTTTTTTCCAAAATTTTTTCGAAAATTTTTTTGAAAATTTTTTTCGAAAATTTTTTTTCAAAATTTTTTTTGAAAATTTTTTTCAAAATTTTTTTTGAAAATTTTTTTCAAAATTTTTTTCAAAAAATTTTTTTCCAAAATTTTTTCGAAAATTTTTTTTCCAAATTTTTTTCGAAAATTTTTTTGAAAATTTTTTGCGAAATTTTTTTTCGAATTTTTTTTTCGAAATTTTTTTTGAAAATTTTTTTTCAAAATATTTTTACAAAATTTTTTTCGAAAATTTTTTTCCAAAATTTTTTCGAAATTTTTTTTCAAAATTTTTTTTCGAGAATTTTTTTCAAAATTTTTTTCGAAAATTTTTTTTCGAAATTTTTTTCCAAAATTTTTTTCCAAAATTTTTTTTCGAAAATTTTTTTCAAAATTAGTTTCGAAAATTTTTTTTCGAAATTTATTTCGAAAATTTTTTTGAAAATTTTTTTTGAAAAATTTTTTTCTAAATTTTTTGACAATTATTTTGAAAATTTTTTTCGAAATTTTTTTTCAAAATTTTTTCCAAAAAATTTTTTTCCAAAATTTTTTCGAAAATTTTTTTGAAAATTTTTTTCAAAATTTTTTTTCAATTTTTTTTTCGAAATTTTTTTTCATAATTTTTTTCGAAATGTTTTTTTCGAAATTTTTTTCGAAAATTTTTTTCGAAATTTTTTTTTCCAAATTTTTTTCGAAAATTTTTTTCGAAAATTTTTTTTCCAAATTTTTTTCGAAAATTTTTTCGAAAATTTTTTTGAAAATTTTTTTTTGAAATTTTTTTTCAAAATTTTTTTCGAAAATTTTTTTTTCGAAATTTTTTTCGAAAATATTTTTCAAAATTTTTTTCGAAATTTTTTACCCAAATTTTTTCTGAAAATTTTTTTCGAAATTTTTTTCGAAAATTTTTTTTCGAAATTTTTTTCGAAAATTTTTTTCGAAAATTTTTTTCAAAATTTTTTTCGAAATTTTTTTCGAAAATTTTTTTCAAAATTTTTTTCCAAATTTTTTTTCAAAATTTTTTTCCAAATTTTTTTTCAAAATTTTTTTCGAAATTTTTTTTTCCAAAATTTTTTCAAAATTTTTTTTCGAAATTTTTTTCAAAAATTTTTTTCCAAATTTTTTTTCCAAATTTTTTTTCAAAATTTTTTTCGAAAATTTTTTTCGAAATTTTTTTTAAAAATTTTTTTCAAAAATTTTTTTTCCAAATTTTTTTCGAAAATTTTTTTAAAAATTTTTTTCGAAATTTTTTTCGAAAATTTTTTTTTTAAATTTTTTTTCGAAAATTTTTTTCAAAATTTTTTTGGAAATTTTTTTTCAAAATTTTTTTCGAAAATTTTTTTCGAATTTTTTTTTAAAAATTTTTTTCAAAAATTTTTTTTCCAAATTTTTTTCGAAAATTTTTTTAAAAATTTCTTTCGAAAATTTTTTTCAAAATTTTTTTCGAAAAGTTTTTTTCGCAATTTTTTTTTTTTATTTCTTTCGAAATTTTTTTTCAAAATTTTTTTCCAAAATGTTTTTTCGAGATTTTTTTCGAAATTTTTTAAAAATATTTTTTTCGAAATTTTTTTTCAAAATTTTTTTTGAAAATTTTTTTTTGGATATTTTTTTCGAAATTTTTTTCAAAATTTTTTTTGAAAATTTTTTTTCGAAATTTTTTTCGAAAAATTTTCTTCCGAAATTTTTTTCAAAATTTTTTTTCAAAATTTTTTTCGAAAATTTTTTTCGAAACTTTTTTTCCAAAATTTTTTCGAAAAATTTTTTGTAAATTTTTTTCGAAAAATGTTTTTCCAAAATTTTTTCGAAAATTTTTTTTGAAAATTTTTTGCGAAACTTTTTTTCAAAATTTTTTTCGAAAATTTTTTTTCGAATTTTTTTTCGAAAATTTTTTTTCGAAATTTTTTTCGATATTTTTTTCGAAAATATTTTTCAAAATTTTTTTCGAAAATATTTTTCAAAATTTTTTTCGAAATTTTTTTTCAAAATTTTTTTTCCAAATTTTTTTTCAAAATTTTTTTCGAAAATTTTTTTTCGAAAATTTTTTTGAAAATTTTTTTCGAAATTTTTTTTAAAATTTTTTTTCGAAAATTTTTTTTTGAAATTTTTTTCGAAAATTTTTTTAAAAATTTTTTTTCGAAATTTTTTTTCAAAATTTTTTCCAAAAAATTTTTTTCCAAAATTTTTTCGAAATTTTTTTTTAAATTTTTTTCGAAATTTTTTTTCAATTTTTTTTTCGAAATTTTTTTTCATAATTTTTTTCGAAATTTTTTTCGAAAATTGTTTTCGAAATTTTTTTTTCCAAATTTTTTTCGAAAATTTTTTCGAAAATTTTTTTGAAAATTTTTTTTTGAAATTTTTTTTCAAAATTTTTTTCGAAAATTTTTTTTTCGAAATTTTTTTCGAAAATATTTTTCAAAATTTTTTTCGAAATTTTTTACCCAAATTTTTTCTGAAAATTTTTTTCAAATTTTTTTTTCAAAATTTTTTTCGAAATTTTTTTGGAAATTTTTTTTAAAAATTTTTTCGAAATTTTTTTCAAAATTTTTTTAGAAATTTTTTTCGAAAATTTTTTTCGAAATTTTTTTTACAAAATTTTTTTCAAAATTTTTTTCGAAAATTTTTTTTCCAAAATTTTTTCAGAATTTTTTTTCGAAATTTTTTTCGAAAATTTTTTTCAATATTTTTTTCGAAAAATTTTTTTCCAAAATTTTTTTGAAAATTTTTTTCGAAATTTTTTTTTCAAAATTTTTTTGAAAATTTTTTTTCGAATTTTTTTCGAAAATTTTTTTTCGAAATTTTTTTCGAAAATTTTTTTCAAAATTTTTTTTCCAAATTTTTTTTCAAAATTTTTTGCGAAAATTTTTTTCGAAAATTTTTTTCGAAAATTTTTTTCGAAAATTTTTTTTCGAAAATTTTTTCGAAAATTTTTTTGAAATTTTTTTTCGAAAAATTTTTTTGCAAAATTTTTTCTAAATTTTTTTCAAAAATTTTTTTTCGAAATCTTTTTTCGAATTTTTTTTTTTGAAATTTTTTTTCAAAATTTTTTTTCCAAATTTTTTTTCAAAATTTTTTTCGAAAATTTTTTTTCAAAATTTTTTTCAAAATTTTTTTCGAAAATTTTTTTCGAAAATTTTTTTCGAAATTTTTTTTAAAAATTTTTTTCGAAAATTTTTTTTTGAAATTTTTTTTAAAAATTTTTTTCAAAATTTTTTTCGAAATTTATTTTTCGAAATTTCTTTCGAAAATGTTTTTCAAAATTTTTTTCGAAAAGTTTTTTTCGAAATTTTTTTTTTATTTCTTTCGAAATTTTTTTTCAAAATTTTTTTCCAAAATGTTTTTTCGAGATTTTTTTCGAAATTTTTTTTAAATATTTTTTTCGAAATTTTTTTTCAAAATTTTTTTTGAAAATTTTTTTTTGGAAATTTTTTTCGAAATTTTTTTCAAAATTTTATTTGAAAATTTTTTTTCGAAATTTTTTTCGAAAAATTTTCTTCCGAAATTTTTTTCAAAATTTTTTTTCAAAATTTTTTTCGAAAATTTTTTTCGAAACTTTTTTTCGAAAATTTTTTCGAAAAATTTTTTGTAAATTTTTTTCGAAATTTTTTTTCAAAATTTTTTTTCAAAATATTTTTTCGAAAATTTTTTTCCAAATTTTTTTCGAAAATTTTTTTGAAAATTTTTTTCGAAAAATTTTTTTCCAAAATTTTTTCGAAAATTTTTTTGAAAATTTTTTGCGAAACTTTTTTTCAAAATTTTTTTCGAAAATTTTTTTTCGAATTTTTTTTCGAAAATTTTTTTCGAAATTTATTGTTCGAAATTTCTTTCGAAAATTTTTTTCAAAATTTTTTTCGAAAATGTTTTTTCGAGATTTTTTTCGAAATTTTTTTTAAATATTTTTTTCGAAATTTTTTTTCAAAATTTTTTTTTGAAAATTTTTTTTTGGAAATTTTTTTCGAAATTTTTTTCAAAATTTTTTTTGAAAATTTTTTTTCGAAATTTTTTTCGAAAAATTTTCTTCCGAAATTTTTTTCAAAATTTTTTTTCAAAATTTTTTTCGAAAATTTTTTTCGAAACTTTTTTTCCAAAATTTTTTCGAAAAATTTTTTGTAAATTTTTTTCGTAATTTTTTTTCAAAATTTTTTTTGAAAATATTTTTTCGAAAATTTTTTTCCAAATTTTTTTCGAAAATTTTTTTGAAAATTTTTTTCGAAAAATTTTTTTCCAAAATTTTTTCGAAAATTTTTTTGAAAATTTTTTGCGAAACTTTTTTTCAAAATTTTTTTCGAAAATTTTTTTTCGAATTTTTTTTCGAAAATTTTTTTTCGAAATTTTTTTCGAAAATTTTTTTTCGAAAATTTTTTTCAAAATTTTTTTCGAAAATTTTTTTTTGATATTTTTTTCGAAAATTTTTTTGAAAATTTTTTTCGAAAAATTTTTTTTCGAAAATTTTTTTCAAAATTTTTTTCGAAATCTTTTTTCAAAATTTTTTCCAAATTTTTTTCAAAATTTTTTTAGAAATTTTTTTCGAAAATTTTTTTCGAAATTTTTTTTACAAATTTTTTTTCAAAATTTTTTTCGAAAATTTTTTTTCCAAAATTTTTTCAAAATTTTTTTTCGAAATTTTTTTCGAAAATTTTTTTCAATATTTTTTTCGAAAAATATTTTTCGAAAATTTTTTTGAAAATTTTTTTCGAAATTTTTTTTCAAAATTTTTTTTGAAAATTTTTTTTCGAATTTTTTTTGAAAATATTTTTTGAGAAATTTTTTTTTTCAAATTTTTTCGAAAATTTTTTTTCGAAATTTTTTTCGAAAATTTTCTTCGAAATTTTTTTTTTCCAAAATTTTCTTTCAAAATTTTTTTCGAAAATTTTTTTTCGAAATTTTTTTCTAAAATTTGATTCAATATTTTTTTCGAAAAATTTTTATCCAAAATTTTTTCGAAAATTTTTTTGAAAATTTTTTTTGGAAATTTTTTTTTCAAAATTTTTTTCGAAATTTTTTTTTCAAAATTTTTTTCGAATTTTTTTTTCAAATTTTTTTTCGAAATTTTTTTCGAAAATTTTTTTTCGAAATTTTTTTCGAAAATTTTTTTCAAAATTTTTTTTTCAAATTTTTTTTCAAAATTTTTTTCGAAAATTTTTTTCGAAAATTTTTTTTCTAAAATTTTTTCGAAAATTTTTTTGAAATTTTTTTTCGAAAAATTTTTTTGGAAAAATTTTTTCTAAATTTTTTTTGAAAATTTTTTTCAAAATTTTTTTCGAAATTTTTTTTCAAAATTTTTTCGAAATTTTTTTCGAAAATTTTTTTCAAAATTTTTTTCGAAATTTTTTTTCAAAATTTTTTTCGAAAATTTTTTTCAAAATTTTTTTTGAAAATTTTTTTTTGGAAATTTTTTTCGAAAATTTTTTTTCGAAATTTTTTTCAAAAATTTTTTTCAAAATTTTTTTCGAAAATTTTTTTTTGAAATTTTTTTCGAAAATTTTTTTCAAAAATTTTTTTCAAAATTTTTTTTCCAAATTGTTTTTCAAAATTTTTTTCGAAAATTTTTTTCGAAATTTTTTTTCAAAATTTTTTCGAAATTTTTCTTCCAAATTTTTTTCGAAAATTTTTTTTCGAAATTTTTTTCGAAAATTATTTTCAAAATGTTTTTCGAAATTTTTTTCGAAAATTTTTTTCGAAATTTTTTTTCCAATTTTTTTTTCAAAATTTTTTTCAATAATTTTTTTTCAAAATTTTTTTCGAAAATTTTTTAAAAAATTTTTTCGAAATTTTTTTCGAAATTTTTTTTTCGAAATTTTTTTCGAAAATTTTTTTTTCGAAATTTTTTTCGAAAATTTTTTTTCGAAATTTTTTCGAAATTTTTTTTGAAAATTTTTTTCGAAAATTTTTTTTCGAAAATTGTTTTCAAAATTTTTTTCGAAAATTTTTTTTTCGAAATTTTTTTCGAAAATTTTTTTGAAAATTTTTTTCAAAAAATTTTTTTAAAAATTTTTTTCGAAAATTTTTTTGAAAATTTTTTTCGACATTTTTTTTCAAAATTTTTTTCAAAATTTTTTTTCAAAATTTTTTTCAAAATTTTTTTTCGAAATTGTTTTCGAAAATTTTTTTTCCAAATTTTTTTTCAAAATTTTTTTCGAAAATTTTTTTTCAAAAATGTTTTTCAAAAATTTTTTTCGAATTTTTTTTCGAAATTTTTTTCAAAATTTTTTTTGAAAATTTTTTTTCGAAATTTTTTTCGAAAAATTTTCTTCCGAAATTTTTTTCAAAATTTTTTTTCAAAATTTTTTTCGAAAATTTTTTTCGAAACTTTTTTTCCAAAATTTTTTCGAAAAATTTTTTGTAAATTTTTTTCGAAATTTTTTTTCAAAATTTTTTTTCAAAATATTTTTTCGAAAATTTTTTTCCAAATTTTTTTCGAAAATTTTTTTGAAAATTTTTTTCGAAAAACTTTTTTCCAAAATTTTTTCGAAAATTTTTTTGAAAATTTTTTGCGAAACTTTTTTTCAAAATTTTTTTCGAAAATTTTTTTTCGAATTTTTTTTCGAAAATTTTTTTTCGAAATTTTTTTCGAAAATTTTTTTTCGAAAATTTTTTTCAAAATTTTTTTCGAAAATTTTTTTTTGATATTTTTTTCGAAAATTTTTTTGAAAATTTTTTTCGAAAAATTTTTTTGAAAATTTTTTTCGAAAATTTTTTAGAAAATTGTTTTCGAATTTTTTTTTCAAAATTTTTTTCGAAAATTTTTTTTCGAATTTTCTTTCGAAAATTTTTTTTCGAAATTTTTTTCCAAAATTTTTTCGAAAATTTTTTTGAAAATTTTTTGCGAAACTTTTTTTCAAAATTTTTTTCGAAAATTTTTTTTCGAATTTTTTTTCGAAAATTTTTTTTCGAAATTTTTTTCGAAAATTTTTTTTCGAAAATTTTTTTCAAAATTTTTTTCGAAAATTTTTTTTGGAAATTTTTTTCGAAAATTTTTTTTCGAAATTTTTTTCAAAAATTTTTTTCAAAATTTTTTTCGAAAATTTTTTTTTGAAATTTTTTTCGAAAATTTTTTTCAAAAATTTTTTTCAAAATTTTTTTTCCAAATTGTTTTTCAAAATTTTTTTCGAAAATTTTTTTCGAAATTTTTTTTCAAAATTTTTTCGAAATTTTTCTTCCAAATTTTTTTCGAAAATTTTTTTTCGAAATTTTTTTCGAAAATTTTTTTCAAAATGTTTTTCGAAATTTTTTTCGAAAATTTTTTTCGAAATTTTTTTTCCAATTTTTTTTTCAAAATTTTTTTCAATAATTTTTTTTCAAAATTTTTTTCGAAAATTTTTTAAAAAATTTTTTCGAAATTTTTTTCGAAATTTTTTTTTCGAAATTTTTTTCGAAAATTTTTTTTTCGAAATTTTTTTCGAAAATTTTTTTTCGAAATTTTTTCGAAATTTTTTTTGAAAATTTTTTTCGGAAATTTTTTTTCGAAAATTGTTTTCAAAATTTTTTTCGAAAATTTTTTTTTCGAAATTTTTTTCGAAAATTTTTTTGAAAATTTTTTTCAAAAATTTTTTTAAAAATTTTTTTCGAAAATTTTTTTGAAAATTTTTTTCGACATTTTTTTTCAAAATTTTTTTCAAAATTTTTTTTCAAAATTTTTTTCAAAATTTTTTTTCGAAATTGTTTTCGAAAATTTTTTTTCCAAATTTTTTTTCAAAATTTTTTTCGAAAATTTTTTTTCAAAAATTTTTTTCAAAAATTTTTTTCGAATTTTTTTTCGAAATTTTTTTCAAAATTTTTTTTGAAAATTTTTTTTCGAAATTTTTTTCGAAAAATTTTCTTCCGAAATTATTTCAAAATTTTTTTTCAAAATTTTTTTCGAAAATTTTTTTCGAAACTTTTTTTCCAAAATTTTTTCGAAAAATTTTTTGTAAATTTTTTTCGAAATTTTTTTTCAAAATTTTTTTTCAAAATATTTTTTCGAAAATTTTTTTCCAAATTTTTTTCGAAAATTTTTTTGAAAATTTTTTTCGAAAAATTTTTTTGAAAATTTTTTTCGAAAATTTTTTAGAAAATTGTTTTCGAATTTTTTTTTCAAAATTTTTTTCGAAAATTTTTTTTCGAATTTTCTTTCGAAAATTTTTTTTCGAAATTTCTTTCGAAAATTTTTTTTCCAAATTTTTTATCAAAATTTTTTTCGAAAATGTTTTTTCGAAAATTTTTTTAAAAATTTTTTTCGAAATTTTTTTTCGAAATTTCTTTCAAAAATTTTTTTCGAAAATTTTTTTCAATATTTTTTTAGAAAAATCTTTTTCCAAAATTTTGTCGAAAATTTTTTTGAAAATTTTTTTCGAAATTGTTTTCGAAAATTTTTTTTCGAAAATTTTTTCTCGAAAATTTTTTCGAAAATTTTTTTGAATTTTTTTTCGAAAAAGTTTTTTGCAAATTTTTTTCTAAATTTTTTTTGAAAATTTTTTTCGAAATTTTTTTCAAAATTTTTTTCAATAATTTTTTTTCCAAATTTTTTTCGAAAATTTTTTTAAAAATTTTTTTCGAAAATTTTTTTTCAAAATTTTTTTTAAAAATTTTTTTCGAAATTTTTTTCGAAAATTTTTTTTCGAAATTTTTTTCGAAAATTTTTTTCGAAAATTTTTTTCAAAATTTTTTTCGAAAATTCTTTTCGAAATTTTTTTCGAAAATTTTTTTTCGAAATTTTTTTCGAAAATTTTTTTCAAATTTTTTCGAAATTTTTTTCGAAAATTTTTTTCGAAATTTTTTTCCAAATTTTTTTTCAAAATTTTTTTCCAAATTTTTTTTCAAAATTTTTTTCTAAATTTTTTTTTCCAAAATTTTTTCAAATTTTTTTTTCGAAATTTTTTTCAAAAATTTTTTTCCAAATTTTTTTTCCAATTTTTTTTTCAAAATTTTTTTCGAAAAGTTTTTTCGAAATTTTTTTTAAAAATTTTTTTCAAAAATTTTTTTTCCAAATTTTCTTCGAAAATTTTTTTAAAATTTTTTTTCGAAATTTTTTTCGAAAATTTTTTTTCAAAATTTTTTTTCGAAAATTTTTTTCAAAATTTTTTTCGAAATCTTTTTTCAAAATTTTTTCCAAATTTTTTTCAAAATTTTTTTAGAAATTTTTTTCGAAAATTTCTTTCGAAATTTTTTTTACAAATTTTTTTTCAAAATTTTTTTCGAAAATTTTTTTTCCAAAATTTTTTCAAAATTTTTTTTCGAAATTTTTTTCGAAAATTTTTTTCAATATTTTTTTCGAAAAATTTTTTTCCAAAATTTTTTTGAAAATTTTTTTCGAAATTTTTTTTCAAAATTTTTTTTGAAAATTTTTTTTCGAATTTTTTTTGAAAATATTTTTTGAGAAATTTTTTTTTTCAAATTTTTTCGAAAATTTTTTTTCGAAATTTTTTTCGAAAATTTTCTTCGAAATTTTTTTTTTCCAAAATTTTCTTTCAAAATTTTTTTCGAAAATTTTTTTTCGAAATTTTTTTCGAAAATTTGTTTCAATATTTTTTTCGAAAAATTTTTATCCAAAATTTTTTCGAAAATTTTTTTGAAAATTTTTTTTGGAAATTTTTTTTTCAAAATTTTTTTCGAAATTTTTTTTTCGAAATTTTTTTCGAATTTTTTTTTCAAATTTTTTTTCGAAATTTTTTTCGAAAATTTTTTTTCGAAATTTTTTTCGAAATTTTTTTTCAAAATTTTTTTCGAAAATTTTTTTCGAAATTTTTTTTTCAAAATTTTTTCGAAATTTTTTTTCCAAATTTTTTTCGAAAATTTTTTTTCGAAATTTTTTTCGAAAATTTTTTTCAAAATGTTTTTCGAAATTTTTTTCGAAAATTTTTTTCGAAATTTTTTTTCCAATTTTTTTTTCAAAATTTTTTTCAATAATTTTTTTTCAAAATTTTTTTCGAAAATTTTTTAAAAAATTTTTTCGAAATTTTTTTCGAAATTTTTTTTTCGAAATTTTTTTCGAAAATTTTTTTTTCGAAATTTTTTTCGAAAATTTTTTTTCGAAATTTTTTCGAAATTTTTTTTGAAAATTTTTTTCGAAAATTTTTTTTCGAAAATTGTTTTCAAAATTTTTTTCGAAAATTTTTTTTTCGAAATTTTTTTCGAAAATTTTTTTGAAAATTTTTTTCATTTTTTTTCAAAATTTTTTTCAAAATTTTTTTTCAAAATTTTTTTCAAAATTTTTTTTCAAAATTTTTTTCAAAATTTTTTTTCGAAATTGTTTTCGAAAATTTTTTTTCCAAATTTTTTTTCAAAATTTTTTTCGAAAATTTTTTTTCAAAAATTTTTTTCAAAAATTTTTTTCGAATTTTTTTTCGAAATTTTTTTCAAAATTTTTTTTGAAAATTTTTTTTCGAAATTTTTTTCGAAAAATTTTCTTTCGAAATTTTTTTCAAAATTTTTTTCGAAAATTTTTTTTCAAAATTTTTTTCAAAATTTTTTTCGAAAATTTTTTTCGAAAATTTTTTTCGAAAATTTTATTCGAAATTTTTTTTAAATATTTTTTTCGAAATTTTTCTTCAAAATTTTTTTCGAAAATTTTTTTTCGAAAATTTTTTTGAAAATGTTTTTCGAAAAATTTTTTTCCAAAATTTTTTCGAAAATGTTTTTGAAAATTTTTTGCGAACCTTTTTTTCAAAATTTTTTTCGAAAATTTTTTTTCGAATTTTTTTTCGAAAATTTTTTTTCGAAATTTTTTTCGAAAATTTTTTTTCGAAAATTTTTTTCAAAATTTTTTTCGAAAATTTTTTTTTGATATTTTTTTCGAAAATTTTTTTGAAAATTTTTTTCGAAAAATTTTTTTGAAAATTTTTTTCGAAAATTTTTTAGAAAATTGTTTTCGAATTTTTTTTTCAAAATTTTTTTCGAAAATTTTTTTTCGAATTTTCTTTCGAAAATTTTTTTTCGAAATTTCATTCGAAAATTTTTTTTCCAAATTTTTTATCAAAATTTTTTTCCAAAATTTTTTTTCGAAAATTTTTTTAAAAATTTTTTTCGAAATTTTTTTTCGAAATTTCTTTCAAAAATTTTTTTCGAAAATTTTTTTCAATATTTTTTTAGAAAAATTTTTTTCCAAAATTTTGTCGAAAATTTTTTTGAAAATTTTTTTCGAAATTGTTTTCGAAAATTTTTTTTCGAAAATTTTTTCTCGAAAATTTTTTCGAAAATTTTTTTGAAATTTTTTTTCGAAAAAGTTTTTTGCAAAATTTTTTCTAAATTTTTTTTGAAAATTTTTTTCGAAATTTTTTTCAAAATTTTTTTCAATAATTTTTTTTCCAAATTTTTTTCGAAAATTTTTTTAAAAATTTTTTTCGAAAATTTTTTTTCAAAATTTTTTTCAAAAATTTTTTTCGAAATTTTTTTCGAAAATTTTTTTTCGAAATTTTTTTCGAAAATTTTTTTCGAAAATTTTTTTCAAAATTTTTTTCGAAAATTCTTTTCGAAATTTTTTTCGAAAATTTTTTTTCGAAATTTTTTTCGAAAATTTTTTTTCGAAATTTTTTTCGAAAATTTTTTTCAAATTTTTTCGAAATTTTTTTCGAAATTTTTTTTCGAAATTTTTTTCCAAATTTTTTTTCAAAATTTTTTTCCAAATTTTTTTTCAAAATTTTTTTCGAAATTTTTTTTTCCAAAATTTTTTCAAATTTTTTTTTCGAAATTTTTTTCGAAAATTTTTTTCAATATTTTTTTCGAAAAATTTTTTTCCAAAATTTTTTTGAAAATTTTTTTCGAAATTTTTTTTCAAAATTTTTTTTGAAAATTTTTTTTCGAATTTTTTTTGAAAATATTTTTTGAGAAATTTTTTTTTTCAAATTTTTTCGAAAATTTTTTTTCGAAATTTTTTTCGAAAATTTTCTTCGAAATTTTTTTTTTCCAAAATTTTCTTTCAAAATTTTTTTCGAAAATTTTTTTTCGAAATTTTTTTCGAAAATTTGTTTCAATATTTTTTTCGAAAAATTTTTATCCAAAATTTTTTCGAAAATTTTTTTGAAAATTTTTTTTGGAAATTTTTTTTTCAAAATTTTTTTCGAAATTTTTTTTTCGAAATTTTTTTCGAATTTTTTTTTCAAATTTTTTTTCGAAATTTTTTTCGAAAATTTTTTTTCGAAATTTTTTTCGAAAATTTTTTTCAAAATTTTTTTTTCAAATTTTTTTTCAAAATTTTTTGCGAAAATTTTTTTCGAAAATTTTTTTCGAAAATTTTTTTTCGAAAATTTTTTCGAAAATTTTTTTGAAATTTTTTTTCGAAAAATTTTTTTGCAAAATTTTTTCTAAATTTTTTTTGAAAATTTTTTTCAAAATTTTTTTCGAAATTTTTTTTCAAAATTTTTTCGAAATTTTTTTCGAAAATTTTTTTCAAAATTTTTTTCGAAATTTTTTTTCAAAATTTTTTTCGAAAATTTTTTTCAAAATTTTTTTTGAAAATTTTTTTTTGGAAATTTTATTCGAAAATTTTTTTTCGAAATTTTTTTCAAAAATTTTTTTCAAAATTTTTTTCGAAAATTTTTTTTTTGAAATTTTTTTCGAAAATTTTTTTCAAAAATTTTTTTCAAAATTTTTTTTCCAAATTGTTTTTCAAAATTTTTTTCCAAAATTTTTTTCGAAATTTTTTTTCAAAATTTTTTCGAAATTTTTTTCGAAAATTTTTTTCAAAATGTTTTTCGAAATTTTTTTCGAAAATTTTTTTCGAAATTTTTTTTCCAATTTTTTTTTCCAAAATTTTTTTCAATAATTTTTTTTCAAAATTTTTTTCGAAAATTTTTTAAAAAATTTTTTTCGAAATTTTTTTCGAAAATTTTTTTTCGAAATTTTTTTCGAAAATTTTTTTTTCGAAATTTTTTTCGAAAATTTTTTTTCGAAATTTTTTCGAAATTTTTTTTGAAAATTTTTTTCGAAAATTTTTTTTCGAAAATTGTTTTCAAAATTTTTTTCGAAAATTTTTTTTTCGAAATTTTTTTCGAAAATTTTTTTGAAAATTTTTTTCAAAAAATTTTTTTAAAAATTTTTTTCGAAAATTTTTTTGAAAATTTTTTTCGACATTTTTTTTCAAAATTTTTTTCAAAATTTTTTTTCAAAATTTTTTTCAATTTTTTTTTTCGAAATTGTTTTCGAAAATTTTTTTTCCAAATTTTTTTTCAAAATTTTTTTCGAAAATTTTTTTTCAAAAATTTTTTTCAAAAATTTTTATCGAATTTTTTTTCGAAATTTCTTTCGAAAATTTTTTTCGAAATTTTTTTTAAAAATTTATTTCGAAAATTTTTTTTCGAAATTTTTTTCGAAAATTTTTTTCAAAATTTTTTACGAAATTTTTTTCGAAAATTTTTTTCAAAATTCTTTTCGAAAAATTTTTTTCCAAAATTTTTTCGAAAATTTTTTTGAAAATTTTTTTTCGAAAATCTTTTTCAAAATTTTTTTCGAATATTTTTTTGAAAATTTTTTTTCCAAAATTTTTTCAAATTTTTTTTTGGAAATTTTTTTTCAAAATTTTTTTCGAAAATTTTTTTTCGAAATTTTTTTCGAAAATTTTTTTTCGAAAATTTTTTTTCGAAATTTTTTTCGAAAATTTTTTTCAAAATTTTTTTCGAAATTTTTTTCGAAAATTTTTTTTAAATTTTTTCGAAAATTTTTCTGAAAATTTTTTTCGAAAATTTTTTTTCGAAAATTTTTTTCAAAATTTTTTTCTAAAATTTTTTTTTGATATTTTTTTCGAAAATTTTTTTGAAAATTTTTTTCGAAAAATTTTTTTGAAAATTTTTTTCGAAAATTTTTTTGAAAATTGTTTTCGAATTTTTTTTTCAAAATTTTTTTCGAAAATTTTTTTTCGAAATTTCTTTCGAAAATTTTTTTCAAAATTTTTTTTCCAAATTTTTTTCAAAATTTTTTTTCCAAATTTTTTATCAAAATTTTTTTCGAAAATTTTTTTTCGAAAATTTTTTTTAAAATTTTTTTCGAAATTTTTTTTCGAAATTTCTTTCAAAAATTTTTTTCGAAATTTTTTTCAAAATTTTTTTCGAAAAATTTTTTTCCCAAATTTTTTCAAAAATTTTTTTGAAAATTTGTTTTCGAAAATTTTTTTAAAAATTTTTTTCGAAAATTTTTTTGAAAATTTTTTTCGAAATTTTTTTTCAAAATTTTTTTCAAAATTTTTTTTCAAAATTTTTTTCAAAATTTTTTTCGAAAATTTTTTTTCAAAATTTTTTTCGAAAATTTTTTTTCGAAATTTTTTTCGAAAATTTTTTTCAAAATTTTTTACGAAATTTTTTTCGGAAATTTTTTTCAAAATTTTTTTCGAAAAATTTTTTTCCAAAATTTTTTCGAAAATTCTTTTGAAAATTTTTTTTCGAAAATCTTTTTCAAAATTTTTTTTGAATATTTTTTTGAAAATTTTTTTTCCAAAATTTTTTCAAAATTTTTTTTCGAAATTATTTTCGAAAATTTTTTTCAATATTTTTTTCGAAAAATTTTTTTCCAAAATTTTGTCGAAAATTTTTTTAAAAATTTTTTTCGAAATTGTTTTCGAAAATTTTTTTTCGAAAATTTTTTTTCGAAAATTTTTTTCAAAATTATTTCTGAAAATGTTTTCGAATTTTTTTTTAAATTTTTTTTCGAAATTTTTTTTCAAAATTTTTTTCTAAAATTTTTTTTCGAAATTTTTTTCGAAAATTTTTTTCAAAATTTTTTTCGAAATTTTTTTCGAAAATTTTTTTCAAAATTTTTTTCGAAAAATTTTTTTCCAAAATTTTTTCGAAAATTTTTCTGAAAATTTTTTTCGAAAATTTTTTTTCGAAAATGTTTTTCAAAATTTTTTTCGAAAATTTTTTTTCGATATTTTTTTCGAAAATTTTTTTTCGATATTTTTTTCGAAAATTTTTTTGAAAATTTTTTTTGAAAAATTTTTTTGAAAATTTTTTTCGAAAATTTTTTTGAAAATTTTTTTCGAAATTTTTTTTCAAAATTTTTTTTGAAAATTTTTTTTTGGAAATTTTTTTCGAAAGTTTTTTTTCGAAATTTTTTTCAAAAATTTTTTTCAAAATTTTTTTTCCAAATTTTTTTTCAAAAAGTTTTTCGAAATTTTTTTTCGAAATTTTTTTTCAAAATTTTTTTCAAAAATTTTTTTTCCAAATTTTTTTCGAAAATTTTTTTAAAATTTTTTTTCCAAATTTTTTTCGAAAATTTTTTTAAAATTTTTTTTCAAAATTTTTTTCGAATATTTTTTTCAAAATTTTTTTCGAAATTTTTTTTCAAAATTTTTTCGAAATTTTTTTTCAAAATTTTTTTCGAAAATTTCTTTTCGAAATTTTTTTCGAAAATTTTAATTCGAAATTTTTTTCGAAAATTTTTTTTCGAAATTTTTTTTCGAAATTTTTTTCGAAAATTTTTTTCAAAATTTTTTTCTGAATTTTTTTTCAAATTTTTTTTCGAAAATATTTTTTCGAAAATTTTTTAAAAATTTTTTTCGAAAATTTTTTTTCGTAATTTCTTTCGAAAATTTTTTTCGAAAATTTTTTTTCGAAAATTTTTTCTCGAAAATTTTTTCGAAAATTTTTTTGAAATTTTTTTTCGAAAAAGTTTTTTGCAAAATTTTTTCTAAATTTTTTTTGAAAATTTTTTTCGAAATTTTTTTCAAAATTTTTTTTGGAAATTTTTTTCGAAAATTTTTTTCCAAATTTTTTTTCAAAATTTTTTTCCAAATTTTTTTTCAAAATTTTTTTCGAAATTTTTTTTTCCAAAATTTTTTCAAAATTTTTTTTCGAAATTTTTTTCAAAAATTTTTTTCCAAATTTTTTTTCCAAATTTTTTTTCAAAATTTTTTTCGAAAATTTTTTTCGAAATTTTTTTTAAAAATTTTTCTCAAAAATTTTTTTTCCAAATTTTTTTCGAAAATTTTTTTAAAAATTTTTTTCGAAATTTTTTTCGAAAATTTTTTTTAAAATTTTTTTTCGAAAATTTTTTTCAAAATTTTTTTGGAAATTTTTTTTCAAAATTTTTTCGAAATTTTTTTCAAAATTTTTTTAGAAATTTTTTTCGAAAATTTTTTTTGAAATTTTTTTTACAAAATTTTTTTCAAAATTTTTTTCGAAATTTTTTTTTTAAATTTTTTTTGGAAATTTTTTTTCGAATTTTTTTTGAAAATATTTTTTGAGAAATTTTTTTTTTCAAATTTTTTCGAAAATTTTTTTTCGAAATTTTTTTCGAAAATTTTCTTCGAAATTTTTTGTTTCCAAAATTTTCTTTCAAAATTTTTTTCGAAAATTTTTTTTCGAAATTTTTTTCGAAAATTTGTTTCAATATTTTTTTCGAAAAATTTTTATCCAAAATTTTTTTGAAAATTTTTTTGAAAATTTTTTTTGGAAATTTTTTTTCAAAATTTTTTTCGAAATTTTTTTTTCGAAATTTTTTTCGAAATTTTTTTTCAAATTTTTTTTCGAAATTTTTTTCGAAAATTTTTTCCAAAATTTTTTCGACAATTTTTTTCAAAATTTTTTTCGAAAATTTTTTTTCGAAATTTTTTTCGAAAATTTTTTTTCGAAATTTTTTTCGAAAATTTTTTTCAAAATTTTTTTTCCAAATTTTTTTTCAAAATTTTTTGCGAAAATTTTTTTCGAAAATTTTTTTTCGAAAATTTTTTCGAAAATTTTTTTGAAATTTTTTTTCGAAAAATTTTTTTTGCAAAATTTTTTCTAAATTTTTTTCGAAAATTTTTTTTCGAAATTTTTTTTCGAAATTTTTTTTTCGAAATTTTTTTTCAAAATTTTTTTTCCAAATTTTTTTTGAAAATTTTTTTCGAAAATTTTTTTTCAAAATTTTTTTCAAAATTTTTTTCGAAAATTTTTTTCGAAAATTTTTTTTGGAAATTTTATTCGAAATTTTTTTTAAATATTTTTTTCGAAATTTTTCTTCAAAATTTTTTTCGAAAATTTTTTTTCGAAAATTTTTTTCAAAATGTTTTTTCGAAAATTTTTTTTCAAAATTTTTTTCGAAAATTTTTTTTCAAATTTTTTTTGGAAAATTTTTTTTTGAAATTTTTTTCGAAAATTTTTTTTCAAAATTTTTTTTCAAAATTTTTTTCGAAAATTTTTTTTTGAAAATTTTTTTTCGAAAATTTTTTTCAAAATATTTTCGGAAATTTTTTTTCGAAATTTTTTTCGAAAATTTTTTTTAGAAGTTTTTTTCGAAAATTTTTTTGGAATTTTTTTCGAAAATTTTTTCGAAATTTTTTTTGAAAATTTTTTTTCAAAATTTTTTTCCAAAAATTTTTTTCGAAATTTTTTTCGAAAATTTTTTTAAATTTTTTTTCGAAAATTTTTTTTCGAAAATTTTTTTTCGAAAATTTTTTTCAAAATATTTTCGGAAATTTTTTTTCGAAATTTTTTTCGAAAATTTTTTTTCGAAGTTTTTTTTGAAAATTTTTTTCGAAATTTTTTTCGAAAATTTTTTCGAAATTTTTTTTGAAAATTTTTTTTCAAAATTTTTTTCCAAAAATTTTTTTCGAAATTTTTTTCGAAAATTTTTTTAAATTTTTTTTCGAAATTTTTTTTTCAAAATTTTTTTTCAAATTTTTTTTTGAAAATTTTTTTTCGAAAATTTTTTCGAGAATTTTTTTGAAAATTTTTTTGGAATTTTTTTTTCAAATTTTTTTTCAAAATTTTTTTTAGAAATTTTTTTCGAAAATTTTTTTCATATTTTTTTCCAAACTTTTTTCGAAAATTTTTTTCAAAATTTTTTTCGAAAATTTTTTTTCGAAATTTTTTTTCGAAAATTTTTTTTCGACATTTTTTTCGAAAATTTTTTTCAAAATTTTTTTTCCAAATTTTTTTCAAAATTTTTTTCGAAAATTTTTTTTCGAAAATTTTTTTCAAAATTTTTTTCGATATTTTTTTTTGAAATTTTTTTCGAAAATTTTTTTGAAAATTTTTTTCGAAAAATTTTTTTGGAAAATTTTTTTCGAAAATTTTTTCGAAAATTTTTTTAGAAATTTTTTTTCAAAATTTTTTTCGAAAATTTTTTTTCGAAATTTTTTTCGAAAATTTTTTTTCGAAATTTTTTTCGAAAATTTTTTTCAAAATTTTTTTTTCAAATTTTTTTTTCAAAATTTTTTCGAAAATTTTTTTTCGTAATTTCTATCGAAAATTTTTTTCGAAAAGTTTTTTTCGAAAATTTTTTCGAAAATTTTTTTGAAATTTTTTTTCGAAAAATTTTTTTGCAAAATTTTTTCTAAATTTTTTTTGAAAATTTTTTTCGAAATTTTTTTCAAAATTTTTTTCAATAATTTTTTTTCCAAATTTTTTTTGAAAATTTTTTTTCAAAATTTTTTTCGAAAATTTTTTTCAAAATTTTTTTTGGAATTTTTTTTCAAAATTTTTTTCGAAATTTTTTTCCAAAATTTTTTTCGAAAATTTTTTTCGAAATTTTTTTCGAAAATTTTTTTCAAAATTTTTTTCGAAAAATTTTTTTCCAAAATTTTTTCGAAAATTTTTTTGAAATTTTTTTTCGAAATGTTTTTCGAAATTTTTTTTCAAAATTTTTTTCGAAAATATTTTTCAAAATTTTTTTTGGAAATTTTTTTGGAAATTTTTTTTGAAAATTTTTTTGAAAATTTTTTTCGAAATATTTTTCAAAATTTTTTTGAAAATTTTTTTCGAAAATTTTTTTTTGGAAATTTTTTTCAAAATATTTTTCGAAATTTATTTTTCGAAATTTATTTCGAAAATTTTTTTCAAAATTTTTTTCGAAAATTTTTTTTGGAATTTTTTTTTTATTTCTTTCGAAATTTTTTTTCAAAATTTTTTTCCAAAATGTTTTTTCGAGATTATTTTCGAAATTTTTTTTAAATATTTTTTTCGAAATTTTTTTTCAAAATTTTTTTTGAAAATTTTTTTTTGGAAATTTTTTTCGAAATTTTTTTCAAAATTTTTTTTGAAAATTTTTTTTCGAAATTTTTTTCGAAAAATTTTCTTCCGAAATTTTTTTCAAAATTTTTTTTTAAAATTTTTTTCGAAAATTTTTTTCGAAACTTTTTTTCCAAAATTTTTTCGAAAAATTTTTTGTAAATTTTTTTCGAAATTTTTTTTCAAAATTTTTTTTCAAAATATTTTTTCGAAAATTTTTTTCCAAATTTTTTTCGAAAATTTTTTTGAAAATTTTTTTCGAAAAATTTTTTTCCAAAATTTTTTCGAAAATTTTTTTGAAAATTTTTTGCGAAACTTTTTTTCAAAATTTTTTTCGAAAATTTTTTTTCGAATTTTTTTTCGAAAATTTTTTTTCGAAATTTTTTCCAAAAATTTTTTTCAAAATTTTTTTTCCAAATTTCTTTTCAAAATTTTTATCGAAAATTTTTTTCAAAATTTTTTCGAAAATTTTTTTTCAAAATTTTTTTCGAAAATTTTTTTTCGAAATTTTTTTCGATATTTTTTTCGAAAATATTTTTCAAAATTTTTTTCGAAATTTTTTTTTAAAATTTTTTTTCCAAATTTTTTTTCAAAATTTTTTTCGAAAATTTTTTTTCGAAAATTTTTTTGAAAATTTTTTTCGAAATTTTTTTTAAAATTTTTTTTCGAAAATTTTTTTTTGAAATTTTTTTCGAATATTTTTTTAAAATTTTTTTTTCGAAATTTTTTTTCAAAATTTTTTCCAAAAAATTTTTTTCCAAAATTTTTTTGGAAATTTTTCTTCGAAATTTTTTTCAAAATTTTTTTTCAAAATTTTTTTCGAAATTTTTTTTCAAAATTTTTTTTCAAAATTTTTTTCGAAAATTTTTTTTCAAAAATTTTTTTCTAAATTATTTTCGAAAATTTTTTTTTAAAATTTTTTTCGGAAATTTTTAAGGAAAATTTTTTTTCAAAATTTTTTTCGGAAATTTTTTATCGAAAATCTTTTTCAAAATTTTTTTCGAAAATTTTTTTTCGAAATTTTTTTCGAAATTTTTTTTTCGAAAATTTTTTTCAAAATTTTTTTCGAAATTTTTTTTCTAAATTTTTTTTGAAAATTTTTTGTCGAAATTTTTTTCGAAAATTATTTTAAAAATTTTTTTCGAATTTTTTTCAAAATTTTTTTTGAAAATTTTTTCGAAATTTTTTTTCAAAATTTTTTTCGAAAACTTTTTTCCGAAATTCTTTTCGAAAATTTTTTTCAAAATTTTTTCGAAATTTTTTTTAAGTTTTTTTCAAAATTTTTTTCGAAAAATTTTTTTTCAAAATTTTTTCGAAAATTTTTTTGAAAATTTTATTTGAAATTTTTTTTTCGAAATTTTTTTCGAAAATTTTTTTGAAAATTTTTTCCAAAATTTTTTTTTCCAAAATTTTTTCGAAAGTTTTTTTAAAAATTTTTTTCGAAAATTTTTTTCGAAAATTTTTTTTCGAAAATTTTTTTCGAAATTTTTTTCTAAAATTTTTTTTCGAAATTTTTTTCGAAAATTTTTTTTCGAAATTTTTTTCGAAAATTTTTTTTCGAAATTTTTTTCGAAAATTTTTTTCATAATTTTTTTCGAAATTTTTTTTTGAAAATTTTTTTCGAGAATTTTTTTCCAAAATTTTTTCGAAAATTTTTTTGAAAATTTTTTTCAAAATTTTTTTTCTAAATTTTTTTTCGAAAATTTTTTTCAAAATTTTTTTCGAAAATTTTTTTCGAAAATTTTTTTTCCAAAATTTTTTCGAAAATTTTTTTGAAAATTTTTTTCGAAAATTTTTTTTCAAAATTTTTTTTGAAAATTTTTTTCAAAATTTTTTTTGAAAATTTTTTTCAAAATTTTTTTCAAAAAATTTTTTTCCAAAATTTTATCGAAAATTTTTTTTCCAAATTTTTTTCGAAAATTTTTTTGAAAATTTTTTGCGAAATTTTTTTTCGAATTTTTTTTTCGAAATTTTTTTTGAAAATTTTTTTTCAAAATATTTTTACAAAATTTTTTTCGAAAATTTTTTTCCAAAATTTTTTCGAAATTTTTTTTCAAAATTTTTTTTCGAGAATTTTTTTCAAAATTTTTTTCGAAAATTTTTTTTCGAAATTTTTTTCCAAAATTTTTTTCCAAAATTTTTTTTCGAAAATTTTTTTCAAAATTAGTTTCGAAAATTTTTTTTCGAAATTTATTTCGAAAATTTTTTTGAAAATTTTTTTTGAAAAATTTTTTTCTAAATTTTTTGACAATTATTTTGAAAATTTTTTTCGAAATTTTTTTTCAAAATTTTTTCCAAAAAATTTTTTTCCAAAATTTTTTCGAAAATTTTTTTGAAAATTTTTTTCAAAATTTTTTTTCAATTTTTTTTTCGAAATTTTTTTTCATAATTTTTTTCGAAATGTTTTTTTCGAAATTTTTTTCGAAAATTTTTTTCGAAATTTTTTTTTCCAAATTTTTTTCGAAAATTTTTTTCGAAAATTTTTTTTCCAAATTTTTTTCGAAAATTTTTTCGAAAATTTTTTTGAAAATTTTTTTTTGAAATTTTTTTTCAAAATTTTTTTCGAAAATTTTTTTTTCGAAATTTTTTTCGAAAATATTTTTCAAAATTTTTTTCGAAATTTTTTACCCAAATTTTTTCTGAAAATTTTTTTCGAAATTTTTTTTCAAAATTTTTTTCGAAATTTTTTTCGAAAATTTTTATCAAAATTTTTTTCGAAATTTTTTTCAAAATTTTTTTTCAAAATTTTTTTTCAAAATTTTTTTCGAAAATGTTTTTCAAAATTTTTTTCGAAAATGTTTTTCGAAATTTTTTTTTCGAAATTTTTTTCTAAAATTTTTTTCGAAAATTTTTTTTCCAAAATGTTTTCGAAATTTTTTTTGAAAACTTATTTCAAAATTTTTTTTCGAAATTTCTTTCGAAAATTTTTTTCAAAATTTTTTTTGAAAATTTTTTTTCGAAATTTTTTTCGAAAATTTTTTTTCGAAAATTTTTTTTCGAAATTTTTTTTTCAAAATTTTTTTTCAAAATTTTTTTTGAAAATTTTTTTTTGGATTTTTTTTCGCAAAATTTTTTTTCAATATTTTTTCGAAAATTTTTTTAAAAATTTTTTTCAAATTTTTTTTTGAAAATTTTTCTTGAAAATTTTTTTCCAAAATTTTTTTCCAAAATTTTTTCGAAAATTTTTTTGAAAATTTTTTTCGAAATTTTTTTTCAAAATTTTTTTCCAAAATTTTTTCAAAAATTTTTTTGAAAATTTTTTTCGAAATTTTTTTTCAAATTTTTTTTCCAATTTTTTTTTCCAAATTTTTTTTCAAAATTTTTTTCGAAAATTTTTTTTCGAAAATTTTTTTCAAAATTTTTTTTCGAAAATTTTTTTTCAAAATTTTTTTCGAAAATTTTTTTTCAAATTTTTTTTCGAAAATTTTTTTCCAAAATTTTTTTTCGAAAATTTTTTTCAAAATTTTTTTCGAAAATTTTTTTCGAAATTTTTTTCGAAAATTTTTTAGAAACTTTTTTTCGAAAAATTTTTTTCCAAAATTTTTTCGAAAATTTTTTTGAAAATTTTTTTCGAAATTTTTTTTCTAAATTTTTTTCGAAAATTTTTTGTCGAAATTTCTTTCGAAAATTATTTTAAAAATTTTTTTCGAAATTTTTTTCAAAATATTTTTGAAAATTTTTTCGAAATTTTTTTTCAAAATTTTTTTCGAAAACTTTTTTCCGAAATTCTTTTCGAAAATTTTTTTCAAAATTTTTTCGAAATTTTTTTTAAAAGTTATTTTCAAAATTTTTTTCGAAAAATTTTTTTTCAAAATTTTTTTCGAAAATTTTTTTCGAAAATTTTTTTTTGAAAATTTTTTTCAAAATTTTTTTCGAAAATTTTATTTGAAATTTTTTTCGAAACTTTTTTTAAAAATTTTTTTTGAAAATGTTTTTTCGAAATTTTTTTCTAAAATTTTTTTTCGAAATTTTTTTCTAAAATTTTTTTTCGAAATTTTTTTCTAAAATTTTTTTTCGAAATTTTTTACGAAATTTTTTTTAAAAATTTTTTTCGAAATTTTTTTTCAAAATTGTTTTCGAAATTTTTTTTCAAAATTTTTTTCTAAATTTTTTTTTGAAAATTTTTTTCGAGAATTTTTTTACAAAATTTTTTCGAAAATTTTTTTGAAAATTTTTTTCAAAATTTTTTTTTCAAAATTTTTTTTCGAAAATTTTTTTCAAAATTTTTTTCGAAAATTTTTTTCGAAAATTTTTTTTCCAAAATTTTTTCGAAAATTTTTTTGAAAATTTTTTTCGAAAATTTTTTTTCGAAATTTTTTTCGAAAATTTTTTTCAAAATTTTTTTCAAAAAATTTTTTTCCAAAATTTTTTCGAAAATTTTTTTTCAAAATTTTTTTCGAAAATTTTTTTCCAAAATTTTTTCGAAAATTTTTTTCAAAATTTTTTTTCGAGAATTTTTTTCAAAATTTTTTTCGAAAATTTTTTTTCGAAAATTTTTTTCAAAATTTTTTTCGAAAATTTTTTTTCGAAATTTATTTCGAAAATTTTTTTGAAAATTTTTTTTGAAAAATTTTTTTCTAAATTTTTTGACAATTTTTTTGAAATTTTTTTTCGAAATTTTTTTTCAAAATTTTTTTCGAAAATTGTATTTCATAAATTTTTTTCTAAATTTTTTTTCGAAATTTTTTTCGAAAATTTTTTTCCAAAATTTTTTTTCGAAAATGTTTTTCAAAATTTTTTTCGAAAATTTTTTTTCGAAATTTTTTTCGAAAATTTTTTAGAAAATTTTTTTCGAAAAATTTTTTTCCAAAATTTTTTCGAAAATTTTTTTGAAAATTTTTTTCGAAATTATTTTTCTAAATTTTTTTCGAAAATTTTTTGTCGAAATTTTTTTCGAAAATTATTTTAAAAATTTTTTTCGAAATTTTTTTTCAAAATTTTTTTTTTAAATTTTTTCGAAATTTTTTTCAAAATATTTTTCGAAAATTTTTTTCCGAAATTCTTTTCGAAAATGTTTTTTTGAAAATTTTTTCGAAATTTTTTTCCAAAATTTTTTTCAAAATTTTTTTAGAAAAATTTTTTTTCAAAATTTTTTCGAAAATTTTTTTGAAAATTTTTTTACGAAATTTTTTTTTCAAATTTTTTTTCGAAATTTTTTTCATAATTTTTTTCGCAATTTTTTTTTCGAAATTATTTTCGAAACTTTTTTTTGAAAATTTTTTCCAAAATTTTTTTTTCCAAAATTTTTTCGAAAGTTTTTTTAAAAAATTTTTCAAAATTTTTCTTCAAAAATTTTTTCGAAAATTTTTTCGAAAATTTTTCTCGAAATTTTTTTTCGAAATTTATTTCAAAGATTTTTTTTCGAAATTTTAGAAAAACTAAAATTTATTTTCGAAATTTTTTACGAAAATTTTTTTCAAAATTTTTTTCGAAATTTTTTTTCAAAATTTTTTTCGAGAATTTTTTTTCCAAAATTTTTTCGAAAATTTTTTTGAAAATTTTTTTCAAAATTTTTTTTCAAAATTTTTTTTCGAAAATTTTTTTCGAAAATTTTTTTCAAAATTTTTTTCGAAAATTTTTTTTTCGAAAATTTTTTTCGAAAATTTTTTTTCCAAATTTTTTTTCGAAATTTTTTTTCAGTTTTTTTCGAAAATTTTTTTCGAAAATTTTTTTCAAAAATTTTTTTTCGAAAATTTTTTTCAAAATTTTTTTTGGAAATTTTCTATCGAAATTTTTTTTCAAATTTTTTTGAAATTTTTTTTGAAAAATTTTTTTCCAATATTTTTTCGAAAATTTTTTTGAAAATTTTTTTCGAAATTTTTTTTCAAAATTTTTTTCGAAAATTTTTTATCGAAATTTTTTTTGAAAATTTTTTTTTCTAAATTTTATTTCCAAATTTTTTTTTCAAATTTTTTTTCGAAAATTTTTTTTCGAAATTTTTTTCGAAAATTTTTTTTCGAAATTTTTTTCGAAAATTTTTTTTTAAATTTTTTTTGGAAATTTTTTTTCGAAAATTTTTTTTCAAATTTTTTTCGAAATTTTTTTTCAAAATTTTTTTCAAAATTTTTTTTTCAAAATTTTTTTCAAATTTTTTTTCGAAAATTTTTTTTCGAAATTTTTTTCGAAAATTTTTTTTCGAAATTTTTTTCGAAAATTTTTTTTCGAAATTTTTTTCGAAAATTTCTTTTCGAAATTTTTTTCGAAAATTTTTTTCAAAATTTTTTTTCCAAATTTTTTTTCAAAATTTTTTTTGAAAATTTTTTTTCAAAAATTTTTTCCAAAAATTTTTTTCGAATTTTTTTTCGACATTTCTTTCGAAAATTTTTTTCGAAATTTTTTTTCAAAATTTTTTTCGAAAATTTTATTTCAAAATTTTTTTCGAAAATTTTTTTCAAAATTTTTTACGAAATTTTTTTCGAAAATTTTTTTCAGAATTTTTTTCGAGAAATTTTTTTCCAAAATTTTTTCGAAAATTTTCTTTCGAAAATTTTTTTCAAAATTTTTTTCGAAATTTTTTTTTCGAAATTTTTTTCGAAAATTTTTTGAAAATTTTTTTCGAAAAATTTTTTCGAAAATTTTTTTCGAAAATTTTTTTCGAATATTTTTTTGAAAATTTTTTTTCAAAAATTTTTTCAAAATTTTTTTTCGAAATTTCTTTCCAAAATTTTTTTCAATATTTTTTTCGAAAAATTTTTTTCCAAATTTTTTACGAAAATTTTTTTGAAAATTTTTTTTCGAAAATTTTTTTCAAAATTTTTTTCGAAAATTTTTTTTCGAAAATTTTTTCGAAAATTTTTTTTCGAAATTTTTTTCGAGAATTTTTTTGAAAATTTTTTTGGAAATTTTTTTTCAAAATTTTTTTCGAAAATTTTTTTTCGAAATTTTTTTCGAAAATTTTTTTCAAATTTTTTTCCAAAATTTTTTCGAAAATTTTTTTCGAAATTTTTTTCGAAAATTTTTTTTCGAAAATTTTTTTCAAAATTTTTTTTCCAAATTTTTTTCAAAATTTTTTTCGAAAATTTTTTTTCGAATTTTTTTTCAAAATTTTTTTCGAAAATTTTTTTTCGAAAATTTTTTTCAAACTTTTTTTCGATATTTTTTTTTTGAAATTTTTTTCGAAAATTTTTTTGAAAATTTTTTTCGAAAAATTTTTTTGGAAAATTTTTTTCGAAAATTTTTTCAAAAATTTTTTTCGAAATTTTTTTTCAAAATTTTCTTCGAAAATTTTTTTTCGAAATTTTTTTCGAAAATTTTTTTTCGAAATTTTTTTCGAAAATTTTTTTCAAAATTTTTTTTCCAAATTTTTTTTTCAAAATTTTTTCGAAAATTTTTTTTCGTAATTTCTTTCGAAAATTTTTTTCGAAAATTTTTTTTCGAAAATTTTTTCGAAAATTTTTTTGAAATTTTTTTTCGAAAAATTTTTTTGCAAAATTTTTTCTAAATTTTTTTTGAAAATTTTTTTCGAAATTTTTTTCAAAATTTTTTTCAATAATTTTTTTTCCAATTTTTTTTTGAAAAATTTTTTTCAAAATTTTTTTCGAAAATTTTTTTCAAAATTTTTTTCGAAATTTTTTTTCAAAATTTTTTTCGAAATTTTTTTTCAAAATTTTTTTCGAAAATTTTTTTCGAAATTTTTTCCGAAAATTTTTTTCAAAATTTTTTTCGAAAAATTTTTTTCCAAAATTTTTTCGAAAATTTTTTTGAAAATTTTTTTCGAAAATTTTTTTTCGAAATTTTTTTCAAAAATTTTTTTGAAATATTTTTTTCGAAAAATTTTTTTGAAAATTTTTTTCGAAAATTTTTTTGAAAATTTTTTTCGAAATTTTTTTTCAAAATTTTTTTCGAAAATTTTTTTTCGAAATTTTTTTCGAAAATTTTTTTTCGAAATTTTTTTTCGAAATTTTTTACGAAAATTTTTTTCAAAATTTTTTTCGAAATTTTTTTTCAAAATTTTTTTCTAAATTATTTTTGAAAATTTTTTCGAAAATTTTTTTTGCAAAATTTTTGAAAATTTTTTTCGAAAAATTTTTTTCCCAAATTTTTGTGAAAATTTTTGTGAAAATTTTTTTCGAAAATTTTTTTCGAAAATTTTTTTCGAAATTTTTTTCGAAAATTTTTTTTCGAAATTTTTTTCGAAAATTTTTTTCATAATTTTTTTCGAAATTTTTTTTTGAAAATTTTTTTCGAGAATTTTTTTTCCAAAATTTTTTCGAAAATTTTTTTGAAAATTTTTTTCAAAATTTTTTTTCAAAATTTTTTTTCGAAAATTTTTTTCGAAAATTTTTTTCAAAATTTTTTTCGAAAATTTTTTTTTCGAAAATTTTTTTCGAAAATTTTTTTCAAAAATTTTTTTTCGAAAATTTTTTTCAAATTTTTTTTTTGGAAATTTTTTTTGAAATTTTTTTTCAAATTTTTTTGAAATTTTTTTTTAAAAATTTTTTTCCAATATTTTTTCGAAAATTTTTTTGAAATTTTTTTCGAAATTTTTTTGAAATTTTTTTCGAAATTTTTTTGAAATTTTTTTCGAAATTTTTTTTCAAAATTTTTTTCGAAAATTTTTTATCTAAATTTTTTTCGAAAATTTTTTTTTCTAAATTTTATTTCCAAATTTTTTTTTCAAATTTTTTTTTCGAAAATTTTTTTTCGAAATTTTTTTCGAAAATTTTTTTTCAAAATTTTTTTCGAAATTTTTTTTCAAAATTTTTTTCTAAATTATTTTTGAAAATTTTTCCGAAATTTTTTTTGCAAAATTTTTGAAAATTTTTTTCGAAAAATTTTTTTCCCAAATTTTTGTGAAAATTTTTTTCGAAAATTTTTTTCGAAATTTTTTTCGAAAATTTTTTTTCGAAATTTTTTTCGAAAATTTTTTTCATAATTTTTTTCGAAATTTTTTTTTGAAAATTTTTTTCGAGAATTTTTTTTCCAAAATTTTTTCGAAAATTTTTTTGAAAATTTTTTTCAAAATTTTTTTCGAAAATTTTTTTTCCAAATTTTTTTTCGAAATTTTTTTTCAGTTTTTTTCGAAAATTTTTTTCGAAAATTTTTTTCAAAAATTTTTTTTCGAAAATTTTTTTCAAATTTTTTTTTGGAAATTTTCTTTCGAAATTTTTTTTCAAATTTTTTTGAAATTTTTTTAGAAAAATTTTTTTCCAATATTTTTTCGAAAATTTTTTTGAAAATTTTTTTCGAAATTTTTTTTCAAAATTTTTTTCGAAAATTTTTTATCGAAATTTTTTTCGAAAATTTTTTTTTCTAAATTTTATTTCCAAATTTTTTTTTCAAATTTTTTTTCGAAAATTTTTTTTCGAAATTTTTTTCGAATATTTTTTTTCGAAATATTTTACGAATATTTTTTTGAAAATTTTTTTTCAAAAATTTTTTCAAAATTTTTTTTCGAAATTTCTTTCCAAAATTTTTTTCAATATTTTTTTCGAAAAATTTTTTTCCAAAATTTTTTCGAAATTTTTTTTGAAAATTTTTTTTCGAAAATTTTTTTCAAAATTTTTTTCGAAAATTTTTTTTCGAAAATTTTTTCGAAAATTTTTTTTCGAAAATTTTTTCGAGAATTTTTTTGAAAATTTTTTTGGAAATTTTTTTTCCAAATTTTTTCGAAAATTTTTTTTCGAAATTTTTTTCGAAAATTTTTTTCAAATTTTTTTCCAAAATTTTTTCGAAAATTTTTTCCGAAATTTTTTTCGAAAATTTTTTTTCGAAATTTTTTTTCGAAAATTTTTTTTCGACATTTTTTTCGAAAATTTTTTTCAAAATTTTTTTTCCAAATTTTTTTCAAACTTTTTTTCGATATTTTTTTTTTGAAATTTTTTTCGAAAATTTTTTTGAAAATTTTTTTCGAAAAATATTTTTTGGAAAATTTTTTCAAAAATTTTTTTCGAAATTTTTTTTCAAAATTTTCTTCGAAAATTTTTTTTCGAAATTTTTTTCGAAAATTTTTTTCAAAATTTTTTTTCCAAATTTTTTTTTCAGAATTTTTTCGAAAATTTTTTTTCGTAATTTCTTTCGAAAATTTTTTTCGAAAATTTTTTTTCGAAAATTTTTTCGAAAATTTTTTTGAAATTTTTTTTCGAAAAATTTTTTTGCAAAATTTTTTCTAAATTTTTTTTGAAAATTTTTTTCGAAATTTTTTTCAAAATTTTTTTCAATAATTTTTTTTCCAATTTTTTTTTGAAAAATTTTTTTCAAAATTTTTTTCGAAAATTTTTTTCAAAATTTTTTTCGAAATTTTTTTTTCAAAATTTTTTTCGAAATTTTTTTTCAAAATTTTTTTCGAAAATTTTTTTCGAAATTTTTTTTTCAAAATTTTTTTCGAAATTTTTTTTCCAAATTTTTTTTCAAAATTTTTTTCGAAAATTTTTTTTCAAAAATTTTTTTCAAAAATTTTTTTCGAATTTTTTTTCGACATTTCTTTCGAAAAATTTTTTCGAAATTTTTTTTCAAAATTTTTTTTTCTAAATTTTATTTCCAAATTTTTTTTTTCAAATTTTTTTTCGAAAATTTTTTTTCGAAATTTTTTTCGAAAATTTTTTTTCGAAATTTTTTTCGAAAATTTTTTTTTTAATTTTTTTTGGAAATTTTTTTTCGAAATTTTTTTTTCAAATTTTTTTCGAAATTTTTTTTCAAAATTTTTTTCAAAATTTTTTTTCAAAATTTTTTTCAAATTTTTTTTCGAAAATTTTTTTTCGAAATTTTTTTCGAAAATTTTTTTTCGAAATTTTTTTCGAAAATTTTTTTTCGAAATTTTTTTCGAAAATTTTTTTTCGAAATTTTTTTCAAAATTTTTTACGAAATTTTTTTCGAAAATTTTTTTCAAAATTTTTTTCGAGAAATTTTTTTCCAAAATTTTTTCGAAAATTTTTTTGAAAATTTTTTTTCGAAAATTTTTTTCAAAATTTTTTTTGAAAATTTTTTTCAAAATTTTTTTTGGAAATTTTCTTTCGAAATTTTTTTTCAAATTTTTTTGAAATTTTTTTTGAAAAATTTTTTTCCAATATTTTTTCGAAAATTTTTTTGAAAATTTTTTTCGAAATTTTTTTTCAAAATTTTTTTTGAAAATTTTTTATCGAAATTTTTTTTGAAAATTTTTTTTTCTAAATTTTATTTCCAAATTTTTTTTTTCAAATTTTTTTTCGAAAATTTTTTTTCGAAATTTTTTTCGAAAATTTTTTTTCGAAATTTTTTTCGAAAATTTTTTTTTTAATTTTTTTTGGAAATTTTTTTTCGAAAATTTTTTTTCAAATTTTTTTCGAAATTTTTTTTCAAAATTTTTTTCAAAATTTTTTTTCAAAATTTTTTTCAAATTTTTTTTCGAAAATTTTTTTTCGAAATTTTTTTCGAAAATTTTTTTTCGAAATTTTTTTCGAAAATTTTTTTTCGAAATTTTTTTCGAAAATTTTTTTTCGAAATTTTTTTCGAAAATTTTTTTCAAAATTTTTTTTCCAAATTTTTTTTCAAAATTTTTTTTGAAAATTTTTTTTCAAAAATTTTTTTCAAAATTTTTTTCGAATTTTTTTTCGACATTTCTTTCGAAAATTTTTTTCGAAATTTTTTTTCAAAATTTTTTTCGAAAATTTTATTTCGAAATTTTTTTCGAAAATTTTTTTCAAAATTTTTTACGAAATTTTTTTCGAAAATTTTTTTCAGAATTTTTTTCGAGAAATTTTTTTCCAAAATTTTTTCGAAAATTTTTTTGAAAATTTTCTTTCGAAAATTTTTTTCAAAATTTTTTTCGAAAATTTTTTTTCGAAATTTTTTTCGAAAATTTTTTTGAAAATTTTTTTCGAAAAATTTTTTCGAAAATTTTTTTCGAAAATATTTTACGAATATTTTTTTGAAAATTTTTTTTCAAAAATTTTTTCAAAATTTTTTTTCGAAATTTCTTTCCAAAATTTTTTTCAATATTTTTTTCGAAAAATTTTTTTCCAAAATTTTTTCGAAATTTTTTTTGAAAATTTTTTTTCGAAAATTTTTTTCAAAATTTTTTTCGAAAATTTTTTCGAAAATTTTTTTTCGAAAATTTTTTCGAGAATTTTTTTGAAAATTTTTTTGGAAATTTTTTTTCAAAATTTTTTTCGAAAATTTTTTTTCGAAATTTTTTTCGAAAATTTTTTTCAAATTTTTTTCCAAAATTTTTTCGAAAATTTTTTTCGAAATTTTTTTCGAAAATTTTTTTTCGAAATTTTTTTTCGAAAATTTTTTTTCGACATTTTTTTCGAAAATTTTTTTCAAAATTTTTTTTCCAAATTTTTTTCAAACTTTTTTTCGATATTTTTTTTTTGAAATTTTTTTCGAAAATTTTTTTGAAAATTTTTTTCGAAAAATTTTTTTGGAAAATTTTTTCAAAAATTTTTTTCGAAATTTTTTTTCAAAATTTTCTTCGAAAATTTTTTTTCGAAATTTTTTTCGAAAATTTTTTTCAAAATTTTTTTTCCAAATTTTTTTTTCAAAATTTTTTCGAAAATTTTTTTTCGTAATTTCTTTCGAAAATTTTTTTCGAAAATTTTTTTTCGAAAATTTTTTCGAAAATTTTTTTGAAATTTTTTTTCGAAAAATTTTTTTGCAAAATTTTTTCTAAATTTTTTTTGAAAATTTTTTTCGAAATTTTTTTCAAAATTTTTTTCAATAATTTTTTTTCCAAATTTTTTTTGAAAATTTTTTTTCAAAATTTTTTTCGAAAATTTTTTTCAAAATTTTTTTCGAAATTTTTTTTCAAAATTTTTTTCGAAATTTTTTTTCAAAATTTTTTTCGAAAATTTTTTTCGAAATTTTTTTCGAAAATTTTTTTCAAAATTTTTTTCGAAAATTTTTTTCCAAAATTTTTTCGAAAATTTTTTTGAAAATTTTTTTCGAAAATTTTTTTTCGAAATTTTTTTCAAAAATTTTTTTGAAATATTTTTTTCGAAAAATTTTTTTGAAAATTTTTTCGAAAATTTTTTTGAAAATTATTTTCAAAATTTTTTTTCAAAATTTTTTTTCGAAAATTTTTTTCGAAAATTTTTTTCAAAATTTTTTTCGAAAATTTTTTTTTCGAAAATTTTTTTCGAAAATTTTTTTCAAAAATTTTTTTTCGAAAATTTTTTTCAAATTTTTTTTTGGAAATTTTTTTTGAAATTTTTTTTCAAATTTTTCTGAAATTTTTTTTGAAAAATTTTTTTCCAATATTTTTTCGAAAATTTTTTTGAAATTTTTTTCGAAATTTTTTTTCAAAATTTTTTTTGAAAATTTTTTATCGAAATTCTTTTCGAAAATTTTTTTTTCTAAATTTTATTTCCAAATTTTTTTTTCAAATTTTTTTTCGAAAATTTTTTTTCGAAATTTTTTTCGAAAATTTTTTTTCAAAATTTTTTTCGAAATTTTTTTTCAAAATTGTTTTCTAAATTATTTTTGAAAATTTTTTCGAAAATTTTTTTTGCAAAATTTTTGAAAATTTTTTTCGAAAAATTTTTTTTTCAAATTTTTGTGAAAATTTTTTTCGAAAATTTTTTTCGAAATTTTTTTCGAAAATTTTTTTTCGAAATTTTTTTCGAAAATTTTTTTCATAATTTTTTTCGAAATTTTTTTTTGAAAATTTTTTTCGAGTATTTTTTTTCCAAAATTTTTTCGAAAATTTTTTTGAAAATTTTTTTCAAAATTTTTTTTCAAAATTTTTTTTCGAAAATTTTTTTTGAAAATTTTTTTCAAAAATTTTTTTTCGAAAATTTTTTTCAAATTTTTTTTTGGAAATTTTCTTTCGAAATTTTTTTTCAAATTTTTTTGAAATTTTTTTTGAAAAATTTTTTTCCAATATTTTTTCGAAAATTTTTTTGAAAATTTTTTTCGAAATTTTTTTTCAAAATTTTTTTCGAAAATTTTTTATCGAAATTTTTTTCGAAAATTTTTTTTTCTAAATTTTATTTCCAAATTTTTTTTTCAAATTTTTTTTCGATATTTTTTTTTTGAAATTTTTTTCGAAAATTTTTTTGAAAATTTTTTTCGAAAAATTTTTTTGGAAAATTTTTTTCGAAAATTTTTTCAAAAATTTTTTTCGAAATTTTTTTTCAAAATTTTCTTCGAAAATTTTTTTTCGAAATTTTTTTCGAAAATTTTTTTTCGAAATTTTTTTCGAAAATTTTTTTCAAAATTTTTTTTCCAAATTTTTTTTTCAAAATTTTTTCGAAAATTTTTTTTCGTAATTTCTTTCGAAAATTTTTTTCGAAAATTTTTTTTCGAAAATTTTTTCGAAAATTTTTTTGAAATTTTTTTTCGAAAAATTTTTTTGCAAAATTTTTTCTAAATTTTTTTTGAAAATTTTTTTCGAAATTTTTTTTTCGAAAATTTTTTCGAGAATTTTTTTGAAAATTTTTTTGGAAATTTTTTTTCAAAATTTTTTTCGAAAATTTTTTTTCGAAATTTTTTTCGAAAATTTTTTTCAAATTTTTTTCCAAAATTTTTTCGAAAATTTTTTTCGAAATTTTTTTCGAAAATTTTTTTTCGAAATTTTTTTTCGAAAATTTTTTTTCGACATTTTTTTCGAAAATTTTTTTCAAAATTTTTTTTCCAAATTTTTTTCAAACTTTTTTTCGATATTTTTTTTTTGAAATTTTTTTCGAAAATTTTTTTGAAAATTTTTTTCGAAAAATTTTTTTGGAAAATTTTTTCAAAAATTTTTTTCGAAATTTTTTTTCAAAATTTTCTTCGAAAATTTTTTTTCGAAATTTTTTTCGAAAATTTTTTTCAAAATTTTTTTTCCAAATTTTTTTTTCAAAATTTTTTCGAAAATTTTTTTTCGTAATTTCTTTCGAAAATTTTTTTCGAAAATTTTTTTTCGAAAATTTTTTCGAAAATTTTTTTGAAATTTTTTTTCGAAAAATTTTTTTCCAAAATTTTTTCGAAAATTTTTTTGAAAATTTTTTTCGAAAATTTTTTTTCGAAATTTTTTTCAAAAATTTTTTTGAAATATTTTTTTCGAAAAATTTTTTTGAAAATTTTTTCGAAAATTTTTTTGAAAATTATTTTCAAAATTTTTTTTCAAAATTTTTTTTCGAAAATTTTTTTCGAAAATTTTTTTCAAAATTTTTTTCGAAAATTTTTTTTTCGAAAATTTTTTTCGAAAATTTTTTTCAAAAATTTTTTTTCGAAAATTTTTTTCAAATTTTTTTTTGGAAATTTTTTTTGAAATTTTTTTTCAAATTTTTCTGAAATTTTTTTTGAAAAATTTTTTTCCAATATTTTTTCGAAAATTTTTTTGAAATTTTTTTCGAAATTTTTTTTCAAAATTTTTTTCGAAAATTTTTTATCGAAATTCTTTTCGAAAATTTTTTTTTTCTAAATTTTATTTCCAAATTTTTTTTTCAAATTTTTTTTCGAAAATTTTTTTTCGAAATTTTTTTCGAAAATTTTTTTTCAAAATTTTTTTCGAAATTTTTTTTCAAAATTTTTTTCTAAATTATTTTTGAAAATTTTTTCGAAAATTTTTTTTGCAAAATTTTTGAAAATTTTTTTCGAAAAATTTTTTTTTCAAATTTTTGTGAAAATTTTTTTCGAAAATTTTTTTCGAAATTTTTTTCGAAAATTTTTTTTCGAAATTTTTTTCGAAAATTTTTTTCATAATTTTTTTCGAAATTTTTTTTTGAAAATTTTTTTCGAGAATTTTTTTTCCAAAATTTTTTCGAAAATTTTTTTGAAAATTTTTTTCAAAATTTTTTTTCAAAATTTTTTTTCGAAAATTTTTTTTGAAAATTTTTTTCAAAAATTTTTTTTCGAAAATTTTTTTCAAATTTTTTTTTGGAAATTTTCTTTCGAAATTTTTTTTCAAATTTTTTTGAAATTTTTTTTGAAAAATTTTTTTCCAATATTTTTTCGAAAATTTTTTTGAAAATTTTTTTCGAAATTTTTTTTCAAAATTTTTTTCGAAAATTTTTTATCGAAATTTTTTTCGAAAATTTTTTTTTCTAAATTTTATTTCCAAATTTGTTTTTCAAATTTTTTTTCGATATTTTTTTTTTGAAATTTTTTTCGAAAATTTTTTTGAAAATTTTTTTCGAAAAATTTTTTTGGAAAATTTTTTTCGAAAATTTTTTCAAAAATTTTTTTCGAAATTTTTTTTCAAAATTTTCTTCGAAAATTTTTTTTCGAAATTTTTTTCGAAAATTTTTTTTCGAAATTTTTTTCGAAAATTTTTTTCAAAATTTTTTTTCCAAATTTTTTTTTCACAATTTTTTCGAAATTTTTTTTTCGTAATTTCTTTCGAAAATTTTTTTCGAAAATTTTTTTTCGAAAATTTTTTCGAAAATTTTTTTGAAATTTTTTTTCGAAAAATTTTTTTGCAAAATTTTTTCTAAATTTTTTTTGAAAATTTTTTTCGAAATTTTTTTCAAAATTTTTTTCAATAGTTTTTTTTACAATTTTTTTTTGAAAAATTTTTTTCAAAATTTTTTTCGAAAATTTTTTTCAAAATTTTTTTCGAAATTTTTTTTCAAAATTTTTTTCGAAATTTTTTTTCAAAATTTTTTTCGAAAATTTTTTTCGAAATTTTTTCCGAAAATTTTTTTCAAAATTTTTTTCGAAAAATTTTTTTCCAAAATTTTTTCGAAAATTTTTTTGAAAATTTTTTTCGAAAATTTTTTTTCGAAATTTTTTTCAAAAATTTTTTTGAAATATTTTTTTCGAAAAATTTTTTTGAAAATTTTTTTCGAAAATTTTTTTGAAAATTTTTTTCGAAATTTTTTTTCAAAATTTTTTTCGAAAATTTTTTTTCGAAATTTTTTTCGAAAATTTTTTTTCGAAATTTTTTTTCGAAATTTTTTACGAAAATTTTTTTCAAAATTTTTTTCGAAATTTTTTTTCAAAATTTTTTTCTAAATTATTTTTGAAAATTTTTTCGAAAATTTTTTTTGCAAAATTTTTGAAAATTTTTTTCGAAAAATTTTTTTCCCAAATTTTTGTGAAAATTTTTTTCGAAAATTTTTTTCGAAATTTTTTTCGAAAATTTTTTTTCGAAATTTTTTTCGAAAATTTTTTTCATAATTTTTTTCGAAATTTTTTTTTGAAAATTTTTTTCGAGAATTTTTTTTCCAAAATTTTTTCGAAAATTCTTTTGAAAATTTTTTTCAAAATTTTTTTTCAAAATTTTTTTTCGAAAATTTTTTTCGAAAATTTTTTTCAAAATTTTTTTCGAAAATTTTTTTTTCGAAAATTTTTTTCGAAAATTTTTTTCAAAACTTTTTTTTCGAAAATTTTTTTCAAATTTTTTTTTGGAAGTTTTTTTTGAAATTTTTTTTCAAATTTTTTTGAAATTTTTTTTGAAAAATTTTTTTCCAATATTTTTTCGAAAATTTTTTTGAAATTTTTTTCGAAATTTTTTTGAAATTTTTTTCGAAATTTTTTTTCAAAATTTTTTTCGAAAATTTTTTATCTAAATTTTTTTCGAAAATTTTTTTTTCTAAATTTTATTTCCAAATTTTTTTTTCAAATTTTTTTTTCGAAAAATTTTTTTGGAAAATTTTTTTCGAAAATTTTTTCAAAAATTTTTTTCGAAATTTTTTTTCAAAATTTTCTTCGAAAATTTTTTTTCGAAATTTTTTTCGAAAATTTTTTTTCGAAATTTTTTTCGAAAATTTTTTTCAAAATTTTTTTTCCAAATTTTTTTTTCAAAATTTTTTCGAAAATTTTTTTTCGTAATTTCTTTCAAAAAATTTTTTTCGAAAATTTTTTTTCCAAATTTTTTTTCGAAATTTTTTTTCAGTTTTTTTCGAAAATTTTTTTCGAAAATTTTTTTCAAAAATTTTTTTTCGAAAATTTTTTTCAAATTTTTTTTTGGAAATTTTCTTTCGAAATTTTTTTTCAAATTTTTTTGAAATTTTTTTAGAAAAATTTTTTTCCAATATTTTTTCAAAAATTTTTTTGAAAATTTTTTTCGAAATTTTTTTTCAAAATTTTTTTCGAAAATTTTTTATCGAAATTTTTTTCGAAAATTTTTTTTTCTAAATTTTATTTCCAAATTTTTTTTTCAAATTTTTTTTCGAAAATTTTTTTTCGAAATTTTTTTCGAATATTTTTTTTCGAAATTTTTTTCGAAAATTTTTTTCGAAATTTTTTTTGGAAATTTTCTTTCGAAAATTTTTTTTCAAATTTTTTTCGAAATTTTTTTTCAAAATTTTTTTCAAAATTTTTTTTCAAATTTTTTTTCAAATTTTTTTTCGAAAATTTTTTTTCGAAATTTTTTTCGAAAATTTTTTTTCGAAATTTTTTTCGAAAATTTTTTTTCGAAATTTTTTTCGAAAATTTTTTTTCGAAATTTTTTTCGAAAATTTTTTTTCGAAATTTTTTTTCGAAAATTTTTTTCAAAATTTTTTTTCCAAATTTTTTTTCAAAATTTTTTTCGAAAATTTTTTTTCAAAAATTTTTTTCAAAAATTTTTTTCGAATTTTTTTTCGACATTTCTTTCGAAAAATTTTTTCGAAATTTTTTTTCAAAATTTTTTTCGAAAATTTTATTTCGAAATTTTTCTCGAAAATTTTTTTCAAAATTTTTTACGAAATTTTTTTCGAAAATTTTTTTCAAAATTTTTTTCGAGAAATTTTTTTCCAAAATTTTTTCGAAAATTTTTTTGAAAATTTTTTTTCGAAAATTTTTTTCAAAATTTTTTTCAAAATTTTTTTCGAAAATTTTTTTCAAAATTTTTTTTTGGAAATTTTCTTTCGAAATTTTTTTTCAAATTTTTTTGAAATTTTTTTTGAAAAATTTTTTTCCAATATTTTTTCGAAAATTTTTTTGAAAATTTTTTTCAAAATTTTTTTTCAAAATTTTTTTTGAAAATTTTTTATCGAAATTTTTTTTGAAAATTTTTTTTCGAAATTTTTTTTCGAAATTTTTTTCGAAAATTTTTTTTTTAATTTTTTTTGGAAATTTTTTTTCGAAAATTTTTTTTCAAATTTTTTTCGAAATTTTTTTTCAAAATTTTTTTCAAAATTTTTTTTCAAAATTTTTTTCAAATTTTTTTTCGAAAATTTTTTTTCGAAATTTTTTTCGAAAATTTTTTTTCGAAATTTTTTTCGAAAATTTTTTTTCGAAATTTTTTTCGAAAATTTTTTTTCGAAATTTTTCTCGAAAATTTTTTTCAAAATTTTTTACGAAATTTTTTTCGAAAATTTTTTTCAAAATTTTTTTCGAGAAATTTTTTTCCAAAATTTTTTCGAAAATTTTTTTGAAAATTTTTTTTCGAAAATTTTTTTCAAAATTTTTTTCGAAAATTTTTTTCAAAATTTTTTTTGGAAATTTTCTTTCGAAATTTTTTTTCAAATTTTTTTGAAATTTTTTTTGAAAAATTTTTTTCCAATATTTTTTCGAAAATTTTTTTGAAAATTTTTTTCGAAATTTTTTTTCAAAATTTTTTTTGAAAATTTTTTATCGAAATTTTTTTTGAAAATTTTTTTTTCTAAATTTTATTTCCAAATTTTTTTTTTCAAATTTTTTTTCGAAAATTTTTTTTCGAAATTTTTTTCGAAAATTTTTTTTCGAAATTTTTTTCGAAAATTTTTTTTTTAATTTTTTTTGGAAATTTTTTTTCGAAAATTTTTTTTCAAATTTTTTACGAAATTTTTTTTCAAAATTTTTTTCAAAATTTTTTTTCAAAATTTTTTTCAAATTTTTTTTCGAAAATTTTTTTTCGAAATTTTTTTCGAAAATTTTTTTTCGAAATTTTTTTCGAAAATTTTTTTTCGAAATTTTTTTCGAAAATTTTTTTCAAAATTTTTTTTCCAAATTTTTTTTCAAAATTTTTTTTGAAAATTTTTTTTCAAAAATTTTTTTCGAAATTTTTTTTCAAAATTTTTTTCTAAATTATTTTTGAAAATTTTTTCGAAAATTTTTTTTGAAAAATTTTTGAAAATTTTTTTCGAAAAATTTTTTTCCCAAATTTTTGTGAAAATTTTTTTTCGAAATTTTTTTCGAAATTTTTTTTCATAATTTTTTTCGAAATTTTTTTTTGAAAATTTTTTTCGAGAATTTTTTTTCCAAAATTTTTTCGAAAATTTTTTTGAAAATTTTTTTCAAAATTTTTTTTCAAAATTTTTTTTCGAAAATTTTTTTTGAAAATTTTTTTCAAAAATTTTTTTTCGAAAATTTTTTTCAAATTTTTATTTGGAAATTTTCTTTCGAAATTTTTTTTCAAATTTTTTTGAAATTTTTTTTGAAAAATTTTTTTCCAATATTTTTTCGAAAATTTTTTTGAAAATTTTTTTCGAAATTTTTTTTCAAAATTTTTTTCGAAAATTTTTTATCGAAATTTTTTTCGAAAATTTTTTTTTCTAAATTTTATTTCCAAATTTTTTTTTCAAATTTTTTTTCGATATTTTTTTTTTGAAATTTTTTTCGAAAATTTTTTTGAAAATTTTTTTCGAAAAATTTTTTTGGAAAATTTTTTTCGAAAATTTTTTCAAAAATTTTTTTCGAAATTTTTTTTCAAAATTTTCTTCGAAAATTTTTTTTAGAAATTTTTTTCGAAAATTTTTTTTCGAAATTTTTTTCGAAAATTTTTTTCAAAATTTTTTTTCCAAATTTTTTTTTCAAAATTTTTTCGAAAATTTTTTTTCGTAATTTCTTTCAAAAAATTTTTTTCGAAAATTTTTTTTCCAAATTTTTTTTCGAAATTTTTTTTCAGTTTTTTTCGAAAATTTTTTTCGAAAATTTTTTTCAAAAATTTTTTTTCGAAAATTTTTTTCAAATTTTTTTTTGGAAATTTTCTTTCGAAATTTTTTTTCAAATTTTTTTGAAATTTTTTTAGAAAAATTTTTTTCCAATATTTTTTCGAAAATTTTTTTGAAAATTTTTTTCGAAATTTTTTTTCAAAATTTTTTTCGAAAATTTTTTATCGAAATTTTTTTCGAAAATTTTTTTTTCTAAATTTTATTTCCAAATTTTTTTTTCAAATTTTTTTTCGAAAATTTTTTTTCGAAATTTTTTTCGAATATTTTTTTTCGAAATTTTTTTCGAAAATTTTTTTCGAAATTTTTTTTGGAAATTTTCTTTCGAAAATTTTTTTTCAAATTTTTTTCGAAATTTTTTTTCAAAATTTTTTTCAAAATTTTTTTTCAAATTTTTTTTCAAATTTTTTTTCGAAAATTTTTTTTCAAAATTTTTTTTCCAAATTTTTTTTCAAAATTTTTTTCGAAAATTTTTTTTCAAAAATTTTTTTCAAAAATTTTTTTCGAATTTTTTTTCGACATTTCTTTCGAAAAATTTTTTCGAAATTTTTTTTCAAAATTTTTTTCGAAAATTTTATTTCGAAATTTTTCTCGAAAATTTTTTTCAAAATTTTTTTCGAAAATTTTTTTCAAAATTTTTTTTTGGAAATTTTCTTTCGAAATTTTTTTTCAAATTTTTTTGAAATTTTTTTTGAAAAATTTTTTTCCAATATTTTTTCGAAAATTTTTTTGAAAATTTTTTTCAAAATTTTTTTTCAAAATTTTTTTTGAAAATTTTTTATCGAAATTTTTTTTGAAAATTTTTTTTTCTAAATTTTATTTCCAAATTTTTTTTCGAAAATTTTTTTTCGAAAATTTTTTTTCGAAATTTTTTTCGAAAATTTTTTTTCGAAATTTTTTTCGAAAATTTTTTTTTAATTTTTTTTGGAAATTTTTTTTCGAAAATTTTTTTTCAAATTTTTTTCGAAATTTTTTTTCAAAATTTTTTTCAAAATTTTTTTTCAAAATTTTTTTCAAATTTTTTTTCGAAAATTTTTTTTCGAAATTTTTTTCGAAAATTTTTTTTCGAAATTTTTTTCGAAAATTTTTTTTCGAAATTTTTTTCGAAAATTTTTTTTCGAAATTTTTCTCGAAAATTTTTTTCAAAATTTTTTACGAAATTTTTTTCGAAAATTTTTTTCAAAATTTTTTTCGAGAAATTTTTTTCCAAAATTTTTTCGAAAATTTTTTTGAAAATTTTTTTTCGAAAATTTTTTTCAAAATTTTTTTCGAAAATTTTTTTCAAAATTTTTTTTGGAAATTTTCTTTCGAAATTTTTTTTCAAATTTTTTTGAAATTTTTTTTGAAAAATTTTTTTCCAATATTTTTTCGAAAATTTTTTTGAAAATTTTTTTCGAAATTTTTTTTCAAAATTTTTTTTGAAAATTTTTTATCGAAATTTTTTTTGAAAATTTTTTTTTCTAAATTTTATTTCCAAATTTTTTTTTTCAAATTTTTTTTCGAAAATTTTTTTTCGAAATTTTTTTCGAAAATTTTTTTTCGAAATTTTTTTCGAAAATTTTTTTTTTAATTTTTTTTGGAAATTTTTTTTCGAAAATTTTTTTTCAAATTTTTTTCGAAATTTTTTTTCAAAATTTTTTTCAAAATTTTTTTTCAAAATTTTTTTCAAATTTTTTTTCGAAAATTTTTTTTCGAAATTTTTTTCGAAAATTTTTTTTCGAAATTTTTTTCGAAAATTTTTTTTCGAAATTTTTTTCGAAAATTTTTTTCAAAATTTTTTTTCCAAATTTTTTTTCAAAATTTTTTTTGAAAATTTTTTTTCAAAAATTTTTTTCGAAATTTTTTTTCAAAATTTTTTTCTAAATTATTTTTGAAAATTTTTTCGAAAATTTTTTTTGCAAAATTTTTGAAAATTTTTTTCGAAAAATTTTTTTCCCAAATTTTTGTGAAAATTTTTTTTCGAAATTTTTTTCGAAATTTTTTTTCATAATTTTTTTCGAAATTTTTTTTTGAAAATTTTTTTCGAGAATTTTTTTTCCAAAATTTTTTCGAAAATTTTTTTGAAAATTTTTTTCAAAATTTTTTTTCAAAATTTTTTTTCGAAAATTTTTTTTGAAAATTTTTTTCAAAAATTTTTTTTCGAAAATTTTTTTCAAATTTTTTTTTGGAAATTTTCTTTCGAAATTTTTTTTCAAATTTTTTTGAAATTTTTTTTGAAAAATTTTTTTCCAATATTTTTTCGAAAATTTTTTTGAAAATTTTTTTCGAAATTTTTTTTCAAAATTTTTTTCGAAAATTTTTTATCGAAATTTTTTTCGAAAATTTTTTTTTCTAAATTTTATTTCCAAATTTTTTTTTCAAATTTTTTTTCGATATTTTTTTTTTGAAATTTTTTTCGAAAATTTTTTTGAAAATTTTTTTCGAAAAATTTTTTTGGAAAATTTTTTTCGAAAATTTTTTCAAAAATTTTTTTCGAAATTTTTTTTCAAAATTTTCTTCGAAAATTTTTTTTCGAAATTTTTTTCGAAAATTTTTTTTCGAAATTTTTTTCGAAAATTTTTTTCAAAATTTTTTTTCCAAATTTTTTTTTCAAAATTTTTTCGAAAATTTTTTTTCGTAATTTCTTTCAAAAAATTTTTTTCGAAAATTTTTTTTCGAAAATTTTTTCGAAAATTTTTTTGAAATTTTTTTTCGAAAAATTTTTTTGCAAAATTTTTTCTAAATTTTTTTTGAAAATTTTTTTCGAAATTTTTTTCAAAATTTTTTTCAATAATTTTTTTTCCAATTTTTTTTTGAAAAATTTTTTTCAAAATTTTTTTCGAAAATTTTTTTCAAAATTTTTTTCGAAATTTTTTTTCAAAATTTTTTTCGAAATTTTTTTTCAAAATTTTTTTCGAAAATTTTTTTCGAAATTTTTTCCGAAAATTTTTTTCAAAATTTTTTTCGAAAAATTTTTTTCCAAAATTTTTTCGAAAATTTTTTTGAAAATTTTTTTCGAAAATTTTTTTTCGAAATTTTTTTCAAAAATTTTTTTGAAATATTTTTTTCGAAAAATTTTTTTGAAAATTTTTTTCGAAAATTTTTTTGAAAATTTTTTTCGAAATTTTTTTTCAAAATTTTTTTCGAAAATTTTTTTTCGAAATTTTTTTCGAAAATTTTTTTTCGAAATTTTTTTTCGAAATTTTTTACGAAAATTTTTTTCAAAATTTTTTTCGAAATTTTTTTTCAAAATTTTTTTCTAAATTATTTTTGAAAATTTTTTCGAAAATTTTTTTTGCAAAATTTTTGAAAATTTTTTTCGAAAAATTTTTTTCCCAAATTTTTGTGAAAATTTTTTTCGAAATTTTTTTCGAAAATTTTTTTTCGAAATTTTTTTCGAAAATTTTTTTCATAATTTTTTTCGAAATTTTTTTTTGAAAATTTTTTTCGAGAATTTTTTTTCCAAAATTTTTTCGAAAATTCTTTTGAAAATTTTTTTCAAAATTTTTTTTCAAAATTTTTTTTCGAAAATTTTTTTCGAAAATTTTTTTCAAAATTTTTTTCGAAAATTTTTTTTTCGAAAATTTTTTTCGAAAATTTTTTTCAAAAATTTTTTTTCGAAAATTTTTTTCAAATTTTTTTTTGGAAGTTTTTTTTAAAATTTTTTTTCAAATTTTTTTGAAATTTTTTTTGAAAAATTTTTTTCCAATATTTTTTCGAAAATTTTTTTGAAATTTTTTTCGAAATTTTTTTGAAATTTTTTTCGAAATTTTTTTTCAAAATTTTTTTCGAAAATTTTTTATCTATATTTTTTTCGAAAATTTTTTTTTCTAAATTTTATTTCCAAATTTTTTTTTCAAATTTTTTTTTCGAAAATTTTTTTTCGAAATTTTTTTCGAAAATTTTTTTTCAAAATTTTTTTCGAAATTTTTTTTCAAAATTTTTTTCTAAATTATTTTTGAAAATTTTTCCGAAATTTTTTTTGCAAAATTTTTGAAAATTTTTTTCGAAAAATTTTTTTCCCAAATTTTTGTGAAAATTTTTTTCGAAAATTTTTTTCGAAATTTTTTTCGAAAATTTTTTTTCGAAATTTTTTTCGAAAATTTTTTTTATAATTTTTTTCGAAATTTTTTTTTGAAAATTTTTTTCGAGAATTTTTTTTCCAAAATTTTTTCGAAAATTTTTTTGAAAATTTTTTTCAAAATTTTTTTCGAAAATTTTTTTTCCAAATTTTTTTTCGAAATTTTTTTTCAGTTTTTTTCGAAAATTTTTTTCGAAAATTTTTTTCAAAAATTTTTTTTCGAAAATTTTTTTCAAATTTTTTTTTGGAAATTTTCTTTCGAAATTTTTTTTCAAATTTTTTTGAAATTTTTTTAGAAAAATTTTTTTCCAATATTTTTTCGAAAATTTTTTTGAAAATTTTTTTCGAAATTTTTTTTCAAAATTTTTTCGAAAATTTTTTATCGAAATTTTTTTCGAAAATTTTTTTTTCTAAATTTTATTTCCAAATTTTTTTTTCAAATTTTTTTTCGAAAATTTTTTTTCGAAATTTTTTTCGAATATTTTTTTTCGAAATTTTTTTCGAAAATTTTTTTCGAAATTTTTTTTGGAAATTTTCTTTCGAAAATTTTTTTTCAAATTTTTTTCGAAATTTTTTTTCAAAATTTTTTTCAAAATTTTTTTTCAAAATTTTTTTCAAATTTTTTTTCGAAAATTTTTTTTCGAAATTTTTTTCGAAAATTTTTTTTCGAAATTTTTTTCGAAAATTTTTTTCAAAATTTTTTTTCCAAATTTTTTTTCAAAATTTTTTTCGAAAATTTTTTTTCAAAAATTTTTTTCAAAAATTTTTTTCGAATTTTTTTTCGACATTTCTTTCGAAAAATTTTTTCGAAATTTTTTTTCAAAATTTTTTTCGAGAAATTTTTTTCCAAAATTTTTTCGAAAATTTTTTTGAAAATTTTTTTTCGAAAATTTTTTTCAAAATTTTTTTCGAAAATTTTTTTCAAAATTTTTTTTTGGAAATTTTCTTTCGAAATTTTTTTTCAAATTTTTTTGAAATTTTTTTTGAAAAATTTTTTTCCAATATTTTTTCGAAAATTTTTTTGAAAATTTTTTTCAAAATTTTTTTTCAAAATTTTTTTTGAAAATTTTTTATCGAAATTTTTTTTGAAAATTTTTTTTTCTAAATTTTATTTCCAAATTTTTTTTTTCAAATTTTTTTTCGAAAATTTTTTTTCGAAATTTTTTTCGAAAATTTTTTTTCGAAATTTTTTTCGAAAATTTTTTTTTTAATTTTTTTTGGAAATTTTTTTTCGAAAATTTTTTTTCAAATTTTTTTCGAAATTTTTTTTCAAAATTTTTTTCAAAATTTTTTTTCAAAATTTTTTTCAAATTTTTTTTCGAAAATTTTTTTTCGAAATTTTTTTCGAAAATTTTTTTTTGAAATTTTTTTCGAAAATTTTTTTTCGAAATTTTTTTCGAAAATTTTTTTTCGAAATTTTTCTCGAAAATTTTTTTCAAAATTTTTTACGAAATTTTTTTCGAAAATTTTTTTCAAAATTTTTTTCGAGAAATTTTTTTCCAAAATTTTTTCGAAAATTTTTTTGAAAATTTTTTTTCGAAAATTTTTTTCAAAATTTTTTTCGAAAATTTTTTTCAAAATTTTTTTTGGAAATTTTCTTTCGAAATTTTTTTTCAAATTTTTTTGAAATTTTTTTTGAAAAATTTTTTTCCAATATTTTTTCGAAAATTTTTTTGAAAATTTTTTTCGAAATTTTTTTTCAAAATTTTTTTTGAAAATTTTTTATCGAAATTTTTTTTGAAAATTTTTTTTTCTAAATTTTATTTCCAAATTTTTTTTTTCAAATTTTTTTTCGAAAATTTTTTTTCGAAATTTTTTTCGAAAATTTTTTTTCGAAATTTTTTTCGAAAATTTTTTTTCGAAATTTTTTTCGAAAATTTTTTTTTTAATTTTTTTTGGAAATTTTTTTTCGAAAATTTTTTTTCAAATTTTTTTCGAAATTTTTTTTCAAAATTTTTTTCAAAATTTTTTTTCAAAATTTTTTTCAAATTTTTTTTCGAAAATTTTTTTTCGAAATTTTTTTCGAAAATTTTTTTTCGAAATTTTTTTCGAAAATTTTTTTTCGAAATTTTTTTCGAAAATTTTTTTCAAAATTTTTTTTCCAAATTTTTTTTCAAAATTTTTTTTGAAAATTTTTTTTCAAAAATTTTTTTCAAAATTTTTTTCGAATTTTTTTTCGACATTTCTTTCGAAAATTTTTTTCGAAATTTTTTTTCAAAATTTTTTTCGAAAATTTTATTTCGAAATTTTTTTCGAAAATTTTTTTCAAAATTTTTTACGAAATTTTTTTCGAAAATTTTTTTCAGAATTTTTTTCGAGAAATTTTTTTCCAAAATTTTTTCGAAAATTTTTTTGAAAATTTTCTTTCGAAAATTTTTTTCAAAATTTTTTTCGAAAATTTTTTTTCGAAATTTTTTTCGAAAATTTTTTTGAAAATTTTTTTCGAAAAATTTTTTCGAAAATTTTTTTCGAAAATATTTTACGAATATTTTTTTGAAAATTTTTTTTCAAAAATTTTTTCAAAATTTTTTTTCGAAATTTCTTTCCAAAATTTTTTTCAATATTTTTTTCGAAAAATTTTTTTCCAAAATTTTTTCGAAATTTTTTTTGAAAATTTTTTTTCGAAAATTTTTTTCAAAATTTTTTTCGAAAATTTTTTTTCGAAAATTTTTTCGAAAATTTTTTTTCGAAAATTTTTTTTCGAAAATTTTTTCGAGAATTTTTTTGAAAATTTTTTTGGAAATTTTTTTTCAAAATTTTTTTCGAAAATTTTTTTTCGAAATTTTTTTCGAAAATTTTTTTCAAATTTTTTTCCAAAATTTTTTCGAAAATTTTTTTCGAAATTTTTTTCGAAAATTTTTTTTCGAAATTTTTTTTCGAAAATTTTTTTTCGACATTTTTTTCGAAAATTTTTTTCAAAATTTTTTTTCCAAATTTTTTTCAAACTTTTTTTCGATATTTTTTTTTTGAAATTTTTTTCGAAAATTTTTTTGAAAATTTTTTTCGAAAAATTTTTTTGGAAAATTTTTTCAAATATTTTTTTCGAAATTTTTTTTCAAAATTTTCTTCGAAAATTTTTTTTCGAAATTTTTTTCGAAAATTTTTTTCAAAATTTTTTTTCCAAATTTTTTTTTCAAAATTTTTTCGAAAATTTTTTTTCGTAATTTCTTTCGAAAATTTTTTTCGAAAATTTTTTTTCGAAAATTTTTTCGAAAATTTTTTTGAAATTTTTTTTCGAAAAATGTTTTTGCAAAATTTTTTCTAAATTTTTTTTGAAAATTTTTTTCGAAATTTTTTTCAAAATTTTTTTCAATAATTTTTTTTCCAAATTTTTTTTGAAAAATTTTTTTCAAAATTTTTTTCGAAAATTTTTTTCAAAATTTTTTTCGAAATTTTTTTTCAAAATTTTTTTCGAAATTTTTTTTTCAAAATTTTTTTCGAAAATTTTTTTCGAAATTTTTTTCGAAAATTTTTTTCAAAATTTTTTTCGAAAAATTTTTTTCCAAAATTTTTTCGAAAATTTTTTTGAAAATTTTTTTCGAAAATTTTTTTTCGAAATTTTTTTCAAAAATTTTTTTGAAATATTTTTTTCGAAAAATTTTTTTGAAAATTTTTTCGAAAATTTTTTTGAAAATTATTTTCAAAATTTTTTTTCAAAATTTTTTTTCGAAAATTTTTTTCGAAAATTTTTTTCAAAATTTTTTTCGAAAATTTTTTTTTCGAAAATTTTTTTCGAAAATTTTTTTCAAAAATTTTTTTTCGAAAATTTTTTTCAAATTTTTTTTTGGAAATTTTTTTTGAAATTTTTTTTCAAATTTTTTTGAAATTTTTTTTGAAAAATTTTTTTCCAATATTTTTTCGAAAATTTTTTTGAAATTTTTTTCGAAATTTTTTTTCAAAATTTTTTTCGAAAATTTTTTATCGAAATTCTTTTCGAAAATTTTTTTTTCTAAATTTTATTTCCAAAATTTTTTTTCAAATTTTTTTTCGAAAATTTTTTTTCGAAATTTTTTTCGAAAATTTTTTTTCAAAATTTTTTTCGAAATTTTTTTTCAAAATTTTTTTCTAAATTATTTTTGAAAATTTTTTCGAAAATTTTTTTTGCAAAATTTTTGAAAATTTTTTTCGAAAAATTTTTTTCCCAAATTTTTGTGAAAATTTTTTTCGAAAATTTTTTTCGAAATTTTTTTCGAAAATTTTTTTTCGAAATTTTTTTCGAAAATTTTTTTCATAATTTTTTTCGAAATTTTTTTTTGAAAATTTTTTTCGAGAATTTTTTTTCCAAAATTTTTTCGAAAATTTTTTTGAAAATTTTTTTCAAAATTTTTTTTCAAAATTTTTTTTCGAAAATTTTTTTTGAAAATTTTTTTCAAAAATTTTTTTTCGAAAATTTTTTTCAAATTTTTTTTTGGAAATTTTCTTTCGAAATTTTTTTTCAAATTTTTTTGAAATTTTTTTTGAAAAATTTTTTTCCAATATTTTTTCGAAAATATTTTTGAAAATATTTTTCGAAATTTTTTTTCAAAATTTTTTTTCGAAAATTTTTTCGAAAATTTTTTTGAAATTTTTTTTCGAAAAATTTTTTTGCAAAATTTTTTCTAAATTTTTTTTGAAAATTTTTTTCGAAATTTTTTTCAAAATTTTTTTCAATAATTTTTTTTCCAAATTTTTTTTGAAAAATTTTTTTCAAAATTTTTTTCGAAAATTTTTTTCAAAATTTTTTTCGAAATTTTTTTTCAAAATTTTTTTCGAAATTTTTTTTCAAAATTTTTTTCGAAAATTTTTTTCGAAATTTTTTTCGAAAATTTTTTTCAAAATTTTTTTCGAAAAATTTTTTTCCAAAATTTTTTCGAAAATTTTTTTGAAAATTTTTTTCGAAAATTTTTTTTCGAAATTTTTTTGAAATATTTTTTTCGAAAAATTTTTTTGAAAATTTTTTCGAAAATTTTTTTGAAAATTATTTTCAAAATTTTTTTTCAAAATTTTTTTTCGAAAATTTTTTTCGAAAATTTTTTTCAAAATTTTTTTCGAAAATTTTTTTTTCGAAAATTTTTTTCGAAAATTTTTTTCAAAAATTTTTTTTCGAAAATTTTTTTCAAAATTTTTTTTGGAAATTTTTTTTGAAATTTTTTTTCAAATTTTTTTGAAATTTTTTTTGAAAAATTTTTTTCCAATATTTTTTCGAAAATTTTTTTGAAATTTTTTTCGAAATTTTTTTTCAAAATTTTTTTCGAAAATTTTTTATCGAAATTCTTTTCGAAAATTTTTTTTTCTAAATTTTATTTCCAAAATTTTTTTTCAAATTTTTTTTCGAAAATTTTTTTTCGAAATTTTTTTCGAAAATTTTTTTTCAAAATTTTTTTCGAAATTTTTTTTCAAAATTTTTTTCTAAATTATTTTTGAAAATTTTTTCGAAAATTTTTTTTGCAAAATTTTTGAAAATTTTTTTCGAAAAATTTTTTTCCCAAATTTTTGTGAAAATTTTTTTCGAAAATTTTTTTCGAAATTTTTTTCGAAAATTTTTTTTCGAAATTTTTTTCGAAAATTTTTTTCATAATTTTTTTCGAAATTTTTTTTTGAAAATTTTTTTCGAGAATTTTTTTTCCAAAATTTTTTCGAAAATTTTTTTGAAAATTTTTTTCAAAATTTTTTTTCAAAATTTTTTTTCGAAAATTTTTTTTGAAAATTTTTTTCAAAAATTTTTTTTCGAAAATTTTTTTCAAATTTTTTTTTGGAAATTTTCTTTCGAAATTTTTTTTCAAATTTTTTTGAAATTTTTTTTGAAAAATTTTTTTCCAATATTTTTTCGAAAATATTTTTGAAAATATTTTTCGAAATTTTTTTTCAAAATTTTTTTCGAAAATTTTTTATCGAAATTTTTTTCGAAAATTTTTTTTTCTAAATTTTATTTCCAAATTTTTTTTTCAAATTTTTTTTCGAAAATTTTTTTTCGAAATTTTTTTCGAAAATTTTTTTTCGAAATTTTTTTCGAAAATTTTTTTCTAAATTTTTTTTGGAAATTTTCTTTCGAAAATTTTTTTTCAAATTTTTTTCGAAATTTTTTTTCAAAATTTTTTTCAAAATTTTTTTTCAAAATTTTTTTCAAATTTTTTTTCGAAAATTTTTTTTCGAAATTTTTTTCGAAAATTTTTTTTCGACATTTCTTTCGAAAAATTTTTTCGAAATTTTTTTTCAAAATTTTTTTCGAAAATTTTATTTCGAAATTTTTCTCGAAAATTTTTTTCAAAATTTTTTACGAAATTTTTTTCGAAAATTTTTTTCAAAATTTTTTTCGAGAAATTTTTTTCCAAAATTTTTTCGAAAATTTTTTTGAAAATTTTTTTTCGAAAATTTTTTTCAAAATTTTTTTCGAAAATTTTTTTTCGGAATTTTTTCGAAAATTTTTTTGAAAATTTTTTTCGAAAAATTTTTTCGAAAATTTTTTTCGAAAATTTTTTTCGAATATTTTTTTGAAAATTTTTTTTCAAAAATTTTTTCAAAATTTTTTTTCGAAATTTCTTTCCAAAATTTTTTTCAATATTTTTTTTGAAAATTTTTTTTCCAAAATTTTTTCGAAAATTTTTTTGAAAATTTTTTTTCGAAAATTTTTTTCAAAATTTTTTTCGAAAATTTTTTTTCGAAAATTTTTTTTCGAAAATTTTTTCGAAAATTGTTTTTCGAAAATTTTTTCGAGAATTTTTTTGAAAATTTTTTTGGAAATTTCTTTTCAAAATTTTTTTCAAAAATTTTTTTTCGAAATTTTTTTTCGAAATTTTTTACGAAAATTTTTTTCAAAATTTTTTTCGAAATTTTTTTTCAAAATTTTTTTCTAAATTATTTTTGAAAATTTTTTCGAAAATTTTTTTTGCAAAATTTTTGAAAATTTTTTTCGAAACATTTTTTTCCCAAATTTTTGTGAAAATTTTTTTCGAAAATTTTTTTCGAAATTTTTTTCGAAAATTTTTTTCATAATTTTTTTCGAAATTTTTTTTTGAAAATTTTTTTCGAGAATTTTTTTTCCAAAATTTTTTCGAAAATTTTTTTGAAAATTTTTTTCAAAATTTTTTTTCAAAATTTTTTTTCGAAAATTTTTTTCGAAAATTTTTTTCAAAATTTTTTTCGGAAATTTTTTTTTCGAAACTTTTTTTCGAAAATTTTTTTTCCAAATTTTTTTTCGAAATTTTTTTTCAGTTTTTTTCGAAAATTTTTTTCGAAAATTTTTTTCAAAAATTTTTTTTCGAAAATTTTTTTCAAATTTTTTTTTGGAAATTTTTTTTGAAATTTTTTTTCAAATTTTTTTGAAATTTTTTTTGAAAAATTTTTTTCCAATATTTTTTCGAAAATTTTTTTGAAATTTTTTTCGAAATTTTTTTGAAATTTTTTTCGAAATTTTTTTTCAAAATTTTTTTCGAAAATTTTTTATCTAAATTTTTTTCGAAAAATTTTTTTTCTAAATTTTATTTCCAAATTTTTTTTTCAAATTTTTTTTTCGAAAATTTTTTTTCGAAATTTTTTTCGAAAATTTTTTTTCAAAATTTTCTTCGAAATTTTTTTTCAAAATTTTTTTCTAAATTATTTTTGAAAATTTTTCCGAAATTTTTTTTGCAAAATTTTTGAAAATTTTTTTCGAAAAATTTTTTTCCCAAATTTTTGTGAAAATTTTTTTCGAAAATTTTTTTCGAAATTTTTTTCGAAAATTTTTTTTCGAAATTTTTTTCGAAAATTTTTTTCATAATTTTTTTCGAAATTTTTTTTTGAAAATTTTTTTCGAGAATTTTTTTTCCAAAATTTTTTCGAAAATTTTTTTGAAAATTTTTTTCAAAATTTTTTTCGAAAATTTTTTTTCCAAATTTTTTTTCGAAATTTTTTTTCAGTTTTTTTCGAAAATTTTTTTCGAAAATTTTTTTCATAAATTTTTTTTCGAAAATTTTTTTCAAATTTTTTTTTGGAAATTTTCTTTCGAAATTTTTTTTCAAATTTTTTTGAAATTTTTTTAGAAAAATTTTTTTCCAATATTTTTTCGAAAATTTTTTTGAAAATTTTTTTCGAAATTTTTTTTCAAAATTTTTTTCGAAAATTTTTTATCGAAATTTTTTTCGAAAATTTTTTTTTCTAAATTTTATTTCCAAATTTTTTTTTCAAATTTTTTTTCGAAAATTTTTTTTCGAAATTTTTTTCGAATATTTTTTTTCGAAATTTTTTTCGAAAATTTTTTTCGAAATTTTTTTTGGAAATTTTCTTTCGAAAATTTTTTTTCAAATTTTTTTCGAAATTTTTTTTCAAAATTTTTTTCAAAATTTTTTTTCAAAATATTTTTCAAATTTTTTTTCGAAAATTTTTTTTCGAAATTTTTTTCGAAAATTTTTTTTCGAAATTTTTTTCGAAAATTTTTTTTCGAAATTTTTTTCGAAAATTTTTTTTCGAAATTTTTTTCGAAAATTTTTTTCAAAATTTTTTTTCCAAATTTTTTTTCAAAATTTTTTTCGAAAATTTTTTTTCAAAAATTTTTTTCAAAAATTTTTTTCGAATTTTTTTTCGACATTTCTTTCGAAAAATTTTTTCGAAATTTTTTTTCAAAATTTTTTTCGAAAATTTTATTTCGAAATTTTTCTCGAAAATTTTTTTCAAAATTTTTTACGAAATTTTTTTCGAAAATTTTTTTCAAAATTTTTTTCGAGAAATTTTTTTCCAAAATTTTTTCGAAAATTTTTTTGAAAATTTTTTTTCGAAAATTTTTTTCAAAATTTTTTTCGAAAATTTTTTTCAAAATTTTTTTTGGAAATTTACTTTCGAAATTTTTTTTCAAATTTTTTTGAAATTTTTTTTGAAAAATTTTTTTCCAATATTTTTTCGAAAATTTTTTTGAAAATTTTTTTCGAAATTTTTTTTCAAAATTTTTTTTTAAAATTTTTTATCGAAATTTTTTTTGAAAATTTTTTTTTCTAAATTTTATTTCCAAATTTTTTTTCGAAAATTTTTTTTCGAAATTTTTTTCGAAAATTTTTTTTCGAAATTTTTTTCGAAAATTTTTTTTTTTATTTTTTTTGGAAATTTTTTTTCGAAAATTTTTTTTCAAATTTTTTTCGAAATTTTTTTTCAAAATTTTTTTCAAAATTTTTTTTCAAAATTTTTTTCAAATTTTTTTTCGAAAATTTTTTTTCGAAATTTTTTTCGAAAATTTTTTTTCGAAATTTTTTTCGAAAATTTTTTTTTGAAATTTTTTTCGAAAATTTTTTTTCGAAATTTTTCTCGAAAATTTTTTTCAAAATTTTTTACGAAATTTTTTTCGAAAATTTTTTTCAAAATTTTTTTCGAGAAATTTTTTTCCAAAATTTTTTCGAAAATTTTTTTGAAAATTTTTTTTCGAAAATTTTTTTCAAAATTTTTTTCGAAAATTTTTTTCAAAATTTTTTTTGGAAATTTTCTTTCGAAATTTTTTTTCAAATTTTTTTGAAATTTTTTTTGAAAAATTTTTTTCCAATATTTTATCGCAAATTTTTTTGAAAATTTTTTTCGAAATTTTTTTTCAAAATTTTTTTTGAAAATTTTTTATCGAAATTTTTTTTGAAAATTTTTTTTTCTAAATTTTATTTCCAAATTTTTTTTTTCAAATTTTTTTTCGAAAATTTTTTTTCGAAATTTTTTTCGAAAATTTTTTTTCGAAATTTTTTTCGAAAATTTTTTTTTTTATTTTTTTTGGAAATTTTTTTTCGAAAATTTTTTTTCAAATTTTTTTCGAAATTTTTTTTCAAAATTTTTTTCAAAATTTTTTTTCAAAATTTTTTTCAAATTTTTTTTCGAAAATTTTTTTTCTAAATTTTTTTCGAAAATTTTTTTTCGAAATTTTTTTCGAAAATTTTTTTTTGAAATTTTTTTCGAAAATTTTTTTTCGAAATTTTTCTCGAAAATTTTTTTCAAAATTTTTTACGAAATTTTTTTCGAAAATTTTTTTCAAAATTTTTTTCGAGAAATTTTTTTCCAAAATTTTTTCGAAAATTTTTTTGAAAATTTTTTTTCGAAAATTTTTTTCAAAATTTTTTTCGAAAATTTTTTTCAAAATTTTTTTTGGAAATTTTCTTTCGAAATTTTTTTTCAAATTTTTTTGAAATTTTTTTTGAAAAATTTTTTTCCAATATTTTTTCGAAAATTTTTTTGAAAATTTTTTTCGAAATTTTTTTTCAAAATTTTTTTTGAAAATTTTTTATCGAAATTTTTTTTGAAAATTTTTTTTTCTAAATTTTATTTCCAAATTTTTTTTTTCAAATTTTTTTTCGAAAATTTTTTTTCGAAATTTTTTTCGAAAATTTTTTTTCGAAATTTTTTTCGAAAATTTTTTTTTTAATTTTTTTTGGAAATTTTTTTTCGAAAATTTTTTTTCAAATTTTTTTCGAAATTTTTTTTCAAAATTTTTTTCAAAATTTTTTTTCAAAATTTTTTTCAAATTTTTTTTCGAAAATTTTTTTTCGAAATTTTTTTCGAAAATTTTTTTTCGAAATTTTTTTCGAAAATTTTTTTTCGAAATTTTTTTCGAAAATTTTTTTTCGAAATTTTTTTCGAAAATTTTTTTCAAAATTTTTTTTCCAAATTTTTTTTCAAATTTTTTTTTGAAAATTTTTTTTCAAAAATTTTTTTCAAAATTTTTTTCGAATTTTTTTTCGACATTTCTTTCGAAAATTTTTTTCGAAATTTTTTTTCAAAATTTTTTTCGAAAATTTTATTTCGAAATTTTTTTCGAAAATTTTTTTCAAAATTTTTTACGAAATTTTTTTCGAAAATTTTTTCCAGAATTTTTTTCGAGAAATTTTTTTCCAAAATTTTTTCGAAAATTTTTTTGAAAATTTTCTTTCGAAAATTTTTTTCAAAATTTTTTTCGAAAATTTTTTTTCGAAATTTTTTTCGAAAATTTTTTTGAAAATTTTTTTCGAAAAATTTTTTCGAAAATTTTTTTCGAAAATATTTTACGAATATTTTTTTGAAAATTTTTTTTCAAAAATTTTTTCAAAATTTTTTTTCGAAATTTCTTTCCAAAATTTTTTTCAATATTTTTTTCGAAAAATTTTTTTCCAAAATTTTTTCGAAATTTTTTTTGAAAATTTTTTTACGAATTTTTTTTTCAAAATTTTTTTCGAAAATTTTTTTTCGAAAATTTTTTCGAAAATTTTTTTTCGAAAATTTTTTCGAGAATTTTTTTGAAAATTTTTTTGGAAATTTTTTTTCAAAATTTTTTTCGAAAATTTTTTTTCGAAATTTTTTTCGAAAATTTTTTTCAAATTTTTTTCCAAAATTTTTTCGAAAATTTTTTTCGAAATTTTTTTCGAAAATTTTTTTTCGAAATTTTTTTTCGAAAATTTTTTTTCGACATTTTTTTCGAAAATTTTTTTCAAAATTTTTTTTCCAAATTTTTTTCAAACTTTTTTTCGATATTTTTTTTTTGAAATTTTTTTCGAAAATTTTTTTGAAAATTTTTTTCGAAAAATTTTTTTGGAAAATTTTTTCAAAAATTTTTTTCGAAATTTTTTTTCAAAATTTTCTTCGAAAATTTTTTTTCGAAATTTTTTTCGAAAATTTTTTTCAAAATTTTTTTTCCAAATTTTTTTTTCAAAATTTTTTCGAAAATTTTTTTTCGTAATTTCTTTCGAAAATTTTTTTCGAAAATTTTTTTTCGAAAATTTTTTCGAAAATTTTTTTGAAATTTTTTTTCGAAAAATTTTTTTGCAAAATTTTTTCTAAATTTTTTTTGAAAATTTTTTTCGAAATTTTTTTCAAAATTTTTTTCAATAATTTTTTTTCCAAATTTTTTTTGAAAAATTTTTTTCAAAATTTTTTTCGAAAATTTTTTTCAAAATTTTTTTCGAAATTTTTTTTCAAAATTTTTTTCGAAATTTTTTTTCAAAATTTTTTTCGAAAATTTTTTTCGAAATTTTTTTCGAAAATTTTTTTCAAAATTTTTTTCGAAAAATTTTTTTCCAAAATTTTTTCGAAAATTTTTTTGAAAATTTTTTTCGAAAATTTTTTTTCGAAATTTTTTTCAAAACTTTTTTTGAAATATTTTTTTCCAAAAATTTTTTTGAAAATTTTTTCGAAAATTTTTTTGAAAATTATTTTCAAAATTTTTTTTCAAAATTTTTTTTCGAAAATTTTTTTCGAAAATTTTTTTCAAAATTTTTTTCGAAAATTTTTTTTTCGAAAATTTTTTTCGAAAATTTTTTTCAAAAATTTTTTTTCGAAAATTTTTTTCAAATTTTTTTTTGGAAATTTTTTTTGAAATTTTTTTTCAAATTTTTTTGAAATTTTTTTTGAAAAATTTTTTTCCAATATTTTTTCGAAAATTTTTTTGAAATTTTTTTCGAAATTTTTTTTCAAAATTTTTTTCGAAAATTTTTTATCGAAATTCTTTTTGAAAATTTTTTTTTCTAAATTTTATTTCCAAATTTTTTTTTCAAATTTTTTTTCGAAAATTTTTTTTCGAAATTTTTTTCGAAAATTTTTTTCAAAATTTTTTTCGAAATTTTTTTTCAAAATTTTTTTCTAAATTATTTTTGAAAATTTTTTCGAAAATTTTTTTTGCAAAATTTTTGAAAATTTTTTTCGAAAAATTTTTTTCCCAAATTTTTGTGAAAATTTTTTTCGAAAATTTTTTTCGAAATTTTTTTCGAAATTTTTTTTTCGAAATTTTTTTCGAAAATTTTTTTCATAATTTTTTTCGAAATTTTTTTTTGAAAATTTTTTTCGAGAATTTTTTTTCCAAAATTTTTTCGAAAATTTTTTTGAAAATTTTTTTCAAAATTTTTTTTCAAAATTTTTTTTCGAAAATTTTTTTTGAAAATTTTTTTCAAAAATTTTTTTTCGAAAATTTTTTTCAAATTTTTTTTTGGAAATTTTCTTTCGAAATTTTTTTTCAAATTTTTTTGAAATTTTTTTTGAAAAATTTTTTTCCAATATTTTTTCGAAAATTTTTTTGAAAATATTTTTCGAAATTTTTTTTCAAAATTTTTTTCGAAAATTTTTTATCGAAATTTTTTTCGAAAATTTTTTTTTCTAAATTTTATTTCCAAATTTTTTTTTCAAATTTTTTTTCGAAAATTTTTTTTCGAAATTTTTTTCGAAAATTTTTTTTCGAAATTTTTTTCGAAAATTTTTTTCTAAATTTTTTTTGGAAATTTTCTTTCGAAAATTTTTTTTCAAATTTTTTTCGAAATTTTTTTTCAAAATTTTTTTCAAAATTTTTTTTCAAAATTTTTTTCAAATTTTTTTTCGAAAATTTTTTTCGAAATTTTTTTCGAAAATTTTTTTTCGAAATTTTTTTCGAAAATTTTTTTTCGAAATTTTTTTCGAAAATTTTTTTTCGAAATTTTTTTCGAAAATTTTTTTCAAAATTTTTTTTCCAATTTTTTTTTCAAAATTTTTTTCGAAAATTTTTTTTCAAAAATTTTTTTCAAAAATTTTTTTCGAATTTTTTTTCGACATTTCTTTCGAAAAATTTTTTCGAAATTTTTTTTCAAAATTTTTTTCGAAAATTTTATTTCGAAATTTTTCTCGAAAATTTTTTTCAAAATTTTTTACGAAATTTTTTTCGAAAATTTTTTTCAAAATTTTTTTCGAGAAATTTTTTTCCAAAATTTTTTCGAAAATTTTTTTGAAAATTTTTTTTCGAAAATTTTTTTCAAAATTTTTTTCGAAAATTTTTTTTCGGAATTTTTTCGAAAATTTTTTTGAAAATTTTTTCCGAAAAATTTTTTCGAAAATTTTTTTCGAAAATTTTTTTCGAATATTTTTTTGAAAATTTTTTTTCAAAAATTTTTTCAAAATTTTTTTTCGAAATTTCTTTCCAAAATTTTTTTCAATATTTTTTTTGAAAATTTTTTTTCCAAAATTTTTTCGAAAATTTTTTTGAAAATTTTTTTTCGAAAATTTTTTTCAAAATTTTTTTCGAAAATTTTTTTTCGAAAATTTTTTTCGAAAATTTTTTTGAAAATTGTTTTTCGAAAATTTTTTCGAGAATTTTTTTGAAAATTTTTTTGGAAATTTCTTTTCAAAATTTTTTTCGAAAATTTTTTTTCGAAATTTTTTTTCGAAATTTTTTACGAAAATTTTTTTCAAAATTTTTTTCGAAATTTTTTTTCAAAATTTTTTTCTAAATTATTTTTGAAAATTTTTTCGAAAATTTTTTTTGCAAAATTTTTGAAAATTTTTTTCGAAACATTTTTTTCCCAAATTTTTGTGAAAATTTTTTTCGAAAATTTTTTTCGAAATTTTTTTCGAAAATTTTTTTCATAATTTTTTTCGAAATTTTTTTTTGAAAATTTTTTTCGAGAATTTTTTTTCTAAAATTTTTTCGAAAATTTTTTTGAAAATTTTTTTCAAAATTTTTTTTCAAAATTTTTTTTCGAAAATTTTTTTCGAAAATTTTTTTCAAAATTTTTTTCGAAAATTTTTTTTTCGAAACTTTTTTTCGAAATTTTTTTTTCCAAATTTTTTTTCGAAATTTTTTTTCAGTTTTTTTCGAAAATTTTTTTCGAAAATTTTTTTCAAAAATTTTTTTTCGAAAATTTTTTTCAAATTTTTTTTTGGAAATTTTTTTTCAAATTTTTTTGAAATTTTTTTTGAAAAATTTTTTTCCAATATTTTTTCGAAAATGTTTTTGAAATTTTTTTCGAAATTTTTTTTTAAATTTTTTTCGAAAATTTTTTATCGAAATTTTTTTCGAAAATTTTTTTTTCTAAATTTTATTTCCAAATTTTTTTTTCAAATTTTTTTTCGAAAATTTTTTTTCGAAATTTTTTTCGAAAATTTTTTTTCAAAATTTTTTTCGAAATTTTTTTTCAAAATTTTTTTCTAAATTATTTTTGAAAATTTTTTCGAAAATTTTTTTTGCAAAATTTTTGAAAATTTTTTTCGAAAAAGTTTTTTCCCAAATTTTTGTGAAAATTTTTTTCGAAAATTTTTTTCATAATTTTTTTCGAAATTTTTTTTTGAAAATTTTTTTCGAGAATTTTTTTTCCAAAATTTTATCGAAAATTTTTTTGAAAATTTTTTTCAAAATTTTTTTTCGAAAATTTTTTTCGAAAATTTTTTTCAAAATTTTTTTCGAAAATTTTTTTTTCGAAAATTTTTTTCGAAAATTTTTTTTCCAAATTTTTTTTCGAAATTTTTTTTCAGTTTTTTTCGAAAATTTTTTTCGAAAATTTTTTTCAAAAATTTTTTTTCGAAAATTTTTTTTCGAAATTTTTTTCGAAATTTTTTTTTGAAAATTTTTTTCGAGAATTTTTTTTCCAAAATATTTTCGAAAATTTTTTTGAAAATTTTTTTCAAAATTTTTTTTCAAAATTTTTTTTCGAAAATTTTTTTCGAAAATTTTTTTCGAAAATTTTTTTCGAAAATTTTTTTCAAAATTTTTTTCGAAAATTTTTTTTTCGAAAATTTTTTTCGAAAATTTTTTTTCCAAATTTTTTTTCGAAATTTTTTTTCAGTTTTTTTCGAAAATTTTTTTCGAAAATTTTTTTCAAAAATTTTTTTTCGAAAATTTTTTTCAAATTTTTTTTGGAAATTTCCTTTCGAAAATTTTTTTCGAAATTTTTTTTCAAAATTTTTTTTAAAATTTTTTTTCAAAATTTTTTTCAAATTTTTTTTTGAAATTTTTTTCGAAAATTTTTTTTCGAAATTTTTTTCGAAAATTTTTTTTCGAAATTTTTTCGAAAATTTTTTTCAAAATTTTTTTTCCAAATTTTTTTTCAAAATTTTTTTCGAAAATTTTTTTTCAAAGATTTTTTTCAAAAATTTTTTTCGAATTTTTTTTCGACATTTCTTTCGAAAATTTTTTTCGAAATTTTTTTTCAAAATTTTTTTCGAAAATTTTATTTCGAAATTTTTCTCGAAAATATTTTTCAAAATTTTTTACGAAATTTTTTTCGAAAATTTTTTTCAAAATTTTTTTCGAGAAATTTTTTTCCAAAATTTTTTCGAAAATTTTTTTGAAAATTTTTTTTCGAAAATTTTTTTCCAAATTTTTTTCGAAAATTTTTTTTCGAAATTTTTTTCGAAAATTTTTTTGAAAATTTTTTTCGAAAAATTTTTTCGAAAATTTTTTTCGAAAATTTTTTTCGAATATTTTTTTGAAAATTTTTTTTCAAAAATTTTTTAAAATTTTTTTTCGAAATTTCTTTCCAAAATTTTTTTCAATATTTTTTTTGAAAAATTTTTTTCCAAAATTTTTTCGAAAATTTTTTTGAAAATTTTTTTTCGAAAATTTTTTTCAAAATTTTTTTCGAAAATTTTTTTTCGAAAATTTTTTCGAAAATTTTTTTTCGAAAATTTTTTCGAGAATTTTTTTGAAAATTTTTTTGGAAATTTTTTTTCAAAATTTTTTTCGAAAATTTTTTTTCGAAATTTTTTTCGAAAATTTTTTTCAAATTTTTTTGAAATTTTTTTTGAAAAATTTTTTTCCAATATTTTTTCGAAAATTTTTTTGAAAATATTTTTCGAAATTTTTTTTCAAAATTTTTTTCGAAAATTTTTTATCGAAATTTTTTTCGAAAATTTTTTTTTCTAAATTTTATTTCCAAATTTTTTTTTCAAATTTTTTTTCGAAAATTTTTTTTCGAAATTTTTTTCGAAAATTTTTTTTCGAAATTTTTTTCGAAAATTTTGTTCTAAATTTTTTTTGGAAATTTTCTTTCGAAAATTTTTTTTCAAATTTTTTTCGAAATTTTTTTTCAAAATTTTTTTCAAAATTTTTTTTCAAAATTTTTTTCAAATTTTTTTTCGAAAATTTTTTTTCGAAATTTTTTTCGAAAATTTTTTTTCGAAATTTTTTTCGAAAATTTTTTTTCGAAATTTTTTTCGAAAATTTTTTTTCGAAATTTTTTTCGAAAATTTTTTTCAAAATTTTTTTTCCAATTTTTTTTTCAAAATTTTTTTCGAAAATTTTTTTTCAAAAATTTTTTTCAAAAATTTTTTTCGAATTTTTTTTCGACATTTCTTTCGAAAAATTTTTTCGAAATTTTTTTTCAAAATTTTTTTCGAAAATTTTATTTCGAAATTTTTCTCGAAAATTTTTTTCAAAATTTTTTACGAAATTTTTTTCGAAAATTTTTTTCAAAATTTTTTTCGAGAAATTTTTTTCCAAAATTTTTTCGAAAATTTTTTTGAAAATTTTTTTTTGAAAATTTTTTTCAAAATTTTTTTCGAAAATTTTTTTTCGGAATTTTTTCGAAAATTTTTTTGAAAATTTTTTTCGAAAAATTTTTTCGAAAATTTTTTTCGAAAATTTTTTTCGAATATTTTTTTGAAAATTTTTTTTCAAAAATTTTTTCAAAATTTTTTTTCGAAATTGCTTTCCAAAATTTTTTTCAATATTTTTTTTGAAAATTTTTTTTCCAAAATTTTTTCGAAAATTTTTTTGAAAATTTTTTTTCGAAAATTTTTTTCAAAATTTTTTTCGAAAATTTTTTTTCGAAAATTTTTTTCGAAAATTTTTTTGAAAATTGTTTTTCGAAAATTTTTTCGAGAATTTTTTTGAAAATTTTTTTGGAAATTTCTTTTCAAAATTTTTTTCGAAAATTTTTTTTCGAAATTTTTTTTCGAAATTTTTTACGAAAATTTTTTTCAAAATTTTTTTCGAAATTTTTTTTCAAAATTTTTTTCTAAATTATTTTTGAAAATTTTTTCGAAAATTTTTTTTGCAAAATTTTTGAAAATTTTTTTCGAAACATTTTTTTCCCAAATTTTTGTGAAAATTTTTTTCGAAAATTTTTTTCGAAATTTTTTTCGAAAATTTTTTTCATAATTTTTTTCGAAATTTTTTTTTGAAAATTTTTTTCGAGAATTTTTTTTCCAAAATTTTTTCGAAAATTTTTTTGAAAATTTTTTTCAAAATTTTTTTTCAAAATTTTTTTTTGAAAATTCTTTTTCGAAAATTTTTTTCAAAATTTTTTTCGAAAATTTTTTTTTCGAAACTTTTTTTCGAAATTTTTTTTTCCAAATTTTTTTTCGAAATTTTTTTTCAGTTTTTTTCGAAAATTTTTTTCGAAAATTTTTTTCAAAAATTTTTTTTCGAAAATTTTTTTCAAATTTTTTTTTGGAAATTTTTTTTCAAATTTTTTTGAAATTTTTTTTGAAAAATTTTTTTCCAATATTTTTTCGAAAATGTTTTTGAAATTTTTTTCGAAATTTTTTTTTAAATTTTTTTCGAAAATTTTTTATCGAAATTTTTTTCGAAAATTTTTTTTTCTAAATTTTATTTCCAAATTTTTTTTTCAAATTTTTTTTCGAAAATTTTTTTTCGAAATTTTTTTCGAAAATTTTTTTTCAAAATTTTTTTCGAAATTTTTTTTCAAAATTTTTTTCTAAATTATTTTTGAAAATTTTTTCGAAAATTTTTTTTGCAAAATTTTTGAAAATTTTTTTCGAAAAAGTTTTTTCCCAAATTTTTGTGAAAATTTTTTTCGAAAATTTTTTTCATAATTTTTTTCGAAATTTTTTTTTGAAAATTTTTTTCGAGAATTTTTTTTCCAAAATTTTATCGAAAATTTTTTTGAAAATTTTTTTCAAAATTTTTTTTCGAAAATTTTTTTCGAAAATTTTTTTCAAAATTTTTTTCGAAAATTTTTTTTTCGAAAATTTTTTTCGAAAATTTTTTTTCCAAATTTTTTTTCGAAATTTTTTTTCAGTTTTTTTCGAAAATTTTTTTCGAAAATTTTTTTCAAAAATTTTTTTTCGAAAATTTTTTTTCGAAATTTTTTTCGAAATTTTTTTTTGAAAATTTTTTTCGAGAATTTTTTTTCCAAAATATTTTCGAAAATTTTTTTGAAAATTTTTTTCAAAATTTTTTTTCAAAATTTTTTTTCGAAAATTTTTTTCGAAAATTTTTTTCAAAATTTTTTTCGAAAATTTTTTTTTCGAAAATTTTTTTCGAAAATTTTTTTTCCAAATTTTTTTTCGAAATTTTTTTTCAGTTTTTTTCGAAAATTTTTTTCGAAAATTTTTTTCAAAAATTTTTTTTCGAAAATTTTTTTCAAATTTTTTTTGGAAATTTCCTTTCGAAAATTTTTTTCGAAATTTTTTTTCAAAATTTTTTTTAAAATTTTTTTTCAAAATTTTTTTCAAATTTTTTTTTGAAATTTTTTTCGAAAATTTTTTTTCGAAATTTTTTTCGAAAATTTTTTTTCGAAATTTTTTTCGAAAATTTTTTTCAAAATTTTTTTTCCAAATTTTTTTTCAAAATTTTTTTCGAAAATTTTTTTTCAAAGATTTTTTTCAAAAATTTTTTTCGAATTTTTTTTCGACATTTCTTTCGAAAATTTTTTTCGAAATTTTTTTTCAAAATTTTTTTCGAAAATTTTATTTCGAAATTTTTCTCGAAAATATTTTTCAAAATTTTTTACGAAATTTTTTTCGAAAATTTTTTTCAAAATTTTTTTCGAGAAATTTTTTTCCAAAATTTTTTCGAAAATTTTTTTGAAAATTTTTTTCCAAATTTTTTTCGAAAATTTTTTTTCGAAAATTTTTTCGAAAATTTTTTTTCGAAAATTTTTTCGAGAATTTTTTTTCGAAAATTTTTTCGAGAATTTTTTTGAAAATTTTTTTGGAAATTTTTTTTCAAAATTTTTTTCGAAAATTTTTTTTCGAAATTTTTTTCGAAAATTTTTTTCAAATTTTTTTCCAAAATTTTTTCGAAAATTTTTTTCAAAATTTTTTTCGAAAATTTTTTTTCGAAATTTTTTTTCGAAAATTTTTTTTCGACATTTTTTTCGAAAAATTTTTTCAAAATTTTTTTTCCAAATTTTTTTCAAAATTTTTTTCGAAAATTTTTTTTCGAAATTTTTTTCGAAAATTTTTTTCAAAATTTTTTTTCCAAATTTTTTTTTCAAAATTTTTTCGAAAATTTTTTTTCGAAAATTTTTTCGAAAATTTTTTTTCGAAAATTTTTTCGAGAATTTTTTCAAAAATTTTTTAAAATTTTTTTTCGAAATTTCTTTCCAAAATTTTTTTCAATATTTTTTTTGAAAAATTTTTTTCCAAAATTTTTTCGAAAATTTTTTTGAAAATTTTTTTTCGAAAATTTTTTTCAAAATTTTTTTCGAAAATTTTTTTTCGAAAATTTTTTCGAAAATTTTTTTTCGAAAATTTTTTCGAGAATTTTTTTGAAAATTTTTTTGGAAATTTTTTTTCAAAATTTTTTTCGAAAATTTTTTTTCGAAATTTTTTTCGAAAATTTTTTTCAAATTTTTTTCCAAAATTTTTTCGAAAATTTTTTTCAAAATTTTTTTCGAAAATTTTTTTTCGAAATTTTTTTTCGAAAATTTTTTTTCGACATTTTTTTCGAAAAATTTTTTCAAAATTTTTTTTCCAAATTTTTTTCAAAATTTTTTTCGAAAATTTTTTTTCGAAATTTTTTTCGAAAATTTTTTTCAAAATTTTTTTTCCAAATTTTTTTTTCAAAATTTTTTCGAAAATTTTTTTTCGTAATTTCTTTCGAAAATTTTTTTCGAAAATTTTTTTTCGAAAATTTTTTCGAAAATTTTTTTGAAATTTTTTTTCGAAAAATTTTTTTGCAAAATTTTTTCTAAATTTTTTTGAAAATTTTTTTCGAAATTTTTTTCAAAATTTTTTTCAATAATTTTTTTTCCAAATTTTTTTTGAAAAATTTTTTTCAAAATTTTTTTCGAAAATTTTTTTCAAAATTTTTTTCGAAATTTTTTTTCAAAATTTTTTTCGAAATTTTTTTTCAAAATTTTTTTCGAAAATTTTTTTCGAAATTTTTTTCGAAAATTTTTTTCAAAATTTTTTTCGAAAAATTTTTTTCCAAAATTTTTTCGAAAATTTTTTTGAAAATTTTTTTCGAAAATTTTTTTTCGAAATTTTTTTCAAAAATTTTTTTGAAATATTTTTTTCGAAAAATTTTTTTTAAAATTTTTTCGAAAATTTTTTTGAAAATTATTTTCAAAATTTTTTTTCAAAATTTTTTTTCGAAAATTTTTTTCGAAAATTTTTTTCAAAATTTTTTTCGAAAATTTTTTTTTCGAAAATTTTTTTCGAAAATTTTTTTCAAAAATTTTTTTTCGAAAATTTTTTTCAAATTTTTTTTTGGAAATTTTTTTTGAAATTTTTTTTCAAATTTTTTTGAAATTTTTTTTGAAAAATTTTTTTCCAATATTTTTTCGAAAATTTTTTTGAAATTTTTTTCGAAATTTTTTTTCAAAATTTTTTTCGAAAATTTTTTATCGAAATTCTTTTCGAAAATTTTTTTTTCTAAATTTTATTTCCAAATTTTTTTTTCAAATTTTTTTTCGAAAATTTTTTTTCGAAATTTTTTTCGAAAATGTTTTTTCAAAATTTTTTTCGAAATTTTTTTTCAAAATTTTTTTCTAAATTATTTTTGAAAATTTTTTCGAAAATTTTTTTTGCAAAATTTTTGAAAATTTTTTTCGAAAATTTTTTTTCCCAAATTTTTGTGAAAATTTTTTTCGAAATTTTTTTCGAAAATTTTTTTTCGAAATTTTTTTCTAAAATTTTTTTCATAATTTTTTTCGAAATTTTTTTTTGAAAATTTTTTTCGAGAATTTTTTTTCCAAAATTTTTTCGAAAATTTTTTTGAAAATTTTTTTCAAAATTTTTTTTCAAAATTTTTTTTCGAAATTTTTTTTTGAAAATTTTTTTCAAAAATTTTTTTTCGAAAATTTTTTTCAAATTTTTTTTTGGAAATTTTCTTTCGAAATTTTTTTTCAAATTTTTTTGAAATTTTTTTTGAAAAATTTTTTTCCAATATTTTTTCGAAAATTTTTTTGAAAATATTTTTCGAAATTTTTTTTCAAAATTTTTTTCGAAAATTTTTTATCGAAATTTTTTTCGAAAATTTTTTTTTCTAAATTTTATTTCCAAATTTTTTTTTCAAATTTTTTTTCGAAAATTTTTTTTCGAAATTTTTTTCGAAAATTTTTTTCGAAAATTTTTTTTCGAAATTTTTTTCGAAAATTTTTTTTCGAAATTTTTTTCGAAAATTTTTTTCAAAATTTTTTTTCCAATTTTTTTTTCAAAATTTTTTTCGAAAATTTTTTTTCAAAAATTTTTTTCAAAAATTTTTTTTGAATTTTTTTTCGACATTTCTTTCGAAAAATTTTTTCGAAATTTTTTTTCAAAATTTTTTTCGAAAATTTTATTTCGAAATTTTTCTCGAAAATTTTTTTCAAAATTTTTTACGAAATTTTTTTCGAAAATTTTTTTCAAAATTTTTTTCGAGAAATTTTTTTCCAAAATTTTTTCGAAAATTTTTTTGAAAATTTTTTTTCGAAAATTTTTTTCAAAATTTTTTTCGAAAATTTTTTTTCGGAATTTTTTCGAAAATTTTTTTGAAAATTTTTTTCGAAAAATTTTTTCGAAAATTTTTTTCGAAAATTTTTTTCGAATATTTTTTTGAAAATTTTTTTTCAAAAATTTTTTCAAAATTTTTTTTCGAAATTTCTTTCCAAAATTTTTTTCAATATTTTTTTTGAAAATTTTTTTTCCAAAATTTTTTCGAAAATTTTTTTGAAAATTTTTTTTCGAAAATTTTTTTCAAAATTTTTTTCGAAAATTTTTTTTCGAAAATTTTTTTCGAAAATTTTTTCGAAAATTGTTTTTCGAAAATTTTTTCGAGAATTTTTTTTTAAATTTTTTTGGAAATTTCTTTTCAAAATTTTTTTCGAAAATTTTTTTTCGAAATTTTCTTTCGAAATTTTTTACGAAAATTTTTTTCAAAATTTTTTTCGAAATTTTTTTTCAAAATTTTTTTCTAAATTATTTTTGAAAATTTTTTCGAAAATTTTTTTTGCAAAATTTTTGATAATTTTTTTCGAAACATTTTTTTCCCAAATTTTTGTGAAAATTTTTTTCGAAAATTTTTTTCAAAATTTTTTCGAAAATTTTTTTTCGTAATTTCTTTCGAAAATTTTTTTCGAAAATTTTTTTTCGAAAATTTTTTCGAAAATTTTTTTGAAATTTTTTTTCGAAAAATTTTTTTGCAAAATTTTTTCTAAATTTTTTTTGAAAATTTTTTTCGAAATTTTTTTCAAAATTTTTTTCAATAATTTTTTTTCCAAATTTTTTTTGAAAAATTTTTTTCAAAATTTTTTTCGAAAAATTTTTTTCCAAAATTTTTTCGAAAATTTTTCTAAATTATTTTTGAAAATTTTTTCGAAAATTTTTTTTGCAAAATTTTTGATAATTTTTTTCGAAACATTTTTTTCCCAAATTTTTGTGAAAATTTTTTTCGAAAATTTTTTTCAAAATTTTTTCGAAAATTTTTTTTCGTAATTTCTTTCGAAAATTTTTTTCGAAAATTTTTTTCGAAATTTTTTTTCAAAATTTTTTTCGAAATTTTTTTTCAAAATTTTTTTCGAAAATTTTTTTCGAAATTTTTTTCGAAAATTTTTTTCAAAATTTTTTTCGAAAAATTTTTTTCCAAAATTTTTTCGAAAATTTTTTTGAAAATTTTTTTCGAAAATTTTTTTTCGAAATTTTTTTCAAAAATTTTTTTGAAATATTTTTTTCGAAAAATTTTTTTGAAAATTTTTTCGAAAATTTTTTTGAAAATTATTTTCAAAATTTTTTTTCAAAATTTTTTTTCGAAAATTTTTTTCGAAAATTTTTTTCAAAATTTTTTTCGAAAATTTTTTTTTCGAAAATTTTTTTCGAAAATTTTTTTCAAAAATTTTTTTTTGAAAATTTTTTTCAAATTTTTTTTTGGAAATTTTTTTTGAAATTTTTTTTCAAATTTTTTTGAAATTTTTTTTGAAAAATTTTTTTCCAATATTTTTTCGAAAATTTTTTTGAAATTTTTTTCGAAATTTTTTTTCAAAATTTTTTTAGAAAATTTTTTATCGAAATTCTTTTCGAAAATTTTTTTTTCTAAATTTTATTTCCAAATTTTTTTTTCAAATTTTTTTTCGAAAATTTTTTTTCGAAATTTTTTTCGAAAATTTTTTTTCAAAATTTTTTTCGAAATTTTTTTTCAAAATTTTTTTCTAAATTATTTTTGAAAATTTTTTCGAAAATTTTTTTTGCAAAATTTTTGAAAATTTTTTTCGAAAAATTTTTTTCCCAAATTTTTGTGAAAATTTTTTTCGAAAATTTTTTTCGAAATTTTTTTCGAAAATTTTTTTTCGAAATTTTTTTCGAAAATTTTTTTCATAATTTTTTTCGAAATTTTTTTTTGAAAATTTTTTTCGAGAATTTTTTTTCCAAAATTTTTTCGAAAATTTTTTTGAAAATTTTTTTCAAAATTTTTTTTCAAAATTTTTTTTCGAAAATTTTTTTTGAAAATTTTTTTCAAAAATTTTTTTTCGAAAATTTTTTTCAAATTTTTTTTTGGAAATTTTCTTTCGAAATTTTTTTTCAAATTTTTTTGAAATTTTTTTTGAAAAATTTTTTTCCAATATTTTTTCGAAAATTTTTTTGAAAATATTTTTCGAAATTTTTTTTCAAAATTTTTTTCGAAAATTTTTTATCGAAATTTTTTTCGAAAATTTTTTTTTCTAAATTTTATTTCCAAATTTTTTTTTCAAATTTTTTTTCGAAAATTTTTTTTCGAAATTTTTTTCGAAAATTTTTTTTCGAAATTTTTTTCGAAAATTTTTTTTCGAAATTTTTTTCGAAAATTTTTTTCTAAATTTTTTTTGGAAATTTTCTTTCGAAAATTTTTTTTCAAATTTTTTTCGAAATTTTTTTTCAAAATTTTTTTCAAAATTTTTTTTCAAAATTTTTTTCAAATTTTTTTTCGAAAATTTTTTTTCGAAATTTTTTTCGAAAATTTTTTTTCGAAATTTTTTTCGAAAATTTTTTTTCGAAATTTTTTTCGAAAATTTTTTTTCGAAATTTTTTTCGAAAATTTTTTTCAAAATTTTTTTTCCAATTTTTTTTTCAAAATTTTTTTCGAAAATTTTTTTTCAAAAATTTTTTTCAAAAATTTTTTTCGAATTTTTTTTCGACATTTCTTTCGAAAAATTTTTTCGAAATTTTTTTTCAAAATTTTTTTCGAAAATTTTATTTCGAAATTTTTCTCGAAAATTTTTTTCAAAATTTTTTACGAAATTTTTTTCGAAAATTTTTTTCAAAATTTTTTTCGAGAAATTTTTTTCCAAAATTTTTTCGAAAATTTTTTTGAAAATTTTTTTTCGAAAATTTTTTTCAAAATTTTTTTCGAAAATTTTTTTTCGGAATTTTTTCGAAAATTTTTTTGAAAATTTTTTTCGAAAAATTTTTTCGAAAATTTTTTTCGAAAATTTTTTTCGAATATTTTTTTGAAAATTTTTTTTCAAAAATTTTTTCAAAATTTTTTTTCGAAATTTCTTTCCAAAATTTTTTTCAATATTTTTTTTGAAAATTTTTTTTCCAAAATTTTTTCGAAAATTTTTTTGAAAATTTTTTTTCGAAAATTTTTTTCAAAATTTTTTTCGAAAATTTTTTTTCGAAAATTTTTTTCGAAAATTTTTTCGAAAATTGTTTTTCGAAAATTTTTTCGAGAATTTTTTTGAAAATTTTTTTGGAAATTTCTTTTCAAAATTTTTTTCGAAAATTTTTTTTCGAAATTTTTTTTCGAAATTTTTTACGAAAATTTTTTTCAAAATTTTTTTCGAAATTTTTTTTCAAAATTTTTTTCTAAATTATTTTTGAAAATTTTTTCGAAAATTTTTTTTGCAAAATTTTTGAAAATTTTTTTCGAAACATTTTTTTCCCAAATTTTTGTGAAAATTTTTTTCGAAAATTTTTTTCGAAATTTTTTTCGAAAATTTTTTTCATAATTTTTTTCGAAATTTTTTTTTGAATATTTTTTTCGAGAATTTTTTTTCCAAAATTTTTTCGAAAATTTTTTTGAAAATTTTTTTCAAAATTTTTTTTCAAAATTTTTTTTCGAAAATTTTTTTCGAAAATTTTTTTCAAAATTTTTTTCGAAAATTTTTTTTTCGAAACTTTTTTTCGAAAATTTTTTTTCCAAATTTTTTTTCGAAATTTTTTTTCAGTTTTTTTCGAAAATTTTTTTCGAAAATTTTTTTCAAAAATTTTTTTTCGAAAATTTTTTTCAAATTTTTTTTTGGAAATTTTTTTTCAAATTTTTTTGAAATTTTTTTTGAAAAATTTTTTTCCAATATTTTTTCGAAAATGTTTTTGAAATTTTTTTCGAAATTTTTTTTTAAATTTTTTTCGAAAATTTTTTATCGAAATTTTTTTCGAAAATTTTTTTTTCTAAATTTTATTTCCAAATTTTTTTTTCAAATTTTTTTTCGAAAATTTTTTTTCGAAATTTTTTTCGAAAATTTTTTTTCAAAATTTTTTTCGAAATTTTTTTTCAAAATTTTTTTCTAAATTACTTTTGAAAATTTTTTCGAAAATTTTTTTTGCAAAATTTTTGAAAATTTTTTTCGAAAAAGTTTTTTCCCAAATTTTTGTGAAAATTTTTTTCGAAAATTTTTTTCGAAATTTTTTTCGAAAATTTTTTTTCGAAATTTTTTTCGAAAATTTTTTTCATAATTTTTTTCGAAATTTTTTTTTGAAAATTTTTTTCGAGAATTTTTTTTCAAAAATTTTATCGAAAATTTTTTTCAAAATTTTTTTCGAAAATTTTTTTTTCGAAAATTTTTTTCGAAAATTTTTTTTCCAAATTTTTTTTCGAAATTTTTTTTCAGTTTTTTTCGAAAATTTTTTTCGAAAATTTTTTTCAAAAATTTTTTTTCGAAAATTTTTTTCAAATTTTTTTTTGGAAATTTTCTTTCGAAATTTTTTTTCAAATTTTTTTGAAATTTTTTTCCAATATTTTTTCGAAATTTTTTTCGAAAATTTTTTTTCGAAATTTTTTTCGAAATTTTTTTTTGAAAATTTTTTTCGAGAATTTTTTTTCCAAAATATTTTCGAAAATTTTTTTGAAAATTTTTTTCAAAATTTTTTTTCAAAATTTTTTTTCGAAAATTTTTTTCGAAAATTTTTTTCAAAATTTTTTTCGAAAATTTTTTTTTCGAAAATTTTTTTCGAAAATTTTTTTTCCAAATTTTTTTTCGAAATTTTTTTTCAGTTTTTTTCGAAAATTTTTTTCAAAAATTTTTTTTCGAAAATTTTTTTCAAATTTTTTTTGGAAATTTTCTTTCGAAAATTTTTTTCGAAATTTTTTTTCAAAATTTTTTTCGAAATTTTTTTTCAAAATTTTTTTCGAAAATTTTTTTCGAAATTTTTTTCGAAAATTTTTTTCAAAATTTTTTTCGAAAAATTTTTTTCCAAAATTTTTTCGAAAATTTTTTTGAAAATTTTTTTCGAAAATTTTTTTTCGAAATTTTTTTCAAAAATTTTTTTGAAATATTTTTTTCGAAAAATTTTTTTTAAAATTTTTTCGAAAATTTTTTTGAAAATTATTTTCAAAATTTTTTTTCAAAATTTTTTTTCGAAAATTTTTTTCGAAAATTTTTTTCAAAATTTTTTTCGAAAATTTTTTTTTCGAAAATTTTTTTCGAAAATTTTTTTCAAAAATTTTTTTTCGAAAATTTTTTTCAAATTTTTTTTTGGAAATTTTTTTTGAAATTTTTTTTCAAATTTTTTTGAAATTTTTTTTGAAAAATTTTTTTCCAATATTTTTTCGAAAATTTTTTTGAAATTTTTTTCGAAATTTTTTTTCAAAATTTTTTTCGAAAATTTTTTATCGAAATTCTTTTCGAAAATTTTTTTTTCTAAATTTTATTTCCAAATTTTTTTTTCAAATTTTTTTTCGAAAATTTTTTTTCGAAATTTTTTTCGAAAATGTTTTTTCAAAATTTTTTTCGAAATTTTTTTTCAAAATTTTTTTCTAAATTATTTTTGAAAATTTTTTCGAAAATTTTTTTTGCAAAATTTTTGAAAATTTTTTTCGAAAATTTTTTTTCCCAAATTTTTGTGAAAATTTTTTTCGAAATTTTTTTCGAAAATTTTTTTTCGAAATTTTTTTCTAAAATTTTTTTCATAATTTTTTTCGAAATTTTTTTTTGAAAATTTTTTTCGAGAATTTTTTTTCCAAAATTTTTTCGAAAATTTTTTTGAAAATTTTTTTCAAAATTTTTTTTCAAAATTTTTTTTCGAAATTTTTTTTTGAAAATTTTTTTCAAAAATTTTTTTTCGAAAATTTTTTTCAAATTTTTTTTTGGAAATTTTCTTTCGAAATTTTTTTTCAAATTTTTTTGAAATTTTTTTTGAAAAATTTTTTTCCAATATTTTTTCGAAAATTTTTTTGAAAATATTTTTCGAAATTTTTTTTCAAAATTTTTTTCGAAAATTTTTTATCGAAATTTTTTTCGAAAATTTTTTTTTCTAAATTTTATTTCCAAATTTTTTTTTCAAATTTTTTTTCGAAAATTTTTTTTCGAAATTTTTTTCGAAAATTTTTTTCGAAAATTTTTTTTCGAAATTTTTTTCGAAAATTTTTTTTCGAAATTTTTTTCGAAAATTTTTTTCAAAATTTTTTTTCCAATTTTTTTTTCAAAATTTTTTTCGAAAATTTTTTTTCAAAAATTTTTTTCAAAAATTTTTTTTGAATTTTTTTTCGACATTTCTTTCGAAAAATTTTTTCGAAATTTTTTTTCAAAATTTTTTTCGAAAATTTTATTTCGAAATTTTTCTCGAAAATTTTTTTCAAAATTTTTTACGAAATTTTTTTCGAAAATTTTTTTCAAAATTTTTTTCGAGAAATTTTTTTCCAAAATTTTTTCGAAAATTTTTTTGAAAATTTTTTTTCGAAAATTTTTTTCAAAATTTTTTTCGAAAATTTTTTTTCGGAATTTTTTCGAAAATTTTTTTGAAAATTTTTTTCGAAAAATTTTTTCGAAAATTTTTTTCGAAAATTTTTTTCGAATATTTTTTTGAAAATTTTTTTTCAAAAATTTTTTCAAAATTTTTTTTCGAAATTTCTTTCCAAAATTTTTTTCAATATTTTTTTTGAAAATTTTTTTTCCAAAATTTTTTCGAAAATTTTTTTGAAAATTTTTTTTCGAAAATTTTTTTCAAAATTTTTTTCGAAAATTTTTTTTCGAAAATTTTTTTCGAAAATTTTTTCGAAAATTGTTTTTCGAAAATTTTTTCGAGAATTTTTTTTTAAATTTTTTTGGAAATTTCTTTTCAAAATTTTTTTCGAAAATTTTTTTTCGAAATTTTCTTTCGAAATTTTTTACGAAAATTTTTTTCAAAATTTTTTTCGAAATTTTTTTTCAAAATTTTTTTCTAAATTATTTTTGAAAATTTTTTCGAAAATTTTTTTTGCAAAATTTTTGATAATTTTTTTCGAAACATTTTTTTCCCAAATTTTTGTGAAAATTTTTTTCGAAAATTTTTTTCAAAATTTTTTCGAAAATTTTTTTTCGTAATTTCTTTCGAAAATTTTTTTCGAAAATTTTTTTTCGAAAATTTTTTCGAAAATTTTTTTGAAATTTTTTTTCGAAAAATTTTTTTGCAAAATTTTTTCTAAATTTTTTTTGAAAATTTTTTTCGAAATTTTTTTCAAAATTTTTTTCAATAATTTTTTTTCCAAATTTTTTTTGAAAAATTTTTTTCAAAATTTTTTTCGAAAAATTTTTTTCCAAAATTTTTTCGAAAATTTTTCTAAATTATTTTTGAAAATTTTTTCGAAAATTTTTTTTGCAAAATTTTTGATAATTTTTTTCGAAACATTTTTTTCCCAAATTTTTGTGAAAATTTTTTTCGAAAATTTTTTTCAAAATTTTTTCGAAAATTTTTTTTCGTAATTTCTTTCGAAAATTTTTTTCGAAAATTTTTTTCGAAATTTTTTTTCAAAATTTTTTTCGAAATTTTTTTTCAAAATTTTTTTCGAAAATTTTTTTCGAAATTTTTTTCGAAAATTTTTTTCAAAATTTTTTTCGAAAAATTTTTTTCCAAAATTTTTTCGAAAATTTTTTTGAAAATTTTTTTCGAAAATTTTTTTTCGAAATTTTTTTCAAAAATTTTTTTGAAATATTTTTTTCGAAAAATTTTTTTGAAAATTTTTTCGAAAATTTTTTTGAAAATTATTTTCAAAATTTTTTTTCAAAATTTTTTTTCGAAAATTTTTTTCGAAAATTTTTTTCAAAATTTTTTTCGAAAATTTTTTTTTCGAAAATTTTTTTCGAAAATTTTTTTCAAAAATTTTTTTTTGAAAATTTTTTTCAAATTTTTTTTTGGAAATTTTTTTTGAAATTTTTTTTCAAATTTTTTTGAAATTTTTTTTGAAAAATTTTTTTCCAATATTTTTTCGAAAATTTTTTTGAAATTTTTTTCGAAATTTTTTTTCAAAATTTTTTTAGAAAATTTTTTATCGAAATTCTTTTCGAAAATTTTTTTTTCTAAATTTTATTTCCAAATTTTTTTTTCAAATTTTTTTTCGAAAATTTTTTTTCGAAATTTTTTTCGAAAATTTTTTTTCAAAATTTTTTTCGAAATTTTTTTTCAAAATTTTTTTCTAAATTATTTTTGAAAATTTTTTCGAAAATTTTTTTTGCAAAATTTTTGAAAATTTTTTTCGAAAAATTTTTTTCCCAAATTTTTGTGAAAATTTTTTTCGAAAATTTTTTTCGAAATTTTTTTCGAAAATTTTTTTTCGAAATTTTTTTCGAAAATTTTTTTCATAATTTTTTTCGAAATTTTTTTTTGAAAATTTTTTTCGAGAATTTTTTTTCCAAAATTTTTTCGAAAATTTTTTTGAAAATTTTTTTCAAAATTTTTTTTCAAAATTTTTTTTCGAAAATTTTTTTTGAAAATTTTTTTCAAAAATTTTTTTTCGAAAATTTTTTTCAAATTTTTTTTTGGAAATTTTCTTTCGAAATTTTTTTTCAAATTTTTTTGAAATTTTTTTTGAAAAATTTTTTTCCAATATTTTTTCGAAAATTTTTTTGAAAATATTTTTCGAAATTTTTTTTCAAAATTTTTTTCGAAAATTTTTTATCGAAATTTTTTTCGAAAATTTTTTTTTCTAAATTTTATTTCCAAATTTTTTTTTCAAATTTTTTTTCGAAAATTTTTTTTCGAAATTTTTTTCGAAAATTTTTTTTCGAAATTTTTTTCGAAAATTTTTTTTCGAAATTTTTTTCGAAAATTTTTTTCTAAATTTTTTTTGGAAATTTTCTTTCGAAAATTTTTTTTCAAATTTTTTTCGAAATTTTTTTTCAAAATTTTTTTCAAAATTTTTTTTCAAAATTTTTTTCAAATTTTTTTTCGAAAATTTTTTTTCGAAATTTTTTTCGAAAATTTTTTTTCGAAATTTTTTTCGAAAATTTTTTTTCGAAATTTTTTTCGAAAATTTTTTTTCGAAATTTTTTTCGAAAATTTTTTTCAAAATTTTTTTTCCAATTTTTTTTTCAAAATTTTTTTCGAAAATTTTTTTTCAAAAATTTTTTTCAAAAATTTTTTTCGAATTTTTTTTCGACATTTCTTTCGAAAAATTTTTTCGAAATTTTTTTTCAAAATTTTTTTCGAAAATTTTATTTCGAAATTTTTCTCGAAAATTTTTTTCAAAATTTTTTACGAAATTTTTTTCGAAAATTTTTTTCAAAATTTTTTTCGAGAAATTTTTTTCCAAAATTTTTTCGAAAATTTTTTTGAAAATTTTTTTTCGAAAATTTTTTTCAAAATTTTTTTCGAAAATTTTTTTTCGGAATTTTTTCGAAAATTTTTTTGAAAATTTTTTTCGAAAAATTTTTTCGAAAATTTTTTTCGAAAATTTTTTTCGAATATTTTTTTGAAAATTTTTTTTCAAAAATTTTTTCAAAATTTTTTTTCGAAATTTCTTTCCAAAATTTTTTTCAATATTTTTTTTGAAAATTTTTTTTCCAAAATTTTTTCGAAAATTTTTTTGAAAATTTTTTTTCGAAAATTTTTTTCAAAATTTTTTTCGAAAATTTTTTTTCGAAAATTTTTTTCGAAAATTTTTTCGAAAATTGTTTTTCGAAAATTTTTTCGAGAATTTTTTTGAAAATTTTTTTGGAAATTTCTTTTCAAAATTTTTTTCGAAAATTTTTTTTCGAAATTTTTTTTCGAAATTTTTTACGAAAATTTTTTTCAAAATTTTTTTCGAAATTTTTTTTCAAAATTTTTTTCTAAATTATTTTTGAAAATTTTTTCGAAAATTTTTTTTGCAAAATTTTTGAAAATTTTTTTCGAAACATTTTTTTCCCAAATTTTTGTGAAAATTTTTTTCGAAAATTTTTTTCGAAATTTTTTTCGAAAATTTTTTTCATAATTTTTTTCGAAATTTTTTTTTGAATATTTTTTTCGAGAATTTTTTTTCCAAAATTTTTTCGAAAATTTTTTTGAAAATTTTTTTCAAAATTTTTTTTCAAAATTTTTTTTCGAAAATTTTTTTCGAAAATTTTTTTCAAAATTTTTTTCGAAAATTTTTTTTTCGAAACTTTTTTTCGAAAATTTTTTTTCCAAATTTTTTTTCGAAATTTTTTTTCAGTTTTTTTCGAAAATTTTTTTCGAAAATTTTTTTCAAAAATTTTTTTTCGAAAATTTTTTTCAAATTTTTTTTTGGAAATTTTTTTTCAAATTTTTTTGAAATTTTTTTTGAAAAATTTTTTTCCAATATTTTTTCGAAAATGTTTTTGAAATTTTTTTCGAAATTTTTTTTTAAATTTTTTTCGAAAATTTTTTATCGAAATTTTTTTCGAAAATTTTTTTTTCTAAATTTTATTTCCAAATTTTTTTTTCAAATTTTTTTTCGAAAATTTTTTTTCGAAATTTTTTTCGAAAATTTTTTTTCAAAATTTTTTTCGAAATTTTTTTTCAAAATTTTTTTCTAAATTACTTTTGAAAATTTTTTCGAAAATTTTTTTTGCAAAATTTTTGAAAATTTTTTTCGAAAAAGTTTTTTCCCAAATTTTTGTGAAAATTTTTTTCGAAAATTTTTTTCGAAATTTTTTTCGAAAATTTTTTTTCGAAATTTTTTTCGAAAATTTTTTTCATAATTTTTTTCGAAATTTTTTTTTGAAAATTTTTTTCGAGAATTTTTTTTCAAAAATTTTATCGAAAATTTTTTTCAAAATTTTTTTCGAAAATTTTTTTTTCGAAAATTTTTTTCGAAAATTTTTTTTCCAAATTTTTTTTCGAAATTTTTTTTCAGTTTTTTTCGAAAATTTTTTTCGAAAATTTTTTTCAAAAATTTTTTTTCGAAAATTTTTTTCAAATTTTTTTTTGGAAATTTTCTTTCGAAATTTTTTTTCAAATTTTTTTGAAATTTTTTTCCAATATTTTTTCGAAATTTTTTTCGAAAATTTTTTTTCGAAATTTTTTTCGAAATTTTTTTTTGAAAATTTTTTTCGAGAATTTTTTTTCCAAAATATTTTCGAAAATTTTTTTGAAAATTTTTTTCAAAATTTTTTTTCAAAATTTTTTTTCGAAAATTTTTTTCGAAAATTTTTTTCAAAATTTTTTTCGAAAATTTTTTTTTCGAAAATTTTTTTCGAAAATTTTTTTTCCAAATTTTTTTTCGAAATTTTTTTTCAGTTTTTTTCGAAAATTTTTTTCAAAAATTTTTTTTCGAAAATTTTTTTCAAATTTTTTTTGGAAATTTTCTTTCGAAAATTTTTTTCGAAATTTTTTTTCAAAATTTTTTTTAAAATTTTTTTTAAAATTTTTTTTCAAAATTTTTTTCAAATTTTTTTTCGAAAATTTTTTTTCGAAATTTTTTTCGAAAATTTTTTTTCGAAATTTTTTTCGAAAATTTTTTTTCGAAATTTTTTTCGAAAATTTTTTTTCGAAATTTTTTTCGAAAATTTTTTTCAAAATTTTTTTTCCAAATTTTTTTTCAAAATTTTTTTCGAAAATTTTTTTTCAAAGATTTTTTTCAAAAATTTTTTTCGAATTTTTTTTCGACATTTCTTTCGAAAATTTTTTTCGAAATTTTTTTTCAAAATTTTTTTCGAAAATTTTATTTCGAAATTTTTCTCGAAAATATTTTTCAAAATTTTTTACGAAATTTTTTTCGAAAATTTTTTTCAAAATTTTTTTCGAGAAATTTTTTTCCAAAATTTTTTCGAAAATTTTTTTGAAAATTTTTTTTCGAAAATTTTTTTCCAAATTTTTTTCGAAAATTTTTTTTCGAAATTTTTTTCGAAAATTTTTTTGAAAATTTTTTTCGAAAAATTTTTTCGAAAATTTTTTTCGAAAATTTTTTTCGAATATTTTTTTGAAAATTTTTTTTCAAAAATTTTTTAAAATTTTTTTTCGAAATTTCTTTCCAAAATTTTTTTCAATATTTTTTTTGAAAAATTTTTTTCCAAAATTTTTTCGAAAATTTTTTTGAAAATTTTTTTTCGAAAATTTTTTTCAAAATTTTTTTCGAAAATTTTTTTTCGAAAATTTTTTCGAAAATTTTTTTTCGAAAATTTTTTTTCGAAAATTTTTTCGAGAATTTTTTGAAAATTTTTTTGGAAATTTTTTTTCAAAATTTTTTTCGAAAATTTTTTTTCGAAATTTTTTTCGAAAATTTTTTTCAAATTTTTTTCCAAAATTTTTTCGAAAATTTTTTTCAAAATTTTTTTCGAAAATTTTTTTTCGAAATTTTTTTTCGAAAATTTTTTTTCGACATTTTTTTCGAAAAATTTTTTCAAAATTTTTTTTCCAAATTTTTTTCAAAATTTTTTTCGAAAATTTTTTTTCGAATTTTTTTTCAAAATTTTTTTCGAAAATTTTTTTTCGAAAATTTTTTTCAAAATTTTTTTCGATATTTTTTTTTTGAAATTTTTTTCGAAAATTTTTTTCGAAAAAAATTTTTGGAAAATTTTTTTCGAAAATTTTTTCGAAAATTTTTTTCGAAATTTTTTTTCAAAATTTTTTTCGAAAATTTTTTTTCGAAATTTTTTTCGAAAATTTTTTCGAAAATTTTTTTTCGAAATTTTTTTCGAAAATTTTTTTCAAAATTTTTTTTCCAAATTTTTTTTTCAAAATTTTTTCGAAAATTTTTTTTCGTAATTTCTTTCGAAAATATTTTTGGAAAATTTTTTTTCGAAAATTTTTTCGAAAATTTTTTTGTAATTTTTTTTCGAAAAATTTTTTTGCAAAATTTTTTCTAAATTTTTTTTTGAAAATTTTTTTCGAAATTTTTTTCAATAATTTTTTTTCCAAATTTTTTTCGAAAATTTTTTTTCAAAATTTTTTTCGAAAATTTTTTTCAAAACTTTTTCGAAATTTTTTTTCAAAATTTTTTTCGAAATTTTTTTTCAAAATTTTTTTCGAAAATTTTTTTCGAAATTTTTTTCGAAAATTTTTTTCAAAATTTTTTTCGAAAAATTTTTTTCCAAAATTTTTTCGAAAATTTTTTTGAAAATTTTTTTCGAAATTTTTTTTCGAAATTTTTTTCAAAAATTTTTTTGAAATATTTTTTTCGAAAAATTTTTTTTAAAATTTTTTTCGAAAATTTTTTTGAAAATTTTTCTCGAAATTTTTTTTCAAAATTTTTTTCGAAAATTTTTTTTCGAAATTTTTTTCGAAAATTTTTTTCCGAAATTTTTTTCGAAAATTTTTTTCAAAATTTTTTTTCCAAATTTTTTTTCAAAATTTTTTTCGAAAATTTTTTTTCAAAAATTTTTTTCAAAAATTTTTTTCGAATTTTTTTTCGACATTTCTTTCGAAAATTTTTTTCTAAATTTTTTTTCAAAATTTTTTTCGAAAATTTTATTTCGAAATTTTTCTCGAAAATTTTTTTCAAAATTTTTTACGAAATTTTTTTCGAAAATTTTTTTCAAAATTTTTTTCGAGAAATTTTTTTCCAAAATTTTTTCGAAAATTTTTTTGAAAATTTTTTTCAAAAAATTCTTTTCGAAAATTTTTTTGAAAATTTTTTTCGAATTTTTTTTCAAAATTTTTTTCAAAATTTTTTTTCAAAATTTTTTTCAAATTTTTTTTCGAAAATTTTTTTTCGAAATTTTTTTCGAAAATTTTTTTTCGAAATTTTTTTCGAAAATTTTTTTTCGAAATTTTTTTCGAAAATTTTTTTCAAAATTTTTTTTCCAAATTTTTTTTCAAAATTTTTTTCGAAAATGTTTTTTCAAAAATTTTTTTCAAAAATTTTTTTCGAATTTTTTTTCGAAATTTCTTTCGAAAATTTTTTTCGAAATTTTTTTTCAAAATTTTTTTCGAAAATTTTTTTTCGAAATTTTTTTCGAAAATTTTTTTCAAAATTTTTTACGAAATTTTTTTCGAAAATTTTTTTCAAAATTTTTTTCGAGAAATTTTTTTCCAAAATTTTTTCGAAAATTTTTTTGAAAATTTTTTTTCGAAAATTTTTTTCAAAATTTTTTTCGAAAATTTTTTTTCGAAATTTTTTTCGAAAATTTTTTTGAAAATTTTTTTCGAAAAATTTTTTCGAAAATTTTTTTCGAATATTTTTTTGAAATTTTTTTTTCAAAAATTTTTTCAAAATTTTTTTTCAAAATTTTTTTCGAAAATTTTTTTCAATATTTTTTTCGAAAAATTTTTTTCCAAAATTTTGTCGAAAATATTTTTGAAAATTTTTTTCGAAATTTTTTTCGAAAATTTTTTTTCGAAAATTTTTTTTCGAAAATTTTTTTCAAAATTATTTCTGAAAATTTTTTCGAAAATTTTTTAAAATTTTTTTTCGAAATTTTTTTTCAAAATCTTTTTTGAAAATTTTTTTCCAAAATTTTTTCGAAACTTTTTTTCAAAATTTTTTTCGAACTTTTTTTTCAAAATTTTTTTCGAAAATTTTTTTTCGAAATTTTTTTCGAAAATTTTTTTCAAAATTTTTTTCGAAATTTTTTTTGAAAATTTTTTTTCAAAATTTTTTTCGAAAATTTTTTTCCAAAATTTTTTCGAAAATTTTTTTCAAAATTTTTTTTCGAGAATTTTTTTCAAAATTTTTTTCGAAAATTTTTTTTCGAAATTTTTTTCCAAAATTTTTTTCCAAAATTTTTTTTCGAAAATTTTTTTCAAAATTTTTTTCGAAAATTTTTTTTCAAAATTTATTTCGAAAATTTTTTTGAAAATTTTTTTTGAAAAATGTTTTTCTAAATTTTTTGACAATTTTTTTGAAAATTATTTTCGAAATTTTTTTCCAAAATTTTTTTCGAAAATTTTTTCGAAAAATTTTTTTCGAAAATTTTTCTTCGAAATTTTTTTCGAAATTTTTTTTCAAAATTGTTTTCGAAATTTTTTTTCAAAATTTTTTTTCAAAATTTTTTTTCAAATTTTTTTTGGAAAATTGCTTTTCAAAATTTTTTTTCTAAATTTTTTTTCGAAATTTTTTTCGAAAATTTTTTTTCAAAATTTTTTTCGAAAATTTTTTTCCAAAATTTTTTTTCGAAAATGTTTTTCAAAATTTTTTTCGAAAATTTTTTTTCGAAATTTTTTTCGAAAATTTTTTAGAAAATTTTTTTCGAAAAATTTTTTTCCAAAATTTTTTCGAAAATTTTTTTGAAATTTTTTTTCGAAATTTTTTTTCTAAATTTTTTTCGAAAATTTTTTGTCGAAATTTTTTTCGAAAATTATTTCGAAATTTTTTTTCAAAATATTTTTCGAAAATGTTTTTCCGAAATTCTTTTCGAAAATTTTTTTTTGAAAATTTTTTCGAAATTTTTTTCCAAAATTTTTTTCAAAATTTTTTTCGAAAAATTTTTTCGAAAATTTTTTTGAAAATTTTTTTACGAAATTTTTTTTTCAAATTTTTTTTCGAAATTTTTTTCATAATTTTTTTGCAATTTTTTTTTCGAAATTATTTTTGAAACTTTTTTTTGAAAATTTTTTCCAAAATTTTTTTTTCCTTTTCGAAAATTTTTTTTCCAAAATGTTTTCAAAATTTTTTTTGAAAATTTATTTCAAAATTTTTTTTCAAAATTTTTTTCGAAAATTTTTTTCGAAAAATTTTTTTCCAAAATTTTTTCGAAAATTTTTTTGAAATTTTTTTTCGAAATTTTTTTTCAAAATTTTTTTCGAAAATTTTTTCGAAAATTTTTTTTCGAAATTTCTTTCGAAAATTTTTTTCAAATTTTTTTTTGAAAATTTTTTTTCGAAATTTTTTTCAAAATTTTTTTTCGAAAATTTTTTTTCAAAATTTTTTTCGAAATTTTTTTTTCAAATTTTTTTTCGAAAATTTTTTTTTGAAATTTTTTTCGAAAAATTTTTTTTAAAAATTTTTTTTCAAAATTTTTTTCGAAAATTTTTTTTCGAAAATTTTTTTCTAAATATTTTCGGAAATTTTTTTTCGAAATTTTTTTCGAAAATTTTTTTTCGAAATTTTTTTCGAAAATTTTTTTCGAAATTTTTTTTCAAAATTTTTTTTCGAAAATTTTTTTCAAAATTTTTTTCGAAAATTTTTTTTCGAAATTTCTTTCGAAAATTTTTTCAATTTTTTTTTTTTAAATTTTTTTTCGAAATTTTTTTCGAAAATTTTTTTGAAAATTTTTTTTCAAAATTTTTTTCCAAAATTTTTTTCCAAAAATTTTTTTCGAGATTTTTTTCGAAAATTTTTTTAAATTTTTTTTCGAAATTTTTTTTTCAAAACTTTTTTTAAAATTTTTTTTGAAAATTTTTTTTCGAAATTTTTTTCGAAAAATTTTTTCGAAAATTTTTTTCGAAAATTTTTTTGAAAATATTTTTCGAAATTTTTTTTCAAAATTTTTTTGAAAATTTTTTTGAAAATTTTTTTCGAAAATTTTTTCGAAAAATTTTTTTCGAAAATTTTTCTTCGAAATTTTTTTCGAAATTTTTTTTCAAAATTGTTTTCGAAATTTTTTTTCAAAATTTTTTTTCAAAATTTTTTTTCAAAATTTTTTTTGGAAAATTGCTTTTCAAAAATTTTTTTCTAAATTTTTTTTCGAAATTTTTTTCGAAAATTTTTTTTCAAAATTTTTTTCAAAAATTTTTTTCTAAATTTTTTTTCGAAATTTTTTTCGAAAATTTTTTTTCAAAATTTTTTTCGAAAATTTTTTTCCAAAATTTTTTTTCGAAAATGTTTTTCAAAATTTTTTTCGAAAATTTTTTTTCGAAATTTTTTTCGAAAATTTTTTAGAAAATTTTTTTCGAAAAATTTTTTTCCAAAATTTTTTTGAAAATTTTTTTGAAATTTTTTTTCGAAATTTTTTTTCTAAATTTTTTTCGAAAATTTTTTGTCGAAATTTTTTTCGAAAATTATTTCGAAATTTTTTTTCAAAATATTTTTCGAAAATTTTTTTCCGAAATTCTTTTCGAAATTTTTTTTTTGAAAATTTTTTCGAAATTTTTTTCCAAAATTTTTTTCAAAATTTTTTTCGAAAAATTTTTTCGAAAATTTTTTTGAAAATTTTTTTACGAAATTTTTTTTTCAAATTTTTTTTCGAAATTTTTTTCATAATTTTTTTGCAATTTTTTTTTCGAAATTATTTTTGAAACTTTTTTTTGAAAATTTTTTCCAAAATTTTTTTTTCCTTTTCGAAAATTTTTTTTCCAAAATGTTTTCAAAATTTTTTTTGAAAATTTATTTCAAAATTTTTTTTCAAAATTTTTTTCGAAAATTTTTTTCGAAAAATTTTTTTCCAAAATTTTTTCGAAAATTTTTTCGAAATTTTTTTTCGAAATTTTTTTTCAAAATTTTTTTCGAAAATTTTTTCGAAAATTTTTTATCGAAATTTCTTTCGAAAATTTTTTTCAAATTTTTTTTTGAAAATTTTTTTTCGAAATTTTTTTCGAAAATTTTTTTCGAAATTTTTTTTTCAAAATTTTTTTTCAAAATTTTTTTTGAAAATTTTTTTTCGAATTTTTTTTCGAAAAATTTTTTTTCAAAATTTTTTCGAAAATTTTTTTGAAAATTTTTTTTAAAATTTTTTTTGAAAATTTATTTCAAAATTTTTTTTCAAAATTTTTTTCGAAAATTTTTTTCGAAAAATTTTTTTCCAAAATTTTTTCGAAAATTTTTTTGAAATTTTTTTTCGAAATTTTTTTTCAAAATTTTTTTCGAAAATTTTTTCGAAAATTTTTTTTCGAAATTTCTTTCGAAAATTTTTTTCAAATTTTTTTTTGAAAATTTTTTTTCGAAATTTTTTTCAAAATTTTTTTTCGAAAATTTTTTTTCAAAATTTTTTTCGAAATTTTTTTTTCAAATTTTTTTTCGAAAATTTTTTTTTGAAATTTTTTTCGAAAAATTTTTTTTAAAAATTTTTTTTCAAAATTTTTTTCGAAAATTTTTTTTCGAAAATTTTTTTCTAAATATTTTCGGAAATTTTTTTTCGAAATTTTTTTCGAAAATTTTTTTTCGAAATTTTTTTCGAAAATTTTTTTCGAAATTTTTTTTCAAAATTTTTTTTCGAAAATTTTTTTCAAAATTTTTTTCGAAAATTTTTTTTCGAAATTTCTTTCGAAAATTTTTTCAATTTTTTTTTTTTAAATTTTTTTTCGAAATTTTTTTCGAAAATTTTTTTGAAAATTTTTTTTCAAAATTTTTTTCCAAAATTTTTTTCCAAAAATTTTTTTCGAGATTTTTTTCGAAAATTTTTTTAAATTTTTTTTCGAAATTTTTTTTTCAAAACTTTTTTTAAAATTTTTTTTGAAAATTTTTTTTCGAAATTTTTTTCGAAAAATTTTTTCGAAAATTTTTTTCGAAAATTTTTTTGAAAATATTTTTCGAAATTTTTTTTCAAAATTTTTTTGAAAATTTTTTTGAAAATTTTTTTCGAAAATTTTTTCGAAAAATTTTTTTCGAAAATTTTTCTTCGAAATTTTTTTCGAAATTTTTTTTCAAAATTGTTTTCGAAATTTTTTTTCAAAATTTTTTTTCAAAATTTTTTTTCAAAATTTTTTTTGGAAAATTGCTTTTCAAAAATTTTTTTCTAAATTTTTTTTCGAAATTTTTTTCGAAAATTTTTTTTCAAAATTTTTTTCGAAAATTTTTTTCCAAAATTTTTTTTCGAAAATGTTTTTCAAAATTTTTTTCGAAAATTTTTTTTCGAAATTTTTTTCGAAAATTTTTTAGAAAATTTTTTTCGAAAAATTTTTTTCCAAAATTTTTTTGAAAATTTTTTTGAAATTTTTTTTCGAAATTTTTTTTCTAAATTTTTTTCGAAAATTTTTTGTCGAAATTTTTTTCGAAAATTATTTCGAAATTTTTTTTCAAAATATTTTTCGAAAATTTTTTTCCGAAATTCTTTTCGAAATTTTTTTTTTGAAAATTTTTTCGAAATTTTTTTCCAAAATTTTTTTCAAAATTTTTTTCGAAAAATTTTTTCGAAAATTTTTTTGAAAATTTTTTTACGAAATTTTTTTTTCAAATTTTTTTTCGAAATTTTTTTCATAATTTTTTTGCAATTTTTTTTTCGAAATTATTTTTGAAACTTTTTTTTGAAAATTTTTTCCAAAATTTTTTCCAAAATTTTTTTTTCCTTTTCGAAAATTTTTTTTCCAAAATGTTTTCAAAATTTTTTTTGAAAATTTATTTCAAAATTTTTTTTCAAAATTTTTTTCGAAAATTTTTTTCGAAAAATTTTTTTCCAAAATTTTTTCGAAAATTTTTTCGAAATTTTTTTTCGAAATTTTTTTTCAAAATTTTTTTCGAAAATTTTTTCGAAAATTTTTTATCGAAATTTCTTTCGAAAATTTTTTTCAAATTTTTTTTTGAAAATTTTTTTTCGAAATTTTTTTCGAAAATTTTTTTCGAAATTTTTTTTTCAAAATTTTTTTTCAAAATTTTTTTTGAAAATTTTTTTTCGAATTTTTTTTCGAAAAATTTTTTTTCAAAATTTTTTCGAAAATTTTTTTGAAAATTTTTTCGAAAATTTTTTTGAAAATTTTTTTTAAAATTTTTTTTGAAAATTTTTTTCCAAAATTTTTTTCCAAAATTTTTTCGAAAATTTTTTTGAAAATTTTTTTCGAAATTTTTTTTCAAAATTTTTTTCCAAAATTTTTTCAAAAATTTTCTTGAAAATTTTTTTCCAAATTTTTTTTCAAAATTTTTTTCGAAAATTTTTTTTCGAAAATTTTTTTCAAAATTTTTTTTCGAAAATTTTTTTTCAAAATTTTTTTCGAAAATTTTTTTTCAAATTTTTTTTCGAAAATTTTTTTTTTGAAATTTTTTTCGAAAAATTTTTTTTAAAAATTTTTTTTCAAAATTTTTTTCGAAAATTTTTTTTCGAAAATTTTTTTCTAAATATTTTCGGAAATTTTTTTTCGAAATTTTTTTCGAAAATTTTTTTTCGAAATTTTTTTCGAAAATTTTTTTTCGAAATTTTTTTCGAAAATTTTTTTCGAAATTTTTTTTCAAAATTTTTTTTCGAAAATTTTTTTCAAAATTTTTTTCGAAAATTTTTTTTCGAAATTTCTTTCGAAAATTTTTTCAATTTTTTTTTTTAAATTTTTTTTCGAAATTTTTTTCGAAAATTTTTTTGAAAATTTTTTTTCAAAATTTTTTTCCAAAATTTTTTTCCAAAAATTTTTTTCGAGATTTTTTTCGAAAATTTTTTTAAATTTTTTTTCGAAATTTTTTTTTCAAAACTTTTTTTAAAATTTTTTTTGAAAATTTTTTTTCGAAATTTTTTTCGAAAAATTTTTTGAAAATTTTTTCGAAAATTTTTTTGAAAATATTTTTCGAAAATTTTTTTGAAAATATTTTTCGAAATTTTTTTTCAAAATTTTTTTGAAAATTTTTTTGAAAATTTTTTTGAAAATTTTTTTCGAAATTTTTTTTCAAATTTTTTTTCAAATTTTTTTTTCCAAATTTTTTTTCAAAATTTTTTTCGAAAATTTTTCTTCAAATTTTTTTTCGAAAATTTGTTTTTGAAATTTTTTTCGAAAATTTTTTTTCAAAATTTTTTTTCAAAATTTTTTTCGAAATTTTTTTTCAAATTTTTTTTCGAAAATTTTTCTTCGAAAATTTTTTTCAAAATATTTTCGAAAATTTTTTTTCGAAATTTTTTTCGAAAATTTTTTTTCGAAATTTTTTTCGAAAATTTTTTTAAAAATTTTTTTCAAAATTTTTTTCAAAATTTTTTTAAAAATTTTTTTTCAAAATTTTTTTAAAAATTTTTTTTCGAAATTTTTTTTCAAAATTTTTTTCGAAAAATTTTTTTCCAAAATTTTTTCGAAAATTTTTTTCAAATTTTTTTCGAAATTTTTTTTCAAATTTTTTTTCGAAATTTTTTTTCATAATTTTTTTCGAAATTTTTTTTTCGAAATTTTTTTCGAAAATTTTTTTCAAAATTTTTTTTCGAAATTTTTTTTTAAATTTTTTTCCAAAACTTTTTTCGAAAATTTTTTTTCCAAAATTTTTTCGAAAATTTTTTTGAAAATTTGTTTTTTTTCAAAATTTTTTTCGAAAATTTTTTTCGAAAAATTTTTTTCCAAAATTTTTTCGAAAATATTTTTGAAATTTTTTTTCAAAATTTTTTTTCAAAATTTTTTTCGAAAATATTTTTCAAAATTTTTTTTGGAAATTTTTTTTCAAATTTTTTTTGAAAATTTTTTTCGAAATTTTTTTTCAAAATTTTTTTCGAAAATTTTTTTTCGAAAACTCTTTTCAAAATTTTTTTCGAAAATTTTTTTTCGAAATTTCTTTCGAATATTTTTTTTGAAAATTATTTTCGAAAATTTTTTTTCGAAATTTTTTTGAAAATTTTTTTCGAAATTTTTTTTCAAAATTTTTTTCCAAAATTTTTTTTCGAGATTTTTTTCGAAAATTTTTTTAAAAATTTTTTTCGAAATTTTTTTTATAAATTTTTTTTGAAAATTTTTTTTCTAAATTTTTTTCGAAATATTTTTTTCAAAATTTTTTTTGAAAATTTTTATCGAAATTTTTTTTCAAAATTTTTTTCGGAAATTTTTTTTCAAATTTTTTTTGAAAATTTTTTTGAAATTTTTTTTCGGAATATTTTTCAAAATTTTTTTGAAAATTTTTTTCGAAAATTTTTTTTTGGAAATTTTTTTCAAAATATTTTTCGAAATTTATTTTTCGAAATTTCTTTCGAAAATTTTTTTCAAAATTTTTTTCGAAAATTTTTTTTCGAAATTTTTTTTTTATTTCTTTCGAAATTTTTTTTCAAAATTTTTTTCCAAAATGTTTTTTCGAGATTTTTTTCGAAATTTTTTTAAAATATTTTTTTCGAAATTTTTTTTCAAAATTTTTTTGAAAATTTTTTTTCGAAATTTTTTTCGAAATTTTTTTCAAAATTTTTTTTGAAAATTTTTTTTTCGAAATTTTTTTCGAAAAATTTTTTTCCGAAATTTTTTTCAAAATTTTTTTTCAAAATTTTTTTCGAAAATTTTTTTCGAACCTTTTTTTCCAAAATTTTTTCGAAAAATTTTTTGTAAATTTTTTTCGAAATTTTTTTTCAAAATTTTTTTTCGAAAATTTTTTTCCAAATTTTTTTCGAAAATTTTTTTTCGAAATTTTGTCCAAAAATTTTTTTTTAAATTTTTTTTCCAAATTTCTTTTCAAAATATTTATCGAAAATTTTTTTTCGAAAATTTTTTTCAAAATTTTTTCGAAAATTTTTTTTCGAAATTTTTTTGAAATTTTTTTTCGAAATTTTTTTTCAAAATTTTTTTCGATATTTTTTTCGAAAATATTTTTCAAAATTTTTTTCGAAATTTTTTTTCAAAATATTTTTTCCAAATTTTTTTTCAAAATATTTTTTCCAAATTTTTTTTCAAAATTTTTTTCGAAAATTTTTTTTCGAAAATTTTTTTGAAAATTTTTTTCGAAATTTTTTTTAGAATTTTTTTTCGAAAATTTTTTTTTGAAATTTTTTTCGAAAATTTTTTTAAAAATTTTTTTTCGAAATTTTTTTTCAAAATTTTTTCCAAAAAATTTTTTTCCAAAATTTTTTCGAAAATTTTTTTGAAAATTTTTTTCGAAATTTTTTTTCAATTTTTTTTTCGAAATTTTTTATCATAATTTTTTTCGAAATGTTTTTTTCGAAATTTTTTTCGAAAATTTTTTTCGAAATTTTTTTTTCCAAATTTTTTTCGAAAATTTTTTTCGAAAATTTTTTTTCGAAAAATTTTTTTCGAAAATTTTTTCGAAAATTTTTTTGAAAATTTTTTTTTGAAATTTTTTTTCAAAATTTTTTTCGAAAATTTTTTTTTCGAAATTTTTTTCGAAAATATTTTTCAAAATTTTTTTTGAAATTTTTTACCCAAATTTTTTCTGAAAATTTTTTTCGAAATTTTTTTTCAAAATTTTTTTCGAAATTTTTTTCGAATATTTTTTTCAAAATTTTTTTCGAAATTTTTTTCAAAATTTTTTTTCAGAGATTTTTTTTCAAAATTTTTTTCGAAAATGTTTTTCAAAATTTTTTTCGAAAATGTTTTTCGAAAGTTTTTTTCCGAAATTTTTTTCGAAAATTTTTTTTCCAAAATGTTTTCAAAATTTTTTTTGAAAATTTATTTCAAAATTTTTTTTCAAAATTTTTTTCGAAAATTTTTTTCGAAAAAGTTTTTTCCAAAATTTTTTCGAAAATTTTTTTGAAATTTTTTTTCGAAATTTTTTTTCAAAATTTTTTTCGAAAATTTTTTTTCGAAATTTTTTTTCAAAATTTTTTTCGAAAATTTTTTTTCGAAATTTCTTTCGAAAATTTTTTTCAAAATTTTTTTTGAACATTTTTTTTCGAAATTTTTTTCGAAAATTTTTTTCGAAATTTTTTTTTCAAAATTTTTTTTCAAAATTTTTTTTGAAAATTTTTTTTCGAATTTTTTTTCGAAAAATTTTTTTTCAAAATTTTTTCGAAAATTTTTTTGAAAATTTTTTTTAAAATTTTTTTTGAAAATTTTTTTCCAAAATTTTTTTCCAAAATTTTTTCGAAAATTTTTTTGAAAATTTTTTTCGAAATTTTTTTTCAAAATTTTTTTCCAAAATTTTTTCAAAATTTTTTTCGAAAATTTTTTTTCGAAAATTTTTTTCAAAATTTTTTTTCGAAAATTTTTTTTCAAAATTTTTTTCGAAAATTTTTTTTCAAATTTTTTTTCGAAAATTTTTTTTTGAGATTTTTTTCGAAAAATTTTTTTTTAAAATTTTTTTTCAAAATTTTTTTCGAAAATTTTTTTTCGAAAATTTTTTTCGAAATATTTCGGAAATTTTTTTTCGAAATTTTTTTCGAAAATTTTTTTTCGAAATTTTTTTCGAAAATTTTTTTTCGAAATTTTTTTCGAAAATTTTTTTCGAAATTTTTTTTCAAAATTTTTTTTCGAAAATTTTTTTCAAAATTTTTTTCGAAAATTTTTTTTCGAAATTTCTTTCGAAAATTTTTTCAATTTTTTTTTTGAAAATTTTTTTTCGAAATTTTTTTCGAAAATTTTTTTGAAAATTTTTTTTCAAAATTTTTTTCCAAAATTTTTTTCCAAAAATTTTTTTCGAGATTTTTTTCGAAAATTTTTTTAAATTTTTTTTCGAAATTTTTTTTTCAAAACTTTTTTTTAAAATTTTTTTTGAAAATTTTTTTTCGAAATTTTTTTCGAAAAATTTTTTCGAAAATTTTTTCGAAAATTTTTTTGAAAATTTTTTTCGAAATTTTTTTTCAAAATTTTTTTGAAAATTTTTTTGAAAATTTTTTTGAAAATTTTTTTGAAAATTTTTTTGAAAATTTTTTTGAAAATTTTTTTCGAAATTTTTTTTCAAATTTTTTTTCAAATTTTTTTTTCCAAATTTTTTTTCAAAATTTTTTTCGAAAATTTTTCTTCAAATTTTTTTTCGAAAATTTGTTTTTGAAATTTTTTTCGAAAATTTTTTTTCAAAATGTTTTTTCAAATTTTTTTTCGAAAATATTTTTCAAATTTTTTTTCGAAAATTTTTCTTCGAAAATTTTTTTCAAAATATTTTCGAAAATTTTTTTTCGAAATTTTTTTCGAAAATTTTTTTTCGAAATTTTTTTCGAAAATTTTTTTAAAAATTTTTTTCAAAATTTTCTTTTAAATTTTTTTCCAAAACTTTTTTCGAAAATTTTTTTTCCAAAATTTTTTCGAAAATTTTTTTGAAAATTTATTTGTTTTTTTTCATAATTTTTTTCGAAAATTTTTTTCGAAAAATTTTTTTCCAAAATTTTTTCGAAAATATTTTTGAAATTTTTTTTCGAAATTTTTTTTCAAAATTTTTTTCGAAAATATTTTTCAAAATTTTTTTTGGAAATTTTTTTTCAAATTTTTTTTGAAAATTTTTTTCGAAATTTTTTTTCAAAATTTTTTTCGAAAATTTTTTTTCGAAAACTCTTTTCAAAATTTTTTTCGAAAATTTTTTTTCGAAATTTCTTTCGAATATTTTTTTTCAAAATTATTTTCGAAAATTTTTTTTCGAAATTTTTTTGAAAATTTTTTTCGAAATTTTTTTTCAAAATTTTTTTCCAAAATTTTTTTTCGAAATTTTTTTCGAAAATTTTTTTAAAAATTTTTTTCGAAATTTTTCTTAAAAATTTTTTTTGAAAATTTTTTTTCTAAATTTTTTTCGAAATATTTTTTTCAAAATTTTTTTTGAAAATTTTTATCGAAATTTTTTTTCAAAATTTTTTTCGGAAATTTTTTTTCAAATTTTTTTTGAAAATTTTTTTGAAATTTTTTTTCGGAATATTTTTCAAAATTTTTTTGAAAATTTTTTTCGAAAATTTTTTTTTGGAAATTTTTTTCAAAATATTTTTCGAAATTTATTTTTCGAAATTTCTTTCAAAAATTTTTTTCAAAATTTTTTTCGAAAATTTTTTTTCGAAATTTTTTTTTTATTTCTTTCGAAATTTTTTTTCAAAATTTTTTTCCAAAATGTTTTTTCGAGATTTTTTTCGAAATTTTTTTTAAATATTTTTTTCGAAATTTTTTTTCAAAATTTTTTTTGAAAATTTTTTTTCGAAATTTTTTTCGAAATTTTTTTCAAAATTTTTTTTGAAAATTTTTTTTCGAAATTTTTTTCGAAAAATTTTTTTCCGAAATTTTTTTCAAAATTTTTTTTCAAAATTTTTTTCGAAAATTTTTTTCGAAACTTTTTTTCCAAAATTTTTTCGAAAAATTTTTTGTAAATTTTTTTCGAAATTTTTTTTCAAAATTTTTTTTCAAAAATTTTTTTCCAAATTTTTTTCGAAAATTTTTTTGAAAATTTTTTTCGAAAAATTTTTTTCCAAAATTTTTTCGAAAATTTTTTGAATATTTTTTGCGAAACTTTTTTTCGAAAATTTATTTTCGAAATTTTTTTCGAAAATTTTTTTTCGAAATTTTTTCCAAAAATTTTTTTTAATATTTTTTTTCCAAATTTCTTTTCAAAATTTTTATCGAAAATTTTTTTTCGAAAATTTTTTTCAAAATTTTTTCGAAAATTTTTTTCAAAATTTTTTTCGAAAATTTTTTTTCGAAATTTTTTTGAAATTTTTTTTCGAAATTTTTTTTCAAAATTTTTTTCGATATTTTTTTCGAAAATATTTTTCAAAATTTTTTTCGAAATTTTTTTTCAAAATATTTTTTCCAAATTTTTTTTCAAAATTTTTTTCGAAAATTTTATTTTGAAAATTTTTTTCGAAAATTTTTTTTCGAAAATTTTTTTGAAAATTTTTTTCGAAATTTTTTTTAGAATTTTTTTTCGAAAATTTTTTTTTGAAATTTTTTTCGAAAATTTTTTTAAAAATTTTTTTTCGAAATTTTTTTTCAAAATTTTTTCCAAAAAATTTTTTTCCAAAATTTTTTCGAAAATTTTTTTGAAAATTTTTATCGAAATTTTTTTTCAATTTTTTTTTCGAAATTTTTTATCATAATTTTTTTCGAAATGTTTTTTTCGAAATTTTTTTCGAAAATTTTTTTCGAAATTTTTTTTTCCAAATTTTTTTCGAAAATTTTTTTCGAAAATTTTTTTTCGAAAAATTTTTTTCGAAAATTTTTTCGAAAATTTTTTTGAAAATTTTTTTTGGAAATTTTTTTTCAAAATTTTTTTCGAAAATTTTTTTTTCGAAATTTTTTTCGAAAATATTTTTCAAAATTTTTTTTGAAATTTTTTACCCAAATTTTTTCTGAAAATTTTTTTTCAAAATTTTTTTCGAAATTTTTTTCGAAAATTTTTTTTCCAAAATGTTTTCAAAATTTTTTTTGAAAATTTATTTCAAAATTTTTTTTCAAAATTTTTTTCGAAAATTTTTTTCGAAAAATTTTTTTCCAAAATTTTTTCGAAAATTTTTTTGAAATTTTTTTTCGAAATTTTTTTTCAAAATATTTTTCGAAAATTTTTTTTCGAAATTTTTTTTCAAAATTTTTTTCGAAAATTTTTTTTCGAAATTTCTTTCGAAAATTTTTTTCAAAATTTTTTTTGAAAATTTTTTTTCGAAATTTTTTTCGAAAATTTTTTTCGAAATTTTTTTTTCAAAATTTTTTTTCAAAATTTTTTTTGAAAATTTTTTTTCGAATTTTTTTTCGAAAAATTTTTTTTCAAAATTTTTTCGAAAATTTTTTTGAAAATTTTTTTTAAAATTTTTTTTGAAAATTTTTTTCCAAAATTTTTTTCCAAAATTTTTTCGAAAATTTTTTTGAAAATTTTTTTCGAAATTTTTTTTCAAAATTTTTTTCCAAAATTTTTTCAAAATTTTTTTCGAAAATTTTTTTTCAAAATTTTTTTCGAAAATTTTTTTTCGAAAATTTTTTTGAAAATTTTTTTCGAAATTTTTTTTAGAATTTTTTTTCGAAAATTTTTTTTTGAAATTTTTTTCGAAAATTTTTTTAAAAATTTTTTTTCGAAATTTTTTTTCAAAATTTTTTCCAAAAAATTTTTTTCCAAAATTTTTTCGAAAATTTTTTTGAAAATTTTTTTCGAAATTTTTTTTCAATTTTTTTTTCGAAATTTTTTATCATAATTTTTTTCGAAATGTTTTTTTCGAAATTTTTTTCGAAAATTTTTTTCGAAATTTTCTTTTCCAAATTTTTTTCGAAAATTTTTTTCGAAAATTTTTTTTCGAAAAATTTTTTTCGAAAATTTTTTCGAAAATTTTTTTGAAAATTTTTTTTGGAAATTTTTTTTCAAAATTTTTTTCGAAAATTTTTTTTTCGAAATTTTTTTCGAAAATATTTTTCAAAATTTTTTTTGAAATTTTTTACCCAAATTTTTTCTGAAAATTTTTTTCGAAATTTTTTTTCAAAATTTTTTTCGAAATTTTTTTCGAATATTTTTTTCAAAATTTTTTCGAAATTTTTTTTAAAATTTTTTTTCAAAATTTTTTTTCAAAATTTTTTTCGAAAATGTTTTTCAAAATTTTTTTCGAAAATGTTTTTCGAAAGTTTTTTTTCGAAATTTTTTTCGAAAATTTTTTTTCCAAAATGTTTTCAAAATTTTTTTTGAAAATTTATTTCAAAATTTTTTTTCAAAATTTTTTTCGAAAATTTTTTTCGAAAAATTTTTTTCCAAAATTTTTTCGAAAATTTTTTTGAAATTTTTTTTCGAAATTTTTTTTCAAAATTTTTTTCGAAAATTTTTTTTCGAAATTTTTTTTCAAAATTTTTTTCGAAAATTTTTTTTCGAAATTTCTTTCGAAAATTTTTTTCAAAATTTTTTTTGAAAATTTTTTTTCGAAATTTTTTTCGAAAATTTTTTTCGAAATTTTTTTTTCAAAATTTTTTTTCAAAATTTTTTTTGAAAATTTTTTTTCGAATTTTTTTTCAAAAAATTTTTTTTCAAAATTTTTTCGAAAATTTTTTTGAAAATTTTTTTTAAAATTTTTTTCCAAAATTTTTTTCCAAAATTTTTTCGAAAATTTTTTTGAAAATTTTTTTCGAAATTTTTTTCGAAATTTTTTTTCAAAATTTTTTTCCAAAATTTTTTCAAAATTTTTTTCGAAAATTTTTTTTCGAAAATTTTTTTCAAAATTTTTTTTCGAAAATTTTTTTTCAAAATTTTTTTCGAAAATATTTTTCAAAATTTTTTTTGAAATTTTTTACCCAAATTTTTTCTGAAAATTTTTTTCGAAATTTTTTTTCAAAATTTTTTTTCAAAATTTTTTTCGAAATTTTTTTCGAATATTTTTTTCAAAATTTTTTTCGAAATTTTTTTCAAAATTTTTTTTCAAAATTTTTTTTCAAAATTTTTTTCGAAAATGTTTTTCAAAATTTTTTTCGAAAATGTTTTTCGAAAGTTTTTTCTCGAAATTTTTTTCGAAAATTTTTTTCGAAAATTTTTTTTCCAAAATGTTTTCAAAATTTTTTTTGAAAATTTATTTCAAAATTTTTTTTCAAAATTTTTTTCGAAAATTTTTTTCGAAAAATTTTTTTCCAAAATTTTTTCGAAAATTTTTTTGAAATTTTTTTTCGAAATTTATTTTCAAAATTTTTTTCGAAAATTTTTTTTCGAAAATTTTTTTCAAAATTTTTTTTGAAAATTTTTTTTCGAATTTTTTTTCGAAAAATTTTTTTTCAAAATTTTTTCGAAAATTTTTTTGAAAATTTTTTTTAAAATTTTTTTTGAAAATTTTTTTCCAAAATTTTTTTCCAAAATTTTTTCGAAAATTTTTTTGAAAATTTTTTTCGAAATTTTTTTTCAAAATTTTTTTCCAAAATTTTTTCAAAATTTTTTTCGAAAATTTTTTTTCGAAAATTTTTTTCAAAATTTTTTTTCGAAAATTTTTTTTCAAAATTTTTTTCGAAAATTTTTTTTCAAATTTTTTTTCGAAAATTTTTTTTTTGAAATTTTTTTCGAAAAATTTTTTTTAAAAATTTTTTTTCAAAATTTTTTTCGAAAATTTTTTTTCGAAAATTTTTTTCGAAATATTTTCGGAAATTTTTTTTCGAAATTTTTTTCGAAAATTTTTTTTCGAAATTTTTTTCGAAAATTTTTTTCGAAATTTTTTTTCAAAATTTTTTTTCGAAAATTTTTTTCAAAATTTTTTTCGAAAATTTTTTTTCGAAATTTCTTTCGAAAATTTTTTCAATTTTTTTTTTGAAAATTTTTTTTCGAAATTTTTTTCGAAAATTTTTTTGAAAATTTTTTTTCAAAATTTTTTTCCAAAATTTTTTTCCAAAAATTTTTTTCGAGATTTTTTTCGAAAATTTTTTTAAATTTTTTTTCGAAATTTTTTTTTCAAAACTTTTTTTAAAATTTTTTTTGAAAATTTTTTTTCGAAATTTTTTTCGAAAAATTTTTTCGAAAATTTTTTCGAAAATTTTTTTGAAAATTTTTTTCGAAATTTTTTTTCAAATTTTTTTTCGAAATTTTTTTTCATAATTTTTTTCGAAATTTTTTTTTCGAAATTTTTTTCGAAAATTTTTTTCAAAAATTTTTTTCGAAATTTTTTTTTAAATTTTTTTCCAAAACTTTTTCGAAAATTTTTTTTCCAAAATTTTTTCGAAAATTTTTTTGAAAATTTATTTGTTTTTTTTCAAAATTTTTTTCGAAAATTTTTTTCGAAAAATTTTTTTCCAAAATTTTTTCGAAAATATTTTTGAAATTTTTTTTCGAAATTTTTTTTCAAAATTTTTTTCGAAAATATTTTTCAAAATTTTTTTTGGAAATTTTTTTTCAAATTTTTTTTGAAAATTTTTTTCGAAATTTTTTTTCAAAATTTTTTTCGAAAATTTTTTTTCGAAAACTCTTTTCAAAATTTTTTTCGAAAATTTTTTTTCGAAATTTCTTTCGAATATTTTTTTCAAAATTATTTTCGAAAATTTTTTTTCGAAATTTTTTTGAAAATTTTTTTCGAAATTTTTTTTCAAAATTTTTTTCCAAAATTTTTTTTCGAGATTTTTTTCGAAAATTTTTTTAAAAATTTTTTTCGAAATTTTTTTTAAAAATTTTTTTTGAAAATTTTTTTTCTAAATTTTTTTCGAAATATTTTTTTCAAAATTTTTTTTGAAAATTTTTTTCGAAATTTTTTTTCAAAATTTTTTTTCGAAATTTTCTTTCCAAATTTTTTTCAAAAAATTTTTTTTGAAATTTTTTTGAAAATTTTTTTCAAAATTTTTTTTTGAAAATTTTTTTTGAAAATTTTTTTTGAAAATTTTTTTCCAAAATTTTTTTCGAAAAATTTTTTCGAAAATTTTTTCGAAAATTTTTTTGAAAATATTTTTCGAAATTTTTTTCGAAAATTTTTTCGAAAAATTTTTTTCGAAAATTTTTCTTCGAAATTTTTTTCGAAATTTTTTTTCAAAATTGTTTTCGAAATTTTTTTTCAAAATTTTTTTTCAAAATTTTTTTTGGAAAATTGCTTTTCAAAAATTTTTTTCTAAATTTTTTTTCGAAATTTTTTTCGAAAATTTTTTTTCAAAATTTTTTTCGAAAATTTTTTTCCAAAATTTTTTTTCGAAAATGTTTTTCAAAATTTTTTTCGAAAATTTTTTTTCGAAATTTTTTTCGAAAATTTTTTAGAAAATTTTTTTCGAAAAATTTTTTTCCAAAATTTTTTCGAAAATTTTTTTGAAATTTTTTTTCGAAATTTTTTTTCTAAATTTTTTTCGAAAATTTTTTGTCGAAATTTTTTTCGAAAATTATTTCGAAATTTTTTTTCAAAATATTTTTCGAAAATTTTTTTCCGAAATTCTTTTCGAAAATTTTTTTTTGAAAATTTTTTCGAAATTTTTTTCCAAAATTTTTTTCAAAATTTTTTTCGAAAAATTTTTTCGAAAATTTTTTTGAAAATTTTTTTACGAAATTTTTTTTTCAAATTTTTTTTCGAAATTTTTTTCATAATTTTTTTGCAATTTTTTTTTCGAAATTATTTTTGAAACTTTTTTTTGAAAATTTTTTCCAAAATTTTTTTTTCCTTTTCGAAAATTTTTTTTCCAAAATGTTTTCAAAATTTTTTTTGAAAATTTATTTCAAAATTTTTTTTCAAAATTTTTTTCGAAAATTTTTTTCGAAAAATTTTTTTCCAAAATTTTTTCGAAAATTTTTTTGAAATTTTTTTTCGAAATTTTTTTTCAAAATTTTTTTTCAAAATTTTTTTCGAAAATTTTTTCGAAAATTTTTTTTCGAAATTTCTTTCGAAAATTTTTTTCAAATTTTTTTTTGAAAATTTTTTTTCGAAATTTTTTTCGAAAATTTTTTTCGAAATTTTTTTTTCAAAATTTTTTTTCAAAATTTTTTTTGAAAATTTTTTTTCGAATTTTTTTTCGAAAAATTTTTTTTCAAAATTTTTTCGAAAATTTTTTTGAAAATTTTTTTTAAAATTTTTTTTGAAAATTTTTTTCGAAAATTTTTTTCCAAAATTTTTTCGAAAATTTTTTTGAAAATTTTTTTCGAAATTTTTTTTCAAAATTTTTTTCCAAAATTTTTTCAAAAATTTTCTTGAAAATTTTTTTCCAAATTTTTTTTCAAAATTTTTTTCGAAAATTTTTTTTCGAAAATTTTTTTCAAAATTTTTTTTCGAAAATTTTTTTTCAAAATTTTTTTCGAAAATTTTTTTTCAAATTTTTTTTCGAAAATTTTTTTTTGAAATTTTTTTCGAAAACTTTTTTTTAAAAATTTTTTTTCAAAATTTTTTTCGAAAATTTTTTTTCGAAAATTTTTTTCTAAATATTTTCGGAAATTTTTTTTCGAAATTTTTTTCGAAAATTTTTTTTCGAAATTTTTTTCGAAAATTTTTTTCGAAATTTTTTTTCAAAATTTTTTTTCGAAAATTTTTTTCAAAATTTTTTTCGAAAATTTTTTTTCGAAATTTCTTTCGAAAATTTTTTCAATTTTTTTTTTAAAATTTTTTTTCGAAATTTTTTTCGAAAATTTTTTTGAAAATTTTTTTTCAAAATTTTTTTCCAAAATTTTTTTCCAAAAATTTTTTTCGAGATTTTTTTCGAAAATTTTTTTAAATTTTTTTTCGAAATTTTTTTTTCAAAACTTTTTTTAAAATTTTTTTTGAAAATTTTTTTTCGAAATTTTTTTCGAAAAATTTTTTCGAAAATTTTTTCGAAAATTTTTTTGAAAATATTTTTCGAAATTTTTTTTCAAAATTTTTTTGAAAATTTTTTTGAAAATTTTTTTGAAAATTTTTTTGAAAATTTTTTTCGAAATTTTTTTTCAAATTTTTTTTCAAATTTTTTTTTCCAAATTTTTTTTCAAAATTTTTTTCGAAAATTTTTCTTCAAATTTTTTTTCGAAAATTTGTTTTTGAAATTTTTTTCGAAAATTTTTTTTCAAAATTTTTTTCGAAATTTTTTTTCAAATTTTTTTTCGAAAATTTTTCTTCGAAAATTTTTTTCAAAATATTTTCGAAAATTTTTTTTCGAAATTTTTTTCGAAAATTTTTTTTCGAAATTTTTTTCGAAAATTTTTTTAAAAATTTTTTTAAAAATTTTTTTCAAAATTTTTTTCAAAATTTTTTTAAAAATTTTTTTTCGAAATTTTTTTTCAAAATTTTTTTCGAAAAATTTTTTTCCAAAATTTTTTCGAAAATTTTTTTCAAATTTTTTTCGAAATTTTTTTTCAAATTTTTTTTCGAAATTTTTTTTCATAATTTTTTTCGAAATTTTTTTTTCGCAATTTTTTTCGAAAATTTTTTTCAAAATTTTTTTTCGAAATTTTTTTTTAAATTTTTTTCCAAAACTTTTTTCGAAAATTTTTTTTCCAAAATTTTTTCGAAAATTTTTTTGAAAATTTATTTGTTTTTTTTCAAAATTTTTTTCGAAAATTTTTTTCGAAAAATTTTTTTCCAAAATTTTTTCGAAAATATTTTTGAAATTTTTTTTCAAAATTTTTTTTCAAAATTTTTTTCGAAAATATTTTTCAAAATTTTTTTTGGAAATTTTTTTTCAAATTTTTTTAAAAAATTTTTTTCGAAATTTTTTTTCAAAATTTTTTTCGAAAATTTTTTTTCGAAAACTCTTTTCAAAATTTTTTTCGAAAATTTTTTTTCGAAATTTCTTTCGAATATTTTTTTTGAAAATTATTTTCGAAAATTTTTTTTCGAAATTTTTTTGAAAATTTTTTTCGAAATTTTTTTTCAAAATTTTTTTCCAAAATTTTTTTTCGAGATTTTTTTCGAAAATTTTTTTAAAAATTTTTTTCGAAATTTTTTTTATAAATTTTTTTTGAAAATTTTTTTTCTAAATTTTTTTCGAAATATTTTTTTCAAAATTTTTTTTGAAAATTTTTATCGAAATTTTTTTTCAAAATTTTTTTCGGAAATTTTTTTTCAAATTTTTTTTGAAAATTTTTTTGAAATTTTTTTTCGGAATATTTTTCAAAATTTTTTTGAAAATTTTTTTCGAAAATTTTTTTTTGGAAATTTTTTTCAAAATATTTTTCGAAATTTATTTTTCGAAATTTCTTTCGAAAATTTTTTTCAAAATTTTTTTCGAAAATTTTTTTTCGAAATTTTTTTTTTATTTCTTTCGAAATTTTTTTTCAAAATTTTTTTCCAAAATGTTTTTTCGAGATTTTTTTCGAAATTTTTTTAAAATATTTTTTTCGAAATTTTTTTTCAAAATTTTTTTTGAAAATTTTTTTTCGAAATTTTTTTCGAAATTTTTTTCAAAATTTTTTTTGAAAATTTTTTTTCGAAATTTTTTTCGAAAAATTTTTTTCCGAAATTTTTTTCAAAATTTTTTTTCAAAATTTTTTTCGAAAATTTTTTTCGAACCTTTTTTTCCAAAATTTTTTCGAAAAATTTTTTGTAAATTTTTTTCGAAATTTTTTTTCAAAATTTTTTTTCGAAAATTTTTTTCCAAATTTTTTTCGAAAATTTTTTTTCGAAATTTTGTCCAAAAATTTTTTTTAAAATTTTTTTTCCAAATTTATTTTCAAAATATTTATCGAAAATTTTTTTTCGAAAATTTTTTTCAAAATTTTTTCGAAAATTTTTTTTCGAAATTTTTTTGAAATTTTTTTTCGAAATTTTTTTTCAAAATTTTTTTCGATATTTTTTTCGAAAATATTTTTCAAAATTTTTTTCGAAATTTTTTTTCAAAATATTTTTTCCAAATTTTTTTTCAAAATATTTTTTCCAAATTTTTTTTCAAAATTTTTTTCGAAAATTTTTTTTCGAAAATTTTTTTGAAAATTTTTTTCGAAATTTTTTTTAGAATTTTTTTTCGAAAATTTTTTTTTGAAATTTTTTTCGAAAATTTTTTTAAAAATTTTTTTTCGAAATTTTTTTTCAAAATTTTTTCCAAAAAATTTTTTTCCAAAATTTTTTCGAAAATTTTTTTGAAAATTTTTTTCGAAATTTTTTTTCAATTTTTTTTTCGAAATTTTTTATCATAATTTTTTTCGAAATGTTTTTTTCGAAATTTTTTTTTCCAAATTTTTTTCGAAAATTTTTTTCGAAAATTTTTTTTCGAAAAATTTTTTTCGAAAATTTTTTTGGAAAATTTTTTTGAAAATTTTTTTTTGAAATTTTTTTTCAAAATTTTTTTCGAAAATTTTTTTTTCGAAATTTTTTTCGAAAATATTTTTCAAAATTTTTTTTGAAATTTTTTACCCAAATTTTTTCTGAAAATTTTTTTCGAAATTTTTTTTCAAAATTTTTTTCGAAATTTTTTTCGAATATTTTTTTCAAAATTTTTTTCGAAATTTTTTTCAAAATTTTTTTTCAGAATTTTTTTTCAAAATTTTTTTCGAAAATGTTTTTCAAAATTTTTTTCGAAAATGTTTTTCGAAAGTTTTTTTCCGAAATTTTTTTCGAAAATTTTTTTTCCAAAATGTTTTCAAAATTTTTTTTGAAAATTTATTTCAAAATTTTTTTTCAAAATTTTTTTCGAAAATTTTTTTCGAAAAATTTTTTTCCAAAATTTTTTCGAAAATTTTTTTGAAATTTTTTTTCGAAATTTTTTTTCAAAATTTTTTTCGAAAATTTTTTTTCGAAATTTTTTTTCAAAATTTTTTACGAAAATTTTTTTTCGAAATTTCTTTCGAAAATTTTTTTCAAAATTTTTTTTGAAAATTTTTTTTCGAAATTTTTTTCGAAAATTTTTTTCGAAATTTTTTTTTCAAAATTTTTTTTCAAATTTTTTTTTGAAAATTTTTTTTCGAATTTTTTTTCGAAAAATTTTTTTTCAAAATTTTTTCGAAAATTTTTTTGAAAATTTTTTTTAAAATTTTTTTTGAAAATTTTTTTCCAAAATTTTTTTCCAAAATTTTTTTCGAAAATTTTTTTTCGAAAATTTTTTTCAAAATTTTTTTTCGAAAATTTTTTTTCAAAATTTTTTTCGAAAATTTTTTTTCAAATTTTTTTTCGAAAATTTTTTTTTGAGATTTTTTTCGAAAAATTTTTTTTTTAAATTTTTTTTCAAAATTTTTTTCGAAAATTTTTTTTCGAAAATTTTTTTCGAAATATTTCGGAAATTTTTTTTCGAAATTTTTTTCGAAAATTTTTTTTCGAAATTTTTTTCGAAAATTTTTTTTCGAAATTTTTTTCGAAAATTTTTTTCGAAATTTTTTTTCAAAATTTTTTTTCGAAAATTTTTTTCAAAATTTTTTTCGAAAATTTTTTTTCGAAATTTCTTTCGAAAATTTTTTCAATTTTTTTTTTGAAAATTTTTTTTCGAAATTTTTTTCGAAAATTTTTTTGAAAATTTTTTTTCAAAATTTTTTTCCAAAATTTTTTTCCAAAAATTTTTTTCGAGATTTTTTTCGAAAATTTTTTTAAATTTTTTTTCGAAATTTTTTTTTCAAAACTTTTTTTAAAATTTTTTTTGAAAATTTTTTTTCGAAATTTTTTTCGAAAAATTTTTTCGAAAATTTTTTCGAAAATTTTTTTGAAAATTTTTTTCGAAATTTTTTTTCAAAATTTTTTTGAAAATTTTTTTGAAAATTTTTTTGAAAATTTTTTTGAAAATTTTTTTGAAAATTTTTTTGAAAATTTTTTTCGAAATTTTTTTTCAAATTTTTTTTCAAATTTTTTTTTCCAAATTTTTTTTCAAAATTTTTTTCGAAAATTTTTCTTCAAATTTTTTTTCGAAAATTTGTTTTTGAAATTTTTTTCGAAAATTTTTTTTCAAAATGTTTTTTCAAATTTTTTTTCGAAAATTTTTTTCAAATTTTTTTTCGAAAATTTTTCTTCGAAAATTTTTTTCAAAATATTTTCGAAAATTTTTTTTCGAAATTTTTTTCGAAAATTTTTTTTCGAAATTTTTTTCGAAAATTTTTTTAAAAATTTTTTTCCAAAACTTTTTTCGAAAATTTTTTTTCCAAAATTTTTTTGAAAATTTTTTTGAAAATTTATTTGTTTTTTTTCATAATTTTTTTCGAAAATTTTTTTCGAAAAATTTTTTTCCAAAATTTTTTCGAAAATATTTTTGAAATTTTTTTTCGAAATTTTTTTTCAAAATTTTTTTCGAAAATATTTTTCAAAATTTTTTTTGGAAATTTTTTTTCAAATTTTTTTTGAAAATTTTTTTCGAAATTTTTTTTCAAAATTTTTTTCGAAAATTTTTTTTCGAAAACTCTTTTCAAAATTTTTTTCGAAAATTTTTTTTCGAAATTTCTTTCGAATATTTTTTTTGAAAATTATTTTCGAAAATTTTTTTTCGAAATTTTTTTGAAAATTTTTTTCGAAATTTTTTTTCAAAATTTTTTTCCAAAATTTTTTTTCGAGATTTTTTTCGAAAATTTTTTTAAAAATTTTTTTCGAAATTTTTTTTATAAATTTTTTTTGAAAATTTTTTTTCTAAATTTTTTTCGAAATATTTTTTTCAAAATTTTTTTTGAAAATTTTTATCGAAATTTTTTTTCAAAATTTTTTTCGGAAATTTTTTTTCAAATTTTTTTTGAAAATTTTTTTGAAATTTTTTTTCGGAATATTTTTCAAAATTTTTTTGAAAATTTTTTTCGAAAATTTTTTTTTGGAAATTTTTTTCAAAATATTTTTCGAAATTTATTTTTCGAAATTTCTTTCGAAAATTTTTTTCAAAATTTTTTTCGAAAATTTTTTTTCGAAATTTTTTTTTTATTTCTTTCGAAATTTTTTTTCAAAATTTTTTTCCAAAATGTTTTTTCGAGATTTTTTTCGAAATTTTTTTAAAATATTTTTTTCGAAATTTTTTTTCAAAATTTTTTTGAAAATTTTTTTTCGAAATTTTTTTCGAAATTTTTTTCAAAATTTTTTTTGAAAATTTTTTTTTCGAAATTTTTTTCGAAAAATTTTTTTCCGAAATTTTTTTCAAAATTTTTTTTCAAAATTTTTTTCGAAAATTTTTTTCGAACCTTTTTTTCCAAAATTTTTTCGAAAAATTTTTTGTAAATTTTTTTCGAAATTTTTTTTCAAAATTTTTTTTCGAAAATTTTTTTCCAAATTTTTTTCGAAAATTTTTTTTCGAAATTTTGTCCAAAAATTTTTTTTTAAATTTTTTTTCCAAATTTCTTTTCAAAATATTTATCGAAAATTTTTTTTCGAAAATTTTTTTCAAAATTTTTTCGAAAATTTTTTTTCGAAATTTTTTTGAAATTTTTTTTCGAAATTTTTTTTCAAAATTTTTTTCGATATTTTTTTCGAAAATATTTTTCAAAATTTTTTTCGAAATTTTTTTTCAAAATATTTTTTCCAAATTTTTTTTCAAAATATTTTTTCCAAATTTTTTTTCAAAATTTTTTTCGAAAATTTTTTTTCGAAAATTTTTTTGAAAATTTTTTTCGAAATTTTTTTTAGAATTTTTTTTCGAAAATTTTTTTTTGAAATTTTTTTCGAAAATTTTTTTAAAAATTTTTTTTCGAAATTTTTTTTCAAAATTTTTTCCAAAAAATTTTTTTCCAAAATTTTTTCGAAAATTTTTTTGAAAATTTTTTTCGAAATTTTTTTTCAATTTTTTTTTCGAAATTTTTTATCATAATTTTTTTCGAAATGTTTTTTTCGAAATTTTTTTCGAAAATTTTTTTCGAAATTTTTTTTTCCAAATTTTTTTCGAAAATTTTTTTCGAAAATTTTTTTTCGAAAAATTTTTTTCGAAAATTTTTTCGAAAATTTTTTTGAAAATTTTTTTTTGAAATTTTTTTTCAAAATTTTTTTCGAAAATTTTTTTTTCGAAATTTTTTTCGAAAATATTTTTCAAAATTTTTTTTGAAATTTTTTACCCAAATTTTTTCTGAAAATTTTTTTCGAAATTTTTTTTCAAAATTTTTTTCGAAATTTTTTTCGAATATTTTTTTCAAAATTTTTTTCGAAATTTTTTTCAAAATTTTTTTTCAGAGATTTTTTTTCAAAATTTTTTTCGAAAATGTTTTTCAAAATTTTTTTCGAAAATGTTTTTCGAAAGTTTTTTTCCGAAATTTTTTTCGAAAATTTTTTTTCCAAAATGTTTTCAAAATTTTTTTTGAAAATTTATTTCAAAATTTTTTTTCAAAATTTTTTTCGAAAATTTTTTTCGAAAAAGTTTTTTCCAAAATTTTTTCGAAAATTTTTTTGAAATTTTTTTTCGAAATTTTTTTTCAAAATTTTTTTCGAAAATTTTTTTTCGAAATTTTTTTTCAAAATTTTTTTCGAAAATTTTTTTTCGAAATTTCTTTCGAAAATTTTTTTTCAAAATTTTTTTTGAAAATTTTTTTTCGAAATTTTTTTCGAAAATTTTTTTCGAAATTTTTTTTTCAAAATTTTTTTTCAAAATTTTTTTTGAAAATTTTTTTTCGAATTTTTTTTCGAAAAATTTTTTTTCAAAATTTTTTCGAAAATTTTTTTGAAAATTTTTTTTAAAATTTTTTTTGAAAATTTTTTTCCAAAATTTTTTTCCAAAATTTTTTCGAAAATTTTTTTGAAAATTTTTTTCGAAATTTTTTTTCAAAATTTTTTTCCAAAATTTTTTCAAAATTTTTTTCGAAAATTTTTTTTCGAAAATTTTTTTCAAAATTTTTTTTCGAAATTTTTTTTTCAAAATTTTTTTCGAAAATTTTTTTTCAAATTTTTTTTCGAAAATTTTTTTTTGAAATTTTTTTCGAAAAATTTTTTTTTAAAATTTTTTTTCAAAATTTTTTTCGAAAATTTTTTTTCGAAAATTTTTTTCGAAATATTTCGGAAATTTTTTTTCGAAATTTTTTTCGAAAATTTTTTTTCGAAATTTTTTTCGAAAATTTTTTTTCGAAATTTTTTTCGAAAATTTTTTTCGAAATTTTTTTTCAAAATTTTTTTTCGAAAATTTTTTTCAAAATTTTTTTCGAAAATTTTTTTTCGAAATTTCTTTCGAAAATTTTTTCAATTTTTTTTTTGAAAATTTTTTTTCGAAATTTTTTTCGAAAATTTTTTTGAAAATTTTTTTTCAAAATTTTTTTCCAAAATTTTTTTCCAAAAATTTTTTTCGAGATTTTTTTCGAAAATTTTTTTAAATTTTTTTTCGAAATTTTTTTTTCAAAACTTTTTTTTAAAATTTTTTTTGAAAATTTTTTTTCGAAATTTTTTTCGAAAAATTTTTTCGAAAATTTTTTCGAAAATTTTTTTGAAAATTTTTTTCGAAATTTTTTTTCAAAATTTTTTTGAAAATTTTTTTGAAAATTTTTTTGAAAATTTTTTTGAAAATTTTTTTGAAAATTTTTTTGAAAATTTTTTTCGAAATTTTTTTTCAAATTTTTTTTCAAATTTTTTTTTCCAAATTTTTTTTCAAAATTTTTTTCGAAAATTTTTCTTCAAATTTTTTTTCGAAAATTTGTTTTTGAAATTTTTTTCGAAAATTTTTTTTCAAAATGTTTTTTCAAATTTTTTTTCGAAAATATTTTTCAAATTTTTTTTCGAAAATTTTTCTTCGAAAATTTTTTTCAAAATATTTTCGAAAATTTTTTTTCGAAATTTTTTTCGAAAATTTTTTTTCGAAATTTTTTTCGAAAATTTTTTTAAAAATTTTTTTCAAAATTTTCTTTTAAATTTTTTTCCAAAACTTTTTTCGAAAATTTTTTTTCCAAAATTTTTTCGAAAATTTTTTTGAAAATTTATTTGTTTTTTTTCATAATTTTTTTCGAAAATTTTTTTCGAAAAATTTTTTTCCAAAATTTTTTCGAAAATATTTTTGAAATTTTTTTTCGAAATTTTTTTTCAAAATTTTTTTCGAAAATATTTTTCAAAATTTTTTTTGGAAATTTTTTTTCAAATTTTTTTTGAAAATTTTTTTCGAAATTTTTTTTCAAAATTTTTTTCGAAAATTTTTTTTCGAAAACTCTTTTCAAAATTTTTTTCGAAAATTTTTTTTCGAAATTTCTTTCGAATATTTTTTTTCAAAATTATTTTCGAAAATTTTTTTTCGAAATTTTTTTGAAAATTTTTTTCGAAATTTTTTTTCAAAATTTTTTTCCAAAATTTTTTTTCGAAATTTTTTTCGAAAATTTTTTTAAAAATTTTTTTCGAAATTTTTCTTAAAAATTTTTTTTGAAAATTTTTTTTCTAAATTTTTTTCGAAATATTTTTTTCAAAATTTTTTTTGAAAATTTTTATCGAAATTTTTTTTCAAAATTTTTTTCGGAAATTTTTTTTCAAATTTTTTTTGAAAATTTTTTTGAAATTTTTTTTCGGAATATTTTTCAAAATTTTTTTGAAAATTTTTTTCGAAAATTTTTTTTTGGAAATTTTTTTCAAAATATTTTTCGAAATTTATTTTTCGAAATTTCTTTCAAAAATTTTTTTCAAAATTTTTTTCGAAAATTTTTTTTCGAAATTTTTTTTTTATTTCTTTCGAAATTTTTTTTCAAAATTTTTTTCCAAAATGTTTTTTCGAGATTTTTTTCGAAATTTTTTTTAAATATTTTTTTCGAAATTTTTTTTCAAAATTTTTTTTGAAAATTTTTTTTCGAAATTTTTTTCGAAATTTTTTTCAAAATTTTTTTTGAAAATTTTTTTTCGAAATTTTTTTCGAAAAATTTTTTTCCGAAATTTTTTTCAAAATTTTTTTTCAAAATTTTTTTCGAAAATTTTTTTCGAAACTTTTTTTCCAAAATTTTTTCGAAAAATTTTTTGTAAATTTTTTTCGAAATTTTTTTTCAAAATTTTTTTTCAAAAATTTTTTTCCAAATTTTTTTCGAAAATTTTTTTGAAAATTTTTTTCGAAAAATTTTTTTCCAAAATTTTTTCGAAAATTTTTTGAATATTTTTTGCGAAACTTTTTTTCGAAAATTTATTTTCGAAATTTTTTTCGAAAATTTTTTTTCGAAATTTTTTCCAAAAATTTTTTTTAATATTTTTTTTCCAAATTTCTTTTCAAAATTTTTATCGAAAATTTTTTTTCGAAAATTTTTTTCAAAATTTTTTCGAAAATTTTTTTCAAAATTTTTTTCGAAAATTTTTTTTCGAAATTTTTTTGAAATTTTTTTTCGAAATTTTTTTTCAAAATTTTTTTCGATATTTTTTTCGAAAATATTTTTCAAAATTTTTTTCGAAATTTTTTTTCAAAATATTTTTTCCAAATTTTTTTTCAAAATTTTTTTCGAAAATTTTATTTTGAAAATTTTTTTCGAAAATTTTTTTTCGAAAATTTTTTTGAAAATTTTTTTCGAAATTTTTTTTAGAATTTTTTTTCGAAAATTTTTTTTTGAAATTTTTTTCGAAAATTTTTTTAAAAATTTTTTTTCGAAATTTTTTTTCAAAATTTTTTCCAAAAAATTTTTTTCCAAAATTTTTTCGAAAATTTTTTTGAAAATTTTTATCGAAATTTTTTTTCAATTTTTTTTTCGAAATTTTTTATCATAATTTTTTTCGAAATGTTTTTTTCGAAATTTTTTTCGAAAATTTTTTTCGAAATTTTTTTTTCCAAATTTTTTTCGAAAATTTTTTTCGAAAATTTTTTTTCGAAAAATTTTTTTCGAAAATTTTTTCGAAAATTTTTTTGAAAATTTTTTTTGGAAATTTTTTTTCAAAATTTTTTTCGAAAATTTTTTTTTCGAAATTTTTTTCGAAAATATTTTTCAAAATTTTTTTTGAAATTTTTTACCCAAATTTTTTCTGAAAATTTTTTTTCAAAATTTTTTTCGAAATTTTTTTCGAAAATTTTTTTTCCAAAATGTTTTCAAAATTTTTTTTGAAAATTTATTTCAAAATTTTTTTTCAAAATTTTTTTCGAAAATTTTTTTCGAAAAATTTTTTTCCAAAATTTTTTCGAAAATTTTTTTGAAATTTTTTTTCGAAATTTTTTTTCAAAATATTTTTCGAAAATTTTTTTTCGAAATTTTTTTTCAAAATTTTTTTCGAAAATTTTTTTTCGAAATTTCTTTCGAAAATTTTTTTCAAAATTTTTTTTGAAAATTTTTTTTCGAAATTTTTTTCGAAAATTTTTTTCGAAATTTTTTTTTCAAAATTTTTTTTCAAAATTTTTTTTGAAAATTTTTTTTCGAATTTTTTTTCGAAAAATTTTTTTTCAAAATTTTTTCGAAAATTTTTTTGAAAATTTTTTTTTAAATTTTTTTTGAAAATTTTTTTCCAAAATTTTTTTCCAAAATTTTTTCGAAAATTTTTTTGAAAATTTTTTTCGAAATTTTTTTTCAAAATTTTTTTCCAAAATTTTTTCAAAATTTTTTTCGAAAATTTTTTTTCAAAATTTTTTTCGAAAATTTTTTTTCGAAAATTTTTTTGAAAATTTTTTTCGAAATTTTTTTTAGAATTTTTTTTCGAAAATTTTTTTTTGAAATTTTTTTCGAAAATTTTTTTAAAAATTTTTTTTCGAAATTTTTTTTCAAAATTTTTTCCAAAAAATTTTTTTCCAAAATTTTTTCGAAAATTTTTTTGAAAATTTTTTTCGAAATTTTTTTTCAATTTTTTTTTCGAAATTTTTTATCATAATTTTTTTCGAAATGTTTTTTTCGAAATTTTTTTCGAAAATTTTTTTCGAAATTTTCTTTTCCAAATTTTTTTCGAAAATTTTTTTCGAAAATTTTTTTTCGAAAAATTTTTTTCGAAAATTTTTTCGAAAATTTTTTTGAAAATTTTTTTTGGAAATTTTTTTTCAAAATTTTTTTCGAAAATTTTTTTTTCGAAATTTTTTTCGAAAATATTTTTCAAAATTTTTTTTGAAATTTTTTACCCAAATTTTTTCTGAAAATTTTTTTCGAAATTTTTTTTCAAAATTTTTTTCGAAATTTTTTTCGAATATTTTTTTCAAAATTTTTTCGAAATTTTTTTTAAAATTTTTTTTCAAAATTTTTTTTCAAAATTTTTTTCGAAAATGTTTTTCAAAATTTTTTTCGAAAATGTTTTTCGAAAGTTTTTTTTCGAAATTTTTTTCGAAAATTTTTTTTCCAAAATGTTTTCAAAATTTTTTTTGAAAATTTATTTCAAAATTTTTTTTCAAAATTTTTTTCGAAAATTTTTTTCGAAAAATTTTTTTCCAAAATTTTTTCGAAAATTTTTTTGAAATTTTTTTTCGAAATTTTTTTTCAAAATTTTTTTCGAAAATTTTTTTTCGAAATTTTTTTTCAAAATTTTTTTCGAAAATTTTTTTCAAAATTTTTTTTGAAAATTTTTTTTCGAAATTTTTTTCGAAAATTTTTTTCGAAATTTTTTTTTCAAAATTTTTTTTCAAAATTTTTTTTGAAAATTTTTTTTCGAATTTTTTTTCAAAAAATTTTTTTTCAAAATTTTTTCGAAAATTTTTTTGAAAATTTTTTTTAAAATTTTTTTCCAAAATTTTTTTCCAAAATTTTTTCGAAAATTTTTTTGAAAATTTTTTTCGAAATTTTTTTCGAAATTTTTTTTCAAAATTTTTTTCCAAAATTTTTTCAAAATTTTTTTCGAAAATTTTTTTTCGAAAATTTTTTTCAAAATTTTTTTTCGAAAATTTTTTTTCAAAATTTTTTTCGAAAATATTTTTCAAAATTTTTTTTGAAATTTTTTACCCAAATTTTTTCTGAAAATTTTTTTCGAAATTTTTTTTCAAAATTTTTTTTCAAAATTTTTTTCGAAATTTTTTTCGAATATTTTTTTCAAAATTTTTTTCGAAATTTTTTTCAAAATTTTTTTTCAAAATTTTTTTTCAAAATTTTTTTCGAAAATGTTTTTCAAAATTTTTTTCGAAAATGTTTTTCGAAAGTTTTTTCTCGAAATTTTTTTCGAAAATTTTTTTCGAAAATTTTTTTTCCAAAATGTTTTCAAAATTTTTTTTGAAAATTTATTTCAAAATTTTTTTTCAAAATTTTTTTCGAAAATTTTTTTCGAAAAATTTTTTTCCAAAATTTTTTCGAAAATTTTTTTGAAATTTTTTTTCGAAATTTATTTTCAAAATTTTTTTCGAAAATTTTTTTTCGAAAATTTTTTTCAAAATTTTTTTTGAAAATTTTTTTTCGAATTTTTTTTCGAAAAATTTTTTTTCAAAATTTTTTCGAAAATTTTTTTGAAAATTTTTTTTAAAATTTTTTTTGAAAATTTTTTTCCAAAATTTTTTTCCAAAATTTTTTCGAAAATTTTTTTGAAAATTTTTTTCGAAATTTTTTTTCAAAATTTTTTTCCAAAATTTTTTCAAAATTTTTTTCGAAAATTTTTTTTCGAAAATTTTTTTCAAAATTTTTTTTCGAAAATTTTTTTTCAAAATTTTTTTCGAAAATTTTTTTTCAAATTTTTTTTCGAAAATTTTTTTTTTGAAATTTTTTTCGAAAAATTTTTTTTAAAAATTTTTTTTCAAAATTTTTTTCGAAAATTTTTTTTCGAAAATTTTTTTCGAAATATTTTCGGAAATTTTTTTTCGAAATTTTTTTCGAAAATTTTTTTTCGAAATTTTTTTCGAAAATTTTTTTCGAAATTTTTTTTCAAAATTTTTTTTCGAAAATTTTTTTCAAAATTTTTTTCGAAAATTTTTTTTCGAAATTTCTTTCGAAAATTTTTTCAATTTTTTTTTTGAAAATTTTTTTTCGAAATTTTTTTCGAAAATTTTTTTGAAAATTTTTTTTCAAAATTTTTTTCCAAAATTTTTTTCCAAAAATTTTTTTCGAGATTTTTTTCGAAAATTTTTTTAAATTTTTTTTCGAAATTTTTTTTTCAAAACTTTTTTTAAAATTTTTTTTGAAAATTTTTTTTCGAAATTTTTTTCGAAAAATTTTTTCGAAAATTTTTTCGAAAATTTTTTTGAAAATTTTTTTCGAAATTTTTTTTCAAATTTTTTTTCGAAATTTTTTTTCATAATTTTTTTCGAAATTTTTTTTTCGAAATTTTTTTCGAAAATTTTTTTCAAAAATTTTTTTCGAAATTTTTTTTTAAATTTTTTTCCAAAACTTTTTCGAAAATTTTTTTTCCAAAATTTTTTCGAAAATTTTTTTGAAAATTTATTTGTTTTTTTTCAAAATTTTTTTCGAAAATTTTTTTCGAAAAATTTTTTTCCAAAATTTTTTCGAAAATATTTTTGAAATTTTTTTTCGAAATTTTTTTTCAAAATTTTTTTCGAAAATATTTTTCAAAATTTTTTTTGGAAATTTTTTTTCAAATTTTTTTTGAAAATTTTTTTCGAAATTTTTTTTCAAAATTTTTTTCGAAAATTTTTTTTCGAAAACTCTTTTCAAAATTTTTTTCGAAAATTTTTTTTCGAAATTTCTTTCGAATATTTTTTTCAAAATTATTTTCGAAAATTTTTTTTCGAAATTTTTTTGAAAATTTTTTTCGAAATTTTTTTTCAAAATTTTTTTCCAAAATTTTTTTTCGAGATTTTTTTCGAAAATTTTTTTAAAAATTTTTTTCGAAATTTTTTTTAAAAATTTTTTTTGAAAATTTTTTTTCTAAATTTTTTTCGAAATATTTTTTTCAAAATTTTTTTTGAAAATTTTTTTCGAAATTTTTTTTCAAAATTTTTTTTCGAAATTTTCTTTCCAAATTTTTTTCAAAAAATTTTTTTTGAAATTTTTTTGAAAATTTTTTTCAAAATTTTTTTTTGAAAATTTTTTTTGAAAATTTTTTTTGAAAATTTTTTTCCAAAATTTTTTTCGAAAAATTTTTTCGAAAATTTTTTCGAAAATTTTTTTGAAAATATTTTTCGAAATTTTTTTCGAAAATTTTTTCGAAAAATTTTTTTCGAAAATTTTTCTTCGAAATTTTTTTCGAAATTTTTTTTCAAAATTGTTTTCGAAATTTTTTTTCAAAATTTTTTTTCAAAATTTTTTTTCAAAATTTTTTTTGGAAAATTGCTTTTCAAAAATTTTTTTCTAAATTTTTTTTCGAAATTTTTTTCGAAAATTTTTTTTCAAAATTTTTTTCGAAAATTTTTTTCCAAAATTTTTTTTCGAAAATGTTTTTCAAAATTTTTTTCGAAAATTTTTTTTCGAAATTTTTTTCGAAAATTTTTTAGAAAATTTTTTTCGAAAAATTTTTTTCCAAAATTTTTTCGAAAATTTTTTTGAAATTTTTTTTCGAAATTTTTTTTCTAAATTTTTTTCGAAAATTTTTTGTCGAAATTTTTTTCGAAAATTATTTCGAAATTTTTTTTCAAAATATTTTTCGAAAATTTTTTTCCGAAATTCTTTTCGAAAATTTTTTTTTGAAAATTTTTTCGAAATTTTTTTCCAAAATTTTTTTCAAAATTTTTTTCGAAAAATTTTTTCGAAAATTTTTTTGAAAATTTTTTTACGAAATTTTTTTTTCAAATTTTTTTTCGAAATTTTTTTCATAATTTTTTTGCAATTTTTTTTTCGAAATTATTTTTGAAACTTTTTTTTGAAAATTTTTTCCAAAATTTTTTTTTCCTTTTCGAAAATTTTTTTTCCAAAATGTTTTCAAAATTTTTTTTGAAAATTTATTTCAAAATTTTTTTTCAAAATTTTTTTCGAAAATTTTTTTCGAAAAATTTTTTTCCAAAATTTTTTCGAAAATTTTTTTGAAATTTTTTTTCGAAATTTTTTTTCAAAATTTTTTTTCAAAATTTTTTTCGAAAATTTTTTCGAAAATTTTTTTTCGAAATTTCTTTCGAAAATTTTTTTCAAATTTTTTTTTGAAAATTTTTTTTCGAAATTTTTTTCGAAAATTTTTTTCGAAATTTTTTTTTCGAAATTTTTTTTCAAAATTTTTTTTGAAAATTTTTTTTCGAATTTTTTTTCGAAAAATTTTTTTTCAAAATTTTTTCGAAAATTTTTTTGAAAATTTTTTTTAAAATTTTTTTTGAAAATTTTTTTCCAAAATTTTTTTCCAAAATTTTTTCGAAAATTTTTTTGAAAATTTTTTTCGAAATTTTTTTTCAAAATTTTTTTCCAAAATTTTTTCAAAAATTTTCTTGAAAATTTTTTTCCAAATTTTTTTTCAAAATTTTTTTCGAAAATTTTTTTTCGAAAATTTTTTTCAAAATTTTTTTTCGAAAATTTTTTTTCAAAATTTTTTTCGAAAATTTTTTTTCAAATTTTTTTTCGAAAATTTTTTTTTGAAATTTTTTTCGAAAACTTTTTTTTAAAAATTTTTTTTCAAAATTTTCTTCGAAAATTTTTTTTCGAAAATTTTTTTCTAAATATTTTCGGAAATTTTTTTTCGAAATTTCTTTCGAAAATTTTTTTTCGAAATTTTTTTCGAAAATTTTTTTCGAAATTTTTTTTCAAAATTTTTTTTCGAAAATTTTTTTCAAAATTTTTTTCGAAAATTTTTTTTCGAAATTTCTTTCGAAAATTTTTTCAATTTTTTTTTTTAAATTTTTTTTCGAAATTTTTTTCGAAAATTTTTTTGAAAATTTTTTTTCAAAATTTTTTTCCAAAATTTTTTTCCAAAAATTTTTTTCGAGATTTTTTTCGAAAATTTTTTTAAATTTTTTTTCGAAATTTTTTTTTCAAAACTTTTTTTAAAATTTTTTTTGAAAATTTTTTTTCGAAATTTTTTTCGAAAAATTTTTTCGAAAATTTTTTCGAAAATTTTTTTGAAAATATTTTTCGAAATTTTTTTTCAAAATTTTTTTGAAAATTTTTTTGAAAATTTTTTTGAAAATTTTTTTGAAAATTTTTTTCGAAATTTTTTTTCAAATTTTTTTTCAAATTTTTTTTTCCAAATTTTTTTTCAAAATTTTTTTCGAAAATTTTTCTTCAAATTTTTTTTCGAAAATTTGTTTTTGAAATTTTTTTCGAAAATTTTTTTTCAAAATTTTTTTCGAAATTTTTTTTCAAATTTTTTTTCGAAAATTTTTCTTCGAAAATTTTTTTCAAAATATTTTCGAAAATTTTTTTTCGAAATTTTTTTCGAAAATTTTTTTTCGAAATTTTTTTCGAAAATTTTTTTAAAAATTTTTTTAAAAATTTTTTTCAAAATTTTTTTCAAAATTTTTTTAAAAATTTTTTTTCGAAATTTTTTTTCAAAATTTTTTTCGAAAAATTTTTTTCCAAAATTTTTTCGAAAATTTTTTTCAAATTTTTTTCGAAATTTTTTTTCAAATTTTTTTTCGAAATTTTTTTTCATAATTTTTTTCGAAATTTTTTTTTCGCAATTTTTTTCGAAAATTTTTTTCAAAATTTTTTTTCGAAATTTTTTTTTAAATTTTTTTCCAAAACTTTTTTCGAAAATTTTTTTTCCAAAATTTTTTCGAAAATTTTTTTGAAAATTTATTTGTTTTTTTTCAAAATTTTTTTCGAAAATTTTTTTCGAAAAATTTTTTTCCAAAATTTTTTCGAAAATATTTTTGAAATTTTTTTTCAAAATTTTTTTTCAAAATTTTTTTCGAAAATATTTTTCAAAATTTTTTTTGGAAATTTTTTTTCAAATTTTTTTTAAAAATTTTTTTCGAAATTTTTTTTCAAAATTTTTTTCGAAAATTTTTTTTCGAAAACTCTTTTCAAAATTTTTTTCGAAAATTTTTTTTCGAAATTTCTTTCGAATATTTTTTTTGAAAATTATTTTCGAAAATTTTTTTTCGAAATTTTTTTGAAAATTTTTTTCGAAATTTTTTTTCAAAATTTTTTTCCAAAATTTTTTTTCGAGATTTTTTTCGAAAATTTTTTTAAAAATTTTTTTCGAAATTTTTTTTATAAATTTTTTTTGAAAATTTTTTTTCTAAATTTTTTTCGAAATATTTTTTTCAAAATTTTTTTTGAAAATTTTTATCGAAATTTTTTTTCAAAATTTTTTTCGGAAATTTTTTTTCAAATTTTTTTTGAAAATTTTTTTGAAATTTTTTTTCGGAATATTTTTCAAAATTTTTTTGAAAATTTTTTTCGAAAATTTTTTTTTGGAAATTTTTTTCAAAATATTTTTCGAAATTTATTTTTCGAAATTTCTTTCGAAAATTTTTTTCAAAATTTTTTTCGAAAATTTTTTTTCGAAATTTTTTTTTTATTTCTTTCGAAATTTTTTTTCAAAATTTTTTTCCAAAATGTTTTTTCGAGATTTTTTTCGAAATTTTTTTAAAATATTTTTTTCGAAATTTTTTTTCAAAATTTTTTTTGAAAATTTTTTTTCGAAATTTTTTTCGAAATTTTTTTCAAAATTTTTTTTGAAAATTTTTTTTCGAAATTTTTTTCGAAAAATTTTTTTCCGAAATTTTTTTCAAAATTTTTTTTCAAAATTTTTTTCGAAAATTTTTTTCGAACCTTTTTTTCCAAAATTTTTTCGAAAAATTTTTTGTAAATTTTTTTCGAAATTTTTTTTCAAAATTTTTTTTCGAAAATTTTTTTCCAAATTTTTTTCGAAAATTTTTTTTCGAAATTTTGTCCATAAATTTTTTTTAAAATTTTTTTTCCAAATTTATTTTCAAAATATTTATCGAAAATTTTTTTTCGAAAATTTTTTTCAAAATTTTTTCGAAAATTTTTTTTCGAAATTTTTTTGAAATTTTTTTTCGAAATTTTTTTTCAAAATTTTTTTCGATATTTTTTTCGAAAATATTTTTCAAAATTTTTTTCGAAATTTTTTTTCAAAATATTTTTTCCAAATTTTTTTTCAAAATATTTTTTCCAAATTTTTTTTCAAAATTTTTTTCGAAAATTTTTTTTCGAAAATTTTTTTGAAAATTTTTTTCGAAATTTTTTTTAGAATTTTTTTTCGAAAATTTTTTTTTGAAATTTTTTTCGAAAATTTTTTTAAAAATTTTTTTTCGAAATTTTTTTTCAAAATTTTTTCCAAAAAATTTTTTTCCAAATTTTTTTCCAAAATTTTTTCGAAAATATTTTTGAAATTTTTTTTCAAAATTTTTTTTCAAAATTTTTTTCGAAAATATTTTTCAAAATTTTTTTTGGAAATTTTTTTTCAAATTTTTTTTAAAAATTTTTTTCGAAATTTTTTTTCAAAATTTTTTTCGAAAATTTTTTTTCGAAAACTCTTTTCAAAATTTTTTTCGAAAATTTTTTTTCGAAATTTCTTTCGAATATTTTTTTTGAAAATTATTTTCGAAAATTTTTTTTCGAAATTTTTTTGAAAATTTTTTTCGAAATTTTTTTTCAAAATTTTTTTCCAAAATTTTTTTTCGAGATTTTTTTCGAAAATTTTTTTAAAAATTTTTTTCGAAATTTTTTTTATAAATTTTTTTTGAAAATTTTTTTTCTAAATTTTTTTCGAAATATTTTTTTCAAAATTTTTTTTGAAAATTTTTATCGAAATTTTTTTTCAAAATTTTTTTCGGAAATTTTTTTTCAAATTTTTTTTGAAAATTTTTTTGAAATTTTTTTTCGGAATATTTTTCAAAATTTTTTTGAAAATTTTTTTCGAAAATTTTTTTTTGGAAATTTTTTTCAAAATATTTTTCGAAATTTATTTTTCGAAATTTCTTTCGAAAATTTTTTTCAAAATTTTTTTCGAAAATTTTTTTTCGAAATTTTTTTTTTATTTCTTTCGAAATTTTTTTTCAAAATTTTTTTCCAAAATGTTTTTTCGAGATTTTTTTCGAAATTTTTTTAAAATATTTTTTTCGAAATTTTTTTTCAAAATTTTTTTTGAAAATTTTTTTTCGAAATTTTTTTCGAAATTTTTTTCAAAATTTTTTTTGAAAATTTTTTTTCGAAATTTTTTTCGAAAAATTTTTTTCCGAAATTTTTTTCAAAATTTTTTTTCAAAATTTTTTTCGAAAATTTTTTTCGAACCTTTTTTTCCAAAATTTTTTCGAAAAATTTTTTGTAAATTTTTTTCGAAATTTTTTTTCAAAATTTTTTTTCGAAAATTTTTTTCCAAATTTTTTTCGAAAATTTTTTTTCGAAATTTTGTCCAAAAATTTTTTTTAAAATTTTTTTTCCAAATTTATTTTCAAAATATTTATCGAAAATTTTTTTTCGAAAATTTTTTTCAAAATTTTTTCGAAAATTTTTTTTCGAAATTTTTTTGAAATTTTTTTTCGAAATTTTTTTTCAAAATTTTTTTCGATATTTTTTTCGAAAATATTTTTCAAAATTTTTTTCGAAATTTTTTTTCAAAATATTTTTTCCAAATTTTTTTTCAAAATATTTTTTCCAAATTTTTTTTCAAAATTTTTTTCGAAAATTTTTTTTCGAAAATTTTTTTGAAAATTTTTTTCGAAATTTTTTTTAGAATTTTTTTTCGAAAATTTTTTTTTGAAATTTTTTTCGAAAATTTTTTTAAAAATTTTTTTTCGAAATTTTTTTTCAAAATTTTTTCCAAAAAATTTTTTTCCAAAATTTTTTCGAAAATTTTTTTGAAAATTTTTTTCGAAATTTTTTTTCAATTTTTTTTTCGAAATTTTTTATCATAATTTTTTTCGAAATGTTTTTTTCGAAATTTTTTTCGAAAATTTTTTTCGAAATTTTTTTTTCCAAATTTTTTTCGAAAATTTTTTTCGAAAATTTTTTTTCGAAAAATTTTTTTCGAAAATTTTTTTGGAAAATTTTTTTGAAAATTTTTTTTTGAAATTTTTTTTCAAAATTTTTTTCGAAAATTTTTTTTTCGAAATTTTTTTCGAAAATATTTTTCAAAATTTTTTTTGAAATTTTTTACCCAAATTTTTTCTGAAAATTTTTTTCGAAATTTTTTTTCAAAATTTTTTTCGAAATTTTTTTCGAATATTTTTTTCAAAATTTTTTTCGAAATTTTTTTCAAAATTTTTTTTCAGAATTTTTTTTCAAAATTTTTTTCGAAAATGTTTTTCAAAATTTTTTTCGAAAATGTTTTTCGAAAGTTTTTTTCCGAAATTTTTTTCGAAAATTTTTTTTCCAAAATGTTTTCAAAATTTTTTTTGAAAATTTATTTCAAAATTTTTTTTCAAAATTTTTTTCGAAAATTTTTTTCGAAAAATTTTTTTCCAAAATTTTTTCGAAAATTTTTTTGAAATTTTTTTTCGAAATTTTTTTTCAAAATTTTTTTCGAAAATTTTTTTTCGAAATTTTTTTTCAAAATTTTTTACGAAAATTTTTTTTCGAAATTTCTTTCGAAAATTTTTTTCAAAATTTTTTTTGAAAATTTTTTTTCGAAATTTTTTTCGAAAATTTTTTTCGAAATTTTTTTTTCAAAATTTTTTTTCAAATTTTTTTTTGAAAATTTTTTTTCGAATTTTTTTTCGAAAAATTTTTTTTCAAAATTTTTTCGAAAATTTTTTTGAAAATTTTTTTTAAAATTTTTTTTGAAAATTTTTTTCCAAAATTTTTTTCCAAAATTTTTTTCGAAAATTTTTTTTCGAAAATTTTTTTCAAAATTTTTTTTCGAAAATTTTTTTTCAAAATTTTTTTCGAAAATTTTTTTTCAAATTTTTTTTCGAAAATTTTTTTTTGAGATTTTTTTCGAAAAATTTTTTTTTTAAATTTTTTTTCAAAATTTTTTTCGAAAATTTTTTTTCGAAAATTTTTTTCGAAATATTTCGGAAATTTTTTTTCGAAATTTTTTTCGAAAATTTTTTTTCGAAATTTTTTTCGAAAATTTTTTTTCGAAATTTTTTTCGAAAATTTTTTTCGAAATTTTTTTTCAAAATTTTTTTTCGAAAATTTTTTTCAAAATTTTTTTCGAAAATTTTTTTTCGAAATTTCTTTCGAAAATTTTTTCAATTTTTTTTTTGAAAATTTTTTTTCGAAATTTTTTTCGAAAATTTTTTTGAAAATTTTTTTTCAAAATTTTTTTCCAAAATTTTTTTCCAAAAATTTTTTTCGAGATTTTTTTCGAAAATTTTTTTAAATTTTTTTTCGAAATTTTTTTTTCAAAACTTTTTTTAAAATTTTTTTTGAAAATTTTTTTTCGAAATTTTTTTCGAAAAATTTTTTCGAAAATTTTTTCGAAAATTTTTTTGAAAATTTTTTTCGAAATTTTTTTTCAAAATTTTTTTGAAAATTTTTTTGAAAATTTTTTTGAAAATTTTTTTGAAAATTTTTTTGAAAATTTTTTTGAAAATTTTTTTCGAAATTTTTTTTCAAATTTTTTTTCAAATTTTTTTTTCCAAATTTTTTTTCAAAATTTTTTTCGAAAATTTTTCTTCAAATTTTTTTTCGAAAATTTGTTTTTGAAATTTTTTTCGAAAATTTTTTTTCAAAATGTTTTTTCAAATTTTTTTTCGAAAATTTTTTTCAAATTTTTTTTCGAAAATTTTTCTTCGAAAATTTTTTTCAAAATATTTTCGAAAATTTTTTTTCGAAATTTTTTTCGAAAATTTTTTTTCGAAATTTTTTTCGAAAATTTTTTTAAAAATTTTTTTCAAAATTTTCTTTTAAATTTTTTTCCAAAACTTTTTTCGAAAATTTTTTTTCCAAAATTTTTTCGAAAATTTTTTTGAAAATTTATTTGTTTTTTTTCATAATTTTTTTCGAAAATTTTTTTCGAAAAATTTTTTTCCAAAATTTTTTCGAAAATATTTTTGAAATTTTTTTTCGAAATTTTTTTTCAAAATTTTTTTCGAAAATATTTTTCAAAATTTTTTTTGGAAATTTTTTTTCAAATTTTTTTTGAAAATTTTTTTCGAAATTTTTTTTCAAAATTTTTTTCGAAAATTTTTTTTCGAAAACTCTTTTCAAAATTTTTTTCGAAAATTTTTTTTCGAAATTTCTTTCGAATATTTTTTTTCAAAATTATTTTCGAAAATTTTTTTTCGAAATTTTTTTGAAAATTTTTTTCGAAATTTTTTTTCAAAATTTTTTTCCAAAATTTTTTTTCGAAATTTTTTTCGAAAATTTTTTTAAAAATTTTTTTCGAAATTTTTCTTAAAATTTTTTTTTGAAAATTTTTTTTCTAAATTTTTTTCGAAATATTTTTTTCAAAATTTTTTTTGAAAATTTTTATCGAAATTTTTTTTCAAAATTTTTTTCGGAAATTTTTTTTCAAATTTTTTTTGAAAATTTTTTTGAAATTTTTTTTCGGAATATTTTTCAAAATTTTTTTGAAAATTTTTTTCGAAAATTTTTTTTTGGAAATTTTTTTCAAAATATTTTTCGAAATTTATTTTTCGAAATTTCTTTCGAAAATTTTTTTCAAAATTTTTTTCGAAATTTTTTTTCAAAATTTTTTTTGAAAATTTTTTTTCGAAATTTTTTTCGAAATTTTTTTCAAAATTTTTTTTGAAAATTTTTTTTCGAAATTTTTTTCGAAAAATTTTTTTCCGAAATTTTTTTCAAAATTTTTTTTCAAAATTTTTTTCGAAAATTTTTTTCGAAACTTTTTTTCCAAAATTTTTTCGAAAAATTTTTTGTAAATTTTTTTCGAAATTTTTTTTCAAAATTTTTTTTCAAAAATTTTTTTCCAAATTTTTTTCGAAAATTTTTTTGAAAATTTTTTTCGAAAAATTTTTTTCCAAAATTTTTTCGAAAATTTTTTGAAAATTTTTTGCGAAACTTTTTTTCGAAAATTTATTTTCGAAATTTTTTTCGGAAATTGTTTTTCGAAATTTTTTCCAAAAATTTTTTTTAATATTTTTTTTCCAAATTTCTTTTCAAAATTTTTATCGAAAATTTTTTTTCGAAAATTTTTTTCAAAATTTTTTCGAAAATTTTTTTCAAAATTTTTTTCGAAAATTTTTTTTCGAAATTTTTTTGAAATTTTTTTTCGAAATTTTTTTTCAAAATTTTTTTCGATATTTTTTTCGAAAATATTTTTCAAAATTTTTTTCGAAATTTTTTTTCAAAATATTTTTTCCAAATTTTTTTTCAAAATTTTTTTCGAAAATTTTATTTCGAAAATTTTTTTCGAAAATTTTTTTTCGAAAATTTTTTTGAAAATTTTTTTCGAAATTTTTTTTAGAATTTTTTTTCGAAAATTTTTTTTTGAAATTTTTTTCGAAAATTTTTTTAAAAATTTTTTTTCGAAATTTTTTTTCAAAATTTTTTCCAAAAAATTTTTTTCCAAAATTTTTTCGAAAATTTTTTTGAAAATTTTTTTCGAAATTTTTTTTCAATTTTTTTTTCGAAATTTTTTATCATAATTTTTTTCGAAATGTTTTTTTCGAAATTTTTTTCGAAAATTTTTTTCGAAATTTTTTTTTCCAAATTTTTTTCGAAAATTTTTTTCGAAAATTTTTTTTCGAAAAATTTTTTTCGAAAATTTTTTCGAAAATTTTTTTGAAAATTTTTTTTGGAAATTTTTTTTCAAAATTTTTTTCGAAAATTTTTTTTTCGAAATTTTTTTCGAAAATATTTTTCAAAATTTTTTTTGAAATTTTTTACCCAAATTTTTTCTGAAAATTTTTTTTCAAAATTTTTTTCGAAATTTTTTTCGAAAATTTTTTTTCCAAAATGTTTTCAAAATTTTTTTTGAAAATTTATTTCAAAATTTTTTTTCAAAATTTTTTTCGAAAATTTTTTTCGAAAAATTTTTTTCCAAAATTTTTTCGAAAATTTTTTTGAAATTTTTTTTCGAAATTTTTTTTCAAAATTTTTTTCGAAAATTTTTTTTCGAAATTTTTTTTCAAAATTTTTTTCGAAAATTTTTTTTCGAAATTTCTTTCGAAAATTTTTTTCAAAATTTTTTTTGAAAATTTTTTTTCGAAATTTTTTTCGAAAATTTTTTTCGAAATTTTTTTTTCAAAATTTTTTTTGAAAATTTTTTTTTGAATTTTTTTTCGAAAAATTTTTTTTCAAAATTTTTTCGAAAATTTTTTTGAAAATTTTTTTTAAAATTTTTTTTGAAAATTTTTTTCCAAAATTTTTTTCCAAAATTTTTTCGAAAATTTTTTTGAAAATTTTTTTCGAAATTTTTTTTCAAAATTTTTTTCCGAAATTTTTTCAAAATTTTTTTCGAAAATTTTTTTTCAAAATTTTTTTCGAAAATTTTTTTTCGAAAATTTTTTTGAAAATTTTTTTCGAAATTTTTTTTAGAATTTTTTTTCGAAAATTTTTTTTTGAAATTTTTTTCGAAAATTTTTTTAAAAATTTTTTTTCGAAATTTTTTTTCAAAATTTTTTCCAAAAAATTTTTTTCCAAAATTTTTTCGAAAATTTTTTTGAAAATTTTTTTCGAAATTTTTTTTCAATTTTTTTTTCGAAATTTTTTATCATAATTTTTTTCGAAATGTTTTTTTCGAAATTTTTTTCGAAAATGTTTTTCGAAATTTTTTTTTCCAAATTTTTTTCGAAAATTTTTTTCGAAAATTTTTTTTCGAAAAATTTTTTTCGAAAATTTTTTCGAAAATTTTTTTGAAAATTTTTTTTGGAAATTTTTTTTCAAAATTTTTTTCGAAAATTTTTTTTTCGAAATTTTTTTCGAAAATATTTTTCAAAATTTTTTTTGAAATTTTTTACCCAAATTTTTTCTGAAAATTTTTTTCGAAATTTTTTTTCAAAATTTTTTTCGAAATTTTTTTCGAATATTTTTTTCAAAATTTTTTCGAAATTTTTTTTAAAATTTTTTTTCAAAATTTTTTTTCAAAATTTTTTTCGAAAATGTTTTTCAAAATTTTTTTCGAAAATGTTTTTCGAAAGTTTTTTTTCGTAATTTTTTTCGAAAATTTTTTTCGAAAATTTTTTTTCCAAAATGTTTTCAAAATTTTTTTTGAAAATTTATTTCAAAATTTTTTTTCAAAATTTTTTTCGAAAATTTTTTTCGAAAAATTTTTTTCCAAAATTTTTTCGAAAATTTTTTTGAAATTTTTTTTCGAAATTTTTTTTCAAAATTTTTTTCGAAAATTTTTTTTCGAAATTTTTTTTCAAAATTTTTTTCGAAAATTTTTTTTCGAAATTTCTTTCGAAAATTTTTTTCAAAATTTTTTTTGAAAATTTTTTTTCGAAATTTTTTTCGAAAATTTTTTTCGAAATTTTTTTTTCAAAATTTTTTTTCAAAATTTTTTTTGAAAATTTTTTTTCGAATTTTTTTTCAAAAAATTTTTTTTCAAAATTTTTTCGAAAATTTTTTTGAAAATTTTTTTTAAAATTTTTTTTTAAAATTTTTTTCCAAAATTTTTTTCCAAAATTTTTTCGAAAATTTTTTTGAAAATTTTTTTCGAAATTTTTTTTCAAAATTTTTTTCCAAAATTTTTTCAAAATTTTTTTCGAAAATTTTTTTTCGAAAATTTTTTTCAAAATTTTTTTTCGAAAATTTTTTTTCAAAATTTTTTTCGAAAATATTTTTCAAAATTTTTTTTGAAATTTTTTACCCAAATTTTTTCTGAAAATTTTTTTCGAAATTTTTTTTCAAAATTTTTTTCGAAATTTTTTTCGAATATTTTTTTCAAAATTTTTTTCGAAATTTTTTTCAAAATTTTTTTTCAAAATTTTTTTTCAAAATTTTTTTCGAAAATGTTTTTCAAAATTTTTTTCGAAAATGTTTTTCGAAAGTTTTTTTTCGAAATTTTTTTCGAAAATTTTTTTCGAAAATTTTTTTTCCAAAATGTTTTCAAAATTTTTTTTGAAAATTTATTTCAAAATTTTTTTTCAAAATTTTTTTCGAAAATTTTTTTCGAAAAATTTTTTTCCAAAATTTTTTCGAAAATTTTTTTGAAATTTTTTTTCGAAATATTTTTTCAAAATTTTTTTCGAAAATTTTTTTTCGAAATTTTTTTTCAAAATTTTTTTCGAAAATTTTTTTTCGAAATTTCTTTCGAAAATTTTTTTCAAAATTTTTTTTGAAAATTTTTTTTCGAAATTTTTTTCGAAAATTTTTTTCGAAATTTTTTTTTCAAAATTTTTTTTCAAAATTTTTTTTGAAAATTTTTTTTCGAATTTTTTTTCGAAAAATTTTTTTTCAAAATTTTTTCGAAAATTTTTTTGAAAATTTTTTTTAAAATTTTTTTTGAAAATTTTTTTCCAAAATTTTTTTCCAAAATTTTTTCGAAAATTTTTTTGAAAATTTTTTTCGAAATTTTTTTTCAAAATTTTTTTCCAAAATTTTTTCAAAATTTTTTTCGAAAATTTTTTTTCGAAAATTTTTTTCAAAATTTTTTTTCGAAAATTTATTTTCAAAATTTTTTTCGAAAATTTTTTTTCAAATTTTTTTTCGAAAATTTTTTTTTTGAAATTTTTTTCGAAAAATTTTTTTTAAAAATTTTTTTTCAAAATTTTTTTCGAAAATTTTTTTTCGAAAATTTTTTTCGAAATATTTTCGGAAATTTTTTTTCGAAATTTTTTTCGAAAATTTTTTTTCGAAATTTTTTTCGAAAATTTTTTTCGAAATTTTTTTTCAAAATTTTTTTTCGAAAATTTTTTTCAAAATTTTTTTCGAAAATTTTTTTTCGAAATTTCTTTCGAAAATTTTTTCAATTTTTTTTTTGAAAATTTTTTTTCGAAATTTTTTTCGAAAATTTTTTTGAAAATTTTTTTTCAAAATTTTTTTCCAAAATTTTTTTCCAAAAATTTTTTTCGAGATTTTTTTCGAAAATTTTTTTAAATTTTTTTTCGAAATTTTTTTTTCAAAACTTTTTTTAAAATTTTTTTTGAAAATTTTTTTTCGAAATTTTTTTCGAAAAATTTTTTCGAAAATTTTTTCGAAAATTTTTTTGAAAATTTTTTTCGAAATTTTTTTGAAAATTTTTTTGAAAATTTTTTTGAAAATTTTTGAAAATTTTTTTCGAAATTTTTTTTCAAATTTTTTTTCAAATTTTTTTTTCCAAATTTTTTTTCAAAATTTTTTTCGAAAATTTTTCTTCAAATTTTTTTTCGAAAATTTGTTTTTGAAATTTTTTTCGAAAATTTTTTTTTAAAATTTTTTTTCAAATTTTTTTTCGAAAATTTTTTTCAAATTTTTTTTCGAAAATTTTTCTTCGAAAATTTTTTTCAAAATATTTTCGAAAATTTTTTTTCGAAATTTTTTTCGAAAATTTTTTTTCGAAATTTTTTTCGAAAATTTTTTTAAAAATTTTTTTCCAAATTTTTTTCAAAATTTTTTTAAAAATTTTTTTTCGAAATTTTTTTTCAAAATTTTTTTCGAAAAATTTTTTTCCAAAATTTTTTCGAAAATTTTTTTCAAATTTTTTTCGAAATTTTTTTTCAAATTTTTTTTCGAAATTTTTTGTCATAATTTTTTTCGAAATTTTTTTTTCGAAATTTTTTTTTAAATTTTTTTCCAAAACTTTTTCGAAAATTTTTTTTCCAAAATTTTTTCGAAAATTTTTTTGAAAATTTATTTGTTTTTTTTCAAAATTTTTTTCGAAAATTTTTTTCAAAAAATTTTTTTCCAAAATTTTTTCGAAAATATTTTTGAAATTTTTTTTCGAAATTTTTTTTCAAAATTTTTTTCGAAAATATTTTTCAAAATTTTTTTTGGAAATTTTTTTTCAAATTTTTTTTGAAAATTTTTTTCGAAATTTTTTTTCAAAATTTTTTTCGAAAATTTTTTTTCGAAAACTCTTTTCAAAATTTTTTTCGAAAATTTTTTTTCGAAATTTCTTTCGAATATTTAATTTCAAAATTATTTTCGAAAATTTTTTTTCGAAATTTTTTTGAAAATTTTTTTCGAAATTTTTTTTCAAAATTTTTTTCCAAAATTTTTTTTCGAGATTTTTTTCGAAAATTTTTTTAAAAATTTTTTTCGAAATTTTTTTTAAAAATTTTTTTTGAAAATTTTTTTTCTAAATTTTTTTCGAAATATTTTTTTCAAAATTTTTTTTGAAAATTTTTTTCGAAATTTTTTTTCAAAATTTTTTTTCGAAATTTTCTTTCCAAATTTTTTTCAAAAAATTTTTTTTGAAATTTTTTTGAAAATTTTTTTCAAAATTTTTTTTTGAAAATTTTTTTTGAAAATTTTTTTTGAAAATTTTTTTCCAAAATTTTTTTTCAAAATTTTTTCGAAAATTTTTTTGAAAATTTTTATCGAAATTTTTTTTCAAAATTTTTTTCATTATTTTTCAAAAATTTTTTTGAAAATTTTTTCGAAATTGTTTTCCAAAATTTTTTTCAAAATTTTTTTCCAAAATTTTTTCGAAAATTTTTTTGAAAATTTTTTTACGAAATTTTTTTTCAAAAATTTTTTTCAAAATTTTTTTCGAAAATTTTTTTTCGAAATTTTTTTCGAAAATTTTTTTCAAAATTTTTTTCAAAAAATTTTTTTCCAAAATTTTTTCGAAATTTTTTTTTCCAAATTTTTTTCGAAAATTTTTTTGAAAATTTTTTGCGAAATTTTTTTTCAAAATTTTTTTCTAAATTATTTTTGAAAATTTTTTCGAAAATTTTTTTTCCCAAATTTTTGTGAAAATTTTTTTCGAAAATTTTTTTTCGAAATTTTTTTCGAAAATTTTTTTTCGAAATTTTTTTCGAAAATTTTTTTCATAATTTTTTTCGAAATTTTTTTTTGAAAATTTTTTTCGAGAATTTTTTTTCCAAAATTTTTTCGAAATTTTTTTTTGAAAATTTTTTTCGAGAATTTTTTTTCCAAAATTTTTTCGAAATTTTTTTTCAGTTTTTTTCAAAAATTTTTTTTCGAAATTTTTTTCGAAAATTTTTTTTCGAAATTTTTTTCGAAAATTTTTTTCTAAATTTTTTTTGGAAATTTTTTTTCGAAATTTTTTTTAAAATTTTTTTGAAATTTTTTTTGAAAAATTTTTTTCCAATATTTTTTCGAAAATGTTTTTGAAAATTTTTTTCGAAATTTTTTTTCAAAATTTTTTTCGAAAATTTTTTATCGAAATTTTTTTCGAAAATTTTTTTTTCTAAATTTTTTTTCCAAATTTTTTTTTCAAATTTTTTTTTCAAATTTTTTTTCGAAAATTTTTTTTCGAAAATTTTTTTCGAAATCTTTTTTGAAAATTTTTTTTCGAAATTTTTTTCGAAAATTTTTTAAAAAATTTTTTCGAAATTTTTTTTCGAAAATTTTTCTTGGAAAATTTTTTTCAAAATTTTTTTCGAAATTTTTTTTTCGAAATTTCTTTCGAAAATTTTTTTTTGGAAAATTTTTTTTTTAATTTTTTTCGAAAATTTTTTGAAAATTTTTTTCGAAAATTTTTTGAAAATTTTTTTCGAAAATTTTTTGAAAATTTTTTTCAAAAAATTTTTTTCCAATATTTTTCGAAAATTTTTTTGAAAATTTTTTTCAAAAAATTTTTTCAAAATTTTTTTTGACAATTTTTTAAAAAATTTTTTTCGAAATTTTTTTCGAAAATTTTTTCAAAACTTTTTTCGAAAAATTTTTTTCCAAAATTTTTTTCGAAATTTTTTTTTCGAAAATTTTTAAAAAAATTTATTTCGAAATTTTTTTTTGTAATTTTTTTATGAAAATTTTTTTTTGGAAATTTTTTTCGAAAAATGTTTTTCCAAAATTTTTCTCGGAAATTTATTATCGAAAATTTTTTTTCAAAATTTTTTTCGTAAATTTTTTATCGGAAATCTTTTTCATTTTTTTTTCGAAAATTTTTTTTCGAAATTTTCTTCGAAATTTTTTTTTCGAAAATTTTATCAAAATTTTTTTCGAAAATTTTTTTCGAAATTTTTTTCGAAAATTTTTTAGCAAATTTTTTTCGAAAAATTTTTTTCCAAAATTTTTTCGAAAATTTTTTTGAAAATTTTTTCCGAAATTTTTTTGAAAATTTTTTCCGAAATTTTTTTTCAAAATGTTTTTCGAAAATTTTTTTTCGAAATTTTTTTCGAATTTTTTTTTCAAAATTTTTAAAAAAAACTTCGAAAAAAGTTTTCCAAAAAATGTTCGAAAAAAATTTCGAAATAAAATTTTCGAAAAAAATTTCGAAAAAAAATTTTCGAAAAAAATTTTTAAAAAAAATTTCGAAAAAAAATTTGAAAAAAATTTTCGAAAAAACATTTTCGAAAAAAAAATTTTGAAAAAAAATTTCGAAAAAAATTTCGATAAAAAATTTTCGAAATAAATTTCAAAAAAAAATTTTCGAAAAAATTTTCGAAAAAAATTTTGAAAAAAAAATTTTCAAAAAAAATTTTCAAAAAAAATTTTCGAATAAATTTGGAAAAATTTTTTGTAAAAAAATTTTCATAAAAAATTTTCAAAAAATTCGAAAAAAAATTTTCAAAAAAATTTTGAAAAAAATTTCCAAAAAAAAATTTTCGAAAAAAAATTTTAAAAAAAAATTTTCGAAAATAATTTAGAAAACAATTGTCGAAAAAAAATTTTCAAAAAAATTTTCGAAAAAATTTTGGAAAAAAATTTTTCGAAAAAGATTTCGAAAAAAAATTTACAAAAAAAATTTTGAAAAAAAATTTCGAAAAAAATATTTAAAAAAATTTTGGAAAAAAATTTCGAAAAAAAATTTTCGCAAAAAATTTTGAAAAAAAATTTCGAAAAAAATTTTCAATACAATTTTCGAAAAAATTTTAGAAAAAAATTTCGAAAAAAATTATGAAAAAAAATTTTCGAAAAAATTTTGGAAAAAAATTTCGAAAAGAATTTCGAAAAAAATTTTCGAAAAAAATTTTGAAAAAAAATTTCGAAAAAAATTTTCAAAAAAATTTTAGAAAAAATTTTGCAAAAAAATTTTTCGAAAAAAATTTTCAAAAAAATTTTCGAAAAGAATTTCGAAAAAAAATTTTCGAAAAAAATTTTTAAAAAAATTTTCGAAAAAAATTTTCGAAAAAAATTTCGAAAAAAAATTTTCGAAAAAAATTTTGAAAAAAATTTTCGAAAAAAAATTTTCGAAAAAAATTTTCAAAAAATTTTCGAAAAAATTTTGGAAAAAAATTTCTCAAAAAATATTTTCGAAAAAAATTTCGAAAAAAAATTTTCGAAAAAAATTTTGAAAAAAAATTTCGAAAAAAATTTTGCAAAAAATTTTGAATAAAAATTTCGGAAAAAATTTTCAGAAAAATTTTCGAAAAAATTTGGGAAAAAAATTTCTCAAAAAATATTTTCGAAAAAAATTTCGAAAAAATTTTCGAAAAAAATTTCGAAAAATAATTTTCGAAAAAAATATCGAAAAAAAATTTTCGAAAAAAAATTTTCGAAAAAATTTTGAAAATAATAACAATTTTCGAAAAAAATTTCGAAAAAAAATTTCGAAAAAAATTTTGAAAAAAAATTTCGAAAAAAATTTTTGAAAAAAATTTCGAAAAAAATTTTGAAAAAAATTTTAAAAAAACTTTTTCGAAAAAAATTTCGGAAAAAAATTTTCGAAAAAAATTTTCAAAAATATTTTCAAAAAAATTTTGGAAAAAAATTTTCAAAAAAAATTTTGAAAAAAATTTCGAAAAAAAATTAAAAAAAAAATTTCAATAAAATTTTCGAAAAAATTTTGGAAAAAAATTTTTCGAAAAAAATTTCGAAAAAAATTATGAAAAAAATTTTCGAAAAAAAATTTGAAAAAAAATTTCCAAAAAAATTTTCAAAAAAATTTTAGAAAAAATTTTAGAAAAAATTTTAGAAAAAATTTTAGAAAAAATTTTGCAAAAAAATTTTTCGAAAAAAATTTTCGAAAAAAATTTCGAAAAAAAATTTTCGAAAAAAATTTTTTAAAAAATTTTCGAAAAAAAATTTTCGAAAAAAATTTTGAAAAAAAATTTGGAAAAAAAATTTTGAAAAAAATTTTCGAAAAAAATTTCGAAAAAAAATTTTCGAAAAAAATTTTGAAAAAAAATTTCGAAAAAAATTTTCAAAAAAATTTTCGAGAAAAATTTTCAAAAAAATTTTTCGAAAAAAATTTTCAAAAAAATTTTCGCAAAAAATTTCAAAAATAAATTTTCGAAAAAAATTTTGAAAAAAATTTTCGAAAAAAATTTTCAAAAAAATTTTCGAAAAAATTTTGGAAAAAAATTTCTCAAAAAATATTTCCAAAAAAATTTCGAAAAAAAATTTTCGAAAAAAAATTTTGAAAAAAAATTTCGAAAAAAATTTTCAGAAAAATTTTCGAAAAAATTTGGGAAAAAAATTTCTCAAAAAATATTTTCGAAAAAATTTTGGAAAAAAATTTTTCGAAAAAAATTTTGAAAAAAATTTTCGAAAAAAATTTTGAAAAAAAATTTCGAAAAAAATTTTGAAAAAAATCTTCCAAAAAAATTTTCGAAAAAAAAATTTCGAAAAAATTTTGAAAAAAAATTTTCGATAAAATTTTAGAAAACATTTTGCAAAAACATTTTTCGAAAAAAATTTTCAAAAAAAATTTTCGAAAAAAATTTTGAAAAAAATTTTCGAAAACATTGGAAAAAAATTTTGAAAAAAAATTTCGAAAAAAATTTTCAAAAATATTTTCGAAAAAATTTTGGAAAAAATTTTGAAAAAAAATTTCCAAGAAAATAATTTCGAAAAAGAAATTTCGAAAATAAATTTTGAAAAAAAATTTCGAAAAAAACTGAAAAAAATTTTCGAAAAAAGTTTGGAAAAAAATTTTCAAAAAAAAATTTGAAAAAAAATTTCGAAAAAAATTTTGAAAAAAATTTCGAAAACATTGGAAAAAAATTTTGAAAAAAAATTTCGAAAAAAATTTTCAAAAATATTTTCGAAAAAATTTTGGAAAAAAATTTTGAAAAAAAATTTCCAAGAAAATAATTTCGAAAAAAAAATTTCTTAAAAATTTTGGAAAAAAATTTTCGAAAAAAATTTTGAAAAAAATTTTCAAAAAAATATTTTCGAAAAAACAAAAACAATTTCGAAAAAAATTTTCAAAAAAATTTTCGAAAAGAATTTCCATAAAAAATTTTCGAAAAAAATTTCGAAAAAAAATTTGAAAGAAATTTCGATAAAAAATTTTCGAAAAAATTTTCGAAAAAAATTTCGAAAAAAAATTTTCGAAAAAAATTTCGAAAAAAATTTTTAAAAAAATTTTCGAAAAAAATTTCGAAAAAAAATTTTCGAAAAAAAGAAAAAAAATTTGAAAAAAAATTTTCGAAAAAAAACTTTCGAAAAAAATTTTGGAAAAAAAATTGGAAAAAAAATTTTGAAAAAAATTTTCGAAAAAAATTTCGAAAAAAGATTTTCGAAAAAAATTTCGAAAAAAAAATTTCGAAAAAAATTATGAAAAAAAATTATGAAAAAAAATTTGAAAAAAAATTATGAAAAAAATTTTCGAAAAAAAATTTGAAAAAAAATTTCAAAAAAAATTTTCAAAAAAATTTTCGAAAAAATTTTGGAAAAAGATTTTTCGAAAAAAATTATGAAAAAAATTTTCGAAAAAAATTACGAAAAAAAATTTTCGAACAAAATATTGAAAACATTTCGAAAAAAATTAAAAAAAAAAATATTGAAAAAAAATTTCGAAAAAAATTTTCAAAAAAATTTTCGAAAAAAATTTGGAAAGCAAATTATCGAAAAAAATTTTGAAAAAAAATTTCGAAAAAAAATTTCAAAAAAATTTTCAAAAAAATTTCGAAAAAATTTTTCGAAAAAAATTTTGAAAAATATTTTCGAAAAAAATTTCGAAAAAAAATTTTAAAAAAAATTTAAGAAAAATTTTCGAAAAAATTTGGGAAAAAAATTTCTCAAAAAATATTTTCGAAAAAAATTTCGAAAAAAATTTTCAGAAAAATTTGGGAAAAAAATTTTTCGAAAAAAAATTTCAAAATAATTTTCGAAAAAATTTTGGAAAAAAAATTTCGAAAAAAATTTTCAAAAAAATTTTCAAAAAAATTTTCGAAAAAATTTCTCGAAAAAAATTTAGAAAAATATTTTCGAAAAAAATTTCGAAAAAAAATTTTAAAAAAAATTTAAGAAAAATTTTCGAAAAAATTTGGGAAAAAAATTTCTCAAAAAATATTTTCGAAAAAAATTTCGAAAAAAATTTTCAGAAAAATTTGGGAAAAAAATTTTTCGAAAAAAATTTTCAAAATAATTTTCGAAAAAATTTTGGAAAAAAATTTTTAAAAAAATTTTCGAAAAAAATTTCAAAAAAAATTTTCGAAAAAAATTTCGAAAGAAAATTTCGAAAAAAATTTTTTAAAAAATTTTCGAAAAAAATTTCGAAAAAAAAATTTCAAAAAAAATTTTGAAAAAAAATTTCGAAAAAAATTTTTAAAAAAATTTTTAAAAAAATTTTCGAAAAAAATTTCGAAAAAAAATTTTCGAAAGAAATTTCGAAAAAAAATTTCGAAAAAAATTTTAGAGAAAATTTTGCAAAAAATTTTTTCGAAAAAAATTTTCAAAAAAATTTCGAAAAAAAATTATCGAAAAAAATTTTGAAAAAAATTTTCGAAAAAAATTTTCCAAACAAATTTCGAAAAAAAATTTTCGAAAAAAATTTTCGAAAAAGATTTTTCGATAAAAATTTTAAAAAACATATTCTAAAAAAAATTAGAAAAAAAATTTTCAAAAAAAAAATTTTTGAAAAAAATATTGACAAAAAATTTTCAAAAAAATTTCGAAAAAAAATATTCGAAAAAAATTTTGAAAAAAAATTTCGAAAAAAATTTGGAAAAAAATTTTCGAAAAAAATTTCGAAAAAATTTTTCGTCAAAAGCTTTGAAAAAAAATTTCGAAAAAAATTTCGAAAAAAAAATTTCGAAAAAAATTTTGAAAAAAAATTTCGAAAAAAATTTTGAAAAAAAATTTCGAAAAAAATTTTCGAAAAAATTTTTAAGAAAAATTTCGAAAAAAATTTTCAAAGAAATTTTCGAAGAAATTTTGAAAAAAAATTCCAAAAAAAATTTTGATAAAAAATTTCGAAAAAAAATTTTCGAAAAAAATTTTGAAAAAAAATTACGAAAAAAATTTTCAAAAAAATTTTAGAAAAAATTTTGGAAAAAATTTTCGAAAGAAATTCGAAAATAATTTTCGAAAAAATTTTCGAAAAAAAATTTATAAAAATTTTGGAAAAAAAATTTTGAAAAAAAAATTGGTAAAAAATTTAGAAAAAATTTTCAAAAAAATTTTCGAAGAAATTTTGGAAAAAAATTTTTCGAAAAAAAATTTCGAAAAAAATTTCGAAAAAAATATGAAAAAAATATTCTAAAAAAAATTCGAAAAAAAAATTTCGAAAAAAATTTTGAAAAAAATTTTCGAAAAAAATTTTGAAAAATAATTTAGAAAAAAAAATTCGAAAAAAATTTCGAAAAAAAATTTCGAAAAAATGTTGGAAAAAAATTTTCAAAAAAAATTTTGAAAAAAAAATTTCGAAAAAAAATTTTAAAAAAATTTTCGAAAAAATTTTCAAAAAAAATTTCGAAAAAAAATTTTAAAAAAATTTTGGAAAAAATTTTCAAAAAAAATTTTGAAAAAAATTTTCGAAAAAATTTTGAAAAAAAATTTCGAAAAAAATTTCGAAAAAAAATTTTCGAAAAAAAATTTTCGAAAAAATTTTGAAATAAATTTTCGAAAAAAAAATTTCAAAGAAATTTTGAAAAAAAATTTTCGAAAAAATTTTGGAAAAAAATTTCGAAAAGAATTTCGAAAAAAAATTTTCGAAAAAAATTTTGAAAAAAAATTTCGAAAAAAATTTTCAAAAAAATTTTAGAAAAAATTTTGCAAAAAAATTTTTCGAAAAAAATTTTCAAAAAAATTTTCGAAAGGAATTTCGAAAAAAAATTTTCGAAAAAAATTTTAAAAAAATTTTCGAAAAAAATTTTCGAAAAAAATTTCGAAAAAAAATTTTCGAAAAAAATTTTGAAAAAAATTTTCGAAAAAAAATTTTCGAAAAAAATTTTCAAAAAAATTTTCGAAAAAATTTTGGAGAAAAATTTCTCAAAAAATATTTTCGAAAAAAATTTCGAAAAAAAATTTTCGAAAAAAATTTTGAAAAAAAATTTCGAAAAAAATTTTGCAAAAAATTTTGAATAAAAATTTCGGAAAAAATTTTCAGAAAAATTTTCGAAAAAATTTGGGAAAAAAATTTCTCAAAAAATATTTTCGAAAAACAATTTTCGAAAAAAATTTCGAAAAATAATTTTCGAAAAAAATATCGAAAAAAAATTTTCGAAAAAAAATTTTCGAAAAAATTTTGAAAATAATAACAATTTTCGAAAAAAATTTCGAAAAAAAATTTCGAAAAAAATTTTGAAAAAAAATTTCGAAAAAAATTAAAAAAAAATTTTCTAAAAAAATTTTGAAAAAAAATTTGGGAAAAAAATTTTTAAAAAAAATTTTTAAAAAAAATTTCGAAAAAAAATTTCGAAAAAAAAATTTCGAAAAAAATTTGGAAAAAATATTTTCGAAAATAGAAAAAAAAATCGAAAAAAAATTTTCGAAAAAAATTTTGAAAAAAAATTTGATAAAAAATTTCGAAAAAAAATTTTGAAAAAAATTTCGAAAAAAATTTTGAAAAAAATTTTAAAAAAACTTTTTCGAAAAAAATTTCGAAAAAAAATTTTCGAAAAAAATTTTCAAAAATATTTTCAAAAAAATTTTGGAAAAAAATTTTCAAAAAAAATTTTGAAAAAAATTATGAAAAAAATTTTCGAAAAAAAATTTGAAAAAAAATTTCCAAAAAAATTTTCAAAAAAATTTTAGAAAAAATTTTAGAAAAAATTTTAGAAAAAATTTTGCAAAAAAATTTTTCGAAAAAAATTTTCGAAAAAAATTTCGAAAAAAAATTTTCGAAAAAAATTTTTTAAAAAATTTTCGAAAAAAAATTTTCGAAAAAAATTTTGAAAAAAAATTTGGAAAAAAAATTTTGAAAAAAATTTTCGAAAAAAATTTCGAAAAAAAATTTTCGAAAAAAATTTTGAAAAAAAATTTCGAAAAAAATTTTCAAAAAAATTTTCGAGAAAAATTTTCAAAAAAATTTTTCGAAAAAAATTTTCAAAAAAATTTTCGCAAAAAATTTCAAAAATAAATTTTCGAAAAAAATTTTGAAAAAAATTTTCGAAAAAAATTTTCAAAAAAATTTTCGAAAAAATTTTGGAAAAAAATTTCTCAAAAAATATTTCCAAAAAAATTTCGAAAAGAAAATTTTCGAAAAAAAATTTTGAAAAAAAATTTCGAAAAAAATTTTCAGAAAAATTTTCGAAAAAATTTGGGAAAAAAATTTCTCAAAAAATATTTTCGAAAAAATTTTGGAAAAAAATTTTTCGAAAAAAATTTTGAAAAAAATTTTCGAAAAAAATTTTGAAAAAAAATTTCGAAAAAAATTTTGAAAAAAATCTTCCAAAAAAATTTTCGAAAAAAAAATTTCGAAAAAATTTTGAAAAAAAATTTTCGAAAAAATTTTAGAAAACATTTTGCAAAAACATTTTTCGAAAAAAATTTTCAAAAAAAATTTTCGAAAAAAATTTTGAAAAAAATTTTCGAAAACATTGGAAAAAAATTTTGAAAAAAAATTTCGAAAAAATTTTCAAAAATATTTTCGAAAAAATTTTGGAAAAAAATTTTGAAAAAAAATTTCCAAGAAAATAATTTCGAAAAAAAAATTTCTTAAAAATTTTGGAAAAAAATTTTCGAAAAAATTTTCGAAAAAAATTTCGAAAAAAAATTTTCGAAAAAAATTTCGAAAAAAATTTTTAAAAAAATTTTCGAAAAAAATTTTCGAAAAAAAGAAAAAAAATTTGAAAAACATTTTCGAAAAAAATTTCGAAAAAAATTTTGAAAAAAATTTTCGAAAAAAATTTTGAAAAAAAATTTCGAAAAAAATTTTGAAAAAAATTTTCGAAAAAATGTTGGAAAAAAATTTTCAAAAAAAATTTTGAAAAAAAAATTTCGAAAAAAAATTTTAAAAAAATTTTGAAAAAAAATTTAGAAAAAAAAATTCGAAAAAAATTTCGAAAAAAAATTTTCAATTAGCGTGAAATTAAAGAAATTATAACGAAATATACGAACGTGGATAAACATCGCTACTTATAATAAGTAAAAAACGAAGTTGGAACTCAATTAGCGTGAAATTAAAGAAATCATAACGAAATATACGAACGTGGATAAACATCGATACTTATAATAAGTAAAAAACGAAGTTGGAACTCAATTAGCGTGAAATTCAAGAAATTATAACGAAGTATACGAATGTGGATAAACATCGCTACTTATAATAAGTAAAAAATAAAGTTGAAAAAGAATTAGCCTCAAATTAAAGAAATTATAACGAAATATACGAATGTGGATAAACATCGCTACTTATAATAAGTAAAAAACGAAGTTGGAACTCAATTAGCGTCAAATTAAAGAAATTATAACGAAATATACGAATGTGGATAAATATCGCTACATATAATAAGTAAAAAACAAAGTTGAAACTCAATTAGCGTCAAATTAAAGAACTTATAACGAAATATACGAATGTGGACAAACATCGCTACTTAAAATAAGTAAAAAACAAAGTTGAAACTCAATTAGCGTCAAATTAAAGAACTAATAACGAAATATACGAATGTGGATAAACATCGCAACTTATAATAAGTAAAAAACAAAGTTGTAACTCAATTAGCGTCAAATTAAAGAAATTATAACGAAATATACGAATGTGGATAAACATCGCTACTTATAATAAGTAAAAAACAAATTTGTAACTCAATTAGCGCCAAATTAAAGAAATTATAACGAAATATACGAATGTGGATAAACATCGTTACTTATAATAAGTAAAAAACGAAGTTGGAACTCAATTAGCCTCAAATTAAAAAAATTATTACGAAATATACGAATGTGGTTAACCATCGCTACTTATAATAAGTAAAAAACAAAGTTGGAATTCAATTAGCGTCAAATTAAAGAAATTGTAACGAAATATACGAATGTGGATAAACATCGCTACAAATAAAAAGTAAAAAACGAAGTTGGAACTCAATTAGCGTCAAATTAAAGAAATTATAACGAAATATACGAATGTTGATAAACATCGCTACATATAAAAATTAAAAAACGAAGTTGGAAATCAATTAGCGTCAAATTAAATAAATTATAACGAAATATACGAATGTGGATAAACATCGCTACATATAAAAAGTAAAAAACGAAGTTGGAACTCAATTAGCGACAAATTAAAGAAATTATAACGAAATATACGAATGTGGATAAACATCGCTACATATAAAAAGTAAAAAACGAAGTTGGAACTCAATTAGCGTCAAATTAAAGAAATTATAACGAAATATACGAATGTGGATAAACATCGCTACATATAAAAAGTAAAAAACGAAGTTGGAACTCAATGCGCGTCAAATTAAAGAAATTATAACGAAATATACGAATGTGGATAAACATCGCTACATATAAAAAGTAAAAAACGAAGTTGGAACTCAATTAGCGTCAAATTAAAGAAATTATAACGAAATATACGAATGTGGATAAACATCGCTACATATAAAAAGTAAAAAACGAAGTTGGAACTCAATTAGCGACAAATTAAAGAAATTATAACGAAATATACGAATGTGGATAAACATCGCTACATATAAAAAGTAAAAAACGAAGTTGGAACTCAATTAGCGTCAAATTAAAGAAATTATAACGAAATATACGAATGTGGATAAACATCGCTACATATAAAAAGTAAAAAACGAAGTTGGAACTCAATTAGCGTCAAATTAAAGAAATTATAACGAAATATACGAATGTGGATAAACATCGCTACATATAAAAAGTAAAAAACGAAGTTGGAACTCAATGCGCGTCAAATTAAAGAAATTATAACGAAATATACGAATGTGGATAAACATCGCTACATATAAAAAGTAAAAAACGAAGTTGGAACTCAATTAGCGTCAAATTAAAGAAATTATAACGAAATATACGAATGTGGATAAACATCGCTACATATAAAAAGTAAAAAACGAAGTTGGAACTCAATTAGCGACAAATTAAAGAAATTATAACGAAATATACGAATGTGGATAAACATCGCTACATATAAAAAGTAAAAAACGAAGTTGGAACTCAATTAGCGTCAAATTAAAGAAATTATAACGAAATATACGAATGTGGATAAACATCGCTACATATAAAAAGTAAAAAACGAAGTTGGAACTCAATTCGCGTCAAATTAAAGAAATTATAACGAAATATACGAATGTGGATAAACATTGCTACATATAAAAAGTAAAAAACGATGTTGGAACTCAATTAGCGTCAAATTAAAGAAATCATAACGAAATAAACTAATATTGATAAACATCGCTACATATAAAAAGTAAAAAACGAAGTTGGAACTCAATTAGCGTCAAATTAAAGAATCATAACGAAATAAACTAATATTGATAAACATCGCTACATATAAAAAGTAAAAAACGAAGTTGGAACTCAATTAGCGTCAAATTAAAGAAATTATAACGAAATATACGAATGTTGATAAACATCGCTACATATAAAAAGTAAAAAACGAAGTTGGAACTCAATTAGGGTCAAATTAAAGAAATTATAACGAAATATACGAATGTTGATAAACATCGCTACATATAAAAAGTAAAAAACGAAGTTGAAAATCAATTAGCGTCAAATTAAAGAAATTGTAACAAAATAAACTAATATTGATAAACATCGCTACATATAAAAAGCAAAAAACGAAGTTGAAACTCAATTAGCGTCAAATTAAAGAAATTATAACGAAATATACGAATGTGGATAAACATCACTACATATAAAAAGTAAAAAACGAAGTTGGAACTCAATTAGCGTCAAATTAAATAAATCATAACAAAATAAACTAATGTGGATAAACATCGCTACATATAAAAAGTAAAAAACGAAGTTGGAATTCAATTAGCGTCAAATTAAAGAAATTATAACGAAATATACGAATGTGGATAAACATCGCTACATATAAAAAGTAAAAAACGAAGTTGGAACTCAATTAGCGTCAAATTAAAGAAATTATAACGAAATATACGAATGTGGATAAACATCGCTACATATAAAAACTAAAAAAACGAAGTTGGAACTCAATTAGCGTCAAATTAAAGAAATTATAACGAAATATACGAATGTGGATAAACATCGCTACATATAAAAAGTAAAAAACGAAGTTGAAACTCAATTAGCGTCAAATTAAAGAAATTATAACGAAATATACGAATGTTGATAAACATCGCTACGTATAAAAAGTAAAAAACGAAGTTGGAAATCAATTAGCGTCAAATTAAAGAAATCATAACGAAATAAACTAATGTGGATAAACATCGCTATATATAAAAAGTAAAAAACGAAGTTAGAACTCAATTAGCGTCAAATTACAGAAATTATAACGAAATATACGAATGTTGATAAACATCGCTACATATAAAAAGTAAAAAACGAAGTTGGAAATCAATTAGCGTCAAATTAAAGAAATTATAACGAAATAAACTAATATTGATAAACATCGCTACATATAAAAAGTAAAAAACGAAGTTGGAAATCAATTAGCGTCAAATTAAAGAAATTATAACGAAATATACGAATGTGGATAAACATCGCTACATATAAAAGGTAAAAAACGAAGTTGGAACTCAATTAGGGTCAAATTAAAGAAATCATAACGAAATAAACTAATGTTGATAAACATCGCTACATATAAAAAGTAAAAAACGAAGTTGGAAATCAATTAGCGTCAAATTAAAGAAATTATAACGAAATAAACTAATATTGATAAACATCGCTACATATAAAAAGTAAAAAACGAAGCTGGAACTCAATTAGGGTCAAATTAAAGAAATTATAACGAAATAAACTAATGTTGATAAACATCGCTACATATAAAAAGTAAAAAACGAAGTTGCACTCAATTAGCGTCAAATTAAAGAACGAATAACGAAATATACGAATGTGATTAAACATCGCAACATATAAAAATTAAAAAACGAAGTTGGAACTCAATTAGCCTCAAATTAAAGAAATTACAACGAAATAAATTAATGTGGATAAACATCGCTACATATAAAAAGTAAAAAACGAAGTTGGAACTCAATTAGAGTCAAATTAAAGAAATTATAACGAAATATACGAATGTTGATAAACATCGCTACATATAAAAAGTAAAAAACGAAGTTGGAACTCAATTAGCGTCAAATTAAAGAAATTATAACGAAATATACGAATGTTGATAAACATCGCTACATATAAAAAGTAAAAAACGAAGTTGGAACGCAATTAGCGTCAAATTAAAGAAATTATAACGAAATATACGAATGTTGATAAACATCGCTACATATAAAAAGTAAAAAACGAAGTTGGAACTCAATTAGCGTCAAATTAAAGAAATTATAACGAAATATACGAATTTGGATATACATCGCTACATATAAAAGGTAAAAAACGAAGTTGAAACTCAATTAGCGTCAAATTAAAGAAATTATCACGAAATATACGAATGTTGATAAACATCGCTACGTATAAAAAGTAAAAAACGAAGTTGGAACTCAATTAGCGTCAAATTAAAGAAATCATAACGAAATAAACTAATGTGGATAAACATCGCTATATATAAAAAGTAAAAAACGTAGTTGGAACTCAATTAGCGTCAAATTACAGAAATTATAACGAAATATACGAATGTTGATAAACATCGCTACATATAAAAAGTAAAAAACGAAGTTGGAACTCAATTAGCGTCAAATTAAAGAAATTATAACGAAATATACGAATGTTGATAAACATCGCTACATATAAAAAGTGAAAAACGAAGTTGGAACTCAATTAGCGTCAAATTAAAGAAATTATAACGAAATATACGAATGTGGATAAACATCGCTACATATAAAAGGTCAAAAACGAAGTTGGAACTCAATTAGGGTCAAAATAAAGAAATTATAGCGAAATAAACTAATGTTGATAAACATCGCTACATATAAAAAGTAAAGAATGAGTTGCACTAAATTAGCGTCAAATTAAAGAACGAATAACGAAATATACGAATGTGATTAAACATCGCAACATATAAAAAGTTAAAAACGAAGTTGGAACTCAATTAGCCTCAAATTAAAGAAATTACAACGAAATAAACTAATGTTGATAAACATCGCTACATATAAAAAGTAAAAAACGATGTTGGAACTCAATTAGCGTCAAATTAATGAAATTATAACGGAATAAATTAATGTGGATAAACATCGCTACATATAAAAAGTAAAAAACGAAGTTGGAACTCAATTAGAGTTAAATTAAAGAAATTATAACGAAATATACGAATGTTGATAAACATCGCTACATATAAAAAGAAAAAACGAAGTTGGAACTCAATTAGCGTCAAATTAAAGAAATTATAACGAAATATACGAATGTTGATAAACATCGCTACATATAAAAAGTAAAAAACGAAGTTGGAACGCAATTAGCGACAAATTAAAGAAATTATAACGAAATATACGAATGTTGATAAACATCGCTACATATAAGAAGTAGAAAACGAAGTTGGAACTCAATTAGCGTCAAATTAAAGAAATTATAACGAAATATACGAATTTGGATATACATCGCTACATATAAAAAGTAAAAAACGAAGTTGGAACTCAATTAGCGTCAAATTAAAGAAATTATAACGAAATATACGAATGTTTATAAACATCGCTACGTATAAAAAGTAAAAAACGAAGTTGGAACTCAATTAGGGTCAAATTAAAGAAATTATAACGAAATATACGAATGTTGATAAACATCGCTACATATAAAAAGTAAAAAACGAAGTTGAAAATCAATTAGCGTCAAATTAAAGAAATTGTAACAAAATAAACTAATATTGATAAACATCGCTACATATAAAAAGCAAAAAACGAAGTTGAAACTCAATTAGCGTCAAATTAAAGAAATTATAACGAAATATACGAATGTGGATAAACATCACTACATATAAAAAGTAAAAAACGAAGTTGGAACTCAATTAGCGTCAAATTAAATAAATCATAACAAAATAAACTAATGTGGATAAACATCGCTACATATAAAAAGTAAAAAACGAAGTTGGAATTCAATTAGCGTCAAATTAAAGAAATTATAACGAAATATACGAATGTGGATAAACATCGCTACATATAAAAAGTAAAAAACGAAGTTGGAACTCAATTAGCGTCAAATTAAAGAAATTATAACGAAATATACGAATGTGGATAAACATCGCTACATATAAAAACTAAAAAAACGAAGTTGGAACTCAATTAGCGTCAAATTAAAGAAATCATTACGAAATAAACTAATGTGGATAAACATCGCTACATATAAAAAGTAAAAAACGATGTTGGAACTCAATTAGCGTCAAATTAAAGAAATTATAACGAAATATACGAATGTGGATAAACATCGCTACATATAAAAAGAAAAAAACGAAGTTGGAACTCAATTAGCGTCAAATTAAAGAAATTATAACGTAATATACGAATGTGGATAAACATCGCTACATACAAAAAGTAAAAAACGAAGTTGGAACTCAATTAGCGTCAAATTAAAGAAATTATAACGAAATATACGAATGTGGATAAACATCGCTACATATAAAAAGTAAAACACGCAGTTGGAACTCAATTACCGTCAAATTAAAGAAATCATAACGAAATAAACTAATATTGATAAACATCGCCACATATAAAAAGTAAAAAACGAAGTTGGAACTCAATTAGCGTCAAATTAAAGAAATCATAACGAAATAAACTAATATTGATAAACATCGCTACATATAAAAAGTAAAAAACGAAGTTGGAACTCAATTAGCGTCAAATTAAAGAAATTATAACGAAATATACGAATGTTGATAAACATCGCTACATATAAAAAGTAAAAAACGAAGTTGGAAATCAATTAGGGTCAAATTAAAGAAATTATAACGAAATATACGAATGTTGATAAACATCGCTACATATAAAAAGTAAAAAACGAAGTTGGAATTCAATTAGCGTCAAATTAAAGAATTTATAAAGAAATAAACTAATATTGATAAACATCGCTACATATAAAAAGTAAAAAACGAAGTTGGAACTCAATTAGCGTCAAATTAAAGAAATTATAACGAAATATACGAATGTGGATAAACATCGCTACATATAAAAGGTAAAAAACGAAGTTGGAATTCAATTAGCGTCAAATTAAAGAAATCATAACGAAATAAATTAATGTGGATAAACATCGCTACATATAAAAAGTAAAAAACGAAGTTGGAACTCAATTAGCGTCAAATTAAAGAAATTATAACGAAATATACGAATGTGGATAAACATCGCTACATATAAAAAGTAAAAAACGAAGTTGGAACTCAATTAGCGTAAAATTAAAGAAATTATAACGAAATATACGAATGTGGATAAACGTCGCTACATATAAAAAGTAAAAAACGAAGTTGGAACTCAATTAGCGTCAAATTAAAGAAATTATAACGAAATATACGAATGTGGAAAAACATCGCTACATATAAAAAGTAAAAAACGAAGTTGAAACTCAATTAGCGTCAAATTAAAGAAATTATAACGAAATATACGAATGTGGAAAAACATCGCTACATATAAAAAGTAAAAAACGAAGTTGAAACTCAATTAGCGTCAAATTAAAGAAATTATAACGAAATAAACTAATGTGGATAAACATCGCTACATATAAAAAGTAAAAAACGAAGTTGGAACTCAATTAGTGTCAAATTAAAGAAATTATAACGAAATATACGAATGTTGATAAACATCGCTACATATAAAAATTAAAAAACGACTTTGGTACTCAATTAGCGTCAAATTAAAGAAATCATAACGAAATAAACTAATGTGGATAAACATCGCTATATATAAAAAGTAAAAAACGAAGTTGGAACTCAATTAGCGTCAAATTAAAGAAATTATAACGAAATATACGAATGTTGATAAACATCGCTACATATAAAAAGTAAAAAACGAAGTTGGAAATCAATTAGCGTCAAATTAAAGAAATTATAACGAAATAAACTAATATTGATAAACATCGCTACATATAAAAAGTAAAAAACGAAGTTGGAACTAAATTAGCGTCAAATTAAAGAAATTATAACGAAATATACGAATGTGGATAAACATCGCTACATATAAAAGGTAAAAAACGAAGTTGGAACACAATTATGGTCAAATTAAAGAAATTATAACGAAATATACATATGTTGATAAACATCGCTACATATAAAAAGTAAATAACGAAGTTCCACTCAATTAGCGTCAAATTAAAGAACGTATAACGAAATATACGAATGTGATTAAACATCGCAACATATAAACAGTAAAAAACGAAGTTGGAACTCAATTAGCTTCAAATTAAAGAAATGATAACGAAATAAACTACTGTTGATAAACATCGCTTCATATAAAAGTAAAAAACGAAGTTGGAACTGAATCAGCCTCAAATTAAAGAAATTACAACGAAATAAACTAATGTGGATAAACATCGCTACATATAAAACTAATAAAAGAAGTTGGAACTCAATTAGCGTCAAATTAAAGAAATTATAACGAAATAAACTAATGTTGATAAACATCGCTACATTTAAAAAGTAAAAAACGATGTTGGAACTCAATTAGCGTCAAATTATAGAAATTATAACGAAATAAATTAATGTGGATAAACATCGCTACATATAAAAAGTAAAAAACGAAGTTGGAACTCAATTAGCGTCAAATTAAAGAAATTATAACGAAATACACGAATGTTGATAAACATCGCTACATATAAAAAGTAAAAAACGAAGTTGGAACTCAATTAGCGTCAAATTAAATAAATTATAACGAAATATACGAATGTGGATAAACATCGCTACATATAAAAAGTAAAAAACGAAGTTGGAACTCAATTAGCGTCAAATTAAAGAAATTATAACGAAATACACGAATGTTGATAAACATCTATATATATAAAAAGTAAAAAACGAAGTTGGAACTCAATTAGCGTCAAATTAAAGAAATTATAACGAAATATACGAATTTGGATAAACATCGCTACATATAATAAGTAAAAAACGAAGTTGGAACTCAATTAGCGTCAAATTAAAGAAATTATAACGAAATAAACTAATGTGGATAAACATCGCTACATATAAAAAGTAAAAAACGAAGTTTGAACTCAATTAGCATCAAATTAAAGAAATTATAACGAAATATACGAATGTTGATAAACATCGCTACATATAAATAGTAAAAAACGAAGTTGGAAATCAATTACCGTCAAATTAAAGAAATTATAACGAAATATACGAATGTTGATAAACATCGCTACATATAAAAAGTAAAAAACGAAGTTGGAACTCAATTAGCGTCAAATTAAAGAAATTATAACGAAATATACGAATGTTGATAAACATCGCTACATATAAAAAGTAAAAAACGAAGTTGGAACTCAATTAGCGTCAAATTAAAGAAATTATAACGAAATATACGAATGTGGATAAACATCGCTACATATAAAAACTAAAAAACGAAGTTGGAACTCAATTATCGTCAAATTAAAGAAATTATAACGAAATATACGAATGTTGATAAACATCGCTACATATAAAAAGTAAAAAACGAAGTTGGAACGCAATTAGCGTCAAATTAAAGAAATTATAACGAAATATACGAATGTTGATAAACATCGCTACATATAAAAAGTAAAAAACGAAGTTGGAACTCAATTAGCGTCAAATTAAAGAAATTATAACGAAATATACGAATTTGGATATACATCGCTACATATAAAAGGTAAAAAACGAAGTTGAAACTCAATTAGCGTCAAATTAAAGAAATTATCACGAAATATACGAATGTTGATAAACATCGCTACGTATAAAAAGTAAAAAACGAAGTTGGAACTCAATTAGCGTCAAATTAAAGAAATCATAACGAAATAAACTAATGTGGATAAACATCGCTATATATAAAAAGTAAAAAACGTAGTTGGAACTCAATTAGCGTCAAATTACAGAAATTATAACGAAATATACGAATGTTGATAAACATCGCTACATATAAAAAGTAAAAAACGAAGTTGGAACTCAATTAGCGTCAAATTAAAGAAATTATAACGAAATATACGAATGTTGATAAACATCGCTACATATAAAAAGTGAAAAACGAAGTTGGAACTCAATTAGCGTCAAATTAAAGAAATTATAACGAAATATACGAATGTGGATAAACATCGCTACATATAAAAGGTCAAAAACGAAGTTGGAAATCAATTAGGGTCAAAATAAAGAAATTATAGCGAAATAAACTAATGTTGATAAACATCGCTACATATAAAAAGTAAAGAATGAGTTGCACTAAATTAGCGTCAAATTAAAGAACGAATAACGAAATATACGAATGTGATTAAACATCGCAACATATAAAAAGTTAAAAACGAAGTTGGAACTCAATTAGCCTCAAATTTAAGAAATTACAACGAAATAAACTAATGTTGATAAACATCGCTACATATAAAAAGTAAAAAACGATGTTGGAACTCAATTAGCGTCAAATTAATGAAATTATAACGGAATAAATTAATGTGGATAAACATCGCTACATATAAAAAGTAAAAAACGAAGTTGGAACTCAATTAGAGTTAAATTAAAGAAATTATAACGAAATAAACGAATGTTGATAAACATCGCTACATATAAAAAGTAAAAAACGAAGTTGGAACTCAATTAGCGTCAAATTAAAGAAATTATAACGAAATATACGAATGTTGATAAACATCGCTACATATAAAAAGTAAAAAACGAAGTTGGAACGCAATTAGCGACAAATTAAAGAAATTATAACGAAATATACGAATGTTGATAAACATCGCTACATATAAGAAGTAGAAAACGAAGTTGGAACTCAATTAGCGTCAAATTAAAGAAATTATAACGAAATATACGAATTTGGATATACATCGCTACATATAAAAAGTAAAAAACGAAGTTGGAACTCAATTAGCGTCAAATTAAAGAAATTATAACGAAATATACGAATGTTTATAAACATCGCTACGTATAAAAAGTAAAAAACGAAGTTGGAACTCAATTAGGGTCAAATTAAAGAAATTATAACGAAATATACGAATGTTGATAAACATCGCTACATATAAAAAGTAAAAAACGAAGTTGGAACCAATTAGCGTCAAATTAAAGAAATTATAACGAAATATACGAATGTTGATAAACATTTCTACATATAAAAAGTAAAAAACGAAGTAGGAAATCAATCAGCGTCAAATTAAAGAACTTATAACGAAATAAACTAATATTGATAAACATCGCTACATATAAAAAGTAAAAAACGAAGTAGGAACTCAATTAGCGTCAAATTAAAGAAAATATAACGAAATACACGAATGTGGATAAACATCGCTACATATAAAAGGTAAAAAACGAAGTTGGAACTCAATTAGCGTCAAATTAAAGAAATCATAACGAAATAAACTAATGTGGATAAACATCGCTATATATAAAAAGTAAAAAACGATGTTGGAACTCAATTAGCGTCAAATTAAAGAAATTATAACGAAATATACGAATGTGGATAAACATCGCTACCTATAAAAAGTAAAAAACGCAGTTGGAACACAATTAGCGTCAAATTAAAGAAATCATTACGAAATAAACTAATGTGGATAAACATCGCTACATATAAAAAGTAAAAAACGATGTTGGAACTCAATTAGCGTCAAATTAAAGAAATTATAACGAAATATACGAATGTGGATAAATATCGCTACATATAAAAAGAAAAAAACGAAGTTGGAACTCAATTAGCGTCAAATTAAAGAAATTATAACGTAATATACGAATGTGGATAAACATCGCTACATACAAAAAGTAAAAAACGAAGTTGGAACTCAATTAGCGTCAAATTAAAGAAATTATAACGAAATATACGAATGTGGATAAACATCGCTACATATAAAAAGTAAAACACGCAGTTGGAACTCAATAACCGTCAAATTAAAGAAATCATAACGAAATAAACTAATATTGATAAACATCGCCACATATAAAAAGTAAAAAACGAAGTTGGAACTCAATTAGCGTCAAATTAAAGAAATCATAACGAAATAAACTAATATTGATAAACATCGCTACATATAAAAAGTAAAAAACGAAGTTGGAACTCAATTAGCGTCAAATTAAAGAAATTATAACGAAATATACGAATGTTGATAAACATCGCTACATATAAAAAGTAAAAAACGAAGTTGGAAATCCATTAGGGTCAAATTAAAGAAATTATAACGAAATATACGAATGTTGATAAACATCGCTACATATAAAAAGTAAAAAACGAAGTTGGAATTCAATTAGCGTCAAATTAAAGAATTTATAAAGAAATAAACTAATATTGATAAACATCGCTACATATAAAAAGTAAAAAACGAAGTTGGAACTCAATTAGCGTCAAATTAAAGAAATTATAACGAAATATACGAATGTGGATAAACATCGCTACATATAAAAGGTAAAAAACGAAGTTGGAATTCAATTAGCGTCAAATTAAAGAAATCATAACGAAATAAATTAATGTGGATAAACATCGCTACATATAAAAAGTAAAAAACGAAGTTGGAACTCAATTAGCGTCAAATTAAAGAAATTATAACGAAATATACGAATGTGGATAAACATCGCTACATATAAAAAGTAAAAAACGAAGTTGGAACTCAATTACCGTCAAATTAACGAAATTATAACGAAATATACGAATGTGGATAAACGTCGCTACATATAAAAAGTAAAAAACGAAGTTAGAACTCAATTAGCGTCAAATTAAAGAAATTATAACGAAATATACGAATGTGGAAAAACATCGCTACATATAAAAAGTAAAAAACGAAGTTGAAACTCAATTAGCGTCAAATTAAAGAAATTATAACGAAATATACGAATGTTGATAAACATCGCTACATATAAAAATTAAAAAACGAATTTGGTACTCAATTAGCGTCAAATTAAAGAAATCATAACGAAATAAACTAATGTGGATAAACATCGCTATATATAAAAAGTAAAAAACGAAGTTGGAACTCAATTAGCGTCAAATTAAAGAAATTATAACGAAATATACGAATGTTGATAAACATCGCTACATATAAAAAGTAAAAAACGAAGTTGGAAATCAATTAGCGTCAAATTAAAGAAATTATAACGAAATAAACTAATATTGATAAACATCGCTACATATAAAAAGTAAAAAACGAAGTTGGAACTAAATTAGCGTCAAATTAAAGAAATTATAACGAAATATACGAATGTGGATAAACATCGCTACATATAAAAGGTAAAAAACGAAGTTGGAACACAATTATGGTCAAATTAAAGAAATTATAACGAAATATACATATGTTGATAAACATCGCTACATATAAAAAGTAAATAACGAAGTTCCACTCAATTAGCGTCAAATTAAAGAACGTATAACGAAATATACTAATGTGATTAAACATCGCAACATATAAAAAGTAAAAAACGAAGTTGGAACTCAATTAGCTTCAAATTAAAGAAATGATAACGAAATAAACTACTGTTGATAAACATCGCTTCATATAAAAGTAAAAAACGAAGTTGGAACTGAATCAGCCTCAAATTAAAGAAATTACAACGAAATAAACTAATGTGGACAAACATCGCTACATATAAAACTAATAAAAGAAGTTGGAACTCAATTAGCGTCAAATTAAAGAAATTATAACGAAATAAACTAATGTTGATAAACATCGCTACATTTAAAAAGTAAAAAACGATGTTGGAACTCAATTAGCGTCAAATTATAGAAATTATAACGAAATAAATTAATGTGGATAAACATCGCTACATATAAAAAGTAAAAAACGAAGTTGGAACTCAATTAGCGTCAAATTAAAGAAATTATAACGAAATACACGAATGTTGATAAACATCGCTACATATAAAAAGTAAAAAACGAAGTTGGAACTCAATTAGCGTCAAATTAAATAAATTATAACGAAATATACGAATGTGGATAAACATCTCTACATATAAAAAGTAAAAAACGAAGTTGGAACTCAATTAGCGTCAAATTAAAGAAATTATAACGAAATATACGAATGTTGATAAACATCGCTACATATAAAATGTAAAAAACGATGTTGGAACTCAATTACCGTCAAATTAAAGAAATTATAACGAAATAAACTAATGTTGATAAACATAGCTACATATAAAAAGTAAAAAACGATGTATGAACTCAATTAGCGTCAAATTAAAGAAATTATAACGAAATAAATTAATGTCGGTAAACATCGCTACATATGAAAAGTAAAAAACGAAGTTGGAACTCAATTAGCGTCAAATTAAAGAAATTATAACGAAATATACGAATGTTGATGAACATCGCTACATATAAAAGTAAAAAACGAAGTTGGAACACAATTAGCGTCAAATTAAAGAAATTATAACGAAATATACGAATGTTGATAAACATCTATATATATGAAAAGTAAAAAACGAAGTTGGAAGTCAATTAGCGTCAAATTAAAGAAATTATAACGAAATATACGAATTTGGATAAACATCGCTACATATAATAAGTAAAAAACGAAGTTGGAACTCAATTAGCGTCAAATTAAAGAAATTATAACGAAATAAACTAATGTGGATAAACATCGCTACATATAAAAAGTAAAAAACGAAGTTTGAACTCAATTAGCATCAAATTAAAGAAATTATAACGAAATATACGAATGTTGATAAACATCGCTACATATAAATAGTAAAAAACGAAGTTGGAAATCAATTACCGTCAAATTAAAGAAATTATAACGAAATATACGAATGTTGATAAACATCGCTACATATAAAAAGTAAAAAACGAAGTTGGAACTCAATTAGCGTCAAATTAAAGAAATTATAACGAAATATACGAATGTTGATAAACATCGCTACATATAAAAAGTAGAAAACGAAGTTGGAACTCAATTAGCGTCAAATTAAAGAAATTATAACGAAATATACGAATGTGGATAAACATCGCTACATATAAAAACTAAAAAACGAAGTTGGAACTCAATTAGCGTCAAATTAAAGAAATTATAACGAAATATACGAATGTGGATAAACATCGCTACATATAAAAATTAAAAAACGAAGTTGAAACTCAATTAGCGTCAAATTAAAGAAATTATAACGAAATATACGAATGTTGATAAACATCGCTACGTATAAAAAGTAAAAAACGAAGTTGGAACTCAATTAGCGTCAAATTAAAGAAATCATAACGAAATAAACTAATGTGGATAAACATCGCCATATATAAAAAGTAAAAAACGAAGTTGGAACACAATTAGCGTCAAATTACAGGAATTATAACGAAATATACGAATGTTGATAAACATCGCTAGATATAAAAAGTAAAAAACGAAGTTGGAAATCAATTAGCGTCAAATTAAATAAATTATAACGAAATATACGAATGTTGATAAACATCGCTACATACAAAAAGTAAAAAACGAAGTTGGAACTCAATTAGCGTCAAATTAAAGAAATTATAACGAAATATACGAATGTGGATAAACATCGCTACATATAAAAAGTAAAACACGCAGTTGGAACTCAATTACCGTCAAATTAAAGAAATCATAACGAAATAAACTAATATTGATAAACATCGCCACATATAAAAAGTAAAAAACGAATTTGGAACTCAATTAGCGTCAAATTAAAGAAATCATAACGAAATAAACTAATATTGATAAACATCGCTACATATAAAAAGTAAAAAACGAAGTTGGAACTCAATTAGCGTCAAATTAAAGAAATTATAACGAAATATACGAATGTTGATAAACATCGCTACATATAAAAAGTAAAAAACGAAGTTGGAAATCAATTAGGGTCAAATTAAAGAAATTATAACGAAATATATGAATGTTGATAAACATCGCTACATATAAAAAGTAAAAAACGAAGTTGGAATTCAATTAGCGTCAAATTAAAGAATTTATAAAGAAATAAACTAATATTGATAAACATCGCTACATATAAAAAGTAAAAAACGAAGTTGGAACTCAATTAGCGTCAAATTAAAGAAATTATAACGAAATATACGAATGTGGATAAGCATCGCTACATATAAAAAGTAAAAAACGAAGTTGGAACTCAATTAGCGTCAAATTAAAGAAATTATAACGAAATATACGAATGTGGATAAACATCGCTACATATAAAAAGTAAAAAACGAAGTTGGAACTCAATTAGCGTCAAATTAAAGAAATTATAACGAAATATACGAATGTGGATAAACGTCGCTACATATAAAAAGTAAAAAACGAAGTTGGAACTTAATTAGCGTCAAATTAAAGAAATTATAAAGAAATATACGAATGTGGAAAAACGTCGCTACATATAAAAAGTAAAAAACGAAGTTGAAACTCAATTAGCGTCAAATTAAAGAAATTATAACGAAATAAACTAATGTGGATAAACATCGCTACATATAAAAAGTAAAAAACGAAGTTGGAACTCAATTAGGGTCAAATTAAAGAAATTATAACGAAATATACGAATGTTGATAAACATCGCTACATATAAAAATTAAAAAACGACTTTGGTACTCAATTAGCGTCAAATTAAAGAAATCATAACGAAATAAACTAATGTGGATAAACATCGCTATATATAAAAAGTAAAAAACGAAGTTGGAACTCAATTAGCGTCAAATTAAAGAAATTATAACGAAATATACGAATGTTGATAAACATCGCTACATATAAAAAGTAAAAAACGAAGTTGGAAATCAATTAGCGTCAAATTTAAGAAATTATAACGAAATAAACTAATATTGATAAACATCGCTACATATAAAAAGTAAAAAACGAAGTTGGAACTAAATTAGCGTCAAATTAAAGAAATTATAACGAAATATACGAATGTGGATAAACATCGCTACATATAAAAGGTAAAAAACGAAGTTGGAACACAATTAAGGTCAAATTAAAGAAATTATAACGAAATATACATATGTTGATAAACATCGCTACATATAAAAAGTAAATAACGAAGTTCCACTCAATTAGCGTCAAATTAAAGAACGTATAACGAAATATACGAATGTGATTAAACATCGCAACATATAAAAAGTAAAAAACGAAGTTGGAACTCAATTAGCTTCAAATTAAAGAAATGATAACGAAATAAACTACTGTTGATAAACATCGCTTCATATAAAAGTAAAAAACGAAGTTGGAGCTGAATCAGCCTCAAATTAAAGAAATTACAACGAAATAAACTAATGTGGATAAACATCGCTACATATAAAACTAATAAAAGAAGTTGGAACTCAATTAGCGTCAAATTAAAGAAATTATAACGAAATAAACTAATGTTGATAAACATCGCTACATTTAAAAAGTAAAAAACGATGTTGGAACTCAATTAGCGTCAAATTATAGAAATTATAACGAAATAAATTAATGTGGATAAACATCGCTACATATAAAAAGTAAAAAACGAAGTTGGAACTCAATTAGCATCAAATTAAAGAAATTATAACGAAATATACGAATGTTGATAAACATCGCTACATATAAATAGTAAAAAACGAAGTTGGAAATCAATTACCGTCAAATTAAAGAAATTATAACGAAATATACGAATGTTGATAAACATCGCTACATATAAAAAGTAAAAAACGAAGTTGGAACTCAATTAGCGTCAAATTAAAGAAATTATAACGAAATATACGAATGTTGATAAACATCGCTACATATAAAAAGTAAAAAACGAAGTTGGAACTCAATTAGCGTCAAATTAAAGAAATTATAACGAAATATACGAATGTGGATAAACATCGCTACATATAAAAACTAAAAAACGAAGTTGGAACTCAATTAGCGTCAAATTAAAGAAATTATAACGAAATATACGAATGTGGATAAACATCGCTACATATAAAAATTAAAAAACGAAGTTGAAACTCAATTAGCGTCAAATTAAAGAAATTATAACGAAATATACGAATGTTGATAAACATCGCTACGTATAAAAAGTAAAAAACGAAGTTGGAACTCAATTAGCGTCAAATTAAAGAAATCATAACGAAATAAACTAATGTGGATAAACATCGCCATATATAAAAAGTAAAAAACGAAGTTGGAACACAATTAGCGTCAAATTACAGAAATTATAACGAAATATACGAATGTTGATAAACATCGCTAGATATAAAAAGTAAAAAACGAAGTTGGAAATCAATTAGCGTCAAATTAAATAAATTATAACGAAATATACGAATGTTGATAAACATCGCTACATACAAAAAGTAAAAAACGAAGTTGGAACTCAATTAGCGTCAAATTAAAGAAATTATAACGAAATATACGAATGTGGATAAACATCGCTACATATAAAAAGTAAAACACGCAGTTGGAACTCAATTACCGTCAAATTAAAGAAATCATAACGAAATAAACTAATATTGATAAACATCGCCACATATAAAAAGTAAAAAACGAATTTGGAACTCAATTAGCGTCAAATTAAAGAAATCATAACGAAATAAACTAATATTGATAAACATCGCTACATATAAAAAGTAAAAAACGAAGTTGGAACTCAATTAGCGTCAAATTAAAGAAATTATAACGAAATATACGAATGTTGATAAACATCGCTACATATAAAAAGTAAAAAACGAAGTTGGAAATCAATTAGGGTCAAATTAAAGAAATTATAACGAAATATATGAATGTTGATAAACATCGCTACATATAAAAAGTAAAAAACGAAGTTGGAATTCAATTAGCGTCAAATTAAAGAATTTATAAAGAAATAAACTAATATTGATAAACATCGCTACATATAAAAAGTAAAAAACGAAGTTGGAACTCAATTAGCGTCAAATTAAAGAAATTATAACGAAATATACGAATGTGGATAAGCATCGCTACATATAAAAAGTAAAAAACGAAGTTGGAACTCAATTAGCGTCAAATTAAAGAAATTATAACGAAATATACGAATGTGGATAAACATCGCTACATATAAAATGTAAAAAACGAAGTTGGAACTCAATTAGCGTCAAATTAAAGAAATTATAACGAAATATACGAATGTGGATAAACGTCGCTACATATAAAAAGTAAAAAACGAAGTTGGAACTTAATTAGCGTCAAATTAAAGAAATTATAAAGAAATATACGAATGTGGAAAAACGTCGCTACATATAAAAAGTAAAAAACGAAGTTGAAACTCAATTAGCGTCAAATTAAAGAAATTATAACGAAATAAACTAATGTGGATAAACATCGCTACATATAAAAAGTAAAAAACGAAGTTGGAACTCAATTAGGGTCAAATTAAAGAAATTATAACGAAATATACGAATGTTGATAAACATCGCTACATATAAAAATTAAAAAACGACTTTGGTACTCAATTAGCGTCAAATTAAAGAAATCATAACGAAATAAACTAATGTGGATAAACATCGCTATATATAAAAAGTAAAAAACGAAGTTGGAACTCAATTAGCGTCAAATTAAAGAAATTATAACGAAATATACGAATGTTGATAAACATCGCTACATATAAAAAGTAAAAAACGAAGTTGGAAATCAATTAGCGTCAAATTTAAGAAATTATAACGAAATAAACTAATATTGATAAACATCGCTACATATAAAAAGTAAAAAACGAAGTTGGAACTAAATTAGCGTCAAATTAAAGAAATTATAACGAAATATACGAATGTGGATAAACATCGCTACATATAAAAGGTAAAAAACGAAGTTGGAACACAATTAAGGTCAAATTAAAGAAATTATAACGAAATATACATATGTTGATAAACATCGCTACATATAAAAAGTAAATAACGAAGTTCCACTCAATTAGCGTCAAATTAAAGAACGTATAACGAAATATACAAATGTGATTAAACATCGCAACATATAAAAAGTTAAAAACGAAGTTGGAACTCAATTAGCTTCAAATTAAAGAAATGATAACGAAATAAACTACTGTTGATAAACATCGCTTCATATAAAAGTAAAAAACGAAGTTGGAGCTGAATCAGCCTCAAATTAAAGAAATTACAACGAAATAAACTAATGTGGATAAACATCGCTACATATAAAACTAATAAAAGAAGTTGGAACTCAATTAGCGTCAAATTAAAGAAATTATAACGAAATAAACTAATGTTGATAAACATCGCTACATTTAAAAAGTAAAAAACGATGTTGGAACTCAATTAGCGTCAAATTATAGAAATTATAACGAAATAAATTAATGTGGATAAACATCGCTACATATAAAAAGTAAAAAACGAAGTTGGAACTCAATTAGCGTCAAATTAAAGAAATTATAACGAAATACACGAATGTTGATAAACATCGCTACATATAAAAAGTAAAAAACGAAGTTGGAACTCAATTAGCGTCAAATTAAATAAATTATAACGAAATATACGAATGTGGATAAACATCGCTACATATAAAAAGTAAAAAAAGAAGATGGAACACAATTAGCGTCAAATTAAAGAAATTATAACGAAATATACGAATGTTGATAAACATCGCTACATATAAAATGTAAAAAACGATGTTGGAACTCAATTACCGTCAAATTAAAGAAACTATAACGAAATAAACTAATGTTGATAAACATCGCTACATATAAAAAGTAAAAACGATTATGAACTCAATTAGCGTCAAATTAAAGAAATTATAACGAAATAAATTAATGTCGGTAAACATCGCTACATATGAAAAGTAAAAAACGAAGTTGTAACTCAATTAGCGTCAAATTAAAGAAATTATAACGAAATATACGAATGCTGATGAACATCGCTACATATAAAAGTAAAAAACGAAGTTGGAACACAATTAGCGTCAAATTAAAGAAATTATAACGAAATATAAGAATGTTGATAAACATCTATATATATAAAAAGTAAAAAACGAAGTTGGAACTCAATTAGCGTCAAATTAAAGAAATTATAACGAAATATACGAATTTGGATAAACATCGCTACATATAATAAGTAAAAAACGAAGTTGGAACTCAATTAGCGTCAAATTAAAGAAATTATAACGAAATAAACTAATGTGGATAAACATCGCTACATATAAAAACTAAAAAACGAAGTTTGAATTCAATTAGCATCAAATTAAAGAAATTATAACGAAATATACGAATGTTGATAAACATCGCTACATATAAATAGTAAAAAACGAAGTTGGAAATCAATTACCGTCAAATTAAAGAAATTATAACGAAATATACGAATGTTGATAAACATCGCTACATATAAAAAGTAAAAAACGAAGTTGGAACTCAATTAGCGTCAAATTAAAGAAATTATAACGAAATATACGAATGTTGATAAACATCGCTACATATAAAAAGTAAAAAACGAAGTTGGAACTCAATTAGCGTCAAATTAAAGAAATTATAACGAAATATACGAATGTTTATAAACTTTGCTACATATAAAAAGTAAAAAACGAAGTTGGAACTCAATTAGCGTCAAATTAAAGAAATTATAACGAAATATACGAATGTGGATAAACATCGCTACATATAAAAACTAAAAAACGAAGTTGGAACTCAATTAGCGTCAAATTAAAGAAATTATAACGAAATATACGAATGTGGATAAACATCGCTACATATAAAAATTAAAAAACGAAGTTGAAACTCAATTAGCGTCAAATTAAAGAAATTATAACGAAATATACGAATGTTGATAAACATCGCTACGTATAAAAAGTAAAAAACGAAGTTGGAACTCAATTAGCGTCAAATTAAAGAAATCATAACGAAATAAACTAATGTGGATAAACATCGCTATATATAAAAAGTAAAAAACGAAGTTGGAACTCAATTAGCGTCAAATTACAGAAATTATAACGAAATATACGAATGTTGATAAACATCGCTACATATAAAAAGTAAAAAACGAAGTTGGAAATCAATTAGCGTCAAATTAAAGAAATTATAACGAAAAATACGAATGTTGATAAACATCGCTACATATAAAAAGTAAAAAACGAAGTTGGAAATCAATTATAACGAAATAAACTAATATTGATAAACATCGCTACATATAAAAAGTAAAAATCGAAGTTGGAACTCAATTAGCGTCAAATTAAAGAAATTATAACGAAATATACGAATGTGGATAAACATCGCTACATATATAAGGTAAAAAACGAAGTTGGAACTCAAATAGCGTCAAATTAAAGAAATTATAACGAAATATACGAATGTTGATGAACATCGCTACATATAAAAGTAAAAAACGAAGTTGGAACACAATTAGCGTCAAATTAAAGAAATTATAACGAAATATACGAATGTTGATAAACATCTATATATATAAAAAGTAAAAAACGAAGTTGGAACTCAATTAGCGTCAAATTAAAGAAATTATAACGAAATATACGAATTTGGATAAACATCGCTACATATAATAAGTAAAAAACGAAGTTGGAACTCAATTAGCGTCAAATTAAAGAAATTATAACGAAATAAACTAATGTGGATAAACATCGCTACATATAAAAAGTAAAAAACGAAGTTTGAACTCAATTAGCATCAAATTAAAGAAATTATAACGAAATATACGAATGTTGATAAACATCGCTACATATAAATAGTAAAAAACGAAGTTGGAAATCAATTACCGTCAAATTAAAGAAATTATAACGAAATATACGAATGTTGATAAACATCGCTACATATAAAAAGTAAAAAACGAAGTTGGAACTCAATTAGCGTCAAATTAAAGAAATTATAACGAAATATACGAATGTTGATAAACATCGCTACATATAAAAAGTAAAAAACGAAGTTGGAACTCAATTAGCGTCAAATTAAAGAAATTATAACGAAATATACGAATGTTTATAAACATCGCTACATATAAAAAGTAAAAAACGAAGTTGGAACTCAATTAGCGTCAAATTAAAGAAATTATAACGAAATATACGAATGTGGATAAACATCGCTACATATAAAAACTAAAAAACGAAGTTGGAACTCAATTAGCGTCAAATTAAAGAAATTATAACGAAATATACGAATGTGGATAAACATCGCTACATATAAAAATTAAAAAACGAAGTTGAAACTCAATTAGCGTCAAATTAAAGAAATTATAACGAAATATACGAATGTTGATAAACATCACTACGTATAAAAAGTAAAAAACGAAGTTGGAACTCAATTAGCGTCAAATTAAAGAAATCATAACGAAATAAACTAATGTGGATAAACATCGCTATATATAAAAAGTAAAAAACGAAGTTGGAACTCAATTAGCGTCAAATTACAGAAATTATAACGAAATATACGAATGTTGATAAACTTCGCTACATATAAAAAGTAAAAAACGAAGTTGGAAATCAATTAGCGTCAAATTAAAGAAATTATAACGAAATATACGAATGTGGATAAACATCGCTACATATAAAAAGTAAAAAACGAAGTTGGAACTCAATTAGCGTCAAATTAAAGAAATTATAACGAAATATACGAATGTGGATAAACATCGCTGCATATAAAAATTAAAAAACGAAGTTGGAACTCAATTAGCGTCAAATTAAAGAAATTATAACGAAATAAACGAATGTTGATAAACGTCGCTACATATAAAAAGTAAAAAACGAAGTTCCACTCAATTAGCGTCAAATTAAAGAAATTATAACGAAATATACGAATGTGGATAAACATCGCTACATATAAAAAGTAAAAAACGAAGTTGGAACTCAATTAGCGTCAAATTAAAGAAATTATAACGAAATATACGAATGTGGATAAACATCGCTACATATAAAAAGTAAAAAACGAAGTTGGAAATCAATTAGCGTCAAATTAAAGAAATTATAACGAAATATACGAATGTGGATAAACATCGCTACATATAAAAAGTAAAAAACGAAGTTGGAACTCAATTAGCGTCAAATTAAAGAAATTATAACGAAATATACGAATGTGGATAAACATCGCTACATATAAAAAGTAATAAACGAAGTTGGAACTCAATTTGCGTCAAATTAAAGAAATCATAACGAAATAAACTAATGTGGATAAACATCGCTATATATAAAAAGGAAAAAACGAAGTTGGAACTCAATTAGCGTCAAATTACAGAAATTATAACGAAATATACGAATGTTGATAAACATCGCTACATATAAAAAGTAAAAAACGAAGTTGGAAATCAATTAGCGTCAAATTAAAGAAATTATAACGAAATATACGAATGTTGATAAACATCGCTACATATAAAAAGTAAAAAACGAAGTTGGAAATCAATTAGCGTCAAATTAAAGAAATTATAACGAAATAAACTAATATTGATAAACATCGCTACATATAAAAAGTAAAAAACGAAGTTGGAACTCAATTAGCGTCAAATTAAAGAAATTATAACGAAATATACGAATGTGGATAAACATCGCTACATATATAAGGTAAAAAACGAAGTTGGAACTCAATTAGCGTCAAATTAAAGAAATTATAACGAAATATACGAATGTTGATGAACATCGCTACATATAAAAGTAAAAAACGAAGTTGGAACACAATTAGAGTCAAATTAAAGAAATTATAACGAAATAAACTAATGTGGATAAACATCGCTACATATAAAAAGTAAAAAACGAAGTTGGAACTCAATTAGGGTCAAATTAAAGAAATTATAACGAAATATACGAATGTTGATAAACATCGCTACATATAAAAATTAAAAAACGACTTTGGTACTCAATTAGCGTCAAATTAAAGAAATCATAACGAAATAAACTAATGTGGATAAACATCGCTATATATAAAAAGTAAAAAACGAAGTTGGAACTCAATTAGCGTCAAATTAAAGAAATTATAACGAAATATACGAATGTTGATAAACATCGCTACATATAAAAAGTAAAAAACGAAGTTGGAAATCAATTAGCGTCAAATTTAAGAAATTATAACGAAATAAACTAATATTGATAAACATCGCTACATATAAAAAGTAAAAAACGAAGTTGGAACTAAATTAGCGTCAAATTAAAGAAATTATAACGAAATATACGAATGTGGATAAACATCGCTACATATAAAAGGTAAAAAACGAAGTTGGAACACAATTAAGGTCAAATTAAAGAAATTATAACGAAATATACATATGTTGATAAACATCGCTACATATAAAAAGTAAATAACGAAGTTCCACTCAATTAGCGTCAAATTAAAGAACGTATAACGAAATATACGAATGTGATTAAACATCGCAACATATAAAAAGTAAAAAACGAAGTTGGAACTCAATTAGCTTCAAATTAAAGAAATGATAACGAAATAAACTACTGTTGATAAACATCGCTTCATATAAAAGTAAAAAACGAAGTTGGAGCTGAATCAGCCTCAAATTAAAGAAATTACAACGAAATAAACTAATGTGGATAAACATCGCTACATATAAAACTAATAAAAGAAGTTGGAACTCAATTAGCGTCAAATTAAAGAAATTATAACGAAATAAACTAATGTTGATAAACATCGCTACATTTAAAAAGTAAAAAACGATGTTGGAACTCAATTAGCGTCAAATTATAGAAATTATAACGAAATAAATTAATGTGGATAAACATCGCTACATATAAAAAGTAAAAAACGAAGTTGGAACTCAATTAGCGTCAAATTAAAGAAATTATAACGAAATACACGAATGTTGATAAACATCGCTACATACAAAAAGTAAAAAACGAAGTTGGAACTCAATTAGCGTCAAATTAAATAAATTATAACGAAATATACGAATGTGGATAAACATCGCTACATATAAAAAGTAAAAAAAGAAGATGGAACACAATTAGCGTCAAATTAAAGAAATTATAACGAAATATACGAATGTTGATAAACATCGCTACATATAAAATGTAAAAAACGATGTTGGAACTCAATTACCGTCAAATTAAAGAAACTATAACGAAATAAACTAATGTTGATAAACATCGCTACATATAAAAAGTAAAAACGATTATGAACTCAATTAGCGTCAAATTAAAGAAATTATAACGAAATAAATTAATGTCGGTAAACATCGCTACATATGAAAAGTAAAAAACGAAGTTGGAACTCAATTAGCGTCAAATTAAAGAAATTATAACGAAATATACGAATGCTGATGAACATCGCTACATATAAAAGTAAAAAACGAAGTTGGAACACAATTAGGGTCAAATTAAAGAAATTATAACGAAATATACGAATGTTGATAAACATCTATATATATAAAAAGTAAAAAACGAAGTTGGAACTCAATTAGCGTCAAATTAAAGAAATTATAACGAAATATACGAATTTGGATAAACATCGCTACATATAATAAGTAAAAAACGAAGTTGGAACTCAATTAGCGTCAAATTAAAGAAATTATAACGAAATAAACTAATGTGGATAAACATCGCTACATATAAAAAGTAAAAAACGAAGTTTGAATTCAATTAGCATCCAATTAAAGAAATTATAACGAAATATACGAATGTTGATAAACATCGCTACATATAAATAGTAAAAAACGAAGTTGGAAATCAATTACCGTCAAATTAAAAAATTATAACGAAATATACGAATGTTGATAAACATCGCTACATATAAAAAGTAAAAAACGAAGTTGGAACTCAATTAGCGTCAAATTAAGGAAATTATAACGAAAGATACGAATGTTGATAAACATCGCTACATATAAAAAGTAAAAAACGAAGTTGGAACTCAATTAGCGTCAAATTAAAGAAATTATAACGAAATATACGAATGTTTATAAACTTTGCTACATATAAAAAGTAAAAAACGAAGTTGGAACTCAATTAGCGTCAAATTAAAGAAATTATAACGAAATATACGAATGTGGATAAACATCGCTACATATAAAAACTAAAAAACGAAGTTGGAACTCAATTAGCGTCAAATTAAAGAAATTATAACGAAATATACGAATGTGGATAAACATCGCTACATATAAAAATTAAAAAACGAAGTTGAAACTCAATTAGCGTCAAATTAAAGAAATTATAACGAAATGTACATATGTTGATAAACATCGCTACATATAAAAAGTAAATAACGAAGTTCCACTCAATTAGCGTCAAATTAAAGAACGTATAACGAAATATACTAATGTGATTAAACATCGCAACATATAAAAAGTAAAAAACGAAGTTGGAACTCAATTAGCTTCAAATTAAAGAAATGATAACGAAATAAACTACTGTTGATAAACATCGCTTCATATAAAAGTAAAAAACGAAGTTGGAACTGAATCAGCCTCAAATTAAAGAAATTACAACGAAATAAACTAATGTGGACAAACATCGCTACATATAAAACTAATAAAAGAAGTTGGAACTCAATTAGCGTCAAATTAAAGAAATTATAACGAAATAAACTAATGTTGATAAACATCGCTACATTTAAAAAGTAAAAAACGATGTTGGAACTCAATTAGCGTCAAATTATAGAAATTATAACGAAATAAATTAATGTGGATAAACATCGCTACATATAAAAAGTAAAAAACGAAGTTGGAACTCAATTAGCGTCAAATTAAAGAAATTATAACGAAATACACGAATGTTGATAAACATCGCTACATATAAAAAGTAAAAAACGAAGTTGGAACTCAATTAGCGTCAAATTAAATAAATTATAACGAAATATACGAATGTGGATAAACATCTCTACATATAAAAAGTAAAAAACGAAGTTGGAACTCAATTAGCGTCAAATTAAAGAAATTATAACGAAATATACGAATGTTGATAAACATCGCTACATATAAAATGTAAAAAACGATGTTGGAACTCAATTACCGTCAAATTAAAGAAATTATAACGAAATAAACTAATGTTGATAAACATAGCTACATATAAAAAGTAAAAAACGATGTATGAACTCAATTAGCGTCAAATTAAAGAAATTATAACGAAATAAATTAATGTCGGTAAACATCGCTACATATGAAAAGTAAAAAACGAAGTTGGAACTCAATTAGCGTCAAATTAAAGAAATTATAACGAAATATACGAATGTTGATGAACATCGCTACATATAAAAGTAAAAAACGAAGTTGGAACACAATTAGCGTCAAATTAAAGAAATTATAACGAAATATACGAATGTTGATAAACATCTATATATATGAAAAGTAAAAAACGAAGTTGGAAGTCAATTAGCGTCAAATTAAAGAAATTATAACGAAATATACGAATTTGGATAAACATCGCTACATATAATAAGTAAAAAACGAAGTTGGAACTCAATTAGCGTCAAATTAAAGAAATTATAACGAAATAAACTAATGTGGATAAACATCGCTACATATAAAAAGTAAAAAACGAAGTTTGAACTCAATTAGCATCAAATTAAAGAAATTATAACGAAATATACGAATGTTGATAAACATCGCTACATATAAATAGTAAAAAACGAAGTTGGAAATCAATTACCGTCAAATTAAAGAAATTATAACGAAATATACGAATGTTGATAAACATCGCTACATATAAAAAGTAAAAAACGAAGTTGGAACTCAATTAGCGTCAAATTAAAGAAATTATAACGAAATATACGAATGTTGATAAACATCGCTACATATAAAAAGTAAAAAACGAAGTTGGAACTCAATTAGCGTCAAATTAAAGAAATTATAACGAAATATACGAATGTGGATAAACATCGCTACATATAAAAACTAAAAAACGAAGTTGGAACTCAATTAGCGTCAAATTAAAGAAATTATAACGAAATATACGAATGTGGATAAACATCGCTACATATAAAAATTAAAAAACGAAGTTGAAACTCAATTAGCGTCAAATTAAAGAAATTATAACGAAATATACGAATGTTGATAAACATCGCTACGTATAAAAAGTAAAAAACGAAGTTGGAACTCAATTAGCGTCAAATTAAAGAAATCATAACGAAATAAACTAATGTGGATAAACATCGCCATATATAAAAAGTAAAAAACGAAGTTGGAACACAATTAGCGTCAAATTACAGAAATTATAACGAAATATACGAATGTTGATAAACATCGCTAGATATAAAAAGTAAAAAACGAAGTTGGAAATCAATTAGCGTCAAATTAAATAAATTATAACGAAATATACGAATGTTGATAAACATCGCTACATACAAAAAGTAAAAAACGAAGTTGGAACTCAATTAGCGTCAAATTAAAGAAATTATAACGAAATATACGAATGTGGATAAACATCGCTACATATAAAAAGTAAAACACGCAGTTGGAACTCAATTACCGTCAAATTAAAGAAATCATAACGAAATAAACTAATATTGATAAACATCGCCACATATAAAAAGTAAAAAACAAATTTGGAACTCAATTAGCGTCAAATTAAAGAAATCATAACGAAATAAACTAATATTGATAAACATCGCTACATATAAAAAGTAAAAAACGAAGTTGGAACTCAATTAGCGTCAAATTAAAGAAATTATAACGAAATATACGAATGTTGATAAACATCGCTACATATAAAAAGTAAAAAACGAAGTTGGAAATCAATTAGGGTCAAATTAAAGAAATTATAACGAAATATATGAAAGTTGATAAACATCGCTACATATAAAAAGTAAAAAACGAAGTTGGAATTCAATTAGCGTCAAATTAAAGAATTTATAAAGAAATAAACTAATATTGATAAACATCGCTACATATAAAAAGTAAAAAACGAAGTTGGAACTCAATTAGCGTCAAATTAAAGAAATTATAACGAAATATACGAATGTGGATAAGCATCGCTACATATAAAAAGTAAAAAACGAAGTTGGAACTCAATTAGCGTCAAATTAAAGAAATTATAACGAAATATACGAATGTGGATAAACATCGCTACATATAAAAAGTAAAAAACGAAGTTGGAACTCAATTAGCGTCAAATTAAAGAAATTATAACGAAATATACGAATGTGGATAAACGTCGCTACATATAAAAAGTAAAAAACGAAGTTGGAACTTAATTAGCGTCAAATTAAAGAAATTATAAAGAAATATACGAATGTGGAAAAACGTCGCTACATATAAAAAGTAAAAAACGAAGTTGAAACTCAATTAGCGTCAAATTAAAGAAATTATAACGAAATAAACTAATGTGGATAAACATCGCTACATATAAAAAGTAAAAAACGAAGTTGGAACTCAATTAGGGTCAAATTAAAGAAATTATAACGAAATATACGAATGTTGATAAACATCGCTACATATAAAAATTAAAAAACGACTTTGGTACTCAATTAGCGTCAAATTAAAGAAATCATAACGAAATAAACTAATGTGGATAAACATCGCTATATATAAAAAGTAAAAAACGAAGTTGGAACTCAATTAGCGTCAAATTAAAGAAATTATAACGAAATATACGAATGTTGATAAACATCGCTACATATAAAAAGTAAAAAACGAAGTTGGAAATCAATTAGCGTCAAATTTAAGAAATTATAACGAAATAAACTAATATTGATAAACATCGCTACATATAAAAAGTAAAAAACGAAGTTGGAACTAAATTAGCGTCAAATTAAAGAAATTATAACGAAATATACGAATGTGGATAAACATCGCTACATATAAAAGGTAAAAAACGAAGTTGGAACACAATTAAGGTCAAATTAAAGAAATTATAACGAAATATACATATGTTGATAAACATCGCTACATATAAAAAGTAAATAACGAAGTTCCACTCAATTAGCGTCAAATTAAAGAACGTATAACGAAATATACGAATGTGATTAAACATCGCAACATATAAAAAGTAAAAAACGAAGTTGGAACTCAATTAGCTTCAAATTAAAGAAATGATAACGAAATAAACTACTGTTGATAAACATCGCTTCATATAAAAGTAAAAAACGAAGTTGGAGCTGAATCAGCCTCAAATTAAAGAAATTACAACGAAATAAACTAATGTGGATAAACATCGCTACATATAAAACTAATAAAAGAAGTTGGAACTCAATTAGCGTCAAATTAAAGAAATTATAACGAAATAAACTAATGTTGATAAACATCGCTACATTTAAAAAGTAAAAAACGATGTTGGAACTCAATTAGCGTCAAATTATAGAAATTATAACGAAATAAATTAATGTGGATAAACATCGCTACATATAAAAAGTAAAAAACGAAGTTGGAACTCAATTAGCATCAAATTAAAGAAATTATAACGAAATATACGAATGTTGATAAACATCGCTACATATAAATAGTAAAAAACGAAGTTGGAAATCAATTACCGTCAAATTAAAGAAATTATAACGAAATATACGAATGTTGATAAACATCGCTACATATAAAAAGTAAAAAACGAAGTTGGAACTCAATTAGCGTCAAATTAAAGAAATTATAACGAAATATACGAATGTTGATAAACATCGCTACATATAAAAAGTAAAAAACGAAGTTGGAACTCAATTAGCGTCAAATTAAAGAAATTATAACGAAATATACGAATGTGGATAAACATCGCTACATATAAAAACTAAAAAACGAAGTTGGAACTCAATTAGCGTCAAATTAAAGAAATTATAACGAAATATACGAATGTGGATAAACATCGCTACATATAAAAATTAAAAAACGAAGTTGAAACTCAATTAGCGTCAAATTAAAGAAATTATAACGAAATATACGAATGTTGATAAACATCGCTACGTATAAAAAGTAAAAAACGAAGTTGGAACTCAATTAGCGTCAAATTAAAGAAATCATAACGAAATAAACTAATGTGGATAAACATCGCCATATATAAAAAGTAAAAAACGAAGTTGGAACACAATTAGCGTCAAATTACAGAAATTATAACGAAATATACGAATGTTGATAAACATCGCTAGATATAAAAAGTAAAAAACGAAGTTGGAAATCAATTAGCGTCAAATTAAATAAATTATAACGAAATATACGAATGTTGATAAACATCGCTACATACAAAAAGTAAAAAACGAAGTTGGAACTCAATTAGCGTCAAATTAAAGAAATTATAACGAAATATACGAATGTGGATAAACATCGCTACATATAAAAAGTAAAACACGCAGTTGGAACTCAATTACCGTCAAATTAAAGAAATCATAACGAAATAAACTAATATTGATAAACATCGCCACATATAAAAAGTAAAAAACGAATTTGGAACTCAATTAGCGTCAAATTAAAGAAATCATAACGAAATAAACTAATATTGATAAACATCGCTACATATAAAAAGTAAAAAACGAAGTTGGAACTCAATTAGCGTCAAATTAAAGAAATTATAACGAAATATACGAATGTTGATAAACATCGCTACATATAAAAAGTAAAAAACGAAGTTGGAAATCAATTAGGGTCAAATTAAAGAAATTATAACGAAATATATGAATGTTGATAAACATCGCTACATATAAAAAGTAAAAAACGAAGTTGGAATTCAATTAGCGTCAAATTAAAGAATTTATAAAGAAATAAACTAATATTGATAAACATCGCTACATATAAAAAGTAAAAAACGAAGTTGGAACTCAATTAGCGTCAAATTAAAGAAATTATAACGAAATATACGAATGTGGATAAGCATCGCTACATATAAAAAGTAAAAAACGAAGTTGGAACTCAATTAGCGTCAAATTAAAGAAATTATAACGAAATATACGAATGTGGATAAACATCGCTACATATAAAAAGTAAAAAACGAAGTTGGAACTCAATTAGCGTCAAATTAAAGAAATTATAACGAAATATACGAATGTGGATAAACGTCGCTACATATAAAAAGTAAAAAACGAAGTTGGAACTTAATTAGCGTCAAATTAAAGAAATTATAAAGAAATATACGAATGTGGAAAAACGTCGCTACATATAAAAAGTAAAAAACGAAGTTGAAACTCAATTAGCGTCAAATTAAAGAAATTATAACGAAATAAACTAATGTGGATAAACATCGCTACATATAAAAAGTAAAAAACGAAGTTGGAACTCAATTAGGGTCAAATTAAAGAAATTATAACGAAATATACGAATGTTGATAAACATCGCTACATATAAAAATTAAAAAACGACTTTGGTACTCAATTAGCGTCAAATTAAAGAAATCATAACGAAATAAACTAATGTGGATAAACATCGCTATATATAAAAAGTAAAAAACGAAGTTGGAACTCAATTAGCGTCAAATTAAAGAAATTATAACGAAATATACGAATGTTGATAAACATCGCTACATATAAAAAGTAAAAAACGAAGTTGGAAATCAATTAGCGTCAAATTTAAGAAATTATAACGAAATAAACTAATATTGATAAACATCGCTACATATAAAAAGTAAAAAACGAAGTTGGAACTAAATTAGCGTCAAATTAAAGAAATTATAACGAAATATACGAATGTGGATAAACATCGCTACATATAAAAGGTAAAAAACGAAGTTGGAACACAATTAAGGTCAAATTAAAGAAATTATAACGAAATATACATATGTTGATAAACATCGCTACATATAAAAAGTAAATAACGAAGTTCCACTCAATTAGCGTCAAATTAAAGAACGTATAACGAAATATACGAATGTGATTAAACATCGCAACATATAAAAAGTAAAAAACGAAGTTGGAACTCAATTAGCTTCAAATTAAAGAAATGATAACGAAATAAACTACTGTTGATAAACATCGCTTCATATAAAAGTAAAAAACGAAGTTGGAGCTGAATCAGCCTCAAATTAAAGAAATTACAACGAAATAAACTAATGTGGATAAACATCGCTACATATAAAACTAATAAAAGAAGTTGGAACTCAATTAGCGTCAAATTAAAGAAATTATAACGAAATAAACTAATGTTGATAAACATCGCTACATTTAAAAAGTAAAAAACGATGTTGGAACTCAATTAGCGTCAAATTATAGAAATTATAACGAAATAAATTAATGTGGATAAACATCGCTACATATAAAAAGTAAAAAACGAAGTTGGAACTCAATTAGCGTCAAATTAAAGAAATTATAACGAAATACACGAATGTTGATAAACATCGCTACATATAAAAAGTAAAAAACGAAGTTGGAACTCAATTAGCGTCAAATTAAATAAATTATAACGAAATATACGAATGTGGATAAACATCGCTACATATAAAAAGTAAAAAAAGAAGATGGAACACAATTAGCGTCAAATTAAAGAAATTATAACGAAATATACGAATGTTGATAAACATCGCTACATATAAAATGTAAAAAACGATGTTGGAACTCAATTACCGTCAAATTAAAGAAACTATAACGAAATAAACTAATGTTGATAAACATCGCTACATATAAAAAGTAAAAACGATTATGAACTCAATTAGCGTCAAATTAAAGAAATTATAACGAAATAAATTAATGTCGGTAAACATCGCTACATATGAAAAGTAAAAAACGAAGTTGTAACTCAATTAGCGTCAAATTAAAGAAATTATAACGAAATATACGAATGCTGATGAACATCGCTACATATAAAAGTAAAAAACGAAGTTGGAACACAATTAGCGTCAAATTAAAGAAATTATAACGAAATATACGAATGTTGATAAACATCTATATATATAAAAAGTAAAAAACGAAGTTGGAACTCAATTAGCGTCAAATTAAAGAAATTATAACGAAATATACGAATTTGGATAAACATCGCTACATATAATAAGTAAAAAACGAAGTTGGAACTCAATTAGCGTCAAATTAAAGAAATTATAACGAAATAAACTAATGTGGATAAACATCGCTACATATAAAAAGTAAAAAACGAAGTTTGAATTCAATTAGCATCAAATTAAAGAAATTATAACGAAATATACGAATGTTGATAAACATCGCTACATATAAATAGTAAAAAACGAAGTTGGAAATCAATTACCGTCAAATTAAAGAAATTATAACGAAATATACGAATGTTGATAAACATCGCTACATATAAAAAGTAAAAAACGAAGTTGGAACTCAATTAGCGTCAAATTAAAGAAATTATAACGAAATATACGAATGTTGATAAACATCGCTACATATAAAAAGTAAAAAACGAAGTTGGAACTCAATTAGCGTCAAATTAAAGAAATTATAACGAAATATACGAATGTTTATAAACTTTGCTACATATAAAAAGTAAAAAACGAAGTTGGAACTCAATTAGCGTCAAATTAAAGAAATTATAACGAAATATACGAATGTGGATAAACATCGCTACATATAAAAACTAAAAAACGAAGTTGGAACTCAATTAGCGTCAAATTAAAGAAATTATAACGAAATATACGAATGTGGATAAACATCGCTACATATAAAAATTAAAAAACGAAGTTGAAACTCAATTAGCGTCAAATTAAAGAAATTATAACGAAATATACGAATGTTGATAAACATCGCTACGTATAAAAAGTAAAAAACGAAGTTGGAACTCAATTAGCGTCAAATTAAAGAAATCATAACGAAATAAACTAATGTGGATAAACATCGCTATATATAAAAAGTAAAAAACGAAGTTGGAACTCAATTAGCGTCAAATTACAGAAATTATAACGAAATATACGAATGTTGATAAACATCGCTACATATAAAAAGTAAAAAACGAAGTTGGAAATCAATTAGCGTCAAATTAAAGAAATTATAACGAAAAATACGAATGTTGATAAACATCGCTACATATAAAAAGTAAAAAACGAAGTTGGAAATCAATTATAACGAAATAAACTAATATTGATAAACATCGCTACATATAAAAAGTAAAAATCGAAGTTGGAACTCAATTAGCGTCAAATTAAAGAAATTATAACGAAATATACGAATGTGGATAAACATCGCTACATATATAAGGTAAAAAACGAAGTTGGAACTCAAATAGCGTCAAATTAAAGAAATTATAACGAAATATACGAATGTTGATGAACATCGCTACATATAAAAGTAAAAAACGAAGTTGGAACACAATTAGCGTCAAATTAAAGAAATTATAACGAAATATACGAATGTTGATAAACATCTATATATATAAAAAGTAAAAAACGAAGTTGGAACTCAATTAGCGTCAAATTAAAGAAATTATAACGAAATATACGAATTTGGATAAACATCGCTACATATAATAAGTAAAAAACGAAGTTGGAACTCAATTAGCGTCAAATTAAAGAAATTATAACGAAATAAACTAATGTGGATAAACATCGCTACATATAAAAAGTAAAAAACGAAGTTTGAACTCAATTAGCATCAAATTAAAGAAATTATAACGAAATATACGAATGTTGATAAACATCGCTACATATAAATAGTAAAAAACGAAGTTGGAAATCAATTACCGTCAAATTAAAGAAATTATAACGAAATATACGAATGTTGATAAACATCGCTACATATAAAAAGTAAAAAACGAAGTTGGAACTCAATTAGCGTCAAATTAAAGAAATTATAACGAAATATACGAATGTTGATAAACATCGCTACATATAAAAAGTAAAAAACGAAGTTGGAACTCAATTAGCGTCAAATTAAAGAAATTATAACGAAATATACGAATGTTTATAAACATCGCTACATATAAAAAGTAAAAAACGAAGTTGGAACTCAATTAGCGTCAAATTAAAGAAATTATAACGAAATATACGAATGTGGATAAACATCGCTACATATAAAAACTAAAAAACGAAGTTGGAACTCAATTAGCGTCAAATTAAAGAAATTATAACGAAATATACGAATGTGGATAAACATCGCTACATATAAAAATTAAAAAACGAAGTTGAAACTCAATTAGCGTCAAATTAAAGAAATTATAACGAAATATACGAATGTTGATAAACATCACTACGTATAAAAAGTAAAAAACGAAGTTGGAACTCAATTAGCGTCAAATTAAAGAAATCATAACGAAATAAACTAATGTGGATAAACATCGCTATATATAAAAAGTAAAAAACGAAGTTGGAACTCAATTAGCGTCAAATTACAGAAATTATAACGAAATATACGAATGTTGATAAACTTCGCTACATATAAAAAGTAAAAAACGAAGTTGGAAATCAATTAGCGTCAAATTAAAGAAATTATAACGAAATATACGAATGTGGATAAACATCGCTACATATAAAAAGTAAAAAACGAAGTTGGAACTCAATTAGCGTCAAATTAAAGAAATTATAACGAAATATACGAATGTGGATAAACATCGCTGCATATAAAAATTAAAAAACGAAGTTGGAACTCAATTAGCGTCAAATTAAAGAAATTATAACGAAATAAACGAATGTTGATAAACGTCGCTACATATAAAAAGTAAAAAACGAAGTTCCACTCAATTAGCGTCAAATTAAAGAAATTATAACGAAATATACGAATGTGGATAAACATCGCTACATATAAAAAGTAAAAAACGAAGTTGGAACTCAATTAGCGTCAAATTAAAGAAATTATAACGAAATATACGAATGTGGATAAACATCGCTACATATAAAAAGTAAAAAACGAAGTTGGAAATCAATTAGCGTCAAATTAAATAAATTATAACGAAATATACGAATGTTGATAAACATCGCTACATACAAAAAGTAAAAAACGAAGTTGGAACTCAATTAGCGTCAAATTAAAGAAATTATAACGAAATATACGAATGTGGATAAACATCGCTACATATAAAAGGTAAAACACGCAGTTGGAACTCAATTACCGTCAAATTAAAGAAATCATAACGAAATAAACTAATATTGATAAACATCGCCACATATAAAAAGTAAAAAACGAATTTGGAACTCAATTAGCGTCAAATTAAAGAAATCATAACGAAATAAACTAATATTGATAAACATCGCTACATATAAAAAGTAAAAAACGAAGTTGGAACTCAATTAGCGTCAAATTAAAGAAATTATAACGAAATATACGAATGTTGATAAACATCGCTACATATAAAAAGTAAAAAACGAAGTTGGAAATCAATTAGGGTCAAATTAAAGAAATTATAACGAAATATATGAATGTTGATAAACATCGCTACATATAAAAAGTAAAAAACGAAGTTGGAATTCAATTAGCGTCAAATTAAAGAATTTATAAAGAAATAAACTAATATTGATAAACATCGCTACATATAAAAAGTAAAAAACGAAGTTGGAACTCAATTAGCGTCAAATTAAAGAAATTATAACGAAATATACGAATGTGGATAAGCATCGCTACATATAAAAAGTAAAAAACGAAGTTGGAACTCAATTAGCGTCAAATTAAAGAAATTATAACGAAATATACGAATGTGGATAAACATCGCTACATATAAAAAGTAAAAAACGAAGTTGGAACTCAATTAGCGTCAAATTAAAGAAATTATAACGAAATATACGAATGTGGATAAACGTCGCTACATATAAAAAGTAAAAAACGAAGTTGGAACTTAATTAGCGTCAAATTAAAGAAATTATAAAGAAATATACGAATGTGGAAAAACGTCGCTACATATAAAAAGTAAAAAACGAAGTTGAAACTCAATTAGCGTCAAATTAAAGAAATTATAACGAAATAAACTAATGTGGATAAACATCGCTACATATAAAAAGTAAAAAACGAAGTTGGAACTCAATTAGGGTCAAATTAAAGAAATTATAACGAAATATACGAATGTTGATAAACATCGCTACATATAAAAATTAAAAAACGACTTTGGTACTCAATTAGCGTCAAATTAAAGAAATCATAACGAAATAAACTAATGTGGATAAACATCGCTATATATAAAAAGTAAAAAACGAAGTTGGAACTCAATTAGCGTCAAATTAAAGAAATTATAACGAAATATACGAATGTTGATAAACATCGCTACATATAAAAAGTAAAAAACGAAGTTGGAAATCAATTAGCGTCAAATTTAAGAAATTATAACGAAATAAACTAATATTGATAAACATCGCTACATATAAAAAGTAAAAAACGAAGTTGGAACTAAATTAGCGTCAAATTAAAGAAATTATAACGAAATATACGAATGTGGATAAACATCGCTACATATAAAAGGTAAAAAACGAAGTTGGAACACAATTAAGGTCAAATTAAAGAAATTATAACGAAATATACATATGTTGATAAACATCGCTACATATAAAAAGTAAATAACGAAGTTCCACTCAATTAGCGTCAAATTAAAGAACGTATAACGAAATATACGAATGTGATTAAACATCGCAACATATAAAAAGTAAAAAACGAAGTTGGAACTCAATTAGCTTCAAATTAAAGAAATGATAACGAAATAAACTACTGTTGATAAACATCGCTTCATATAAAAGTAAAAAACGAAGTTGGAGCTGAATCAGCCTCAAATTAAAGAAATTACAACGAAATAAACTAATGTGGATAAACATCGCTACATATAAAACTAATAAAAGAAGTTGGAACTCAATTAGCGTCAAATTAAAGAAATTATAACGAAATAAACGAATGTTGATAAACATCGCTACATTTAAAAAGTAAAAAACGATGTTGGAACTCAATTAGCGTCAAATTATAGAAATTATAACGAAATAAATTAATGTGGATAAACATCGCTACATATAAAAAGTAAAAAACGAAGTTGGAACTCAATTAGCGTCAAATTAAAGAAATTATAACGAAATACACGAATGTTGATAAACATCGCTACATATAAAAAGTAAAAAACGAAGTTGGAACTCAATTAGCGTCAAATTAAATAAATTATAACGAAATATACGAATGTGGATAAACATCGCTACATATAAAAAGTAAAAAAAGAAGATGGAACACAATTAGCGTCAAATTAAAGAAATTATAACGAAATATACGAATGTTGATAAACATCGCTACATATAAAATGTAAAAAACGATGTTGGAACTCAATTACCGTCAAATTAAAGAAACTATAACGAAATAAACTAATGTTGATAAACATCGCTACATATAAAAAGTAAAAACGATTATGAACTCAATTAGCGTCAAATTAAAGAAATTATAACGAAATAAATTAATGTCGGTAAACATCGCTACATATGAAAAGTAAAAAACGAAGTTGTAACTCAATTAGCGTCAAATTAAAGAAATTATAACGAAATATACGAATGCTGATGAACATCGCTACATATAAAAGTAAAAAACGAAGTTGGAACACAATTAGCGTCAAATTAAAGAAATTATAACGAAATATACGAATGTTGATAAACATCTATATATATAAAAAGTAAAAAACGAAGTTGGAACTCAATTAGCGTCAAATTAAAGAAATTATAACGAAATATACGAATTTGGATAAACATCGCTACATATAATAAGTAAAAAACGAAGTTGGAACTCAATTAGCGTCAAATTAAAGAAATTATAACGAAATAAACTAATGTGGATAAACATCGCTACATATAAAAAGTAAAAAACGAAGTTTGAATTCAATTAGCATCAAATTAAAGAAATTATAACGAAATATACGAATGTTGATAAACATCGCTACATATAAATAGTAAAAAACGAAGTTGGAAATCAATTACCGTCAAATTAAAGAAATTATAACGAAATATACGAATGTTGATAAACATCGCTACATATAAAAAGTAAAAAACGAAGTTGGAACTCAATTAGCGTCAAATTAAAGAAATTATAACGAAATATACGAATGTTGATAAACATCGCTACATATAAAAAGTAAAAAACGAAGTTGGAACTCAATTAGCGTCAAATTAAAGAAATTATAACGAAATATACGAATGTTTATAAACTTTGCTACATATAAAAAGTAAAAAACGAAGTTGGAACTCAATTAGCGTCAAATTAAAGAAATTATAACGAAATATACGAATGTGGATAAACATCGCTACATATAAAAACTAAAAAACGAAGTTGGAACTCAATTAGCGTCAAATTAAAGAAATTATAACGAAATATACGAATGTGGATAAACATCGCTACATATAAAAATTAAAAAACGAAGTTGAAACTCAATTAGCGTCAAATTAAAGAAATTATAACGAAATATACGAATGTTGATAAACATCGCTACGTATAAAAAGTAAAAAACGAAGTTGGAACTCAATTAGCGTCAAATTAAAGAAATCATAACGAAATAAACTAATGTGGATAAACATCGCTATATATAAAAAGTAAAAAACGAAGTTGGAACTCAATTAGCGTCAAATTACAGAAATTATAACGAAATATACGAATGTTGATAAACATCGCTACATATAAAAAGTAAAAAACGAAGTTGGAAATCAATTAGCGTCAAATTAAAGAAATTATAACGAAAAATACGAATGTTGATAAACATCGCTACATATAAAAAGTAAAAAACGAAGTTGGAAATCAATTATAACGAAATAAACTAATATTGATAAACATCGCTACATATAAAAAGTAAAAATCGAAGTTGGAACTCAATTAGCGTCAAATTAAAGAAATTATAACGAAATATACGAATGTGGATAAACATCGCTACATATATAAGGTAAAAAACGAAGTTGGAACTCAAATAGCGTCAAATTAAAGAAATTATAACGAAATATACGAATGTTGATGAACATCGCTACATATAAAAGTAAAAAACGAAGTTGGAACACAATTAGCGTCAAATTAAAGAAATTATAACGAAATATACGAATGTTGATAAACATCTATATATATAAAAAGTAAAAAACGAAGTTGGAACTCAATTAGCGTCAAATTAAAGAAATTATAACGAAATATACGAATTTGGATAAACATCGCTACATATAATAAGTAAAAAACGAAGTTGGAACTCAATTAGCGTCAAATTAAAGAAATTATAACGAAATAAACTAATGTGGATAAACATCGCTACATATAAAAAGTAAAAAACGAAGTTTGAACTCAATTAGCATCAAATTAAAGAAATTATAACGAAATATACGAATGTTGATAAACATCGCTACATATAAATAGTAAAAAACGAAGTTGGAAATCAATTACCGTCAAATTAAAGAAATTATAACGAAATATACGAATGTTGATAAACATCGCTACATATAAAAAGTAAAAAACGAAGTTGGAACTCAATTAGCGTCAAATTAAAGAAATTATAACGAAATATACGAATGTTGATAAACATCGCTACATATAAAAAGTAAAAAACGAAGTTGGAACTCAATTAGCGTCAAATTAAAGAAATTATAACGAAATATACGAATGTTTATAAACATCGCTACATATAAAAAGTAAAAAACGAAGTTGGAACTCAATTAGCGTCAAATTAAAGAAATTATAACGAAATATACGAATGTGGATAAACATCGCTACATATAAAAACTAAAAAACGAAGTTGGAACTCAATTAGCGTCAAATTAAAGAAATTATAACGAAATATACGAATGTGGATAAACATCGCTACATATAAAAATTAAAAAACGAAGTTGAAACTCAATTAGCGTCAAATTAAAGAAATTATAACGAAATATACGAATGTTGATAAACATCACTACGTATAAAAAGTAAAAAACGAAGTTGGAACTCAATTAGCGTCAAATTAAAGAAATCATAACGAAATAAACTAATGTGGATAAACATCGCTATATATAAAAAGTAAAAAACGAAGTTGGAACTCAATTAGCGTCAAATTACAGAAATTATAACGAAATATACGAATGTTGATAAACTTCGCTACATATAAAAAGTAAAAAACGAAGTTGGAAATCAATTAGCGTCAAATTAAAGAAATTATAACGAAATATACGAATGTGGATAAACATCGCTACATATAAAAAGTAAAAAACGAAGTTGGAACTCAATTAGCGTCAAATTAAAGAAATTATAACGAAATATACGAATGTGGATAAACATCGCTGCATATAAAAATTAAAAAACGAAGTTGGAACTCAATTAGCGTCAAATTAAAGAAATTATAACGAAATAAACGAATGTTGATAAACGTCGCTACATATAAAAAGTAAAAAACGAAGTTCCACTAAATTAGCGTCAAATTAAAGAAATTATAACGAAATATACGAATGTGGATAAACATCGCTACATATAAAAAGTAAAAAACGAAGTTGGAACTCAATTAGCGTCAAATTAAAGAAATTATAACGAAATATACGAATGTGGATAAACATCGCTACATATAAAAAGTAAAAAACGAAGTTGGAAATCAATTAGCGTCAAATTAAAGAAATTATAACGAAATATACGAATGTGGATAAACATCGCTACATATAAAAAGTAAAAAACGAAGTTGGAACTCAATTAGCGTCAAATTAAAGAAATTATAACGAAATATACGAATGTGGATAAACATCGCTACATATAAAAAGTAATAAACGAAGTTGGAACTCAATTTGCGTCAAATTAAAGAAATCATAACGAAATAAACTAATGTGGATAAACATCGCTATATATAAAAAGGAAAAAACGAAGTTGGAACTCAATTAGCGTCAAATTACAGAAATTATAACGAAATATACGAATGTTGATAAACATCGCTACATATAAAAAGTAAAAAACGAAGTTGGAAATCAATTAGCGTCAAATTAAAGAAATTATAACGAAATATACGAATGTTGATAAACATCGCTACATATAAAAAGTAAAAAACGAAGTTGGAAATCAATTAGCGTCAAATTAAAGAAATTATAACGAAATAAACTAATATTGATAAACATCGCTACATATAAAAAGTAAAAAACGAAGTTGGAACTCAATTAGCGTCAAATTAAAGAAATTATAACGAAATATACGAATGTGGATAAACATCGCTACATATATAAGGTAAAAAACGAAGTTGGAACTCAATTAGCGTCAAATTAAAGAAATTATAACGAAATATACGAATGTTGATGAACATCGCTACATATAAAAGTAAAAAACGAAGTTGGAACACAATTAGAGTCAAATTAAAGAAATTATAACGAAATAAACTAATGTGGATAAACATCGCTACATATAAAAAGTAAAAAACGAAGTTGGAACTCAATTAGGGTCAAATTAAAGAAATTATAACGAAATATACGAATGTTGATAAACATCGCTACATATAAAAATTAAAAAACGACTTTGGTACTCAATTAGCGTCAAATTAAAGAAATCATAACGAAATAAACTAATGTGGATAAACATCGCTATATATAAAAAGTAAAAAACGAAGTTGGAACTCAATTAGCGTCAAATTAAAGAAATTATAACGAAATATACGAATGTTGATAAACATCGCTACATATAAAAAGTAAAAAACGAAGTTGGAAATCAATTAGCGTCAAATTTAAGAAATTATAACGAAATAAACTAATATTGATAAACATCGCTACATATAAAAAGTAAAAAACGAAGTTGGAACTAAATTAGCGTCAAATTAAAGAAATTATAACGAAATATACGAATGTGGATAAACATCGCTACATATAAAAGGTAAAAAACGAAGTTGGAACACAATTAAGGTCAAATTAAAGAAATTATAACGAAATATACATATGTTGATAAACATCGCTACATATAAAAAGTAAATAACGAAGTTCCACTCAATTAGCGTCAAATTAAAGAACGTATAACGAAATATACGAATGTGATTAAACATCGCAACATATAAAAAGTAAAAAACGAAGTTGGAACTCAATTAGCTTCAAATTAAAGAAATGATAACGAAATAAACTACTGTTGATAAACATCGCTTCATATAAAAGTAAAAAACGAAGTTGGAGCTGAATCAGCCTCAAATTAAAGAAATTACAACGAAATAAACTAATGTGGATAAACATCGCTACATATAAAACTAATAAAAGAAGTTGGAACTCAATTAGCGTCAAATTAAAGAAATTATAACGAAATAAACTAATGTTGATAAACATCGCTACATTTAAAAAGTAAAAAACGATGTTGGAACTCAATTAGCGTCAAATTATAGAAATTATAACGAAATAAATTAATGTGGATAAACATCGCTACATATAAAAAGTAAAAAACGAAGTTGGAACTCAATTAGCGTCAAATTAAAGAAATTATAACGAAATACACGAATGTTGATAAACATCGCTACATACAAAAAGTAAAAAACGAAGTTGGAACTCAATTAGCGTCAAATTAAATAAATTATAACGAAATATACGAATGTGGATAAACATCGCTACATATAAAAAGTAAAAAAAGAAGATGGAACACAATTAGCGTCAAATTAAAGAAATTATAACGAAATATACGAATGTTGATAAACATCGCTACATATAAAATGTAAAAAACGATGTTGGAACTCAATTACCGTCAAATTAAAGAAACTATAACGAAATAAACTAATGTTGATAAACATCGCTACATATAAAAAGTAAAAACGATTATGAACTCAATTAGCGTCAAATTAAAGAAATTATAACGAAATAAATTAATGTCGGTAAACATCGCTACATATGAAAAGTAAAAAACGAAGTTGGAACTCAATTAGCGTCAAATTAAAGAAATTATAACGAAATATACGAATGCTGATGAACATCGCTACATATAAAAGTAAAAAACGAAGTTGGAACACAATTAGGGTCAAATTAAAGAAATTATAACGAAATATACGAATGTTGATAAACATCTATATATATAAAAAGTAAAAAACGAAGTTGGAACTCAATTAGCGTCAAATTAAAGAAATTATAACGAAATATACGAATTTGGATAAACATCGCTACATATAATAAGTAAAAAACGAAGTTGGAACTCAATTAGCGTCAAATTAAAGAAATTATAACGAAATAAACTAATGTGGATAAACATCGCTACATATAAAAAGTAAAAAACGAAGTTTGAATTCAATTAGCATCCAATTAAAGAAATTATAACGAAATATACGAATGTTGATAAACATCGCTACATATAAATAGTAAAAAACGAAGTTGGAAATCAATTACCGTCAAATTAAAGAAATTATAACGAAATATACGAATGTTGATAAACATCGCTACATATAAAAAGTAAAAAACGAAGTTGGAACTCAATTAGCGTCAAATTAAGGAAATTATAACGAAAGATACGAATGTTGATAAACATCGCTACATATAAAAAGTAAAAAACGAAGTTGGAACTCAATTAGCGTCAAATTAAAGAAATTATTACGAAATATACGAATGTTTATAAACTTTGCTACATATAAAAAGTAAAAAACGAAGTTGGAACTCAATTAGCGTCAAATTAAAGAAATTATAACGAAATATACGAATGTGGATAAACATCGCTACATATAAAAACTAAAAAACGAAGTTGGAACTCAATTAGCGTCAAATTAAAGAAATTATAACGAAATATACGAATGTGGATAAACATCGCTACATATAAAAATTAAAAAACGAAGTTGAAACTCAATTAGCGTCAAATTAAAGAAATTATAACGAAATATACGAATGTTGATAAACATCGCTACGTATAAAAAGTAAAAAACGAAGTTGGAACTCAATTAGCGTCAAATTAAAGAAATCATAACGAAATAAACTAATGTGGATAAACATCGCTATATATAAAAAGTAAAAAACGAAGTTGGAACTCAATTAGCGTCAAATTACAGAAATTATAACGAAATATACGAATGTTGATAAACATCGCTACATATAAAAAGTAAAAAACGAAGTTGGAAATCAATTAGCGTCAAATTAAAGAAATTATAACGAAATATACGAATGTTGATAAACATCGCTACATATAAAAAGTAAAAAACGAAGTTGGAAATCAATTATAACGAAATAAACTAATATTGATAAACATCGCTACATATAAAAAGTAAAAAACGAAGTTGGAACTCAATTAGCGTCAAATTAAAGAAATTATAACGAAATATACGAATGTGGATAAACATCGCTACATATATAAGGTAAAAAACGAAGTTGGAACTCAATTAGCGTCAAATTAAAGAAATTATAACGAAATATACGAATGTTGATGAACATCGCTACATATAAAAGTAAAAAACGAAGTTGGAACACAATTAGCGTCAAATTAAAGAAATTATAACGAAATATACGAATGTTGATAAACATCTATATATATAAAAAGTAAAAAACGAAGTTGGAACTCAATTAGCGTCAAATTAAAGAAATTATAACGAAATATACGAATTTGGATAAACATCGCTACATATAATAAGTAAAAAACGAAGTTGGAACTCAATTAGCGTCAAATTAAAGAAATTATAACGAAATAAACTAATGTGGATAAACATCGCTACATATAAAAAGTAAAAAACGAAGTTTGAACTCAATTAGCATCAAATTAAAGAAATTATAACGAAATATACGAATGTTGATAAACATCGCTACATATAAATAGTAAAAAACGAAGTTGGAAATCAATTACCGTCAAATTAAAGAAATTATAACGAAATATACGAATGTTGATAAACATCGCTACATATAAAAAGTAAAAAACGAAGTTGGAACTCAATTAGCGTCAAATTAAAGAAATTATAACGAAATATACGAATGTTGATAAACATCGCTACATATAAAAAGTAAAAAACGAAGTTGGAACTCAATTAGCGTCAAATTAAAGAAATTATAACGAAATATACGAATGTTTATAAACATCGCTACATATAAAAAGTAAAAAACGAAGTTGGAACTCAATTAGCGTCAAATTAAAGAAATTATAATGAAATATACGAATGTGGATAAACATCGCTACATATAAAAACTAAAAAACGAAGTTGGAACTCAATTAGCGTCAAATTAAAGAAATTATAACGAAATATACGAATGTGGATAAACATCGCTACATATAAAAATTAAAAAACGAAGTTGAAACTCAATTAGCGTCAAATTAAAGAAATTATAACGAAATATACGAATGTTGATAAACATCGCTACGTATAAAAAGTAAAAAACGAAGTTGGAACTCAATTAGCGTCAAATTAAAGAAATCATAACGAAATAAACTAATGTGGATAAACATCGCTATATATAAAAAGTAAAAAACGAAGTTGGAACTCAATTAGCGTCAAATTACAGAAATTATAACGAAATATACGAATGTTGATAAACTTCGCTACATATAAAAAGTAAAAAACGAAGTTGGAAATCAATTAGCGTCAAATTAAAGAAATTATAACGAAATATACGAATGTGGATAAACATCGCTACATATAAAAAGTAAAAAACGAAGTTGGAACTCAATTAGCGTCAAATTAAAGAAATTATAACGAAATATACGAATGTGGATAAACATCGCTGCATATAAAAATTAAAAAACGAAGTTGGAACTCAATTAGCGTCAAATTAAAGAAATTATAACGAAATAAACGAATGTTGATAAACGTCGCTACATATAAAAAGTAAAAAACGAAGTTCCACTCAATTAGCGTCAAATTAAAGAAATTATAACGAAATATACGAATGTGGATAAACATCGCTACATATAAAAAGTAAAAAACGAAGTTGGAACTCAATTAGCGTCAAATTAAAGAAATTATAACGAAATATACGAATGTGGATAAACATCGCTACATATAAAAAGTAATAAACGACGTTGGAACTCAATTTGCGTCAAATTAAAGAAATCATAACGAAATAAACTAATGTGGATAAACATCGCTATATATAAAAAGGAAAAAACGAAGTTGGAACTCAATTAGCGTCAAATTACAGAAATTATAACGAAATATACGAATGTTGATAAACATCGCTACATATAAAAAGTAAAAAACGAAGTTGGAAATCAATTAGCGTCAAATTAAAGAAATTATAACGAAATATACGAATGTTGATAAACATCGCTACATATAAAAAGTAAAAAACGAAGTTGGAAATCAATTAGCGTCAAATTAAAGAAATTATAACGAAATAAACTAATATTGATAAACATCGCTACATATAAAAAGTAAAAAACGAAGTTGGAACTCAATTAGCGTCAAATTAAAGAAATTATAACGAAATATACGAATGTGGATAAACATCGCTACATATATAAGGTAAAAAACGAAGTTGGAACTCAATTAGCGTCAAATTAAAGAAATTATAACGAAATATACGAATGTTGATGAACATCGCTACATATAAAAGTAAAAAACGAAGTTGGAACACAATTAGCGTCAAATTAAAGAAATTATAACGAAATATACGAATGTTGATAAACATCTATATATATAAAAAGTAAAAAACGAAGTTGGAACTCAATTAGCGTCAAATTAAAGAAATTATAACGAAATATACGAATTTGGATAAACATCGCTACATATAATAAGTAAAAAACGAAGTTGGAACTCAATTAGCGTCAAATTAAAGAAATTATAACGAAATAAACTAATGTGGATAAACATCGCTACATATAAAAAGTAAAAAACGAAGTTTGAACTCAATTAGCATCAAATTAAAGAAATTATAACGAAATATACGAATGTTGATAAACATCGCTACATATAAATAGTAAAAAACGAAGTTGGAAATCAATTACCGTCAAATTAAAGAAATTATAACGAAATATACGAATGTTGATAAACATCGCTACATATAAAAAGTAAAAAACGAAGTTGGAACTCAATTAGCGTCAAATTAAAGAAATTATAACGAAATATACGAATGTTGATAAACATCGCTACATATAAAAAGTAAAAAACGAAGTTGGAACTCAATTAGAGTCAAATTAAAGAAATTATAACGAAATATACGAATGTTTATAAACATCGCTACATATAAAAAGTAAAAAACGAAGTTGGAACTCAATTAGCGTCAAATTAAAGAAATTATAACGAAATATACGAATGTGGATAAACATCGCTACATATAAAAACTAAAAAACGAAGTTGGAACTCAATTAGCGTCAAATTAAAGAAATTATAACGAAATATACGAATGTGGATAAACATCGCTACATATAAAAATTAAAAAACGAAGTTGAAACTCAATTAGCGTCAAATTAAAGAAATTATAACGAAATATACGAATGTTGATAAACATCGCTACGTATAAAAAGTAAAAAACGAAGTTGGAACTCAATTAGCGTCAAATTAAAGAAATCATAACGAAATAAACTAATGTGGATAAACATCGCTATATATAAAAAGTAAAAAACGAAGTTGGAACTCAATTAGCGTCAAATTACAGAAATTATAACGAAATATACGAATGTTGATAAACTTCGCTACATATAAAAAGTAAAAAACGAAGTTGGAAATCAATTAGCGTCAAATTAAAGAAATTATAACGAAATATACGAATGTGGATAAACATCGCTACATATAAAAAGTAAAAAACGAAGTTGGAACTCAATTAGCGTCAAATTAAAGAAATTATAACGAAATATACGAATGTGGATAAACATCGCTGCATATAAAAATTAAAAAACGAAGTTGGAACTCAATTAGCGTCAAATTAAAGAAATTATAACGAAATAAACGAATGTTGATAAACGTCGCTACATATAAAAAGTAAAAAACGAAGGTCCACTCAATTAGCGTCAAATTAAAGAAATTATAACGAAATATACGAATGTGGATAAACATCGCTACATATAAAAAGTAAAAAACGAAGTTGAAAATCAATTAGCGTCAAATTAAAGAAATTATAACGAAATATACGAATGTGGATAAACATCGCTACATATAAAAAGTAAAAAACGAAGTTGGAAATCAATTAGCGTCAAATTAAAGAAATTATAACGAAATATACGAATGTGGATAAACATCGCTACATATAAAAAGTAAAAAACGAAGTTGAAACTCAATTAGCGTCAAATTAAAGAAATTATAACGAAATATACGAATGTGGATAAACATCGCTACATATAAAAAGTAATAAACGAAGTTGGAACTCAATTAGCGTCAAATTAAAGAAATTATAACGAAATATACGAATGTGGATAAACATCGCTAGATATAAAAAGTAATAAACGAAGTTGGAACTCAATTAGCGTCAAATTAAAGAAATTATAACGAAATAAACGAAAGTTGATAAACATCGCTACATATAAAAAGTAAAAAACGAAGTTGGAACTCAATAAGCGTCAAATTAAAGAAATTATAACGAACTCTACGAATGTTGATAAACTTCGCTACATATAAAAAGTAAAAAACGAAGTTGGAACTCAATTAGCGTCAAATTAAAGAAATTACAACGAACTCTACGAATGTTCATAAACTTCGCTACATATAAAAAGGAAAAAACGAAGTTGGAACTCAATTAGCGTCAAATTAAAGAAATTATAACGAACTCTACGAATGTTGATAAACTTCGCTACATATAAAAAGTAAAAAACGAAGTTGGAACTCAATTAGCGTCAAATTAAAGAAATTATAACGAACTCTGCGACTGTTGATAAACTTCGCTACATTTAAAAAGTAAAAAACGAAGTTGGAACTCAATTAGCGTCAAATTAAAGAAATTATAACGAAGTCTACGAATGTTGATAAACTTCGCTACATATAAAAAGTAAAAAACGAAGTTGGAACTCAATTAGCGTCAAATTAAAGAAATTATAACGAACTCTACGAATGTTGATAAACTTCGCTACATATAAAAAGTAAAAAACGAAGTTGGAACTCAATTAGCGTCAAATTAAAGAAATTATAACGAACTCTACGAATGTTGATAAACTTCGCTACATATAAAAAGTAAAAAACGAAGTTGGAACTCAATTAGCGTCAAATTAAAGAAATTACAACGAAATATACGAATGTTGATAAACTTCGCTACATATAAAAAGTAAAAAACGAAGTCGGAACTCAATTAGCGTCAAATTAAAGAAATTATAACGAAATATACGAATGTTGATAAACATCGCTACATATAAAAAGTAAAACACGAAGTTGGAACTCAATTAGCGCCAAATTAAAGAAATTGTAACGAAATATACGAATGTGGATAAACATCGTTACATATAAAAAGAAAAAAACGAAGTTGGAACTCAATTAGCGTCAAATTAAAGAAATTATAACGAAATAAAATAATGTGGATAAACATCGCTACATATAATAAGTAAAAAACGAAGTTGAAACTGAATTAGCGTCAAATTAAAGAAATTATAACGAAATATACGAATGTTGATAAACATCGCTACTTATATTAAGTAAAAAACGACGTTGGAACTCAATTAGCGTCAAATTAAAGAAATTATAACGAAATAAACTAATGTGGATAAACATCGCTACATATAAGAAGTAACAAACGAAGTTGGAACTCAATTAGCGTCAAATTAAAGAAATTGTAACGAAATAAACTAATGTGGATAAACTTCGCTACATATAAAAAGTAAGAAACGAAGTTGGAACTCAATTAGCGTCAAATTAAAGAAATCATAACGAACTCTACGAATGTTGATAAACTTCGCTACATATAAAAAGTAAAAAACGAAGTTGGAACTCAATTAGCGTCAAATTAATGAAATTATAACGAACTCTACGAATGTTGATAAACTTCGCTACATATAAAAAGCAAAAAACGAAGTTGGAACTCAATTAGCGTCAAATTAAAGAAATTATAACGAACTCTACGAATGTTGATAAACTTCGCTACATATAAAAAGTAAAAAACGAAGTTGGACTCAATTAGCGTCAAATTAAAGAAATTACAACGAAATATACGAATGTTGATAAACTTCGCTACATATAAAAAGTAAAAAACGAAGTTGAAACTCAATTAGCGTCAAATTAAAGAAATTATAACGAAATATACGAATGTGGATAAACATCACTACATATAAAAAGTAAAAAACGAAGTTGGAACTCAATTAGCGTCAAATTAAATAAATCATAACAAAATAAACTAATGTGGATAAACATCGCTACATATAAAAAGTAAAAAACGAAGTTGGAATTCAATTAGTGTCAAATTAAAGAAATTATAACGAAATATACGAATGTGGATAAACATCGCTACATATAAAAAGTAAAAAACGAAGTTGGAACTCAATTAGCGTCAAATTAAAGAAATTATAACGAAATATACGAATGTGGATAAACATCGCTACATATAAAAACTAAAAAACGAAGTTGGAACTCAATTAGCGTCAAATTAAATAAATTATAACGAAATATACGAATGTGGATAAACATCGCTACATATAAAAGTAAAAAACGAAGTTGAAACTCAATTAGCGTCAAATTAAAGAAATTATAACGAAATATACGAATGTTGATAAACATCGCTACGTATAAAAAGTAAAAAACGAAGTTGGAACTCAATTAGCGTCAAATTAAAGAAATCATAACGAAATAAACTAATGTGGATAAACATCGCTATATATAAAAAGTAAAAAACGAAGTTGGAACTCAATTAGCGTCACATTAAAGAAATTAGAACGACTCTACGAAAGTTGATAAACTTCGCTACATATAAAAAGTAAAAAACGAAGTTGGAACTCAATTAGCGTCAAATTAAAGAAATTATAACGAACTCTACGAATGTTGATAAACTTCGCTACATATAAAAAGTAAAAAACGAAGTTGGAACTCAATTAGCGTCAAATTAAAGAAATTATAACGAACTCTACGAATGATGATAAGCTTCGCTACATATAAAAAGTAAAAAACGAAGTTGGAACTCAATTAGCGTCAAATTAAAGAAATTATAACGAACTCTACGAATGATGATAAACTTCGCTACATATAAAAAGTAAAAAACGAAGTTGGAACTCAATTAGCGTCAAATTAAAGAAATCATAACGAACTCTACGAATGTTGTTAAACTTCGCTACATATAAAAAGTAAAAAACGAAGTTGGAACTCAATTAGCGTCCAATTAAAGAACTCATAACGAACTCTACGAATGTTGATAAACTTCGCTACATATAAAAAGTAAAAAACGAAGTTGGAACTCAATTAGCGTCAAATTAAAGAAATTATAACGAACTCTACGAATGTTGATAAACTTCGCTACATATAAAAAGTAAAAAACGAAGTTGGAACTCAATTAGCGTCAAATTAAAGAAATTAGAACGAACTCCACGAATGTTGATAAACTTCGCTACATATAAAAAGTAAAAAACGAAGTTGGAACTCAATTAGCGTCAAATTAAAGAAATTATAACGAACTCTACGAATGTTGATAAACTTCGCTACATATAAAAAGTAAAAAACGAAGTTGGAACTCAATTAGCGTCAAATTAAAGAAATTATAACGAACTCTACGAATGATGATAAACTTCGCTACATATAAAAAGTAAAAAACGAAGTTGGAACTCAATTAGCGTCAAATTAAAGAAATCATAACGAACTCTACGAATGTTGATAAACTTCGCTACATATAAAAAGTAAAAAACGAAGTTGGAACTCAATTAGCGTCAAATTAAAGAAATTATAAGGAACTCTACGAATGTTGATAAACTTCGCTACATATAAAAAGTAAAAAACAAAGTTGGAACTCAATTAGCGTCAAATTAAAGAAATTATAACGAACTCTACGAATGTTGATAAACTTCGCTACATATAAAAAGTAAAAAACGAAGTTGGAACTCAATTAGCGTCAAATTAAAGAAATTATAACGAACTCTACGAATGTTGATAAACTTCGCTACATATAAAAAGTAAAAAACGAAGTTGGAACTCAATTAGCGTCAAATTAAAGAAATTATAAGGAACTCTACGAATGTTGATAAACTTCGCTACATATAAAAAGTAAAAAACAAAGTTGGAACTCAATTACGTCAAATTAAAGAAATTATAACGAACTCTACGAATGTTGATAAACTTCGCTACATATAAAAAGTAAAAAACGAAGTTGGAACTCAATTAGCGTCAAATTAAAGAAATTATAACGAACTCTACGAATGTTGATAAACTTCGCTACATATAAAAAGTAAAAAACGAAGTTGGAACTCAATTAGCGTCAAATTAAAGAAATTATAACGAACTCTACGAATGTTGATAAACTTCACTACATATATAAAAAGTAAAAAACGAAGTTGGAACTCAATTAGCGTCAAATTAAAGAAATTATAACGAACTCTACGAATGTTGATAAACTTCGCTACATATAAAAAGTAAAAAACTCAGTTGGAACTCAATTAGCGTCAAATTAAAGAAATTATAACGAACTCTACGAATGTTGATAAACTTCGCTACATATAAAAAGTAAAAAACGAAGTTGGAACTCAATTAGCGTCAAATTAAAGAAATTATAACGAACTCTACGAATGTTGATAAACTTCGCTACATATAGAAAGTAAAAAACGAAGTTGGAACTCAATTAGCGTCAAATTAAAGAAATTATAACGAACTCTACGAATGTTGATAAACTTCGCTACATATAGAAAGTAAAAAACGAAGTTGGAACTCAATTAGCGTCAAATTAAAGAAATTATAACGAACTCTACGAATGTTGATAAACTTCGCTACATATAAAAAGTAAAAAACGAAGTTGGAACTCAATTAGCGTCAAATTAAAGAAATCATAACGAACTCTACGAATGTTGATAAACTTCGCTACATATAAAAAGTAAAAAAACGATGTTGGAACTCAATTAGCGTCAAATTAAAGAAATCATAACGAACTCTACGAATGTTGATAAACTTCGTTACATATAAAAAGTAAAAAACGAAGTTGGAACTCAATTAGCGTCAAATTAAAGAAATCATAACGAACTCTACGAATGTTGATAAACTTCGCTACATATAAAAAGTAAAAAACGAAGTTGGAACTCAATTAGCGTCAAATTAAAGAAATTATAACGAACTCTACGAATGTTGATAAACTTCGCTACATATAAAAAGTAAAAAACGAAGTTGGAACTCAATTAGCGTCAAATTAAAGAAATTATAACGAACTCTACGAATGTTGATAAACTTCGCTACATATAAAAAGTAAAAAACGAAGTTGGAACTCAATTAGCGTCAAATTAAAGAAATTATAACGAACTCTACGAATGTTGATAAACTTCGCTACATATAAAAAGTAAAAAACGAAGTTGGAACTCAATTAGCGTCAAATTAAAGAAATTATAACGAACTCTACGAATGTTGATAAACTTCGCTACATATAAAAAGTAAAAAACGAAGTTGGAACTCAATTAGCGTCAAATTAAAGAAATTATAACGAACTCTACGAATGTTGATAAACTTCGCTACATATAAAAAGTAAAAAACGAAGTTGGAACTCAATTAGCGTCAAATTAAAGAAATTATAACGAACTCTACGAATGTTGATAAACTTCGCTACATATAAAAAGTAAAAAACGAAATTGGAACTCAATTAGCGTCAAATTAAAGAAATTATAACGAACTCTACGAATGTTGATAAACTTCGCTACATATAAAAAGTAAAAAAACGAATTTGGAACTCAATTGGCGTCAAATTAAAGAAATCATAACGAACTCTACGAATGTTGATAAACTTCGCTACATATAAAAAGTAAAAAACGAAGTTGGAACTCAATTAGCGTCAAATTAAAGAAATCATAACGAACTCTACGAATGTTGATAAACTTCGCTACATATAAAAAGTAAAAAAACGATGTTGGAACTCAATTAGCGTCAAATTAAAGAAATCATAACGAACTCTACGAATGTTGATAAACTTCGCGACATATAAAAAGTAAAAAACGAAGTTGGAACACAATTAGCGTCAAATTAAAGAAATTATAACGAACTCTACGAATGTTGATAAACTTCGCTAGATATAAAAAGTAAAAAACGAAGTTGGAACTCAATTAGCGTCAAATTAAAGAAATTATAACGAACTCTACGAATGTTGATAAACTTCGCTACATATGAAAAGTAAAAAAAAAAGTTGGAACTCAATTATCGTCAAATTAAAGAAATTATAACGAACTCTACGAATGTTGATAAACTTCGCTACATATAAAAAGTAAAAAACGAAGTTGGAACTCAATTACCGTCAAATTAAAGAAATTATAACGAACTCTACGAATGTTGATAAACTTCGCTACATATAAAAAGTAAAAAACGAAGTTGGAACTCAATTAGCGTCAAATTAAAGAAATTATAACGAACTCTACGAATGTTGATAAACTTCGCTACATATAAAAAGTAAAAAACGAAGTTGGGACTCAATTAGCGTCAAATTAAAGAAATCATAACGAACTCTACGAATGTTGATAAACTTCGCTACATATAAAAAGTAAAAAACGAAGTTGGAACTCAATTAGCGTCAAATTAAAGAAATTATAACGAACTCTACGAATGTTGATAAACATCGCTACATATAAAAAGTAAAAAACGAAGTTGGAACTCAATTAGCCTCAAATTAAAGAAATTATAACGAACTCTACGAATGTTGATAAACTTCGCTACATATAAAAAGTAAAAAACGAAGTTGGAACTCAATTAGCGTCAAATTAAAGAAATTATAACGAACTCTACGAATGTTGATAAACTTCGCTACATATAAAAAGTAAAAAACGAAGTTGGAACTCAATTAGCGTCAAATTAAAGAAATTATAACGAACTCTACGAATGTTGATAAACTTCGCTACATATAAAAAGTAAAAAACGAAGTTGGAACTCAATTAGCGTCAAATTAAAGAAATTATAACGAACTCTACGAATGTTGATAAACTTCGCTACATATAAAAAGTAAAAAACGAAGTTGGAACTCAATTAGCGTCAAATTAAAGAAATTATAACGAACTCTACGAATGTTGATAAACTTCGCTACATATAAAAAGTAAAAAACGAAGTTGGAACTCAATTAGCGTCAAATTAAAGAAATTATAACGAACTCTACGAATGTTGATAAACTTCACTACATATAAAAAGTAAAAAACGAAGTTGGAACTCAATTAGCGTCAAATTAAAGAAATTATAACGAACTCTACGAATGTTGATAAACTTCGCTACATATAAAAAGTAAAAAACGAAGTTGGAACTCAATTAGCGTCAAATTAAAGAAATTATAACGAACTCTACGAATGTTGATAAACTTCGCTACATATAAAAAGTAAAAAACGAAGTTGGAACTCAATTAGCGTCAAATTAAAGAAATTATAACGAACTCTACGAATGTTGATAAACTTCGCTACATATAGAAAGTAAAAAACGAAGTTGGAACTCAATTAGCGTCAAATTAAAGAAATTATAACGAACTCTACGAATGTTGATAAACTTCGCTACATATAGAAAGTTAAAAACGAAGTTGGAACTCAATTAGCGTCAAATTAAAGAAATTATAACGAACTCTACGAATGTTGATAAACTTCGCTACATATAAAAAGTAAAAAACGAAGTTGGAACTCAATTAGCGTCAAATTAAAGAAATCATAACGAACTCAACGAATGTTGATAAACTTCGCTACATATAAAAAGTAAAGAAAACGATGTTGGAACTCAATTAGCGTCAAATTAAAGAAATCATAACGAACTCTACGAATGTTGATAAACTTCGTTACATATAAAAAGTAAAAAACGAAGTTGGAACTCAATTAGCGTCAAATTAAAGAAATCATAACGAACTCTACGAATGTTGATAAACTTCGCTACATATAAAAAGTAAAAAACGAAGTTAGAACTCAATTAGCGTCAAATTAAAGAAATTATAACGAACTCTACGAATGTTGATAAACTTCGCTACATATAAAAAGTAAAAAACGAAGTTGGAACTCAATTAGCGTCAAATTAAAGAAATTATAACGAACTCTACGAATGTTGATAAACTTCGCTACATATAAAAAGTAAAAAACGAAGTTGGAACTCAATTAGCGTCAAATTAAAGAAATTATAACGAACTCTACGAATGTTGATAAACTTCGCTACATATAAAAAGTAAAAAACGAAGTTGGAACTCAATTAGCGTCAAATTAAAGAAATCATAACGAACTCTACGAATGTTGATAAACTTCGCTACATAAAAAAGTAAAAAACGAAGTTGGAACTCAATTAGCGTCAAATTAAAGAAATTATAACGAACTCTACGAATGTCGATAAACTTCGCTACATATAAAAAGTAAAATACGAAGTTGGAACTCAATTAGCGTCAAATTAAAGAAATCATAACGAACTCTACGAATGTTGATAAACTTCGCTACATATAAAAAGTAAAAAACGAAGTTGGAACTCAATTAGCGTCAAATTAAAGAAATTATAACGAACTCTACGAATGTTGATAAACTTCGATACATATAAAAAGTAAAAAACGAAGTTGGAACTCAATTAGCGTCAAATTAAAGAAATTATAACGAACTCTACGAATGTTGATAAACTTCGCTACATATAAAAAGTAAAAAACGAAGTAGGAACTCAATTAGCGTCAAATTAAAGAAATTATAACGAACTCTACGAATGTTGATAAACTTCGCTAGATATAAAAAGTAAAAAACGAAGTTGGAACTCAATTAGCGTCAAATTAAAGAAATTATAACGAACTCTACGAATGTTGATAAACTTCGCTATATATAAAAAGTAAAAAACGAAGTTGGAACTCAATTAGCGTCAAATTAAAGAAATTATAACGAACTCTACGAATGTTGATAAACTTCGCTACATATAAAAAGTAAAAAACGAAGTTGGAACTCAATTAGCGTCAAATTAAAGAAATTATAACGAACTCTACGAATGTTGATAAACTTCGCTACATATAAAAAGTAAAAAACGAAGTTGGAACTCAATTAGCGTCAAATTAAAGAAATTATAACGAACTCTACGAATGTTGATAAACTTCGCTACATATAAAAAGTAAAAAACGAAGTTGGAACTCAATTAGCGTCAAATTAAAGAAATCATAACGAACTCTACGAATGTTGATAAACTTCGCTACATATAAAAAGTAAAAAACGAAGTTGGAACTCAATTAGCGTCAAATTAAAGAAATTATAACGAACTCTACGAATGTTGATAAACTTCGCTACATATAAAAAGTAAAAAACGAAGTTGGAACTCAATTAGCGTCAAATTAAAGAAATTATAACGAACTCTACGAATGTTGATAAACTTCGCTACATATAAAAAGTAAAAAACGAAGTTGGAACTCAATTAGCGTCAAATTAAAGAAATTATAACGAACTCTACGAATGTTGATAAACTTCGCTACATATAAAAAGTAAATAACGAAGTTGGAACTCAATTAGCGTCAAATTAAAGAAATTATAACGAACTCTACGAATGTTGATAAACTTCGCTACATATAAAAAGTAAAAAACGAAGTTGGAACTCAATTAGCGTCAAATTAAAGAAATTATAACGAACTCTACGAATGTTGAGAAACTTCGCTACATATAAAAAGTAAAAAACGAAGTTGGAACTCAATTAGCGTCAAATTAAAGAAATTATAACGAACTCTACGAATGTTGATAAACTTCGCTACATATAAAAAGTAAAAAACGAAGTTAGAACTCAATTAGCGTCAAATTAAAGAAATTATAACGAACTCTACGAATGTTGATAAACTTCGCTACATATAAAAAGTAAAAAACGAAGTTGGAACTCAATTAGCGTCAAATTAAAGAAATTATAACGAACTCTACGAATGTTGATAAACTTCGCTACATATAAAAAGTAAAAAACGAAGTTGGAACTCAATTAGCGTCAAATTAAAGAAATTATAACGAACTCTACGAATGTTGATAAACTTCGCTACATATAAAAAGTAAAAAACGAAGTTGGAACTCAATTAGCGTCAAATTAAAGAAATCATAACGAACTCTACGAATGTTGATAAACTTCGCTACATATAAAAAGTAAAAAACTAAGTTGGAACTCAATTAGCGTCAAATTAAAGAAATTATAACGAACTCTACGAATGTTGATAAACTTCGCTACATATAAAAAGTAAAAAACGAAGTTGGAACTCAATTAGCGTCAAATTAAAGAAATTATAACGAACTCTACGAATGTTGATAAACTTCGCTACATATAAAAAGTAAAAAACGAAGTTGGAACTCAATTAGCGTCAAATTAAAGAAATTATAACGAACTCTACGAATGTTGATAAACTTCGCTACATATAAAAAGTAAATAACGAAGTTGGAACTCAATTAGCGTCAAATTAAAGAAATTATAACGAACTCTACGAATGTTGATAAACTTCGCTACATATAAAAAGTAAAAAACGAAGTTGGAACTCAATTAGCGTCAAATTAAAGAAATTATAACGAACTCTACGAATGTTGATAAACTTCGCTACATATAAAAAGTAAAAAACGAAGTAGGAACTCAATTAGCGTCAAATTAAAGAAATTATAACGAACTCTACGAACGTTGATAAACTTCGCTACATATAAAAAGTAAAAAACGAAGTTGGAACTCAATTAGCGTCAAATTAAAGAAATTATAACGAACTCTACGAATGTTGATAAACTTCGCTACATATAAAAAGTAAAAAACGAAGTTGGAACTCAATTAGCGTCAAATTAAAGAAATTATAACGAACTCTACGAATGTTGATAAACTTCGCTACATATAAAAAGTAAAAAACGAAGTTGGAACTCAATTAGCGTCAAATTAAAGAAATTATAACGAACTCTACGAATGTTGATAAACTTCGCTACATATAAAAAGTAAAAAACGAAGTTGGAACTCAATTAGCGTCAAATTAAAGAAATTATAACGAACTCTACGAATGTTGATAAACTTCGCTACATATAAAAAGTAAAAAACGAAGTTGGAACTCAATTAGCGTCAAATTAAAGAAATTATAACGAACTCTACGAATGTTGATAAACTTCGCTACATATAAAAAGTAAAAAACGAAGTTGGAACTCAATTAGCGTCAAATTAAAGAAATCATAACGAACTCTACGAATGTTGATAAACTTCGCTACATATAAAAAGTAAAAAACTAAGTTGGAACTCAATTAGCGTCAAATTAAAGAAATTATAACGAACTCTACGAATGTTGATAAACTTCGCTACATATAAAAAGTAAAAAACGAAGTTGGAACTCAATTAGCGTCAAATTAAAGAAATTATAACGAACTCTACGAATGTTGATAAACTTCGCTACATATAAAAAGGAAAAAACGAAGTTGGAACTCAATTAGCGTCAAATTAAAGAAATTATAACGAACTCTACGAATGTTGATAAACTTCGCTACATATAAAAAGTAAAAAACGAAGTTGGAACTCAATTAGCGTCAAATTAAAGAAATTATAACGAACTCTACGAATGTTGATAAACTTCGCTACATATAAAAAGTAAAAAACGAAGTTGGGACTCAATTAGCGTCAAATTAAAGAAATCATAACGAACTCTACGAATGTTGATAAACTTCGCTACATATAAAAAGTAAAAAACGAAGTTGGAACTCAATTAGCGTCAAATTAAAGAAATTATAACGAACTCTACGAATGTTGATAAACTTCGATACATATAAAAAGTAAGAACGAAGTTGGAACTCAATTAGCGTCAAATTAAAGAAATTATAACGAACTCTACGAATGTTGATAAACTTCGCTACATATAAAAAGTAAAAAACGAAGTTGGAACTCTATTAGCGTCAAATTAAAGAAATTATAACGAACTCTACGAATGTTGATAAACTTCGCTACATATAAAAAGTAAAAAACGAAGTTGGAACTCAATTAGCGTCAAATTAAAGAAATTATAACGTACTCTACGAATGTTGATAAACTTCGCTACATATAAAATGTAAAAAACGAAGTTGGAACTCAATTAGCGTCAAATTAAAGAAATTATAACGAACTCTACGAATGTTGATAAACTTCGCTACATATAAAAAGTAAAAAACGAAGTTGGAACTCAATTAGCGTCAAATTAAAGAAATTATAACGAACTCTACGAATGTTGATAAACTTCGCTACATATAAAAAGTAAAAAACGAAGTTGGAACTCAATTAGCGTCAAATTAAAGAAATCATAACGAACTCTACGAATGTTGATAATCTTCGCTACATATAAAAAGTAAAAAACTAAGTTGGAACTCAATTAGCGTCAAATTAAAGAAATTATAACGAACTCTACGAATGTTGATAAACTTCGCTACATATAAAAAGTAAAAAACGAAGTTGGAACTCAATTAGCGTCAAATTAAAGAAATTATAACGAACTCTACGAATGTTGATAAACTTCGCTACATATAAAAAGTAAAAAACGAAGTTGGAACTCAATTAGCGTCAAATTAAAGAAATTATAACGAACTCTACGAATGTTGATAAACTTCGATACATATAAAAAGTAAGAACGAAGTTGGAACTCAATTAGCGTCAAATTAAAGAAATTATAACGAACTCTACGAATGTTGATAAACTTCGCTACATATAAAAAGTAAAAAACGAAGTTGGAACTCTATTAGCGTCAAATTAAAGAAATTATAACGAACTCTACGAATGTTGATAAACTTCGCTACATATAAAAAGTAAAAAACGAAGTTGGAACTCAATTAGCGTCAAATTAAAGAAATTATAACGTACTCTACGAATGTTGATAAACTTCGCTACATATAAAATGTAAAAAACGAAGTTGGAACTCAATTAGCGTCAAATTAAAGAAATTATAACGAACTCTACGAATGTTGATAAACTTCGCTACATATAAAAAGTAAAAAACGAAGTTGGAACTCAATTAGCGTCAAATTAAAGAAATTATAACGAACTCTACGAATGTTGATAAACTTCGCTACATATAAAAAGTAAAAAACGAAGTTGGAACTCAATTAGCGTCAAATTAAAGAAATCATAACGAACTCTACGAATGTTGATAATCTTCGCTACATATAAAAAGTAAAAAACTAAGTTGGAACTCAATTAGCGTCAAATTAAAGAAATTATAACGAACTCTACGAATGTTGATAAACTTCGCTACATATAAAAAGTAAAAAACGAAGTTGGAACTCAATTAGCGTCAAATTAAAGAAATTATAACGAACTCTACGAATGTTGATAAACTTCGCTACATATAAAAAGTAAAAAACGAAGTTGGAACTCAATTAGCGTCAAATTAAAGAAGTTATAACGAACTCTACGAATGTTGATAAACTTCGCTACATATAAAAAGTAAAAAACGAAGTTGGAACTCAATTAGCGTCAAATTAAAGAAATCATAACGAACTCTACGAATGTTGATAAACTTCGCTACATAAAAAAGTAAAAAACGAAGTTGGAACTCAATTAGCGTCAAATTAAAGAAATTATAACGAACTCTACGAATGTCGATAAACTTCGCTACATATAAAAAGTAAAATACGAAGTTGGAACTCAATTAGCGTCAAATTAAAGAAATCATAACGAACTCTACGAATGTTGATAAACTTCGCTACATATAAAAAGTAAAAAACGAAGTTGGAACTCAATTAGCGTCAAATTAAAGAAATTATAACGAACTCTACGAATGTTGATAAACTTCGATACATATAAAAAGTAAAAAACGAAGTTGGAACTCAATTAGCATCAAATTAAAGAAATTATAACGAACTCTACGAATGTTGATAAACTTCGCTACATATAAAAAGTAAAAAACGAAGTAGGAACTCAATTAGCGTCAAATTAAAGAAATTATAACGAACTCTACGAATGTTGATAAACTTCGCTAGATATAAAAAGTAAAAAACGAAGTTGGAACTCAATTAGCGTCAAATTAAAGAAATTATAACGAACTCTACGAATGTTGATAAACTTCGCTACATATAAAAAGTAAAAAACGAAGTTGGAACTCAATTAGCGTCAAATTAAAGAAATTATAACGAACTCTACGAATGTTGATAAACTTCGCTACATATAAAAAGTAAAAAACGAAGTTGGAACTCAATTAGCGTCAAATTAAAGAAATTATAACGAACTCTACGAATGTTGATAAACTTCGCTACATATAAAAAGTAAAAAACGAAGTTGGAACTCAATTAGCGTCAAATTAAAGAAATTATAACGAACTCTACGAATGTTGATAAACTTCGCTACATATAAAAAGTAAAAAACGAAGTTGGAACTCAATTAGCGTCAAATTAAAGAAATCATAACGAACTCTACGAATGTTGATAAACTTCGCTACATATAAAAAGTAAAAAACTAAGTTGGAACTCAATTAGCGTCAAATTAAAGAAATTATAACGAACTCTACGAATGTTGATAAATTCGCTACATATAAAAAGTAAAAAACGAAGTTGGAACTCAATTAGCGTCAAATTAAAGAAATTATAACGAACTCTACGAATGTTGATAAACTTCGCTACATATAAAAAGTAAAAAACGAAGTTGGGACTCAATTAGCGTCAAATTAAAGAAATCATAACGAACTCTACGAATGTTGATAAACTTCGCTACATATAAAAAGTAAAAAACGAAGTTGGAACTCAATTAGCGTCAAATTAAAGAAATTATAACGAACTCTACGAATGTTGATAAACTTCGCTACATATAAAAAGTAAAAAACGAAGTTGGAACTCAATTAGCGTCAAATTAAAGAAATCATAACGAACTCTACGAATGTTGATAAACTTCGCTACATAAAAAAGTAAAAAACGAAGTTGGAACTCAATTAGCGTCAAATTAAAGAAATTATAACGAACTCTACGAATGTCGATAAACTTCGCTTCATATAAAAAGTAAAATACGAAGTTGGAACTCAATTAGCGTCAAATTAAAGAAATCATAACGAACTCTACGAATGTTGATAAACTTCGCTACATATAAAAAGTAAAAAACGAAGTTGGAACTCAATTAGCGTCAAATTAAAGAAATTATAACGAACTCTACGAATGTTGATAAACTTCGATACATATAAAAAGTAAAAAACGAAGTTGGAACTCAATTAGCGTCAAATTAAAGAAATTATAACGAACTCTACGAATGTTGATAAACTTCGCTACATATAAAAAGTAAAAAACGAAGTAGGAACTCAATTAGCGTCAAATTAAAGAAATTATAACGAACTCTACGAATGTTGATAAACTTCGCTAGATATAAAAAGTAAAAAACGAAGTTGGAACTCAATTAGCGTCAAATTAAAGAAATTATAACGAACTCTACGAATGTTGATAAACTTCGCTACATATAAAAAGTAAAAAACGAAGTTGGAACTCAATTAGCGTCAAATTAAAGAAATTATAACGAACTCTACGAATGTTGATAAACTTCGCTACATATAAAAAGTAAAAAACGAAGTTGGAACTCAATTAGCGTCAAATTAAAGAAATTATAACGAACTCTACGAATGTTGATAAACTTCGCTACATATAAAAAGTAAAAAACGAAGTTGGAACTCAATTAGCGTCAAATTAAAGAAATTATAACGAACTCTACGAATGTTGATAAACTTCGCTACATATAAAAAGTAAAAAACGAAGTTGGAACTCAATTAGCGTCAAATTAAAGAAATCATAACGAACTCTACGAATGTTGATAAACTTCGCTACATATAAAAAGTAAAAAACTAAGTTGGAACTCAATTAGCGTCAAATTAAAGAAATTATAACGAACTCTACGAATGTTGATAAACTTCGCTACATATAAAAAGTAAAAAACGAAGTTGGAACTCAATTAGCGTCAAATTAAAGAAATTATAACGAACTCTACGAATGTTGATAAACTTCGCTACATATAAAAAGTAAAAAACGAAGTTGGAACTCAATTAGCGTCAAATTAAAGAAATTATAACGAACTCTACGAATGTTGATAAACTTCGCTACATATAAAAAGTAAAAAACGAAGTTGGAACTCAATTAGCGTCAAATTAAAGAAATTATAACGAACTCTACGAATGTTGATAAACTTCGCTACATATAAAAAGTAAAAAACGAAGTTGGGACTCAATTAGCGTCAAATTAAAGAAATCATAACGAACTCTACGAATGTTGATAAACTTTGCTACATATAAAAAGTAAAAAACGAAGTTGGAACTCAATTAGCGTCAAATTAAAGAAATTATAACGAACTCTACGAATGTTGATAAACTTCGCTACATATAAAAAGTAAAAAACGAAGTTGGAACTCAATTAGCGTCAAATTAAAGAAATTATAACGAACTCTACGAATGTTGATAAACTTCGCTACATATAAAAAGTAAAAAACGAAGTTGGAACTCAATTAGCGTCAAATTAAAGAAATTATAACGAACTCTACGAATGTTGATAAACTTCGCTACATATAAAAAGTAAAGAACGAAGTTGGAACTCAATTAGCGTCAAATTAAAGAAATTATAACGTACTCTACGAATGTTGATAAACTTCGCTACATATAAAATGTAAAAAACGAAGTTGGAACTCAATTAGCGTCAAATTAAAGAAATTATAACGAACTCTACGAATGTTGATAAACTTCGCTACATATAAAAAGTAAAAAACGAAGTTGGAACTCAATTAGCGTCAAATTAAAGAAATTATAACGAACTCTACGAATGTTGATAAACTTCGCTACATATAAAAAGTAAAAAACGAAGTTGGAACTCAATTAGCGTCAAATTAAAGAAATCATAACGAACTCTACGAATGTTGATAAACTTCGCTACATATAAAAAGTAAAAAACTAAGTTGGAACTCAATTAGCGTCAAATTAAAGAAATCATAACGAACTCTACGAATGTTGATAAACTTTGCTACATATAAAAAGTAAAAAACGAAGTTGGAACTCAATTAGCGTCAAATTAAAGAAATTATAACGAACTCTACGAATGTTGATAAACTTCGCTACATATAAAAAGTAAAAAACGAAGTTGGAACTCAATTAGCGTCAAATTAAAGAAATTATAACGAACTCTACGAATGTTGATAAACTTCGCTACATATAAAAAGTAAAAAACGAAGTTGGAACTCAATTAGCGTCAAATTAAAGAAATTATAACGAACTCTACGAATGTTGATAAACTTCGCTACATATAAAAAGTAAAAAACGAAGTTGGAACTCAATTAGCGTCAAATTAAAGAAATTATAACGAACTCTACGAATGTTGATAAATTCGCTACATATAAAAAGTAAAAAACGAAGTTGGAACTCAATTAGCTTCAAATTAAAGAAATTATAACGAACTCTACGAATGTTGATAAACTTCGCTACATATAAAAAGTAAAAAACGAAGTTGGGACTCAATTAGCGTCAAATTAAAGAAATCATAACGAACTCTACGAATGTTGATAAACTTCGCTACATATAAAAAGTAAAAAACGAAGTTGGAACTCAATTAGCGTCAAATTAAAGAAATTATAACGAACTCTACGAATGTTGATAAACTTCGCTACATATAAAAAGTAAAAAACGAAGTTGGAACTCAATTAGCGTCAAATTAAAAAATTATAACGAACTCTACGAATGTTGATAAACTTCGCTACATATAAAAAGTAAAAAACGAAGTTGGAACTCAATTAGCGTCAAATTAAAGAAATTATAACGAACTCTACGAATGTTGATAAACTTCGCTACATATAAAAAGTGAAAAACGAAGTTGGAACTCAATTAGCGTCAAATTAAAGAAATTATAACGTACTCTACGAATGTTGATAAACTTCGCTACATATAAAATGTAAAAAACGAAGTTGGAACTCAATTAGCGTCAAATTAAAGAAATTATAACGAACTCTACGAATGTTGATAAACTTCGCTACATATAAAAAGTAAAAAACGAAGTTGGAACTCAATTAGCGTCAAATTAAAGAAATTATAACGAACTCTACGAATGTTGATAAACTTCGCTACATATAAAAAGTAAAAAACGAAGTTGGAACTCAATTAGCGTCAAATTAAAGAAATTATAACGAACTCTACGAATGTTGATAAACTTCGCTACATATAAAAAGTAAAAAACGAAGTTGGAACTCAATTAGCGTCAAATTAAAGAAATTATAACGAACTCTACGAATGTTGATAAACTTCGCTACATATAAAAAGTAAAAAACGAAGTTGGAACTAAATTAGCGTCAAATTAAAGAAATTATAACGAACTCTACGAATGTTGATAAACTTCGCTACATATAAAAAGTAAAAAACGAAGTTGGAACTCAATTAGCGTCAAATTAAAGAAATTATAACGAACTCTACGAATGTTGATAAACTGCGCTACATATAAAAAGTAAAAAACGAAGTTGGAACTCAATTAGCGTCAAATTAAAGAAATTATAACGAACTCTACGAATGTTGATAAACTTCGCTACATATAAAAAGTAAAAAACGAAGTTGGTACTCAATTAGCGTCAAATTAAAGAAATTACAACGAAATATACGAATGTTGATAAACTTCGCTACATATAAAAAGTAAAAAACGATGTTGGAACTCAATTAGCGTCAAATTAAAGAAATCATAACGAACTCTACGAATGTTGATAAACTTCGCTACATATAAAAAGTAAAAAACGAAGTTGGAACTCAATTAGCGTCAAATTAAAGAAGTTATAACGAACTCTACGAATGTTGATAAACTTCGCTACATATAAAAAGTAAAAAACGAAGTTGGAACTCAATTAGCGTCAAATTAAAGAAATCATAACGAACTCTACGAATGTTGATAAACTTCGCTACATAAAAAAGTAAAAAACGAAGTTGGAACTCAATTAGCGTCAAATTAAAGAAATTATAACGAACTCTACGAATGTCGATAAACTTCGCTACATATAACAAGTAAAATACGAAGTTGGAACTCAATTAGCGTCAAATTAAAGAAATCATAACGAACTCTACGAATGTTGATAAACTTCGCTACATATAAAAAGTAAAAAACGAAGTTGGAACTCAATTAGCGTCAAATTAAAGAAATTATAACGAACTCTACGAATGTTGATAAACTTCGATACATATAAAAAGTAAAAAACGAAGTTGGAACTCAATTAGCGTCAAATTAAAGAAATTATAACGAACTCTACGAATGTTGATAAACTTCGCTACATATAAAAAGTAAAAAACGAAGTAGGAACTCAATTAGCGTCAAATTATAGAAATTATAACGAACTCTACGAATGTTGATAAACTTCGCTACATATAAAAAGTAAAAAACGAAGTTGGAACTCAATTAGCGTCAAATTAAAGAAATTATAACGAACTCTACGAATGTTGATAAACTTCGCTACATATAAAAAGTAAAAAACGAAGTTGGAACTCAATTAGCGTCAAATTAAAGAAATTATAACGAACTCTACGAATGTTGATAAACTTCGCTACATATAAAAAGTAAAAAACGAAGTTGGAACTCAATTAGCGTCAAATTAAAGAAATTATAACGAACTCTACGAATGTTGATAAACTTCGCTACATATAAAAAGTAAAAAACGAAGTTGGAACTCAATTAGCGTCAAATTAAAGAAATTATAACGAACTCTACGAATGTTGATAAACTTCGCTACATATAAAAAGTAAAAAACGAAATTGGAACTCAATTAGCGTCAAATTAAAGAAATTATAACGAACTCTACGAATGTTGATAAACTTCGCTACATATAAAAAGTAAAAAACGAAGTTGGAACTCAATTAGCGTCAAATTAAAGAAATTATAACGAACTCTACGAATGTTGATAAACTTCGCTACATATAAAAAGTAAAAAACGAAGTTGGAACTCAATTAGCGTCAAATTAAAGAAATCATAACGAACTCTACGAATGTTGATAAACTTCGCTACATATAAAAAGTAAAAAACTAAGTTGGAACTCAATTAGCGTCAAATTAAAGAAATTATAACGAACTCTACGAATGTTGATAAACTTCGCTACATATAAAAAGTAAAAAACTAAGTTGGAACTCAATTAGCGTCAAATTAAAGAAATTATAACGAACTCTACGAATGTTGATAAACTTCGCTACATATAAAAAGTAAAAAATGAAGTTGGAACTCAATTAGCGTCAAATTAAAGAAATTATAACGAACTCTACGAATGTTGATAAACTTCGCTACATATAAAAAGTAAAAAACGAAGTTGGAACTCAATTAGCGTCAAATTAAAGAAATTATAACGAACTCTACGAATGTTGATAAACTTCGCTACATATAAAAAGTAAAAAACGAAGTTGGGACTCAATTAGCGTCAAATTAAAGAAATCATAACGAACTCTACGAATGTTGATAAACTTCGCTACATATAAAAAGTAAAAAACGAAGTTGGAACTCAATTAGCGTCAAATTAAAGAAATTATAACGAACTCTACGAATGTTGATAAACTTCGCTACATATAAAAAGTAAAAAACGAAGTTGGAACTCAATTAGCGTCAAATTAAAGAAATTATAACGAACTCTACGAATGTTGATAAACTTCGCTACATATAAAAAGTAAAAAACGAAGTTGGAACTCAATTAGCGTCAAATTAAAGAAATTATAACGAACTCTACGAATGTTGATAAACTTCGCTACATATAAAAAGTAAAGAACGAAGTTGGAACTCAATTATCGTCAAATTAAAGAAATTATAACGTACTCTACGAATGTTGATAAACTTCGCTACATATAAAATGTAAAAAACGAAGTTGGAACTCAATTAGCGTCAAATTAAAGAAATTATAACGAACTCTACGAATGTTGATAAACTTCGCTACATATAAAAAGTAAAAAACGAAGTTGGAACTCAATTAGCGTCAAATTAAAGAAATTATAACGAACTCTACGAATGTTGATAAACTTCGCTACATATAAAAAGTAAAAAACGAAGTTGGAACTCAATTAGCGTCAAATTAAAGAAATCATAACGAACTCTACGAATGTTGATAAACTTCGCTACATATAAAAAGTAAAAAACGAAGTTGGAACTCAATTAGCGTCAAATTAAAGAAATTATAACGAACTCTACGAATGTTGATAAACTTCGCTACATATAAAAAGTAAAAAACGAAGTTGGAACTCAATTAGCGTCAAATTAAAGAAATTATAACGAACTCTACGAATGTTGATAAATTCGCTACATATAAAAAGTAAAAAACGAAGTTGGAACTCAATTAGCGTCAAATTAAAGAAATTATAACGAACTCTACGAATGTTGATAAACTTCGCTACATATAAAAAGTAAAAAACGAAGTTGGAACTCAATTAGCGTCAAATTAAAGAAATTATAACGAACTCTACGAATGTTGATAAACTTCGCTACATATAAAAAGTAAAAAATGAAGTTGGGACTCAATTAGCGTCAAATTAAAGAAATCATAACGAACTCTACGAATGTTGATAAACTTCGCTACATATAAAAAGTAAAAAACGAAGTTGGAACTCAATTAGCGTCAAATTAAAGAAATAATAACGAACTCTACGAATGTTGATAAACTTCGCTACATATAAAAAGTAAAGAACGAAGTTGGAACTCAATTAGCGTCAAATTAAAGAAATTATAACGTACTCTACGAATGTTGATAAACTTCGCTACATATAAAATGTAAAAAACGAAGTTGGAACTCAATTAGCGTCAAATTAAAGAAATTATAACGAACTCTACGAATGTTGATAAACTTCGCTACATATAAAAAGTAAAAAACGAAGTTGGAACTCAATTAGCGTCAAATTAAAGAAATTATAACGAACTGTACGAATGTTGATAAACTTCGCTACATATAAAAAGTAAAAAACGAAGTTGGAACTCAATTAGCGTCAAATTAAAGAAATCATAACGAACTCTACGAATGTTGATAAACTTCGCTACATATAAAAAGTAAAAAACGAAGTTGGAACTCAATTAGCGTCAAATTAAAGAAATTATAACGAACTCTACGAATGTTGATAAACTTCGCTACATATAAAAAGTAAAAAACGAAGTTGGAACTCAATTAGCGTCAAATTAAAGAAATTATAACGAACTCTACGAATGTTGATAAATTCGCTACATATAAAAAGTAAAAAACGAAGTTGGAACTCAATTAGCGTCAAATTAAAGAAATTATAACGAACTCTACGAATGTTGATAAACTTCGCTACATATAAAAAGTAAAAAACGAAGTTGGAACTCAATTAGCGTCAAATTAAAGAAATTATAACGAACTCTACGAATGTTGATAAACTTCGCTACATATAAAAAGTAAAAAACGAAGTTGGGACTCAATTAGCGTCAAATTAAAGAAATCATAACGAACTCTACGAATGTTGATAAACTTCGCTACATATAAAAAGTAAAAAACGAAGTTGGAACTCAATTAGCGTCAAATTAAAGAAATTATAACGAACTCTACGAATGTTGATAAACATCGCTACATATAAAAAGTAAAAAACGAAGTTGGAACTCAATTAGCCTCAAATTAAAGAAATTATAACGAACTCTACGAATGTTGATAAACTTCGCTACATATAAAAAGTAAAAAACGAAGTTGGAACTCAATTAGCGTCAAATTAAAGAAATTATAACGAACTCTACGAATGTTGATAAACTTCGCTACATATAAAAAGTAAAAAACGAAGTTGGAACTCAATTAGCGTCAAATTAAAGAAATTATAACGAACTCTACGAATGTTGATAAACTTCGCTACATATAAAAAGTAAAAAACGAAGTTGGAACTCAATTAGCGTCAAATTAAAGAAATTATAACGAACTCTACGAATGTTGATAAACTTCGCTACATATAAAAAGTAAAAAACGAAGTTGGAACTCAATTAGCGTCAAATTAAAGAAATTATAACGAACTCTACGAATGTTGATAAACTTCGCTACATATAAAAAGTAAAAAACGAAGTTGGAACTCAATTAGCGTCAAATTAAAGAAATCATAACGAACTCTACGAATGTTGATAAACTTCGCTACATATAAAAAGTAAAAAACGAAGTTGGAACTCAATTAGCGTCAAATTAAAGAAATCATAACGAACTCTACGAATGTTGATAAACTTCGCTACATATAAAAAGTAAAAAACGAAGTTGGAACTCAATTAGCGTCAAATTAAAGAAATTATAACGAACTCTACGAATGTTGATAAACTTCGCTACATATAAAAAGTAAAAAACGAAGTTGGAACTCAATTAGCGTCAAATTAAAGAAATTATAACGAACTCTACGAATGTTGATAAATTCGCTACATATAAAAAGTAAAAAACGAAGTTGGAACTCAATTAGCGTCAAATTAAAGAAATTATAACGAACTCTACGAATGTTGATAAACTTCGCTACATATAGAAAGTAAAAAACGAAGTTGGAACTCAATTAGCGTCAAATTAAAGAAATTATAACGAACTCTACGAATGTTGATAAACTTCGCTACATATAGAAAGTAAAAAACGAAGTTGGAACTCAATTAGCGTCAAATTAAAGAAATTATAACGAACTCTACGAATGTTGATAAACTTCGCTACATATAAAAAGTAAAAAACGAAGTTGGAACTCAATTAGCGTCAAATTAAAGAAATCATAACGAACTCTACGAATGTTGATAAACTTCGCTACATATAAAAAGTAAAAAAACGATGTTGGAACTCAATTAGCGTCAAATTAAAGAAATCATAACGAACCCTACGAATGTTGATAAACTTTGCTACATATAAAAAGTCAAAAACGAAGTTGGAACTCAATTAGCGTCAAATTAAAGAAATTATAACGAACTCTACGAATGTTGATAAACTTCGCTACATATAAAAAGTAAAAAACGAAGTTGGAACTCAATTAGCGTCAAATTAAAGAAATTATAACGAACTCTACGAATGTTGATAAACTTCGCTACATATAAAAAGTAAAAAACGAAGTTGGAACTCAATTAGCGTCAAATTAAAGAAATTATAACGAACTCTACGAATGTTGATAAACTTCGCTACATATAAAAAGTAAAGAACGAAGTTGGAACTCAATTAGCGTCAAATTAAAGAAATTATAACGAACTCTACGAATGTTGATAAACTTCGCTACATATAAAAAGTAAAAAACGAAGTTGGAACTCAATTAGCGTCAAATTAAAGAAATTATAACGAACTCTACGAATGTTGATAAACTTCGCTACATATAAAAAGTAAAAAACGAAGTTGGAACTCAATTAGCGTCAAATTAAAGAAATTATAACGAACTCTACGAATGTTGATAAACTTCGCTACATATAAAAAGTAAAAAACGAAGTTGGAACTCAATTAGCGTCAAATTAAAGAAATTATAACGAACTCTACGAATGTTGATAAACTTCGCTACATATAAAAAGTAAAAAACGAAATTGGAACTCAATTAGCGTCAAATTAAAGAAATTATAACGAACTCTACGAATGTTGATAAACTTCGCTACATATAAAAAGTAAAAAAACGAAGTTGGAACTCAATTGGCGTCAAATTAAAGAAATCATAACGAACTCTACGAATGTTGATAAACTTCGCTACATATAAAAAGTAAAAAACGAAGTTGGAACTCAATTAGCGTCAAATTAAAGAAATCATAACGAACTCTACGAATGTTGATAAACTTCGCTACATATAAAAAGTAAAAAACGAAGTTGGAACTCAATTAGCGTCAAATTAAAGAAATTATAACGAACTCTACGAATGTTGATAAACTTCGCTACATATAAAAAGTAAAAAACGAAGTTGGAACTCAATTAGCGTCAAATTAAAGAAATTATAACGAACTCTACGAATGTTGATAAACTTCGCTACATATAAAAAGTAAAAAACGAAGTTGGAACTCAATTAGCGTCAAATTAAAGAAATTATAACGAACTCGACGAATGTTGATAAACTTCGCTACATATAAAAAGTAAAAAACGAAGTTGGAACTCAATTAGCGTCAAATTAAAGAAATTATAACGAGCTCTACGAATGTTGATAAACTTCGCTACATTTAAAAAGTAAAAAACGAAGTTGGAACTCAATTAGCGTCAAATTAAAGAAATCATAACGAACTCTACGAATGTTGATAAACTTCGCTACATATAAAAAGTAAAAAACGAAGTTGGAACTCAATTAGCGTCAAATTAAAGAAATTACAACGAACTCTACGAATGTTGATAAACTTCGCTACATATAAAAAGTAAAAAACGAAGTTGGAACTCAATTAGCGTCAAATTAAAGAAATTATAACGAACTCTACGAATGTTGATAAACTTCGCTACATATAAAAAGTAAAAAACGAAGTTGGAACTCAATTAGCGTCAAATTAAAGAAATTATAACGAACTCTACGAATGTTGATAAACTTCGCTACATATAAAAAGTAAAAAACGAAGTTGGAACTCAATTAGCGTCAAATTAAAGAAATTATAACGAACTCTACGAATGTTGATAAACTTCGCTACATATAAAAAGTAAAAAACGAAGTTGGAACTCAATTAGCGTCAAATTAAAGAAATTATAACGAACTCTACGAACGTTGATAAACTTCGCTACATATAAAAAGTAAAAAACGAAGTTGGAACTCAATTAGCGTCAAATTAAAGAAATTATAACGAACTCTACGAATGTTGATAAACTTCGCTACATATAAAAAGTAAAAAACGAAGTTGGAACTCAATTAGCGTCAAATTAAAGAAATTATAACGAACTCTACGAATGTTGATAAACTTCGCTACATATAAAAAGTAAAAAACGAAGTTGGAACTCAATTAGCGTCAAATTAAAGAAATTATAACGAACTCTACGAATGTTGATAAACTTCGCTACATATAAAAAGTAAAAAACGAAGTTGGAACTCAATTAGCGTCAAATTAAAGAAATTATAACGAACTCTACGAATGTTGATAAACTTCGCTACATATAAAAAGTAAAAAACGAAGTTGGAACTCAATTAGCGTCAAATTAAAGAAATTATAACGAACTCTACGAATGTTGATAAACTTCGCTACATATAAAAAGTAAAAAACGAAGTTGGAACTCAATTAGCGTCAAATTAAAGAAATCATAACGAACTCTACGAATGTTGATAAACTTCGCTACATATAAAAAGTAAAAAACTAAGTTGGAACTCAATTAGCGTCAAATTAAAGAAATTATAACGAACTATACGAATGTTGATAAACTTCGCTACATATAAAAAGTAAAAAACGAAGTTGGAACTCAATTAGCGTCAAATTAAAGAAATTATAACGAACTCTACAAATGTTGATAAACTTCGCTACATATAAAAAGTAAAAAACGAAGTTGGAACTCAATTAGCGTCAAATTAAAGAAATTATAACGAACTCTACGAATGTTGATAAACTTCGCTACATATAAAAAGTAAAAAACGAAGTTGGAACGCAATTAGCGTCAAATTAAAGAAATTATAACGAACTCTACGAATGTTGATAAACTTCGCTACATATAAAAAGTAAAAAACGAAGTTGGAACTCAATTAGCGTCAAATTAAAGAAATTATAACGAACTCTACGAATGTTGATAAACTTCGCTACATATAAAAAGTAAAAAACGAAGTTGGAACTCAATTAGCGTCAAATTAAAGAAATTATAACGAACTCTACGAATGTTGATAAACTTCGATACATATAAAAAGTAAAAAACGAAGTTCGAACTCAATTAGCGTCAAATTAAAGAAATTATAACGAACTCTACGAATGTTGATAAACTTCGCTACATATAAAAAGTAAAAAACGAAGTTGGAACTCAATTAGCGTCAAATTAAAGAAATTATAACGAACTCTACGAATGTTGATAAACTTCGCTACATATAAAAAGTAAAAAACGAAGTTGGAACTCAATTAGCGTCAAATTAAAGAAGTTATAACGAACTCTACGAATGTTGATAAACTTCGCTACATATAAAAAGTAAAAAACGAAGTTGGAACTCAATTAGCGTCAAATTAAAGAAATCATAACGAACTCTACGAATGTTGATAAACTTCGCTACATAAAAAAGTAAAAAACGAAGTTGGAACTCAATTAGCGTCAAATTAAAGAAATTATAACGAACTCTACGAATGTCGATAAACTTCGCTACATATAAAAAGTAAAATACGAAGTTGGAACTCAATTAGCGTCAAATTAAAGAAATCATAACGAACTCTACGAATGTTGATAAACTTCGCTACATATAAAAAGTAAAAAACGAAGTTGAAACTCAATTAGCGTCAAATTAAAGAAATTATAACGAACTCTACGAATGTTGATAAACTTCGATACATATAAAAAGTAAAAAACGAAGTTGGAACTCAATTAGCATCAAATTAAAGAAATTATAACGAACTCTACGAATGTTGATAAACTTCGCTACATATAAAAAGTAAAAAACGAAGTAGGAACTCAATTAGCGTCAAATTAAAGAAATTATAACGAACTCTACGAATGTTGATAAACTTCGCTAGATATAAAAAGTAAAAAACGAAGTTGGAACTCAATTAGCGTCAAATTAATGAAATTATAACGAACTCTACGAATGTTGATAAACTTCGCTACATATAAAAAGTAAAAAACGAAGTTGGAACTCAATTAGCGTCAAATTAAAGAAATTATAACGAACTCTACGAACGTTGATAAACTTCGCTACATATAAAAAGTAAAAAACGAAGTTGGAACTCAATTAGCGTCAAATTAAAGAAATTATAACGAACTCTACGAATGTTGATAAACTTCGCTACATATAAAAAGTAAAAAACGAAGTTGGAACTCAATTAGCGTCAAATTAAAGAAATTATAACGAACTCTACGAATGTTGATAAACTTCGCTACATATAAAAAGTAAAAAACGAAGTTGGAACTCAATTAGCGTCAAATTAAAGAAATCATAACGAACTCTACGAATGTTGATAAACTTCGCTACATATAAAAAGTAAAAAACTAAGTTGGAACTCAATTAGCGTCAAATTAAAGAAATTATAACGAACTCTACGAATGTTGATAAACTTCGCTACATATAAAAAGTAAAAAACTAAGTTGGAACTCAATTAGCGTCAAATTAAAGAAATTATAACGAACTCTACGAATGTTGATAAACTTCGCTACATATAAAAAGTAAAAAACGAAGTTGGAACTCAATTAGCGTCAAATTAAAGAAATTATAACGAACTCTACGAATGTTGATAAACTTCGCTACATATAAAAAGTAAAAAACGAAGTTGGAACTCAATTAGCGTCAAATTAAAGAAATTATAACGAACTCTACGAATGTTGATAAACTTCGCTACATATAAAAAGTAAAAAACGAAGTTGGGACTCAATTAGCGTCAAATTAAAGAAATCATAACGAACTCTACGAATGTTGATAAACTTTGCTACATATAAAAAGTCAAAAACGAAGTTGGAACTCAATTAGCGTCAAATTAAAGAAATTATAACGAACTCTACGAATGTTGATAAACTTCGCTACATATAAAAAGTAAAAAACGAAGTTGGAACTCAATTAGCGTCAAATTAAAGAAATTATAACGAACTCTACGAATGTTGATAAACTTCGCTACATATAAAAAGTAAAAAACGAAGTTGGAACTCAATTAGCGTCAAATTAAAGAAATTATAACGAACTCTACGAATGTTGATAAACTTCGCTACATATAAAAAGTAAAGAACGAAGTTGGAACTCAATTAGCGTCAAATTAAAGAAATTATAACGTACTCTACGAATGTTGATAAACTTCGCTACATATAAAATGTAAAAAACGAAGTTGGAACTCAATTAGCGTCAAATTAAAGAAATTATAACGAACTCTACGAATGTTGATAAACTTCGCTACATATAAAAAGTAAAAAACGAAGTTGGAACTCAATTAGCGTCAAATTAAAGAAATTATAACGAACTCTACGAATGTTGATAAACTTCGCTACATATAAAAAGTAAAAAACGAAGTTGGAACTCAATTAGCGTCAAATTAAAGAAATCATAACGAACTCTACGAATGTTGATAAACTTCGCTACATATAAAAAGTAAAAAACTAAGTTGGAACTCAATTAGCGTCAAATTAAAGAAATTATAACGAACTCTACGAATGTTGATAAACTTCGCTACATATAAAAAGTAAAAAACGAAGTTGGAACTCAATTAGCGTCAAATTAAAGAAATTATAACGAACTCTACGAATGTTGATAAATTCGCTACATATAAAAAGTAAAAAACGAAGTTGGAACTCAATTAGCGTCAAATTAAAGAAATTATAACGAACTCTACGAATGTTGATAAACTTCGCTACATATAAAAAGTAAAAAACGAAGTTGGGACTCAATTAGCGTCAAATTAAAGAAATCATAACGAACTCTACGAATGTTGATAAACTTCGCTACATATAAAAAGTAAAAAACGAAGTTGGAACTCAATTAGCGTCAAATTAAAGAAATTATAACGAACTCTACGAATGTTGATAAACTTCGCTACATATAAAAAGTAAAAAACGAAGTTGGAACTCAATTAGCGTCAAATTAAAAAATTATAACGAACTCTACGAATGTTGATAAACTTCGCTACATATAAAAAGTAAAAAACGAAGTTGGAACTCAATTAGCGTCAAATTAAAGAAATCATAACGAACTCTACGAATGTTGATAAACTTCGCTACATATAAAAAGTAAAAAACGAACTTGGAACTCAATTAGCGTCAAATTAAAGAAATTATAACGTACTCTACGAATGTTGATAAACTTCGCTACATATAAAATGTAAAAAACGAAGTTGGAACTCAATTAGCGTCAAATTAAAGAAATTATAACGAACTCTACGAATGTTGATAAACTTCGCTACATATAAAAAGTAAAAAACGAAGTTGGAACTCAATTAGCGTCAAATTAAAGAAATTATAACGAACTCTACGAATGTTGATAAACTTCGCTACATATAAAAAGTAAAAAACGAAGTTGGAACTCAATTAGCGTCAAATTAAAGAAATTATAACGAACTCTACGAATGTTGATAAACTTCGCTACATATAAAAAGTAAAAAACGAAGTTGGAACTAAATTAGCGTCAAATTAAAGAAATTATAACGAACTCTACGATTGTTGATAAACTTCGCTACATATAAAAAGTAAAAAACGAAGTTGGAACTCAATTAGCGTCAAATTAAAGAAATTATAACGAACTCTACGAATGTTGATAAACTGCGCTACATATAAAAAGTAAAAAACGAAGTTGGAACTCAATTAGCGTAAAATTAAAGAAATTATAACGAACTCTACGAATGTTGATAAACTTCGCTACATATAAAAAGTAAAAAACGAAGTTGGTACTCAATTAGCGTCAAATTAAAGAAATTACACGAAATATACGAATGTTGATAAACTTCGCTACATATAAAAAGTAAAAAACGAAGTTGGAACTCAATTAGCGTCAAATTAAAGAAATCATAACGAACTCTACGAATGTTGATAAACTTCGCTACATATAAAAAGTAAAAAACGAAGTTGGAACTCAATTAGCGTCAAATTAAAGAAGTTATAACGAACTCTACGAATGTTGATAAACTTCGCTACATATAAAAAGTAAAAAACGAAGTTGGAACTCAATTAGCGTCAAATTAAAGAAATCATAACGAACTCTACGAATGTTGATAAACTTCGCTACATAAAAAAGTAAAAAACGAAGTTGGAACTCAATTAGCGTCAAATTAAAGAAATTATAACGAACTCTACGAATGTCGATAAACTTCGCTACATATAACAAGTAAAATACGAAGTTGGAACTCAATTAGCGTCAAATTAAAGAAATCATAACGAACTCTACGAATGTTGATAAACTTCGCTACATATAAAAAGTAAAAAACGAAGTTGAAACTCAATTAGCGTCAAATTAAAGAAATTATAACGAACTCTACGAATGTTGATAAACTTCGATACATATAAAAAGTAAAAAACGAAGTTGGAACTCAATTAGCATCAAATTAAAGAAATTATAACGAACTCTACGAATGTTGATAAACTTCGCTACATATAAAAAGTAAAAAACGAAGTAGGAACTCAATTAGCGTCAAATTAAAGAAATTATAACGAACTCTACGAATGTTGATAAACTTCGCTAGATATAAAAAGTAAAAAACGAAGTTGGAACTCAATTAGCGTCAAATTAATGAAATTATAACGAACTCTACGAATGTTGATAAACTTCGCTACATATAAAAAGTAAAAAACGAAGTTGGAACTCAATTAGCGTCAAATTAAAGAAATTATAACGAACTCTACGAATGTTGATAAACTTCGCTACATATAAAAAGTAAAAAACGAAGTTGGAACTCAATTAGCGTCAAATTAAAGAAATTATAACGAACTCTACGAATGTTGATAAACTTCGCTACATATAAAAAGTAAAAAACGAAGTTGGAACTCAATTAGCGTCAAATTAAAGAAATTATAACGAACTCTACGAATGTTGATAAACTTCGCTACATATAAAAAGTAAAAAACGAAGTTGGAACTCAATTAGCGTCAAATTAAAGAAATCATAACGAACTCTACGAATGTTGATAAACTTCGCTACATATAAAAAGTAAAAAACTAAGTTGGAACTCAATTAGCGTCAAATTAAAGAAATTATAACGAACTCTACGAATGTTGATAAACTTCGCTACATATAAAAAGTAAAAAACTAAGTTGGAACTCAATTAGCGTCAAATTAAAGAAATTATAACGAACTCTACGAATGTTGATAAACTTCGCTACATATAAAAAGTAAAAAACGAAGTTGGAACTCAATTAGCGTCAAATTAAAGAAATTATAACGAACTCTACGAATGTTGATAAACTTCGCTACATATAAAAAGTAAAAAACGAAGTTGGAACTCAATTAGCGTCAAATTAAAGAAATTATAACGAACTCTACGAATGTTGATAAACTTCGCTACATATAAAAAGTAAAAAACGAAGTTGGGACTCAATTAGCGTCAAATTAAAGAAATCATAACGAACTCTACGAATGTTGATAAACTTTGCTACATATAAAAAGTCAAAAACGAAGTTGGAACTCAATTAGCGTCAAATTAAAGAAATTATAACGAACTCTACGAATGTTGATAAACTTCGCTACATATAAAAAGTAAAAAACGAAGTTGGAACTCAATTAGCGTCAAATTAAAGAAATTATAACGAACTCTACGAATGTTGATAAACTTCGCTACATATAAAAAGTAAAAAACGAAGTTGGAACTCAATTAGCGTCAAATTAAAGAAATTATAACGAACTCTACGAATGTTGATAAACTTCGCTACATATAAAAAGTAAAGAACGAAGTTGGAACTCAATTAGCGTCAAATTAAAGAAATTATAACGAACTCTACGAATGTTGATAAACTTCGCTACATATAAAAAGTAAAAAACGAAGTTGGAACTCAATTAGCGTCAAATTAAAGAAATTATAACGAACTCTACGAATGTTGATAAACTTCGCTACATATAAAAAGTAAAAAACGAAGTTGGAACTCAATTAGCGTCAAATTAAAGAAATTATAACGAACTCTACGAATGTTGATAAACTTCGCTACATATAAAAAGTAAAAAACGAAGTTGGAACTCAATTAGCGTCAAATTAAAGAAATTATAACGAACTCTACGAATGTTGATAAACTTCGCTACATATAAAAAGTAAAAAACGAAATTGGAACTCAATTAGCGTCAAATTAAAGAAATTATAACGAACTCTACGAATGTTGATAAACTTCGCTACATATAAAAAGTAAAAAAACGAAGTTGGAACTCAATTGGCGTCAAATTAAAGAAATCATAACGAACTCTACGAATGTTGATAAACTTCGCTACATATAAAAAGTAAAAAACGAAGTTGGAACTCAATTAGCGTCAAATTAAAGAAATCATAACGAACTCTACGAATGTTGATAAACTTCGCTACATATAAAAAGTAAAAAACGAAGTTGGAACTCAATTAGCGTCAAATTAAAGAAATTATAACGAACTCTACGAATGTTGATAAACTTCGCTACATATAAAAAGTAAAAAACGAAGTTGGAACTCAATTAGCGTCAAATTAAAGAAATTATAACGAACTCTACGAATGTTGATAAACTTCGCTACATATAAAAAGTAAAAAACGAAGTTGGAACTCAATTAGCGTCAAATTAAAGAAATTATAACGAACTCGACGAATGTTGATAAACTTCGCTACATATAAAAAGTAAAAAACGAAGTTGGAACTCAATTAGCGTCAAATTAAAGAAATTATAACGAGCTCTACGAATGTTGATAAACTTCGCTACATTTAAAAAGTAAAAAACGAAGTTGGAACTCAATTAGCGTCAAATTAAAGAAATCATAACGAACTCTACGAATGTTGATAAACTTCGCTACATATAAAAAGTAAAAAACGAAGTTGGAACTCAATTAGCGTCAAATTAAAGAAATTACAACGAACTCTACGAATGTTGATAAACTTCGCTACATATAAAAAGTAAAAAACGAAGTTGGAACTCAATTAGCGTCAAATTAAAGAAATTATAACGAACTCTACGAATGTTGATAAACTTCGCTAGATATAAAAAGTAAAAAACGAAGTTGGAACTCAATTAGCGTCAAATTAATGAAATTATAACGAACTCTACGAATGTTGATAAACTTCGCTACATATAAAAAGTAAAAAACGAAGTTGGAACTCAATTAGCGTCAAATTAAAGAAATTATAACGAACTCTACGAATGTTGATAAACTTCGCTACATATAAAAAGTAAAAAACGAAGTTGGAACTCAATTAGCGTCAAATTAAAGAAATTATAACGAACTCTACGAATGTTGATAAACTTCGCTACATATAAAAAGTAAAAAACGAAGTTGGAACTCAATTAGCGTCAAATTAAAGAAATTATAACGAACTCTACGAATGTTGATAAACTTCGCTACATATAAAAAGTAAAAAACGAAGTTGGAACTCAATTAGCGTCAAATTAAAGAAATCATAACGAACTCTACGAATGTTGATAAACTTCGCTACATATAAAAAGTAAAAAACTAAGTTGGAACTCAATTAGCGTCAAATTAAAGAAATTATAACGAACTCTACGAATGTTGATAAACTTCGCTACATATAAAAAGTAAAAAACTAAGTTGGAACTCAATTAGCGTCAAATTAAAGAAATTATAACGAACTCTACGAATGTTGATAAACTTCGCTACATATAAAAAGTAAAAAACGAAGTTGGAACTCAATTAGCGTCAAATTAAAGAAATTATAACGAACTCTACGAATGTTGATAAACTTCGCTACATATAAAAAGTAAAAAACGAAGTTGGAACTCAATTAGCGTCAAATTAAAGAAATTATAACGAACTCTACGAATGTTGATAAACTTCGCTACATATAAAAAGTAAAAAACGAAGTTGGGACTCAATTAGCGTCAAATTAAAGAAATCATAACGAACTCTACGAATGTTGATAAACTTTGCTACATATAAAAAGTCAAAAACGAAGTTGGAACTCAATTAGCGTCAAATTAAAGAAATTATAACGAACTCTACGAATGTTGATAAACTTCGCTACATATAAAAAGTAAAAAACGAAGTTGGAACTCAATTAGCGTCAAATTAAAGAAATTATAACGAACTCTACGAATGTTGATAAACTTCGCTACATATAAAAAGTAAAAAACGAAGTTGGAACTCAATTAGCGTCAAATTAAAGAAATTATAACGAACTCTACGAATGTTGATAAACTTCGCTACATATAAAAAGTAAAGAACGAAGTTGGAACTCAATTAGCGTCAAATTAAAGAAATTATAACGAACTCTACGAATGTTGATAAACTTCGCTACATATAAAAAGTAAAAAACGAAGTTGGAACTCAATTAGCGTCAAATTAAAGAAATTATAACGAACTCTACGAATGTTGATAAACTTCGCTACATATAAAAAGTAAAAAACGAAGTTGGAACTCAATTAGCGTCAAATTAAAGAAATTATAACGAACTCTACGAATGTTGATAAACTTCGCTACATATAAAAAGTAAAAAACGAAGTTGGAACTCAATTAGCGTCAAATTAAAGAAATTATAACGAACTCTACGAATGTTGATAAACTTCGCTACATATAAAAAGTAAAAAACGAAATTGGAACTCAATTAGCGTCAAATTAAAGAAATTATAACGAACTCTACGAATGTTGATAAACTTCGCTACATATAAAAAGTAAAAAAACGAAGTTGGAACTCAATTGGCGTCAAATTAAAGAAATCATAACGAACTCTACGAATGTTGATAAACTTCGCTACATATAAAAAGTAAAAAACGAAGTTGGAACTCAATTAGCGTCAAATTAAAGAAATCATAACGAACTCTACGAATGTTGATAAACTTCGCTACATATAAAAAGTAAAAAACGAAGTTGGAACTCAATTAGCGTCAAATTAAAGAAATTATAACGAACTCTACGAATGTTGATAAACTTCGCTACATATAAAAAGTAAAAAACGAAGTTGGAACTCAATTAGCGTCAAATTAAAGAAATTATAACGAACTCTACGAATGTTGATAAACTTCGCTACATATAAAAAGTAAAAAACGAAGTTGGAACTCAATTAGCGTCAAATTAAAGAAATTATAACGAACTCGACGAATGTTGATAAACTTCGCTACATATAAAAAGTAAAAAACGAAGTTGGAACTCAATTAGCGTCAAATTAAAGAAATTATAACGAGCTCTACGAATGTTGATAAACTTCGCTACATTTAAAAAGTAAAAAACGAAGTTGGAACTCAATTAGCGTCAAATTAAAGAAATCATAACGAACTCTACGAATGTTGATAAACTTCGCTACATATAAAAAGTAAAAAACGAAGTTGGAACTCAATTAGCGTCAAATTAAAGAAATTACAACGAACTCTACGAATGTTGATAAACTTCGCTACATATAAAAAGTAAAAAACGAAGTTGGAACTCAATTAGCGTCAAATTAAAGAAATTATAACGAACTCTACGAATGTTGATAAACTTCGCTACATATAAAAAGTAAAAAACGAAGTTGGAACTCAATTAGCGTCAAATTAAAGAAATTATAACGAACTCTACGAATGTTGATAAACTTCGCTACATATAAAAAGTAAAAAACGAAGTTGGAACTCAATTAGCGTCAAATTAAAGAAATTATAACGAACTCTACGAATGTTGATAAACTTCGCTACATATAAAAAGTAAAAAACGAAGTTGGAACTCAATTAGCGTCAAATTAAAGAAATCATAACGAACTCTACGAATGTTGATAAACTTCGCTACATATAAAAAGTAAAAAACTAAGTTGGAACTCAATTAGCGTCAAATTAAAGAAATTATAACGAACTATACGAATGTTGATAAACTTCGCTACATATAAAAAGTAAAAAACGAAGTTGGAACTCAATTAGCGTCAAATTAAAGAAATTATAACGAACTCTACAAATGTTGATAAACTTCGCTACATATAAAAAGTAAAAAACGAAGTTGGAACTCAATTAGCGTCAAATTAAAGAAATTATAACGAACTCTACGAATGTTGATAAACTTCGCTACATATAAAAAGTAAAAAACGAAGTTGGAACGCAATTAGCGTCAAATTAAAGAAATTATAACGAACTCTACGAATGTTGATAAACTTCGCTACATATAAAAAGTAAAAAACGAAGTTGGAACTCAATTAGCGTCAAATTAAAGAAATTATAACGAACTCTACGAATGTTGATAAACTTCGCTACATATAAAAAGTAAAAAACGAAGTTGGAACTCAATTAGCGTCAAATTAAAGAAATTATAACGAACTCTACGAATGTTGATAAACTTCGATACATATAAAAAGTAAAAAACGAAGTTCGAACTCAATTAGCGTCAAATTAAAGAAATTATAACGAACTCTACGAATGTTGATAAACTTCGCTACATATAAAAAGTAAAAAACGAAGTTGGAACTCAATTAGCGTCAAATTAAAGAAATTATAACGAACTCTACGAATGTTGATAAACTTCGCTACATATAAAAAGTAAAAAACGAAGTTGGAACTCAATTAGCGTCAAATTAAAGAAGTTATAACGAACTCTACGAATGTTGATAAACTTCGCTACATATAAAAAGTAAAAAACGAAGTTGGAACTCAATTAGCGTCAAATTAAAGAAATCATAACGAACTCTACGAATGTTGATAAACTTCGCTACATAAAAAAGTAAAAAACGAAGTTGGAACTCAATTAGCGTCAAATTAAAGAAATTATAACGAACTCTACGAATGTCGATAAACTTCGCTACATATAAAAAGTAAAATACGAAGTTGGAACTCAATTAGCGTCAAATTAAAGAAATCATAACGAACTCTACGAATGTTGATAAACTTCGCTACATATAAAAAGTAAAAAACGAAGTTGAAACTCAATTAGCGTCAAATTAAAGAAATTATAACGAACTCTACGAATGTTGATAAACTTCGATACATATAAAAAGTAAAAAACGAAGTTGGAACTCAATTAGCATCAAATTAAAGAAATTATAACGAACTCTACGAATGTTGATAAACTTCGCTACATATAAAAAGTAAAAAACGAAGTAGGAACTCAATTAGCGTCAAATTAAAGAAATTATAACGAACTCTACGAATGTTGATAAACTTCGCTAGATATAAAAAGTAAAAAACGAAGTTGGAACTCAATTAGCGTCAAATTAATGAAATTATAACGAACTCTACGAATGTTGATAAACTTCGCTACATATAAAAAGTAAAAAACGAAGTTGGAACTCAATTAGCGTCAAATTAAAGAAATTATAACGAACTCTACGAATGTTGATAAACTTCGCTACATATAAAAAGTAAAAAACGAAGTTGGAACTCAATTAGCGTCAAATTAAAGAAATTATAACGAACTCTACGAATGTTGATAAACTTCGCTACATATAAAAAGTAAAAAACGAAGTTGGAACTCAATTAGCGTCAAATTAAAGAAATTATAACGAACTCTACGAATGTTGATAAACTTCGCTACATATAAAAAGTAAAAAACGAAGTTGGAACTCAATTAGCGTCAAATTAAAGAAATCATAACGAACTCTACGAATGTTGATAAACTTCGCTACATATAAAAAGTAAAAAACTAAGTTGGAACTCAATTAGCGTCAAATTAAAGAAATTATAACGAACTCTACGAATGTTGATAAACTTCGCTACATATAAAAAGTAAAAAACTAAGTTGGAACTCAATTAGCGTCAAATTAAAGAAATTATAACGAACTCTACGAATGTTGATAAACTTCGCTACATATAAAAAGTAAAAAACGAAGTTGGAACTCAATTAGCGTCAAATTAAAGAAATTATAACGAACTCTACGAATGTTGATAAACTTCGCTACATATAAAAAGTAAAAAACGAAGTTGGAACTCAATTAGCGTCAAATTAAAGAAATTATAACGAACTCTACGAATGTTGATAAACTTCGCTACATATAAAAAGTAAAAAACGAAGTTGGGACTCAATTAGCGTCAAATTAAAGAAATCATAACGAACTCTACGAATGTTGATAAACTTTGCTACATATAAAAAGTCAAAAACGAAGTTGGAACTCAATTAGCGTCAAATTAAAGAAATTATAACGAACTCTACGAATGTTGATAAACTTCGCTACATATAAAAAGTAAAAAACGAAGTTGGAACTCAATTAGCGTCAAATTAAAGAAATTATAACGAACTCTACGAATGTTGATAAACTTCGCTACATATAAAAAGTAAAAAACGAAGTTGGAACTCAATTAGCGTCAAATTAAAGAAATTATAACGAACTCTACGAATGTTGATAAACTTCGCTACATATAAAAAGTAAAGAACGAAGTTGGAACTCAATTAGCGTCAAATTAAAGAAATTATAACGTACTCTACGAATGTTGATAAACTTCGCTACATATAAAATGTAAAAAACGAAGTTGGAACTCAATTAGCGTCAAATTAAAGAAATTATAACGAACTCTACGAATGTTGATAAACTTCGCTACATATAAAAAGTAAAAAACGAAGTTGGAACTCAATTAGCGTCAAATTAAAGAAATTATAACGAACTCTACGAATGTTGATAAACTTCGCTACATATAAAAAGTAAAAAACGAAGTTGGAACTCAATTAGCGTCAAATTAAAGAAATCATAACGAACTCTACGAATGTTGATAAACTTCGCTACATATAAAAAGTAAAAAACTAAGTTGGAACTCAATTAGCGTCAAATTAAAGAAATTATAACGAACTCTACGAATGTTGATAAACTTCGCTACATATAAAAAGTAAAAAACGAAGTTGGAACTCAATTAGCGTCAAATTAAAGAAATTATAACGAACTCTACGAATGTTGATAAATTCGCTACATATAAAAAGTAAAAAACGAAGTTGGAACTCAATTAGCGTCAAATTAAAGAAATTATAACGAACTCTACGAATGTTGATAAACTTCGCTACATATAAAAAGTAAAAAACGAAGTTGGGACTCAATTAGCGTCAAATTAAAGAAATCATAACGAACTCTACGAATGTTGATAAACTTCGCTACATATAAAAAGTAAAAAACGAAGTTGGAACTCAATTAGCGTCAAATTAAAGAAATTATAACGAACTCTACGAATGTTGATAAACTTCGCTACATATAAAAAGTAAAAAACGAAGTTGGAACTCAATTAGCGTCAAATTAAAAAATTATAACGAACTCTACGAATGTTGATAAACTTCGCTACATATAAAAAGTAAAAAACGAAGTTGGAACTCAATTAGCGTCAAATTAAAGAAATCATAACGAACTCTACGAATGTTGATAAACTTCGCTACATATAAAAAGTAAAAAACGAAGTTGGAACTCAATTAGCGTCAAATTAAAGAAATTATAACGTACTCTACGAATGTTGATAAACTTCGCTACATATAAAATGTAAAAAACGAAGTTGGAACTCAATTAGCGTCAAATTAAAGAAATTATAACGAACTCTACGAATGTTGATAAACTTCGCTACATATAAAAAGTAAAAAACGAAGTTGGAACTCAATTAGCGTCAAATTAAAGAAATTATAACGAACTCTACGAATGTTGATAAACTTCGCTACATATAAAAAGTAAAAAACGAAGTTGGAACTCAATTAGCGTCAAATTAAAGAAATTATAACGAACTCTACGAATGTTGATAAACTTCGCTACATATAAAAAGTAAAAAACGAAGTTGGAACTAAATTAGCGTCAAATTAAAGAAATTATAACGAACTCTACGATTGTTGATAAACTTCGCTACATATAAAAAGTAAAAAACGAAGTTGGAACTCAATTAGCGTCAAATTAAAGAAATTATAACGAACTCTACGAATGTTGATAAACTGCGCTACATATAAAAAGTAAAAAACGAAGTTGGAACTCAATTAGCGTAAAATTAAAGAAATTATAACGAACTCTACGAATGTTGATAAACTTCGCTACATATAAAAAGTAAAAAACGAAGTTGGTACTCAATTAGCGTCAAATTAAAGAAATTACACGAAATATACGAATGTTGATAAACTTCGCTACATATAAAAAGTAAAAAACGAAGTTGGAACTCAATTAGCGTCAAATTAAAGAAATCATAACGAACTCTACGAATGTTGATAAACTTCGCTACATATAAAAAGTAAAAAACGAAGTTGGAACTCAATTAGCGTCAAATTAAAGAAGTTATAACGAACTCTACGAATGTTGATAAACTTCGCTACATATAAAAAGTAAAAAACGAAGTTGGAACTCAATTAGCGTCAAATTAAAGAAATCATAACGAACTCTACGAATGTTGATAAACTTCGCTACATAAAAAAGTAAAAAACGAAGTTGGAACTCAATTAGCGTCAAATTAAAGAAATTATAACGAACTCTACGAATGTCGATAAACTTCGCTACATATAACAAGTAAAATACGAAGTTGGAACTCAATTAGCGTCAAATTAAAGAAATCATAACGAACTCTACGAATGTTGATAAACTTCGATACATATAAAAAGTAAAAAACGAAGTTGGAACTCAATTAGCGTCAAATTAAAGAAATTATAACGAACTCTACGAATGTTGATAAACTTCGCTACATATAAAAAGTAAAAAACGAAGTAGGAACTCAATTAGCGTCAAATTAAAGAAATTATAACGAACTCTACGAATGTTGATAAACTTCGCTACATATAAAAAGTAAAAAACGAAGTTGGAACTCAATTAGCGTCAAATTAAAGAAATTATAACGAACTCTACGAATGTTGATAAACTTCGCTACATATAAAAAGTAAAAAACGAAGTTGGAACTCAATTAGCGTCAAATTAAAGAAATTATAACGAACTCTACGAATGTTGATAAACTTCGCTACATATAAAAAGTAAAAAACGAAGTTGGAACTCAATTAGCGTCAAATTAAAGAAATTATAACGAACTCTACGAATGTTGATAAACTTCGCTACATATAAAAAGTAAAAAACGAAGTTGGAACTCAATTAGCGTCAAATTAAAGAAATTATAACGAACTCTACGAATGTTGATAAACTTCGCTACATATAAAAAGTAAAAAACGAAATTGGAACACAATTAGCGTCAAATTAAAGAAATTATAACGAACTCTACGAATGTTGATAAACTTCGCTACATATAAAAAGTAAAAAACGAAGTTGGAACTCAATTAGCGTCAAATTAAAGAAATTATAACGAACTCTACGAATGTTGATAAACTTCGCTACATATAAAAAGTAAAAAACGAAGTTGGAACTCAATTAGCGTCAAATTAAAGAAATCATAACGAACTCTACGTATGTTGATAAACTTCGCTACATATAAAAAGTAAAAAACTAAGTTGGAACTCAATTAGCGTCAAATTAAAGAAATTATAACGAACTCTACGAATGTTGATAAACTTCGCTACATATAAAAAGTAAAAAACTAAGTTGGAACTCAATTAGCGTCAAATTAAAGAAATTATAACGAACTCTACGAATGTTGATAAACTTCGCTACATATAAAAAGTAAAAAACGAAGTTGGAACTCAATTAGCGTCAAATTAAAGAAATTATAACGAACTCTACGAATGTTGATAAACTTCGCTACATATAAAAAGTAAAAAACGAAGTTGGAACTCAATTAGCGTCAAATTAAAGAAATTATAACGAACTCTACGAATGTTGATAAACTTCGCTACATATAAAAAGAAAAAAACTAAGTTGGGACTCAATTAGCGTCAAATTAAAGAAATCATAACGAACTCTACGAATGTTGATAAACTTCGCTACATATAAAAAGTAAAAAATGAAGTTGGAACTCAATTAGCGTCAAATTAAAGAAATTATAACGAACTCTACGAATGTTGATAAACTTCGCTACATATAAAAAGTAAAAAACGAAGTTGGAACTCAATTATCGTCAAATTAAAGAAATTATAACGAACTCTACGAATGTTGATAAACTTCGCTACATATAAAAAGTAAAGAACGAAGTTGGAACTCAATTAGCGTCAAATTAAAGAAATTATAACGTACTCTACGAATGTTGATAAACTTCGCTACATATAAAATGTAAAAAACGAAGTTGGAACTCAATTAGCGTCAAATTAAAGAAATTATAACGAACTCTACGAATGTTGATAAACTTCGCTACATATAAAAAGTAAAAAACGAAGTTGGAACTCAATTAGCGTCAAATTAAAGAAATTATAACGAACTCTACGAATGTTGATAAACTTCGCTACATATAAAAAGTAAAAAACGAAGTTGGAACTCAATTAGCGTCAAATTAAAGAAATCATAACGAACTCTACGAATGTTGATAAACTTCGCTACATATAAAAAGTAAAAAACGAAGTTGGAACTCAATTAGCGTCAAATTAAAGAAATTATAACGTACTCTACGAATGTTGATAAACTTCGCTACATATAAAATGTAAAAAACGAAGTTGGAACTCAATTAGCGTCAAATTAAAGAAATTATAACGAACTCTACGAATGTTGATAAACTTCGCTACATATAAAAAGTAAAAAACGAAGTTGGAACTCAATTAGCGTCAAATTAAAGAAATTATAACGAACTCTACGAATGTTGATAAACTTCGCTACATATAAAAAGTAAAAAACGAAGTTGGAACTCAATTAGCGTCAAATTAAAGAAATTATAACGAACTCTACGAATGTTGATAAACTTCGCTACATATAAAAAGTAAAAAACGAAGTTGGAACTAAATTAGCGTCAAATTAAAGAAATTATAACGAACTCTACGATTGTTGATAAACTTCGCTACATATAAAAAGTAAAAAAAAGTTGGAACTCAATTAGCGTCAAATTAAAGAAATTATAACGAACTCTACGAATGTTGATAAACTGCGCTACATATAAAAAGTAAAAAACGAAGTTGGAACTCAATTAGCGTAAAATTAAAGAAATTATAACGAACTCTACGAATGTTGATAAACTTCGCTACATATAAAAAGTAAAAAACGAAGTTGGTACTCAATTAGCGTCAAATTAAAGAAATTACACGAAATATACGAATGTTGATAAACTTCGCTACATATAAAAAGTAAAAAACGAAGTTGGAACTCAATTAGCGTCAAATTAAAGAAATCATAACGAACTCTACGAATGTTGATAAACTTCGCTACATATAAAAAGTAAAAAACGAAGTTGGAACTCAATTAGCGTCAAATTAAAGAAGTTATAACGAACTCTACGAATGTTGATAAACTTCGCTACATATAAAAAGTAAAAAACGAAGTTGGAACTCAATTAGCGTCAAATTAAAGAAATCATAACGAACTCTACGAATGTTGATAAACTTCGCTACATAAAAAAGTAAAAAACGAAGTTGGAACTCAATTAGCGTCAAATTAAAGAAATTATAACGAACTCTACGAATGTCGATAAACTTCGCTACATATAACAAGTAAAATACGAAGTTGGAACTCAATTAGCGTCAAATTAAAGAAATCATAACGAACTCTACGAATGTTGATAAACTTCGATACATATAAAAAGTAAAAAACGAAGTTGGAACTCAATTAGCGTCAAATTAAAGAAATTATAACGAACTCTACGAATGTTGATAAACTTCGCTACATATAAAAAGTAAAAAACGAAGTAGGAACTCAATTAGCGTCAAATTAAAGAAATTATAACGAACTCTACGAATGTTGATAAACTTCGCTACATATAAAAAGTAAAAAACGAAGTTGGAACTCAATTAGCGTCAAATTAAAGAAATTATAACGAACTCTACGAATGTTGATAAACTTCGCTACATATAAAAAGTAAAAAACGAAGTTGGAACTCAATTAGCGTCAAATTAAAGAAATTATAACGAACTCTACGAATGTTGATAAACTTCGCTACATATAAAAAGTAAAAAACGAAGTTGGAACTCAATTAGCGTCAAATTAAAGAAATTATAACGAACTCTACGAATGTTGATAAACTTCGCTACATATAAAAAGTAAAAAACGAAGTTGGAACTCAATTAGCGTCAAATTAAAGAAATTATAACGAACTCTACGAATGTTGATAAACTTCGCTACATATAAAAAGTAAAAAACGAAGTTGGACTCAATTAGCGTCAAATTAAAGAAATTATAACGAACTCTACGAATGTTGATAAACTTCGCTACATATAAAAAGTAAAAAACGAAGTTGGAACTCAATTAGCGTCAAATTAAAGAAATTATAACGAACTCTACGAATGTTGATAAACTTCGCTACATATAAAAAGTAAAAAACGAAGTTGGAACTCAATTAGCGTCAAATTAAAGAAATCATAACGAACTCTACGAATGTTGATAAACTTCGCTACATATAAAAAGTAAAAAACTAAGTTGGAACTCAATTAGCGTCAAATTAAAGAAATTATAACGAACTCTACGAATGTTGATAAACTTCGCTACATATAAAAAGTAAAAAACTAAGTTGGAACTCAATTAGCGTCAAATTAAAGAAATTATAACGAACTCTACGAATGTTGATAAACTTCGCTACATATAAAAAGTAAAAAACGAAGTTGGAACTCAATTAGCGTCAAATTAAAGAAATTATAACAAACTCTACGAATGTTGATAAACTTCGCTACATATAAAAAGTAAAAAACGAAGTTGGAACTCAATTAGCGTCAAATTAAAGAAATTATAACGAACTCTACGAATGTTGATAAACTTCGCTACATATAAAAAGAAAAAAACTAAGTTGGGACTCAATTAGCGTCAAATTAAAGAAATCATAACGAACTCTACGAATGTTGATAAACTTCGCTACATATAAAAAGTAAAAAACGAAGTTGGAACTCAATTAGCGTCAAATTAAAGAAATTATAACGAACTCTACGAATGTTGATAAACTTCGCTACATATAAAAAGTAAAAAACGAAGTTGGAACTCAATTAGCGTCAAATTAAAGAAATTATAACGAACTCTACGAATGTTGATAAACTTCGCTACATATAAAAAGTAAAAAACGAAGTTGGAACTCAATTAGCGTCAAATTAAAGAAATTATAACGAACTCTACGAATGTTGATAAACTTCGCTACATATAAAAAGTAAAGAACGAAGTTGGAACTCAATTAGCGTCAAATTAAAGAAATTATAACGTACTCTACGAATGTTGATAAACTTCGCTACATATAAAATGTAAAAAACGAAGTTGGAACTCAATTAGCGTCAAATTAAAGAAATTATAACGAACTCTACGAATGTTGATAAACTTCGCTACATATAAAAAGTAAAAAACGAAGTTGGAACTCAATTAGCGTCAAATTAAAGAAATTATAACGAACTCTACGAATGTTGATAAACTTCGCTACATATAAAAAGTAAAAAACGAAGTTGGAACTCAATTAGCGTCAAATTAAAGAAATCATAACGAACTCTACGAATGTTGATAAACTTCGCTACATATAAAAAGTAAAAAACGAAGTTGGAACTCAATTAGCGTCAAATTAAAGAAATCATAACGAACTCTACGAATGTTGATAAACTTCGCTACATATAAAAAGTAAAAAACTAAGTTGGAACTCAATTAGCGTCAAATTAAAGAAATTATAACGAACTCTACGAATGTTGATAAACTTCGCTACATATAAAAAGTAAAAAACGAAGTTGGAACTCAATTAGCGTCAAATTAAAGAAATTATAACGAACTCTACGAATGTTGATAAATTCGCTACATATAAAAAGTAAAAAACGAAGTTGGAACTCAATTAGCGTCAAATTAAAGAAATTATAACGAACTCTACGAATGTTGATAAACTTCGCTACATATAAAAAGTAAAAAACGAAGTTGGGACTCAAGTAGCGTCAAATTAAAGAAATCATAACGAACTCTACGAATGTTGATAAACTTCGCTACATATAAAAAGTAAAAAACGAAGTTGGAACTCAATTAGCGTCAAATTAAAGAAATTATAACGAACTCTACGAATGTTGATAAACTTCGCTACATATAAAAAGTAAAAAACGAAGTTGGAACTCAATTAGCGTCAAATTAAAAAATTATAACGAACTCTACGAATGTTGATAAACTTCGCTACATATAAAAAGTAAAAAACGAAGTTGGAACTCAATTAGCGTCAAATTAAAGAAATCATAACGAACTCTACGAATGTTGATAAACTTCGCTACATATAAAAAGTAAAAAACGAAGTTGGAACTCAATTAGCGTCAAATTAAAGAAATTATAACGTACTCTACGAATGTTGATAAACTTCGCTACATATAAAATGTAAAAAACGAAGTTGGAACTCAATTAGCGTCAAATTAAAGAAATTATAACGAACTCTACGAATGTTGATAAACTTCGCTACATATAAAAAGTAAAAAACGAAGTTGGAACTCAATTAGCGTCAAATTAAAGAAATTATAACGAACTCTACGAATGTTGATAAACTTCGCTACATATAAAAAGTAAAAAACGAAGTTGGAACTCAATTAGCGTCAAATTAAAGAAATTATAACGAACTCTACGAATGTTGATAAACTTCGCTACATATAAAAAGTAAAAAACGAAGTTGGAACTAAATTAGCGTCAAATTAAAGAAATTATAACGAACTCTACGATTGTTGATAAACTTCGCTACATATAAAAAGTAAAAAACGAAGTTGGAACTCAATTAGCGTCAAATTAAAGAAATTATAACGAACTCTACGAATGTTGATAAACTGCGCTACATATAAAAAGTAAAAAACGAAGTTGGAACTCAATTAGCGTAAAATTAAAGAAATTATAACGAACTCTACGAATGTTGATAAACTTCGCTACATATAAAAAGTAAAAAACGAAGTTGGTACTCAATTAGCGTCAAATTAAAGAAATTACACGAAATATACGAATGTTGATAAACTTCGCTACATATAAAAAGTAAAAAACGAAGTTGGAACTCAATTAGCGTCAAATTAAAGAAATCATAACGAACTCTACGAATGTTGATAAACTTCGCTACATATAAAAAGTAAAAAACGAAGTTGGAACTCAATTAGCGTCAAATTAAAGAAGTTATAACGAACTCTACGAATGTTGATAAACTTCGCTACATATAAAAAGTAAAAAACGAAGTTGGAACTCAATTAGCGTCAAATTAAAGAAATCATAACGAACTCTACGAATGTTGATAAACTTCGCTACATAAAAAAGTAAAAAACGAAGTTGGAACTCAATTAGCGTCAAATTAAAGAAATTATAACGAACTCTACGAATGTCGATAAACTTCGCTACATATAACAAGTAAAATACGAAGTTGGAACTCAATTAGCGTCAAATTAAAGAAATCATAACGAACTCTACGAATGTTGATAAACTTCGATACATATAAAAAGTAAAAAACGAAGTTGGAACTCAATTAGCGTCAAATTAAAGAAATTATAACGAACTCTACGAATGTTGATAAACTTCGCTACATATAAAAAGTAAAAAACGAAGTAGGAACTCAATTAGCGTCAAATTAAAGAAATTATAACGAACTCTACGAATGTTGATAAACTTCGCTACATATAAAAAGTAAAAAACGAAGTTGGAACTCAATTAGCGTCAAATTAAAGAAATTATAACGAACTCTACGAATGTTGATAAACTTCGCTACATATAAAAAGTAAAAAACGAAGTTGGAACTCAATTAGCGTCAAATTAAAGAAATTATAACGAACTCTACGAATGTTGATAAACTTCGCTACATATAAAAAGTAAAAAACGAAGTTGGAACTCAATTAGCGTCAAATTAAAGAAATTATAACGAACTCTACGAATGTTGATAAACTTCGCTACATATAAAAAGTAAAAAACGAAGTTGGAACTCAATTAGCGTCAAATTAAAGAAATTATAACGAACTCTACGAATGTTGATAAACTTCGCTACATATAAAAAGTAAAAAACGAAATTGGAACACAATTAGCGTCAAATTAAAGAAATTATAACGAACTCTACGAATGTTGATAAACTTCGCTACATATAAAAAGTAAAAAACGAAGTTGGAACTCAATTAGCGTCAAATTAAAGAAATTATAACGAACTCTACGAATGTTGATAAACTTCGCTACATATAAAAAGTAAAAAACGAAGTTGGAACTCAATTAGCGTCAAATTAAAGAAATCATAACGAACTCTACGAATGTTGATAAACTTCGCTACATATAAAAAGTAAAAAACTAAGTTGGAACTCAATTAGCGTCAAATTAAAGAAATTATAACGAACTCTACGAATGTTGATAAACTTCGCTACATATAAAAAGTAAAAAACTAAGTTGGAACTCAATTAGCGTCAAATTAAAGAAATTATAACGAACTCTACGAATGTTGATAAACTTCGCTACATATAAAAAGTAAAAAACGAAGTTGGAACTCAATTAGCGTCAAATTAAAGAAATTATAACGAACTCTACGAATGTTGATAAACTTCGCTACATATAAAAAGTAAAAAACGAAGTTGGAACTCAATTAGCGTCAAATTAAAGAAATTATAACGAACTCTACGAATGTTGATAAACTTCGCTACATATAAAAAGAAAAAAACTAAGTTGGGACTCAATTAGCGTCAAATTAAAGAAATCATAACGAACTCTACGAATGTTGATAAACTTCGCTACATATAAAAAGTAAAAAACGAAGTTGGAACTCAATTAGCGTCAAATTAAAGAAATTATAACGAACTCTACGAATGTTGATAAACTTCGCTACATATAAAAAGTAAAAAACGAAGTTGGAACTCAATTAGCGTCAAATTAAAGAAATTATAACGAACTCTACGAATGTTGATAAACTTCGCTACATATAAAAAGTAAAAAACGAAGTTGGAACTCAATTATCGTCAAATTAAAGAAATTATAACGAACTCTACGAATGTTGATAAACTTCGCTACATATAAAAAGTAAAGAACGAAGTTGGAACTCAATTAGCGTCAAATTAAAGAAATTATAACGTACTCTACGAATGTTGATAAACTTCGCTACATATAAAATGTAAAAAACGAAGTTGGAACTCAATTAGCGTCAAATTAAAGAAATTATAACGAACTCTACGAATGTTGATAAACTTCGCTACATATAAAAAGTAAAAAACGAAGTTGGAACTCAATTAGCGTCAAATTAAAGAAATCATAACGAACTCTACGAATGTTGATAAACTTCGCTACATATAAAAAGTAAAAAACGAAGTTGGAACTCAATTAGCGTCAAATTAAAGAAATTATAACGTACTCTACGAATGTTGATAAACTTCGCTACATATAAAATGTAAAAAACGAAGTTGGAACTCAATTAGCGTCAAATTAAAGAAATTATAACGAACTCTACGAATGTTGATAAACTTCGCTACATATAAAAAGTAAAAAACGAAGTTGGAACTCAATTAGCGTCAAATTAAAGAAATTATAACGAACTCTACGAATGTTGATAAACTTCGCTACATATAAAAAGTAAAAAACGAAGTTGGAACTCAATTAGCGTCAAATTAAAGAAATTATAACGAACTCTACGAATGTTGATAAACTTCGCTACATATAAAAAGTAAAAAACGAAGTTGGAACTCAATTAGCGTCAAATTAAAGAAATTATAACGAACTCTACGAATGTTGATAAACTTCGCTACATATAAAAAGTAAAAAACGAAGTTGGAACTAAATTAGCGTCAAATTAAAGAAATTATAACGAACTCTACGATTGTTGATAAACTTCGCTACATATAAAAAGTAAAAAACGAAGTTGGAACTCAATTAGCGTCAAATTAAAGAAATTATAACGAACTCTACGAATGTTTATAAACTGCGCTACATATAAAAAGTAAAAAACGAAGTTGGAACTCAATTAGCGTAAAATTAAAGAAATTATAACGAACTCTACGAATGTTGATAAACTTCGCTACATATAAAAAGTAAAAAACGAAGTTGGTACTCAATTAGCGTCAAATTAAAGAAATTACACGAAATATACGAATGTTGATAAACTTCGCTACATATAAAAAGTAAAAAACGAAGTTGGAACTCAATTAGCGTCAAATTAAAGAAATCATAACGAACTCTACGAATGTTGATAAACTTCGCTACATATAAAAAGTAAAAAACGAAGTTGGAACTCAATTAGCGTCAAATTAAAGAAGTTATAACGAACTCTACGAATGTTGATAAACTTCGCTACATATAAAAAGTAAAAAACGAAGTTGGAACTCAATTAGCGTCAAATTAAAGAAATCATAACGAACTCTACGAATGTTGATAAACTTCGCTACATAAAAAAGTAAAAAACGAAGTTGGAACTCAATTAGCGTCAAATTAAAGAAATTATAACGAACTCTACGAATGTCGATAAACTTCGCTACATATAACAAGTAAAATACGAAGTTGGAACTCAATTAGCGTCAAATTAAAGAAATCATAACGAACTCTACGAATGTTGATAAACTTCGATACATATAAAAAGTAAAAAACGAAGTTGGAACTCAATTAGCGTCAAATTAAAGAAATTATAACGAACTCTACGAATGTTGATAAACTTCGCTACATATAAAAAGTAAAAAACGAAGTAGGAACTCAATTAGCGTCAAATTAAAGAAATTATAACGAACTCTACGAATGTTGATAAACTTCGCTACATATAAAAAGTAAAAAACGAAGTTGGAACTCAATTAGCGTCAAATTAAAGAAATTATAACGAACTCTACGAATGTTGATAAACTTCGCTACATATAAAAAGTAAAAAACGAAGTTGGAACTCAATTAGCGTCAAATTAAAGAAATTATAACGAACTCTACGAATGTTGATAAACTTCGCTACATATAAAAAGTAAAAAACGAAGTTGGAACTCAATTAGCGTCAAATTAAAGAAATTATAACGAACTCTACGAATGTTGATAAACTTCGCTACATATAAAAAGTAAAAAACGAAGTTGGAACTCAATTAGCGTCAAATTAAAGAAATTATAACGAACTCTACGAATGTTGATAAACTTCGCTACATATAAAAAGTAAAAAACGAAGTTGGACTCAATTAGCGTCAAATTAAAGAAATTATAACGAACTCTACGAATGTTGATAAACTTCGCTACATATAAAAAGTAAAAAACGAAGTTGGAACTCAATTAGCGTCAAATTAAAGAAATTATAACGAACTCTACGAATGTTGATAAACTTCGCTACATATAAAAAGTAAAAAACGAAGTTGGAACTCAATTAGCGTCAAATTAAAGAAATCATAACGAACTCTACGAATGTTGATAAACTTCGCTACATATAAAAAGTAAAAAACTAAGTTGGAACTCAATTAGCGTCAAATTAAAGAAATTATAACGAACTCTACGAATGTTGATAAACTTCGCTACATATAAAAAGTAAAAAACTAAGTTGGAACTCAATTAGCGTCAAATTAAAGAAATTATAACGAACTCTACGAATGTTGATAAACTTCGCTACATATAAAAAGTAAAAAACGAAGTTGGAACTCAATTAGCGTCAAATTAAAGAAATTATAACGAACTCTACGAATGTTGATAAACTTCGCTACATATAAAAAGTAAAAAACGAAGTTGGAACTCAATTAGCGTCAAATTAAAGAAATTATAACGAACTCTACGAATGTTGATAAACTTCGCTACATATAAAAAGAAAAAAACTAAGTTGGGACTCAATTAGCGTCAAATTAAAGAAATCATAACGAACTCTACGAATGTTGATAAACTTCGCTACATATAAAAAGTAAAAAACGAAGTTGGAACTCAATTAGCGTCAAATTAAAGAAATTATAACGAACTCTACGAATGTTGATAAACTTCGCTACATATAAAAAGTAAAAAACGAAGTTGGAACTCAATTAGCGTCAAATTAAAGAAATTATAACGAACTCTACGAATGTTGATAAACTTCGCTACATATAAAAAGTAAAAAACGAAGTTGGAACTCAATTATCGTCAAATTAAAGAAATTATAACGAACTCTACGAATGTTGATAAACTTCGCTACATATAAAAAGTAAAGAACGAAGTTGGAACTCAATTAGCGTCAAATTAAAGAAATTATAACGTACTCTACGAATGTTGATAAACTTCGCTACATATAAAATGTAAAAAACGAAGTTGGAACTCAATTAGCGTCAAATTAAAGAAATTATAACGAACTCTACGAATGTTGATAAACTTCGCTACATATAAAAAGTAAAAAACGAAGTTGGAACTCAATTAGCGTCAAATTAAAGAAATTATAACGAACTCTACGAATGTTGATAAACTTCGCTACATATAAAAAGTAAAAAACGAAGTTGGAACTCAATTAGCGTCAAATTAAAGAAATCATAACGAACTCTACGAATGTTGATAAACTTCGCTACATATAAAAAGTAAAAAACGAAGTTGGAACTCAATTAGCGTCAAATTAAAGAAATTATAACGAACTCTACGAATGTTGATAAACTTCGCTACATATAAAAAGTAAAAAACGAAGTTGGAACTCAATTAGCGTCAAATTAAAGAAATTATAACGAACTCTACGAATGTTGATAAATTCGCTACATATAAAAAGTAAAAAACGAAGTTGGAACTCAATTAGCGTCAAATTAAAGAAATTATAACGAACTCTACGAATGTTGATAAACTTCGCTACATATAAAAAGTAAAAAACGAAGTTGGAACTCAATTAGCGTCAAATTAAAGAAATTATAACGAACTCTACGAATGTTGATAAACTTCGCTACATATAAAAAGTAAAAAACGAAGTTGGGACTCAATTAGCGTCAAATTAAAGAAATCATAACGAACTCTACGAATGTTGATAAACTTCGCTACATATAAAAAGTAAAAAACGAAGTTGGAACTCAATTAGCGTCAAATTAAAGAAATTATAACGAACTCTACGAATGTTGATAAACTTCGCTACATATAAAAAGTAAAGAACGAAGTTGGAACTCAATTAGCGTCAAATTAAAGAAATTATAACGTACTCTACGAATTTTGATAAACTTCGCTACATATAAAATGTAAAAAACGAAGTTGGAACTCAATTAGCGTCAAATTAAAGAAATTATAACGAACTCTACGAATGTTGATAAACTTCGCTACATATAAAAAGTAAAAAACGAAGTTGGAACTCAATTAGCGTCAAATTAAAGAAATTATAACGAACTCTACGAATGTTGATAAACTTCGCTACATATAAAAAGTAAAAAACGAAGTTGGAACTCAATTAGCGTCAAATTAAAGAAATCATAACGAACTCTACGAATGTTGATAAACTTCGCTACATATAAAAAGTAAAAAACGAAGTTGGAACTCAATTAGCGTCAAATTAAAGAAATTATAACGAACTCTACGAATGTTGATAAACTTCGCTACATATAAAAAGTAAAAAACGAAGTTGGAACTCAATTAGCGTCAAATTAAAGAAATTATAACGAACTCTACGAATGTTGATAAATTCGCTACATATAAAAAGTAAAAAACGAAGTTGGAACTCAATTAGCGTCAAATTAAAGAAATTATAACGAACTCTACGAATGTTGATAAACTTCGCTACATATAAAAAGTAAAAAACGAAGTTGGAACTCAATTAGCGTCAAATTAAAGAAATTATAACGAACTCTACGAATGTTGATAAACTTCGCTACATATAAAAAGTAAAAAACGAAGTTGGGACTCAATTAGCGTCAAATTAAAGAAATCATAACGAACTCTAAGAATGTTGATAAACTTCGCTACATATAAAAAGTAAAAAACGAAGTTGGAACTCAATTAGCGTCAAATTAAAGAAATTATAACGAACTCTACGAATGTTGATAAACTTCGCTACATATAAAAAGTAAAAAACGAAGTTGGAACTCAATTAGCGTCAAATTAAAAAATTATAACGAACTCTACGAATGTTGATAAACTTCGCTACATATAAAAAGTAAAAAACGAAGTTGGAACTCAATTAGCGTCAAATTAAAGAAATTATAACGAACTCTACGAATGTTGATAAACTTCGCTACATATAAAAAGTAAAAAACGAAGTTGGAACTCAATTAGCGTCAAATTAAAGAAATTATAACGTACTCTACGAATGTTGATAAACTTCGCTACATATAAAATGTAAAAAACGAAGTTGGAACTCAATTAGCGTCAAATTAAAGAAATTATAACGAACTCTACGAATGTTGATAAACTTCGCTACATATAAAAAGTAAAAAACGAAGTTGGAACTCAATTAGCGTCAAATTAAAGAAATTATAACGAACTCTACGAATGTTGATAAACTTCGCTACATATAAAAAGTAAAAAACGAAGTTGGAACTCAATTAGCGTCAAATTAAAGAAATTATAACGAACTCTACGAATGTTGATAAACTTCGCTACATATAAAAAGTAAAAAACGAAGTTGGAACTCAATTAGCGTCAAATTAAAGAAATTATAACGAACTCTACGAATGTTGATAAACTTCGATACATATAAAAAGTAAAAAACGAAGTTGGAACTCAATTAGCGTCAAATTAAAGAAATTATAACGAACTCTACGAATGTTGATAAACTTCGCTACATATAAAAAGTAAAAAACGAAGTAGGAACTCAATTAGCGTCAAATTAAAGAAATTATAACGAACTCTACGAATGTTGATAAACTTCGCTACATATAAAAAGTAAAAAACGAAGTTGGAACTCAATTAGCGTCAAATTAAAGAAATTATAACGAACTCTACGAATGTTGATAAACTTCGCTACATATAAAAAGTAAAAAACGAAGTTGGAACTCAATTAGCGTCAAATTAAAGAAATTATAACGAACTCTACGAATGTTGATAAACTTCGCTACATATAAAAAGTAAAAAACGAAGTTGGAACTCAATTAGCGTCAAATTAAAGAAATTATAACGAACTCTACATATGTTGATAAACTTCGCTACATATAAAAAGTAAAAAACGAAGTTGGAAATCAATTAGCGTCAAATTAAAGAAATTATAACGAAATATACGAATGTGGATAAACATCGCTACATATAAAAAGTAAAAAACGAAGTTGGAACTCAATTAGCGTCAAATTAAAGAAATTATAACGAAATATACGAATGTGGATAAACTTCGCTATATATAAAAAGTAAAAAAGGAAGTTGGAACTCAATTAGCGTCAAATTAAAGAAATTATAACGAACTCTACGAATGTTGATAAACTTCGCTACATATAAAAAGTAAAAAACGAAGTTGGAACTCAATTAGCGTCAAATTAAAGAAATCATAACGAATTCTACGAATGTTGATAAACTTCGCTACATATAAAAAGTAAAAAACGAAGTTGGAACTCAATTAGCGTCAAATTAAAGAAATTATAACGAACTCTACGAATGTTGATAAACTTCGCTACATATAAAAAGTAAAAAACGAAGTTGGAACTCAATTAGCGTCGAATTAAAGAAATTATAACGAACTCTACGAATGTTGATAAACTTCGCTACATATAAAAAGTAAAAAACGAAGTTGGAACTCAATTAGCGTCAAATTAACCCCTCAAGCGCGGAGGACATTTAACTATAATAGGTCACGCAGGTCGGAAGAGATTTAGGGAAATTCGCAGTTTTTGCGCGAAACCATATAAAAATTCGTAACTTATTAGATATTTATGGAATTTGACTGAAATTTTTTGAGGTTTTACGTAAAACTATGCATATTTACCTATGTTTTTCACACCGTCTTAGTTATTATTATTCGCGTGAAATACGCCTATGAATTCTTTCACTCAATCACGGAAGCCATTTACTCAGTTTTTCTTTATTCAAAGTTTACGGAGTACTTCACATCTACTATTTTTTCTTGGATTTCAACTTCTTCCCCGTAAGTTTATCAGAAAAAAAAACCTTCAAATAAGGATTCTTACCCCTCAGCGCCGTCCTGTGTACTGGGTACGCCGCGGAGATTGCTAGATTTCTTTATTTTTTTGACACAGTAAATTTTCTTAAATATGGGTAACCTACATAATTTTAAAAGAGGAACCTTTGGCCTACCTATTCAAAACTATTGCCATGGTCTTGTTTACATTTGCTGAGACAAGGGGCGAATGAAACACAGTATCCTTCCCCGTGTATACAAGAAATGACCATAAGTAGCCAGTCAAATCACAGAGCTCGAATGTCTTGATTCCGAACTTGGAGATGTCTGATAGCAGACAAATGGGGCCTATATTCTCTTCTTACACCTCACAGTTGCTTTCGTGCAAAGATTTCGTTGAATAGGAGCTTTTTTAGAAGCCAAAATTCCCCAATTCTCCTATCTACGTGAAAATTTAATCTCAAAACTTAACGTATAATAAAAGTAAAAAGAAGGAGAGTAAAAATTACAGAATTAAGCACCACAGGAAGGCCAAAGGTTCCTCTTTTAAAATATATAGGGATTATCCATATCTAAGAAAATTTACTGTGTCAAAAAAATAAAGAAAGCTAGCGACCTCCGCGACGTTCCCAGTACGCATGACGACCGCATTTGGAGTTTCCGTCCGACGTTCCCAGTACGCATGACGACGCTGACGGGTTAAAGAAATTATAACGAACTCTACGAATGTTGATAAACCTCGCTACATATAAAAAGTAAAAAACGAAGTTGGAACTCAATTAGCGTCAAATTAAAGAAATTATAACGAACTCTACGAATGTTGATAAACTTCGCTACATATAAAAAGTAAAAAACGAAGTTGGAACTCAATTAGCGTCAAATTAAAGAAATTATAACGAACTCTACGAATGTTGATAAACTTCGCTACATATCAAAAGTAAAAAACGAATTTGGAACTCAATTAGCGTCAAATTAAAGAAATTATAACGAACTCTACGAATGTTGATAAACTTCGCTACATATAAAAAGTAAAAAACGAAGTTGGAACTCAATTAGCGTCGAATTAAAGAAATTATAACGAACTCTACGAATGTTGATAAACTTCGCTACATATAAAAAGTAAAAAACGAAGTTGGAACTCAATTAGCGTCAAATTAAAGAAATTATAACGAACTCTACGAATGTTGATAAACTTCGCTACATATAAAAAGTAAAAAACGAAGTTGGAACTCAATTAGCGTCAAATTAAAGAAATTATAACGAACTCCACGAATGTTGATAAACTTCGCTACATATAAAAAGTAAAAAACGAAGTTGGAACTCAATTAGCGTCAAATTAAAGAAATTATAACGAACTCTACGAATGTTGATAAACTTCGCTACATATAAAAAGTAAAAAACGAAGTTGGAACTCAATTAGCGTCAACTTAAAGAAATTATAACGAACTCTACGAATGTTGATAAACTTCGATACATATAAAAAGTAAAAAACGAAGTTGGAACTCAATTAGCGTCAAATTAAAGAAATTATAACGAACTCTACGAATGTTGATAAACTTCGCTACATATAAAAAGTAAAAAACGAAGTTGGAACTCAATTAGCGTCAAATTAAAGAAATTATAACGAACACTACGAATGTTGATAAACTTCGCTACATATAAAAAGTAAAAAACGAAGTTGGAACTCAATTAGCGTCAAATTAAAGAAATTATAACGAACTCTACGAATGTTGATAAACTTCGCTACATATAAAAAGTAAAAAACGAAGTTGGAACTCAATTAGCGTCAAATTAAAGAAATCATAACGAACTCTACGAATGTTGATAAACTTCGCTACATATAAAAAGTAAAAAACGAAGTTGGAACTCAATTAGCGTCAAATTAAAGAAATCATAACGAACTCTACGAATGTTGATAAACTACGCTACATATAAAAATTAAAAAAACGATGTTGGAACTCAATTAGCGTCAAATTAAAGAAATCATAACGAACTCTACGAATGTTGATAAACTTCGCTACATATAAAAAGTAAAAAACGAAGTTGGAACTCAATTAGCGTCAAATTAAAGAAATCATAACGAACTCTACGAATGTTGATAAACTTCGCTACATATAAAAAGTAAAAAACGAAGTTGGAACTCAATTAGCGTCAAATTAAAGAAATTATAACGAACTCTACGAATGTTGATAAACTTCGCTACATATAAAACGTAAAAAACGAAGTTGGAACTCAATTAGCGTCAAATTAAAGAAATTATAACGAACTCTACGAATGTTGATAAACTTCGCTACATATAAAAAGTAAAAAAAGAAGTTGGAACTCAATTAGCGTCAAATTAAAGAAATTATAACGAACTCTACGAATGTTGATAAACTTCGCTACATATAAAAAGTAAAAAACGATGTTGGAACTCAATTAGCGTCAAATTAAAGAAATTATAACGAACTCTACGAATGTTGATAAACTTCGCTACATATAAAAGTAAAAAAACGATGTTGGAACTCAATTAGTGTCAAATTAAAGAAAGTATAACGAACTCTACGAATGTTGATAAACTTCGCTACATATAAAAAGTAAAAAACGAAGTTGGAACTCAATTAGCGTCAAATTAAAGAAATTATAACGAACTCTACGAATGTTGATAAACTTCGCTACATATAAAAAGTAAAAAACGAAGTTGGAACTCAATTAGCGTCAAATTAAAGAAATTATAACGAACTTTACGAATGTTGATAAACTTCGCTATATATAAAAAGTAAAAAACGAAGTTGGAACTCAATTAGCGTCAAATTAAAGAAATTATAACGAACTCTACGAATGTTGATAAACTTCGCTACATATAAAAAGTAAAAAACGAAGTTGGAACTCAATTAGCGTCGAATTAAAGAAATTATAACGAACTCTACGAATGTTGATAAACTTCGCTACATATAAAAAGTAAAAAACGAAGTTGGAACTCAATTAGCGTCAAATTAAAGAAATTATAACGAACTCTACGAATGTTGATAAACTTCGCTACATATAAAAAGTAAAAAACGAATTTGGAACTCAATTATCGTCAAATTAAAGAAATTATAACGAACTCTACGAATGTTGATAACTTCGCTACATATAAAAAGTAAAAAACGAAGTTGGAACTCAATTAGCGTCAAATTAAAGAAATTATAACGAACTCTACGAATGTTGATAAACTTCGCTACATATAAAAAGTAAAAAACGAAGTTGGAACTCAATTAGCGTCAAATTAAAGAAATTATAACGAACTCTACGAATGTTGATAAACTTCGCTACATATAAAAAGTAAAAAACGAAGTTGGAACTCAATTAGCGTCAAATTAAAGAAATTATAACGAACTCTACGAATGTTGATAAACTTCGATACATATAAAAAGTAAAAAACGAAGTTGGAACTCAATTAGCGTCAAATTAAAGAAATTATAACGAACTCTACGAATGTTGATAAACTTCGCTACATATAAAAAGTAAAAAACGAAGTAGGAACTCAATTAGCGTCAAATTAAAGAAATTATAACGAACTCTACGAATGTTGATAAACTTCGCTACATATAAAAAGTAAAAAACGAAGTTGGAACTCAATTAGCGTCAAATTAAAGAAATTATAACGAACTCTACGAATGTTGATAAACTTCGCTACATATAAAAAGTAAAAAACGAAGTTGGAACTCAATTAGCGTCAAATTAAAGAAATTATAACGAACTCTACGAATGTTGATAAACTTCGCTACATATAAAAAGTAAAAAACGAAGTTGGAACTCAATTAGCGTCAAATTAAAGAAATTATAACGAACTCTACATATGTTGATAAACTTCGCTACATATAAAAAGTAAAAAACGAAGTTGGAAATCAATTAGCGTCAAATTAAAGAAATTATAACGAAATATACGAATGTGGATAAACATCGCTACATATAAAAAGTAAAAAACGAAGTTGGAACTCAATTAGCGTCAAATTAAAGAAATTATAACGAAATATACGAATGTGGATAAACTTCGCTATATATAAAAAGTAAAAAAGGAAGTTGGAACTCAATTAGCGTCAAATTAAAGAAATTATAACGAACTCTACGAATGTTGATAAACTTCGCTACATATAAAAAGTAAAAAACGAAGTTGGAACTCAATTAGCGTCAAATTAAAGAAATCATAACGAATTCTACGAATGTTGATAAACTTCGCTACATATAAAAAGTAAAAAACGAAGTTGGAACTCAATTAGCGTCAAATTAAAGAAATTATAACGAACTCTACGAATGTTGATAAACTTCGCTACATATAAAAAGTAAAAAACGAAGTTGGAACTCAATTAGCGTCGAATTAAAGAAATTATAACGAACTCTACGAATGTTGATAAACTTCGCTACATATAAAAAGTAAAAAACGAAGTTGGAACTCAATTAGCGTCAAATTAACCCCTCAAGCGCGGAGGACATTTAACTATAATAGGTCACGCAGGTCGGAAGAGATTTAGGGAAATTCGCAGTTTTTGCGCGAAACCATATAAAAATTCGTAACTTATTAGATATTTATGGAATTTGACTGAAATTTTTTGAGGTTTTACGTAAAACTATGCATATTTACCTATGTTTTTCACACCGTCTTAGTTATTATTATTCGCGTGAAATACGCCTATGAATTCTTTCACTCAATCACGGAAGCCATTTACTCAGTTTTTCTTTATTCAAAGTTTACGGAGTACTTCACATCTACTATTTTTTCTTGGATTTCAACTTCTTCCCCGTAAGTTTATCAGAAAAAAAAACCTTCAAATAAGGATTCTTACCCCTCAGCGCCGTCCTGTGTACTGGGTACGCCGCGGAGATTGCTAGATTTCTTTATTTTTTTGACACAGTAAATTTTCTTAAATATGGGTAACCTACATAATTTTAAAAGAGGAACCTTTGGCCTACCTATTCAAAACTATTGCCATGGTCTTGTTTACATTTGCTGAGACAAGGGGCGAATGAAACACAGTATCCTTCCCCGTGTATACAAGAAATGACCATAAGTAGCCAGTCAAATCACAGAGCTCGAATGTCTTGATTCCGAACTTGGAGATGTCTGATAGCAGACAAATGGGGCCTATATTCTCTTCTTACACCTCACAGTTGCTTTCGTGCAAAGATTTCGTTGAATAGGAGCTTTTTTAGAAGCCAAAATTCCCCAATTCTCCTATCTACGTGAAAATTTAATCTCAAAACTTAACGTATAATAAAAGTAAAAAGAAGGAGAGTAAAAATTACAGAATTAAGCACCACAGGAAGGCCAAAGGTTCCTCTTTTAAAATATATAGGGATTATCCATATCTAAGAAAATTTACTGTGTCAAAAAAATAAAGAAAGCTAGCGACCTCCGCGACGTTCCCAGTACGCATGACGACCGCATTTGGAGTTTCCGTCCGACGTTCCCAGTACGCATGACGACGCTGACGGGTTAAAGAAATTATAACGAACTCTACGAATGTTGATAAACCTCGCTACATATAAAAAGTAAAAAACGAAGTTGGAACTCAATTAGCGTCAAATTAAAGAAATTATAACGAACTCTACGAATGTTGATAAACTTCGCTACATATAAAAAGTAAAAAACGAAGTTGGAACTCAATTAGCGTCAAATTAAAGAAATTATAACGAACTCTACGAATGTTGATAAACTTCGCTACATATCAAAAGTAAAAAACGAATTTGGAACTCAATTAGCGTCAAATTAAAGAAATTATAACGAACTCTACGAATGTTGATAAACTTCGCTACATATAAAAAGTAAAAAACGAAGTTGGAACTCAATTAGCGTCGAATTAAAGAAATTATAACGAACTCTACGAATGTTGATAAACTTCGCTACATATAAAAAGTAAAAAACGAAGTTGGAACTCAATTAGCGTCAAATTAAAGAAATTATAACGAACTCTACGAATGTTGATAAACTTCGCTACATATAAAAAGTAAAAAACGAAGTTGGAACTCAATTAGCGTCAAATTAAAGAAATTATAACGAACTCCACGAATGTTGATAAACTTCGCTACATATAAAAAGTAAAAAACGAAGTTGGAACTCAATTAGCGTCAAATTAAAGAAATTATAACGAACTCTACGAATGTTGATAAACTTCGCTACATATAAAAAGTAAAAAACGAAGTTGGAACTCAATTAGCGTCAACTTAAAGAAATTATAACGAACTCTACGAATGTTGATAAACTTCGATACATATAAAAAGTAAAAAACGAAGTTGGAACTCAATTAGCGTCAAATTAAAGAAATTATAACGAACTCTACGAATGTTGATAAACTTCGCTACATATAAAAAGTAAAAAACGAAGTTGGAACTCAATTAGCGTCAAATTAAAGAAATTATAACGAACACTACGAATGTTGATAAACTTCGCTACATATAAAAAGTAAAAAACGAAGTTGGAACTCAATTAGCGTCAAATTAAAGAAATTATAACGAACTCTACGAATGTTGATAAACTTCGCTACATATAAAAAGTAAAAAACGAAGTTGGAACTCAATTAGCGTCAAATTAAAGAAATCATAACGAACTCTACGAATGTTGATAAACTTCGCTACATATAAAAAGTAAAAAACGAAGTTGGAACTCAATTAGCGTCAAATTAAAGAAATCATAACGAACTCTACGAATGTTGATAAACTACGCTACATATAAAAATTAAAAAAACGATGTTGGAACTCAATTAGCGTCAAATTAAAGAAATCATAACGAACTCTACGAATGTTGATAAACTTCGCTACATATAAAAAGTAAAAAACGAAGTTGGAACTCAATTAGCGTCAAATTAAAGAAATCATAACGAACTCTACGAATGTTGATAAACTTCGCTACATATAAAAAGTAAAAAACGAAGTTGGAACTCAATTAGCGTCAAATTAAAGAAATTATAACGAACTCTACGAATGTTGATAAACTTCGCTACATATAAAACGTAAAAAACGAAGTTGGAACTCAATTAGCGTCAAATTAAAGAAATTATAACGAACTCTACGAATGTTGATAAACTTCGCTACATATAAAAAGTAAAAAAAGAAGTTGGAACTCAATTAGCGTCAAATTAAAGAAATTATAACGAACTCTACGAATGTTGATAAACTTCGCTACATATAAAAAGTAAAAAACGATGTTGGAACTCAATTAGCGTCAAATTAAAGAAATTATAACGAACTCTACGAATGTTGATAAACTTCGCTACATATAAAAGTAAAAAAACGATGTTGGAACTCAATTAGTGTCAAATTAAAGAAAGTATAACGAACTCTACGAATGTTGATAAACTTCGCTACATATAAAAAGTAAAAAACGAAGTTGGAACTCAATTAGCGTCAAATTAAAGAAATTATAACGAACTCTACGAATGTTGATAAACTTCGCTACATATAAAAAGTAAAAAACGAAGTTGGAACTCAATTAGCGTCAAATTAAAGAAATTATAACGAACTTTACGAATGTTGATAAACTTCGCTATATATAAAAAGTAAAAAACGAAGTTGGAACTCAATTAGCGTCAAATTAAAGAAATTATAACGAACTCTACGAATGTTGATAAACTTCGCTACATATAAAAAGTAAAAAACGAAGTTGGAACTCAATTAGCGTCGAATTAAAGAAATTATAACGAACTCTACGAATGTTGATAAACTTCGCTACATATAAAAAGTAAAAAACGAAGTTGGAACTCAATTAGCGTCAAATTAAAGAAATTATAACGAACTCTACGAATGTTGATAAACTTCGCTACATATAAAAAGTAAAAAACGAATTTGGAACTCAATTATCGTCAAATTAAAGAAATTATAACGAACTCTACGAATGTTGATAACTTCGCTACATATAAAAAGTAAAAAACGAAGTTGGAACTCAATTAGCGTCAAATTAAAGAAATTATAACGAACTCTACGAAAGTTGATAAACTTCGCTACATATAAAAAGTAAAAAACGAAGTTGGAACTCAATTAGCGTCAAATTAAAGAAATTATAACGAACTCTACGAATGTTGATAAACTTCGCTACATATAAAAAGTAAAAATCGAAGTTGGAACTCAATTAGCGTCAAATTAAAGAAATCATAACGAACTCTACGAATGTTGATAAACTTCGCTACATATAAAAAGTAAAAAACGAAGTTGGAACTCAATTAGCGTCAAATTAAAGAAATTATAACGAACTCTACGAATGTTGATAAACTTCGCTACATATCAAAAGTAAAAAACGAATTTGGAACTCAATTAGCGTCAAATTAAAGAAATTATAACGAACTCTACGAATGTTGATAAACTTCGCTACATATAAAAAGTAAAAAACGAAGTTGGAACTCAATTAGCGTCGAATTAAAGAAATTATAACGAACTCTACGAATGTTGATAAACTTCGCTACATATAAAAAGTAAAAAACGAAGTTGGAACTCAATTAGCGTCAAATTAAAGAAATTATAACGAACTCTACGAATGTTGATAAACTTCGCTACATATAAAAAGTAAAAAACGAAGTTGGAACTCAATTAGCGTCAAATTAAAGAAATTATAACGAACTCTACGAATGTTGATAAACTTCGCTACATATAAAAAGTAAAAAACGAAGTTGGAACTCAATTAGCGTCAAATTAAAGAAATTATAACGAACTCTACGAATGTTGATAAACTTCGCTACATATAAAAAGTAAAAAACGAAGTTGGAACTCAATTAGCGTCAACTTAAAGAAATTATAACGAACTCTACGAATGTTGATAAACTTCGATACATATAAAAAGTAAAAAACGAATTTGGAACTCAATTAGCGTCAAATTAAAGAAATTATAACGAACTCTACGAATGTTGATAAACTTCGCTACATATAAAAAGTAAAAAACGAAGTTGGAACTCAATTAGCGTCAAATTAAAGAAATTATAACGAACACTACGAATGTTGATAAACTTCGCTACATATAAAAAGTAAAAAACGAAGTTGGAACTCAATTAGCGTCAAATTAAAGAAATTATAACGAACTCTACGAATGTTGATAAACTTCGCTACATATAAAAAGTAAAAAACGAAGTTGGAACTCAATTAGCGTCAAATTAAATAAATCATAACGAACTCTACGAATGTTGATAAACTTCGCTACATATAAAAAGTAAAAAACGAAGATGGAACTCAATTAGCGTCAAATTAAAGAAATCATAACGAACTCTACGAATGTTGATAAACTACGCTACATATAAAAATTAAAAAAACGATGTTGGAACTCAATTAGCGTCAAATTAAAGAAATCATAACGAACTCTACGAATGTTGATAAACTTCGCTACATATAAAAAGTAAAAAACGAAGTTGGAACTCAATTAGCGTCAAATTAAAGAAATCATAACGAACTCTACGAATGTTGATAAACTTCGCTACATATAAAAAGTAAAAAACGAAGTTGGAACTCAATTAGCGTCAAATTAAAGAAATTTTAACGAACTCTACGAATGTTGATAAACTTCGCTACATATAAAAAGTAAAAAACGAAGTTGGAACTCAATTAGCGTCAAATTAAAGAAATTATAACGAACTCTACGAATGTTGATAAACTTCGCTACATATAAAAAGTAAAAAAAGAAGTTGGAACTCAATTAGCGTCAAATTAAAGAAATTATAACGAACTCTACGAATGTTGATAAACTTCGCTACATATAAAAAGTAAAAAACGATGTTGGAACTCAATTAGCGTCAAATTAAAGAAATTATAACGAACTCTACGAATGTTGATAAACTTCGCTACATATAAAAGTAAAAAAACGATGTTGGAACTCAATTAGTGTCAAATTAAAGAAAGTATAACGAACTCTACGAATGTTGATAAACTTCGCTACATATAAAAAGTAAAAAACGAAGTTGGAACTCAATTAGCGTCAAATTAAAGAAATTATAACGAACTCTACGAATGTTGATAAACTTCGCTACATATAAAAAGTAAAAAACGAAGTTGGAACTCAATTAGCGTCAAATTAAAGAAATTATAACGAACTCTACGAATGTTGATAAACTTCGCTATATATAAAAAGTAAAAAACGAAGTTGGAACTCAATTAGCGTCAAATTAAAGAAATTATAACGAACTCTACGAATGTTGATAAACTTCGCTACATATAAAAAGTAAAAAACGAAGTTGGAACTCAATTAGCGTCGAATTAAAGAAATTATAACGAACTCTACGAATGTTGATAAACTTCGCTACATATAAAAAGTAAAAAACGAAGTTGGAACTCAATTAGCGTCAAATTAAAGAAATTATAACGAACTCTACGAATGTTGATAAACTTCGCTACATATAAAAAGTAAAAAACGAATTTGGAACTCAATTATCGTCAAATTAAAGAAATTATAACGAACTCTACGAATGTTGATAACTTCGCTACATATAAAAAGTAAAAAACGAAGTTGGAACTCAATTAGCGTCAAATTAAAGAAATTATAACGAACTCTACGAAAGTTGATAAACTTCGCTACATATAAAAAGTAAAAAACGAAGTTGGAACTCAATTAGCGTCAAATTAAAGAAATTATAACGAACTCTACGAATGTTGATAAACTTCGCTACATATAAAAAGTAAAAAACGAAATTGGAACTCAATTAGCGTCAAATTAAAGAAATTATAACGAACTCTACGAATGTTGATAAACTTCGCTACATATAAAAAGTAAAAAACGAAGTTGGAACTCAATTAGCGTCAAATTAAAGAAATCATAACGAACTCTACGAATGTTGATAAACTTCGCTACATATAAAAAGTAAAAAACGAAGTTGGAACTCAATTAGCGTCAAATTAAAGAAATTATAACGAACTCTACGAATGTTGATAAACTTCGCTACATATAAAAAGTAAAAAACGAAGTTGGGACTCAATTAGCGTCAAATTAACCCCTCAAGCGCGGAGGACATTTAACTATAATAGGTCACGCAGGTCGGAAGAGATTTAGGGAAATTCGCAGTTTTTGCGCAAAACCATATAAAAATTCGTAACTTATTAGATATTTATGGAATTTGACTGACATTTTTTGATGTTTTACGTAAAACTATGCATATTTACCTATGTTTTTCACACCGTCTTAGTTATTATTATTCTCGTGAAATACGCCTATGAATTCTTTCACTCAATCACGGAAGCCATTTACTCAGTTTTTCTTTATTCAAAGTTTACGGAGTACTTCACATCTACTATTTTTTCTTGGATTTCAACTTCTTCCCCGTAAGTTTATCAGAAAAAAAACCTTCAAATAAGGATTCTTACCCCTCAGCGCCGTCCTGTGTACTGGGTACGCCGCGGAGATTGCTAGATTTCTTTATTTTTTTGACACAGTAAATTTTCTTAAATATGGGTAACCTTCATAATTTTAAAAGAGGAACCTTTGGCCTACCTATTCAAAACTATTGCCATGGTCTTGTTTACATTTGCTGAGACAAGGGGCGAATGAAACACAGTATCCTTCCCCGTGTATACAAGAAATGACCATAAGTAGCCAGTCAAATCACAGAGCTCGAATGTCTTGATTCCGAACTTGAAGATGTCTGATAGCAGACAAATGGGGCCTATATCCTCTTCTTACACCTCACAGTTGCTTTCGTGCAAAGATTTCGTTGAATAGGAGCTTTTTTAGAAGCCAAAATTCCCCAATTCTCCTATCTACGTGAAAATTTAATCACAAAACTTAACGTATAATAAAAGTAAAAAGAAGGAGAGTAAAAATTACAGAATTAAGCACCATAGGAAGGCCAAAGGTTCCTCTTTTAAAATATATAGGGATTATCCATATCTATGAAAATTTACTGTGTCAAAAAAATAAAGAAAGCTAGCGACCTCCGCGACGTTCCCAGTACGCATGACGACCGCATGTGGAGTTTCCGTCCGACGTTCCCAGTACGCATGACGACGCTGACGGGTTAAAGAAATTATAACGAACTCTACGAATGTTGATAAACTTCGCTACATATAAAAAGTAAAAAACGAAGTTGGAACTCAATTAGCGTCAAATTAAAGTAATTATAACGAACTCTACGAATGTTGATAAACTTCGCTACATATAAAAAGTAAAAAACGAAGTTGGAACTCAATTAGCGTCAAATTAAAGAAATGATAACGAACTATACGAATGTTGATAAACTTCGCTACATATAAAAAGTAAAAAACGAAGTAGGAACTCAATTAGCGTCAAATTAAAGAAATTATAACGAACTCTACGAATGTTGATAAACTTCGCTACATATAAAAAGTAAAAAACGAAGTTGGAACTCAATTAGCGTCAAATTAAAGAAATTATAACGAACTCTACGAAAGTTGATAAACTTCGCTACATATAAAAAGTAAAAAACGAAGTTGGAACTCAATTAGCGTCAAATTAAAGAAATTATAACGAACTCTACGAATGTTGATAAACTTCGCTACATATAAAAAGTAAAAAACGAAGTTGGAACTCAATTAGCGTCAAATTAAAGAAATTATAACGAACTCTACGAATGTTGATAAACTTCGCTACATATAAAAAGTAAAAAACGAAGTTGGAACTCAATTAGCGTCAAATTAAAGAAATCATAACGAACTCTACGAATGTTGATAAACTTCGCTACATATAAAAAGTAAAAAACGAAGTTGGAACTCAATTAGCGTCAAATTAAAGAAATTATAACGAACTCTACGAATGTTGATAAACTTCGCTACATATAAAAAGTAAAAAACGAAGTTGGGACTCAATTAGCGTCAAATTAACCCCTCAAGCGCGGAGGACATTTAACTATAATAGGTCACGCAGGTCGGAAGAGATTTAGGGAAATTCGCAGTTTTTGCGCAAAACCATATAAAAATTCGTAACTTATTAGATATTTATGGAATTTGACTGACATTTTTTGATGTTTTACGTAAAACTATGCATATTTACCTATGTTTTTCACACCGTCTTAGTTATTATTATTCTCGTGAAATACGCCTATGAATTCTTTCACTCAATCACGGAAGCCATTTACTCAGTTTTTCTTTATTCAAAGTTTACGGAGTACTTCACATCTACTATTTTTTCTTGGATTTCAACTTCTTCCCCGTAAGTTTATCAGAAAAAAAACCTTCAAATAAGGATTCTTACCCCTCAGCGCCGTCCTGTGTACTGGGTACGCCGCGGAGATTGCTAGATTTCTTTATTTTTTTGACACAGTAAATTTTCTTAAATATGGGTAACCTTCATAATTTTAAAAGAGGAACCTTTGGCCTACCTATTCAAAACTATTGCCATGGTCTTGTTTACATTTGCTGAGACAAGGGGCGAATGAAACACAGTATCCTTCCCCGTGTATACAAGAAATGACCATAAGTAGCCAGTCAAATCACAGAGCTCGAATGTCTTGATTCCGAACTTGGAGATGTCTGATAGCAGACAAATGGGGCCTATATCCTCTTCTTACACCTCACAGTTGCTTTCGTGCAAAGATTTCGTTGAATAGGAGCTTTTTTAGAAGCCAAAATTCCCCAATTCTCCTATCTACGTGAAAATTTAATCACAAAACTTAACGTATAATAAAAGTAAAAAGAAGGAGAGTAAAAATTACAGAATTAAGCACCATAGGAAGGCCAAAGGTTCCTCTTTTAAAATATATAGGGATTATCCATATCTATGAAAATTTACTGTGTCAAAAAAATAAAGAAAGCTAGCGACCTCCGCGACGTTCCCAGTACGCATGACGACCGCATGTGGAGTTTCCGTCCGACGTTCCCAGTACGCATGACGACGCTGACGGGTTAAAGAAATTATAACGAACTCTACGAATGTTGATAAACTTCGCTACATATAAAAAGTAAAAAACGAAGTTGGAACTCAATTAGCGTCAAATTAAAGTAATTATAACGAACTCTACGAATGTTGATAAACTTCGCTACATATAAAAAGTAAAAAACGAAGTTGGAACTCAATTAGCGTCAAATTAAAGAAATGATAACGAACTATACGAATGTTGATAAACTTCGCTACATATAAAAAGTAAAAAACGAAGTAGGAACTCAATTAGCGTCAAATTAAAGAAATTATAACGAACTCTACGAATGTTGACAAACTTCGCTACATATAAAAAGTAAAAAACGAAGTTGGAACTCAATTAGCGTCAAATTAAAGAAATTATAACGAACTCTACGAATGTTGATAAACTTCGCTACATATAAAAAGTAAAAAACGAAGTTGGAACTCAATTAGCGTCAAATTAAAGAAATTATAACGAACTCTACGAATGTTGATAAACTTCGCTACATATAAAAAGTAAAAAACGAAGTTGGAACTCAATTAGCGTCAAATTAAAGAAATTATAACGAACTCTACGAATGTTGATAAACTTCGCAACATATAAAAAGTAAAAAAACGAAGTTGGAACTCAATTAGCGTCAAATTAAGGAAATCATAACGAACTCTACGAATGTTGATAAACTTCGCTACATATAAAAAGTAAAAAAACGATGTTGGAACTCAATTAGCGTCAAATTAAAGAAATCATAACGAACTCTACGAATGTTGATAAACTTCGCTACATATAAAAAGTAAAAAACGAAGTTGGAACTCAATTAGCGTCAAATTAAAGAAATCATAACGAACTCTACGAATGTTGATAAACTTCGCTACATATAAAAAGAAAAAACGAAGTTGGAACTCAATTAGCGTCAAATTAAAGAAATTATAACGAACTCTACGAATGTTGATAAACTTCGCTACATATAAAAAGTAAAAAACGAAGTTGGAACTCAATTAGCGTCAAATTAAAGAAATTATAACGAACTCTACGAATGTTGATAAACTTCGCTACATATAAAAAGTAAAAAACGAAGTTGGAACTCAATTAGCGTCAAATTAAAGAAATTATAACGAACTCTACGAATGTTGATAAACTTCGCTACATATAAAAAGTAAAAAACGATGTTGGAACTCAATTAGCGTCAAATTAAAGAAATTATAACGAACTCTACGAATGTTGATAAACTTCGCTACATATAAAAAGTAAAAAAACGATGTTGGAACTCAATTAGCGTCAAATTAAAGAAATTATAACGAACTCTACGAATGTTGATAAACTTCGCTACATATAAAAAGTAAAAAACGAAGTTGGAAATCAATTAGCGTCAAATTACAGAAATTATAACGAACTCTACGAATGTTGATAAACTTCGCTACATATAAAAAGTAAAAAACGAAGTTGGAACTCAATTAGCGTCAAATTAAAGAAATTATAACGAACTCTACGAATGTTGATAAACTTCGCTACATATAAAAAGTAAAAAACGAAGTTGGAACTCAATTAGCGTCAAATTAAAGAAATTATAACGAACTCTACGAATGTTGATAAACTTCGCTACATATAAAAAGTAAAAAACGAAGTTGGAACTCAATTAGCGTCAAATTAAAGAAATTATAACGAACTCTACGAATGTTGATAAACTTCGCTACATATAAAAAGTAAAAAACGAAGTTGGAACTCAATTAGCGTCAAATTAAAGAAATTATAACGACCTCTACGAATGTTGATAAACTTCGCTACATATAAAAAGTAAAAAACGAAGTTGGAACTCAATTAGCGTCAAATTAAAGAAATTATAACGAACTCTACGAATGTTGATAAACTTCGCTACATATAAAAAGTAAAAAACGAAGTTGGAACTCAATTAGCGTCGAATTAAAGAAATTATAACGAACTCTACGAATGTTGAAAAACTTCGCTACATATAAAAAGTAAAAAACTAAGTTGGAACTCAATTAGCGTCAAATTAAAGAAATTATAACGAACTCTACGAATGTTGATAAACTTCGCTACATATAAAAAGTAAAATACGAAGTTGGAACTCAATTAGCGTCAAATTAAAGAAATCATAACGAACTCTACGAATGTTGATAAACTTCGCTACATATAAAAAGTAAAAAACGAAGTTGGAACTCAATTAGCGTCAAATTAAAGAAATTATAACGAACTCTACGAATGTTGATAAACTTCGATACATATAAAAAGTAAAAAACGAAGTTGGAACTCAATTAGCGTCGAATTAAAGAAATTATAACGAACTCTACGAATGTTGATAAACTTCGCTACATATAAAAAGTAAAAAACGAAGTTGGAACTCAATTAGCGTCAAATTAAAGAAATTATAACGAACTCTACGAATGTTGATAAACTTCGCTACATATAAAAAGTAAAAAACGAATTTGGAACTCAATTATCGTCAAATTAAAGAAATTATAACGAACTCTACGAATGTTGATAACTTCGCTACATATAAAAAGTAAAAAACGAAGTTGGAACTCAATTAGCGTCAAATTAAAGAAATTATAACGAACTCTACGAAAGTTGATAAACTTCGCTACATATAAAAAGTAAAAAACGAAGTTGGAACTCAATTAGCGTCAAATTAAAGAAATTATAACGAACTCTACGAATGTTGATAAACTTCGCTACATATAAAAAGTAAAAAACGAAGTTGGAACTCAATTAGCGTCAAATTAAAGAAATTATAACGAACTCTACGAATGTTGATAAACTTCGCTACATATAAAAAGTAAAAAACGAAGTTGGAACTCAATTAGCGTCAAATTAAAGAAATCATAACGAACTCTACGAATGTTGATAAACTTCGCTACATATAAAAAGTAAAAAAACGATGTTGGAACTCAATTAGCGTCAAATTAAAGAAATCATAACGAACTCTACGAATGTTGATAAACTTCGCTACATATAAAAAGTAAAAAACGAAGTTGGAACTCAATTAGCGTCAAATTAAAGAAATCATAACGAACTCTACGAATGTTGATAAACTTCGCTACATATAAAAAGAAAAAACGAAGTTGGAACTCAATTAGCGTCAAATTAAAGAAATTATAACGAACTCTACGAATGTTGATAAACTTCGCTACATATAAAAAGTAAAAAACGAAGTTGGAACTCAATTAGCGTCAAATTAAAGAAATTATAACGAACTCTACGAATGTTGATAAACTTCGCTACATATAAAAAGTAAAAAACGAAGTTGGAACTCAATTAGCGTCAAATTAAAGAAATTATAACGAACTCTACGAATGTTGATAAACTTCGCTACATATAAAAAGTAAAAAACGATGTTGGAACTCAATTAGCGTCAAATTAAAGAAATTATAACGAACTCTACGAATGTTGATAAACTTCGCTACATATAAAAAGTAAAAAAACGATGTTAGAACTCAATTAGCGTCAAATTAAAGAAATTATAACGAACTCTACGAATGTTGATAAACTTCGCTACATATAAAAAGTAAAAAACGAAGTTGGAAATCAATTAGCGTCAAATTACAGAAATTATAACGAACTCTACGAATGTTGATAAACTTCGCTACATATAAAAAGTAAAAAACGAAGTTGGAACTCAATTAGCGTCAAATTAAAGAAATTATAACGAACTCTACGAATGTTGATAAACTTCGCTACATATAAAAAGTAAAAAACGAAGTTGGAACTCAATTAGCGTCAAATTAAAGAAATTATAACGAACTCTACGAATGTTGATAAACTTCGCTACATATAAAAAGTAAAAAACGAAGTTGGAACTCAATTAGCGTCAAATTAAAGAAATTATAACGAACTCTACGAATGTTGATAAACTTCGCTACATATAAAAAGTAAAAAACGAAGTTGGAACTCAATTAGCGTCAAATTAAAGAAATTATAACGACCTCTACGAATGTTGATAAACTTCGCTACATATAAAAAGTAAAAAACGAAGTTGGAACTCAATTAGCGTCAAATTAAAGAAATTATAACGAACTCTACGAATGTTGATAAACTTCGCTACATATAAAAAGTAAAAAACGAAGTTGGAACTCAATTAGCGTCGAATTAAAGAAATTATAACGAACTCTACGAATGTTGAAAAACTTCGCTACATATAAAAAGTAAAAAACTAAGTTGGAACTCAATTAGCGTCAAATTAAAGAAATTATAACGAACTCTACGAATGCTGATAAACTTCGCTACATATAAAAAGTAAAATACGAAGTTGGAACTCAATTAGCGTCAAATTAAAGAAATCATAACGAACTCTACGAATGTTGATAAACTTCGCTACATATAAAAAGTAAAAAACGAAGTTGGAACTCAATTAGCGTCAAATTAAAGAAATTATAACGAACTCTACGAATGTTGATAAACTTCGATACATATAAAAAGTAAAAAACGAAGTTGGAACTCAATTAGCGTCGAATTAAAGAAATTATAACGAACTCTACGAATGTTGATAAACTTCGCTACATATAAAAAGTAAAAAACGAAGTTGGAACTCAATTAGCGTCAAATTAAAGAAATTATAACGAACTCTACGAATGTTGATAAACTTCGCTACATATAAAAAGTAAAAAACGAATTTGGAACTCAATTATCGTCAAATTAAAGAAATTATAACGAACTCTACGAATGTTGATAACTTCGCTACATATAAAAAGTAAAAAACGAAGTTGGAACTCAATTAGCGTCAAATTAAAGAAATTATAACGAACTCTACGAAAGTTGATAAACTTCGCTACATATAAAAAGTAAAAAACGAAGTTGGAACTCAATTAGCGTCAAATTAAAGAAATTATAACGAACTCTACGAATGTTGATAAACTTCGCTACATATAAAAAGTAAAAAACGAAGTTGGAACTCAATTAGCGTCAAATTAAAGAAATTATAACGAACTCTACGAATGTTGATAAACTTCGCTACATATAAAAAGTAAAAAACGAAGTTGGAACTCAATTAGCGTCAAATTAAAGAAATCATAACGAACTCTACGAATGTTGATAAACTTCGCTACATATAAAAAGTAAAAAACGAAGTTGGAACTCAATTAGCGTCAAATTAAAGAAATTATAACGAACTCTACGAATGTTGATAAACTTCGCTACATATAAAAAGTAAAAAACGAAGTTGGGACTCAATTAGCGTCAAATTAACCCCTCAAGCGCGGAGGACATTTAACTATAATAGGTCACGCAGGTCGGAAGAGATTTAGGGAAATTCGCAGTTTTTGCGCAAAACCATATAAAAATTCGTAACTTATTAGATATTTATGGAATTTGACTGAAATTTTTTGATGTTTTACGTAAAACTATGCATATTTACCTATGTTTTTCACACCGTCTTAGTTATTATTATTCTCGTGAAATACGCCTATGAATTCTTTCACTCAATCACGGAAGCCATTTACTCAGTTTTTCTTTATTCAAAGTTTACGGAGTACTTCACATCTACTATTTTTTCTTGGATTTCAACTTCTTCCCCGTAAGTTTATCAGAAAAAAAACCTTCAAATAAGGATTCTTACCCCTCAGCGCCGTCCTGTGTACTGGGTACGCCGCGGAGATTGCTAGATTTCTTTATTTTTTTGACACAGTAAATTTTCTTAAATATGGGTAACCTTCATAATTTTAAAAGAGGAACCTTTGGCCTACCTATTCAAAACTATTGCCATGGTCTTGTTTACATTTGCTGAGACAAGGGGCGAATGAAACACAGTATCCTTCCCCGTGTATACAAGAAATGACCATAAGTAGCCAGTCAAATCACAGAGCTCGAATGTCTTGATTCCGAACTTGGAGATGTCTGATAGCAGACAAATGGGGCCTATATCCTCTTCTTACACCTCACAGTTGCTTTCGTGCAAAGATTTCGTTGAATAGGAGCTTTTTTAGAAGCCAAAATTCCCCAATTCTCCTATCTACGTGAAAATTTAATCACAAAACTTAACGTATAATAAAAGTAAAAAGAAGGAGAGTAAAAATTACAGAATTAAGCACCATAGGAAGGCCAAAGGTTCCTCTTTTAAAATATATAGGGATTATCCATATCTATGAAAATTTACTGTGTCAAAAAAATAAAGAAAGCTAGCGACCTCCGCGACGTTCCCAGTACGCATGACGACCGCATGTGGAGTTTCCGTCCGACGTTCCCAGTACGCATGACGACGCTGACGGGTTAAAGAAATTATAACGAACTCTACGAATGTTGATAAACTTCGCTACATATAAAAAGTAAAAAACGAAGTTGGAACTCAATTAGCGTCAAATTAAAGTAATTATAACGAACTCTACGAATGTTGATAAACTTCGCTACATATAAAAAGTAAAAAACGAAGTTGGAACTCAATTAGCGTCAAATTAAAGAAATGATAACGAACTATACGAATGTTGATAAACTTCGCTACATATAAAAAGTAAAAAACGAAGTAGGAACTCAATTAGCGTCAAATTAAAGAAATTATAACGAACTCTACGAATGTTGATAAACTTCGCTACATATAAAAAGTAAAAAACGAAGTTGGAACTCAATTAGCGTCAAATTAAAGAAATTATAACGAACTCTACGAATGTTGATAAACTTCGCTACATATAAAAAGTAAAAAACGAAGTTGGAACTCAATTAGCGTCAAATTAAAGAAATTATAACGAACTCTACGAATGTTGATAAACTTCGCTACATATAAAAAGTAAAAAACGAAGTTGGAACTCAATTAGCGTCAAATTAAAGAAATTATAACGAACTCTACGAATGTTGATAAACTTCGCAACATATAAAAAGTAAAAAAACGAAGTTGGAACTCAATTAGCGTCAAATTAAAGAAATCATAACGAACTCTACGAATGTTGATAAACTTCGCTACATATAAAAAGTAAAAAAACGATGTTGGAACTCAATTAGCGTCAAATTAAAGAAATCATAACGAACTCTACGAATGTTGATAAACTTCGCTACATATAAAAAGTAAAAAACGAAGTTGGAACTCAATTAGCGTCAAATTAAAGAAATCATAACGAACTCTACGAATGTTGATAAACTTCGCTACATATAAAAAGAAAAAACGAAGTTGGAACTCAATTAGCGTCAAATTAAAGAAATTATAACGAACTCTACGAATGTTGATAAACTTCGCTACATATAAAAAGTAAAAAACGAAGTTGGAACTCAATTAGCGTCAAATTAAAGAAATTATAACGAACTCTACGAATGTTGATAAACTTCGCTACATATAAAAAGTAAAAAACGAAGTTGGAACTCAATTAGCGTCAAATTAAAGAAATTATTACGAACTCTACGAATGTTGATAAACTTCGCTACATATAAAAAGTAAAAAACGATGTTGGAACTCAATTAGCGTCAAATTAAAGAAATTATAACGAACTCTACGAATGTTGATAAACTTCGCTACATATAAAAAGTAAAAAAACGATGTTGGAACTCAATTAGCGTCAAATTAAAGAAATTATAACGAACTCTACGAATGTTGATAAACTTCGCTACATATAAAAAGTAAAAAACGAAGTTGGAAATCAATTAGCGTCAAATTACAGAAATTATAACGAACTCTACGAATGTTGATAAACTTCGCTACATATAAAAAGTAAAAAACGAAGTTGGAACTCAATTAGCGTCAAATTAAAGAAATTATAACGAACTCTACGAATGTTGATAAACTTCGCTACATATAAAAAGTAAAAAACGAAGTTGGAACTCAATTAGCGTCAAATTAAAGAAATTATAACGAACTCTACGAATGTTGATAAACTTCGCTACATATAAAAAGTAAAAAACGAAGTTGGAACTCAATTAGCGTCAAATTAAAGAAATTATAACGAACTCTACGAATGTTGATAAACTTCGCTACATATAAAAAGTAAAAAACGAAGTTGGAACTCAATTAGCGTCAAATTAAAGAAATTATAACGACCTCTACGAATGTTGATAAACTTCGCTACATATAAAAAGTAAAAAACGAAGTTGGAACTCAATTAGCGTCAAATTAAAGAAATTATAACGAACTCTACGAATGTTGATAAACTTCGCTACATATAAAAAGTAAAAAACGAAGTTGGAACTCAATTAGCGTCGAATTAAAGAAATTATAACGAACTCTACGAATGTTGAAAAACTTCGCTACATATAAAAAGTAAAAAACTAAGTTGGAACTCAATTAGCGTCAAATTAAAGAAATTATAACGAACTCTACGAATGTTGATAAACTTCGCTACATATAAAAAGTAAAATACGAAGTTGGAACTCAATTAGCGTCAAATTAAAGAAATCATAACGAACTCTACGAATGTTGATAAACTTCGCTACATATAAAAAGTAAAAAACGAAGTTGGAACTCAATTAGCGTCAAATTAAAGAAATTATAACGAACTCTACGAATGTTGATAAACTTCGATACATATAAAAAGTAAAAAACGAAGTTGGAACTCAATTAGCGTCAAATTAAAGAAATTATAACGAACTCAACGAATGTTGATAAACTTCGCTACATATAAAAAGTAAAAAACGAAGTAGGAACTCAATTAGCGTCAAATTAAAGAAATTATAACGAACTCTACGAATGTTGATAAACTTCGCTACATATAAAAAGTAAAAAACGAAGTTGGAACTCAATTAGCGTCAAATTAAAGAAATTATAACGAACTCTACGAATGTTGATAAACTTCGCTACATATAAAAAGTAAAAAACGAAGTTGGAACTCAATTAGCGTCAAATTAAAGAAATTATAACGAACTCTACGAATGTTGATAAACTTCGCTACATATAAAAAGTAAAAAACGGAGTTGGAACTCAATTAGCGTCAAATTAAAGTAATTACAACGAACTCTACGAATGTTGATAAACTTCGCTACATATAAAAAGTAAAAAACGAAGTTGGAAATCAATTAGTGTCAAATTAAAGAAATTATAACGAAATATACGAATGTGGATAAACATCGCTACATATAAAAAGTAAAAAACGAAGTTGGAACTCAATTAGCGTCAAATTAAAGAAATTATAACGAAATATACGAATGTGGATAAACTTCGCTACATATAAAAAGTAAAAAACGAAGTTGGAACTCAATTAGCGTCAAATTAAAGAAATTATAACGAACTCTACGAATGTTGATAAACTTCGCTACATATAAAAAGTAAAAAACGAAGTTGGAACTCAATTAGCGTCAAATTAAAGAAATTATAACGAACTCTACGAATGTTGATAAACTTCGCTACATATAAAAAGTAAAAAACGAAGTTGGAACTCAATTAGCGTCGAATTATAGAAATTATAACGAACTCTACGAATGTTGATAAACTTCGCTACATATAAAAAGTAAAAAACGAAGTTGGGACTCAATTAGCGTCAAATTAACCCCTCAAGCGCGGAGGACATTTAACTATAATAGGTCACGCAGGTCGGAAGAGATTTAGGGAAATTCGCAGTTTTTGCGCGAAACCATATAAAAATTCGTAACTTATTAGATATTTATGGAATTTGACTGAAATTTTTTGAGGTTTTACGTAAAACTATGCATATTTACCTATGTTTTTCACACCGTCTTAGTTATTATTATTCGCGTGAAATACGCCTATGAATTCTTTCACTCAATCACGGAAGCCATTTACTCAGTTTTTCTTTATTCAAAGTTTACGGAGTACTTCACATCTACTATTTTTTCTTGGATTTCAACTTCTTCCCCGTAAGTTTATCAGAAAAAAAAACCTTCAAATAAGGATTCTTACCCCTCAGCGCCGTCCTGTGTACTGGGTACGCCGCGGAGATTGCTAGCTTTCTTTATTTTTTTGACACAGTAAATTTTCTTAAATATGGGTAACCTTCATAATTTTAAAAGAGGAACCTTTGGCCTACCTATTCAAAACTATTGCCATGGTCTTGTTTACATTTGCTGAGACAAGGGGCGAATGAAACACAGTATCCTTCCCCGTGTATACAAGAAATGACCATAAGTAGCCAGTCAAATCAGAGAGCTCGAATGTCATGATTCCGAACTTGGAGATGTCTGATAGCAGACAAATGGGGCCTATATCCTCTTCTTACACCTCACAGTTGCTTTCGTGCAAAGATTTCGTTGAATAGGAGCTTTTTTAGAAGCCAAAATTCCCCAATTCTCCTATCTACGTGAAAATTTAATCACAAAACTTAACGTATAATAAAAGTAAAAAGAAGGAGAGTAAAAATTACAGAATTAAGCACCATAGGAAGGCCAAAGGTTCCTCTTTTAAAATATATAGGGATTATCCATATCTATGAAAATTTACTGTGTCAAAAAAATAAAGAAAGCTAGCGACCTCCGCGACGTTCCCAGTACGCATGACGACCGCATGTGGAGTTTCCGTCCGACGTTCCCAGTACGCATGACGACGCTGACGGGTTAAAGAAATTATAACGAACTCTACGAATGTTGATAAACTTCGCTACATATAAAAAGTAAAAAACGAAGTTGGAACTCAATTAGCGTCAAATTAAAGAAATTATAACGAACTCTACGAATGTTGATAAACTTCGCTACATATAAAAAGTAAAAAACGAAGTTGGAACTCAATTAGCGTCAAATTAAAGTAATTACAACGAACTCTACGAATGTTGATAAACTTCGCTACATATAAAAAGTAAAAAACGAAGTTGGAAATCAATTAGCGTCAAATTAAAGAAATTATAACGAAATATACGAATGTGGATAAACATCGCTACATATAAAAAGTAAAAAACGAAGTTGGAACTCAATTAGCGTCAAATTAAAGAAATTATAACGAAATATACGAATGTGGATAAACTTCGCTACATATAAAAAGTAAAAAACGAAGTTGGAACTCAATTAGCGTCAAATTAAAGAAATTATAACGAACTCTACGAATGTTGATAAACTTCGCTACATATAAAAAGTAAAAAACGAAGTTGGAACTCAATTAGCGTCAAATTAAAGAAATTATAACGAACTCTACGAATGTTGATAAACTTCGCTACATATAAAAAGTAAAAAACGAAGTTGGAACTCAATTAGCGTCGAATTATAGAAATTATAACGAACTCTACGAATGTTGATAAACTTCGCTACATATAAAAAGTAAAAAACGAAGTTGGGACTCAATTAGCGTCAAATTAACCCCTCAAGCGCGGAGGACATTTAACTATAATAGGTCACGCAGGTCGGAAGAGATTTAGGGAAATTCGCAGTTTTTGCGCGAAACCATATAAAAATTCGTAACTTATTAGATATTTATGGAATTTGACTGAAATTTTTTGAGGTTTTACGTAAAACTATGCATATTTACCTATGTTTTTCACACCGTCTTAGTTATTATTATTCGCGTGAAATACGCCTATGAATTCTTTCACTCAATCACGGAAGCCATTTACTCAGTTTTTCTTTATTCAAAGTTTACGGAGTACTTCACATCTACTATTTTTTCTTGGATTTCAACTTCTTCCCCGTAAGTTTATCAGAAAAAAAAACCTTCAAATAAGGATTCTTACCCCTCAGCGCCGTCCTGTGTACTGGGTACGCCGCGGAGATTGCTGGCTTTCTTTATTTTTTTGACACAGTAAATTTTCTTAAATATGGGTAACCTTCATAATTTTAAAAGAGGAACCTTTGGCCTACCTATTCAAAACTATTGCCATGGTCTTGTTTACATTTGCTGAGACAAGGGGCGAATGAAACACAGTATCCTTCCCCGTGTATACAAGAAATGACCATAAGTAGCCAGTCAAATCAGAGAGCTCGAATGTCATGATTCCGAACTTGGAGATGTCTGATAGCAGACAAATGGGGCCTATATCCTCTTCTTACACCTCACAGTTGCTTTCGTGCAAAGATTTCGTTGAATAGGAGCTTTTTTAGAAGCCAAAATTCCCCAATTCTCCTATCTACGTGAAAATTTAATCACAAAACTTAACGTATAATAAAAGTAAAAAGAAGGAGAGTAAAAATTACAGAATTAAGCACCATAGGAAGGCCAAAGGTTCCTCTTTTAAAATATATAGGGATTATCCATATCTATGAAAATTTACTGTGTCAAAAAAATAAAGAAAGCTAGCGACCTCCGCGACGTTCCCAGTACGCATGACGACCGCATGTGGAGTTTCCGTCCGACGTTCCCAGTACGCATGACGACGCTGACGGGTTAAAGAAATTATAACGAACTCTACGAATGTTGATAAACTTCGCTACATATAAAAAGTAAAAAACGAAGTTGGAACTCAATTAGCGTCAAATTAAAGAAATTATAACGAACTCTACGAATGTTGATAAACTTCGCTACATATAAAAAGTAAAAAACGAAGTTGGAACTCAATTAGCGTCAAATTAAAGAAATTATAACGAACTCTACGAATGTTGATAAACTTCGCTACATATAAAAAGTAAAAAACGAAGTATGAACTCAATTAGCGTCAAATTAAAGAAATTATAACGAACTCTACGAATGTTGATAAACTTCGCTACATATAAAATGTAAAAAACGAAGTTGGAACTCAATTAGCGTCAAATTAAAGAAATTATAACGAACTCTACGAATGTTGATAACCTTCGCTACATATAAAAAGTAAAAAACGAAGTTGGAACTCAAATAGTGTCAAATTAAAGAAATTATTTCGAACTCTACGAATGTTGATAAACTTCGCTACATATAAAAAGTAAAAAACGAAGTTGGAACTCAATTAGCGTCAAATTAAAGAAATTATAACGAACTCTACGAATGTTGATAAACTTCGCTACATATAAAAAGTAAAAAACGAAGTTGGAACTCAATTAGCGTCAAATTAAAGAAATTATAACGAACTCTACGAATGTTGATAAACTTCGCTACATATAAAAAGTAATAAACGAAGTTGGAACTCAATTAGCGTCAAATTAAAGAAATGATAACGAACTCTACGAATGTTGATAAACTTCGCTACATATAAAAAGAAAAAACGAAGTTGGAACTCAATTAGCGTCAAATTAAAGAAATTATAACGAACTCTACGAATGTTGATAAACTTCGCTACATATAAAAAGTAAAAAACGAAGTTGGAACTCAATTAGCGTCAAATTAAAAAAATTATAACGAACTCTACGAATGTTGATAAACTTCGCTACATATAAAAAGTAAAAAACGAAGTTGGAACTCAATTAGCGTCAAATTAAAGAAATTATAACGAACTCTACGAATGTTGATAAACTTCGCTACATATAAAAAGTAAAAAACGAAGTTGGAACTCAATTAGCGTCAAATTAAAGAAATTATAACGAACTCTACGAATGTTGATAAACTTCGCTACATATAAAAAGTAAAAAACGAAGTTGGAACTCAATTAGCGTCAAATTAAAGAAATTATAACGAACTCTACGAATGTTGATAAACTTCGCTACATATAAAAAGTAAAAAACGAAGTTGGAACTCAATTAGCGTCGAATTAAAGAAATTATAACGAACTCTACGAATGTTGATAAACTTCGCTACATATAAAAAGTAAAAAACGAAGTTGGAACTCAATTAGCGTCAAATTAACCCCTCAAGCGCGGAGGACATTTAACTATAATAGGTCACGCAGGTCGGAAGAGATTTAGGGAAATTCGCAGTTTTTGCGCGAAACCATATAAAAATTCGTAACTTATTAGATATTTATGGAATTTGACTGAAATTTTTTGAGGTTTTACGTAAAACTATGCATATTTACCTATGTTTTTCACACCGTCTTAGTTATTATTATTCGCGTGAAATACGCCTATGAATTCTTTCACTCAATCACGGAAGCCATTTACTCAGTTTTTCTTTATTCAAAGTTTACGGAGTACTTCACATCTACTATTTTTTCTTGGATTTCAACTTCTTCCCCGTAAGTTTATCAGAAAAAAAAACCTTCAAATAAGGATTCTTACCCCTCAGCGCCGTCCTGTGTACTGGGTACGCCGCGGAGATTGCTAGCTTTCTTTATTTTTTTGACACAGTAAATTTTCTTAAATATGGGTAACCTTCATAATTTTAAAAGAGGAACCTTTGGCCTACCTATTCAAAACTATTGCCATGGTCTTGTTTACATTTGCTGAGACAAGGGGCGAAAGAAACACAGTATCCTTCCCCGTGTATACAAGAAATGACCATAACTAGCCAGTCAAATCAGAGAGCTCGAATGTCATGATTCCGAACTTGGAGATGTCTGATAGCAGACAAATGGGGCCTATATCCTCTTCTTACACCTCACAGTTGCTTTCGTGCAAAGATTTCGTTGAATAGGAGCTTTTTTAGAAGCCAAAATTCCCCAATTCTCCTATCTACGTGAAAATTTAATCACAAAACTTAACGTATAATAAAAGTAAAAAGAAGGAGAGTAAAAATTACAGAATTAAGCACCATAGGAAGGCCAAAGGTTCCTCTTTTAAAATATATAGGGATTATCCATATCTATGAAAATTTACTGTGTCAAAAAAATAAAGAAAGCTAGCGACCTCCGCGACGTTCCCAGTACGCATGACGACCGCATGTGGAGTTTCCGTCCGACGTTCCCAGTACGCATGACGACGCTGGCGGGTTAAAGAAATTATAACGAACTCTACGAATGTTGATAAACTTCGCTACATATAAAAAGTAAAAAACGAAGTTGGAACTCAATTAGCGTCAAATTAAAGAAATTATAACGAACTCTACGAATGTTGATAAACTTCGCTACATATAAAAAGTAAAAAACGAAGTTGGAACTCAATTAGCGTCAAATTAAAGAAATTATAACGAACTCTACGAATGTTGATAAACTTCGCTACATATAAAAAGTAAAAAACGAAGTATGAACTCAATTAGCGTCAAATTAAAGAAATTATAACGAAATATACGAATGTGGATAAACATCGCTACATATAAAAAGTAAAAAACGAAGTTGGAACTCAATTAGCGTCAAATTAAAGAAATTATAACGAAATATACGAATGTGGATAAACTTCGCTACATATAAAAAGTAAAAAACGAAGTTGGAACTCAATTAGCGTCAAATTAAAGAAATTATAACGAACTCTACGAATGTTGATAAACTTCGCTACATATAAAAAGTAAAAAACGAAGTTGGAACTCAATTAGCGTCAAATTAAAGAAATTATAACGAACTCTACGAATGTTGATAAACTTCGCTACATATAAAAAGTAAAAAACGAAGTTGGAACTCAATTAGCGTCGAATTATAGAAATTATAACGAACTCTACGAATGTTGATAAACTTCGCTACATATAAAAAGTAAAAAACGAAGTTGGGACTCAATTAGCGTCAAATTAACCCCTCAAGCGCGGAGGACATTTAACTATAATAGGTCACGCAGGTCGGAAGAGATTTAGGGAAATTCGCAGTTTTTGCGCAAAACCATATAAAAATTCGTAACTTATTAGATATTTATGGAATTTGACTGAAATTTTTTGAGGTTTTACGTAAAACTATGCATATTTACCTATGTTTTTCACACCGTCTTAGTTATTATTATTCGCGTGAAATACGCCTATGAATTCTTTCACTCAATCACGGAAGCCATTTACTCAGTTTTTCTTTATTCAAAGTTTACGGAGTACTTCACATCTACTATTTTTTCTTGGATTTCAACTTCTTCCCCGTAAGTTTATCAGAAAAAAAAACCTTCAAATAAGGATTCTTACCCCTCAGCGCCGTCCTGTGTACTGGGTACGCCGCGGAGATTGCTAGCTTTCTTTATTTTTTTGAAACAGTAAATTTTCTTAAATATGGGTAACCTTCATAATTTTAAAAGAGGAACCTTTGGCCTACCTATTCAAAACTATTGCCATGGTCTTGTTTACATTTGCTGAGACAAGGGGCGAATGAAACACAGTATCCTTCCCCGTGTATACAAGAAATGACCATAAGTAGCCAGTCAAATCAGAGAGCTCGAATGTCATGATTCCGAACTTGGAGATGTCTGATAGCAGACAAATGGGGCCTATATCCTCTTCTTACACCTCACAGTTGCTTTCGTGCAAAGATTTCGTTGAATAGGAGCTTTTTTAGAAGCCAAAATTCCCCAATTCTCCTATCTACGTGAAAATTTAATCACAAAACTTAACGTATAATAAAAGTAAAAAGAAGGAGAGTAAAAATTACAGAATTAAGCACCATAGGAAGGCCAAAGGTTCCTCTTTTAAAATATATAGGGATTATCCATATCTATGAAAATTTACTGTGTCAAAAAAATAAAGAAAGCTAGCGACCTCCGCGACGTTCCCAGTACGCATGACGACCGCATGTGGAGTTTCCGTCCGACGTTCCCAGTACGCATGACGACGCTGACGGGTTAAAGAAATTATAACGAACTCTACGAATGTTGATAAACTTCGCTACATATAAAAAGTAAAAAACGAAGTTGGAACTCAATTAGCGTCAAATTAAAGAAATTATAACGAACTCTACGAATGTTGATAAACTTCGCTACATATAAAAAGTAAAAAACGAAGTTGGAACTCAATTAGCGTCAAATTAAAGAAATTATAACGAACTCTACGAATGTTGATAAACTTCGCTACATATAAAAAGTAAAAAACGAAGTATGAACTCAATTAGCGTCAAATTAAAGAAATTATAACGAACTCTACGAATGTTGATAAACTTCGCTACATATAAAATGTAAAAAACGAAGTTGGAACTCAATTAGCGTCAAATTAAAGAAATTATAACGAACTCTACGAATGTTGATAACCTTCGCTACATATAAAAAGTAAAAAACGAAGTTGGAACTCAAATAGTGTCAAATTAAAGAAATTATTTCGAACTCTACGAATGTTGATAAACTTCGCTACATATAAAAAGTAAAAAACGAAGTTGGAACTCAATTAGCGTCAAATTAAAGAAATTATAACGAACTCTACGAATGTTGATAAACTTCGCTACATATAAAAAGTAAAAAACGAAGTTGGAACTCAATTAGCGTCAAATTAAAGAAATTATAACGAACTCTACGAATGTTGATAAACTTCGCTACATATAAAAAGTAAAAAACGAAGTTGGAACTCAATTAGCGTCAAATTAAAGAAATGATAACGAACTCTACGAATGTTGATAAACTTCGCTACATATAAAAAGAAAAAACGAAGTTGGAACTCAATTAGCGTCAAATTAAAGAAATTATAACGAACTCTACGAATGTTGATAAACTTCGCTACATATAAAAAGTAAAAAACGAAGTTGGAACTCAATTAGCGTCAAATTAAAGAAATTATAACGAACTCTACGAATGTTGATAAACTTCGCTACATATAAAAAGTAAAAAACGAAGTTGGAACTCAATTAGCGTCAAATTAAAGAAATTATAACGAACTCTACGAATGTTGATAAACTTCGCTACATATAAAAAGTAAAAAACGAAGTTGGAACTCAATTAGCGTCAAATTAAAGAAATTATAACGAACTCTACGAATGTTGATAAACTTCGCTACATATAAAAAGTAAAAAACGAAGTTGGAACTCAATTAGCGTCAAATTAAAGAAATTATAACGAACTCTACGAATGTTGATAAACTTCGCTACATATAAAAAGTAAAAAACGAAGTTGGAACTCAATTAGCGTCGAATTAAAGAAATTATAACGAACTCTACGAATGTTGATAAACTTCGCTACATATAAAAAGTAAAAAACGAAGTTGGAACTCAATTAGCGTCAAATTAACCCCTCAAGCGCGGAGGACATTTAACTATAATAGGTCACGCAGGTCGGAAGAGATTTAGGGAAATTCGCAGTTTTTGCGCGAAACCATATAAAAATTCGTAACTTATTATATATTTATGGAATTTGACTGAAATTTTTTGAGGTTTTACGTAAAACTATGCATATTTACCTATGTTTTTCACACCGTCTTAGTTATTATTATTCGCGTGAAATACGCCTATGAATTCTTTCACTCAATCACGGAAGCCATTTACTCAGTTTTTCTTTATTCAAAGTTTACGGAGTACTTCACATCTACTATTTTTTCTTGGATTTCAACTTCTTCCCCGTAAGTTTATCAGAAAAAAAAACCTTCAAATAAGGATTCTTACCCCTCAGCGCCGTCCTGTGTACTGGGTACGCCGCGGAGATTGCTAGCTTTCTTTATTTTTTTGACACAGTAAATTTTCTTAAATATGGGTAACCTTCATAATTTTAAAAGAGGAACCTTTGGCCTACCTATTCAAAACTATTGCCATGGTCTTGTTCACATTTGCTGAGACAAGGGGCGAAAGAAACACAGTATCCTTCCCCGTGTATACAAGAAATGACCATAAGTAGCCAGTCAAATCAGAGAGCTCGAATGTCATGATTCCGAACTTGGAGATGTCTGATAGCAGACAAATGGGGCCTATATCCTCTTCTTACACCTCACAGTTGCTTTCGTGCAAAGATTTCGTTGAATAGGAGCTTTTTTAGAAGCCAAAATTCCCCAATTCTCCTATCTACGTGAAAATTTAATCACAAAACTTAACGTATAATAAAAGTAAAAAGAAGGAGAGTAAAAATTACAGAATTAAGCACCATAGGAAGGCCAAAGGTTCCTCTTTTAAAATATATAGGGATTATCCATATCTATGAAAATTTACTGTGTCAAAAAAATAAAGAAAGCTAGCGACATCCGCGACGTTCCCAGTACGCATGACGACCGCATGTGGAGTTTCCGTCCGACGTTCCCAGTACGCATGACGACGCTGGCGGGTTAAAGAAATTATAACGAACTCTACGAATGTTGATAAACTTCGCTACATATAAAAAGTAAAAAACGAAGTTGGAACTCAATTAACGTCAAATTAAAGAAATTATAACGAACTCTACGAATGTTGATAAACTTCGCTACATATAAAAAGTAAAAAACGAAGTTGGAACTCAATTAGCGTCAAATTAAAGAAATTATAACGAACTCTACGAATGTTGATAAACTTCGCTACATATAAAAAGTAAAAAACGAAGTATGAACTCAATTAGCGTCAAATTAAAGAAATTATAACGAACTCTACGAATGTTGATAAACTTCGCTACATATAAAATGTAAAAAACGAAGTTGGAACTCAATTAGCGTCAAATTAAAGAAATTATAACGAACTCTACGAATGTTGATAAACTTCGCTACATATAAAAAGTAAAAAACGAAGTTGGAACTCAATTAGCGTCAAATTAAAGAAATTATTTCGAACTCTACGAATGTTGATAAACTTCGCTACATATAAAAAGTAAAAAACGAAGTTGGAACTCAATTAGCGTCAAATTAAAGAAATTATAACGAACTCTACGAATGTTGATAAACTTCGCTACATATAAAAAGTAAAAAACGAAGTTGGAACTCAATTAGCGTCAAATTAAAGAAATTATAACGAACTCTACGAATGTTGATAAACTTCGCTACATATAAAAAGTAAAAAACGAAGTTGGAACTCAATTAGCGTCAAATTAAAGAAATGATAACGAACTCTACGAATGTTGATAAACTTCGCTACATATAAAAAGAAAAAACGAAGTTGGAACTCAATTAGCGTCAAATTAAAGAAATTATAACGAACTCTACGAATGTTGATAAACTTCGCTACATATAAAAAGTAAAAAACGAAGTTGGAACTCAATTAGCGTCAAATTAAAGAAATTATAACGAACTCTACGAATGTTGATAAACTTCGCTACATATAAAAAGTAAAAAACGAAGTTGGAACTCAATTAGCGTCAAATTAAAGAAATTATAACGAACTCTACGAATGTTGATAAACTTCGCTACATATAAAAAGTAAAAAACGAAGTTGGAACTCAATTAGCGTCAAATTAAAGAAATTATAACGAACTCTACGAATGTTGATAAACTTCGCTACATATAAAAAGTAAAAAACGAAGTTGGAACTCAATTAGCGTCAAATTAAAGAAATTATAACGAACTCTACGAATGTTGATAAACTTCGCTACATATAAAAAGTAAAAAACGAAGTTGGAACTCAATTAGCGTCGAATTAAAGAAATTATAACGAACTCTACGAATGTTGATAAACTTCGCTACATATAAAAAGTAAAAAACGAAGTTGGAACTCAATTAGCGTCAAATTAAAGAAATCATAACGAACTCTACGAATGTTGATAAACTTCGCTACATATAAAAAGTAAAAAACGAAGTTGGAACTCAATTAGCGTCAAATTAAAGAAATTATAACGAACTCTACGAATGTTGATAAACTTCGCTACATATAAAAAGTAAAAAACGAAGTTGGGACTCAATTAGCGTCAAATTAACCCCTCAAGCGCGGAGGACATTTAACTATAATAGGTCACGCAGGTCGGAAGAGATTTAGGGAAATTCGCAGTTTTTGCGCGAAACCATATTAAAATTCGTAACTTATTAGATATTTATGGAATTTGACTGAAATTTTTTGAGGTTTTACGTAAAACTATGCATATTTACCTATGTTTTTCACACCGTCTTAGTTATTATTATTCTCGTGAAATACGCCTATGAATTCTTTCACTCAATCACGGAAGCCATTTACTCAGTTTTTCTTTATTCAAAGTTTACGGAGTACTTCTCATCTACTATTTTTTCTTGGATTTCAACTTCTTCCCCGTAAGTTTATCAGAAAAAAAACCTTCAAATAAGGATTCTTACCCTTCAGCGCCGTCCTGTGTACTGGGTACGCCGCGGAGATTGCTAGATTTCTTTATTTTTTTGACACAGTAAATTTTCTTAAATATGGGTAACCTTCATAATTTTAAAAGAGGAACCTTTGGCCTACCTATTCAAAACTATTGCCATGGTCTTGTTTACATTTGCTGAGACAAGGGGCGAATGAAACACAGTATCCTTCCCCGTGTATACAAGAAATGACCATAAGTAGCCAGTCAAATCACAGAGCTCGAATGTCTTGATTCCGAACTTGGAGATGTCTGATAGCAGACAAATGGGGCCTATATCCTCTTCTTACACCTCACAGTTGCTTTCGTGCAAAGATTTCGTTGAATAGGAGCTTTTTTGGAAGACAAAATTCCCCAATTCTCCTATCTACGTGAAAATTTAATCACAAAACTTAACGTATAATAAAAGTAAAAAGAAGGAGAGTAAAAATTACAGAATTAAGCACCATAGGAAGGCCAAAGGTTCCTCTTTCAAAATATATAGGGATTATCCATATCTAAGAAAATTTACTGTGTCAAAAAAATAAAGAAAGCTAGCGACCTCCGCGACGTTCCCAGTACGCATGACGACCGCATGTGGAGTTTCCGTCCGACGTTCCCAGTACGCATGACGACGCTGACGGGTTAAAGAAATTATAACGAACTCTACGAATGTTGATAAACTTCGCTACATATAAAAAGTAAAAAACGAAGTTGGAACTCAATTAGCGTCAAATTAAAGAAATTATAACGAACTCTACGAATGTTGATAAACTTCGCTACATATAAAAAGTAAAAAACGAAGTTGGAACTCAATTAGCGTCAAATTAAAGAAATTATAACGAACTCTACGAATGTTGATAAACTTCGCTACATATAAAAAGTAAAAAACGAAGTTGGAACTCAATTAGCGTCAAATTAAAGAAATTATAACGAACTCTACGAATGTTGATAAACTTCGCTACATATAAAAAGTAAAAAACGAAGTTGGAACTCAATTATCGTCAAATTAAAGAAATTATAACGAACTCTACGAATGTTGATAAACTTCGCTACATATAAAAAGTAAAAAACGAAGTTGGAACTCAATTAGCGTCAAATTAAAGATATTATAACGAACTCTACGAATGTTGATAAACTTCGCTACATATAAAAAGTAAAAAACGAAGTTGGACTCAATTAGCGTCAAATTAAAGAAATTATAACGAACTCTACGAATGTTGATAAACTTCGCTACATATAAAAAGTAAAAAACGAAGTTGGAACTCAATTAGCGTCAAATTAAAGAAATTATAACGAACTCTACGAATGTTGATAAACTTCGCTACATATAAAAAGTAAAAAACGAAGTTGGAACTCAATTAGCGTCAAATTAAAGAAATCATAACGAACTCTACGAAAATAGATAAACTTCGTTACATATAAAAAGTAAAAAACGAAGTTGGAACTCAATTAGCGTCAAATTAAAGAAATTATAACGAACTCTACGAATGTTGATAAACTTCGCTACATATAAAAAGTAAAAAACGAAGTTGGACTCAATTAGCGTCAAATTAAAGAAATTATAACGAACTCTACGAATGTTGATAAACTTCGCTACATATAAAAAGTAAAAAACGAAGTTGGAACTCAATTAGCGTCAAATTAAAGAAATTATAACGAACTCTACGAATGTTGATAAACTTCGCTACATATAAAAAGTAAAAAACGAAGTTGGAACTCAAATAGTGTCAAATTAAAGAAATTATTTCGAACTCTACGAATGTTGATAAACTTCGCTACATATAAAAAGTAAAAAACGAAGTTGGAACTCAATTAGCGTCAAATTAAAGAAATTATAACGAACTCTACGAATGTTGATAAACTTCGCTACATATAAAAAGTAAAAAACGAAGTTGGAACTCAATTAGCGTCAAATTAAAGAAATTATAACGAACTCTACGAATGTTGATAAACTTCGCTACATATAAAAAGTAAAAAACGAAGTTGGAACTCAATTAGCGTCAAATTAAAGAAATGATAACGAACTCTACGAATGTTGATAAACTTCGCTACATATAAAAAGAAAAAACGAAGTTGGAACTCAATTAGCGTCAAATTAAAGAAATTATAACGAACTCTACGAATGTTGATAAACTTCGCTACATATAAAAAGTAAAAAACGAAGTTGGAACTCAATTAGCGTCAAATTAAAGAAATTATAACGAACTCTACGAATGTTGATAAACTTCGCTACATATAAAAAGTAAAAAACGAAGTTGGAACTCAATTAGCGTCAAATTAAAGAAATTATAACGAACTCTACGAATGTTGATAAACTTCGCTACATATAAAAAGTAAAAAACGAAGTTGGAACTCAATTAGCGTCAAATTAAAGAAATTATAACGAACTCTACGAATGTTGATAAACTTCGCTACATATAAAAAGTAAAAAACGAAGTTGGAACTCAATTAGCGTCAAATTAAAGAAATTATAACGAACTCTACGAATGTTGATAAACTTCGCTACATATAAAAAGTAAAAAACGAAGTTGGAACTCAATTAGCGTCGAATTATAGAAATTATAACGAACTCTACGAATGTTGATAAACTTCGCTACATATAAAAAGTAAAAAACGAAGTTGGAACTCAATTAGCGTCAAATTAACCCCTCAAGCGCGGAGGACATTTAACTATAATAGGTCACGCAGGTCGGAAGAGATTTAGGGAAATTCGCAGTTTTTGCGCGAAACCATATAAAAATTCGTAACTTATTAGATATTTATGGAATTTGACTGAAATTTTTTGAGGTTTTACGTAAAACTATGCATATTTACCTATGTTTTTCACACCGTCTTAGTTATTATTATTCGCGTGAAATACGCCTATGAATTCTTTCACTCAATCACGGAAGCCATTTACTCAGTTTTTCTTTATTCAAAGTTTACGGAGTACTTCACATCTACTATTTTTTCTTGGATTTCAACTTCTTCCCCGTAAGTTTATCAGAAAAAAAAACCTTCAAATAAGGATTCTTACCCCTCAGCGCCGTCCTGTGTACTGGGTACGCCGCGGAGATTGCTAGCTTTCTTTATTTTTTTGACACAGTAAATTTTCTTAAATATGGGTAACCTTCATAATTTTAAAAGAGGAACCTTTGGCCTACCTATTCAAAACTATTGCCATGGTCTTGTTTACATTTGCTGAGACAAGGGGCGAAAGAAACACAGTATCCTTCCCCGTGTATACAAGAAATGACCATAAGTAGCCAGTCAAATCAGAGAGCTCGAATGTCATGATTCCGAACTTGGAGATGTCTGATAGCAGACAAATGGGGCCTATATCCTCTTCTTACACCTCACAGTTGCTTTCGTGCAAAGATTTCGTTGAATAGGAGCTTTTTTAGAAGCCAAAATTCCCCCATTCTCCTATCTACGTGAAAATTTAATCACAAAACTTAACGTATAATAAAAGTAAAAAGAAGGAGAGTAAAAATTACAGAATTAAGCACCATAGGAAGGCCAAAGGTTCCTCTTTTAAAATATATAGGGATTATCCATATCTATGAAAATTTACTGTGTCAAAAAAATAAAGAAAGCTAGCGACCTCCGCGACGTTCCCAGTACGCATGACGACCGCATGTGGAGTTTCCGTCCGACGTTCCCAGTACGCATGACGACGCTGGCGGGTTAAAGAAATTATAACGAACTCTACGAATGTTGATAAACTTCGCTACATATAAAAAGTAAAAAACGAAGTTGGAACTCAATTAGCGTCAAATTAAAGAAATTATAACGAACTCTACGAATGTTGATAAACTTCGCTACATATAAAATGTAAAAAACGAAGTTGGAACTCAATTAGCGTCAAATTAAAGAAATTATAACGAACTCTACGAATGTTGATAAACTTCGCTACATATAAAAAGTAAAAAACGAAGTTGGAACTCAATTAGCGTCAAATTAAAGAAATTATTTCGAACTCTACGAATGTTGATAAACTTCGCTACATATAAAAAGTAAAAAACGAAGTTGGAACTCAATTAGCGTCAAATTAAAGAAATTATAACGAACTCTACGAATGTTGATAAACTTCGCTACATATAAAAAGTAAAAAACGAAGTTGGAACTCAATTAGCGTCAAATTAAAGAAATTATAACGAACTCTACGAATGTTGATAAACTTCGCTACATATAAAAAGTAAAAAACGAAGTTGGAACTCAATTAGCGTCAAATTAAAGAAATGATAACGAACTCTACGAATGTTGATAAACTTCGCTACATATAAAAAGAAAAAACGAAGTTGGAACTCAATTAGCGTCAAATTAAAGAAATTATAACGAACTCTACGAATGTTGATAAACTTCGCTACATATAAAAAGTAAAAAACGAAGTTGGAACTCAATTAGCGTCAAATTAAAGAAATTATAACGAACTCTACGAATGTTGATAAACTTCGCTACATATAAAAAGTAAAAAACGAAGTTGGAACTCAATTAGCGTCAAATTAAAGAAATTATAACGAACTCTACGAATGTTGATAAACTTCGCTACATATAAAAAGTAAAAAACGAAGTTGGAACTCAATTAGCGTCAAATTAAAGAAATTATAACGAACTCTACGAATGTTGATAAACTTCGCTACATATAAAAAGTAAAAAACGAAGTTGGAACTCAATTAGCGTCAAATTAAAGAAATTATAACGAACTCTACGAATGTTGATAAACTTCGCTACATATAAAAAGTAAAAAACGAAGTTGGAACTCAATTAGCGTCGAATTAAAGAAATTATAACGAACTCTACGAATGTTGATAAACTTCGCTACATATAAAAAGTAAAAAACGAAGTTGGAACTCAATTAGCGTCAAATTAAAGAAATCATAACGAACTCTACGAATGTTGATAAACTTCGCTACATATAAAAAGTAAAAAACGAAGTTGGAACTCAATTAGCGTCAAATTAAAGAAATTATAACGAACTCTACGAATGTTGATAAACTTCGCTACATATAAAAAGTAAAAAACGAAGTTGGGACTCAATTAGCGTCAAATTAACCCCTCAAGCGCGGAGGACATTTAACTATAATAGGTCACGCAGGTCGGAAGAGATTTAGGGAAATTCGCAGTTTTTGCGCGAAACCATATAAAAATTCGTAACTTATTATATATTTATGGAATTTGACTGAAATTTTTTGAGGTTTTACGTAAAACTATGCATATTTACCTATGTTTTTCACACCGTCTTAGTTACTATTATTCTCGTGAAATACGCCTATGAATTCTTTCACTCAATCACGGAAGCCATTTACTCAGTTTTTCTTTATTCAAAGTTTACGGAGTACTTCTCATCTACTATTTTTTCTTGGATTTCAACTTCTTCCCCGTAAGTTTATCAGAAAAAAAACCTTCAAATAAGGATTCTTACCCTTCAGCGCCGTCCTGTGTACTGGGTACGCCGCGGAGATTGCTAGATTTCTTTATTTTTTTGACACAGTAAATTTTCTTAAATATGGGTAACCTTCATAATTTTAAAAGAGGAACCTTTGGCCTACCTATTCAAAACTATTGCCATGGTCTTGTTTACATTTGCTGAGACAAGGGGCGAATGAAACACAGTATCCTTCCCCGTGTATACAAGAAATGACCATAAGTAGCCAGTCAAATCACAGAGCTCGAATGTCTTGATTCCGAACTTGGAGATGTCTGATAGCAGACAAATGGGGCCTATATCCTCTTCTTACACCTCACAGTTGCTTTCGTGCAAAGATTTCGTTGAATAGGAGCTTTTTTAGAAGACAAAATTCCCCAATTCTCCTATCTACGTGAAAATTTAATCACAAAACTTAACGTATAATAAAAGTAAAAAGAAGGAGAGTAAAAATTACAGAATTAAGCACCATAGGAAGGCCAAAGGTTCCTCTTTCAAAATATATAGGGATTATCCATATCTAAGAAAATTTACTGTGTCAAAAAAATAAAGAAAGCTAGCGACCTCCGCGACGTTCCCAGTACGCATGACGACCGCATGTGGAGTTTCCGTCCGACGTTCCCAGTACGCATGACGACGCTGACGGGTTAAAGAAATTATAACGAACTCTACGAATGTTGATAAACTTCGCTACATATAAAAAGTAAAAAACGAAGTTGGAACTCAATTAGCGTCAAATTAAAGAAATTATAACGAACTCTACGAATGTTGATAAACTTCGCTACATATAAAAAGTAAAAAACGAAGTTGGAACTCAATTAGCGTCAAATTAAAGAAATTATAACGAACTCTACGAATGTTGATAAACTTCGCTACATATAAAAAGTAAAAAACGAAGTTGGAACTCAATTAGCGTCAAATTAAAGAAATTATAACGAACTCTACGAATGTTGATAAACTTCGCTACATATAAAAAGTAAAAAACGAAGTTGGAACTCAATTAGCGTCAAATTAAAGAAATTATAACGAACTCTACGAATGTTGATAAACTTCGCTACATATAAAAAGTAAAAAACGAAGTTGGAACTCAATTAGCGTCAAATTAAAGATATTATAACGAACTCTACGAATGTTGATAAACTTCGCTACATATAAAAAGTAAAAAACGAAGTTGGACTCAATTAGCGTCAAATTAAAGAAATTATAACGAACTCTACGAATGTTGATAAACTTCGCTACATATAAAAAGTAAAAAACGAAGTTGGAACTCAATTAGCGTCAAATTAAAGAAATTATAACGAACTCTACGAATGTTGATAAACTTCGCTACATATAAAAAGTAAAAAACGAAGTTGGAACTCAATTAGCGTCAAATTAAAGAAATCATAACGAACTCTACGAAAATAGATAAACTTCGTTACATATAAAAAGTAAAAAACGAAGTTGGAACTCAATTAGCATCAAATTAAAGAAATTATAACGAACTCTACGAATGTTGATAAACTTCGCTACATATAAAAAGTAAAAAACGAAGTTGGACTCAATTAGCGTCAAATTAAAGAAATTATAACGAACTCTACGAATGTTGATAAACTTCGCTACATATAAAAAGTAAAAAACGAAGTTGGAACTCAATTAGCGTCAAATTAAAGAAATTATAACGAACTCTACGAATGTTGATAAACTTCGCTACATATAAAAAGTAAAAAATGAAGTTGGAACTCAATTAGCGTCAAATTAAAGAAATTATAACGAACTCTACGAATGTTGATAAACTTCGCTACATATAAAAAGTAAAAAACGAAGTTGGAACTCAATTAGCGTCAAATTAAAGAAATTATAACGAACTCTACGAATGTTGATAAACTTCGCTACATATAAAAAGTAAAAAACGAAGTTGGAACTCAATTAGCGTCAAATTAAAGAAATTACAACGAACTCTACGAATGTTGATAAACTTCGCTACATATAAAAAGTAAAAAACGAAGTTGGACTCAATTAGCGTCAAATTAAAGAAATTATAACGAACTCTACGAATGTTGATAAACTTCGCTACATATAAAAAGTAAAAAACGAAGTTGGAACTCAATTAGCGTCAAATTAAAGAAATCATAACGAACTCTACGAATGTTGATAAACTTCGCTACATATAAAAAGTAAAAAACGAAGTTGGAACTCAATTAGCGTCAAATTAAAGAAATTATAACGAACTCTACGAATGTTGATAAACTTCGCTACATATAAAAAGTAAAAAACGAAGTTAAAACTCAATTAGCGTCAAATTAAAGAAATTATAACGAACTCTACGAATGTTGATAAACTTCGCTACATATAAAAAGTAAAAAACGAAGTTGGAACTCAATTAGCGTCAAATTAAAGAAATTACAACGAACTCTACGAATGTTGATAAACTTCGCTACATATAAAAAGTAAAAAACGAAGTTGGAAATCAATTAGCGCCAAATTAAAGAAATTATAACGAAATATACGAATGTGGATAAACATCGCTACATATAAAAAGTAAAAAACGAAGTTGGAACTCAATTAGCGTCAAATTAAAGAAATTATAACGAAATATACGAATGTGGATAAACATCGCTACATATAAAAAGTAATAAACGAAGTTGGTACTCAATTAGCGTCAAATTAAAGAAATTATAACGAAATAGACGAATGTTGATAAACATCGCTAAATAAAAAAAGTAAAAAACGAAGTTCCACTCAATTAGCGTCAAATTAAAGAAATTATAACGAAATATACGAATGTGGATAAACATAGCTACATATAAAAAGTAAAAAACGAAGTTAAAAATCTCAATTAGCGTCAAATTAAAGAAAGTATAATGAAATATACGAATGTTGATAAACATCGCTACATATAAAAAGTAAAAAACGAAGTTGGAACTCAATAAGCGTCAAATAAAAGAAATTATAACGAAATATACGAATGTTGATAAACATCGCTACATATAAAAAGTAAAAAACGAAGTTGGAACTCAATTAGCGTCTAATTTAAAAAATTATAACGAAATATACGAATGTTGATAAACATCGCTACATATAAAAAGTAAAAAACGAAGTTCCACTCAATTAGCGTCAAATTAAAGAAATTATAACGAAATATACGAATCTTGATAAACTTCGCTACATATAAAAAGTAAAAAACGAAGTTGGAACTCAATTAGCGTCAAATTAAAGAAATCATAACGAACTCTACGAATGTTGATAAACTTCGCTACATATAAAAAGTAAAAAAACGAAGTTGGAACTCAATTAGCGTCAAATTAAAGTAATTATAACGAACTCTACGAATGTTGAAAAACTTCGCTACATATAAAAAGTAAAAAACGAAGTTGGAACTCAATTAGCGTCAAATTAAAGAAATTATAACGAACTCTACGAATGTTGATAAACTTCGCTACATATAAAAAGTAAAAAACGAAGTTGGAACTCAATTAGCGTCAAATTAAAGAAATTATAACGAACTCTACGAATGTTGATAAACTTCGCTACATATAAAAAGTAAAAAAAAAAGTTGGAACTCAATTAGCGTCAAATTAAAGAAATTATAACGAACTCTACGAATGTTGATAAACTTCGCTACATATAAAAAGTAAAAAACGAAGTTGGAACTCAATTAGCGTCAAATTAAAGAAATTATAACGAACTCTACGAATGTTGATAAACTTCGCAACATATAAAAAGTAAAAAACGAAGTTGGAACTCAATTAGCGTCAAATTAAAGAAATTATAACGAACTCTACGAATGTTGATAAACTTCGCTATATATAAAAAGTAAAAAACGAAGTTGGAACTCAATTAGCGTCAAATTAAAGAAATTATAACGAACTCTACGAATGTTGATAAACTTCGCTACATATAAAAAGTAAAAAACGAAGTTGGAACTCAATTAGCGTCAAATTAAAGAAATTATAACTAACTCTACGAATGTTGATAAACTTCGCTACATATAAAAACTAAAAAACGAAGTTGGAACTCAATTAGCGTCAAATTAAAGAAATTATAACGAACTCTACGAATGTTGATAAACTTCGCTACATATAAAAAGTAAAAAACGAAGTTGGAACTCAATTAGCGTCAAATTAAAGAAATTACAACGAACTCTACGAATGTTGATAAACTTCGCTACATATAAAAAGTAAAAAACGAAGTTGGAAATCAATTAGCGTCAAATTAAAGAAATTATAACGAAATATACGAATGTGGATAAACATCGCTACATATAAAAAGTAAAAAACGAAGTTGGAACTCAATTAGCGTCAAATTAAAGAAATTATAACGAACTCTACGAATGTTGATAAACTTCGCTACATATAAAAAGTAAAAAACGAAGTTGGAACTCAATTAGCGTCAAATTAAAGAAATTATAACGAACTCTACGAATGTTGATAAACTTCGCTACATATAAAAGTAAAAAAACGATGTTGGAACTCAATTAGCGTCAAATTAAAGAAATCATAACGAACTCTACGAATGTTGATAAACTTCGCTACATATAAAAAGTAAAAAACGAAGTTGGAACTCAATTAGCGTCAAATTAAAGAAATTATAACGAACTCTACGAATGTTGATAAACTTCGCTACATATAAAAAATAAAAAACGAAGTTGGAACTCAATTAGCGTCAAATTAAAGAAATTATAACGAACTCTACGAATGTTGATAAACTTCGCTACATATAAAAAGTAAAAAACGAAGTTGGAACTCAATTAGCGTCAAATTAAAGAAATTACAACGAACTCTACGAATGTTGATAAACTTCGCTACATATAAAAAGTAAAAAACGAAGTTGGAAATCAATTAGCGCCAAATTAAAGAAATTATAACGAAATATACGAATGTGGATAAACATCGCTACATATAAAAAGTAAAAAACGAAGTTGGAACTCAATTAGCGTCAAATTAAAGAAATTATAACGAAATATACGAATGTGGATAAACATCGCTACATATAAAAAGTAATAAACGAAGTTGGTACTCAATTAGCGTCAAATTAAAGAAATTATAACGAAATAGACGAATGTTGATAAACATCGCTAAATAAAAAAAGTAAAAAACGAAGTTCCACTCAATTAGCGTCAAATTAAAGAAATTATAACGAAATATACGAATGTGGATAAACATAGCTACATATAAAAAGTAAAAAACGAAGTTAAAAATCTCAATTAGCGTCAAATTAAAGAAAGTATAATGAAATATACGAATGTTGATAAACATCGCTACATATAAAAAGTAAAAAACGAAGTTGGAACTCAATAAGCGTCAAATAAAAGAAATTATAACGAAATATACGAATGTTGATAAACATCGCTACATATAAAAAGTAAAAAACGAAGTTGGAACTCAATTAGCGTCTAATTTAAAAAATTATAACGAAATATACGAATGTTGATAAACATCGCTACATATAAAAAGTAAAAAACGAAGTTCCACTCAATTAGCGTCAAATTAAAGAAATTATAACGAAATATACGAATCTTGATAAACTTCGCTACATATAAAAAGTAAAAAACGAAGTTGGAACTCAATTAGCGTCAAATTAAAGAAATCATAACGAACTCTACGAATGTTGATAAACTTCGCTACATATAAAAAGTAAAAAAACGAAGTTGGAACTCAATTAGCGTCAAATTAAAGTAATTATAACGAACTCTACGAATGTTGAAAAACTTCGCTACATATAAAAAGTAAAAAACGAAGTTGGAACTCAATTAGCGTCAAATTAAAGAAATTATAACGAACTCTACGAATGTTGATAAACTTCGCTACATATAAAAAGTAAAAAACGAAGTTGGAACTCAATTAGCGTCAAATTAAAGAAATTATAACGAACTCTACGAATGTTGATAAACTTCGCTACATATAAAAAGTAAAAAAAAAAGTTGGAACTCAATTAGCGTCAAATTAAAGAAATTATAACGAACTCTACGAATGTTGATAAACTTCGCTACATATAAAAAGTAAAAAACGAAGTTGGAACTCAATTAGCGTCAAATTAAAGAAATTATAACGAACTCTACGAATGTTGATAAACTTCGCAACATATAAAAAGTAAAAAACGAAGTTGGAACTCAATTAGCGTCAAATTAAAGAAATTATAACGAACTCTACGAATGTTGATAAACTTCGCTATATATAAAAAGTAAAAAACGAAGTTGGAACTCAATTAGCGTCAAATTAAAGAAATTATAACGAACTCTACGAATGTTGATAAACTTCGCTACATATAAAAAGTAAAAAACGAAGTTGGAACTCAATTAGCGTCAAATTAAAGAAATTATAACTAACTCTACGAATGTTGATAAACTTCGCTACATATAAAAACTAAAAAACGAAGTTGGAACTCAATTAGCGTCAAATTAAAGAAATTATAACGAACTCTACGAATGTTGATAAACTTCGCTACATATAAAAAGTAAAAAACGAAGTTGGAACTCAATTAGCGTCAAATTAAAGAAATTACAACGAACTCTACGAATGTTGATAAACTTCGCTACATATAAAAAGTAAAAAACGAAGTTGGAAATCAATTAGCGTCAAATTAAAGAAATTATAACGAAATATACGAATGTGGATAAACATCGCTACATATAAAAAGTAAAAAACGAAGTTGGAACTCAATTAGCGTCAAATTAAAGAAATTATAACGAACTCTACGAATGTTGATAAACTTCGCTACATATAAAAAGTAAAAAACGAAGTTGGAACTCAATTAGCGTCAAATTAAAGAAATTATAACGAACTCTACGAATGTTGATAAACTTCGCTACATATAAAAGTAAAAAAACGATGTTGGAACTCAATTAGCGTCAAATTAAAGAAATCATAACGAACTCTACGAATGTTGATAAACTTCGCTACATATAAAAAGTAAAAAACGAAGTTGGAACTCAATTAGCGTCAAATTAAAGAAATTATAACGAACTCTACGAATGTTGATAAACTTCGCTACATATAAAAAATAAAAAACGAAGTTGGAACTCAATTAGCGTCAAATTAAAGAAATTATAACGAACTCTACGAACGTTGATAAATTTCGCTACATATAAAAAGTAAAAAACGAAGTTGGAACTCAATTAGCGTCAAATTAAAGAAATTATAACGAACTCTACGAATGTTGATAAACTTCGCTACATATAAAAAGTAAAAAACGAAGTTGGAACTCAATTAGCGTCAAATTAAAGAAATTATAACGAACTCTACGAATGTTGATAAACTTCGCTACATATAAAAAGTAAAAAACGAAGTTGGAACTCAATTAGCGTCAAATTAAAGAAATTATAACGAACTCTACGAATGTTGATAAACTTCGCTACATACAAAAAGTAAAAAACGAAGTTGGAACTCAATTAGCGTCAAATTAAAGAAATTATAACGAACTCTACGAATGTTGATAAACTTCGCTACATATAAAAAGTAAAAAACGAAGTTGGAACTCAATTAGCGTCAAATTAAAGAAATTATAACGAACTCTACGAATGTTGATAAACTTCGCTACATATAAAAAGTAAAAAACGAAGTTGGAACTCAATTAGCGTCAAATTAAAGATATTATAACGAACTCTACGAATGTTGATAAACTTCGCTACATATAAAAAGTAAAAAACGAAGTTGGACTCAATTAGCGTCAAATTAAAGAAATTATAACGAACTCTACGAATGTTGATAAACTTCGCTACATATAAAAAGTAAAAAAAAATGTTGGAACTCAATTAGCGTCAAATTAAAGAAATTATAACGAACTCTACGAATGTTGATAAACTTCGCTACATATAAAAAGTAAAAAACGAAGTTGGAACTCAATTAGCGTCAAATTAAAGAAATTATAACGAACTCTACGAATGTTGATAAACTTCGCAACATATAAAAAGTAAAAAACGAAGTTGGAACTCAATTAGCGTCAAATTAAAGAAATTATAACGAACTCTACGAATGTTGATAAACTTCGCTACATATAAAAAGTAAAAATCGAAGTTGGAACTCAATTAGCGTCAAATTAAAGAAATTATAACGAACTCTACGAATGTTGATAAACTTCGCTACATATAAAAAGTAAAAAACGAAGTTGGAACTCAATTAGCGTCAAATTAAAGAAATTATAACTAACTCTACGAATGTTGATAAACTTCGCTACATATAAAAACTAAAAAACGAAGTTGGAACTCAATTAGCGTCAAATTAAAGAAATTATAACGAACTCTACGAATGTTGATAAACTTCGCTACATATAAAAAGTAAAAAACGAAGTTGGAACTCAATTAGCGTCAAATTAAAGAAATTATAACGAACTCTACGAATGTTGATAAACTTCGCTACATATAAAAAGTAAAAAACGAAGTTGGAACTCAATTAGCGTCAAATTAAAGAAATTACAACGAACTCTACGAATGTTGATAAACTTCGCTACATATAAAAAGTAAAAAACGAAGTTGGACTCAATTAGCGTCAAATTAAAGAAATTATAACGAACTCTACGAATGTTGATAAACTTCGCTACATATAAAAAGTAAAAAACGAAGTTGGAACTCAATTAGCGTCAAATTAAAGAAATCATAACGAACTCTACGAATGTTGATAAACTTCGCTACATATAAAAAGTAAAAAACGAAGTTGGAACTCAATTAGCGTCAAATTAAAGAAATTATAACGAACTCTACGAATGTTGATAAACTTCGCTACATATAAAAAGTAAAAAACGAAGTTAAAACTCAATTAGCGTCAAATTAAAGAAATTATAACGAACTCTACGAATGTTGATAAACTTCGCTACATATAAAAAGTAAAAAACGAAGTTGGAACTCAATTAGCGTCAAATTAAAGAAATTACAACGAACTCTACGAATGTTGATAAACTTCGCTACATATAAAAAGTAAAAAACGAAGTTGGAAATCAATTAGCGCCAAATTAAAGAAATTATAACGAAATATACGAATGTGGATAAACATCGCTACATATAAAAAGTAAAAAACGAAGTTGGAACTCAATTAGCGTCAAATTAAAGAAATTATAACGAAATATACGAATGTGGATAAACATCGCTACATATAAAAAGTAATAAACGAAGTTGGTACTCAATTAGCGTCAAATTAAAGAAATTATAACGAAATAGACGAATGTTGATAAACATCGCTACATAAAAAAAGTAAAAAACGAAGTTCCACTCAATTAGCGTCAAATTAAAGAAATTATAACGAAATATACGAATGTGGATAAACATAGCTACATATAAAAAGTAAAAAACGAAGTTAAAAATCTCAATTAGCGTCAAATTAAAGAAAGTATAATGAAATATACGAATGTTGATAAACATCGCTACATATAAAAAGTAAAAAACGAAGTTGGAACTCAATTAGCGTCAAATAAAAGAAATTATAACGAAATATACGAATGTTGATAAACATCGCTACATATAAAAAGTAAAAAACGAAGTTGGAACTCAATTAGCGTCTAATTTAAAAAATTATAACGAAATATACGAATGTTGATAAACATCGCTACATATAAAAAGTAAAAAACGAAGTTCCACTCAATTAGCGTCAAATTAAAGAAATTATAACGAAATATACGAATCTTGATAAACTTCGCTACATATAAAAAGTAAAAAACGAAGTTGGAACTCAATTAGCGTCAAATTAAAGAAATCATAACGAACTCTACGAATGTTGATAAACTTCGCTACATATAAAAAGTAAAAAAACGAAGTTGGAACTCAATTAGCGTCAAATTAAAGTAATTATAACGAACTCTACAAATGTTGAAAAACTTCGCTACATATAAAAAGTAAAAAACGAAGTTGGAACTCAATTAGCGTCAAATTAAAGAAATTATAACGAACTCTACGAATGTTGATAAACTTCGCTACATATAAAAAGTAAAAAACGAAGTTGGAACTCAATTAGCGTCAAATTAAAGAAATTATAACGAACTCTACGAATGTTGATAAACTTCGCTACATATAAAAAGTAAAAAAAAATGTTGGAACTCAATTAGCGTCAAATTAAAGAAATTATAACGAACTCTACGAATGTTGATAAACTTCGCTACATATAAAAAGTAAAAAACGAAGTTGGAACTCAATTAGCGTCAAATTAAAGAAATTATAACGAACTCTACGAATGTTGATAAACTTCGCAACATATAAAAAGTAAAAAACGAAGTTGGAACTCAATTAGCGTCAAATTAAAGAAATTATAACGAACTCTACGAATGTTGATAAACTTCGCTACATATAAAAAGTAAAAATCGAAGTTGGAACTCAATTAGCGTCAAATTAAAGAAATTATAACGAACTCTACGAATGTTGATAAACTTCGCTACATATAAAAAGTAAAAAACGAAGTTGGAACTCAATTAGCGTCAAATTAAAGAAATTATAACTAACTCTACGAATGTTGATAAACTTCGCTACATATAAAAACTAAAAAACGAAGTTGGAACTCAATTAGCGTCAAATTAAAGAAATTATAACGAACTCTACGAATGTTGATAAACTTCGCTACATATAAAAAGTAAAAAACGAAGTTGGAACTCAATTAGCGTCAAATTAAAGAAATTACAACGAACTCTACGAATGTTGATAAACTTCGCTACATATAAAAAGTAAAAAACGAAGTTGGAAATCAATTAGCGTCAAATTAAAGAAATTATAACGAAATATACGAATGTGGATAAACATCGCTACATATAAAAAGTAAAAAACGAAGTTGGAACTCAATTAGCGTCAAATTAAAGAAATTATAACGAACTCTACGAATGTTGATAAACTTCGCTACATATAAAAAGTAAAAAACGAAGTTGGAACTCAATTAGCGTCAAATTAAAGAAATTATAACGAACTCTACGAATGTTGATAAACTTCGCTACATATAAAAGTAAAAAAACGATGTTGGAACTCAATTAGCGTCAAATTAAAGAAATCATAACGAACTCTACGAATGTTGATAAACTTCGCTACATATAAAAAGTAAAAAACGAAGTTGGAACTCAATTAGCGTCAAATTAAAGAAATTATAACGAACTCTACGAATGTTGATAAACTTCGCTACATATAAAAAGTAAAAAACGAAGTTGGAACTCAATTAGCGTCAAATTAAAGAAATTATAACGAACTCTACGAATGTTGATAAACTTCGCTACATATAAAAAGTAAAAAACGAAGTTGGAACTCAATTAGCGTCAAATTAAAGAAATTATAACGAACTCTACGAATGTTGATAAACTTCGCTACATATAAAAAGTAAAAAACGAAGTTGGAACTCAATTAGCGTCAAATTAAAGAAATCATAACGAACTCTACGAATGTTGATAAACTTCGCTACATATAAAAAGTAAAAAACGAAGTTGGAACTCAATTAGCGTCAAATTAAAGAAATTATAACGAACTCTACGAATGTTGATAAACTTCGCTACATATAAAAAGTAAAAAACGAAGTTGGACTCAATTAGCGTCAAATTAAAGAAATTATAACGAACTCTACGAATGTTGATAAACTTCGCTACATATAAAAAGTAAAAAACGAAGTTGGAACTCAATTAGCGTCAAATTAAAGAAATTATAACGAACTCTACGAATGTTGATAAACTTCGCTACATATAAAAAGTAAAAAAAAAAGTTAAAACTCAATTAGCGTCAAATTAAAGAAATTATAACGAACTCTACGAATGTTGATAAACTTCGCTACATATAAAAAGTAAAAAACGAAGTTGGAACTCAATTAGCGTCAAATTAAAGAAATTATAACGAACTCTACGAATGTTGCTAAACTTCGCTACATATAAAAAGTAAAAAACGAAGTTGGAACTCAATTAGCGTCAAATTAAAGAAATTACAACGAACTCTACGAATGTTGATAAACTTCGCTACATATAAAAAGTAAAAAACGAAGTTGGACTCAATTAGCGTCAAATTAAAGAAATTATAACGAACTCTACGAATGTTGATAAACTTCGCTACATATAAAAAGTAAAAAACGAAGTTGGAACTCAATTAGCGTCAAATTAAAGAAATCATAACGAACTCTACGAATGTTGATAAACTTCGCTACATATAAAAAGTAAAAAACGAAGTTGGAACTCAATTAGCGTCAAATTAAAGAAATTATAACGAACTCTACGAATGTTGATAAACTTCGCTACATATAAAAAGTAAAAAACGAAGTTAAAACTCAATTAGCGTCAAATTAAAGAAATTATAACGAACTCTACGAATGTTGATAAACTTCGCTACATATAAAAAGTAAAAAACGAAGTTGGAACTCAATTAGCGTCAAATTAAAGAAATTACAACGAACTCTACGAATGTTGATAAACTTCGCTACATATAAAAAGTAAAAAACGAAGTTGGAAATCAATTAGCGCCAAATTAAAGAAATTATAACGAAATATACGAATGTGGATAAACATCGCTACATATAAAAAGTAAAAAACGAAGTTGGAACTCAATTAGCGTCAAATTAAAGAAATTATAACGAAATATACGAATGTGGATAAACATCGCTACATATAAAAAGTAATAAACGAAGTTGGTACTCAATTAGCGTCAAATTAAAGAAATTATAACGAAATAGACGAATGTTGATAAACATCGCTACATAAAAAAAGTAAAAAACGAAGTTCCACTCAATTAGCGTCAAATTAAAGAAATTATAACGAAATATACGAATGTGGATAAACATAGCTACATATAAAAAGTAAAAAACGAAGTTAAAAATCTCAATTAGCGTCAAATTAAAGAAAGTATAATGAAATATACGAATGTTGATAAACATCGCTACATATAAAAAGTAAAAAACGAAGTTGGAACTCAATTAGCGTCAAATAAAAGAAATTATAACGAAATATACGAATGTTGATAAACATCGCTACATATAAAAAGTAAAAAACGAAGTTGGAACTCAATTAGCGTCTAATTTAAAAAATTATAACGAAATATACGAATGTTGATAAACATCGCTACATATAAAAAGTAAAAAACGAAGTTCCACTCAATTAGCGTCAAATTAAAGAAATTATAACGAAATATACGAATCTTGATAAACTTCGCTACATATAAAAAGTAAAAAACGAAGTTGGAACTCAATTAGCGTCAAATTAAAGAAATCATAACGAACTCTACGAATGTTGATAAACTTCGCTACATATAAAAAGTAAAAAAACGAAGTTGGAACTCAATTAGCGTCAAATTAAAGTAATTATAACGAACTCTACGAATGTTGAAAAACTTCGCTACATATAAAAAGTAAAAAACGAAGTTGGAACTCAATTAGCGTCAAATTAAAGAAATTATAACGAACTCTACGAATGTTGATAAACTTCGCTACATATAAAAAGTAAAAAACGAAGTTGGAACTCAATTAGCGTCAAATTAAAGAAATTATAACGAACTCTACGAATGTTGATAAACTTCGCTACATATAAAAAGTAAAAAAAAATGTTGGAACTCAATTAGCGTCAAATTAAAGAAATTATAACGAACTCTACGAATGTTGATAAACTTCGCTACATATAAAAAGTAAAAAACGAAGTTGGAACTCAATTAGCGTCAAATTAAAGAAATTATAACGAACTCTACGAATGTTGATAAACTTCGCAACATATAAAAAGTAAAAAACGAAGTTGGAACTCAATTAGCGTCAAATTAAAGAAATTATAACGAACTCTACGAATGTTGATAAACTTCGCTACATATAAAAAGTAAAAAACGAAGTTGGAACTCAATTAGCGTCAAATTAAAGAAATTATAACGAACTCTACGAATGTTGATAAACTTCGCTACATATAAAAAGTAAAAAACGAAGTTGGAACTCAATTAGCGTCAAATTAAAGAAATTATAACTAACTCTACGAATGTTGATAAACTTCGCTACATATAAAAACTAAAAAACGAAGTTGGAACTCAATTAGCGTCAAATTAAAGAAATTATAACGAACTCTACGAATGTTGATAAACTTCGCTACATATAAAAAGTAAAAAACGAAATTGGAACTCAATTAGCGTCAAATTAAAGAAATTACAACGAACTCTACGAATGTTGATAAACTTCGCTACATATAAAAAGTAAAAAACGAAGTTGGAAATCAATTAGCGTCAAATTAAAGAAATTATAACGAAATATACGAATGTGGATAAACATCGCTACATATAAAAAGTAAAAAACGAAGTTGGAACTCAATTAGCGTCAAATTAAAGAAATTATAACGAACTCTACGAATGTTGATAAACTTCGCTACATATAAAAAGTAAAAAACGAAGTTGGAACTCAATTAGCGTCAAATTAAAGAAATTATAACGAACTCTACGAATGTTGATAAACTTCGCTACATATAAAAGTAAAAAAACGATGTTGGAACTCAATTAGCGTCAAATTAAAGAAATCATAACGAACTCTACGAATGTTGATAAACTTCGCTACATATAAAAAGTAAAAAACGAAGTTGGAACTCAATTAACGTCAAATTAAAGAAATTATAACGAACTCTACGAATGTTGATAAACTTCGCTACATATAAAAAGTAAAAAACGAAGTTGGAACTCAATTAGCGTCAAATTAAAGAAATTATAACGAACTCTACGAACGTTGATAAATTTCGCTACATATAAAAAGTAAAAAACGAAGTTGGAACTCAATTAGCGTCAAATTAAAGAAATTATAACGAACTCTACGAATGTTGATAAACTTCGCTACATATAAAAAGTAAAAAACGAAGTTGGAACTCAATTAGCGTCAAATTAAAGAAATTATAACGAACTCTACGAATGTTGATAAACTTCGCTACATATAAAAAGTAAAAAACGAAGTTGGAACTCAATTAGCGTCAAATTAAAGAAATTATAACGAACTCTACGAATGTTGATAAACTTCGCTACATATAAAAAGTAAAAAACGAAGTTGGAACTCAATTAGCGTCAAATTAAAGAAATTATAACGAAATATACGAATGTTGATAAACTTCGCTACATATAAAAAGTAAAAAACGAAGTTGGACTCAATTAGCGTCAAATTAAAGAAATTATAACGAACTCTACGAATGTTGATAAACTTCGCTACATATAAAAAGTAAAAAACGAAGTTGGAACTCAATTAGCGTCAAATTAAAGAAATTATAACGAACTCTACGAATGTTGATAAACTTCGCTACATATAAAAAGTAAAAAACGAAGTTGGAACTCAATTAGCGTCAAATAAAAGAAATTATAACGAAATATACGAATGTTGATAAACATCGCTACATATAAAAAGTAAAAAACGAAGTTGGAACTCAATTAGCGTCTAATTTAAAAAATTATAACGAAATATACGAATGTTGATAAACATCGCTACATATAAAAAGTAAAAAAAGAAGTTCCACTCAATTAGCGTCAAATTAAAGAAATTATAACGAAATATACGAATCTTGATAAACTTCGCTACATATAAAAAGTAAAAAAAAAGTTCGAACTCAATTAGCGTCACATTAAAGAAATTATAACGAACTCTACGAATGTTGATAAACTTCGCTACATATAAAAAGTAAAAAACGAAGTTGGAACTCAATTAGCGTCAAATTAAAGAAATCATAACGAACTCTACGAATGTTGATAAACTTCGCTACATATAAAAAGTAAAAAAACGAAGTTGGAACTCAATTAGCGTCAAATTAAAGTAATTATAACGAACTCTACGAATGTTGATAAACTTCGCTACATATAAAAAGTAAAAAACGAAGTTGGAACTCAATTAGCGTCAAATTAAAGAAATTATAACGAACTCTACGAATGTTGATAAACTTCGCTACATATAAAAAGTAAAAAACGAAGTTGGAACTCAATTAGCGTCAAATTAAAGAAATTATAACGAACTCTACGAATGTTGATAAACTTCGCTACATATAAAAAGTAAAAAAAAAAGTTGGAACTCAATTAGCGTCAAATTAAAGAAATTATAACGAACTCTACGAATGTTGATAAACTTCGCTACATATAAAAAGTAAAAAAAAAAGTTGGAACTCAATTAGCGTCAAATTAAAGAAATTATAACGAACTCTACGAATGTTGATAAACTTCGCTACATATAAAAAGTAAAAAACGAAGTTGGAACTCAATTAGCGTCAAATTAAAGAAATTATAACGAACTCTACGAATGTTGATAAACTTCGCAACATATAAAAAGTAAAAAACGAAGTTGGAACTCAATTAGCGTCAAATTAAAGAAATTATAACGAACTCTACGAATGTTGATAAACTTCGCTACATATAAAAAGTAAAAAACGAAGTTGGAACTCAATTAGCGTCAAATTAAAGAAATTATAACGAACTCTACGAACGTTGATAAATTTCGCTACATATAAAAAGTAAAAAACGAAGTTGGAACTCAATTAGCGTCAAATTAAAGAAATTATAACGAACTCTACGAATGTTGATAAACTTCGCTACATGTAAAAAGTAAAAAACGAAGTTGGAACTCAATTAGCGTCAAATTAAAGAAATTATAACGAACTCTACGAATGTTGATAAACTTCGCTACATATAAAAAGTAAAAAACGAAGTTGGAACTCAATTAGCGTCAAATTAAAGAAATTATAACGAACTCTACGAATGTTGATAAACTTCGCTACATATAAAAAGTAAAAAACGAAGTTGGAACTCAATTAGCGTCAAATTAAAGAAATTATAACGAAATATACGAATGTTGATAAACTTCGCTACATATAAAAAGGAAAAAACGAAGTTGGACTCAATTAGCGTCAAATTAAAGAAATTATAACGAACTCTACGAATGTTGATAAACTTCGCTACATATAAAAAGTAAAAAACGAAGTTGGAACTCAATTAGCGTCAAATTAAAGAAATTATAACGAACTCTACGAATGTTGATAAACTTCGCTACATATAAAAAGTAAAAAACGAAGTTGGAACTCAATTAGCGTCAAATAAAAGAAATTATAACGAAATATACGAATGTTGATAAACATCGCTACATATAAAAAGTAAAAAACGAAGTTGGAACTCAATTAGCGTCTAATTTAAAAAATTATAACGAAATATACGAATGTTGATAAACATCGCTACATATAAAAAGTAAAAAAAGAAGTTCCACTCAATTAGCGTCAAATTAAAGAAATTATAACGAAATATACGAATCTTGATAAACTTCGCTACATATAAAAAGTAAAAAAAAAGTTGGAACACAATTAGCGTCACATTAAAGAAATTATAACGAACTCTACGAATGTTGATAAACTTCGCTACATATAAAAAGTAAAAAACGAAGTTGGAACTCAATTAGCGTCAAATTAAAGAAATCATAACGAACTCTACGAATGTTGATAAACTTCGCTACATATAAAAAGTAAAAAAACGAAGTTGGAACTCAATTAGCGTCAAATTAAAGTAATTATAACGAACTCTACGAATGTTGATAAACTTCGCTACATATAAAAAGTAAAAAACGAAGTTGGAACTCAATTAGCGTCAAATTAAAGAAATTATAACGAACTCTACGAATGTTGATAAACTTCGCTACATATAAAAAGTAAAAAACGAAGTTGGAACTCAATTAGCGTCAAATTAAAGAAATTATAACGAACTCTACGAATGTTGATAAACTTCGCTACATATAAAAAGTAAAAAAAAAGTTGGAACTCAATTAGCGTCAAATTAAAGAAATTATAACGAACTCTACGAATGTTGATAAACTTCGCTACATATAAAAAGTAAAAAACGAAGTTGGAACTCAATTAGCGTCAAATTAAAGAAATCATAACGAACTCTACGAATGTTGATAAACTTCGCAACATATAAAAAGTAAAAAACGAAGTTGGAACTCAATTAGCGTCAAATTAAAGAAATTATAACGAACTCTACGAATGTTGATAAACTTCGCTACATATAAAAAGTAAAAAACGAAGTTGGAACTCAATTAGCGTCAAATTAAAGAAATTATAACGAACTCTACGAATGTTGATAAACTTCGCTACATATAAAAAGTAAAAAACGAAGTTGGAACTCAATTAGCGTCAAATTAAAGAAATTATAACGAACTCTACGAATGTTGATAAACTTCGCTATATATAAAAAGTAAAAAACGAAGTTGGAACTCAATTAGCGTCAAATTAAAGAAATTATAACGAACTCTACGAATGTTGATAAACTTCGCTACATATAAAAAGTAAAAAACGAAGTTGGAACTCAATTAGCGTCAAATTAAAGAAATTACAACGAACTCTACGAATGTTGATAAACTTCGCTACATATAAAAAGTAAAAAACGAAGTTGGAAATCAATTAGCGTCAAATTAAAAAAATTATAACGAAATACACGAATGTGGATAAACATCGCTACATATAAAAAGTAAAAAACGAAGTTGGAACTCAATTAGCGTCAAATTAAAGAAATTATAACGAACTCTACGAATGTTGATAAACTTCGCTACATATAAAAAGTAAAAAACGAAGTTGGAACTCAATTAGCGTCAAATTAAAGAAATTATAACGAACTCTACGAATGTTGATAAACTTCGCTACATATAAAAGTAAAAAAACGATGTTGGAACTCAATTAGCGTCAAATTAAAGAAATTATAACGAACTCTACGAATGTTGATAAACTTCGCTACATATAAAAAGTAAAAAACGAAGTTGGAACTCAATTAGCGTCAAATTAAAGAAATTATAACGAACTCTACGAATGTTGATAAACTTCGCTACATATAAAAAGTAAAAAACGAAGTTGGAACTCAATTAGAGTCAAATTAAAAAAATCATAACGAACTCAACGAATGTTGATAAACTTCGCTACATATAAAAAGTAAAAAACGAAGTTGGAACTCAATTAGCGTCAAATAAAAAAATTATAACGAACTCTACGAATATTGATAAACTTCGCTACATATAAAAGTAAAAAACGAAGTTGGAACTCAATTAGCGTCAAATTAAAGAAATCATAACGAACTCAACGAATGTTGATAAACTTCGCTACATATAAAAAGTAAAAAACGAAGTTGGAACTCAATTAGCGTCAAATTAAAGAAATCATTACGAACTCTACGAATGTAGATAAACTTCGTTACATATAAAAAGTAAAAAACGAAGTTGGAACTCAATTAGCGTCAAATTAAAGAAATTATAACGAACTCTACGAATGTTGATAAACTTCGCTACATATAAAAAGTAAAAAACGAAGTTGGACTCAATTAGCGTCAAATTAAAGAAATTATAACGAACTCTACGAATGTTGATAAACTTCGCTACATATAAAAAGTAAAAAACGAAGTTGGAACTCAATTAGCGTCAAATTAAAGAAATTATAACGAACTCTACGAATGTTGATAAACTTCGCTACATATAAAAAGTAAAAAACGAAGTTGGAACTCAATTAGCGTCAAATTAAAGAAATTATAACGAACTCTACGAATGTTGATAAACTTCGCTACATATAAAAAGTAAAAAACGAAGTTGGAACTCAATTAGCGTCAAATTAAAGAAATTATAACGAACTCTACGAATATTGATAAACTTCGCTACATATAAAAAGTAAAAAACGAAGTTGGAACTCAATTAGCGTCAAATTAAAGAAATTATAACGAACTCTACGAATGTTGATAAACTTCGCTACATATAAAAGTAAAAAAACGATGTTGGAACTCAATTAGCGTCAAATTAAAGAAATTATAACGAACTCTACGAATGTTGATAAACTTCGCTACATATAAAAAGTAAAAAACGAAGTTGGAACTCAATTAGCGTCAAATTAAAGAAATTACAACGAACTCTACGAATGTTGATAAACTTCGCTACATATAAAAAGTAAAAAACGAAGTTGGAACTAAATTAGCGTCAAATTAAAGAAATTATAACGAACTCTACGAATGTTGATAAACTTCGCTACCTATAAAAAGTAAAAAACGAAGTTGGAACTCAATTAGCGTCAAATTAAAGAAATTATAACGAACTCTACGAATGTTGATAAACTTCGCTACATATAAAAAGTAAAAAACGAAGTTGGAACTCAATTAGCGTCAAATTAAAGAAATTATAACGAACTCTACGAATGTTGATAAACTTCGCTACATATAAAAAGTAAAAAACGAAGTTGGAACTCAATTAGCGTCAAATTAAAGAAATTATAACGAACTCTACGAATGTTGATAAACTTCGCTACATATAAAAAGTAAAAAACGAAGTTGGAACTCAATTAGCGTCAAATTAAAGAAATTATAACGAACTCTACGAATGTTGATAAACTTCGCTACATATAAAAAGTAAAAAACGAAGTTGGAACTCAATTAGCGTCAAATTAAAGAAATCATAACGAACTCTACGAATGTTGATAAACTTCGCTACATATAAAAAGTAAAAAACTAAGTTGGAACTCAATTAGCGTCAAATTAAAGAAATAAACTTCGCTACATATAAAAAGTAAAAAACTAAGTTGGAACTCAATTAGCGTCAAATTAAAGAAATTATAACGAACTCTACGAATGTTGATAAACTTCGCTACATATAAAAAGTAAAAAACGAAGTTGGAACTCAATTAGCGTCAAATTAAAGAAATTGTAACGAACTCTACGAATGTTGATAAACTTCGCTACATATAAAAAGTAATAAACGAAGTTGGAACTCAATTAGCGTCAAATTAAAGAAATTATAACGAACTCTACGAATGTTGATAAACTTCGCTACATATAAAAAGTAAAAAACGAAGTTGGAACTCAATTAGCGTCAAATTAAAGAAATTATAACGAACTCTACGAATGTTGATAAACTTCGCTACATATAAAAAGTAAAAAACGAAGTTGGAACTCAATTAGCGTCAAATTAAAGAAATTATAACGAACTCTACGAATGTTGATAAACTTCGCTACATATAAAAAGTAAAAAACGAAGTTGGAACTCAATTAGCGTCAAATTAAAGAAATTATAACGAACTCTACGAATGTTGATAAACTTCGCTACATATAAAAAGTAAAAAACGAAGTTGGAACTCAGTTAGCGTCAAATTAAAGAAATTATAACGAACTCTACGAATGTTGATAAACTTCGCTACATATAAAAAGTAAAACGAAGTTGGAACTCAATTAGCGTCAAATTAAAGAAATTATAACGAACTCTACGAATGTTGATAAACTTCGCTACATATAAAAAGTAAAAAACGAAGTTGGAACTCAATTAGCGTCAAATTAAAGAAATTATAACGAACTCTACGAATGTTGATAAACTTCGCTACATATAAAAAGTAAAAAACGAAGTTGGAACTCAATTAGCGTCAAATTAAAGAAATTATAACGAACTCTACGAATGTTGATAAACTTCGCTACATATAAAAAGTAAAAAACGAAGTTGGAACTCAATTAGCGTCAAATTAAAGAAATTATAACGAACTCTACGAATGTTGATAAACTTCGCTACATATAAAAAGTAAAAAACGAAGTTGGAACTCAATTAGCGTCAAATTAAAGAAATTATAACGAACTCTACGAATGTTGATAAACTTCGCTACATATAAAAAGTAAAAAACGAAGTTGGAACTCAATTAGCGTCAAATTAAAGAAATTATAACGAACTCTACGAATGTTGATAAACTTCGCTACATATAAAAAGTAAAAAACGAAGTTGGAACTCAATTAGCGTCAAATTAAAGAAATTATAACGAACTCTACGAATGTTGATAAACTTCGCTACATATAAAAAGTAAAAAAAAAAGTTGGAACTCAATTAGTGTCAAATTAAAGAAATTTTAACGAACTCTACGAATGTTGATAAACTTCGCTACATATAAAAAGTAAAAAATGAAGTTGGAACTCAATTAGCGTCAAATTAAAGAAATTATAACGAACTCTACGAATGTTGATAAACTTCGCTACATATAAAAAGTAAAAAAAAAAGTAAAAACTCAATTAGCGTCAAATTAAAGAAATTATAACGAACTCTACGAATGTTGATAAACTTCGCTACATATAAAAAGTAAAAAACGAAGTTGGAACTCAATTAGCGTCAAATTAAAGAAATCATAACGAACTCTACGAATGTTGATAAACTTCGCTACATATAAAAAGTAAAAAACGAAGTTGGAACTCAATTAGCGTCAAATTAAAGAAATTATAACGAACTCTACGAATGTTGATAAACTTCGCTACATATAAAAAGTAAAAAACGAAGTTGGAACTCAATTAGCGTCAAATTAAAGAAATTATAACGAACTCTACGAATGTTGATAAACTTCGCTACATATAAAAAGTAAAAAACGACGTTGGAACTCAATTAGCGTCAAATTAAAGAAATTACAACGAACTCTACGAATGTTGATAAACTTCGCTACATATAAAAAGTAAAAAACGAAGTTGGAAATCAATTAGCGTCAAATTAAAGAAATTATAACGAAATATACGAATGTGGATAAACATCGCTACATATAAAAAGTAAAAAACGAAGTTGGAACTCAATTAGCGTCAAATTAAAGAAATTATAACGAACTCTACGAATGTTGATAAACTTCGCTACATATAAAAAGTAAAAAAAAAAGTTGGAACTCAATTAGCGTCAAATTAAAGAAATTATAACGAACTCTACGAATGTTGATAAACTTCGCTACATATAAAAAGTAAAAAAAAAAGTTGGAACTCAATTAGCGTCAAATTAAAGAAATTATAACGAACTCTACGAATGTTGATAAACTTCGCTACATATAAAAAGTAAAAAACGAAGTTGGAACTCAATTAGCGTCAAATTAAAGAAATTATAACGAACTCTACGAATGTTGATAAACTTCGCTACATATAAAAAGTAAAAAAAAAAGTAAAAACTCAATTAGCGTCAAATTAAAGAAATTATAACGAACTCTACGAATGTTGATAAACTTCGCTACATATAAAAAGTAAAAAACGAAGTTGGAACTCAATTAGCGTCAAATTAAAGAAATTATAACGAACTCTACGAACGTTGATAAATTTCGCTACATATAAAAAGTAAAAAACGAAGTTGGAACTCAATTAGCGTCAAATTAAAGAAATTATAACGAACTCTACGAATGTTGATAAACTTCGCTACATGTAAAAAGTAAAAAACGAAGTTGGAACTCAATTAGCGTCAAATTAAAGAAATTATAACGAACTCTACGAATGTTGATAAACTTCGCTACATATAAAAAGTAAAAAACGAAGTTGGAACTCAATTAGCGTCAAATTAAAGAAATTATAACGAACTCTACGAATGTTGATAAACTTCGCTACATATAAAAAGTAAAAAACGAAGTTGGAACTCAATTAGCGTCAAATTAAAGAAATTATAACGAAATATACGAATGTTGATAAACTTCGCTACATATAAAAAGGAAAAAACGAAGTTGGACTCAATTAGCGTCAAATTAAAGAAATTATAACGAACTCTACGAATGTTGATAAACTTCGCTACATATAAAAAGTAAAAAACGAAGTTGGAACTCAATTAGCGTCAAATTAAAGAAATTATAACGAACTCTACGAATGTTGATAAACTTCGCTACATATAAAAAGTAAAAAACGAAGTTGGAACTCAATTAGCGTCAAATAAAAGAAATTATAACGAAATATACGAATGTTGATAAACATCGCTACATATAAAAAGTAAAAAACGAAGTTGGAACTCAATTAGCGTCTAATTTAAAAAATTATAACGAAATATACGAATGTTGATAAACATCGCTACATATAAAAAGTAAAAAAAGAAGTTCCACTCAATTAGCGTCAAATTAAAGAAATTATAACGAAATATACGAATCTTGATAAACTTCGCTACATATAAAAAGTAAAAAAAAAGTTGGAACACAATTAGCGTCACATTAAAGAAATTATAACGAACTCTACGAATGTTGATAAACTTCGCTACATATAAAAAGTAAAAAACGAAGTTGGAACTCAATTAGCGTCAAATTAAAGAAATCATAACGAACTCTACGAATGTTGATAAACTTCGCTACATATAAAAAGTAAAAAAACGAAGTTGGAACTCAATTAGCGTCAAATTAAAGTAATTATAACGAACTCTACGAATGTTGATAAACTTCGCTACATATAAAAAGTAAAAAACGAAGTTGGAACTCAATTAGCGTCAAATTAAAGAAATTATAACGAACTCTACGAATGTTGATAAACTTCGCTACATATAAAAAGTAAAAAACGAAGTTGGAACTCAATTAGCGTCAAATTAAAGAAATTATAACGAACTCTACGAATGTTGATAAACTTCGCTACATATAAAAAGTAAAAAAAAAGTTGGAACTCAATTAGCGTCAAATTAAAGAAATTATAACGAACTCTACGAATGTTGATAAACTTCGCTACATATAAAAAGTAAAAAACGAAGTTGGAACTCAATTAGCGTCAAATTAAAGAAATCATAACGAACTCTACGAATGTTGATAAACTTCGCAACATATAAAAAGTAAAAAACGAAGTTGGAACTCAATTAGCGTCAAATTAAAGAAATTATAACGAACTCTACGAATGTTGATAAACTTCGCTACATATAAAAAGTAAAAAACGAAGTTGGAACTCAATTAGCGTCAAATTAAAGAAATTATAACGAACTCTACGAATGTTGATAAACTTCGCTACATATAAAAAGTAAAAAACGAAGTTGGAACTCAATTAGCGTCAAATTAAAGAAATTATAACGAACTCTACGAATGTTGATAAACTTCGCTATATATAAAAAGTAAAAAACGAAGTTGGAACTCAATTAGCGTCAAATTAAAGAAATTATAACGAACTCTACGAATGTTGATAAACTTCGCTACATATAAAAAGTAAAAAACGAAGTTGGAACTCAATTAGCGTCAAATTAAAGAAATTACAACGAACTCTACGAATGTTGATAAACTTCGCTACATATAAAAAGTAAAAAACGAAGTTGGAAATCAATTAGCGTCAAATTAAAAAAATTATAACGAAATACACGAATGTGGATAAACATCGCTACATATAAAAAGTAAAAAACGAAGTTGGAACTCAATTAGCGTCAAATTAAAGAAATTATAACGAACTCTACGAATGTTGATAAACTTCGCTACATATAAAAAGTAAAAAACGAAGTTGGAACTCAATTAGCGTCAAATTAAAGAAATTATAACGAACTCTACGAATGTTGATAAACTTCGCTACATATAAAAGTAAAAAAACGATGTTGGAACTCAATTAGCGTCAAATTAAAGAAATTATAACGAACTCTACGAATGTTGATAAACTTCGCTACATATAAAAAGTAAAAAACGAAGTTGGAACTCAATTAGCGTCAAATTAAAGAAATTATAACGAACTCTACGAATGTTGATAAACTTCGCTACATATAAAAAGTAAAAAACGAAGTTGGAACTCAATTAGAGTCAAATTAAAGAAATCATAACGAACTCAACGAATGTTGATAAACTTCGCTACATATAAAAAGTAAAAAACGAAGTTGGAACTCAATTAGCGTCAAATAAAAAAATTATAACGAACTCTACGAATATTGATAAACTTCGCTACATATAAAAGTAAAAAACGAAGTTGGAACTCAATTAGCGTCAAATTAAAGAAATCATAACGAACTCAACGAATGTTGATAAACTTCGCTACATATAAAAAGTAAAAAACGAAGTTGGAACTCAATTAGCGTCAAATTAAAGAAATCATTACGAACTCTACGAATGTAGATAAACTTCGTTACATATAAAAAGTAAAAAACGAAGTTGGAACTCAATTAGCGTCAAATTAAAGAAATTATAACGAACTCTACGAATGTTGATAAACTTCGCTACATATAAAAAGTAAAAAACGAAGTTGGACTCAATTAGCGTCAAATTAAAGAAATTATAACGAACTCTACGAATGTTGATAAACTTCGCTACATATAAAAAGTAAAAAACGAAGTTGGAACTCAATTAGCGTCAAATTAAAGAAATTATAACGAACTCTACGAATGTTGATAAACTTCGCTACATATAAAAAGTAAAAAACGAAGTTGGAACTCAATTAGCGTCAAATTAAAGAAATTATAACGAACTCTACGAATGTTGATAAACTTCGCTACATATAAAAAGTAAAAAACGAAGTTGGAACTCAATTAGCGTCAAATTAAAGAAATTATAACGAACTCTACGAATATTGATAAACTTCGCTACATATAAAAAGTAAAAAACGAAGTTGGAACTCAATTAGCGTCAAATTAAAGAAATTATAACGAACTCTACGAATGTTGATAAACTTCGCTACATATAAAAGTAAAAAAACGATGTTGGAACTCAATTAGCGTCAAATTAAAGAAATTATAACGAACTCTACGAATGTTGATAAACTTCGCTACATATAAAAAGTAAAAAACGAAGTTGGAACTCAATTAGCGTCAAATTAAAGAAATTACAACGAACTCTACGAATGTTGATAAACTTCGCTACATATAAAAAGTAAAAAACGAAGTTGGAACTAAATTAGCGTCAAATTAAAGAAATTATAACGAACTCTACGAATGTTGATAAACTTCGCTACCTATAAAAAGTAAAAAACGAAGTTGGAACTCAATTAGCGTCAAATTAAAGAAATTATAACGAACTCTACGAATGTTGATAAACTTCGCTACATATAAAAAGTAAAAAACGAAGTTGGAACTCAATTAGCGTCAAATTAAAGAAATTATAACGAACTCTACGAATGTTGATAAACTTCGCTACATATAAAAAGTAAAAAACGAAGTTGGAACTCAATTAGCGTCAAATTAAAGAAATTATAACGAACTCTACGAATGTTGATAAACTTCGCTACATATAAAAAGTAAAAAACGAAGTTGGAACTCAATTAGCGTCAAATTAAAGAAATTATAACGAACTCTACGAATGTTGATAAACTTCGCTACATATAAAAAGTAAAAAACGAAGTTGGAACTCAATTAGCGTCAAATTAAAGAAATCATAACGAACTCTACGAATGTTGATAAACTTCGCTACATATAAAAAGTAAAAAACTAAGTTGGAACTCAATTAGCGTCAAATTAAAGAAATAAACTTCGCTACATATAAAAAGTAAAAAACTAAGTTGGAACTCAATTAGCGTCAAATTAAAGAAATTATAACGAACTCTACGAATGTTGATAAACTTCGCTACATATAAAAAGTAAAAAACGAAGTTGGAACTCAATTAGCGTCAAATTAAATAAATTGTAACGAACTCTACGAATGTTGATAAACTTCGCTACATATAAAAAGTAATAAACGAAGTTGGAACTCAATTAGCGTCAAATTAAAGAAATTATAACGAACTCTACGAATGTTGATAAACTTCGCTACATATAAAAAGTAAAAAACGAAGTTGGAACTCAATTAGCGTCAAATTAAAGAAATTATAACGAACTCTACGAATGTTGATAAACTTCGCTACATATAAAAAGTAAAAAACGAAGTTGGAACTCAATTAGCGTCAAATTAAAGAAATTATAACGAACTCTACGAATGTTGATAAACTTCGCTACATATAAAAAGTAAAAAACGAAGTTGGAACTCAATTAGCGTCAAATTAAAGAAATTATAACGAACTCTACGAATGTTGATAAACTTCGCTACATATAAAAAGTAAAAAACGAAGTTGGAACTCAGTTAGCGTCAAATTAAGGAAATTATAACGAACTCTACGAATGTTGATAAACTTCGCTACATATAAAAAGTAAAACGAAGTTGGAACTCAATTAGCGTCAAATTAAAGAAATTATAACGAACTCTACGAATGTTGATAAACTTCGCTACATATAAAAAGTAAAAAACGAAGTTGGAACTCAATTAGCGTCAAATTAAAGAAATTATAACGAACTCTACGAATGTTGATAAACTTCGCTACATATAAAAAGTAAAAAACGAAGTTGGAACTCAATTAGCGTCAAATTAAAGAAATTATAACGAACTCTACGAATGTTGATAAACTTCGCTACATATAAAAAGTAAAAAACGAAGTTGGAACTCAATTAGCGTCAAATTAAAGAAATTATAACGAACTCTACGAATGTTGATAAACTTCGCTACATATAAAAAGTAAAAAACGAAGTTGGAACTCAATTAGCGTCAAATTAAAGAAATTATAACGAACTCTACGAATGTTGATAAACTTCGCTACATATAAAAAGTAAAAAACGAAGTTGGAACTCAATTAGCGTCAAATTAAAGAAATTATAACGAACTCTACGAATGTTGATAAACTTCGCTACATATAAAAAGTAAAAAACGAAGTTGGAACTCAATTAGCGTCAAATTAAAGAAATTATAACGAACTCTACGAATGTTGATAAACTTCGCTACATATAAAAAGTAAAAAAAAAAGTTGGAACTCAATTAGTGTCAAATTAAAGAAATTTTAACGAACTCTACGAATGTTGATAAACTTCGCTACATATAAAAAGTAAAAAATGAAGTTGGAACTCAATTAGCGTCAAATTAAAGAAATTATAACGAACTCTACGAATGTTGATAAACTTCGCTACATATAAAAAGTAAAAAAAAAAGTAAAAACTCAATTAGCGTCAAATTAAAGAAATTATAACGAACTCTACGAATGTTGATAAACTTCGCTACATATAAAAAGTAAAAAACGAAGTTGGAACTCAATTAGCGTCAAATTAAAGAAATCATAACGAACTCTACGAATGTTGATAAACTTCGCTACATATAAAAAGTAAAAAACGAAGTTGGAACTCAATTAGCGTCAAATTAAAGAAATTATAACGAACTCTACGAATGTTGATAAACTTCGCTACATATAAAAAGTAAAAAACGAAGTTGGAACTCAATTAGCGTCAAATTAAAGAAATTATAACGAACTCTACGAATGTTGATAAACTTCGCTACATATAAAAAGTAAAAAACGAAGTTGGAACTCAATTAGCGTCAAATTAAAGAAATTACAACGAACTCTACGAATGTTGATAAACTTCGCTACATATAAAAAGTAAAAAACGAAGTTGGAAATCAATTAGCGTCAAATTAAAGAAATTATAACGAAATATACGAATGTGGATAAACATCGCTACATATAAAAAGTAAAAAACGAAGTTGGAACTCAATTAGCGTCAAATTAAAGAAATTATAACGAAATATACGAATGTGGATAAACAACGCTACATATAAAAAGTAATAAACGAAGTTGGAACTCAATTAGCGTCAAATTAAAGAAATTATAACGAAATAAACGAATGTTGATAAACATCGCTACATAAAAAAAGTAAAAAACGAAGTTCCACTCAATTAGCGTCAAATTAAAGAAATTATAACGAACTCTACGAATGTTGATAAACTTCGCTACATATAAAAAGTAAAAAACGAAGTTGGAACTCAATTAGCGTCAAATTAAAGAAATTATAACGAACTCTACGAATGTTGATAAACTTCGCTACATATAAAAAGTAAAAAACGAAGTTGGAACTCAATTAGCGTCAAATTAAAGAAATTATAACGAACTCTACGAATGTTGATAAACTTCGCTACATATAAAAAGTAAAAAACGAAGTTGGAACTCAATTAGCGTCTAATTAAAAAAATTATAAGAAAATATACGAATGTTGATAAACATCGCTACATATATAAAGTAAAAAACGAAGTTCCACTCAATTAGCGTCAAATTAAAGAAATTATAACGAACTCTACGAATGTTGATAAACTTCGCTACATATAAAAAGTAAAAAACGAAGTTGGAACTCAATTAGCGTCAAATTAAAGAAATTGTAACGAACTCTACGAATGTTGATAAACTTCGCTACATATAAAAAGTAATAAACGAAGTTGGAACTCAATTAGCGTCAAATTAAAGAAATTATAACGAACTCTACGAATGTTGATAAACTTCGCTACATATAAAAAGTAAAAAACGAAGTTGGAACTCAATTAGCGTCAAATTAAAGAAATTATAACGAACTCTACGAATGTTGATAAACTTCGCTACATATAAAAAGTAAAAAACGAAGTTGGAACTCAATTAGCGTCAAATTAAAGAAATTATAACGAACTCTACGAATGTTGATAAACTTCGCTACATATAAAAAGTAAAAAACGAAGTTGGAACTCAATTAGCGTCAAATTAAAGAAATTATAACGAACTCTACGAATGTTGATAAACTTCGCTACATATAAAAAGTAAAAAACGAAGTTGGAACTCAATTAGCGTCAAATTAAAGAAATTATAACGAACTCTACGAATGTTGATAAACTTCGCTACATATAAAAAGTAAAACGAAGTTGGAACTCAATTAGCGTCAAATTAAAGAAATTATAACGAACTCTACGAATGTTGATAAACTTCGCTACATATAAAAAGTAAAAAACGAAGTTGGAACTCAATTAGCGTCAAATTAAAGAAATTATAACGAACTCTACGAATGTTGATAAACTTCGCTACATATAAAAAGTAAAAAACGAAGTTGGAACTCAATTAGCGTCAAATTAAAGAAATTATAACGAACTCTACGAATGTTGATAAACTTCGCTACATATAAAAAGTAAAAAACGAAGTTGGAACTCAATTAGCGTCAAATTAAAGAAATTACAACGAACTCTACGAATGTTGATAAACTTCGCTACATATAAAAAGTAAAAAACGAAGTTGGAAATCAATTAGCGTCAAATTAAAGAAATTATAACGAAATATACGAATGTGGATAAACATCGCTACATATAAAAAGTAAAAAACGAAGTTGGAACTCAATTAACGTCAAATTAAAGAAATTATAACGAAATATACGAATGTGGATAAACATCGCTACATATAAAAAGTAATAAACGAAGTTGGAACTCAATTAGCGTCAAATTAAAGAAATTATAACGAAATAAACGAATGTTGATAAACATCGCTACATAAAAAAAGTAAAAAACGAAGTTCCACTCAATTACCGTCAAATTAAAGAAATTATAACGAAATATACGAATGTGGATAAACATAGCTACATATAAAAAGTAAAAAACGAAGTTGGAACTCAATTAGCGTCAAATTAAAGAAAGTATAATGAAATATACGAATGTTGATAAACATCGCTACATATAAAAAGTAAAAAACGAAGTTGGAACTCAATTAGCGTCAAATAAAAGAAATTATAACGAAATATACGAATGTTGATAAACATCGATACATATAAAAAGTAAAAAACGAAGTTGGAACTCAATTAGCGTCTAATTAAAAAAATTATAACGAAATATACGAATGTTGATAAACTTCGCTACATATAAAAAGTAAAAAACGAAGTTCCACTCAATTAGCGTCAAATTAAAGAAATTATAACGAACTCTACGAATGTTGATAAACTTCGCTACATATAAAAAGTAAAAGACGAAGTTGGAACTCAATTAGCGTCAAATTAAAGAAATTATAACGAAATATACGAATGTGGATAAACATCGCCACATATAACAAGTAAAAAACGAAGTTGGAACTCAATTAGCGTCAAATTAAAGAAATTATAACGAAATATACGAATGTGGATAAACATCGCTACATATAAAAAGTAAAAAACGATGTTGGAAATCAATTAGCGTCAAATTTAAAGAAATGATAACGAAATATACGAATGTGGATAGACATCGCTACATATAAAAAGTAAAAAACGAAGTTGGAACTCAATTAGCGTCAAATTAAAGAAATTATAACGAAATATACGAATGTGGATAAACATCGCTACATATAAAAAGTAAAAAACGAAGTTGGAACTCAATTAGCGTCAAATTAAAGAAATTATAACGAAATATACGAATGTGGATAAACATCGCTACATATAAAAAGTAAAAAACGAAGTTGGAAGTCAATTAGCGTCAAATTAAAGAAATTATAACGAAATAAACGAATGTTGATAAACGTCGCTACATATAAAAAGTAAAAAACGAAGTTCCACTCAATTAGCGTCAAATTAAAGAAATTATAACGAAATATACGAATCTTGATAAACATCGCTACATATAAAAAGTAAAAGACGAAGTTGGAACTCAATTAGCGTCAAATTAAAGAAATTATAACGAAATAAACTAATGTTGATAAACAACGCTACATATAAAAAGTAAAAAACGAAGTTGGAACTCAATTAGCGTCAAATTAAAGAAATTATAACGAAATATACGAATGTTGATAAACATCGCTACATATAAAAAGTAAAAAACGAAGTTGGAACTCAATTAGCGTCAAATTATAGAAATTATAACGAAATAAACTAATGTTGATAAACATCCCTACATATAAAAAGTAAAAAACGAAGTTGGAACTCAATTAGCGTCAAATTAAAGAAATTATAACGAAATAAACTAATGTTGATAAACATCGCTACATATAATAAGTAAAAAACGAAGCTGAAACTGAATTAGCCTCAAATTAAAGAACGGTTGATTTTCGTGGAGCGTGTGAAGTTCATTATGGCGCATTTCTTTATATTCAGATCGAGTTGTCAATCTTAACACCATTTCGTAATAGCCTGAAGGTTCTTTTGCAAATTCTCCTGATCGTGTATTCATTTTCGCTCTACCGTCTAGGCTCCAGAGCCGGTAACAGACAGACGGCATTGCGAAGACTACTTTTTCGGATTCAGCGACACCTAAAACGTATATTTCCGTAAAAATCTCGAGGTCGAATTTTTTCGCGATAACAATACTTTCTCGATATTTCGTATGAGAAAGTAGAAATTGGGAGTGCTTCATCGTCATTGGTGAAGTGCGAGAAGAAGAGAGAATAGGAAGGCGACGAGAGAGGAGGCAAGCTTTTTATCTTAACGCATTCATTGCGAGCATGCGCTGCAGAGAATAGCGTGGTCAACTGCAAGAAGAGAGGGTAAACAAGCTGGCGAAATATAGTCACTATATGCGTCCATACGGTACGCTTCTCAAGGTTTCGAGGATGAATCAGACGGCCCATGTGTTCTTTCTTGTCCTGTTTCTAGGTGAAAAGAGGAGGGGAAGGAGACTAGTTGGAAAGAGGAGAGAGGCGCGGAAGGGGACAAGAGCGTAAGTATTCAGTTAGCTAGAATGTGCCCATAATATAGCTGATAAGATGATAAGAAAATCGCAAAAATTAATGGCGTAAGACAATCAGGGGTACCACTTTACTGGTGACAAAAATGAACATTCCGTCATATCTCGCAAAGTATTGCTCATATCAAAATATTTTTCGAATCAAAATTGCAGAACTAGTAAAGAAGAGTATTTCTTTTCCTATACATTATCATCCTAGGAGTAGCCGTTATTAAGAAAATCATACAAGAATGTCTTAATTCGAGTTGAACTAAGAAATTTTCTTGCATGGTTATTTCATCATTGTTGCTAAAATAAACAATCTCACAAAAATACCTTTGGTTTCCTTACGTGTGCATTCAGTATTATTAAATAGGAAGAAAATGGACTATTTATGATGAAGAAAAGAACTTTAAAACGCTATTTGTCCACGTACAAGTACCTATATCATTTCTTTCTAATACTCCATACGCTGTACACTTTCCTAACTCGTTCTTTTTTGAATAACTCAAAACACGAAAGAAATATTTGGGTAAGAGAGTGGGAAGTATTTAAGAATATCAGAAGGGGAACGCGAGACGATGATTATTACACGTTAATTTTAGCCAGTGGAAGTTCAAATTTTTTAAAATGTTTTGTATTATAGTTTTCGAAACATGGTACAACACATAAAGGTACCTCACATTGTTTGCACCAATAACTTGCTTCTTTTCTCTTTATTTATTTCTTTTTTTTTGAGATGCAAACCACACACCTTTTTCATGAATGCGACCGATTAGACGTACGGTAGGTCGCAATGGTGTTTCTATAGATGGTTGTCTTGCCCTCTTTGCTTTTGGTTTACTTTCACTGTATTTTTCTCTCCTGGCATTCACTAGCGAAAAATTTAGGTGACTCAATTACTCACGTTTTTTGTATATTACATCAATATAATAAAACGCTAAGGCAATACGTGGCACAATAAAATTGTATTGCTAAGCAACAGGATATATAAACAGCTGAAACAGCTATCACTGAAACATATCAGATCTTTGTATAATAATGTTAGTATAGTATTGCAAAATCTGTATTAAAGATTATTATTATTAAGTAGATATTACTTTTTAGGCGCGTTTCGCTTACAGCGTGAGCGTCTATTATCGTGGGTCCGTCCGTATGTTCGTTCTCGGCTTCTAAAGGACGGATTTTCATGAAATTTCATATTGAGGTCTTTCAATCAAATATAATAAGAAAATCGCAAAAATGAATCACGTACGCCAATCAGGGGTACCACTTTACTGGGGACAAAAAATTAATTTTCATCATATCTCGTAAGGTATTGTACATATCAAAATATTTTTCAAATAACAGTTGTAGAACTTGTAAATAAGAGTATTTCCTTTCCCATACTTTTTTATCGTAGGAGTAGCCGTTATCGAGAAAATCAAACAAGAAACTCTTATATCGAGTTGAACTTCGAAAATTTCTTGCATGGTTATTTCTTCATCGTTGCTAACATAAACAATCTCCCAAACAAACGTTTAATTTCCTTACGTGTGCATGTAATATTATTAAATAGGAAGAAAATAAATTATTTATGATGAAGAAAAGAACTTTAAAACACTATTTCCCTCACGTACAGGTAAATAATTGCTTTCTAATACTCCATTGCACGAAACGCGCCCATTTGTGATACGTTGTACACTTTCCTAACTTGTTTAAATTAATTTGCGTAAAATCTTATATGGTAGATTACCTATAGTATATCATAAGCCCGTAAAAAATTACGGAATTTAAATGATTAAGCATTTTCATCTACTTAATCACCCGAATCTCTCTTGGTTGGTCAGAGACAATTTTGTTCAATGAGGATTTATAACACGGAAATAAATTCTATCTATTAGCATTTCAATGAATAAGCGGAATTGAACGCCATCATTACTTTTCTTCTACAAAACAAATTATCAACAACTACATCAATTTAAATAAACACTATGACCACACTATCTATACTTACAATTTCGGCAGAGGTACATCAGAATGTATCACATTTAGCCAAATCTTACGTGTTAAATTATTAATAACAATAATTATTTATTTTTAAATGTATATCATTCGATATATATATATATACATAACAACTAAGTAGAAATACGTCAATTTAAATAAAAACAAAACATTTACCATTTTAGAAGTAATATATGATAATACTTTTCCGTATTAATATCGCAACCAAATAAGAATGTCTAATGTTTATTTACTCAATGTCTCTAGCAACGTGATAAACAGCTTCTGTATATCGCATTGAAATACAATATAAAGTTGAAACCATTTAGATACTGTTTATATGCAACTATATATTAATTAATTTTATTAATATTTAAATTGTATGCTCAGAATAAAAGTAATGGCTTCAAGAGCAACATGTTACGCTAATTATAATGCGAGAAGAAGAGCGGAACGAGCCATTCAATCTGTTGAAGAAGCAAATCGAAGAAGAACTGAAAGAAATCAAACCGACAGAGATCGAAGAGCCATTGAATATGAACAACAACGAGAACAACGTAATCAAAAACAAAGAAGAAGACGGGCTGATCTGAGTTTGGAATCGAGAGAAAATCGACTACGCAAGAGAAGGCAAGCAAAACAACGTACAGTCATTTCCAAAAGTCAAGCGACACGGATCGGTCACGCCACACATAGCCCGGAGCTGAAAGTTCCGAGTATGTTGGTATCCATTGCTTGAGGGGAGCAGGAGAGGGGAATGATAGGGAGGGTGGAAGAGTGAGGAGGTGGGTTTCGAAGCCTGGGTAGGCTTGCAGGGAGAAACGAACGGAATCAGAGCCGGTGAGACAAACGCCATTCAACGGTGCGAGAGCATCCAATCCAACTCGGAAAAAAGGACTCTCTGAGAGGTTGCCTTCGCATGCCAAGGGTAACAAGAAAACCTCCGAGAGAAGGAGGCGTTTAAACGGTTCGAAGAGAGGGGAACATGAAGAATATGCCGCGTCTAGAAAGCACTTGCGGAAAAGATGCAATATTTTCATCTTTGTGAGCGTTATTAATGCGAAAAGCTAGGCTGCACTTCACTTCGGAAAGCGTAAAAAATCATCAATGGGTCAAGGGCAAAAATTATATAATACTCCATAAATTAGGATAACAAAAATGAGAGCTGTTGATTTAGTGGAGATCCTGAATGAGCATCTTCTGCCTTATAATGACAGACAGTGCCAGATGGTGAAGACGTGGTAGTAATACAAGATAATTAATTCATCGTTAGATACGACCGGTGTAACTCGACAATTTTTTTGACCAGAACTGGATTATCAATGTTCTGCCCTGGCCAGCTCGCTTGCCGGATATGAATCCCATTGAGAACTTATGGGGTATAATGGTGAATGAGTGGACGGAAGGAAAGTTGAGGAGGGCAGCCGCTCTTGAAGAGAATGTTATGGAACTCTGGGGCTCAATCGGACGACGGCCACAAATATGTGAAAATTTAGTACGGTTCATTAACCGTCGAATGCAAGGAGTGATCGACTCAGGCTGAGACTTCACTAAATACTAAAATAAAACACTAAATAATCTTTCGTTTTCATTGCCTATTAAATGCTGCTAGAATAAAATTTTTATTCGAAAATTTAAATAAAGTCAATATAAAATGTATCCACTATCTGTGAGAAAAGTGCTACATGTGATAAATTGCCATTTATTAGAGTTTTGGTAAAACTGATTGGATAAAGGATGTAAATATTTCCTAATGTTCTCCCGAAAAAGCAATTTTCGTGCTGACAATTTCTTGACGCTTGAGTGATACAGTACAGTGGAGAAAAATTTTATTTCTGCGAGCGAGCTGGCCAGGGCAGAACATTGATAATCCAGTTCTGGTCAAAAAAATTGTCGAGTTACACCGGTCGTATCTAACGATGAATTAATTATCTTGTATTACTACCACGTCTTCACCATCTGGCACTGTCTGTCATTATAAGGCAGAAGATGCTCATTCAGGATCTCCACTAAATCAACAGCTCTCATTTTTGTTATCCTAATTTATGGAGTATTATATAATTTTTGCCCTTGACCCATTGATGATTTTTTACGCTTTCCGAAGTGAAGTGCAGCCTAGCATTTCGCATTAATAACGCTCACAAAGATGAAAATATTGCATCTTTTCCGAAAGTGCTTTCTAGACGCGGCATATTCATTTATGTTTCCCTATCCCGTTGTAAGACATCATTGCGGACTTCGAACCGTTTACACGCCTCCTTCTCTCTGAGGGTTTCTTGTGACCCTTGGCATGCGAAGGAAACCTCTGAGAGGGTCCTTTTTTCCGAGTTGGATTGGATGCCCTCGCACTGTTGAATGGGCTTTGTCTAATAGGCTCTGATTCCGTTCGTTTCTTCCAGCACGCCAACCCAGGCTTCGAAACTCACCTCCTCACTCTTTCCTCCCCTCCCTATCATTCCCCTCTCCTGCTGCCCCTCAAGCAATGGGTACCAACATACTCGGAACTTTCAGCTCCGGCCTATGTGTGGCGTGACCGAGCCATGTCGCTTGACTTTTGGAAATGAGTGTACATAGATTAAATGAACGTGCTACTGATGCAGACAATTCTCAACTTGACGTTACCATTGAAGAACATAACTGTGGAAATATGACTCAAGACTTGCAATTACTGTGGTGCGCTTTACTGGCTGAATGAACTCAACACGTCTAAAAAATACACCAAATGCTGTCACGACGGAAAAGACTCCCTCGAAGATATATCTGAAACGCCAGGTTTACTAAAAGAATTATTAACAACAAACTCAACTGAAGCTAAAAATTATCGAGAACATATCAGAGAATATAACGCTAATTTAGCTTTCGCTTCATTGGGTGCCGAAATCAAAGCACCTCCAGGAATAGGACCTTACTGTTTTCGTATTTACTATAACGTTTCTCCACTGTTCACCATCGAACAGAACAAACAGCTGTATATATTTGATTCGGGTGAAGCAACAAACAAACGTATGGATTATAGCCAAGGCTGTTCACGAATTGTAACGGAGAGATTAGATACGATGTTACGACAAATAAATCCGTTTGCTGAGTCTTAAAATCAAATGCATAAGATAACACAATCTAATCTAACAGTAAAAGTTATAATGGTTTTTATGGAATATCCGAACTTATGTTAGACATAAGAAGAGATAACGCACCTACTTTAAAAACAGAAGTTGCAGCAATACAATGTTATCGTGTGCCACGTAAGATTATTGCATCTGCAATTCAAGAGATCGAGAATTGTGTGTATAAAGAAATTTATGATACTGAGCAATAAAGTTAGACTAGCGCGCAGATGGTCTGCGTGGGCAAAGCTAGTTTGCAATAAAATTGTTATATCCAATAAATGGTGAAACATTTTCAGGTAATATTTTTGGTGTCTTCCTGGCAGTAGAGTAGGTGACGATGCAATTTGACTCGTCCCATCCCTTTGCTGCAGTCAACACTCATTAGAGCATTAGAGGTTTCATTTTTTGCCAGCTAAAATGTCAACAACGTTAATATTAACCAAAGATTTCCGCTTGTTAGAAGAAAGCCTAATACTCGTAAAAGCGATATTTATGTGCAAAATCAACACGATCACGGAGAATACCTAATATTTTTGTAGGAAAATGTTCAAGCATACATCAGATAATACAACTCGGACACCAATAAGTGTTAATATGTAATAGGTAAGTTCAACCTGTGTAACCGGTTAGAGTAACCAGCTGAGAGCAAAAGAAATACACTGCGAAGCTTAAAAGCAGTTCACAAACATCCACTGAAAACACAGGTTGACGAGTATAAGCGGTCGACGCAGTTAAGAGGTAAAATGTCTGTCAACCAGCTTATCCCAAATAAAATATCGCCGAACGAAACTGATTGTGAGTTGAATTCATTTTATTCTACAAACACTCAACCCATTTATAATTACGTCGTATCCAAATTGAAAATTCTGGGCACACTAATTTTTGTATCAATCGGATACCTTTGCCTGCGACGATCGAAACGCCAGTCAACCAGACTTAAAATTAAAGGGAGATACGGAGGATTTTATTCCTTAGAGGAGAGGTACGAACTTTCCTACCTTTGCTGTGGCGTAAACGTACCAGCGGTGGGAGAAGGAGAAGAAATAAATCCCTTTCCTCCAGCGATGAGAAAACTTCCTCACACTCAAATATACACGGCACTTCCTCACAGAATGACCATTGCACTTCACAGGGACGTGCACAGGGGGTAAATTAGAAGCACCATGGGGTTGACGAATGAAATAAAGGGTATTGGAAATTGGTGGGAATCACAAACCGCATCACCTGTAACGACAAGAAAAAAAAATTCACTGGTACTACGTAAACGCGATAGGAGATGCGTCTGAAATAGACTTAAGGTTAGGAAAACCATTCATGTAGCTTAAATTGCAATAATTCTCCGTAGACACCATAAAACTGCTTTGATTCTCGCGAGAATTTATAAATTATATTATAATTTTACAAAAAGAACATTTAACATTGCTTTTATTCTCGCGAGAATTTAAACATTATATTATAATTTTACCAAAAGAACATTTATTTAAGATTATATATTGCCTTAATTCGGCGAATAAATTTGCCAAACGTTCATAAAATACTTACATATCCTTACAGACTGCATGGCCTTCTCTTCGAAAGGAGATCACTTTAACTTCCTTCGTCACATCCGAACACTGTCACATCTCAAAGTAGACTGACCAAATCGACAGAAAATTTCCCGGCAATACCAGAAGACGTCACGACGACGTCACTTTGGACTGTTAAAAAAAAGATAAGGAAGTGCTGGGAGGTGGGGGAAATACCTTTCTTATGACCATAAAAGGTAGACGAGGAACTCGGAATGCCCTCCACGAGACCGCCAATGTGCAACAGGGGCACGCAATGGTCTACTCACAAGGAATGCCTTTCAAAAAAACCTATCTGTCTGCATTTGACGGTGTTAAAGTCAAGAACCAAAGGAAAGGCTTTTCCCCCACCTCCCAGATATGGACGAATGGCTTTTAGTATAGCAAGTAAAAGAGGATTCGCCAACTATATCCCCGCACCGAATTAAATACAGTAAAACTCGTTTATTACGAATTTGAGGGGACCGACTCATTTTTTCGTTATAAGCGTGACTACGTTATATACGAGAAACATGGTTTTTGGCCTATACATCTCATATAACACGTATACACACAGTAAAAGCTGTGCTATCCGGCTATTTAGAACTGGTCACCCTTAGATACCGGCAATTACACAAATACAATTCATTTTGTATTTCTTTTTATTTTTTTATGAATTTTTGTGTGAATAGTATAAGTGTAATACCACAACTTCCACTTTAAAATTTCTTAAAATATAAGATGTATATATGTATTACGTATTTACTCCGTATACTTCTGTGGCTGCCGAGTAAGCATGGCATTTTTGGTTACGTAAGCCATTTGCATTGTCTAGATGTTTAGGTGTACTTTTACAATTTCCAGTTTTATCGATTTTTATTATTTAAAAAATTACCCATCCGTTGAATATGGCATCAAAATAAATACCTAAAAGCAAGAAACAGGAGAGAAAATGTTGTTTTAACGCTAACACAAAAGCTGGAGCTGATCAAACGAATTGAAAAAGGAAAAAAATAGAGCAGCCATAGCAAAAGAATTCAACATCGGATCTTCCACGCTGTACGATATCAAGGCTCATAAGGCTAAATTAATGAAATATGTGTCATCTCCTGAGACGAGTAAATCAATTAATAAACATCATACGCTTTATAAGCCAAAAATGGAGGAACTGAATAAAATATTATAGGACTGGTTTTCACAGAAATGTTCAGAAGAATTAAATAATTTCGTCCTTTTCTAATAGAGTAAATAAAGATAAATAAGAAAGATATAATCCAATAAATTCAATTTTGGGAACAGGTTCACTGCCATAATCCCCAAACTTCTCGGACGCCCTAAACTTTTCAATAGTCTTTTTGTTTTGCATGTAAGCGTAGCAACGTAATAAATAAGAATGGTGTCTATATCTAACTAAGTGTGGAAGAATTAAAATGGAAAATGCAAACCCCATGCATAGTTATGTTTGGGGAGTACGATAGTGAACCTAAGCCCAATTTTGTTTGGTTATTGTTAATTTGCGATGTCAAAATCGAAAATCGCTCCCCTAACCGGCTATTTCTCCTAATCGGCTTTCCACAATCCCCAAGATAGCCGGATAACACAGCTTTTACTGTATTTGCAGTGAGTCGACTTCAATACCGTACTTACATATGCAAAGAGATGCTTATCAACTTCGCGGCATGTAAAATGTTCGACTGCTATTACGTACGATTTTTTAAATGGTCAATTAATATTATTATTATGGTCATTAATTTACATAAACATTTCACATTTTTTATATCAATTTCAAAACAAAGGGAGCGTGGAAATTCGTATGGAAGGGGACCTCTACGAACAAGTGCGCGGTAAACGGGCGGAAACTATTCATTACTTATCGCTCTGCTCGCCAAAATTCGTTATATACGGGGTATTTTTTGCCACGGGACCAAACATTTGTTCGTTACAGCCGAGAATTCGTAAAATGCGTGTTCGTTACATCCGAGAAATTTAACCAGTGCCCATACGGAGAAGTTCAAGGGACCGAGACATTTCTTCGTTATAGCCGAGATTTCGTTTTAGGCGTGATCGTTATAAACGAGTTTTACTGTAATTCCAACTATACCGGTGATATATAGCAATTATATGCTCATGAAAATTACACTAGTCTTCCTTTTTACAAACTTTTACTTACTGCTAACTTCCCTTGGTATTTATTTATTTGTTTGTCACATAATACTGCGATTAAATCGAGAAAGTATCGAGATAGTAACTCTAAGTTTGGCAGGAATGCTCGAATCACATATTTTCAGGTGGTGACGAAAATAAATCTCGAAAAAGTCCTGGGTTCGACTCCAAGGAAGACATTTATTTTTTCCATAAGAAACTCTGTAAAATCTTCTTTAAAACAGTCTACATACGTTGATTCTAAGTCATTGTTTTCTAATTTTAATTTGCAAAAGAGTGAAAGCCTAGACGTCGGAATTTTCTATCCTACGACGTGTAGATTATTGAGGCAATAATAGGAATCTCGAGTCTCAAAAATGAGATAAAAATAAATAAAAGTTCCTCCCATGCTTCGTAGTCCGGTTAGAATCCTGCACGGGCCGGGTCCTTTGGAATTAATTACTGACCATGGCCGGGATTTAATAGTCACGCCAGTCTCACGTGTACTCCGTAATTTCTCACCTATTTGCGTTAATAAGCATTAAAGATGTATAATATAATGGTTCCACTTACAAAGAGATTAGATTCCAGCATTCAAACGATGAAACGAAGATTCGATTGCTTTCATTAATTCGTTAGAAACGCTTCCCATACGCAGTCAACAGAATAATTGTCCTTAAATATTTACGTTGCTATGCTTCATTAATTTCGATGCTTAAACAACAGCTGGAAGCGAATTACGCTTTTCTTTCGTCTATTTGAAGGTTTAATTGCCATTAAATGAATCGGAGGGAACAATGAGTCTCTCCTTGGAAATACCTGGAATGAGTGCGAAAAATCTGCAAAATTCCAAAAAGAATGCATATCTCTGAAAACGTCGACCGTGTAACATTGCAAGAATAAAATATTAGAGTTTTATCCGTCAAATAATGTCAAAACAAAGAAAATCAGTCCATATTTAAGTATTTTGGGGAATGAAGGAAAAAACCTCGCACTCTGAAAAATCGAAAACTCCAGGTAAACTTATAGGAAATTATAATTGTCTCCTGGATTCGAAACCGGGACTTTATGAAAATGAAAATATATATAGTGCCACATTCTGGTGGAAATTTCACATGAATTTTACCGTCAACATTAAATTGTTTTGATATTTTTCTATAACTTCCTCGATTCTATGCATTTTGAAATGAGGGAGGGCCAGGGGTATATTTAACACTAAACAAATTAATTAGTAACGCGATTCAATTATTACGCGCCATTTTCAACATGAAATACGTGACGCTATGAGTACGGAGTACATTAATTGACCGCTAGAGGCATTGCTAGCTTTGGCTGGTTTATTTGCAAGCTGTACCATTTCAAGTTCCTTTTCTTAATCATAAATAGTCCATTTCCTTCCTATTTGAAAATACTGCATGCACACATAATGAAATTAAGCGTTTGTTTGTGAGATTGTTTATGTTAGCAACAGTTAAGAAGTAACCATGTAAGAAATTTTCCAAGTTCAACTCGAATTAAGACATTATTGTTCGATTATCTTGATAACGGCTACTCCAACGATAAAAGAGTATAAGAAAAGAAATACTCTAATTTTGCAGTTCTACATGTTTTATTTGAAAAATATTTTGATATGTGCAAAATTTTAGGAGATATGACGGAAAGTTTATTTTTTGTCACCAGTAAAGTGGTACTCCTGATTGTCATACGTGACTCATTTTTGTGACTTTCTTATTATCTTTGATAGTAAGACTGTAATAGTTCGCCCATTACAAGATTACTTACAATTAGACACAGGAACCAATATTTAACAAATATTGACATTTTCAAATGTTCAATTAATAGCATTAAAAACATCAAAATCGTTAGTTGAACAAGTTGAAAAAGTGTACAACGTGTCACAAATGGACGCGTTTCGTGCAATGGAGTATTAGAAAGAAATTATATAGCTGTACGTAAGGGAAATTGCGTTTTAAAGTACTTTTCTTTGTCATAAATAATCCATTTTCTTCCTATTTAATAATATCACATGCACACGTAAGGAAATTAAACATTTGTTTGTGAGATTGTTTATGTTAGCAACAATGAAGAAGTAACCATGCAAGAAAATTTCCAATTAAAACTTGGATTAAGACATTTTTGTTTGATCTTCTCGATAACGGCTACTCCTACGATAAAAAAGTATAGGAAAAGAAATACTCTTCTTTACTAGTTCTACAACTTTTATTTGAAAAATATTTTGATATGAGCAATACCTTACGAGATATGACGAAAATTTAATTTTTGTCACCAGTAACGTGGTACCCCTGATAGGCATACGTGACCAATTTTGCGATTTTCATATTATACTAGCTGAAAGTACCCGGCGATGCCCGAGTTATGCCAGACACGTAACCAAGTGATCAAGAGAAAGTCGCCTTTACACTGTAATCCATAAATCTTAAGAATTTTAACTTGTAAGAACATTCAAAATGGGATCGAATCTTTAATAAAGCACACTTACCCTCTAATTACAGAAAATGCCCCATATATTGCTGTGCGGTATGTGTGCCATTTACGAACCAAAGAAGCATTTGTCACTTTCTGGGGAAATGTTGGCGTCCTAGAAAAACTTGTATAGATTAGACGTTTTATTCACAACCACAAACTTATGTCGAGTGACTTCTATGGAGAGTATTATAAATGTGCGTTAGTAAGCATTTCAGATGTATAATATTAAGGTTTTACTTACTAAAAGGTAAGATTCCAGCATACACACGATGAATTGTCGTTATAAACGCTTCCCATACGCGGTCAACAGAATAATTATCCTTAACTATGTACGTTGCTATACATCATTAATTTCGATGCTTAAACAACAGCCCGAAGCAAATCACGCTATACTTTCACTTATTTGAAGGCTTAATTGGCATTAATTGAATCGGAGGCAACAATTACGGTCGCCTTAACAACGACCGGATAGAGTACGAAATATCCGTAAAATTTCGAAAACAATTGCGTATTTCTGAATGATTCGACCGTGTAACACGTAAACATCGCAAGAATAAGATAGTGTCGAGTTTTAGCCGTCGAATAAAGCAAAACCGAAGAAAATCGGTCCATATATGTATGTTTTAACGATTGAAGGAAAAAAACCTTACACTTTGAAAAATCGAAAATCCCGTGTAAACTTATGGGAAAATAAAATTGTCTCCTGGAATCGAACCCGGGTCGATTTGGAAAATCCCAGGTGGCCTATCTTACTCGTAGAGTCATATGAAGTCAATTTGGAAAGTTTTGTCCTGATAGCTCAAAGGGCGTGGGAATGTATAAGGAACACAAGGACAGACATTCAATTTTATTATATATAAGATTTGATTGAAGGTCCTTAATATGAAATTTCATGAAAATAACTAGGTATATTTTGTCTGCTTGCTCACTCTGGTTACATGAATATAAGGAATGTAGTCATGTCATGAATATATGTATTAATGCTCTGATAACATGTATTTATGTTACTGCAATATGTATTTACATTTTTCCTCTAACCTTATCATTAATTTACTAGGCGTTAACCCGTCAAAATTACGGGATTAATTTAATTCCTGTAATGCGCGTTGAAATATCAACGGAAGAATTATGAACATTTATTTCACTCAGAAGAATAAGCAGTAGATAATTTGTTAATAATGGTTATAATTGTACTGAGGTGGCTAAAGTAGAAAATAAAACTTTAAATTGACATATGAAGGTATGACGGTATTTTTTTTATAACAATATAATCATAAAAATGCCGATATCGTGAATAACTACACCAACGAACTAAATCTCCGTTGAAGTTTATTAAAAAATGCAACAATTATACCTACCTTTTCGTAAATACGCCAAAAAGTTGTATCTACACACTTTCTTCGTCGTTGTTAAGTAAACAACCGACAAACAGTTACGTAAATACACTACGAAACGTTAACAAGCAATATAATTAATTGCGAATGTTTTTCATTTAAATTTTAGTTTTGGGTTAGAAATGATAAAATCATTATTCTATGTCGGAAGTAAATCTAGTAAAAGAATATATCGTATACATTTTGTCGTATATATTTCTCGAATTTCCCTCTCTTTTATAATGGCTTACACTCATAATAAAGATTTAAATAAAAATATGTTTTCGAGGTCTAACAATGGCATTGGTAGGCAAGGCAACATCCCGTTAATATGGCAAAATTTCCTCAAAATATGTGAATTAAACGTTTAATATGAGCAATTTCGAACCGTAGGCCGAAAAAGGCGATCAGAATAAGAAACTTTGTAATGTTTTCTTCAAAAAAGATCGTATCCGAAGATTGTAGGTTAATTATATCTAATTTTAATCTCAAAAAGAATGAAAGCCGATTTTTACGTGTAAGCTTATGGGAAACGGAAATCGTCCCCTGGAGTCAAATCCGGGTCATTCATCCCGAGTTCGATACATTAATACGTTTTTTTACTGTATCACAATGCCTTCCTGAAATGTTCATCAAATTCGGTTCAGTCGTTTGCGAGATATTATATTATTAAGCTTCAAAGTCGAGAGTTTACAGAGGTACACCCGTAATTATTATAGTAGACGCAACTGAAGTCCTATTCCTTGAAATCTGAAACAATATATGTATCAATACTACAGAAAATATTTCTAAACTATTGTACTTATCCTTATTATAAATAATGTATGTATGCTATGATGATATTTATCAATAGGTAATCATGAAGTTTAGTCACTTTTATTATTAAGGGGTTCCAACCTAAAGTTTAGTCACTTTTATTATGTAAATCGATATGTATACTTCAAAAAACACTGAAAGAATGTATTGGCGAGCCATCGGCCTGCTATATTTTAATTACTAACCAAATCTCTGGAGAGATTGCAAGAGAGGTGAGGGGCACGGTAGCGCCCGGAGGCGACTGCGCATTAAATGTTATATCATCTTGACTGTTGCGCCGCAAATGGAACCAAATTTAATTTATTAGGCGACACTCTTTTTGTGATTCAGATATTTTCAATAGCTTTTTACTTTGTGTTATTGAGCAATATGTTTTGTAATTCACTTGAATTTATATTAAACATAAAAGTAATAAATGCTTTAAAATTTCACATTGGGTGTTCCTGAGTGCTAAAACCGACCTTCATAATAAAAGTGACTAAACTTCATCATTACCTATTAATATTAATTATGTATAAGAATGTACATGTATCCCACATGGCCTTGTAATAATAAAATTATTATTATTATTCTCCGTTAAAGTTTTAATGGTACTTGGAGTAATTGATGTTTGTGATTTTGTCCCACTGATCATCTTGTCATTTGAATTTAAAATCTTCGCAAGGAAACAATGAAGCCACAGTTACCTAGCAAAGATGATCACATACGATCACATTGCCTCTGCAGGATAAACTCGCGACCCTGGTATTTAGAGTTAACGACCCCTTTATCAAAACGACACTTTACGGCAGAGTAATATAAAGTTATAAATCTACTTCTGTGCAAAGTAGCCAATCCTGTGTCCAACAAGAGGAGAAATAGCATTAGAAACACCCTATATTAACCATCGATAAATATGAAACACGCAGCTGATTTTGAAATTCTCAAAAACTGTCCCACTCTAAATGCATCAGCTGATTTACCTTACGCTTAAGACTGCTTAAACATATTAGTATATACTAGTTAATGTGTGCCTGCATTCTGCAAACATTTTCTCTCACCTTATTATAAAGAGTAAGAGCAGACAAATAATTTTTAAATGCAAAAGTATGTATCTCTGCGCCGATTTACGTGTTTTTCTATATGGACAATATTGGAATAAAAACAACCCCCCTAAAATTTATGATTATAAAAATTGTATACTTTTTCATCATTTGTTACGAATACCTCACATTTCTGCAAAATTTCATCGATGTAGCACCTCTAGAAGCGCATTTATATAAATTTCATCGTTTAAACATTGAATTTTTAACAGCCAAAATAATAAACGATATTGTAATATTCAAACTTGGTTAAAGCTGGAACGCCATTCCCTAAATTTCTCAAAATTTTCAGCTCCCTAGCTATACTGAAAGTGCATCAACATTAGTCAATAGTTTAACATGTATGAATTTTTAACGGCCGAATAAATAACCATTTCCAAATTTCCATAATGCTGTTTTCATTATTTGGTAAATTCTACCGTTAGAAAAAATGCCAGCACTGAAGCACATTTAAAAGTACTTAAACCACGAAATGTTGGTTTAAAGATTTATCATTTTTAATGACCAGGAATATAAACATTGTGTAATTTTCTATTTACTCTGGCAGTTTTGTGACCAAACTTACCTATGTACCATGTTTCAGCAGTCTATTGTAGTTTGGGCCAGACAGTATCCTCTGTAAGAAGAGAGCATATATAATGATATTATATTGTACTACAAAATATTTTCCTTTCAATTTTCTATCTTTTTTGCTCAAAAGTGAAATAAGTAATTACACATTATGTACATCATAAAATCTAAGTAATACATTATACGTGAAACAATTTAACATTTTAACTGTTGATAATTTTGTTTATATTAACCCTAAACTGAAACTATAATGCCAGCATGGTTATTTTTAAGTTAATTATACCAAAAACTGCATTTGTTTTAATGAGCAACTGACATTAGCAGAAAAATACTACTGATACTAATTTTATCTAACGGCATTCAAAAGCCGCTCCACGGTTCAGATGATAAGGAACATTTTCATAGAAAGACGGTGCTGAAAATTTCCTAATAATGAAAGTCTACTGATATTTTAAACATAATTACTCTAATTCTCTTCTCCGTTAGTAACACAAATTCTCAATGAATGATATTACGTATCTATTACACGAAACTCATCAGCGATAATTACAATTACTTAATTAATGGTTTGTTAATACATACTCAACAGAGGTTATGGTATAAATGGTACATAAACTATTCAGGATTTTGTTACTCATTTATTCAAATCCAGATTAATTTTACACTACATAAGATTATAAAAAAAGGTTCTCTGTCATTTTATTCAATGAAGTTGCATTTCTTCATGAAAAGTTTCAATTACTATACACAAACTTACCCTCAAATCAATTGTTAGTACCTTACTGTTAGTTTAACAAAAGTAGAAATTCAAAATAGGATACTTATACACAAATTAATTTTTTACACGAAATAGAACAGGACAAAATAGAACTTGGTACTTTCCTGTTAACGGGAATACCTCCAGGAGCCTTCGCAGGACCTGGTACTTACATATTATCCCCATGCCTTACTTACGTACAACATTAACAATACGTTCATTTTTTAAGGTATTCCCGTTAACAGGAAAGTACTTAGAACTTTATTCAGAATATATATCTAAGGAACCATTTACATTCAAGTTATACTGCACACTTTTGCTTTTAAAATTATCATGGAAGCATACAAAAGATATATTTTAGCAGCAAATACATATGTACGTACACAGCCCTTAAACTTCCAAACATGATAATCAACCTTTTTATCAGTAATTCCAAAAACAGGATTCTGCTAAAAACTGGATGTCTTCAGATGAGACTCGATGGGAAATAATGCAAAAAATATCAGTTAATATTTCACTAATTACCAATAAAATTGTTTAGTTCAACTATTTACTTAGGTACTTTCAGCGTACTTTATAATTACTCTGCCTGGGCAATAGATTTATAACCTCAAGTATAAAATACTTTTTGTATAAAGAGTTGTCAACTGTTTCTAACAAGTACATATAGATTTGTTAGCATATTCAGAAAGGAATTTGCATTTCCGGAGAAGACAGATTGATAATCAGAATAAAAACTCGCGAAATATCTATGGAGATATAAAATATTTATATAGATTGCTGAAACAATTGCAAAGTATCATTTTTTATCAATGCCATGTGTGAAGAGAGTAAAAAGGCATTAAATAAGTCCTTGTAGCTGCTGTAAGACTATTTTCACAGTAAAACAGTTTAAAAGAGTGAATTCCAGGGAGATTCATTCTTAAGTTTTGACAGACTTTCAAAAAGGCATATCAATTATTATTTTATAGCCACATTCTCTAACAAATATCGATTTATAATTTCAATTAAAATAAGACGTATAATCAGCACAATGGTATTACAGTATCTAATTATTTAATGCACTTTCTGGAATTGCTATAATCAATAACCAACTATGCCAAATATTAATCTCCAGTTCTTCCATGAAATTCAAACATACAGACGCCAAAGTACCATTAGAGCAATACGTATTTACAGTAAACCTAAAATATCCATTACATTTCATTAATGTTTCAAAGCCTTTAAAAAACTTTAAATATGAAAATTTTCATTTGGCGTTTCTAAAACGGCCGATAAATTTCTACATCCACCACCAAACCAGTTCATTTCATTAATACAACACTCAAATATTCTACTTCTTTCATTTACAAAAACATATTCTCGAAGAAGATAACATAATTTTCAAACAGAGACCTTATCAACACCGATTCAACTTATAACTTACTACTTGAACAATATTGTTGCTTTCCGACGTGTAGTCCCAATGAAGTTTATAACCATCAAACTGCTGATGTGGGAAGTGTCGCTCACGTAGAAGTAATCCTCTATCTGCACAGTCAACTCGGTTTTTGATTTATTGGTGAGTTCGAATTCATTTTTCAACTTCGCAATCGACGAATTTAGCGCCTATCGACAACAGATAAGCGTAAACCTCAATAAGCATCCTTCTTTAAAAGCTCCAGCAATATGTGATAGTTCTTATTATCCCAGGCGATGTCAGTAGCTCTGTCACGGTTCTGAGCATTTACGTCTAAACCCTTGGAACGCAAGATAAATTTCACCACATTCAAATTTCCTGACTCTACGAATTTCATAAGTAAAGTCTTATTATCCGATATTCGGTTCACGGTTATCAGCTGTTCCTTTGTTAGAAGGATATTTTCATTTAGTGTATGAGTGTATGGTATTCCTGATTTTCTCACCAAAGTGGCTTCATTGTTATTTATCACATCGATACAAAAGTTTTCCAACCCACCGCCATCAGGAATTGGTAGATTATTTCATGTTGAAGGGTGTTCCTCTGACGCAGCCATTACTCCAAGGACGAAGGTGAATCTGGAGCACTTCCAATGGTCCTGTTCTCCTTTCCAACCCTGAAATAAATAGTTCGATATGTTTTTTAAAAATACACCAACAGTTCAATAGATATTTTGACGGTTCTTCCAAATTAAAGTTAGTTTTTTTCCAAATATCTCGTTTAAAAATCAATTTTTGTAAATTGTTGCCATTATAAATATTGCAGAGAATAAAATTTGAAAGAAGTTTTATCTGAAACTTTACGTCGTACATTCGATGGTTTATGAGATATTTTAATGTCTTCTAAATGTCGCTGATCAGCGATCAGCTAAAAAGAAACATGACATATGCCACCTTTGAGATATAAAGAGAAAATTACATATATATATATTTTTTGGGCAAGTAGGAGTTGTGTCTCTCTTGTGCTGACGAAGGGATCATCCCGAAAGCTCTAACCTCTACAAATGTGTCTCTCCAACACCCCAGCGGCTGTACTTCCGGTAAGTGTTCACTGGGTTTCCTTCAACACCTAGTTGCCCAAAATATCCTTACTTACCTTTCCTCTTCCTTAGTATATATATAAATATATATATACACACATATATATACATATATTTTATATACTACGTGAATATTGTGGGCGCTGTAACTCAAGAACTAACCATCAGATCAGAACAAAACTTTATATTTATTAATTTCATCACAAAACGAAGCTTTGTAAAGATTTTGGTTGTAACTGCCCAAAAGGAAATGGTCCTCTGTTCAAGACAGTTCTTCTCAATTATCTTCTTCAAAATGCAATCTATGTAAATGTGTGTTATTATAAAAGTTGCAGAAAATTCTATTTTATACAAGTTTTATTTCAAACATTTTCCCGTAAAACCGATAGTTTCAGAATTATTTTGATTTTTTGTGATTTTATGAGTCGAGTATGTTGCTATAGTGACAGTATAGTTTCCATCAGTATGGTGACATTTCTTAATTGTTGTTATCCTCGCCAGCGTTGCCAATATAAATTTTAAACTTGCTATATACATCGCAATACATATATACAAATACCTAACGATATTTTTATTTCGGATTTAAAATGAAACGTCCCTACTTTCTTTTGTCCTGTCATTTTTTTCCTCCCTCTTCTCAATCCATTAAAAAATCCCTTTTTTCTCACTCCGTTTTCTTTTATAAATACTTAAGAAACTAAAAAAAATCTGATGTGGCCGACACATGACTTTCTCCATATATTTGGGGTATAGATATTTAAATTATTATGAATAGCATTATATGACAAAATTATTATTTCGTATCGTAAAAGAATACAGTCGTCCTTATGGTTCTACGAAAATTTGTTTCAAACAAAAGTTGGAAGAAATATTATTCTCTACAACTTTGGTCCTCACAAAGATCACCAATAACGACGTTTTTAGGGAGATATTTGACGGAAAATTGAATTGTTGTTTAAAATGCGTAGAATAAACTACTCTTAATTATTGAGCAATGACAACCATTTCTACATACACTCTGCTCAGTATGATAATATAACTATGTACGAGATTTCATTCATTTTCGCTTTACCGTCTAGGTTCCAGAGCCAGTAACATTGCAAAAACCACTTTTTCGGACTCAGCTACAGCTAAAACGTGTATTTACGTAAAAATCTCGAGGTCGAATTTTTTCGCGATAACAATACGTCCTTTCTTGATACTTCGTACGAGAAAGTGAAAAGTTCTTCGTTACACTCGAATCCAAATTTCATATTTCGTTACGTTTAGCGTTATAATGAAATATTTTAGTGCACATTAATGAAATCGAGCTAATTTCCCTTTATTAATATATATATATGCGTTTTTAGGCGCCTATTGTCTCGGTCTGTCTGTCCATCTGTCCGTCCGCATGTTCGTTCTCGGCTTCTACCAAAACGGATTCTCATGAAATTTGATATTAAGGACTTACAATCAAAGATAAGAAGAAAATCATATAAATGAGTCACGTAAGCCAATCAGGGGCACCACTTTACTGGTGACAAAAATTAAATTTTCGTCATATCTTGTAGGTATTAGTCATATCGAAATATCTTTCGAATAAAAGTTGCAGAACTAGTAAGACAGCATTTCTGTTTCCTATGCATTTTTATCGTAGGAGCAGCCGTTATCGAGAAAATCAAACAAGAATGCCTTAATTCGAGTTTAACTTTCAACATTTCTTGCATTGTTACTTCTTCATCGGTTGCTAGTAGGGATGAAATAATACCGACAATTTTTAATACCGGTATTGGGACAGTTTTTTGCTGATACTGGCATTGAAATCGGTTTTGTGCAGAGAACAGTTTATAATCATTTAGTATATTATTTTAATAATAATAATAATAATCCTTTAGTAACGGAATAAACCCTCTTTCTTACAAAATATCGAACGGAGTTCAAAAGCAAGATATGAGTATTTCAACAACTACATAAATCTGTCTTTTCAAAAACACTCTCGCTTTCAAAATAAGGTTATAACTAGATAACTGCCCTGTTGAGGGCGTTTTTACCACTCTTGAAAACGGTGACACCCATCCCGATAAGGGGTATTTTTCAACCCCAGGCTAAAAAACACTTTTTTTCGAAAAGAAAACTCTTCACATTCCAAAAACAACAATGGCAAAGTAAGAAGAAAGGACTACACTACACAAAATAAATTTATAAACCAAATTATATGTTTGATATGAAAATAATGAGTCAATTTGTGAACCTGAGGTCACAAAATACCGCGCTTCGGGACCGAAGGGTTCAGGAACGCATTTCAGGAGGACGAGACCATTTCCAATCGTTTTCTCTCATCAAACTAGGTAATATTATGAAACTCTCACACCAATCCGTCGGAGTCACTTTTCGGAAGAATCCCCTGCTGTATTTCTACTCACACAGGCAACAAATACATTTTTGGTAACTTGGCACTGCTCCCACAAAGTGCACTTTTCAATACCAAAAACCCGGTATTGTAAATCGCGATATCGGTATCATGTGTCTAATTCAACACCGGTATTAATTCCGGTTTTCCAATACCGGTATTCATCCCTAGTTGCTAGCGCATACAATCTCACAAACAAACATTCAATTTACTAACGTGTGCATGCAGTATTTTGAAACAGGAAGAAAATGCATTATTTATGAAGAAGAAAAAACCTCAGAGCCCTATTTCCCTTACGTACATGTACAGAGCAGGTCTTACGGGTGGGCGAGCCGTGTGGTCGCCCGGGGCCGCCGAATTGCACATTACGCACTGTATCGCAACATTTTTGGGCAGATATTTTCATATTTATCCCGGCTACCATTAGAAGATTAAGTAAAAATGCAAATTTTATCGTTTAGTAACAGTTAAACGTCTCTCTTGATGGCAGACGTAATAAGCGATGGGTGGAAGGGTGTGAAGAAACGTTAATGAAAAATATTATTGATTTGGGAATGTCCATTTATAATTGCCGTGGTCAAAGTTACAATAATGGAACAAATATGGCTGGTTCAAAGAATGCCGTACAAGCTCAAATATTGCATATTAATCGGCGAGCTCTTTACGCCCTGTGGTTGCCATAATTTAAATTTAACACTCGGTGACATGCCAAAGTAATCTCTAGCAGCCAAATCGTTACAGTGAAACCTCTATTTTGCACTTTTGAAGGGACTGCCTAAAAAAAGTTTAAAATCGAGGAAAGTGTAAAATAGAGGCAAGTGTAAAATTGAAGAAAATAATAAAATCAGGAAAATGAAAGTGATGTAATACAAAGAAAAATGTGGTTGCTTTACATCATAACTTTGGCAAGCCATCTACAATAATATATGCTTGAAAAAAATAAACAGGCATACCTCCCATCTCGTAATAACAAAAAAATGTTTCTCTTGTGTCTAAATGTGTTTAAATAATAAAACTGATATATCTCTGTTCTTTTATATCCAACTGCAAAAAATATACTATTTTATTTCTTTAACCAGTCTAATATGGTTGTTTGTCTCTTTTTTTCTTGACCTCTCAATCTATAAAGTTCATTTTCAACTTTGTTGCACAGAATAATACAATCGTCTCCAGCTTCAAACTTGCAAATATACTTTTTTGCTACTTCCAATCCATTCAGTGCATCTAGGAAGGTGGTTTTGTCCTCTACAACATCGTCCTCCTCTTCCTGTTCAACTGGCATAGTCAACTGCTCATCTAACACCTGGTCAATGGTTTGGACAGCACAAACATTTAGATCACAGTCACACAGTACATAGTCCTCAAACTCCATTCCATTAGGTTGTAAACTATGCCAATCCTCCTCTTCATTTTCTGTTAATTTAACAGAATTGTCGTCACAGACACTGGTGAGATCAATGCAAAAACCACACTTCACAAAACAGTTCTTAATTGTAGTGGGTGATACCAACCGCCAGGCCTCTGCTATGAAGTGCATTGCATGCAAAACATTCAGCTTAATCTTTGTAGCATCCTGGAGCAGTCCACCATCTATCATGGCTACAGCCTTCCGAACCAACAGCTTTCTATAATAGCACTTAAAAGCATGAATAATACCCTAATCTAAAGGTTGCAGCTGGCTAGTACAGTTGGCAGGGAGAAATATAATCTTTATGTTTCTGAGAAACATTTTCTTTGGGTGAGCAGCACATTGATCAATGAAAAGCAAAATTTTACGGTTTTTACCACCCATTTTCCTGTCTAGTTGTATGAGGTAATCTTCAAATATTTTTGTTGTCACCCAAGAATTTGCATGGGCTTCATATTTTGTAGGCAGGGTTTTAGCATTCTTAAAACAGCGTGGGTTTCTATATTTCCCAATTACAAGAGGCGAAAGTTTATCACTGCCATCTGCATTGCACGCAAGGAGTACTGTAATTCGTTCTTTAGATTTCTTACCACCATGGCAAGAATCCCCTCGATAAGCAAGAGTTTTACTCGGTTGTAGATTGAAAAAAAGACCTGTCTCATCAGCATTATATATGTCACAGAGGTCATAACCTTGAATTTCATGCAGTAATTTATTATTCCAGTCTTCGACGGTTGCTGCATCGACACTCCTGCTCTCACCTGATAGAGTTTTGTAGGAAATATTATGTCTTCTTTTAAATCTTTCGATCCAACCATTAGAAGCAGAAAATCTGTCTAATCCTAGACGAGCAGCGATGTGCAAGGCCTTCTCTCTCAAGTGGGTGCCATCTACAGCTGCATTACTAGCACGTACTTGCTTGAACCATGTAACTAGAGCTGACTCCAGTTCCTCCAGTGGTGAAGTTTTTAAAGATTTCCTCTGCTTGGAGAAAGGTCCACACTGGGCATGACATCTTTCAATTTCTTTGCGGTTTTTTACAATCGTGTTCAGTGTTGACACAGAAAGTCCCAGCTGCAATGCCAGTTCGACTCTTGTTCCAATATGCGCATCAAATTGGGCTAAGATTATGATTTTATCACTTATCGTAAATGCTTTCCATTTTCCTTTATTATCCGTATTTCAGGGCAACAAAATTAAATAATAAATGGATTGCCAAATTTAAAAAGAACGCTAAACTTCGCATAGATGTCAACTTTCTGGTAATAAAACTCGGCTCACCGCATAATAAACAAATGACTGCAGCTCTTAAAGCGCACCTGTGATCTTGCAAGTTTGTATGTTAGATTGGCCGATAAATGTATACATAGTCACATGAGGTTACCAAACTTTCATACGTACGTTTTTGACATATTTAAATAAACGAACTGTTTACGTGATACTATATTTATTCAAAAAGCACGGCTGATTATTAGTGATCGTATGATCATAGCATTTCCTTTTTATTCTAGTTCGGAAGTTATAAATAAGTTCTCAAGTCATAATACAGTCACTTAAATAAATTTTAAGGTTACAGTTAAACGAAGTAATTTCAGTTACAAGATTCTTTAAGGTTTAATGCAGAAGTTTATCCATTTTAAATGGACGTTTACGTCTATGTATATGCGAAATGGAAGAATAAAATAATGTTTAGAATGTGTTGATTCTCTTACTTTCATTTCGTAGTTGGTAATAAATTTACATGAAATAGTGTAGAATTTTTAATAGGTATTAAGATGAGGTATTACTATCATAGTACAGTGTAGAAGATATCAGCTGACCTGAGAGTGTGTCAATGTAATAACAGATTTCAATAGAGCCTTATACTATCGGAAAATTGCAAATTATGTAAAATAATTTTATAAATACGATCGCTATTGAAACTATGATAGTGTTTCATTGTATTTTCTAAAATACAAAAGTCTAAACGTAAATTCGGGTGAATTTTCGTTGTCAGGACTTGAAAAAATAGTGTAAATTTGGAGAAAACGTAAATAGGAGGAAACATAAAATCGGATAAAATTTTATATTGTTCTTATGAGAATTTGGCCGGGACCAGATTAAAAGTGCGTAGAATTGAGGAAAATGTAAAATCGGAGAATGCAAAATCGAGGTTTCACTGTATTTGGAATTTTGCAGGAAATTTATGTACTTTTTCTGGTTGGACACAATGATGGCCGGTTTTTAAAAATAATGTTACTAAGTTTATAATGAAACTAAGTGGGAATGTAAAATTAGTTGTGTTAGAGCGTTTCAATTTCAGTTGAGTGACGTTTATGATGCGTTAGTTGAGTTTTATGAAACTGCAAATGATCTAAAACGCCTAACAGAAGCACTTTCGTTAGTTAAAGAACTGAAAAGCTTAAAGAAGCTTAAAGTTTTTGCTAATCAATCCCCAGCGTGACTGAGGCCTCAGCGTGCTCTCAACACGGTACGTATATGAAAATTATTTCTGATTATTCAATTACGCATTCCTATAACTTAGGTGTATTAATGCCTTGCACTAGTATTAATGTACTTTTCATTATCTATTAGCTGATAACGAAAATGTGGAGGAGGTGATTGATACACCTAGCGTTAATGAGGTGGAAAGAGAAAAATCACCTGACAGGAGAACTGAAGAAGGAATGAATAAGTTTTGCGTTTTATTAGAAACTAGGGGAATGATCCCGTTTAAAACGGCCTTTGAATACAAACAATATAAAAATAAAACCAACAAACAAACGATAAAATTATAATATTTGAATAAGATTGGAAAGGGCTACAAATGAAAACAAAGGAATAGTTTTAAAAAATTAAGAGGAAAACAGTCTTATACCTCAATAATATTAATTTATTCAGTAGCTCTCTTATAACGACGTTCCTTGTAAATACTCTTTCGTTTAACAGCAATTGCCCTTGATTATCTTTATCCTTAACCCAAAATTTCACATTATGTTTGTCACGTGTTCTAGTTATGGCTACATACAGCTGTCCATGTGAAAAGCAATATTTACGAAGTAATCACAATCAATCGTTCAATTCCACTAAACAGCAGTTAAGAACAATCTCAATACACACGCAATCAGCGCATATACCTTATTTATTTAGATAACAATGTAATAGTCGTTTGTTTGGTTACCCTATAATTGGATTGACGCGAATTATAAATAAACAGCACGGAAAAAATTATTTTCATAATATCTGTCCTATTCAGATAATGCGAATGCACAGCGCAAGCAACTGCCTTTAATATACAGAAAGACTTCGATAAGACAACGAAGGCACGTTAAAATATCGTCGAATTATTTCAAACATTAGCATGTTTTAAAATACGTAATTTACCGCATTTATCCATCCAATTTACGTAAACGAATATAGGTTTATATGAGCATATATGGCATGAAACAACAATGCCCGTTTCCAAGGCGATCATTGACGAAAATGAACGATTTTTCTTACATCGGCGAATTTAAACGTAAAATTTGCTAAAGTTTTACCTTTAAGTGAGAAAAGACGAACAAAGTTAAACAGCCTGTTTATTTTCCTTTAAAATGGTCGTAATTTGAAGGTCGTAGGTCAATTCTTTCTAATTTTAATTTCCAAAAGAGTAAAACCCTGCATGTCGAAAATTAAATTTTAGTATGTAAACTTATGGGCCGAGATATGAGATTCATATGGAATGTAAAACATCTCCTGGCATCGAACCCGGGACTTATTTGAAATTTTTTTTATAGAAATCGCTTATTGAACGTATTCATAGCAATCCTACCGAATTTGCCTGGACTGGCTGAAGAAATGGCCGAGAGATGTTGAGATATTTATAACTAACCGATGAGACCGTCCGGCCAGAAACCGACAAAGACATCAAGCATTTTCTTATAGGAGATAACTCAAATTCTTAGAGGTTGCTTTGTAAACTACATACACCAATTTATTTCTTTTTTGGGATTCACCCAAATTAATGAGAATAAAGTATTCTGTAAAGTGTTAAAAAGTGTGTATCCTTGGTGATTGATAATGTCCTACTATTACTACTGTTCTTACAGTCATTCAGCAGAGTTCAGATGAAGTCTTGCATGCTCCAAGTACTCCTAACACCCCAGCAAAGAGTAAGTTTATGCAACAAATCTTTTGCATTTATAGGCTTGTGAATATTTTCAGAAAGATTCCTTATCAATGAAATGTTTGTTACAGCAAGCTTGAGTTCAACACCAAGGTGTCATCGAATCAGACCTACACCAAGGACTGCTAAGCGGCTGGTGTCATACCGCAAAAAATTGGCCTTGCTTAGATCAAGGCAGCATAGATTTAGTGATAAAATAAAAACAGAGAGCTCCAGGGCAGAAAAGGAGAATTTTATGGCAAATTGTAGGAAATATTTGCCAAAGTCTTGCCAGAATTTATTCATGGCCCAAGTGAGGTTGGGCATGAGGAAGAAGTCTGGTAGACGCTGCTCACCGTTTATGAAGGATTTTGCTTCAAGTTTGTATTATCGTGGACCTACAGCATATAGGTTCCTACAGAAAACACTTTGTCTTCCGTCAGTGAGGTCATTACAAAACCGGCAGGAGGAGGTATTAGTTCAACCAGGCAATGATGATAATGCTTTGGTTGTACTGAAGGACTATTCCAAAAACCTTACAGAGACTGATTTAGCTGTAGCTTTAGTTATAGATGAAGTTGCAATTAAGGAAAATTTATTTTATGATACTAGAATAGATAGTGTTGTAGGCTTTTGTAATTATGGTAATAATGTAACCAATTCCGTCATTGGAAATCAATGTTTAGTTGCTATGCTCAGAGGAATTAATAAGAAGTGGAAACAATGTTTAGGCTATTGGGTAACCCACAACAGCACAAATGTAGGTGTATTAGAAAGCATAGTTTTAGATTGTATTCATAAACTTAGTTCCTTAGGTTTTAAGGTTAAGATTTTGATTTGTGACCAGGGGCCCCACAATCTCAGCTTGTGTGGGAAATTGGGTGTGACCTTAGAGGTTCCTTATTTTGAGGTTGGTGGGGAGAAAACATATTTTATGTTTGATCCTCCCCATCTCCTTAAATCAATTCGGAATAATTTAGTGAAATATAATTTTAACTTTGATGGCAGTTTAGTTGAATGGTGTCATTTCAAAACATTGTTTCAGTTGACTGATCCTCTCAAGCTTAAAATGATACCAAAGATTAAAAAGATCCACACTGACGTCAGGGCTTTTAAAAAAATGAAGGTTAAACTGGCATCCCAAGTCTTCAGTCAAAGTGTGAGGGTTGCCATTTGTGCTTTTGTTGGGATGAAAAAACTCGGTAGCAATGCACTAAACACTGCTAATTTCTTTGAGTTTATGGATAATTTATTTGATACGTTTAATAGTAGTCAGTTAAGGCACCATCCCTTCAAGTATCGCTTTGCAATGATGGAGGGAAGTCCTCATGAGAAATTTTTAAGAAAGGCCCTCACAAAGTTTAAGGCCAGCTATTTTGTTGGATGTAAGCGACAACCTGCATGCTTGAATGGGTGGCTCATTAGCATAAATACTTTGTTAGGGTTGTATTCAGAGTTAACCCCTTATGGACGAGTGATGTGAATTCGCCTCCTACCGTTTAATGGCTCATTTCGATAAAAATATTGTTTGAAATCCCTATATGCCGATTGAGGCGAATTCGAGACATTTGTATACCCGGGTTATTCAGCTCTGCCACCTTGTGTTGACTTTGTGTACTACGTATTAAATAGAAGAACATCGGCAGTCGCTTCTTAGTAAGTGTGGAATTTTAAGCTCAAGAATTCAGGAGATATAACAGAAAAACGGTGAGTTTCATATAAATGAAAATTATTATATTATATATTTGTTATTTTTGAACTTTTTGATGTATTACAAAATGCCAAAGCCTTAAAATCTTAAGTAAAATTCGTATATGCACAGTATGTCGCGTTTTCGTTACATTAAGCATTTGTGTATGTTTTGAGTGTTGTGTTGTAAAAAGTGAAATAAAAGTTTTTATTTGTTTTCTGTTTTTATTTGATGCAGATTTATCCTAATAATGATAAGTTATTTGACTTAAACAGTGTACTCCACACTATACTCGTATGTATAGAAGAATATCGGCATAAGTCATCTTCGGAATTGGAACATTTTTAGCAAAATATTTCAGGATAACTTAAACGATAAAGGTGAGTTTCATGTATATAGAAATTATAACACTATATAATTATTATTAATTAATCTTAGAAATTTATTAATTAGAGCTTATAACTTGAAAAAAATAACATCGTGTATGAAATGTTTTGTTTTACTGGCATGGGAGGAGTTGATGCACTAGATGCTCTCATAGCATATTACAGGATAAGAATTATGTCAAGAAAATGGTACCACAAGCTTTTTTTCCACTTTGTTGACCTTTCTGTGGTAAACAGCTGGCTATTATACCGTCGTGATTGTGAATCAATAGGTATTCCAGGAAATCAGCAAAGAGACTTGCAATTGCTGCAGGACTATGTAAGGAGGGAAAAGAGCTTACAATTAAAAAGAGAGGACGTCCATCATCATCTTCCATTGAAAGAGAGTATCAAGCAAAAAAACGTCGTGGACCTGCACAGAGTATACCTATACCAGAAGTTCGAAGAGATGGAGTTGGCCATTGGCCTTTGGTAGTAGAGTCTAGACAGAGATGTAAAAGACCAAACTGTAAAGGACAAACTGTATATAAATGTTCAAAATGTAACATACATCTTTGTATAAACAAAAATAATAATTGTTTCAGAGATTTTCATGAATAAAATTGTTTATAATGTGACTTCTTTTTCTTTGAATTTTATGACTATGTGCCTGGTGTCGCAAAAAAGCATCAAACCCATAAACAATATATAAACATTTTTTTTTTATAAATTGTTTATAATCTTCAATATTAAAATAAATAAAATAATATCAAAAAAAAATTTTTTTTAACGTAATAGAAATTCAGGCATTAAGGGGTTAAAGGATCGTTTTGGTATCCCAAAACTTTGCACTAGAGTTTTGAATCAGGATGCCTTAGAAAATATGTTCTCTGTGATCCGACAGCAACACAGGTGCAATGATAACCCAATAGTAATACAATTTGGAAGAGGATTCAAGCATCTGTTGCTCACCTCTCTTTCCAAATTGTCTAATGCTAGTAATTGTAAGTTAGATCTAGAGCAGTTTTTAGTTAGGATTGGTGATTTTCTTTCTAAGAGTAGTGATAATTGTAGTAATAATAATTAAAGATCTGATTTTCAGGAAGTAGATGTTAATTTTAATGATATTGTTGATGTTAATTTAGAATTAGAAGAGTTAAATGTTATATATTATGTATCTGGCTTTCTGTGTAAGATGTTTTTCAAGCGGCATGCTTGTTCATCTTGCAAGGAAGCAATGCTAAGTCCTTCTACTAACATGGTGACCAGCAAACATGAGTACTTTTCTTATTTGAAGGGCTATGAGGAATTGGGTGGGGATTTTGGCAACCTTTTGCTGCCAAAAGATTATATCTTTTTGGCAATTGAGGGCTGGGAATGTGCATTCCAAATTATTTTCCCCGATGCCATCCATAAAGGGAGCATTGGCAAATATACTGAAGGGGTACTGAAAAGTACCTCTTCATATACTAACCTCCTTTCCCTACCCTGTGCAACAACAAGGGATTTATTGGTGGCATTATTTGTTAAATGCAGAATTTTTTGGGGGTGTGCTTTTACAATGAAATTGCTATTTGAGTTTATGTATGCCTGAATGTCCTTTCTGTATATTTTGTTAATATATTTGTTTGTTTTTACTTTAGCCATACGAAGTACTGGGAAAGTATTGTGATCAGGAAAAAAATCGACATCGAGATTTCAACGGAAATACACGTTTTGAGGTCCCTAGAACACGTTTAGACTATTTTTGGAATGATGTCTGTGTGTGTATGTTATTGTGGGCGCTCTAACTCAAAAAGTACATGCCATATAATTACCAAACTTCATATATAACACATTAGCATGAGCACATAGAACTGATTAGTTTTTCGACAATAACGGTTAACTGGCAGTCGAGGTTTATTCGAAATCCGATTCGGTTTTTGCGATATTTCTCCATTAAAACATCATTATTGTATATACAATTCTATAGAAAGGTTATAGATAATGAAATTTACTACAACTTTCATTTGAAACAATTTTCCATAGCAGTTATTGTTTAGGAATTATTTATAAATAATCGGTTTCCATCAAATATCTCGTTAAAAACATCGTGATTAGTAATCTTTGTGAGGACCAAAGTTGTAGAGAGTAATATATAATAATTTTGCCTCGTACTGCTAGTCATAATAATTTAAATATCCATACCCCAAATATGGAGAAAGTCATGTGTTGGCCTCATCAGATTTTTTTGTATTATAGACTGATCAGCTGCTATGGTTATGTACTGTCTTTCTAATCCTAACCTAAGACGTCCACAAACAACCATGGCCGAAACGGTTTATCTTGTAAATATCTTTTTTGCATCTTGTATCTATATTTTAACTAGCATAAGTGCCTGTTGAATTTCAACGGGGTTAATGAATCTAAATTGTCGTCAATGCAACATGTGAAAATCGCAAGAATAAAATTGTGCACTGTTTTAACCATCGAATATTTCTATATTATAAGTCTGTTTTAATTAACTTAAACCTCACAGAAATTCCTTGTCAATAAAATAGTACCTTTCTTTCTACTAAAATATCCATTGTTAGTAGTTTTAAATTGATTATAGCATTAGGATTTCAATTTCGTTAAATTAGCAGAATTCCGGTTCCAAAAAATTGGTTCAATCTTCAATTGCCTCTGATAATACTTTAAATAGATTTTGGTATATAATGTACCTCAATATCGTTTATCGTCTGCTCAGCACTCTTGCCTTCTCATTTTCCGAAACAATCACTTTCACCACTTTTAAATGGATTTCAAACTTAGAAGAGAACTTCATTCAGTTCAGTTAAAATAATCACATACCAAACTTCTTATTCCAAAGAAAATCCTTTTATAATATGCAATGTTAACCTAGAATTCATTCATTCTGAAAAGTGAATAAAAGTACCTACCATGTACATATATTTCTTTCAACTAAAATAGCCACTCTTAACAGATTTTAATGGATTAATGCATTAGCATTTCAATTTCATGAAATCAGCATAATTCCGGTAACAAAAAAATTTGTTCAAACTTCAATTGCCTCTGATAATACTTTAAATAGATTTTGGAATAAAATGTACCTTAATATAGTTTAGCGTCCGCTCACCACTCTGGGCTTCTCAATTTCCGAAACAACAACTTTCAGTAGTTTTAAATTCATTTTTGCTTTGAAATGGTACTTTCCTGTTAACGGGAATACCTCAAAAAAAAAAACACGTATTGTTGTGATACTTTGTTTATTAACAATGCGTAACAAATCTCGTTAAGATATTTACGTTGATCCCTTAATGATGAATTTGTGGAGCTTGCCGAGGAGTGAAGAAGAAGCTGTATCTTTGCTTCAAGACCATGGTATTTTATCTAAAGGGCGAATGTGCAAGAAGGGCCATATTATGAAACTTTACTTCTGAGACAGAATATTTTGGAAATGCAGCGCGGAAGCCTGTCAGCAGAAGGATTCATGTGGCGACAACATCACAAAGAAATCGACATATTTCCAGCTATTTTAAATGCCATAAAGACATATTGGTCCCCTAGTAACAGAAATTTAGATTGTATTAGTAATTATGTTGCTTTTATTAATAAATAAGTTTCAAAAAAGTGTGATTTTTAAGTAATTCCCCCGTTGTTAGACATTGTTAACAAACAAATACGTCGTAACATATCACAATGATACGTGCTTATTTTTTGAGGTATGACCGTTAACAGGAAAGTACCCAAAATACTTGAGTCAATTCAGTACAACTCCCACTTTACATACTGTAAATTCCAAAGTAACTCCTTTTATAATAGGCAATGCTAGCCTAAAATTAATTCATTCTGTAAAGTGAATAAATAAATTTCTTCCTTTAAACTATAATAGCCACTGTTATTAGATTTAAATGGATTATAAGCCTTAGAACTTACTCTGTATTAAATAAGCACCAAAATTCCTTTTATAAAAAAATTCAATCCATTAAAAGAACCACTGTTGTTTCTTCGAAAATTGCCTGTTAACAGTTTTAAATGTCCTTTTAATTTTATTTGAATTTTAATTTATATTCTTTTCCAAACTTCGGCCATTGTTACGAAATTAATTCGAGGAATAACAATATAAATTCGTAAGCACGTATGGTTCACAAAGAATTTAATTTAAGAATGCTATTTATTTCCAATTTTTCTAAAATGACACTGTCGATACTTAAAATTTTTTATATTTACGTTAATATACTTATTTTCCACAAAACACGCCAATCTCTCCCCTTCCTTCCTCTCTCTCTCGTACTGAACCTAACAATGATAATGGTCGACATAGCAACATCACGTTAAAATGGCAAGATTTCCACAAAATATGCAAATTAAACGTTTAACATGGAATATTTCGAACTGTGGGCGAAAAAAGACGTATGGAATAAGAAACTCTATAACTTTTTCTTCAAAATGGTTCAAATCCGAAGGTTGTCTGTTAATTTATTCTAATTTTAATTTCCAAATGAATAAAAGCCTGCACGTCGAAAAATCGCGTTTTACATGTTAAGTAATGGGAAATGGAAATGCCTCCCTTGGAGACGAACCAAGGAATTTTTTCGCGATTTAAATTTGTCAGTCTCTGAAGAAGTGTTAATCAAGCATCCCTACCCAATTTCGAGTTTCTATCATTATTATTTCTCGAGTTATTAGTGTTTGCATAGCGTGACCAACCAACCAACCAACGGACGACGGCTATTATTATATAACATAGTTAGAATGCCCAAAATGTTTTTTTCAGGTACACATACAACCACAGACAAAGAATATAGTAAAAACGAACTCATGGGTCCTCAAAACAACTATATGTATTAAAATCTCCAATTCAATTCAAAGAATCTATAAAAAACATAAAGAAATAGTGCTTACAACATCTACTGAATGTTCGGCGTGCCTTTCCTCTGATGCAAACTCTTTAATGTAGGTGTCCCTGGAATCCAGACACTGCTCCTTAAATTGTTTGAAGTCCGTCAACTTTCCCAAGCAAATGGAGCATATTACATGAGGATACACATCCATCTCGGAAACCTATAGACAGAACAAGTGATCATATTGACAGTAACTATTATAAAAACATTTCATACTAGCATAAGCAGCCATTGAATTACAATGGATTTAGTGAATCTACTACAGCACAACATGAAACAATTTCATTTCCTATTCACGTAAGATCCAGTTTTGCTAAGTATGCTCAGCCATAAATGAAGGACAGTCATTACACAAAAGGTATTGTTTTGAAAATACGAATGGCACATTGTCAACATTTAATAAATCTCACCAAAAATGCTAATTATATCGTTATTATCATTATATTTGTATTATATTGAAATTTGATTTGTCACATCTAGTTTGACAAAGGGGGTAAATTTTACCAAACGACAAAATACATTAATAATAATAATAAATTCATTTTCACAATACAATTTTGATATACGATTTAAAAAGAAAATACATATAAAGAATCATAGGAATTAAAATACAAAAAGATAATAAAAATCTTAAAAGACATTCATAAAAATAAATACAGATTAATAAACAAACACCCTACATGCATTCATAATAATACCATTAATCAATAAGATAAAATGTTACGAGCTTGGTTTGTATTGCATGTTTGCTTTCGTCGCTACAACAAATCTATCTCTCATCTTCCGCAGAACACGATAACCTGAATATATAGTTTATAACTTCTAATGTAATGCAAAAGGCCATTCAAGGTCATAAAACATGAGAAATAAAAGAATTAATTAAATATCGCGTTATTCGTCGATGTTTAAAATCACGTTGAGAACAGGTGACATACTCGAAAGAAAACTATGCATGGAGAATTATATGTCGATAAAAACGCTGAAAATCTGAAAATAAACAATTTTCGGGCAACTTACAACTCAAACCGAAATTCCACCATACAAATACGTAAATTTATTCAATATGGTATTCACTTCGAGTCGATATCTCATTTCTAACACCTTTTAATATGCTAATGAAAAAACTCCTACACTCTGAATTCGAGGCATTCCCATGTTATTCAAACGGAATAATAAAATCGTCATTTAAACCTTTCAACAGCATTTTCCCGTGTGAAAAGTGGTGCATTCGACTAGATTAAGAAGCAGGATTGTTTATGTAAAATTTTGCAACTGTAGGTAATCGCAAAGTATGATTTTATACTGAACAAACACACTCTTCAAAATATTTATGTAGAGATTGGCATTGTAATAATAGCGCTATTCATTCCTTTGATCCGGTTCATAGCCCCGGCAACCGATAAATATTAATCCGATGTAGTGAAATCTTGATACTGAAATCACGAACGGTTGGAAGTGGAAATAAATATAAATAATAGTAGGTTTTGTACAATTCCTTCATTTTTTCGCATTTTCTTTTATCGAATGATATAATGCATCAAATTATATATCTAAACTGTAATCGTAAGCATTTGTAATTTCGTTTCTTTAACGATTGGAAGTAAATAAATAATACTACTTATGAACTTTGAAAGTTCTCATACAACCAACACTTCGATGAATGAAAGATAAATACTATAAACTAAAGCGCAGAAAAGAATCTAATACAGTAAAATACAACAAATAACACTCACCTGGAATTTAAGATCTTTTATAACTTCGGCTGCAACGTAACCTGACCATTCGTATACTTGGAAAATATCAATGAAATTCACACTCTCGCAGAGGCAAAGCCTGCATACAGTAAACTTGTGTCTACACTCCTTCGTGTTAGTTTTTATAAACTTAAAAAGAAGAACCTCTCTTTCCTAGCCAAAAAACACACGTCAAATACGAACGTCGGCCATTTACAGCTATTCCCGCGGTCTTAACAGCTGTTAACAGCTGGATTCGATGTTACGTTCCGTCGACTCATCCAATCGATATTTTTCGACGCGGGAACGAGTACGAAATTTCGTGGACCCGAAAGTTCGTGTTCATTAAAAAATAATTTTGATATTTATTTGCGTGAAAGATTTCCCTCTATAGCGAAATCTTTATTTTTTCGCGATTAGAATTCTCAACCTCGATACAAACATCAAACTCATCTCAGGTGAGGATTTAACAATGACACATCTCGAAGAATTGGCAGAATTTTAGGCACCGCCTACGCCATTAGGAATAATATTTTTCCCTGTTTTTGAATGGAGAACTGTACCATTTTTATTATATAAATATGATCGCCCTATCTGCTCTAGCGTACTGATACTGAACTAAATGTGAACAACTTCCTACCACTGTTGCCAACGGTAGCTGAATTCCGCTACGCGTAGTGGTATTTGAGCTTATGTGAGACGTAGCGGCGGCGATTCAAAAATTGCTAAAATATTATATTGAAATAAAAAAATAGTTTTAATTTTCGTGTCAACTTCGCAGATTTTTATTTAACATTATATACATTACGCAGTTTTCTATTTTGTAGTGTAGTGGCGACAATGTATGACTGTTTTATCTGGCCTACAGGCGACGCGGTTCCCTCAACTCGGGGAATCCCAGGTTGGGCCAGGTTCTATTCACGGTTTATTTCTCACTCCGGTCTGTATATTATGTACAATTCATCTCGATATGACTGGCGTAAGGAATTGTTTCCGTGAATTTATAACGCTATTTAACGAGTTGTATAAGAGTTTGTTCAAGGAAGATAAAATCTATCGACTACAGTAAACGAGACAACAAAAATAAGGCATTTGAGGTATAAACGGAGAAATTAAAAGAAGCGGACAAGGAGACAAACGAAGATTCGGTAATTTTCTTGAATATAATGTTATAAGTATTGTGATAGGGTATTCAGTTTACCCATAATATTATTTTTATTTGTTTTACTATCCAGATGGTTAAAAAATTGATTTCTTAAGAGGGACATTCTGCCAAGAGCTTAAGAAAATTACAATACCTGGACAAAATCAATTTTCACCGATTTTTCCCCTGCAAGTTAAAGCAACTAGGTACGTATTAAATTATTTATATTTGGTGTTATTGAAATAGCTAAAACATCCTCTCTATGTAAGTACTGATTGTAACTTATACAGTATTTACAGCAGCCCTAAATGGATAAAAAACATTGTGAGTGAAGATGAGTCGAATTCGGACCTGGAAAGTGGTTCTACTCCAAAAAGGAAGATGGCAGACCGAGGGGAGCTTTCTAAAGGAAAAAGTACATGCAGAAGACAACTATTTTCCAAAAGTTGGTTAAAAGAAGAAATTTTCTCAAATTGGTTGGAGCCTGTACCCTCAGACACAACTAAAGCGAAGTGTAGGGCATGCAATGTAGTTTTAGGGAGCAAAAGAAGTGATTTGATAAAACATTCTTCCAGCCAGAGGCATCTTACAAATGTTAAAAGTTTGGACAAGACAGTAGATATTACTAAAGTATTTAAATATGCAAATGAGCGAAAGGATCATGTCGTGGCTGACATTAGGTTCAGTTTACTAGTGGCCACACATAATTTTAGCTTCAATTCCATTGGCCATATAATAGAAGTAGCGAAGCTTAATTTTAAGGATTTCACTATTGCTAAAAATGTTAAACAAAATCGCACTAAATGTACAAGTATTGTTAAAAACGTTAAGGAACAATTACGTGAGGAATTAAAAGATACCAATTTTTCAATACTTGTAGATGAAAGTACTGATATAAGTAACATCAGATTACTGTGTATATTAATTAGATACAATTATAATTCAGAATTAAAAACACAGCTTTTAGACTTAGTTAAAATAGATTCTGACGAGGGCACAGCCAGAGGTATGTATTCACTTTTTGTAAAATGCATGAAAGATTTTGACCTAGATATTAAAAATATAGTCGGGTATTGTTCAGACAATGCCAGTGTAATGATGGGAAAGAAAGAGTCTTTTAAAAATTATCTTTTAAATGATAACTCTGATATTGTTCTAAATGGTTGCATTTGTCATTCGGCGCATCTAATTGCAGCAGCTGCCTCACAAGAAATACCTGGCAATATTGAAGGTTTTTTACAAAATATTTCAAATTACTTTTCGCGAAGCCCAAAACGCCAGTGTATTTTAGAAGAATTTCAGAAATATATGCATACTTCTAAATTAAAAATCATCAGCCCCGGTCAAACCAGATGGTTAGCATTATCAAATTGTGTTAATCGAATATTGGAGCAATGGGATGCGCTTTATGAACTTTTTAGGCTAGCTTCCTTTGAGGATAAAAATCCGGTTGGAAATTTAATATTTGCTGAAATGCAAAATCCGTACGTAAAGGCATATTTGTATTTTTTTAATCAGTTCAATGCTATGTTCCAATCCAAAAAAGTTCTCGTAGATATTTTATATACAGAATGCGGAAGGTTTCTATGATTGTTATGTACAAATTTTGTCAAACCCTGTTATTTTAGTGATGATGAAAAATTAGATAATTTAAATATATTTGATCTTCACATACTGCTTTCTATCAATGAAGTGAAAGTTGGAGCAGGAACTATGGAGTTATTAAAGTACCGTGATAAAAATGATAATGAGCAATTTAAACTTACCTGTGTAAAATTTTATCAACGAAAGTTTAACATGCGATATTACGCAAATACTAAACAAATTCAAAAATAAAATAGACGCAATAAAAGCTGGCTCTGAATTAAATATGCTACAAGCATATTTTTCAAAAGAAGAGAAAAGTAATCTCTTAAACTGTGAAAAATACGTTGGATTTTGGACCAAAATAAGCAAATTTAAAAATTTTAACGGTGACTATATTTTTGCAAATATAGGAATGTATTCTAGTCTGGAATTCCAATGTTAGACAGGAAAGGGAAGACTATAGGAGTCTAAGATATGGAAATTTATGGATTGAAAGAAAGAAAATGATGAAATATGGCGATTAATTAATACTTAAAGCATTGGTGAATATTACTCTAAATAATTTTATATGTAGAAATGAAAGTAAGTTGTAATAAACTCGTACAGATTAATTTATATTACATTTATAATAAAAATGTAATTGACTGCAAAATTACTGCTTAATGTAATTATATAAGCAGCATTATCACATGTCATATCTGTTAAAATTATATAATTATGGAGATATTGTTATATGTTAGATTTTTATCTTGCTACATGCCATTTGGCAATGAATCCCAATTTTCAGGAACGGACGTTTGACGTACATCGAGAACTTTTTGTGTTATCAACTCCAGATGCAGCGATGGATATAAGGATTTCTTTGGATTTGTCATAAGCAGTGGATGGATATTGGGCGTTTGAGTAGTAATTTATTATTTTTATTATACTTTAATATTAACTTATAATTTTATGCATTTCTAGCAATATTTTCCTGTGCGAGACTGGATTCGAATATACTTTAGGATTTCTTTCATTTTTTTATACAAGCAGATGTTGCAGTTAACTTCAAATGAATTTTAAAGTAATTTTTAACGTAACTTGTAATTTTTGAAATATATAAAGTGGAATGTTTTATAGAAGTTGATAAAGCTTTCCTATTTTTTGAGAACGGAAGAATTATAGATAGATTATTATTAATTTCATTTAAAATAATTAATGTCGCAATTCTACATATGAAATATTTTGTCATATACAACATTTGTAGTGAATATTTTGTTGTTGACGGGCTATCTTTAGTTAAACTTAAAAAAGTTGCCTCTCTTTCCCTCCCTCTACCCCTCCCTCCCCCCTCCCCCTCCCTCTCACACCCTCTTTCCCCCTCTACTTCCCTCTCTCCCCCTCTACCTCTCTCTGCCTCACCCTATCTCTCGTAATAAAAGCATTCAAAGCACGTTTATACCCTTAATAAGGATTGAATTAACAATATAATATAGAGGTCTAACAATGGAATTGATAGGCAAGGCAACATGCCCTTAAACTGGATACATTTCCTCAAACTGTGTAAATTAAACGTTTACATTGAGAAATTTTGAATTGTAGGTGGAAAAAGATGAACAGAATAAGAAACTTTATAATGTTTTCTTCAAAGTGGTTTATATCTCAAGATTGTAGGTCAATTCTTTCTAATTTTAATATTAAAGAGAATGAAAGCCTGCACATTGTAAACTGATTTTACGTGTTACCTTATGTGAAATGGAAATTATCTTCTGGAGTCGAACCTGGGTCTTTGATCTCGAGTTCGATACATTAAAACTCTTTGTTGTTATATCATAATGCTAACCTGAATATTTCATCAAATTCGGTTCAGTCGTTTGCGAGATATTAAGCTTCAAAAAGCATTACGTGATTGGATGCGAGCTCAATCACTTTCATTCCCGACTCATGTTGACTCAAAATTTCACGCTTCATTTCCAAAGCGATGGATTTTCTTGACTTTTTTCTTGATTTAACGTCCTGTGCATCACATTTCCCCTTCTCATGAACAGTGAAAGGGGAAAAAATTTTAAAATTTGGAGAAAATTGACAAAAAAGTGAAGAGCGTTCCAAAAAGAGACGTGTTCGCTCTAAGGGCAGATGCAGACTGAGTCGGCCGACGCGCTGCCGAGCGACGCGTTCCCTCAGTGTTGCCAATCGACTCGCGGTCGCGACGTCATCGGTCGTAGTCGTTAGGCGGTCGTAAATACGAGTTTTGGTCATTACTGTGGGGGTCTTATTTACTATTAGAAAGGTCGCAAAAGCAGGGGGTCGCAAGTCGAGCCGTCGTAAGTCGGGGGTCTACTGTAATTGAAATGTATTTAAACTAGCAAAATTACCAGGCATTGTTAGGGGTTATGTTTTAAATGGACATGACAACAATTTAAGATGATTGATATAAATGAAAAATTATTTCTATGTTTGAAAAGTTTTATTTAGGAAATTTTGTCATATGTATGTGGTTTACAAATTTCAAATGGTACAGCATACGAGATCAGTTCCCATTTAAGAGCACTGACCTCATTGCCTCGGTATTTACCATTTTCCGTTTTTATAAACCTATAAAATATTTTTTTCATTATTAAAAATAAATTTCACACCAAATCTATATGTACTTGTTACTCATTTGATAGTTATGAAAAGTACATTTTTATTTGTGGAAATTTAAATTTTAGATATATTGTTTATGTGATCTATTTTGTATCATATTCATCCATATCTTTGAAAAATTTTTGTAATTGGGTTCATATACCCGTATGAAAATAAATAACGGTTTCTTTGTGTTTCTCAATGAGCATGCTTTCGTAGGCATCTAGTTATTTTATTGTTACCTGAATTAGTTTACCTTTATTTAGTGTTTATCCTGATTTAGTGTTTACCCTGATTTAGTGTTCATCCCGATTTAGTGTTTATCCCAATTTAGTGTCCCATATAAGCGTTAAATAGAGGTTTTGTTGTATGTAGTATAGAGTAAGTATTCTATTCACTATAAAAATTGAATTGTAAATGAAATTTTCATGTTGTTATCTTTCAGAAAGGAGTCTGGATCAAAGTTGAGCCTTATGAAGCTATAGAGGATCATTTTCAGGTAGGAATTACTGTTTTTTCCTTCAAAATAGCGTAAGATGTTCATTTTGGTGTGACTAATTGACTTTCTATTCAGATATTTATCCTCTAATGTAAGCTATTAACGATAAAATATTATAAATCTATAACGCATTAAAATTTTTCATAATTTTATGAGATGGGCATTTTACTTTTATTCAGGAAGAAGTTAACGATGGTAAGGAAAAGCCAATGGAAGGACAGTTTGTACAAAGATACGAGGTTAATATGTCTGGTGGATTGTCAGAAGTGATAAAGCATCAAGGACTATAGGTTGTTTAATAATTTTAAAACTCTAAAGTTACAGTGCTGTAGTTGGCAAATGGTGATTAGTGTTTTTAGGCGCGTTTCGCTTCCAGCATAAGCGCCTATTAGCTCCTGTCCATCCGTCCGTCCATCTGCATGTTCGTTTAAATTAACAGTCAATAATGGAGTCTGTATTTAGCATGACAACTGTTATTATTATCAAGAAAATGATGTTTATTTGCATGTTCGTCATTGTTTATGCACGGTAAATTCATTATGTTAACTTCTGGGTTCCAGCGTGAGCACCTATTACCTTCTGTCCATCCCTCCGTCCGTCTGCATGTTCGTTCTTGGCTTAAAACTGAATAAATTTTCATTAAATATGATATTAGGGACTTATAGTCAAAGGCAGTAAGAAGGTCGTGTAAATGAATCACGTAAGTCAATCAGGGGTACCACTTTACTGGTGATGAAAAATGAACTTTCCGTCCTATCTCGTAAAGTATTGCTCATATCAAAATATTTTTGAAATAAAACTTGTAGAACTAGTAAAGTAGAATATTTCTTTTCCTATACATTTTTATTGTAGGAGTAGCCACTATTGAGAAAATAAAACAAGAATGTCTTAATTAAAGTTGAACTTATTTCTTGCATGGTTATTTAATCGTCGTTGCTGACATAAACAATCTCAATAATAATACATTTCATTTCCTTACGTGTGCATGCAGTGTTTACAAAATATGTAGGAAATGGATTATTTTTGATTAAGAAAAGAACTTTAAAATGATATTTCTCTTACGTACAGGTGTTTGTATTATTTCTTTCAAACATATACTCTGTTGCACAAAATGTGCCCATTTGTGATACGCCGTATACTTTCCTAACTTGTTTCTTCTCCTATTTCCTTATTGAGTACTTTTTTGGTCGATTTTACGGTTTAGGAGTTTTTTCTTCATGTAACTCCAATCACTGTAGTTTGCACATTCTATCTTCGCCACACAGCTTAATTTTTAGCCATTAAGTAAACTATATAATTCTCTTTCGAAAGTTTGTACAAAATCTAAATTGGTAGGCTAAAGCAGCAAACGTTTTTATTAAATTTCTGAACGCATATTGACTAAAAATGAATAACTAAGTAGAAATTAATAAAACATTGGTGCCGTTGCCTTTCAGGAGAGGTGTGCGGAAATCAAAGTTGAGCCTATGGAACCAAGCTCGCCTTCAGATGGATATTTACAGGTGAATATGAGTTTTTTTTACTTTATTTAATACGAGAAAATAGTTTATATCGACAATACATTGGAAACAATGAAACGATTTATCCAATTGCAATTTGTGGAAAATCTACCTCTAATTATTTAGGTTACTTACGTACTTTTAAAGACAGTTTGCCACACAGAAATATCATTAAAAACTGTTTATTAGTAACATTTCAATTAAAATCAACAAATATTTAATTGCCAAAGCAAAAATCGCACACACAAATTGAAAAATGTTAAAATTTTCTCCATATTAACGTTTGACTCTTAACTTCAGCAGCAGTGGGAGTTGTCATGGTAGTTTATATTCGGTACTGTTATAAAACTGATCAAATCACGTATTTTTCTGATTTTAAATGCATTTTTATGCTAATTTGATTTAGGATTCAGGATTCTGTCTTCAATAAAAATAAACTATGTTCTTTCCTTTATAGAAACATCCAAGTCTCAAGTTTGTACCATGTTTCTAAGTAATTTTAAAGTGCAAATTAAAAATAGTCTACACAAATCCATTTGTGTCAGTTGCAGAATGTAATGGGAAAGTATTGTGATCACGAAAAAAGTCGACTTTCAGATTTCAATGGAAATACACGTTTTGAGGTCCCTAGAACACGTTTAGACTATTTTCGGAATGATGTCTGTGTGTGTGTGTGTGTATGTATGTGATTTTGGGCATTCTAACTCAAAAAGTACTTGTCACATCGTTACCAAACTACATATATAAAACTTTAGCATAAGCACAAAGAACTGATTAGTTTTTGGACAATACCGATTAAACGGAAGTTGAGGTTTATTTGAAACCGATTCGGTTTTTGCGATATTTCTCCATTAAAACATCATTATTGTATATACAGTTCTATACAAAAGATATAGAGAATGTAATTCCCTACAACTTTCATTTGAAACAATTTTCCATAGCAGTTATTGTTTAGGAATTATTTATAAATAATCGGTTTTTCTGGTTTCCGTCAAATATCTCCTTAAGAACGTTGTTATTTGTAATCTAAGAGAGGACAAAAGCTGTAGAGAATAATATTTCTTCCAAGTTTTGTTTGAAACAAATTTTCGTAGAACCATCCATTTCGGGAATATTCAAATTTTTCATAATTTTCAGTATACAGCGCCACCACCATGTAGCGCTGAATTCTGTAAACATATTCAAAATATACCTAATTTTCGGCAATAAGGAAGACTGTATTCTTCTACGATACGAAATAATAATTTTGCCTCATAATGCTATTCATAATAATTTAAATATCTATACCCCAAATATGGAGAAAGTCATGTGTTGGCCTCATCAGATTGTTTTGGGGATGTGTTATCAGTTCCTTCCTGTATTATTTTAGTCGCCAAGTGAAATCCGTGTCTGATTATAAGTTACCTCTCAACTGGCGTCTCTATTTAACTCTTTTATAGGTAGTGAACTTAATCATAATTCCCTGATATAACATTCGCCTGATTAATTGCATCGAATTCAATGGAAAATTATCTTTCTTGTAGCTATTAGGAAAGATTATTAAGCAGTTCATATTCTTATCCATTTGGATCCAATTTTGCTTACCTCTTATATAAACAGGCATTTAAAATTAAAATATGGGTTTTACATAAACTAGGGAGGTTAAATTCTTTAATAATACTTTAATTTAAAGCAAAAGTTTAAATACTCCGAGATCGTTGAAGACGTACGTGGCACAATTGTACCCATCGGTGTTAGTGAACATCAGAGCGTACGAGAAAATACATCGAAATAGTCGTTAGAACCGAGAAATACCAAATATTTTTTCCCAGACACGATAAGACAGTCCAACAGAGGCATTAGTTAAGAGTTCGTTTGGTGCAGTGACACCCCCTGCCGAACGCCTCTGGCGGCCTGCAGGGTATTCATGTAAATGTAAAAAAATTGTAGCAAGGAAAGGAAGGGATATACCGTATTCACCTGAATCTAAGACGACCTTTTTTTCCAAATTTTCAGCTGTAAATATCAAGAGTCGTCTTACATTCGAATACGAAGTATATTTAAGCATTTAATCAATGGTTTTTACAACAAATGGCATATTAGAGTAAACAATTCACAACAGCAAATTCAAGTACGTACATAAAGAAGTGAAATAAACAAATAGTAATAACAATAAGAAAAACATGACTGGAATAATAATTATTTAGACTAATAATCATCGTCGACGATCACAACACAGACGACGTACTTTCATCTTGCACGTAATGCCAACCGCAATGTCAAAACAAATGAGAGCGGAAATCATTGGGATTCCCCTTTCAAACGACGCACCGCGATTCACTAAGTGTGACAGTAATTTTGAGTTGTGCATTCTTGATTTAAATGCACAACCCTTAAGTTAAAATGACAGATCATGTTGAAGTACGTGGCACGAGTGCAAAGGGAAAGTTAACAAAGGAATTAGACGGAGCTAAGATACAAATTTTAAGCTGATCGTGATAAATTACGTCGAAAAAACTAATAACTGTGATGCGAGTAGAAAGTTCGGTGTATCTGAGGCAAATGTGCGTCGATGGAAACTCTCAAAACAGGAACTAGAAAAAGCCAAAGCCACAAGGAAGTCGCTCAGTGGTCCAAAATTAGGCCGATTTCATGGCACTGAAGAAGAAGTAGTCAAGTTTGTGCGCACCATGAGGAAGAACGGTATGCCTGTTTCGACTGAAAGTATTATACTTAAAGCTAATGAAATTACTAAAGGACTTAATATATCATTGCAAGAATTCAAGGCCAGCAGAAGTTGGTGCGTGAGATTGATGCGACGAAATAATTTTTCTTTACGGCGACGAACTTCACTGTGTCAGAAATTGTCAGAAGACTATGTTGAAAAACTTCTCGCTTACCAGAAATACGTAATTGGACTTAGAAAAACCAATAATTACCTTTTGAGCCAAATAGGAAATGCCGATGAAACTCCGGTTTTCTTCTACATGCCATCTAATTATACTGTGAACGAAAAAGGTGCGAAGTCCGTCCTAATTAAAACTACAGGCAACGAAAAAATGCGAGTCACGGTAATGTTGTCGCTTTTAGCAGATGGGACTAAATTACCACCATATGTGATTCTAAAGTGGAAAACAATGCCTAAGAAACATTTGCCAAGTGGAATAATAGTTAGGTGCCAAGAAAAGGGATGGATGACTAAAGAACTAATGAGAGATTGGTTACATGTGGTGTGGAATAGACGGCCAGGAGCTTTACTGAAACAAAGAGCAATGCTTTCACTGGATGCATTCAAGGACACTTATCTCCTGAAATTAAAAACATAATGAGTGCGATGAATATTGATCATATTGTAATACCTGGAGGAATGACATCGCAACTTCAAGTTTTAGATGTTGCTGTCAATAAGTGTTTTAAAAATAATTTAAAGGTTTTGTATTCTGAGTGGTTACAGAGTGGAACTCACACTTTAACACCAAAAGGAAATCTTAAGAAACCTGAAGTTGCAATGCTCTGCCAATGGATCAAGGCATCGTGGCAACAAATAAATGCAAAAGTAATAGTGAAAGGATTTAAGAAATGCTGCATATCTAATGCCATGGATGGGAGTGAGGATGATGTTTTGTGGGAGACTGATGATGAAGTTGAGAGTGATAAAGATAGTGAGCATGAGGAAAATAGTGAAGGTTGCATAGACAGTGATGATGACTAATTTACTTTATTTTTAATGTTATCTTAAAATGAATGCTACCATTTAATTTGTTTGAAAACCTGAATGGTTCTATTTTTGATGTGATCTTATGATTTTAAAATGTTAAAAGACAATGACATTCAAGAAAAGTATAAGAGAAAATAAATATTTCACAAGATTTATAATTTTTGTAGTAATGAAGGTTAATTTGAGCTTTTTTCTCTTTTGGAATCATCAAAATGGGGGGTCGTCTTAGATTCAGGGTCGTCTTGGATTCGGGTGAATACGGTATTTGGAAAATGGAAGTGTCTGATTATGAATTGGATGTGCAGCAGTCTGACGTGGAAAAATGTGGTGATTATTTGCCTGTTATCACGTATTTGGCTGGGTATTGTTGTTACTCTGTTTTGAAAAAAATGAATTGTGAAATGTTGATTGTAAATGAAGAGCAGACATTAATGCATCACATGTACATTAATAGTATGGATAGGGGTGCATTATGTTATCCAAATGATGCTGTTGTGGATATTGTCATGACCAACTACATCGTTGTAGGAAAATTAACAAGAAATACCACTTTTGTAAATGCAATTAATCATCGTAGCATAACTGCAGAAGTTACTTTACAAATCCTAATGAATCAAGATTTATTGTTACCTGAAAATTCATGCAGTAATGGCCATGATTCAGAGATTATTGTCAAATTAATAATTTGGATTTCAACGAATACTCTGTTGAATAATTATTGTAAGAAAGAGAATGAGAAAATGTTTAATGGTGACAAAAATAAAAAAATCTGATGTGGCCAACACATGACTTTCTCCATATTTGGGGTATAGATATTTAAATTATTATGAGTAGCATTATAAGGCAAAATTATTATTTCGTATCGTAAAAGAATACAGTCGTCCTTATTGCCTTAACTTAGGTATATTTTGAATATGTTTACAGAATTCAGCGCTACATGATGGTGGCGCTGTATACTGGAAATTATGAAAAAGTTGAATATTCCCGAAATGGATGGTTCTACAAAAATTTGTTTCAAACAAAACTTGGAAAAAATACTATTCTCTACAACTTTGGTCCTCCTGAAGATTACCAATAACGATGTTTTTTAGGAGATATTTGAAGGAAACCAGAAAAACCGATTATTTATAAATAATTCCTAAACAATAACTGCTATGGAAAATTGTTTCAAATGAAAGTTGTAGGAAATTACATTCTCTATAACCTTTGTATAGAATTGTATATACAATAAAGATGTTTTAATGGAGAAATATCGCAAAAACCGAATCGGGTTTCGAATAAACCTCGACTTCCGGTTATCCGTTATTGTCCAAAAACTAATCAGTTCTTTGTGTTCATGCTAAAGTGTTATATATGAAGTTTGGTAACGATGTGACAAGTACTTTTTGAGTTAGAACGCCCAAAATCACATACACACACACACACAGACATTCCGAAAATAGTCTAAACGTGTTCTAGGGACCTCAAAACATGTATTTCCATTGAAATCTCAAAGTCAACTTTTTTCATGATCACAATACTTTCCCATTACATCCTGCATCCTGCAACTGACACAAACGGATGAGTGTAGACTATTTTTAATTTGCACTTTAAAATTACTTAGAAATATGGTACAAACTTGAGACTTGGATGTTTCTATACAGGAAAGAACATAGTTTATTTTTATTGAAGACAGAATCCTAAATCAAATTAGCATAAAAATGCATTTAAAATCAGAAAAATATGATTTGATCAGTTTTATAACAATACTGAATATAAACTACCATGACAACTCCCACTGCTGCTGAAGTTAAGAGTCAAACATTAATATGAAGAAAATTTTAACATTTTTCAATTTGTGTGTGCGATTTTTGCTTTGGCAATGAAATATTTGTTGATTTTAATTGAAATGTTACTAATAAACAGTTTTTAATGATATTTTTGTGTGGCAAACTGTCTTTAAAAGTACGTAAGTAACTTAAATAATTAGAAGTAGATTTTCCACAAACTGCAATTGGATAAATCGTTTCAATGTTTCCGATGTATTGTCGATATAAACTATTTTCTCGTATTAAATAAAGTAAAGAAAACTCATATTCACCTGTAAATATCCATCTGAAGGCGAGCTTGGTTCCATAGGCTCAACTTTGATTTCCGCACACCTCTCCTGAAAGACAACGCCACCAATGTTTTATTAATTTCTACTTAGTTATTCATTTTTAGTCAATATACGTTCAGAAATTTAATAAAAACGTTTGCTGCTTTAGCCTACCAATTTAGATTTTGTACAAACTTTCGAAAGAGAATTATATAGTTTACTTAATGGCTAAAAATTAAGCTGTGTGGCGAAGATAGAATGTGCAAACTACAGTGATTGGAGTTACATGAAGAAAAAACTCCTAAACCGTAAAATCGACCAAAAAAGTACTCAATAAGGAAATATGAGAGGAAACAAGTTAGGAAAGTATACGGCGTATTACAAATGGGCACATTTTGTGCAACAGAGTATGTGTTTGAAAGAAATAATACAGATACCTGTACATAAGAGAAATAGCGTTTTAAAGTTCTTTTCTTAATCAAAAATAATCCATTTCCTACATATTTTGTAAACACTGCATGCACACGTAAGGAAATGAAATGTATTATTATTGAGATTGTTTATGTCAGCAACGACGATTAAATAACCATGCAAGAATCCATCAGACGTATTAACCTCGTATCTTTGTACAAACTGTCCTTCCATTGGCTTTTCCTTACCATCGTTAACTTCTTCCTGAATAAAAGTAAAATGCCCATCTCATAAAATTATGAAAAATTTCAATGTGTTATACATTTATAATATTTTATCGTTAATAGCTTACATTAGAGGATAAATATCTGAATAAAAAGTCAATTAGTCATACCAAAATGAACATCTTACGCTATTTTGAAGGAAAAAACAGTAATTCCTACCTGAAAATGATCCTCTGTAGCTTCATAAGGCTCAGCTTTGATCCAGACTCCTTTCTGAAAGATAACAACATGAAAATTTCATTTACAATTCAATTTTTATAGTGAATACAATACGTACTCTATACTACATACAACAAAACTCTATTTAACACTTATATGGGACACTAAATTGAGATAAACACTAAATCGGGATAAACACTAAATCAGGGTAAACACTAAATCAGGATAAACACTAAATAAAGGTAAACTAATTCAGATAACAATAAAATAACTAGATGCCTACGAAAGCATGCTTATTGAAAAACACAAAGAAACCGTTATTTATTTTCATACGCGTATATGAACCCAATTACAAAAATTTTTCAAAGATATGGATGAATATGATACAAAATAGATCACATAAACAATATATCTAAAATTTAAATTTCCACAAATAAAAATGTACTTGTCATAACTATCAAATGAGTAACAAGTTAAACGAGCACCAGTCACATTACATAAAATAAATTTCAAAGTTTCAGTGAGAAAAATGCAGATTAACAAAAATACTAGGCATTAAAGAAAAAAATAGTCTTTAGACCTCTCATGTTAACACTCAAATAACTCAACAAAATTAAATAAACTTTAAAGGATTAATTAAATCAAACACAGAAGTAGTTTTTTATAACAAAAATGAACAATAAGATCTACATCAGTCCCTGAAAGACGTAATAATTAATACATATCTTATTCAATACAGTTACAAGTATACACAAAGGAACTTTGAAACCATTATAAATTAGACCTAATATAGTCTACCATTCACAAAATCCAATCCAAAATCCAATTATTGCGGTCCTCTCTCCCGTTCCCCTCTCTACAGTTATAACGGTCAACCCTCCGCCCTCCCTGTACTGTTTTATGGTTTCCCATGTTGTAAACCTGTAAGTGTTAAATATTTGTTTGTTCCTTTGTTGCTTTCCTGTGTTTTTTTCGCTCATTTCATCTCTAAATATTCTCACTCTGTACGAGGGGCGCACTTAAAGTTTCCAGAATTCCATATTCGAAACAGTAGAATAACAACGCCAATATTATTTTATCTCAAATTGTTCGTAGTGTAAACACCATTGTTTGTGATAATTCGGCCTCTTTAGTTTGTTTTGAATTCGACTTTAAAGTTTGTGAGTCGCAAAGAAAAATGGATTTCAACGGGGAGCATTTTCACGCCATGATTTATTATGATTTTAAATCACTCCTCCCTCCAAAGCGATGTTAAGAAAGACTACGAAACGCTTTTGGTGAGATATCCCCGTCATCTGCCACGATATACCTCGCGATTTCTACTCATTTCCGAAAATCAAGGATAAAATGCGAGGCATCAGATTTCAAATTGCAAATGATGCGGTGGAGGCCTAAAAAAATGATGTTTTTGAAGTCATTCCACGAGAATGGCAACACTGTTTTGATGAATGGTTTAAGAGGATGCAAAAGTGTATCGACCGTAATGGAGACTGCTTTGAAAAGCAATAAAAATGTTACCTTGCAATCAGTATGTTTCTTTATCACATTTTCCAAAAATTTTCAATGCGCCACTCGTACGGTTAAGGAGTAATTATATTTATTAAAGAGTAATTATATTTATTAAAGAGTAATTATATTTATTTTAAAAATATTTTTTAAAAATCTAAGCCCACTTTTTCAATTTCGGAAATTAAACAATCTCTCGAGATGTTTCTGTTGAACATTCAAAAAAATTTAAAATTTTTGTTTGCACTCTTCAAATAATATCGCACTACCAATGAAAACATTTTTACGTTTCCTTTGTTCGATGCATCTGTTCCATCGAAAAAGGAAGATTATTGTTTTTAATATCATAAATTATTTCACGTCGGGATTCTTTTGCTAAAATATTCATTATTATCTTGGTACTTTTTGTCTGTCCCCAAGTAAATCCGAACACAATTTTAGAATCCGAAAATATTACAGGAAATAAGGCACCGCTACGGTTAACAGAATTAAAATTATGCGCACGCTTTATAGCATGAAAAACAAAAGTTGCTTCTGCAGCTGCCATTTTTTAAAAGAAGATGAAGATACTGAAAAAAAGGACAAACTTTTGGTACAGTCACAGCAGAAAAAACTGGGAGACCTTAACGTCCTCCTAGCGGCGAGTTGGGGATGTTTTTGAAGAGTAGAAACCGAATGACAACATTGCAGGAGAGAAGAGGAGATGAGGAATGAGTAGGGAAAAGGGGGGGAGGAGGAGGGTGGGTCCTGCCTGTATTCGTCATTCTGCTAAGCGAATCAACCTACCTAAAACTTGTGTGAAGCCGAGTCCCCACGTGAAAGGAGTTCGTATTCTAGCATCAAGGCCTGCACGCGAGCTTCGAATAAGTCTCGTTGTGATCCAAATGATGCGGTGAAATAAAAACAACTGTGTTGGTGTCCGTAAAATACCCTAAGTGTAATTGATATTTAATAATCGGGCATTGACTCATGATCGCTATTATCACGATCGCAATTTTAGCACACTAACTTTTATTCTCTCTCTTTAAAAACGGTTATAACCACGCTAACATGTCTGTTATTGGGATGATCCACATGCATGGATATGACTTCAAGGGATTACTTTAGCCTACATATTGATCCCTGATTGTGGCAACATAGAAAGATGCTCGGCAGTGCATTGGCGCTGCTACGGAAATTGCGTTATTAATCGGAATTGTGACGCTCAAGTAATTATTTCACGGAAAATGAATCGAAAATTGTTGTTACTTTCACTGAAAATTACTCTAGCAATCAATCGACAATGTCTGAACCAGTATTTTCGAGGTAAGATACCTGAACGTTGAAATAAAATCTGTGCTAGCGTCCGTAAAATATCCTAAGTGCAATTGATACTTAATAATCGGGCATTGATGTACATACATAAAATTCAAGAAAGGAAGTGCCCGTAAATCGTCACTTATATCAAGTATTTGTGAATTTGAAGCTGTATATATGAAAAAGATTCTACTCTTCACGAAGCAACATAACAATGATACAGGACCTCACTGTTAAGGCTAGCCTACCATTAGAATGCGTGCGGGTGGCATAACTTCACCGAAAATGCCCGTGAAGATACATGAATTTTAAATCCTCAAATGCATTACTCGTGTATAGTACGATCCCCAATTTTTGCAATAAAAATTTGGTCGTAAAAACTCGTACTATACACGAGTATATACGGTAGTCAAAAAAGGAACACTGAGAAATTATTGGTCCAGGCAAAGTTTAGTCTATACCCCTTTTCCATCATCAGTGCTAAGTAGAAACAGATTTTTATCAATTTTGTCAAATTTGCACCTAAATGATAATTCTACTTATGTGCCTCACGGGCAACCTAATCATGTTCCATCGCATAAAGCGAGACCGTTTTTTGACCATTTGATTCAAACTTTCCTTCTGCATTCACCCCTAATATCAATTTGACGGTGGATGAAGGAACGTGAGGTTTTAGAGGCAGAATTCACTTTAGTGTGTTCATGAAAAATAAACCTGAGAAATATGGAATGAAATTATTTATAGTTTGTGACAAGGCAACCGATTATGTACTAAACATGGAATTGTATTGTGGAAAAGGGAATAAGGACAATTCTGTTATAGCTCTTTTACAAAGACTTTTAGCCAAATATTTTGATAGGGGTCATACAGTTTTCATGGACCGATATTACACTTTGCCTGCTGTGTTTGATTTGTTGTGGAATAAAGGAACTTTAGCAGTTGTGACCTGTATGCCCAATCGTAAAGAGTTACCCAAATACAATGTAGTGAATAAAAAAATTAACAAGTTAGGAAAGTGTACAACGTATCACAAGTGGGCACGTTTCATGTAATGGAGTGTTGGAAAGAAATCATATACCTGTACGTATGGGAAATAGCATTTTAAAGTTCTTTTCTTCATCATAAATAATCCATTTTCCGCCTATTTAAAAATAGTACATGCACTAGTAAGTAAATTAAACGTTTGTTTGGGAGATTGTTTACGTTAGCAACAATGACGAAGTAACTTTGCGAGAAATTTTCCAAGTTCAACTCGATTTAAGATGTTTTTGTTTGATTTTCTCGATAAAGGCTGCTCCCACGATAAAAATGTATAGGAAATAAAATACTCTTCTGTACAAGTTCTACAACTTTTATTTGAAAAATATTTTGATATGAGCAATACTTTATGAGATATGACGAAAACATTTCTGTCACCAGTAAAGTGGTACCACTGATTGGTGTACATGATTCATTTTTGCGATTTTCTTATTATATTTGATTGAAAGTCCTTGATATAAAGTCGTTTGTCTGTCCGTCTCCCTCCCTCCCTCTCCCTCCCTCTCCCTATCTCTCCCTTTCTCTCTCTCCCTATCTCTCCCTCCCCCTCTCTACTTCGCCCTCTCCCTCCCTCCTTCCTCTCTCTCTCCCTCTCTTTCCCTCCCTCCCTCCCTATCTCGTATTAAAAGCATTAAAAGCACGCTTACACCCAGAAGGATTGATATAACAATAGGATTTTGAGGTCTAACAATGTAACTGGTAGCCAAGGCAACATCCCGTTAAAATGGCAATATTTTCACAAAATGTGAGAATTAAACGTATAACATGAGTGATTTCAAATTGGATGCGGAAAAAGATGAACAGTACAAGAAACTTTATAATTTCTTCTTCAAAATGATTCAAATCCGAAGGTCGTAGGTTAATTCCTTATAATTTTAATTTCCAAATGAATAAAAGCCTGCACTTCGAAAAATCACGGTTTACATGTTAAGTAATGGGAAATGGAAATGCCTCAATTGGAGCCAAACCAAGGAATTTTTTCGCGATTTAAATTCGTCATCGCCTGAAAAAGTGTTAATCAAGCATCCCTGCCAAATTTCGAGTTTCTATCTTCATTACTTCTCGAGTTATTAGCGTTTAAGTTTGCGTTACAGACAGAGAAAAGTTGGCGTTATAGACAGAGAATTGCTTTTTATTATATAAGATAACAGGAAGAATCCCCACTTTTTTTATTAAAAATTATAAATTTTCAAAATTCAGTGAGAAATCAATCACATAACATATTTTGAGGTTTCTTTTCTTTCATAAATAAAAAGTTTATTCTTTCAAACATTAGAACTGGTGTTATTGTGTTATTTTTTCTTAGAAAACTGTATCCCTTTAATAAACACAGAAATAGGGTGTGTTTCTAGGGACTTGGACTTGTTAAACCAATGGGATTCAAAGTGTTAACCCACACCCCACTCTCACAGGTAGAACTCGTTAAAGAATTAAATGTCATTAAACAAATAATTTTTTAAATGAATATTGAAAATTGTTAATTCAATTGACAATACTTGATAGTAGACAATGATCTTAGTACATATAGATTTGGTGTGAAATTTATTTTTAATAATGAAAAAAATATTTTATAGGTTTATAAAAACGGAAAATGGTAAATACCGAGGCAATGAGGTCAATGCTCTTAAATGGGAACTGATCTCGTATGCTGTACCATTTGAAATTTGTAAACCACATACATATGATAAAATTTCCTAAATAAAACTTTTCAAACATAGAAATAATTTTTCATTTATATCAATCATCTTAAATTGTTGTCATGTCCATTTAAAACATAACCCCTAACAATGCCTGGTAATTTTGCTAGTTTAAATATAAAATACATTTCAATTACAGTAGACCCCCGACTTACGACGGCTCGACTTGCAACCCCCTGCTTTTGCGACCTTTCTAATAGTAAATAAGACCCCCACAGTAATGACCAAAACTCGTATTTACGACCGCCTAACGACTGCGACCGACGACGTCGCGACCGCGAGTCGATTGGCAACACTGAGCGAACGCATCGATTAGCAGCACGTCAGCCGACTCAGTCTGCATCTGCCCTTAGAGCGAACACATCTCTTTTTGGAACGCTCTTCACTTTTTTGTCAATTTTCTCCAAATTTTAAAATTTTTTCCCCTTTCACTATTCACGAGAAGGGGAAATGTGATGCACAAGATGTTAAATCAAGAAAAAAGTCGAGAAAATCCATCGCTTTGGAAATGAAGCGTGAAATTTTGAGTCAACATGAGTCGGGAATGAAAGTGATTGAGCTCGCATCCAAGTTAAAATTGTTGAATTCGACCGTGAGCACAATTTTGAAGGACAAGGAAAAATATTTGAAACAAGTGAAGAGCGCTAGGCCAATGCAATCACCGGTGATAAGAAAACGCGATGGGCTGATTCCTGAGGTGGAAAAACTTTTGGTTATATGGATTAATGACCAGACACAACGAATATGTTTGTGTTTTATTTTATTTATTTTTGTGGTCAGTTTTTTATGGTATGAAATGGGTTTCCCGGAACGAAACCCCAATTTATAACATTACGCCTCTGGGAAATAAGGGTTCGACTTACGATGGCTCGCTTTGCGACTGTCGTCCAGGAACCTATTAGGTCGTAAGTGTGAGGGTCGCCTGTACAGAATTTAAACCAACAAATGAAAGTACATTTTTCTTGGATGTTATAATATATATTTATATTTCTTTTTTAAACCAGTTATAGAACATATAATCGCAAGAGCTTCTTTTTAAACTAGTTACAGTTACATGAAACGAATCATTAACTAACTCAAGATTGTTAAATGCCTAATAACTTATCTATAGAACATCATATTATTATTGTTTAAAACTTTGCTTATAACTGAAACTCAATAAAATTTACTATTATTAACATAGCATGGCATCAAATGTTGTTCGTTTATGATATTTCAAGTTATGTACACTAAACCTTTAAATAAAGGAATTTTTCAACTTTCGAAACATTGATTTTGAAAACACTCCGAAGTTCTATCTACGATTGCTTGCATCTGAAGCCAGACTTTGTATATATTTTTGAAGAAGATGACCGTAAAATATTGCCTAACGCTAAGTTTAAGGAGATTTAAAACCAACTGCATACTTGTATCTGTTATGGTACCGTAAAGACCTGGGTATAGGATGCACCCGTGTATAGGACGCAGGGAGGTTTTCGAAGTCAAATCTTGAGAATTTTCTGTGTTCCCGTGTATAGGACGCAGGGTGGTTTTCCGCCTCAAATTCTGAGAATTTTCTTTGTTCCCGTGTACCTATAGGACGCAAGAAAGTTTTATCTTGAAATTCTAGGAATAAACAATAAGTCGCAATAAAAGATTCGTATCCATTCTATTAAATGAGTTCCTTCGAATAAGTATGGTTTCCGCTGAGTATGGTCTGAAAAGTGAATTTACCGAAGTATTTGTAATACTAGATTTACCTATATCGAAACTACATATTACGGGAAATTGTAAAACACTTTGGAAAGCAATGTAGAAGATATAATGTAGCAGATTTTCGTGACTCCTATCCAACTGAAATAAAAAAATCTCGGTAAAAATTTTTTCGATCTTCTGTGAAACTTGCATTAAAAATAAAATATCACGAGTTTAAAGAAGTTATTTATTTCAATTATTGATAATTCTCCAAAGTTTCATCCCTTAATATTTACTATAATTTTATAATGGTAGTGAAGACGACGTATTATGGGAAGACGACAAAAACAACGGCAAGATGACCGCAGAATTAGAAGCAGACGAATCTGAGGCTTCAAAAACAAATGAAGTCTACAACGAGTTCCAGATTACCGATGACGACTCAGATGATGGCGAGTTTATAGGATTTTAGGGAAATTGTTTGAAAAGTTTGATTTATTTCCTTGATTGAAGACTTTCTTTCAATGGACAGACATTCAATATTTAAATGTTAGCAATTTCATTTTATATTTGTATTTCATTTTAACTGAAGACTTCGTACAGAAAAAACGAAAATTATTTAAAATCCATATCCGAGTATAAATGGCTAATAAAGCCGAAATATCTTGTACTTACATCACTTATTTGTAAAAGTGCAATCTTTTTTTCTTATTAAAAAGTTTTATTTTAATTAAAACACCTTGATGTTTAATAAATATTAGTTTTCACCTGTTTATTTTTCATTTTTCGTCGAACATTCGTAGAGAGAAAAACATGAAATATTATGTACCCGTGTATAGGACGCATCCTACATTTTAGCTTCCAAAATTTGGAAAAAAAGTGCTTCCTATACGCAGGTCTTTTACGGTACTCAGAAAACTATTACTGTATTTACTCGCGTGACTTGTACCCTTGCGTACATTACACTCCTATTTTTCGGCCAGTTTCTTACTTCCACGATGCAATTCATTGGGTGCTCTCTTTAACGCACGACACCAACCAAACTAAATTTGAATTTACTTCAAAGTTTCTTGGATCACCTGTTAATATACAAGTACAAAAAAATTGCAGAGAAAATGTTTCAATTAACACTCTTGGTCAAGGTGGATTAACGAATTTGCTGCCCTTAGGACCTTTGCCTATATATAAAACTTTTAATTCTTATTAAATAAAACATTTTTGTGTTAATTTACCTTCTATAATACATTTTCATTTGCAATTCAACATAGTATAGTATACCAAATAAGTATCTTATAATATAAAAGACAGCGTCACAATGTCACTTTGTCACGTAATGCTTTTTGAAGCTTAATATCTCGCAAACGACTGAACCGAATTTGATGAAATTTTCACGATAGCATTATGATATAACAACAAAAAGTTTTAATGTATCGAACTCGAGATCAAAGACCCAGGTTCGACTCCAGAAGTTAATTTCTATTTCACATAAGGTAACACGTAAAATCAGCTTTACAATGTGCAGGCTTTCATTCTCTTTAAAATTAAAATTAGAAAGAATTGACCTACAATCTTCAGATATAAACCACTTTGAAGAAAACATTATAAAGTTTCTTATTCTGTTCATCTTTTTCCACCTACAATTCAAAATTTCTCAATGTAAACGTTTAATTCACACAGTTGGAAGAAATCTTACCATTTTAAGGGGATGTTGCCTTGCCTATCAATTCCATTGTTAGACCTCTACATTATATTGTTAATTCAATCCTTATTATGGGTATAAACGTGCTTTGAATGCTTTTAATAGGAGAGATAGGGTGAGGCAGAGAGAGGTAGAGGGGGGAGCGAGAGGGAGGGGGAGAGAGGGAAGTAGAGGGGGAAAGAGGGTGTGAGAGGGAGGGGGAGAGGGAGGGAAAGAGAGGCAACTATTTTAACTTTAACAAAAGATAGCCCGTGAACAACAAAATATTCACTGCAAATGTTGTATATGACAAAATATTTCATATGCAAAAGTGCGACATTAATTATTTTAAATGAAATGAATAATAATCTATCCGTAATTCTTCCGTTGATATTTCAATGGGCATTACACTAGTTATTAATAAGTGTTAAGGTATATATTTTTTAAATGCCACACCTAGAAATTTATCGCCCTAGGCAAGTGCCTATCCGTAAATATGACTCTGCTCTTGGGCATTAACAGGTTATGTTAAACATTGAAGTCAATAATTAAAAGGCGGGGTTTGGAGACTAGGGCGGGAAGGATATTTGAGAATTAATAAAACCTCCTTAACCGTATAAGGTAGAATACTCAAGAGCCGGTAAACGTCAGAAAAGAATAAATAAAGAAAGAAAAAAGTGTACTTACGTGTTTACGGGGGAAAAAACGGTACTTACGTATTATAACCAGGACCCTTCGTAGTAAACAAATAATTAATTATATCCAATAATTCAACAATGATAACATTCAACCCTGACAACTCCTGCAGATAATACGTAACCTGCGAAGGGTCTTGGCTATAATAGCTAAGTACCAAAATATCTCCTCGCTGGTGACCTGGTGTCATTTCCTCATATACTCAATCATTCTCACAAGAACTGTTATTGTTGGGAGCGCACCCACTCACTCACTCACACAAGTAACAGACGGGAACTCTAAATATCCTGTGGGATGCTACATATACGTATTTTGTTTGAAACAAATTTTCGTAGAACCATCCATTTCGGAGATATTTAATTTTTTCATAATTTCCAGTATACAGCGCCGCCACCACGTAGCGGTGAATTCTGTAAACATATTCAACATATAATTTACGGCAATAAGGAAGACTAATCTTCTACGATACGAAATAATTTTTTCTTATAATTGCTATTCATAATAATTTAAATATCTATAACCCAAACATGGAGAAAGTCATGTGTTGGCCACAGATTTTTTTAAATCGGACAGAATTTGATGTAATACGGATGAGTCCAAGAGGTTAATGACTTATAATTACATATGAATTTGGTCTAAAGGACACATTTCTTAAAGAGTACACTGCGTCATTTATTTGTGAATTAGTCGAAGGGAGCAGTTTTTGGATATTTCCAAGAATTTCACATTTTATTAAGATAAGATAATTGAAAGGAGAAGGATAAATTGATGTTGGTTCACATTTCGCAATCCATTGCCCTCTCCACTTGAATGAGACACTCCATATTTTCTTCCTTTTTAATCTCTGGCTTGTGCATTAGATATCGTTCTTCGCATTTTGGCGACACTTGGCTTCTCTTTTCCTCTAATCTTATTTGCCCAGTGGAGATGCCCGTCAAAATTGACTAAATATTTAAATATTATTCTTCCCATTTCCTCCTCTCTTTTTCCCCCTCCCCTCCTCCTCTCTCCCTCCCTCCTCCTCTCTCTTCTCCCTCTCTCTCTACCTACCTCCCCCTCTCTCTCTCCCTCCCCTCCCGCTCTATCTCCCTCCCACTCTCTCTCCCGCCCTCCCGGCTCCCTCCCTTTCTCCTCCCCTCCCATCCTCTCCCTCCCTCCCTTCCTCCCCTCTCTTTCTCCCTCCCCTCTTTCTCCTCCCATCTCCCTCCCCTCCTTCCCCCCCCTCTCTCTCCCTCCCTCCCACACTCTCCTCCCTCCCTCTCTTTCTCTCCCTCTCTCCCTCCCTTTCCCCTCCCTCCCACTCTCTCCCTACCCTCCCTCCCTCCCTCCCTCCCTCTCTCCCTCCCTCTCTCTTTCTCTCCCTCCCTTTATCCCTCCCTCCCTAACTCTCTCCCTCCCTCCCTCTCTCTCTTTCTCTCCCCTCCCTCTCTCTCTTTCTCTCCCTCTCTTTATCCCTCCCTCCCAACTCTCTCCCCTCCCGCAGCCTCTCTTCCTCTCCCTCTCTCTCTACCTACCTCCCTCTCTCTCTACCTACCTCCCTCTCTCTCTACCTCCTCCCTCTCTCTCTACCTACCCCCTCTCTCTCTCCTCCCTCCCTCCCTCTCCTCTCCCTCTCTCTCCCTCTCTCTCTCCCTCCCTCCCGTCCCACTCTCTAACCTACCTCCCTCTCTCCCTCCCTCTCTCTCTTTCCCTCCCTCCCTTTATCCCTCCCTCCCTAACTCTCTCCCTCCTCCCTCTCTCTCTACCTCTCCCTCTCCCTCCCTCTCTCCCTCCCTCCTCTCCCTCCCTCCCTCCCTCTCTCTCTTTCTCTCCCTCCCTTTATCCCTCCCTCCCTAACTCTCTCCCTCCCTCCCTCTCTCCCTCCCTCCCTCCCTCTCTCTCTTTCTCTCCCTCTCTTTATCCCTCCCTCCCTAACTCTCTCCCTCCCTCCCGCTCTCTCTTTCTCTCCCTCTCTCTCTACCTACCTCCCTCTCTCTCTCCCTCCCTCCCTCTCTCTCTCTCCCTCCCTCCCTCCCTCCCTCCCACTCTCTACCTACCTCCCTCTCTCTCTCCCTCCCTCCCTCTCTCCATCCCTCCCACTCTCTCCATCCCTCCCACTCTCTCCCTCCCTCCCACTCTCTCTTTCCCTCCCTCCCTTTATCCCTCCCTCCCTAACTCTCTCCCTCCCTCCCTCTCTCTCTACCTCTCCCTCCCTCTCTCCCTCCCTCCCTCCCTCCCTCTCTCTCTTTCTCTCCCTCCCTTTATCCCTCCCTCCCTAACTCTCTCCCTCCCTCCCTCCCTCTCTCTCTTTCCCTCCCTCCCTTTATCCCTCCCTCCCTAACTCTCTCCCTCCCTCCCTCTCTCTCTACCTCTCCCTCCCTCCCTCTCTCTCTTTCTCTCCCTCCCTTTATCCCTCCCTCCCTCTCTCTCTCCCTCCCTTCCTCTCTCCCTCCCTCCCTCCCTCTCTCTCTTTCCCTCCCTCCCTTTATCCCTCCCTCCCTAACTCTCTCCCTCCCTCCCTCTCTCTCTACCTCTCCCTCTCCCTCCCTCCCTCTCTCTCTTTCTCTCCCTCCCTTTATCCCTCCCTCCCTAACTCTCTCCCTCCCTCTCTCTCTACCTCTCCCTCTCTCTCTCCCTCCCTCCCTCGCCCTGAAAATAAAGCCACCTATCTATCTATCTATCCATCCCTCTCTATCCACGACAGCTAAATTCTAAGCCCCTTTATCTTATACCGCCGGTGGTGCACATTCCTTGAAGGGCCACCCGGCATTACACTTGACACATGACGTATAACTTTGGCATGACCCGCGCAAGACATTCTGGCGCCATAGGCAAACATTTATTTCCGCGCTCCTACTCCAATCTAAATTACACTAAAAGTTTGATAGATGAAAATTTATTTTATTAGTAATTACGGTTCTTTTCCTTTATATCCCCAACTCTGCTGATTATTTAGTAGTTGTTAAATGGCGTTTATTTATTCCTCCCTGCTACCATGACACAACAACAATGGCTTCGTTGAGTTAATTTATACCTTGCTAACCAATGGCTGATCGGTCTGTCGCGACATTTACAAACCCGATCACCGGACAACGGGGAGGGATAGTTTTGTTCCAGCGGTAGTGCCCGGAGACGACAACTAAAATAAAAACAAAGTGAGCCTAAGGCTCTCCATTTGCGGCGCAACAGTCAAGCGAGATATAATTCCTCTGTAGACTACAGATATCTTGGTAGAAACCAATCCAACCTTGTTCTCTCCACCAAAACATGGTAAAATGAATAATTAAATGGTATAATTCGGAATGTCATAATCATAATTATATTTCGCTTGACCGGTGATCGGGTTTGTATGTGTCGCGACGGGCCGATCAGAGTTGGATTAGCAAGCTTTAAATTAACTCCAGTCAAGGGAGATGTAATTCCCCCCCTCTCCTTTAAAGTAGGGACTACAGTAGGGACGTCGTTTCAGAAGTAACTTATAATCTGACATGGATTTCATAAGAATGACAATCGGAATTTAAAATGAGACACAAAGGAAGTGATTACACGTCCAAATTAACAGTCACAATGCTATCATAGTGCGAATTCGCTAAACAATTAGGAGGAAATCGATCCAATCGCAATATTCTTAATATATTTAGTCAATGGAATATAAAAATTTAATAGACGAGGCAGAGACTTCGTGGAATTCCATCATAAAAGTATTGGATGTATTTTTTCATACGAATAATGCGTGTGTGTAGAATTTTTGGGTATAAAAGATGAAGAATGGTTGCAAACTAAAAGATGTTTGGCGAAACGAGAAACAAAAGATACTTCTTTAAATGAACTAAAATGTCCGTTTGCTCTTATATGAAAGTTTCGCCCTGTTTGGCATATATAAATAGAATTACAGTCGTTACATTGCAATTGATTTCTCGAAAGTTACAAATTCGTCTTTATTTTTACAGAGGTTTACTTTGTTATAAAACTTTTACGTTTAGGGAAGATTTCTTAGCAATTTTGAAGCTTAGAAGAGCAATCAAATTCAATTTAAACCAACAAAATTGGTTAACGGTGGAAAGGGGCTGGGATGAGGCTCCATTGACTGAATATGTAACTGCATAATTACATGAAAAGGAAGAAATACCCTAATTTATCCACGCACGAGGATAAAACTCTACTTATTTTTTCTAAAAACAATATAGTCGTTGATATGACATAAAAAGACTTTGTGTGTTAACACTTTAAACATCTGAGACACGTAAAGAAAGCCACTGTAATGATATCAGTCTTTTAATAACGAAGTAGATCGTATAATATTCTGGAATATATAGATTAACCGTTGAAAATTCGAAATACGGAGCTTGTTTTTGGGCGAGGCTCTTTCCAATCGGAGACCTATCTTATCTCTTCTCTCGTTTTCGCTAAACTTTATATTTGCTTCGGAAAACGTTCTCCGCTCTTATTTCAGAGATTATATTCGCAGATTCTTTGAGTAAACACTTTTGAGTAAGATGTCCCATTTTGATTAACGTTCACTAATGCATTAACCCTTATCATACGGAACGTGTATTCAATTTTATTTGCAGTTGGCTGACAGATTTTGAAAGACGTTCATATACAACTAAGTAGTCATTTTGAATTTTTTTCATAATCCCTAAGACTCCCATAGTAGAAAATTAGAAACAAATATTATTTCAAGATCCAATAAACGATAAGTTAAATCGTACGTGGAATTTTCGTTCGCATTTTTTGCAACATTAGAAATTAAATAAAAATATCGTGCTGAAGGATAAAACAATTAAGGATAACGGTTTATGCTATTTTGCAAGTCGATTTGTCCCTCGCCCGTCACCTCAAATTGACGGCGGCTTCTGCGACATTATAATTCTGTTTATTCTAAAACACAGGCAAACACGAATGCCAATATTATAACTTTTCCAGCGATAAACCGTAAAGGCAAGGTTTTCAAGCCGGTGTTACGCGGGACACTGGTGTTTCGAAAGCATTGCTTAAGTGCTCCGCGAAATATTCCACCGAAAACAAAAAGTATTTCAATTTTCCGCTCACCTCGCAACTCCATCTATCGCTGAAGCAGAAAGTACTTCTATTAAGTACATAAAATAAAGGTAATATGTTAATATATATATGTATATAGGTATTACGCAATTTTTTCCCCATTCCAAAGTGTTCCGCCACTCAAAAAAAATGATGTGGCCAACACATGACTTTCTCCATATTTGGGGTATAGATATTTAAATTATTATGAATAATATTACTAGGCAAAATTATTATTTCGTATCATAAAAGAAGACACGTTCTTGTTGCCGTAAATTACGTATAGTTTGAATGTTTACAGAATTCACCGCTACATGGTGTTGGCGCTGTATACTGGTATTAAGATAAAGCGAAATATATCCGAAACGGATGGTTCTACGAAAATTAGTTTCAAACAAAACTTGGAAGAAATATTATTCTCTACAACTTTGGTCCTTATGAAGATTACCAATAACGATGTTTTTAAGGAGATATTTAACGGAAACCGAAAAACCGGTTATTGATAAATAACTCCTAAACAATAACTCCTATAGAAAATTGTTTCAAATGAAAGTTGTAGGAAATTACATTCTCTATAACTTTTGTATAGAATTGTATATACAATAATGATGTTTTAACGAAGAAATATCGCAAAAACCGAATCGGGTTTCGAATAAACCTCGACTTCCGGTTTTTCCGTTATTGTTCAAAAACTAATCAGTTCTTTGTTCTCATGTAAGAGTGTTAGATATGAAGTTTAGTAACGATATGGCATGTACTTTTTGAGTTAGAGCGCCCACAATAACATACACACGCAGACATCATTCCGAAAATATTCTAATGAATAAAATGATGTATTACAAGTGGACGTCCACTCCCGGATCTCATGTTTCGGTTCGTATTTTTCGGCCCTATTTCGACTGCCCTTTTCATATTGGGGCCATCTGAAGATTCTATAGGAGAAATATGTTCCGTTTCATATTAGAAATTCCCTGCCTTTCTAATTACAATATGCACATCCGATAATTTATAAAGATGCGCTCTGTGAAAGGGTTACAATTTTAAAATGTGCTCGTAGGAGCCCTACCGAGCCCGATGTGTATTATACATGGTAACAAATGCATAAAGCCTTTTACAGTACGTAAATAATTGATATTTTAGGACACATCTATTATTAATTAATTAATTCCCTATTGTTAAATTTGTTTGCCCCCCCACCCCCTCCCTCTCGCTTTGACGTCAAAGGTGCCCCACCCCCTGCTGCGCAACAATCTATTATTCAATTATGTCTTATTTTTGTCCACACTTTGACGTACCTAACAATCCTCACTTCCCCCTCCCCCATTGTCAGTAGAAGGAAATGGCATGACTGAGCATATTAAGCGGCGCAGGGTATAAATAGAGAGTAATTAGTTAAGCGTCGTTCTAAATTGAAGTTCCATTTGGTGAAATAACACTGAATACGGATTTCAACTGTGAATATATCTTTCCTGGATACCTTTTGGATAACTTCATCTGCGTCGTGCATCGAGAGTGAATGGTGAAAGAAGTCTTGCGAAGAATATCAAACCGTCTGTGAATCTCATTTTAAACTGTAAGTATTCAATGCATATTCCAATACTTAAAAAATAATTATCTAACCATCTTCTGATACGGATTCATTATAATAACCACCAATTTTATGTTTTCGTGCGGAAATCAGCGAGTAGTTCCAGAAAAACGGAAACTGCTGTCCTGAAATTAGCAAGGAGTTGCAGAAAAACGAAAATCCCTGTTCGCGAAGCTACTGTGGGATATGAGCACCGCATTTAAAGGGAAGTACTCATCTTTTATTTTATTAGTGATCTGCCCATTTTTTTCATTATTCTAAAACAATGAGTGACTCAATACCCATTCTTCCGTTGTCAGAATCTGTGATGAATGAAATCGCGTCTAATGAGTATATCTCTAGTGATCATGTGAGTAAATTTAATGAGATTTTAGCCCATAACACACAGTTTAGACCTCAGGAGGCCCTTCTTATGTGGAATTTACTTGACGATATAAAGCCGGTTAATACGCCACACATTCAAATTCTTCCATCAGAAGCAACTAATCGAGTGACACATTGGATATGTACGTATTATGATGGTCATGTAATTCATGTTTACGATAGTGCTTTAAGTGGTAGAGGTTTAACTGAAGATCAAATTAACTTTCTAAATAGATTATTACCTCACCAACCTGAAATAATTTATGAGAATGTGCAGCAACAAGAGAATGTGTATGACTGTGGTGTTTTTGCAATTGCTTTTGCAGTCTCTGTAGCTAACGGTCAAGATCCTACAAAGCAAACGTTTTGCACGAATCTCATGCGATCACATTTAACAAAAATATATATAAATAACGCTATCGAGTGTTTTCCGACGGTAAAGTCGCCTACTAACGTTGTAAAAAGAGGAAGGCCTGTAAAGCGAAAAGTAGGCCGACCAAAAACATCGCAATCTATGCGGGAGAAACAGAAGTCAGAGGCAAGAAAAAAATATAGGTTTAACCATCCTGAGATGGTCCAAGAATCTAGAGACAAGTACCAGGCCGCGAATCCTGATAAAGTTCACTTTTCTGTTAGAAAATACCAGGCCACAAATCCACAAATCGTAAAATCTTCCATCCGAAAATACCAGGCCGCGAACCCAGAAATTGTAAAATCTGCCATCCGAAAATACCGGACCTCGAATCCACAAAACGTAAAATCTTCCATCCGAAAATACCAGGCCGCGAACCCAGAAATAGTGAAGAAATCAAGAGAAAGATATGTGACAGCAAATACAGATAAGATTAAGGAGTCAAGAAGCAGATACCAACACTCACATCCATTACAACAAGCTTTACGTCAGCGAGAACACTACGGAATACCAAAAACACTAAGAAGTACGAAAATAGCATCATGTGTGGCCCAGAAATCAGGAAATGAATTAAATGAAATATTTTGTTTAAACCTAAAAATTTGTTCCCTCTTAGATAATAGATGTAATAAATGTAATTATTGTGGAGCTGTATTTTTTGATGAAGAAAAAGGTAGAAAGGAATGGTGCTGTGGCAGTGGACGATGTTTTTTGGGTCGCCTACCCAGTTTGGATGCATCATTTTATAGAAATAATATATTTTTAAAAAACTCGCGAAGTTATAATAATATTTTTGCATTTTCCGCATTAGGGGTTTCACATGGGTTTCAAGATGCTCCTAGGAAACAAGGGCCATCCTTAGTTAAAATTCAAGGCAGGACATACCACAGGATTTTCAGTTTAAATTGGTCAGAAAGTAATAGTGTTAATAATGTAGCTCTTTATATTGATGATGGTGCAGAACGTAGGAAACTTGCAGAAGGGAGGCAGCTAGACATAGACATTCTTAAAGAAATAGAAGATTATCTTAATGAGATTAATCCAATAGTACCATCTCTAAGACATCTAAGCGAACACACTTCTGAGAAAGCCTGCATTATGTTTCAAAAAACCAATAGGAAATCTCATGGGCCAATTTTAGGGGAAAATCCTCAGTTAGAAGAAATAGCTGCAATTGTAAGAGCTGAACCTACGAGTGAACCTAGACAAGTATTAATATGGAAGCATGAAAGTGTAGAGCCAAATTTTGTTAGCATATTCAGTGAAACATATGAGGCTTTGCAGTATCCTCTTCTTTTCCCTCATGCAACCTCTGGGTGGCATACTGATTTAAAAGATAGAGATGGAAAGAAATACAGCCAAATTAAATACTATAGAAGGCTACTTTTATCTGAGAGTAGATTTACAGATTTGCAACGTCTAGGTCAGGAATACTTCGTTGATATGTTTTCTAGGGTGGAAGAGGAAAGACTTTTGTGGTTCAAGTTTAATCAGAATAAGTTTTTGAGGATAGCTTCAAGACAAGAATTAGATGAAACCATAGAAGCAGAAGGTGGACCTAGAGCAGGCAAGGTGTACCTACCAAGTTCTTTCACGCATAGTCCACGCTACATGCAAATTAAGCTACAAAATGGAATGGCATTAGTATCGAGAAAAGGAAAGCCGAGTTTTTTTATCACAATAACATGTAACCCACAGTGGGTAGAAATACAGTCAAGTCTTTCCAGTGGCCAGCATGCACTTGATAGACCTGATTTATGTAACCGAGTATTTCAGCTAAAGTTAGCAGCCATTATGAGGTTAATTCATAGTGGCAAACTGTTTGGTAGCTTAGTATACGTAATGTATGTCATTGAGTTTCAGAAGCGTGGTTTACCCCACACTCATATTGCACTTAAAGTTCATGGTGAGCCAAAAGATATTTCAGATATAGATCTTTTTGTAAGGGCAACTATACCATCAGAAGATGAAGCTGAAGGCCGGCTGAGAAAATTGGTCTTACAGCATATGGTTCATGGACCATGTGGATATGATAAGCCTTATCTCAATAAAAAGACATGCATGAAAGGTTTTCCTAAACTTAGTTGTGATAATACATATATAGATGAAAGAGGATATGTCCATTATAAGCGTTCAGGTAACAATGATGTGAAATTAAAATCAGGAAGAATAGTCAATGATCAATGGATTGTTCCTTATTGTCCAGCTTTACTTTTGCTATTAGAATGTCACTGTAATGTTGAAATAGCCAGTTCAGTAAAAATTATTAAATATCTGTTTAAGTATATTCATAAAGGACCAGACCGTGCCCGAGTTGCAGTAGTGCAGGATGAAGTAGAAAGATGTAAATGAAATAGAAAATTATGTATCATTAAGATATATCAGTGCATCAGAGGCAATGTGGAGAATACTTGAATTTGATATAACACATTCTCATCCTAGTGTTTTAATGTTGCCTGTCCACTTGCCACAGAAAGACCAAATAGTATTTCAGCCAGGAAAAGAACAGCAAGCTTTAAATATGAGTATTTCTAAATTAATGCTTTATTTTCAAAGACCGCAAGTAGCAGAGTTAGAGAATCTAACATATTTAGATTTTTATGAGCAATATAATGTTGAGAATAAGCCACGTGAAAGAGCAAAATTTCCAGTTATTGAACATCCATCAGGTCGACATTGGATAACAAAAAGAGTTCGAGGACACTGAAAATTGTAGGAATGTTAGGGAATAATGTTTCGGTGACAAATAACATTGAAAATTTCCCTGAAGTTTATTATGGTGGCTCTTAAAAATTCAAAAATTTTAAACAATTAAATTTATATAGATGCACTTCCAGAGATGCTACATCGATGAAAATTCGCATAAATATGAGGTATTCGTAACAAATGTTAAAAACCTATAAATTTATTATAATTATAAATTTAGGGGTTGTTTTTACCCCAAAATTTTTCAATAAGGAAAAACGTAAATGGTGAAGAGGTCCAAAATTTTGCGTTTAAAAATTATTTTTCCGCTACTAATGCTTGCAGAATGCAAGCACATATTAACTAGTATTATATATATATATATATAGGAGGATACAAAATTATGAGGCACTTCCAGATGTGCTAGAAACTTGAAATTTGGGTGGATTATAGGTTTTTAGTCACAACCAAACGAAAAAATCCAAAACTCTCGAGATTCCTATTTTGAGGGGCGATTTTGGCCCCTTTTAGCCCCATTTTTTGCCCTTAAGAAAGCATGTAAATTTGTGCAGAGGTTTTTATATTTACATTTTAAAATTACTTCCCATCAAGATACGAACTCGAGTCTTAAACTGTCGGTTAGGATATAAATTGTAGTTTCGTATTTTTGAGGACAGAATTCAAATCCGAGTATAATTACCCTAATTTTATGGTTTTTATCACAAAACATTGCTAATTTTTCTGGGTCTAACAATAGGCTTCCTTGGTAACAAGCTCTTTCCTTTCATATGGGTAAGCTTTTAATGGGAATCAGAGGCTTATATTATAATGCTGTTAATGTTAAACTACACCTAATGAAGGAAATCTGATATTGATATAATCCTCATTTTTGGAGGTTTTGCCCCATTATTGCCCCATATTAGAACAAAAAAGGCAAGGCAGCTGCATAAGTCCTAGAGACTTGAAATTTGGCATGATTATAGAAATTACATTGCAACTTAAGATAAAATTATAACATCGGAAAAAAATTCCAATTTGAAGGGGCGATTTTGCCCCTATTCGGCCCCATACGAGTGTGGAAATTATAAGGCACTTCTCATTGAGATACAAACTTGAAATTTGGCAGAATTATGGGTTTTTACTTACAACAGAAGGAAAGCATCTGATTTTGTAAAAATTCAAAATCCTATTACCTGTTATGCCCCATTATTGGCCCATATGAGTATTCAAGTAGTATGGCACTTCAAAATGATCTTCTAACTTGAAATTTGAGACAGTTATATGGTTTCGTAAAAAATCGATTGTAAATAATTTCAATTTGTAAAAATAGTAAAATTTAGAAAACCTTGCAGAATGCAAGCACATATTAACATAGCATGGAGAAATGGACAGGAAAAATAGAAATTTACAATATTTTAATTTATTGGCCGTTAAAAATTATAAACTTTTAAAAAACATTTCTCCTTTTACGTACTTCTAAATGTTCTACAATGCTGAAATTTTTTCTGACAGTAGAATTTACCAAATAACGATAACGGATTATTGAAACTTGAAAATGTTTATTTATTCGGCTGTTAAAAATTCATAAGTGTTAAAAAAATGTGACTAATCTTTATATACCTTCGTACGAACTAGAAAGCTGAAAATTAAGGAATTGTGTTTCAGTTACAATTATATTTGAAGATTTTTAGAAAAGTTTATTATTGTGGCTGTTGAAAATTCATAAAGTTTAAACAACGAAACTTATATAAATGCAATTCAAGAGGTGCTACATAGATGAAATTTTGCGGAAATGTGAAGTATTTGCAACAAATGATGAAAACCTATAAACTTTTTACAATTATAAATTTTAGGGGTTCCTTTTTCCAATATTGTCCATAAAGAAAAACACGTAAATAGGCGCAGATGTGCAAACTTTTGTGTTAAAAATTATTTGTCTGCACTTACTCTACATATTAAGGTTAGAGAAAATGCTTGCAGAATGCAAGCACATATTAACTAATCTATATATATATGCGCTTCTTACACATGATATCTATATATATAGACGCTTCTTACACATGATATATAAATATATATATATATATATATATATAGGAGGATACAAAATTATGAGGCACTTCCAGATGTGCTGGAAAGTTGAAATTTGGTAGGATTATAGGTTTTTAGTCACAACCAGAGGGAAAAATCCGAAACTGGTGAAATACCTATTTGGGGGAATTTTTTGGCCCCTTTTTGCCCCATTTTTCTCCCATAAGAAAACATGTAAATTTGTGTAGAGGTTTTTATATTTGCAATTTAAAATTACTTCTGTCAAGATACGAACTCGTGACTTATACTATCGGATAGGAGATAAATTGTAGTTTCTTATTTTTGAAGACAGAATTAAAATCCGAGTAGAATTAGCATAAATTTATAGTTTTTATCGGAAAAAAGTGGCAATTTTTCTGGGTCTAACACTAGGTTTCCTAGGCAACAGTCTTTATGCTTTCATATGGGTAAGCTTTTAATAGGAATCAGAGGCTTATATTTTAATGCCTTTACTGTTAAACTATGCCAATTAAAGAAACCTATATTCTAATAATCCTCATTTTTGGAGCACTTTTGCCCAAGTATTGCTCCATACGAGAACAAAAATGATGAGACAGCTCCATATGAACTACAGACTTGAAATATGGCACCATTATAGAAATTTCATTGCAACCGAAGATATAATAAAAAAATAGCAAAAATCAATTTTTTAAGTGTGGTTTTGCGCTATTTCTACCCAATACGAGTGTGAACATTATAAGGCACTTCTTAATGAGATACAAACTTGAAATTTCACACGGTTATATGGTTTTGGAGATAATCGATTAGGAATAATTCGGATTTGTAAAAATTCGTAACGTTATAGCTGTTTTGACCTATTATTGCCCCATACGAGGAATAAAATTATAAGGCACTTCTAAAAGAGCAACATTCTTCAAATTTGACACGCTTATATGATTTTTTTTGAAAAACATAAGGGAATAATTTGAAATTGTAAAAATCCTAACATTTAAAAAAGCTTATTCGTTATATCTACAGAATTTGTGAAAAACCGGGTAAGTCAACTTTTGATGAAAAACGAGTTTACTGAGAGTAAAGATGGGTCTGGACCAGTTCCATCTTGTGTAAAACCGGGGAAGTCGTAAATCAATTTAATGCCATGCCACGCCTGTTGGAAATGATGAGGTAAATCAATTTTGGTGTACGATTACTGGTAAGTGTACTTACACCATTTCATTCAAAGAAACCTCACAAAGGAAAAAGCGTTGAACTCTAGTTGCATCGTTTTGCTCTGTTTTGTGTTTTCTATTTGCGTCAGTGAAAAACCATGCAAGTCTGGATACTTTGATTTACTATTTGATTTCCAACGCCGCGGTGCGCCGGAAGATGGGAAGGCAGACTTACGACAATGTAACATTTGTAACATTTTCGATAGTATAGAAGATAGAAGATACTGTTACATGCTATCAATTATTGCCCATGTGCTCATATTTACCGCACCGCCACTACTGGGCACTTTTTCTCGAGTCATTTAAGTCCTGTTCTTTTACGGCAAGCGTTCAGCTATGTTTAGTCGTGCGCGGATTTTGGTAAATTTGGCGAAACGATCATACAGTGGAGATTCCTCAGATTCTGACGCCAATAACAATAAGGAAAAAACTGATTGTGTTACCGGAGAAGGAGATGAAGCCCGCAATGGTAAGTATAATGCTATACATAGTTATTTTGAATGACTTAATTGCCCAAGAGGCATAGTGCACTACTAGAAGAGAGTGCTTGCAAATTGCAAGCATAGTATTTATTAAGCCTGTATTTCACGAAAACTTAGTCAAGGACACTTGTAAATAATGAAAAGCATCCAAGAAAGCTCGTAAAATAATTCGTAGCGGTGTAGGATTTAGCGATTCTCGTGGACTTTAAATTCTTCCTCAATTAAAAAATCAATAAATAATATTTATCGGAATTTATTTGAGTATACTAGTGAATATATTTTATATGTACTTTGAAATCGTAATGAATGCATTCCCATAACTGAACTTTACAACGAGTTAAAATCACGAATGTTCTGTGTGTCACCCGTAGGCGTAAAGACTGCCGCGTGTTTTGCCTATGTCAAATGTAATTTCGCATAATTCGAGAACAAACCAAGATATCGGAATGAATCTTTCACCGAAAGTCGTATTAGTTCTTCTTATACAATCTATAGGAGACACTTTGTGTCTATCTCTAATAGAACGTAGTCACAGTATGTAGGGTATGCTTCCGAAGAACGTTTGGTGAGACGACAGGTTTCATAGAAAGGGTGGCCCAGGAAAAGAGAATTTCACAGTCCGGTGTCATTTCATCTGATGGTAGAGGGAAGGCTACTCCTTCAAACAAAACATCAGAGGAGGCCCTACAAGATGTTAGGGATCACATTCTCTCCTTCCCAAGCTACAAGAGCCATTACTGCCGAAACAGGACTACTAAGCGATTCCTATCTTCTGACCTAACCATTTCCAAAATGTATGACTTATACAAGGAAATTACTACAAATCCTGTATCATTAACCCTTTATAATAGATGTTTCCACGAACTCGATCTGGCATTTAAGAAACCGAAACAGGATACCTGCCACAAGTGTGACTTGATGAAGATAAATATTGTGGAATGAGATGCTAAAGAAACAGTGATTCAGGAACGTGATGCTCACCACCTGCTGAGGAAGCTTACGAAGCCAAGCGACGTGATAAGGAACTAGCTCAAGGGAATGATACTATGGCAGTTTTTGCTTTTGATCTTCAGCAGTGCCTACCAACTCCCTACTTGACAACATCTGTGTCTTTTTACAAAAGGCAACTGTGAACTTTCAACCTTACTTTGCACAACTTGAAGACAAGCGAGGCTGCCTGTTTTATGTGGGATGAAACTGTATCTGGCAGAGGGGGCAATCAAATAGCTTCATGTCTCTACCAGTTTATTCTCCAGTTACCAGCCCATATTCAATGCATTATATTCTACTCAGATACTTGTGGAGGACAGAACAGAAATAGTATTGTAGCATCTATGTTCTGTTATGCTTTACAAAACAGTGCACATATTCCAGAAATTCACCATAAGTTCTTGGTCAGTGGTCACACACACATGGAATGTGATACGGGTCATTCGGTCATTGAGAGGGAGAAGAAGCGAACAGGAATGAAAATAAACCACCCCAATGACTGGTATCAACTTATGAGGTCCTGTAGGCGTAAGAATGTTTTTGTTATGGAAAGTAAGCATTTCTTTGACTTTAGAACCCTGATCAAATGGAATGGTCCTTTCCAAATGAAGAAAGCTGACACCGAAGGACGAAAATTCCTGTGGAAGGAAACTCACTGGCTGAAATTCACAAAAGAATTGGGAAGCATTTTTTTTTAAATTCACTGGCTGAAGAAGAATCGTTTCGAGAAATGTCCATCCTAAGACGTGGTAGGAAATCATTGCCCCCTTCTCTACCATTACTTCATGACAGTCCTGTACCAATCAGCAAGGAGAAAAAGAAGGACATCTTAGATTTACTGCCATTCATTGACAGTGTATTTCATGATTTTTACAGAAGCTTAAAAGTGGACAACATCCCCTCGATTGATCCAGACTTGGAAGAAGTAGATGCAGATAGCATTCAGTGATACTAAATTAAACATTAAAGTGATTGCAAAAATGCAAAAACTTGCTTGAGAATAATTTATGTTCATGATGTTGATTAAATTTTGATCATTTAGAATTGTTAGTCACGTTCAAAATCTGTGGTATGTATGCAAAATATGTTTTTCCACTTCACTCAAAACTGTGTAATTCGATCATTAGTGTCAATGATAATCGGCAAAAACCAGGTTAGTCACGATTTTAGCGTAGCTAGAACAGGAAGGTAAGTATTTTATCCAGACCATAAGACGTGGCAAATTGTACTTAATTCCCCTCAAAATAGACATACATGAGGTTCATTTCCTGAGAGAATCACATTTCTATCTTAATTACCCGATTTTACGTCTCATCTCAAAATTTCTTTTCCTTCTCCTGTAAAATTTGGTTTTGAGTACTTACCTGGTTTTTCACAGATCTTGTAGATATATTGACGGGTCTTATTTAGGATATAGGAGAATACAAATGTTCAGGCCAAACTAAAATAGTTGGAGAGCTGAAATTTAATACATAGGTGAATCTAAAAAAATAATAGGAGGAAAAATTGCAACAATATGTATTTTCTTGACCATTAAAAATTATAAACTATTTACTAACTTTTCATGGTTTAGGTAATTCTAAATGATCTATGAAGCTGAAATTTTTTCCATTGGTAGAATTTGCCATATAATGGAAACGGGATTATAGAAATTTGTAAATTTTTATTTGTTCGACCGTAATAATCTCTTACATGTTAAACAAATTGACTAATGTTTATGTACTTTCTGAAGAGCAAGGAAGCTGAAAATTTTAATAAAGTTAGGGAGTAATGTCCCGGTGAAAATTAACATTATAATTTTGTTAAAGTTTATTATTGTGGCTGTTAAAAATTCAAATATTTTAAACAATTAAATTTATATAAATGCACTTCTAGAGGTGCTACATCAATAAAATTTCGCATAAATGTAACAAATGCTAAAAACCTATAAATGATTTATAATTCTAAATTTAGGGGTTGTTTTTACCTCAATATTTTTCAATAAGGAAATCGATAAAGAGGTCCAACCTTTTGCTTTTAAAAATTATTTTTCCTCTCCTAATGCTTGCAGAATGCAAGCACACATTAACTAGTATATATATATATATCTATAATATATAGATGTTTCTTACACATGATATATATATATATCTATAATATATAGATGCTTCTTACACATGATATATATCTATAATATATAGATGCTTCTTACACATGATATCTATAATATATAGATGCTTCTTACACACGATATATCATATATATATGAGGATACAAAATTATGAGGCACTTCCAGGTGTGCCAGAAGCTTGAAATTTGGTAGGATTATAGGTTTTTGTTCACAACCGAAGGAAAAAATCCGAAACTGTCGAAATTACTAATTTGAAGGGTTATTTTGGCCCGTTTGCCCCATTTTTTGCCCATAAGAAAACATGTAAATTGGTGCAGAAGTTTTTATATTTGCATTTTAAAATTACTTCCCGTCAAGATACAAACTCGAGACTTAAACGGTCGGATAGGATATAAATTGTAGTCTCTTATTTTTGAAGACGGAATGCAAATCCGAGTAGAATTAACGTAAATTTATAGTTTTTATCTCATAAAAGTAGTAATTTTTCTGGGTCTTACAATAGTTTCCTTGGTAACAAGCTCTATCCTTTCATATGGGTAAGCTTTTAATGGGAATCAGAGGCTTATATTTTAATGCTGTTAATGTTAAACTTCACCTAATGAATGAAATCCGACATTGATATAAGCCTCATTTTTAGAGCTGTTTTGCCCCATTATTGCCCAATTCGAGAACAAAAAAGACGATGCAGCTGCATAGGACCCAGAGACTTGAAATTTGGCACGGTTATAGAAATTACATTGCAACCTAAGATAAAATTATAAAATTACAAATATTTTAATTTTTAAGGGGCGGTTTTACCCCTTTTCGGCCCCATACGAGAACAAAAAATTTGAGGCAGCTGCATAGTACCTAGGAACTTGAAATTTGGCACGATTATAGAATTTTCGTGGCAAACTAAGATAAAATTGTAAAAATTCCAATTTTTAACGGGTGCTTTTGCCCTTTTTGGGCCCCATAAGAATGCGATAATTATAAGGCACTTCTTAATGAGATACAAACTTGAAATTTGGCAGAATTATGGGTTTTTATTTACAACAGATGGAAAAAATCTGAGAGTGTAAAAATTCATAATGTTTGGAGCTGTTTTGCTCCATTATTGCCCCATACGAGGATTAAAATTATAAGGCACTTTTAAATGAGCTACAAACTCCTAATTTGACACGGTTATATGAGTATGTACAATATCGATTGGGAATAATTTGCATTTGTAAAACTGCTAAAATTTGAAAATGCTTGCAGAATGCAAGCACACATTAACTAGTATTATATATATATATATATATGAGGATACAAAATTATGAGGCACTTCCAGATGTGCCACAAACTTGAAATTTGGTAGGATTATAGGTTTTTAGTCACAACCAAAGGAAAAAATCCGAAACTGGCAAAATTCCTATTTTGAAGGGCTATTTTGGCCCCTGCTTGCCCCATTTTTTGCCCATAAGAAAACATGTAAATTGGTGTAGAGGTTTTTATATTTGCATTTTAAAATTACGTCTCATCAAGATACGAACTCGAGTCTTAAACTGTCGGTTAGAATATAAATTGTAGTTTCTTATTTTTGAAGACAGAATTCAAATCGGATTGGAATTAACGTAATTTTACAGTTTTTATTGCAAAAAATTGCTAATTTTTCTGGGTCTAACAATAGGCTTCCTTAGTAACAAGCTCTATCCTTTCATATGGGTAAGCTTTTAATGGGAATCAGAGGCTTATATTTTAATGCTGTTAATGTTAAACTACACCTAATGAAGGAAATCCGATATTGATACAATCCTCATTTTTGGGGCTGTTTTGCCCCATTATTGCCCCATTCGAGAACAAAAAAGGCGATGCAGCTGTATAGGACCCAGAGACTTGAAATTTGGCACGGTTATATAAATTTCATTGCAACCCTTGATAAAATTATAAAATTACCAAAATTCTCAGTTTTAAGAGGCTGTTTTGCCCCTTTTCGGCCCCATACGAGAACAAAAAATGTGAGGCAGCTGCATAGGACCTAGAGACTTGAAATTTGGCACGAATATAGAATTTTCATAGCAAACTAAGATAAAATTGTAAAATTGCAAAAATTCCAATTATTAATGTGTGGTTTTGCCCCTTTTCGGCCCCACACGAGTGTGACAATTAACTGTCGAAATTCCTATTTTGAGGGGCTATTTTCGATCCTTTCTTCTCCATTTTTTGCCCAAAGGAAACGTAAACTGGTCTTGAGGTTTTTATATTTGCATTTTAAAATTACTTAATTGTATTGCAGCCGATCATAAAATAAAACACTGCGAATATTCCGAATTTTAAGTGCGGTTTTGCCCTATATATGACCCATACGATTGTGAAAATGATACGGCAATTCTTAATGAGGTACAAACATGAAATTTGGCAGAATTATAAGTCTTTAGTTAAAAACAGAAGGACAAATTCCAATAGCGTTAAAATTCGAAATCTTAGCGACAGTTTTGCCAAATAATTATCCTATGCGACGAATAAAATTATAATGCACTTCTAATGAGCTGCAAAGTTGAAATTTTATACAGTTATTTGATTTTGTACAAAAGTGATTCGGAATAATTTGAAATTGTAAATATGCTAAACTTAAAAAATGCTTGCAGAATGCAAGCACACATTAACTAGTATAATATACAAGTAAATGTGTGCTTTCATTCTGCAAGCATTTTCACTCACCTTAATGTAAAAATGAAAGCCGAAAAAGAATTTTCAATGCGTAAGTTCGCTTCTCGGCTCAGAATTACGTGTTTTTCTGTTTTGAAAATATTGGGGTATAAACAACCCCTAAAATTTATAACTATAAAACATTTATAGGTTTCTAGCATTTCTTAGGAGTACCTCACATTTATGCATAATTTCATGTATATAGCACCTCTAGAACTGCATTTATAAGAATTTCATTGTTTAAAATTTATGAATTTTTACAGCCACAACATAAAACTTTCATGAAATTTCAAATGTTATTTTCTACCGGAACATTATTTCCTAACTTGGTTAAAATTTTCAGCTTCCTGGCTCTAATTAAAGTACATAAACATTAGTCAATTTGTTAAACATTTGAGAATTTATTACGGCCGAACGAATAAAAATTTTCAAATTTCTATAGTCCCGTTTTCATTATTTGGCGAATTCTACAGGTAGAAAAAATTTCAGCTTGATAGCGCTTTTAGAAATACCTAAACCATGAAATGTTAGTAAAATTGTTTATAATTTTTAGCTGCCAAAATAATGCACATTGTCGCAATTTTGCAATTTTTCCTCCTATTATTTTTTTTTATTCACCTCAGTACTAAATTCCAGCTATCCAACTATTATAGTTTGGGCCAGACATTAGTATCCTCCTATATCCTCCTCTGTAAGAAGAGTGCTTATAGAATGATATATATATATATCATGTGTAAGAAGCATCTATATATTATATATATATATATCATGTGTAAGAAGCGTCTATATAGTATAGATATATATATATAAATATATATATCATGTGTAAGAAGCATCTATATATTATAGATATATATCATGTGTAAGAAGTGTCTTTATATTATAGATATATATATATATATTGGAATAATTTCTGGTACTGTATTATCTCAAAAATCTTTACAAACGAAATTAACAAGAAAAGGATTTTCTTCTTATAGGCAAAAAACAGTGAAACTAAACTTAAAAAATCTATCCATTTGATACATTTATTAATTTCCATCAATTTAGATATTTGCTATGAGAAAGAATAAATGTTGCCATGTGCTACTCTATCAAAGTATCAATCCAGTCTTTTCTATCCATTCTATTTTCCTATGACAAATGTATAAGATGGATTCACCATTGTAATCTTTATCATTTAGGTGATCTGATATCCCACGATGTCCTTCACGAATTCATCATTATCGTTATTGCATGTGCATAGTGAAGCATATTATATCTCCCCTCTACCCCGATTTATAGCAATCTCTTAACCTCATTTCAAAGTCATTTTTATTTACTTCTTCAGGTAAATTCCCTTTGGTGCAATACCTAACCCATTTGTGATTCAACGCTTTCCTTATCATATCAAAAACAAATTCCAATTCAGTCCCATATACATACTTAATCGGATTGAATACGTAAACTCTCACGTTTTTATGCTTAACATTAATTTTGTTAATGAATCCATTGTAAAATTCTGTTGATAGGTGACCAGGTACTCATTGGAACCATGAAAGCCACAATGAAAATGATCCCATCGGTCTCATTCTCATCTTCCTTTTCGAGGATAACTATGATATTTTTCTTTGTGTAATAGGCAATGTAAATCTCTGTCATATCAAATGTAATAATCAAACCCGTACTCATGAAAGTTTCTCTAGCACCAAGTTCCCTGAGGAATGCTTCGATCCGGAAATGTAATCCCTGACCGGTTTGTCGTTAATTTTCCCATCTGTTACATCTTTTAAAACAGAATTTACAAAAAAATATTCCTCAATGGTCCTGTGGATTAATTTGTATCGATCCCTGAATACAGTGACTACGCCTACATTTGGAGCATATTTATATATCTCCCCATATACTTTCTCAGAGTATCCATCCGACGACATCATACTCCGCGCAAGATTAATGTGAATCTCTTCAAACTCAGTTTTTTCTTTCTCTTGTCTGAATATTTTCCATTCCATCATTCGCGTGTCTTGACACTTCTCATCGAAGAAGACTTTGAGTTTTCTGCTGATGAAATTGGAATACAAGTCATATTCGTTGGACCACACGTCAAAGTTTAGTTTCTTCTCAAAGGTCAAATCTCCAAGGATGGTTAGATGCAAAGGCGATCCGGTGAATTCTATGTCATTAATTCTAGTTATTATATCCTCGGCGAATGGTTTGAAATCTAGTTCTTCCAATTTCTCCCAAAGTTCCTTCAGAAATGAAGCTTTGGATTTTACTCTCTTATCCATGTCCGTCGTTTCCGTGAAAAACGGATCCAATTGATTCTGAATGTGGCTCGCCATATATGTCTTGATGACATTTTTAATTTCCAAAACATCCTGATTTGTCAGCCAAAGCAAATCTTTGGAGTTCTATTGCGATCATTGATCAAAATCAGATACTCGCAAAATTGAGATCCAAAAGCTGCTCAAATGTTGACTTTGTTTTTGAAGTGACGGCTCAGTTTAAAGAAAAAGCACCTTTTATCCACATGAACGCCAAATTCTCTCGTAAGCTCATAATATACGTGCATCGTAGATAGATTCACTATTTGTATCTGAAACGCGGTCAATTTTGTGCAACTCAAGGGAAGAGTACAATCACGGTAGAAAAAACTGGGACACCTTAACGTTCTCCTAATGCCGAGATGGGGAACCTTTTGGAGAGTACAAAGTGAATGACAACACTGCAGGAGAGAAGAGGGAACGAGGAGGGGATAGGGGGGGAAGAGAAGAGTGGGTCCCTCTGCTAAGCAAATCAACCGACCTAAAACTTGTGAGAGGCCGAGTCCCCGCTTCAAACGAGTTCGTATTCTAGCATCAAGGCCTGCGCGCAAGCTTCCAATAAGTCTCGTTGTGATCCAAATGATGCGGTGAAATAAAAACAACTGTGCTAGTGTCCGTAAAATATCCTAAGTGTAATTGATATTTAATAATCGGGCATTGACTCATGATCGCTATTATCACGATCGCATTATTAACGCACTAAGTTTTATTCTCTCTCTTTAAAAACGGTTATAACCACGCTAACATGTCTGTTATTGGGATGATCCACATGCATGGATATGACTTCAAGGGATTACTTTAGCCTACATATTGATCCCTGATTGTGGCAACATAGAAAGATGCTCGGCGGTGCATTGGCGCTGCTACGGAAATTGCGTTATTAAACGGAATCGTGACGCTCAAGTAATTTTTTAACGGAAAATGAATCGAAAATTATTATATTCACTGAAAATTACTCTAGCAATCAATCAACGTGTGAACCAGTATTTTCGAGGTAAGTTACCTGAACGTTGAAATGATAAATATCCTAAGTGCAATTGATACTTAATAATCGAGCATAGACTCATCATCGCTATTAACCCGACAGCATTTATTAGCACTTACCGCAATTTCGTAAACGCTAATCCCTTTAAAACCGGTAACAACCACGATAACATATCTTTTATTGGGATGATCAACGCGCATGGATACATTCAAAAGATAATTCAGTCTTCCAACTTTTACGTAGACGGCCTACTGTTGCACGCGGTATGTTCATTTGCCGTGCTATCTCCCTTACTTCGGCCTAGGCAACCAGCTTAATGCTTTCATATGGGTAAATTTTTAATGGGAATCAGGGTCTTATATTTCTCCTTTAAAACCTTACTAGTGTAATGCCCATTGAAATATCAACGGGAGTAAAGATTCCATCGTTCAAGCTATTTATGGAGATCAAATTGGCATCAGAAACATTAATCCCTCCCTCCCTCTCTCTCGTATTACAAGCAATGAAAGCCTCTTTACGCCAATGATTGTGTAATAGTACCTTTGATATTACTCGTGTTGCGCTTCGTTGATTTGCATACGACAAAAAATGTCTTCAGCCTTGATTTTAATATTTAATCCACCCTCCATCGTTCTCTATGACTAATGCCAGCCTCCTCGGCATGGAGGGAATTAGTTTGTGGCATAAACCCTCCGTAATACCCTCCCAGGCATCCTCTATCGCCTCCCAAAGCTGAGAGGCATTTCTTGGTCTTTCGGCTTCATTCACCCCTCTCGCCAACACCGCCCAGACGTTTTCTATTGGGTTCAAGTCCGGACTTTTAGCCGGCCAATCCAATAGTTGAATATTTTTTTCTTCGAACCATGCCTTGGGCAACCGACAAGTATGGACCCGTCAATTATTCTATGCGAACAAAATTGTAATATTTCATTAAAAGTCAGACCCAAAATGCATCAAACCATGCTGCCAAATTGATAAAAACACAGTAAAAGCGTGACATTTTCTGCTGAAAATTGGCGAAAAAAAATTAAAATAATTTCATATCATACCAGATATGACTAAAAGAAACAGATGAGGAACAAAGGATTTACGCTACTGCAACAAAGAAAAACCCATAGCATAAACCTATACATAGGTTAAAGCAATTAACATAGTAGTAAAATCTCACTACAACAATATCACTATTAACAAATATTTAATATGTATTTATAAACACGTTCTTACAAACGTCGAACACATCACTGATGAAAGGCCTCTCATTACGCCAGGTTGCGCGGAAGGCATTTAGGCAACTGCAAACAAACAAACACAAACTGCATCAACCTAAGCATAGGTTTTGCTACAATTAAAATAATAAACCTCATTCAAATAATATCTCAATTAACAAATACTTAAATTGCATTCTAAACAATCCTTACAAATGTCCAACATCTTTGGTGAAAGGCACCCCATTCAGTATGACATTAACCCTTTTGAACTTACTAAGCGGTACAGATAATTAATTAATTAATAATAAACATTAATTAATTTTCACACTGGTGCAGATAATTATCATAACATTGATTAATATTTACAATAGTCCAGATAATTATTATTAGTGAAACAATTTTAAATCTAGTATATTTCCCCTGTTTGAGATGGGTGACTGTCTTTACAATATTATACAGTGTTATAAACATTTTAAGGTACACTATCCCAATTGGGGAGAGTGCACAAAAACTATTGTGTGTAACAGTGGCAGTATTACCAGTAAACATAAGAAACGCATGGCCAGGTTACATTAAATAATAAAAATTTAGAGCCTCGGAGACATACATAAAGGTCTAATTATCCTTTATGATGCGTCGAACATCATCTTTGTATACACAAAGGCATAGCATAAGCCGAAAATGGATATGATTTACCAGATTCTCATCTGGGGGCTGATTGCAATGATGCAGTATCATTGGGCGATGGGGTCGCTAATTCCCTACGCCGCCACATACAAGCTATAATAACAAAATTACTGATGAAACAATTTTAAATGTGATATATTGGCAATTCTCTCCTTACTGGGTGACAGTTCCAGAACAGCTGTCACAGGAGATAAAAAATTTTTAATTGAAAATGGACCGACCCATTGTGATGTGAGTTTGGCGGTTTGGTGCTGCGCCTTTGAACTAGTAGGAAACCTTTTATACAACACCATATCACCAGTTTTAAAAGGATTCCCTGAATGGCTTCTATTAAACGCCACTGCTTGCCTAAGCCTTGTCCTTTTTAGATTTCTTAACACGTCTTGCCATAGGGACTGCCTTTCAGATAGTGTCAAAGTCTCCGACAGAGCTTGTGGAGGAATTCTCCAGAAATTTGTTAGAGGGTGAGGAAGTTCTCTTCCCATAAACACCCTCGCATGAGTATATCCTGTACTTCTGTGCTTGGCGGAATTGAAGGCAAAGGTTAAACTGGGCACAAATTCGTCCCACTTCCTATGGTCATTTTGGGATAAGATGGTTAAAGCATATTTCAAGTTGCGGTGGACTCATTCAGCCTGGTTAGGTTGAGGATAATAAGGGGCTGTAAAAATTTGCTTTATGCCATATTTAAAACACATATCTGACACAAGCGCGGATCTGAATTGGGTTCCATTATCAGAAACTAGGAATTAAGGATAGACAAATTTAGGAAACATTTTATGAAATAAAGTGGAAACAACCTGGGAGGCTAACTGAGAGCGTAATGGTTCCATGAAGGTAAATTTGGTGAAACCATCAATGACTGTAAGTGCTCAGGTATTCCCACTTTGACTTCTGGGTAATGGACCAACAAAGTCTATATAAACTCTCTCCCAGGGGTAGTTAGGAGTAGTAGAACTCATCTTTCCAGGGGGAAGGGTGTTCCTAGGTTTACAGGTTTGGCAGTCATGACAGGTTCTAACCATCTGGGCTATTTCTGACTTCATGTTACTCCACCAAAACTCCCTACAGATTCGCTCAGAAGTCTTACTAACGCCCATATGTCCAGCAGTTGGTAAGGAATGGAAGTAGGAAAATAACATGGCCTTGAGGGCCTCCGGAACGACTACTTTGTCCCTTTTAAGTCTCCTTGTTCCATGATATAATAAATCATTCTTTATGAAATAATTGGGGGATGGACTTCCCTGCCTGGGAGATGAGGAAACAGGTGAAAAAATCTGCCATGACCGGGAATCGAACCCGGGCCTTCCACTTGCCGGGCGGATATTCTACCACTGAACTACCGTGGCAGACTAATTCTTCTGTTTCAGAACGGGAATATTTTCTTAGGTTGGGACCAAGCTAGCTATGCTAGTATCAATCAGCCCCAACAGATGTCCTCAAGGAGATACATCAAAGAAAACCCCTACCCTCTCAAATGGTGAGAATGCCATGATATAAATTGATAGAAAGGATGATCTGAAGATCCTTATGCGACAGGCATAAGCTGTTATGATGGGAGATGAGGAAACAGGTGAAAAAATCTGCCATGACCGGGAATCGAACCCGGGCCTTCCACTTGCCGGGTGGATATTCTACCACTGAACTACCGTGGCAGACTAATTCTTCTGTTTCAGAATATCCGCCCAGCAAGTGGAAGGCCCGGGTTCGATTCCCGGTCATGGCAGATTTTTTCACATGTTTCCTCATCTCCCATCATAACAGCTTATGCCTGTCGCATAAGGATCTTCAGATCATCCTTTCTATCAATTTATTCCCTGCCTGATTCGCTCTATCAGCTGTTTTAGGTGCGGATCTAATTTCTGGTGATCACGAATGTTTGTGAAGGACAGAGGTATTTTACGTAAAAGCATAGAACAATGAATTGGATCCTCAATCGGTTGGTCAACCACTCTAGATAGACAGTCTGCTACCCTATTTTTAGAACATGGGACATGATGGATTGCAAAGCGAAATGATGACAATTTTAAAACCATTCGTCCAATTTTCCCTAGTTGCTTGGGATGTTTAAACAACCAGGTTATTGCCCCATTGTCTGTATATAAATGGAATGTTTTTAGCTGGACATAAGTCCTGAAAGTTTCGACGGCCCAACAACAAGCAAGACACTCCAATTCTTAAGATGGCTGCTTTTGTTCAAAATTATTCAAGGTTCTACTAGCATAAGCTACAGGTTTCATCAACAAAGTAGAAAACGTAATTCTTTCAGACAACGAAATATTGGTATCGACTTACGTCAAATCTTTGTTTCCCAGTGTCCCCATAAAAAAAACAATAGAATTTCTAAAAAGCTGTGGCGACCAAAAAACAAAGTCACATAATCCTCTAACTAAATGCTATATTGTACAAGAAATAAAGTAACAACAAAACAAATGCTCTTGAGCCGTAACAACAGTCTCGCAACTTAAACACTTCAGAAAATGTCAACTTATAGTTACATTATAGTAATTAAACATATTGGGAATAATTCACTGGAAATGTTATGTTGTTCTGATAATCCGAGTCTGCGACACTGTTCCTTTTGAAGTTCTCAGGGGAAATGGATAAATATTCACCACTGTTCAGGTTTAGTACACTCCTTGAAGGCAGTTTTATGAAGTGTTCACTAAGCACTGGAGTGAGATGTCTTCTCGGATGGAAATTCAATAGCCCAACTTATGTCTTCACCATAACGGGTATTAACTACCACGAAGTGTTCCGGTGTGTGGTTTCAGAATAGCACCAGTGAATCAAGATACAAAAATTATAGCCCACTCCTTGCCTTAAGGAGAAAACTGAATAACCGGTTATTTATAAATAACTCCTAAACAATAACTACAAAAGTAAATTGTTTCAAATAAAATTTGTAGGAAATTACATTTTCTATACCTTATGTATAGAATTGTTAATACAATAATGATATTTTAACGAAGAAATATCGCAATAACCGAATCGGGTTTCGAATAAACCTCGGATTCTGGTTACCCGTTATTGTCGAAAAACTAATCAGTTCTTTATGCTCATGTTAAAGTGTTATATTTGAAGTTTGGTAACGATATGGCACGTACTTTTTGAGTTAGAGCGCCCACACTAACATACACGCACACACAGACAACATTCCGAAAATTGTCTAAACGTGTTCTAGGGACCTCAAAACATCTATTTCCGTTGAAATCTTGAAGTCCATTTTTTTCATGAATACAATACTACGTATTCAGAAAGTAAACACCAAATATCTCCAAAATGGATGGTTCTACGAAAATTTGTTTCAAACAAAACTTGGAAGAAATATTATTCTCTACAACTTTGCCCCTCACAAAGACTACCAATAACGATGTTCTTAAGGAGGAAACCGAAAAAGCTTTTATTTTAAAATAACACATAAGCAATAACTACAATAGAAAATTGTTTCAAATGGAAGTTGTAGGAAACTACATTCTCTATACCATTTGTATAGAATTGTAAATACAATAATGATATTTTAACGAGGAAATATTGCAATAACCGAATCGGGTTTCGATTAAACCTCAACTACAAAGTATTTAGAAACAACATCAAATAATAAAATTATTACAAAACTTTACAAATAATGACTAGCCAATTATTACTTATCTTATATTTACTACTGTATTATCAAGCAAATGCATTCCAAGCCTTTTCAAGATTACCGATCTTACTCTAAGGATGGACGCATTCTTCTTCAGATTTGCCTTCAGCTTTTCCCAGCATCTATTTCAATGCCCATGACAAATATCATTTAGTCATACAGAGACTCAAAACATCATCATATTTAAATTGTATAACTTGAAAAACATTCACTGTGGAATTCCTATGCCATGCCCACAAACTTCTTTAAATTAATGAAAGCAATGCACAATAAAAAGAAGTCATACAAAACTTGTGCCTAACTATAGCAATTTCATAAGGTAATATATGACGGTGCCCCATTTCTTCCTCTAACAACAAATTCTTGTCAAATAATTAGTCCTCACAAATTCAAAGCAAATTTAATACAAACCTATTTCATCAATTCTGGAGGAGAATAATGGAACTGAAATGGATTGTGAATTAAAATATTATGAATTTGCAATCATAAGGCACAGGAAGGAACGTGAACAAATTAGACCATACTTAAATATCATATGCAGACATGCAGACCCATCACATGCTTTCTTTTGTGGTAGGCATAGAATAAAGCCAAATGGTATCCCAACAGAAACTACCTCTATACATTTACATATTGACTCCCTTTAACTTATCTACTCCAGAATGTACTTTCCTTACGCTGCTTTCAATATTTCCCAAGCATAATGTGCACTTTCAATCTGGATAACCTCATCCCATCACTCATGCTGATATTAATTTAACTCCAGCACGCACACATATTGCAACCTCAACTCGGTGGTATCTTGCAAGTTTTCACTTGAACATAAGAAGATAAAATAATAATTCTTCCAATACCACCTTTCGTGCAAACCCACACTGATTAATACTGCACTAATAACTCACATTTCCTGACATGCGTATTGGCCATTTCATTGAAATTTGAGACAGTTATATGGTTTCGTAAAAAATCGATTGTAAATAATTTCAATTTGTAAAAATAGTAAAATTTAGAAAACCTTGCAGAATGCAAGCACATATTAACATAGCATGGAGAAATGGACAGGAAAAATAGAAATTTACAATATTTTAATTTATTGGCCGTTAAAAATTATAAACTTTTAAAAAACATTTCACCTTTTACGTACTTCTAAATGTTCTACAATGCTGAAATTTTTTCTGACAGTAGAATTTACCAAATAACGATAACGGAATTATTGAAACTTGAAAATGTTTATTTATTCGGCCGTTAAAAATTCATAAGTGTTAAAAAAATGTGACTAATCTTTATATACCTTCGTACGAACTAGAAAGCTGAAAATTAAGGAATTGTGTTTCAGTTACAATTATATGAAATTTATATAAATGCAATTCAAGAGGTGCTACATAGATGAAATTTTGCGGAAATGTGAAGTATTTGCAACAAATGATGAAAACCTATAAACTTTTTACAATTATAAATTTTAGGGGTTGCTTTTTCCAATATTGTCCATAAAGAAAAACACGTAAATAGGCGCAGATGTGCAAACTTTTGTGTTAAAAATTATTTGTCTGCACTTACTCTACATATTAAGGTTAGAGAAAATGCTTGCAGAATGCAAGCACATATTAACTAATCTATATATATATGCGCTTCTTACACATGATATCTATATATATAGACGCTTCTTACACATGATATATAAATATATATATATATATATATAGGAGGATACAAAATTATGAGGCACTTCCAGATGTGCTGGAAAGTTGAAATTTGGTAGGATTATAGGTTTTTAGTCACAACCAGAGGGAAAAATCCGAAACTGGTGAAATACCTTTTTGGGGGAATTTTTTGGCCCCTTTTTCTCCCATAAGAAAACATGTAAATTGGTGTAGAGGTTTTTATATTTGCATTTTAAAATTACTTCCCGTCAAGATACAAACTCGAGACTTAAATTGTCGGATAGGATATAAATTGTAGTCTCTTATTTTTGAAGACGGAATGCAAATCCGAGTAGAATTAACGTAAATTTATAGTTTTTATCTCATAAAAGTAGTAATTTTTCCGGGTCTTACAATAGTTTCCTTGGTAACAAGCTTTATCCTTACATATGAGTAAGCTTTTAATGGGAATCAGAGGCTTATATTTTAATGCTGTTAATGTTAAACTACACCTAATGAAGGAAATCCGATATTGATATAATCCTAATTTTTGGGGCTGTTTTGCCCCATTCGAGAACAAAAAAGGCGATGCAACTGCATAGGACCCAGAGACTTGAAATTTGGCACGGTTATAGAAATTACATTGCAACCTAAGATAAAATTACAAAATTACAAAAATTCTCATTTTTAAAGGGCGGTTTTGCCCCTTTTCGGCCCCATGCGAGAACAAAAAATGCGAGGCAGCTACATAGGACCTAGAGATTTGAAATTTGGCACGATTATAGAATTTTCATGGCAAACTAAGATAAAATTGTAAAAATTCCAATTTTTAACGGGTGGTTTTGCCCTTTTTGGGCCCCATACGAATGCGATAATTATAAGGCACTTCTTAATGAGATACAAACTTGAAATTGGCAGAATTATGGGTTTTTATTTACAACAGAAGGAAAAAATCTGAGAGTGTAAAAATTCATAATGTTTGGAGCTGTTTTGCTCCATTATTGCCCCATACGAGGATTAAAATTATAAGGCACTTTTAAATGAGCTACAAACTCCTAATTTGACACGGTTATATGAGTATGTACAATATCGATTGGGAATAATTTGCATTTGTAAAACTGCTAAAATTTGAAAATGCTTGCAGAATGCAAGCACACATTAACTAGTATTATATATATATATATATATGAGGATACAAAATTATGAGGCACTTCCAGATGTGCCACAAACTTGAAATTTGGTAGGATTATAGGTTTTTAGTCACAACCAAAGGAAAAAATCCGAAACTGGCAAAATTCCTATTTTGAAGGGCTATTTTGGCCCCTGCTTGCCCCATTTTTTGCCCATAAGAAAACATGTAAATTGGTGTAGAGGTTTTTATATTTGCATTTTAAAATTACTTCTCATCAAGATACGAACTCGAGTCTTAAACTGTCGGTTAGAATATAAATTGTAGTTTCTTATTTTTGAAGACAGAATTCAAATCGGATTGGAATTAACGTAATTTTACAGTTTTTATTGCAAAAAATTGCTAATTTTTCTGGGTCTAACAATAGGCTTCCTTAGTAACAAGCTCTATCCTTTCATATGGGTAAGCTTTTAATGGGAATCAGAGGCTTATATTTTAATGCTGTTAATGTTAAACTACACCTAATGAAGGAAATCCGATATTGATACAATCCTCATTTTTGGGGCTGTTTTGCCCCATTATTGCCCCATTCGAGAACAAAAAAGGCGATGCAGCTGTATAGGACCCAGAGACTTGAAATTTGGCACGGTTATATAAATTTCATTGCAACCCTTGATAAAATTATAAATTTACCAAAATTCTCATTTTTAAAAGGCTGTTTTGCCCCTTTTCGGCCCCATACGAGAACAAAAAATGCGAGGCAGCTGCATAGGACCTAGAGACTTGAAATTTGGCACGAATATAGAATTTTCATAGCAAACTAAGATAAAATTGTAAAATTGCAAAAATTCCAATTATTAATGTGTGGTTTTGCCCCTTTTCGGCCCCACACGAGTGTGACAATTAACTGTCGAAATTCCTATTTTGAGGGGCTATTTTCGATCCTTTCTTCTCCATTTTTTGCCCAAAGGAAACGTAAACTGGTCTTGAGGTTTTTATATTTGCATTTTAAAATTACTTAATTGTATTGCAGCCGATCATAAAATAAAACACTGCGAATATTCCGAATTTTAAGTGCGGTTTTGCCCTATATATGACCCATACGATTGTGAAAATGATACGGCAATTCTTAATGAGGTACAAACATGAAATTTGGCAGAATTATAAGTCTTTAGTTAAAAACAGAAGGACAAATTCCAATAGCGTTAAAATTCGAAATCTTAGCGACAGTTTTGCCAAATAATTATCCTATGCGACGAATAAAATTATAATTCACTTCTAATGAGCTGCAAAGTTGAAATTTTATACAGTTATTTGATTTTGTACAAAAGTGATTCGGAATAATTTGAAATTGTAAATATGCTAAACTTAAAAAATGCTTGCAGAATGCAAGCACACATTAACTAGTATAATATACAAGTAAATGTGTGCTTTCATTCTGCAAGCATTTTCACTCACCTTAATGTAAAAATGAAAGCCGAAAAAGAATTTTCAATGCGTAAGTTCGCTTCTCGGCTCAGAATTACGTGTTTTTCTGTTTTGAAAATATTGGGGTATAAACAACCCCTAAAATTTATAATTATAAAACATTTATAGGTTTCTAGCATTTCTTAGGAGTACCTCACATTTATGCATAATTTCATGTATATAGCACCTCTAGAACAGCATTTATAAGAATTTCATTGTTTAAAATTTATGAATTTTTAACAGCCACAATATAAAACTTTCATGAAATTTCAAATGTTATTTTCTACCGGAACATTATTTCCTAACTTGGTTAAAATTTTCAGCTTCCTGGCTCTAATTAAAGTACATAAACATTAGTCAATTTGTTAAACATTTGAGAATTTATTACGGCCGAACGAATAAAAATTTTCAAATTTCTATAGTCCCGTTTTCATTATTTGGCGAATTCTACAGGTAGAAAAAATTTCAGCTTGATAGCGCTTTTAGAAATACCTAAACCATGAAATGTTAGTAAAATTGTTTATAATTTTTAGCTGCCAAAATAATGCACATTGTCGCAATTTTGCAATTTTTCCTCCTATTATTTTTTTTTATTCACCTCAGTACTAAATTCCAGCTATCCAACTATTATAGTTTGGGCCAGACATTAGTATCCTCCTATATCCTCCTCTGTAAGAAGAGTGCTTATAGAATGATATATATATATATCATGTGTAAGAAGCATCTATATATTATACTAGCTTTTCGTACCCGGCTTCGCCCGGTTGCATTTCGTACTGCAACTTTTTCCCGCTTAGAAGACAGCTTGAGAAAATGATACATACTAAAACTTCTCCTCTCCTTTCTGTAAACTACATTAGGAGTCTTGAAATAAAGTGGAAAGAACACGAAACGAACCAATACGAAAACTACAAGAACCACCATGAAAAACGGAATGAATTAAACGCTTACCAATACCCGGTAGAAAAGCATGTAAACCGACAAATAAATAATCGTGGAACATAAATTAAGAGTACAACCAAAGAATATAAGTTCAATGTAAAAACCACCAAGAAAAAAGAAATGAATTAAACTCTAACCAATAGCCGGCATAAAAGGTGTAAACCGACAAATAAGTAATCAAGGAACAAAAATCAAGACCACAACCAAAGAATATAAACATAGACTACAAAATGAACAACTAAGAACGAAAACAAAGAAAACAAACAAAGAACACAAAAAATGGACACGAAACGAAAGCAAATGAAAACAACAAACTAACCAAAACCAACCAACGAATAATCTCCTAAAGCTCAATGTATCTGACGATGGCGACTGACGCTTTCTATTCAGTTGCAAAATAAACAACCAACAATCACAAAATAGCGTGTCTTAGTGATGAGTAAATATTGATTACGCGGAATATGAGTTTGTATGTCAACATAATAACAGGAGAACCTAAATAAGAATACCTATTATTACTCTAAATAGATATAAAATTATTGATCTTAATTGTGTTTTCCATCGTAATTAATTGAATAATAGATTGAGATATTCGAACGAATCGATTTTAAATAATGTAGTAAAATGTTTTACTTTTCTAACGTAATTAATTACGTGAGTGTATCGGTAGTGTTTACATTTTACCCATGGAACCGCAGACACGAATTCTTAATTTTAGTTCAGAAGACATAATAAAGTTCAACAAAAGTATTATTCAAATAAAATCTTTCGAAATTCACTGCGTTATGTGTTCAAGATGTTAATCTAATTTAGTTCTCGTATTAAAATAACAATTACTCAAGAGTGAACCTTATTTCCTATTGATAAAACTCTTTTAATTCAAAACGATATTATATATTACAAAAAAGTATCTAATTATCATTGAAACGCAAAATGGATGAGCATGGGAAAAAACTTGCATGTTAGCATGAAATGCTCAATTCAGTTTTTATTGATAAACTGATAAAACAAAACACAAAAACTTTAACTTTATATATCTTCAGTAATTTTCACTTAAACAAAATATGAAATAAAATAAGACAAAAGGTATATAAAAACAATTTAACTTATATCCAAACATACCTATAATGCGAATGACACGATTACAGAAAAAGAAACAGTTCACTAATGTTTATTCGCAGAATTAACCTGTGTATAGAAGACCATAGATAATGAAAGAAAAACATACAATCAAATCAGAATATATTAAATGAGTATTTCGTCAACTATTCTACGTTAACGATATGTTTATAGTTCAAACGTAATTTGTTTACATCGGTTGCTAAGTATATCCAAATGCTGAGCAATAATGAAAATAAGATTTTCCCTTCAATTCGTCTTATTTGATCTGTAACCCCTCTTTTAAAAAATTATTCCAAAAGAGGAGATAATTTACCACAAAAAAGTCTGCGAGAGCATATGTCTGCGATATATATGTAAGGAGTTAAAAATTCGAGAAATTTACGAAAAAATTTTAAATGGAAATCCCATATAAACGAAAATATTTTATTATAATTAAATAGTACACCGAATCGGTTTAAAAACCTTACTACACCACCGTACACATGATGACCGTTAATATGACACCTTCCTCTTTTTTCTGCGTGTTGTAGTTTCTGAGCCTTAGCAGAACATACATACATACATACATACATACATACATACATACATACATACAAACACCTTACTTTATAGATATGTATAGATATATATCATACTGTTCGCAGGGAGCGCAGAAGAGCTCCGTAGAAGAACTGAAGAGCTTGAGCAAGCAAGCCGCGAAGCTGGACTTAAGATGAATCTTAATAAAACAAAGGTTATGTACAACTCCTTCACAAATTCTGAGAAGATACATATCAACGGAGCAGAACTCGGAGAAGTAACCAGCTATGTTTACTTAGGTCAGCTCATCACTACTGATGGTTCGCTTCTTGGAGAAATTAACCGGAGAGTGAAGATGGCATGGAGTGCTTTTGGCAAGAATGCGAACATCTTTAAATCAAATATTCCAGTCTTCCTAAAAAGGAGACTGTATGACCAATGTGTTCTGCCTGTTCTGACATATGGTTGTGAAACATGGACCATGAATGCCAGGATGATACAACGCCTGCAAACAACACAGAGGAGCATGGAGAGATGCATGTTAGGGATCACCCGAAGAGACCGCAAGAGGAACGACTGGGTAAGAAAGAAGACGGGAGTCTGTGACGTGATTAAAAGAGCGAAGGTGCTAAAATGGCAGTGGGCGGGCCACACTGCTAGAAGAAATGACCAGCGTTGGACGTCCAGTGTCATCGAATGGATCCCAAGAAACATCAAGAGACCGAAAAGAAGACCGAAAGACAGGTGGGACAGAGAGCTTGTTAAGTTCTTGGGGCAAACTTGGAGGAGGGAGGCAGTTGACAGGGAAAACTGGAAGAGTCTGGGGGAGGCCTTCGTCCGTCAGTGGACTGAAAAAGGCTGATGATGATGATGATGATGATACAGGGTGATTCACGAAGATATGGAATAATTTCAGTAGCTGATTTCTGAGGTCGTTATGAACAAAAAAGTTCATATGAACATGTGTCCGATTCCGAATAATTAAAGAGTTATGGCTGTTTGAAAATTAGAAAAAGGCAAGGCAATATCCGGAACTCGGGAGACAATTGCCGACCAGTATGCGATGCGTTCTCCGCTACATTGTTTATTTACTTATTACAGTCTGTATTGTCAAATACGAACGTGTGTATTATTAAAGTAGGTTTTCAAAAACACCACCTTCGACTTCAATGCATTTCACCGCTCGTGTGTGAATCGCGCTCGTTGCCTGCCGAAGTTCATCATGACTGTCTTTTATGCGAGCCACAGCATTCAATACGCGATGAAGTAATGCATCCCGTGTTTGCACTTTAGTATGGTACATAAGATCTTTCATCCACCACCACAAGCAGAAATCCAAGGGGTTTAGGTCTGGGGACCTAGCTGGCCAATTTTGTGGACCATTGCGACCGATCCATCGCCCAAGGAACTGCTCATTGAGGTAAGTAACCACTGCACGGAAACAATGAGGTGGTGCTCCGTCGTGTTGGAAGTACATTCAAAGTCTTGTAGCCAGGGGCACATCTTCTAACAGTTGCGGCAATTCGTTTTGCAAAAATTGTAAATAAATCTGTCCAGTAAGACGACCCTCAAAAATGAATGGACCAATTACCTGATCACACAACATTCCACACCACACATTGACACTGAATCAGTGTTGAAAGTTACTGTCCACAGTGGCACGGGGATTAATTTCTGACCAAACATGGGAATTGTGTGTGTTGTTAACACCGTTGCGGGTGAATTGAGCTTCATCAGTGAATAAGATGTAACGATGCAGACGCCGATTCTCATTAAGCCAATTACAAAATTCCAGTCGTCGGGCAGGATCCCCAGGTTCGAGGTGTTGGACACGTTGCAAGTGGTACGGGTACATTCCTTCTTCATTCAATGTTCTCCATACTTTTGATTGCGAAACACCAAGACGTGTGGATATCCTTCGCGTACTAGTACAAGGGCTATGCTGTACCGCCTCAAGGATGTTCTCTTGCTTAGCCACGTCTTGTCGAACCACACGCTGATATGGAGTGTTAACGCTGGTAAGTGAGCCGGTATCTCGCAAAGTTTGGAACACACTGCTAATAACTTTTTGATTTAGAACGTCGCTGGTATTCAGCGACAGCAGCAACATTTCCATCGCAAAATCCATAAACGTACACCATATCGGTATATTCAGCACTTGTAAATGTAAAAGGCATCTTGAAAGTAATACTAACACAGTAACAACTAACAATGCTATTGTCGATTTTTGCGTGCGCATGTTTCGACAGGCTACGTTTGGACAAGGTCATGGTCGCGCAGGCGCATGAGTTATGAGTGAGATTCACAGTGCTGAAAATCTACGAGCAGCCATAACTCCGCAAATTCGTATTTGACAATAGACTGTAAATAAGTAAATAAACAAGTAAATAAACAATGTAGCGGAGAACGCATCACGTACTGGTCGGCAATTGTCTCCCGAGTTCCGGATATTGCCTTGCCTTTTTCTATTTTTCAAACAGCCATAACTCTTTAATTATTCGGAATCGGACACATGTTCATATGAACTTTTTTGTTCATAATGACCTCAGAAATCATTCCCTGAAGTTATTCCATATCTTCGTGAATCACCCTACAAGTAAATGTGTGCTTGCATTCTGCAAGCATTTTCTCTCACCTTAAAAAAAAAAGAAAGCCAAAAAATAATTTCAATGCATAAATTAGCATCTCGGCTCCGAATTACGTGTTTTTCTGTTTTGAAAATATTAGGGTAAAAACCACCCGTAAAATTTATAATTATAAAATATTTATAATCTTTTAGGATTTGTTATGGATAACTCACATTTATGCTAAATTTCATGAATGTAGCACCTCTAGAAGTGCATTTATATGAATTTCATTGTTTAAACTTTATGAATTTTTAACGGCCATAATACAAAACTTTTATGAAATTTTCAATGTCATTTACGAATTTATTACATCCGAACGAACAAAAATTTTCAAATTTCTATATTCCCGTTTTCATTATTTGGCGAATTCTACAGGTAGAAAAAATTTCAGCTTGATAGCTCATTTAGAAATACCTAAACCATGAAATGTTAGTAACATGGTTTATAATTTTACCGGTTAAGAAAATAAACATTGTCGCAATTTTCCAATTATTCCTCCGATTATTTTTTTCGGTTCACCTATGTATTAAATTCCAGCTCACCAAGTATTGTAGTTTGGGCCAGACATTAGTATCCTCCTATATATATATATATCCTATCTCCTATATCCTCTATAAGAAGAGTCGATATAGAATGGTATGATATAGGATACTAGTGAACGTGAGCTTGCATTCTGCAAGCATTTTCTCTCACCTTAAAGTAAAAATTACGCTTTTACTGTTTTGAAAATATTGGGATATAAACAACTCCTAAAATTTATAATTATAAAACAGGTTTTTAGCATTTCTTAGGAATACCTCACATTTATGCAAAATTTCATGTATATAGCACCTCTAGAAGTGCATTAATAAGAATTTAATTGTTTAAACTTTATGAATTTTTAACAGCCACAATATAAAACTTTCATGAAATTTCAAATGTTATTTTCCACCGGAACATTATTTCCTAACTTTGTTAAAATTTTCAGCTTCCTGGCTATAACTAAAGTACATAAACATTAGTGAATTTGTTTAACATTTGAGAATTTATTACATCCAAACGAAAAAAATTTTTCAAATTTCTATATTCCCATTTTCATTATTTGGCAAATTCTACATGTAGAAAAAATTTCAGCTTCATAGCTTATTTAGAAGTACCTAAACCATTAAATGTTAGTAAAATAGTTTATAATTTTTACCGGCCAAGAAAATAAACATTGTCGCAATTTTCCAATTATTCCTCCAATTATTTTTCTCGGTTCACCTATGTATTAAATTCCAGCTCACCAAGTATTGTAGTTTGGGCCAGACATTAGTATCCTCCTATATATATATATATCATTCTATAAGCACTTATCCTATATCCTCTGTAAGAAGAGTCGATATAGAATGATATAGGAGGATACAAAATTATGAGGCACTTCCAGATGTGCTGGAAACTTGAAATTTGGTAGGATTATAGGTTTTTAGTCACAACCAAAGGAAAAATCCGAAACTGGCAAAATTCCTATTTTGAGGAGCTATTTCGGCCCCTTTTTGGCCCATAAGAAAACGTAAATTGATGTAGAGGTTTATATATTTGCATTTTAAAATTACTTCCAATCAAGATACGAATGCGAGACTTAAACTGTCGGATAGGATATAAATTGTAGTTTCTTATTTTTGAAGACAGAATTCAAATTAGAGTAGAATTGACGTAAATTTATAGGTTTCATTGCAGAAAAGTAATTTTCTGGGTCTAACAATAGGCTTCCTAGGGCAACTGGCTTAATCCTTTCATATAGGTAAGCTTTTAATGGGAATCAAAGGCTTATATTTTAATGCCATTAATGTTAAATTACGACTAATGACGGAAATCCGATACTGATATAATCTCATTTTTGGGGATTTTGCCCCAGTATTGCTCTACTCGAGAACCAAAACGGTGAGGCAGCTCCATGTGACCTAGAGACTTGAAATTTAGCACGATTATAGAAATGTTGTTGCAACCGAAAATAAAATAAAAAAATAGCAAAAATTCAAATTTTTACGTGGGGTTTAGCCCCATTTCTACGCAATACGAGTGTGAACATCATAAGGCACTTCTTAATGAGATACAAACTTGAAATTTGACACGGTTATATGGTTTTGGACACAATCAATTGGGAATAATTCAGAATTGTAAAAATGCTAATATTTAAAAATGCTTGCTTAATGCAATCACATATTATAAACATATAAACAAACGTTTCATGGTTTAGTTACTTATAATTGTGCAACAATGCTGAAATTTTTTCTAACGGTTGATCTTACCAAGTTCGGAAAACGGGATTATAGAAATTTGAAAATGTTCATTTATTGATCCGTAAAACATTCATAAATGTTTAAAAAAATTTACTAATGTTTCTGCACTTTTATTAGAGCTAGAGAGCTGAATATTTTGAGAAATTAGGGAATGCTACTCCAGCGGTAAATAATATTGAAAAATATAATAGTTTATTACTGTGGCTGTTAAAAATTCATCATTTTTAAACAATTAACTTTATATAACTACACATTTAGAAGTGCTACATCGATGAAATTTTGCAAATTGTGAGGTATTCGTATCAAATGATAAAAACTATAGAAGTTTTACAATTATAAATTTTAGGGGTTGTTTTTATTCCAAATTTGTCCATAATGTGAAACATTAATCGGCGCAGAGGTGCAAACTTGTGCACTTTAAAATTATCTGTCTATTCTACTCTTTATATTAAGATGAGATAAAATGCTTGCAGAATGCAAGCACACATTAACTAGTATTACAAAAAAGTATCTAATTATTATTGAAACGCAAAATGGATGAGCATAGGAAAAAACTTGCATGTTAGCATGAAATGCTCAATTCAGTTTTTATTGATAAACTGATAAAAAAACACAAAAACTTTAACGTAGTAATTTAATCATATATCTTCAGTAATTTTCACTTAAAATATGAAATAAAATAAGACGAAAGGCATATAAAAATAACTTAACTTATATCCAAACATACCTATAATGCGAATGACACGATTACAGAAAAAGAAAGTTCACTGTTTATTCGAAGAATTAACCTGTGTATAGAAGACCATAGATAATGAAAGAAAAACATACAATCAAATCAGAAGATATTAAATGAGTATTTCATCAACTATTTCTGCGTTTACGATATGTTTATAGTTCAAACGTAATTTGTTTACATCGGTTGCTAAGTATATCCAAATGCTGAGCAATAATGAAAAATAAGATTTTCCCTTCAATTTGTCTTATTTGATCTGTAACCCCCTCTTTTAAAAAATTATTCCAAAAGAGGAGATAATTTACCACAAAAAAGTTTGCGAGAGCATATGTCTGCGATATATATGTAACGAGTTAAAAATTCGAGAAATTTACGAAAAAATTTTAAATGGAAATCCCATATAAACGAAAATATTTTATTATAATTAAATAGTACACCGAATCGGTTTAAAAACCTTACTACACCACCGTACACATGATAACGGTTAATATGACACCTTCCTCTTTTTTCTGCGTGTTGTAGTTTCTGAGCCTTAGCAGAACATACACACGAACACCTTACTTTATAGATATGTACTAGCTTTTCGTACCCGGCTTCGCCCGGGTGCATTTCGGACTGCAAATAGTTATAATTTTTCCCCCTTAGAAGAGAAAATGATACATACTAAAACTTCTCCTCTCCTTTCTGTAAACTACATCAGGAGTCTTGAAATAAAGTGGAAAGAACACGAAACGAACCAATACGAAAACTACAAAAACCACCAAGAAAAAAGAAATGAATTAAACGCTAACCAATAGCCGGCAGAAAAGGATGTAAACCGACAAATAAATAATCGTGGAACATAAATTAAGAGTACAACCAAAGAATATAAGTTCAATGTAAAAACCACCAAGAAAAAAGAAATGAATTAAACTCTAACCAATAGCCGGCATAAAAGGTGTAAACCGACAAATAGGTAATCAAGGAACAAAAATCAAGAGCACACCAAAGAATATAAACATAGACTACAAAATGAACAACTAAGAACGAAAACAAAGAAAACAAACAAAGAACACAAAAAATGGACACGAAACGTGTTATTTAATTGTGTTTTTCATCGCAATTAATTGAATAATAGATTGAGATATTCGAACGAATCGATTTTAAATAATGTAGTAAAATGTTTTACTTTTCTAACGTAATTAATTACGTGAGTGTATCGGTAGTGTTTACATTTTACCCATGGAACCGCAGACACGAATTCTTAATTTTAGTTCAGAAGACATAATAAAGTTCAACAAAAGTATTATTCAAATAAAATCTTTCGAAATTCACTGCGTTACGTGTTCAAAATGTTAATCTAATTTAGTTCTCGTATTAAAATAACAATTATTCAAGAGTGAACCTTATTTCCAATTGATAAAACTCTCTTTTAATTCAAAACGATATTATATATTACAAAAAAATATCTAATTATCATTGAAACGCAAAATGGATGAGCATAGGAAAAAACTTGCATGTTAGCATGAAATGCTCAATTCAGTTTTTATTGATAAACTGATAAAACAAAACACAAAAACTTTAACTTTATATATCTTCAGTAATTTTCACTTAAACAAAATATGAAATAAAATAAGACAAAAGGCATATAAAAACAATTTAACTTATATCCAAACATACCTATAATGCGAATGACACGATTACAGAAAAAGAAACAGTTCACTAATGTTTATTCGCAGAATTAACCTGTGTATAGAAGACCATAGATAATGAAAGAAAAACATACAATCAAATCAGAAGATATTAAATGAGTATTTCATCAACTATTTCTACGTTTACGACATGTTTATAGTTCAAACGTAATTTGTTTACATCGGTTGCTAAGTATATCCAAATGCTGAGCAATAATGAAAATAAGATTTTCCCTTCAATTCGTCTTATTTGATCTGTAAGCCCCTCTTTTAAAAAATTATTCCAAAAGAGGAGATAATTTACCACAAAAAAGTCTGCGAGAGCATATGTCTGCGATATATATGTAAGGAGTTAAAAATTCGAGAAATTTACGAAAAAATTTTAAATGGAAATCCCATATAAACGAAAATATTTTATTATAATTAAATAGTACACCGAATCGGTTTAAAAACCTTACTACACCACCGTACACATGATAACGGTTAATATGACACCTTCCTCTTTTTTCTGCGTGTTGTAGTTTCTGAGCCTTAGCAGAACTTACATACATACATACACCTTACTTTATAGATATGTATAGATAGATAGATAGATTATTATTTCAGACGTAAACTCAAGTAACTGTACGAAATTTTATCAAAATCGTTAGAGCCGTTTTTAAGAAAATCAGTTGTTAAAGTTGCCTAGAATAACCCAGCCTTAATTCTTGTGCAATTTCTTCATAGTTTCTATAATGTAGGATAAAATGCCTAAGTACATCGAAGATTTTATTCAATTTCGTTCTACCATTTAGACTCGAGAGCCGCAAACATGCGGCCTGGCGAAAAATTTTCGGACTCTGGTACACCTAAAACGTATATCTCGTGGTAGATTATTTTCGCGAACTCAATACAGGGTTATTCAAAAGTCCGTGAAGAATTTCGTAAATGTATTACACAAAAACTATAAGAGATAGAACAATGAAACAAACACCATATGATCAAGAAACACTTCAAGTTTTTAAAGTATTTAGTACTTCCTCAGTATACTACGTACCTATATGAATAAGTAAAATACTTTATTACCGAATTATTTGTTATTTTAATGTGCACTTTCCTGCAAAAATCATATAAAGTAGCTATGATTAACTTTTTGTACTCATTTTCACAAAAAAAAACTATTTCATACTTAACATAAGCTATCATAATTTTGAATAGGGAAAATAGTGACTTGGAATGATTACCCAAGGAATACGAACATAACTGCCATAAACGGCATTTATCTTTCAAATGTTATACACAAATTTATAGAATAAATAATTTACCTCATACTTCCTCGGAACTTTGAATTAGTCAATATTACACTTTCTTACATAAACTATTAAAACCTCTAAATCATGACCTTTTCTAGATAGTTGCATTTAACTAATTAAGTTCACAAGAACCGCGACGAGGCAATATTCTTGCGACAAGCATTACACAAAACAAAACACCCTTGTGCTCAAATTGTTCCACAGATGTATAATAAAACTTCAATTTAGACTCAAAACGTTAAAATTACGAGTTAATGGCGTTACAACACGTAATTTAACATTTTTAAAAGAAATATAAACTAATACACATTCGGATTAGCGACCATCTTCGACCCAAACTGAATAAAACTGCTATAATATTATTGAATATACATTAAGTGAGGATACCTGAAAAATGTAGTGCAAATCCTTCGTGTCGAAAAGTTTTTTGTTTTTGTATCATAGCATGACGAATTCCTGTCGCGCGGGCCGAACTACTGTAAACTGCAGCTGCACTAGCGCAACTGACGGCTAAACAAACAACTAACAAAAGTTGAACAAATTTGCAATATTTTAATTATTATGAAGTATTTCCTGCAAGAAAAAGTTAAACCTATCTTAAATAATTTATGAAAACTGATAAAAATGTGAAATTACACACAAATACATATGAAACAATCAAATTCTTGTATGAACGATAAAATTCCAAGACTTAATAGGCCATTCCACAAATATACCGTAGTAGATTTGCCGATTCATCAGTAATTTAGATGCCCTTCAATCACAAGTTGTACTACTAAAAACAAATCACCAAAACATAAAATTTGCGTATAACAATGTCCAAATACCAGAAAAGGATTCGTTGACTGAAAGAATTCCATCGGAAAAGTTTGCAGAAACATTTTCATTGCATGCAACTGACTTGCAGACTACATATTTCACAGCAGTGACATTTTACCTAATTGCGGTAAGGTGTAAATACGTATATATTTGCTGAACTTAGGTTTTTTCGGGTTATCCCGCAAAAAATTTACGCACAAGCACCCGCGAAAGCTTCAACCAATTAACGTATATATTTATATACACAACTATGTACACTCTACAATCTACACTCAATGGAGAAACGATATAATTCAGAAAACTACTCATTTAAGTTACAAGACATGTAGACATGACACACAAATATATTTAAAAAGTGTGAATGATTGTGCGTTTAAACAAGTGATTAAGGATTGTACACGAGTGGCATTATATAGTGAAACCCTTATTGATCTGATGATTACTAATCTTGTTGAAATCTTTGAAACACCAAGGATTACTGATCACCTTATCGTTAAGGTTTTAATACCAAAAGAATTAGCCAGCTTTTGTTCTAGTCGGCTAAAAGTGAAAGATATCGTTTAAGGGTGATATTAATAGTATGAAATTTTTATATAATGAGAGGGATCTTGATATTAAATATGATTGTTTTTATGAAAGTATTTTAAAATTAATGGATGTTCATATGCCCGAAGTTGAAATTGTGCGCAGATGTGGTAAGAATTGGTTCAATAAGTATATTTCGGTTGAAATAAAAATAGGTTTAATAAATATAAAACTTATAGGATAAGATGTGAAAGATTGGGAAGAATACAGGAGTAGGAATAACGTGACTAGTCTAATAAGACAAGAAAAATGTAAATACTATGAGCAAAAAATTGATTCATGTAGTAGGGAACCTAAGTTGATGCGGAAAACACTTAAATCACTTGTTGGTAACAAGAAGACTGAAGTGTATAGTAACATTAGGTTTAGTGATAGGAATGTGGAAGTGAAATCTGAGATAGCAAGTGAATTTAATAATTTTTTTATTGAAAGTGTTTGTGACATAACTCAATCTCGAATTGTGGCAAATATTTTGAGTTTGAATCTAGAAGTGAACAATGGACCACTTTTAAGCTAGTTGATACAAAGTACTTATATGATATAGTATATAGTTTAACAAATAAATCTAGTCCAGATGATATGGATTCAAGTTTTCTAAAGTTGTATTTTGAGGAATTGTGTATTTATTGAATCTAATTAATATATCTTTAGAAATGGGAGTGATACCTGGAAAATGGAAAAAAGCAATCGTTGTACCTTGCAGCAATAGAGCTGAAGAATTTAGACCTATTAACATGCTATCTACAATAAATAAAATTGTGGAGAAAATAGTTTGTAAACAAATTGTTGAGTACATAGATACAAATAATGTTTTGGTGATTAGCAATCAGGTTTTTGGCCTGGTCATAGCTGTGAAACTGTTTTACAATATGTATTACATGAATGGAAGGAATGTATAGATCATGAGGAAATGGTTTGTGTAGTGTTCTTGGACTTGAAAAGAGCTTTTGAAACAATAGATAGGAGGAGATTTGTGCATAAATTACAAAGATATGGTTTTGGTGAGACAGTGCTGAAATGGATTGAAAATTATTTAACAGATAGGTATCAGATAGTACAGTGTGAAGAGTATAGCTCGACTGAGCTTGGAATTCCTCAAGGTAGTTTGTTAGGCCCTTTGTTACTTATTTTGTATATTAATGATACAGGAAAGTATATGAGATATTGCAAATATCATCTATTTGCCGATGACACAGTTATTTAGGCTTCGCATAAGAATGACATTGTAATTAATTACATAAATGAAGACTCTTGGTTGCTCAACGATTGGTTTTCGGTCAATACACTTAAATTAAATACAAATAAATCAAAGGCAATAATATCAGGGAATAATTCTCAATATTTAAATAATAAAAATTGCAACCCGAGAGTTAGGATAGGTAGTGAAGGAGTAAACTTTGTTGATACTATTAAATACCAATTGGTGTCATGCTTGATATATATAAATTATGTAGTATCTAAAAAAATTCTAAAAAATTAGGACATTTCTAGATTAAGTGCATTCCTAACACCAACGAGTATTAAGCAGGTGTATGATTGTATTGTTACCACACTTGCTCAAGTTTTGTATATGGCAAATGTTACAGATAAGACTACAAATCCTACAGAATAAAGGAATGAGATTGATTCTCAAATGTAATAAATATACAAAGATTGATCTAATGTTACATATCGTCGCTGTTTTTATGAAATCTCCTACGTGACAAAATTGGCCATTTTGAGAGTTTGATAACACTGGATTATATTCAGCGCGCTCTATCATAAGGAAAACCTATTATGTTGTCAAAATTACAATTTGGGCACTTTTCAGTAATAGAAATGGAATATCCCATGTGCTTGATAAAAAATTGCTGCTAAATACCTCCTATGTGCTCAAAGCACACACAGAAGGTGTTGTATAAAGGAATTAAGGTTGATTCTTTCTCCCAGAAAGACGTGGGAGCTTTTATCACATAGAAAGTATTGACAGCACTGTTGTTGACTGGACTGTTGGTGGGTTAGGCACATGGAGTTAAACTATTCTTGTATTTTAAGTGTATAGTGATACCTGCAGTGAGGTTAATTTTAATCAAATGGTGATGAGTTTATTTTAAAGGTACGTTGAGGAATAATAGTATTACTGATAATGAAACAAAATTTATAATGCTTTATTTAAATAACCTTTGCTGTTACTCCACTCGATTAATTTGCTGATATAGTTTAGCCTACAAAATTGATGTCACCCTTTGCTAAGTTAATAGATTTTATACGTAATGTTAATGATAGAATGAGATCATCTTGGCCCAACTCAATTAAATCAGTACTTATTTCATTTTACATTTTAGCAGGCATTATGGCATCTTATGCAAGGAAAATGGTGGATATAGTTGCTATTGCAGTTAATGAAGGTGAAGAAAATGGAAAAATGCCTAACAAGGGGAAGGCACTACTGACCCCCAACCGATTTGGCTGAAACTTCGTAGAGATAATGTCCATGACGTCCGATTAACGAAAATATATACATATCAGGGCCAATACTCAGCCGTTTTTATTTTATTAATAAAAATGTTATTATTTCCCTAGTCACTGCTTAGCTACCATACACGGTAACGTTGCTTTTCATAGGCGGCGCTAGCGTAGCCGTTAATGCGCTTGGCTGTAAATGTCAAGGTATGTTGTTCGAGTCCTTGTTCCGAAATTATTTTTCATTTTTTTCCACATTTTCACTTTCATTTTAAATGCTTATTTCTTAATAACGCTATATATTTTTATTTTTTAATAGTTAATATTTTTAATATACTGATGTGCAGTTTTGAAGAATTATTTGTAGCGTACATAGCTGTTGGTTTTCCTCGTTAATAATTTTTCATTGTAAAGCTATTTATTATTGTCCTCCCCATGATTAAACAATGAAAAGAAACTTATTGTCTTGCACGTATTGTTTCACAATCATGACATTGTCGAAAAATTCTTTGAAAGCATTTGGAAAAGGATCAGATAGGAGCGACCTCAAGTGCTACAAGATCAGTGTTACTTCTTTCATCAGAGCATTGTGAGCATTTTAACTAGTGTGTTTCGAAGTGTATTTCTAACATACTACAGTTTTTGCTGATTCAAAAATGGAATATACTGCTTCAACATCTTCAGCGGGGAATCCTGTAACGAGCAAAAATGTTACATCTTTTACGTCTCCTCCTTTGGACGACGAAACAGCGAAAGATGCATGAAACTCCTTTGAAAAAATGGATTGATGTCGGATAAAGAAGTTCCCGAAAGTGAATGTGGCCGTAGTATTGTAATGGAGTATTGTAATGGTCCAAGAAATTTATACACGTGTTGTGGATATGCTTGGCGAGATGAACTTCCATAAAGATTACGATCTGGTGGGGCCCGAAGAAGTCGACGAAATTCACGGGTATGAGGAAATAGAGTTAGCTTATAGTTATATATACTATCATTGTGATTAGGAATTTTATTTAGAAATAAATGGATATTTAAACATAAAGCAATACTAGGAAATTAGGTAATAAATACTTTAAATGATGAAAGTGAAAATGCGGGAAAAAATGAAAAAAAGTTTCGGGACAAGTACTCGAACATCAGATCTTCAGATTTACAGCCAAGCGTGCTAGACACTCCGCCAACACCGTTATCTACGAGATCCTTTACCGTGTACGGTAGTTAAGCAGTGACTAGGGAAATAATAACTTATTTTTATTAATAAAATAAAAACGGCTGGGTATTGGCCCTGATATGTATATATTTTCGTTAATCGGACGTCATGGACATTATCTCTACGAAGTTTCAGCCAAATCGGTTGGGGGTCAGTAGTGCCCTCCCCTTGTAAGAATTTAGTGAAAAATGAGAAAGACAATATGCCCCAGCAAGATTTAAGTGAGATTATACTGAATCCTGACAATGAACTGTATGAAATTATTAGCTCAGCTTTGGGTACTGAAGGTGAGGTAGTAATACCAGTATCAGGCAATGAATTCCTTACAGCACAGAGTACCATGGAAGATCCAAAAAGAATTATTCCATCTGGAAAAGGAACCAATGTAGTCTTAGAACCAACTGAGGAATTAACTTTCAAGAAACTTTAAGAATGCTGCTAAAGCCTCTGCAGGTAATGAAAATTTGGTTCTTACAATGGATTTACAGTGTGTTCTATTATGCCCAAAATTACTTGTCTCGAAATTGTATTACAAACAGAAACTACAAGTGCACAACTTCACTCTTTATGAGCTGAACAGTGGCGATGTCAACCTGTATGTTTGGCATGAAGCCAATGGAAATGTCACTGCCAATGAGTTCACAACTTGTGTAGTGAATTTTATTTCAAAAGTCCCAGAATCTATCAATAAAGTCACTCTTATTTCAGATTTCAATTAGTGAATCCAAATAGAGACATCTTCAGGAAATGAAAGAAGTTATAGAAAAGGATAACCATGCTTTCTATGACAGCCTTCCTTATAAGCCAGACAAGAAAAGAAAATAAGAGATTTTAAAGAAAAACAATTTAAAATAATATTGTGAGACTGAAGAAGTTCTTAGTTCTAGAGAGTTCACTTGTTTGAAAAAATTTAAAATAATATAATAAGACTGCAGAATTTGTAATTTCTTAAAAGGTTCTTTTAATAAAAATATTTGAAAATAATATTGTAAGATTGCAGAAGTATGAGTTATAAAGAAAGTTCTTATGACTGAAATACTTTAATATTGTAAGACTGCAGAAGTTTTAAGTGATAAAGAAAGTTCCTGTCATTGAATATAATTTAAAATATTTTGGTATAGCTGCAGAAGCATTTTGTTAAAAAGAAAATTCTTGCGATGGAAAAATATTTAAAATAATATATAAGACTAAAGAGATTCTTATCAAGTGGGTTTCAGAAATGCATATTCTGTAAAACTTCAGTAAACTTCATTTGAAAATTATTCACATAAAATGTATATTCTATGTTTAGAAGTTATTTCATAAAGTGAAATGCGTTATTAAAAATATTGAATTAATACTTTTACATAAGCGCCTTATTATTCACTCAATAAAAATGCTCCTATGTATCCCAAATCAGCAGTTTAATACCTCCTATGAAAAAATTCTAAGGAAACATTCGTATTGCTAATTAGGTACTATTGATAATAATTTATTTTTATATTGTGTAATTTTATATTATGCAATAATATAAATCAACAGATCCCATGATAATATGATAGATCTTTATAAATTTTGTTTTTTATCTCTCCTGATAAATTATCATTTTGTCACATAGGAGATTTCATAAAAACAATGACGATATGCTAAATTGGTTAAACTGCTCGCAAGTAATTCTATTTATACATAAAATAATGCCTAAATACTATGAAAATTTATTAGTACGTAACAGTGATATACATGGGCATAATACTAGAAACCAGAATAATTTGTATAACCATAGTGGAAATAAGATAACTACACAAAATTCAGCATTTTTAAAGGATTGCAGTTATAGAATAATTTAAGTATAGATATTAAAAATACTGTGAATTTAAATGTGTTCAAAATTAAGTTGAAAAGCTGGCTCAGGGAACAAGAGAAGTAAACTGTATTACTTATCTATTACTATTTCGTCCTATCGTATGAGTGACTTATTCATTGTATTGTGAATATATATTTTTTGTATTATGAGAATAGCAATAGCTAAATAAACTGAGATTATCGTTATATTATTACAAAAAATACAGAATTACTATCAACATATTGAAATGTACACATCTAACTTATTTACAGAAAAAGATATAATTACTAAAAATGTTTTACAGATATTACAACTCTGTATATAAACGATGTCTCAAAAATAACGATGCATACATTTAAGTACACATTCAACAAGATTAACTGTACAAATTATATGCTTCAATTTCTGTTAATACAAAATGTATTTTTAACAATCATTCGATACAAAATCTGTCAAGGCTGACGTGGTACATATTTCACAACCTGCTCAAAAGGAAACATCCACAGACTTGAAATGTCATGGACACAATGATTAGTTAGTGAAAAATGAAAGTATTTGACAGACCTCATTCCTGTATAGTATTAATGATCTTAGTAATTCTTAGAAGGTACGTTCACACTACATACATGTATATGACAAATACAAATACTTGTATGAGACTTGTTCTATACTTACATACCATTCAGTATATACAAGTCTAATGCAAGTATAATACAAGTATAAATTTATTAAGCATTCACATTTGATTATACAAGTCAGCAGTGCCGGCCCCAGAAATTGCAGGGCCCAATTAGAAAACTTTTGGCGGGGCCCCTACATCTAAAAGGCGTAGTTTGAAAAAAAAAAGATTTGAGAGAGGCACAGCAAGCGAGGTCCAAAGGGCAGAAGCAACGAGGCCTAAAAGGCCGAGCCAGGAGATGGGGATCCGGGATGGATCCTAGGCCGCCAACGCATTTTCTGCATTCTGAGAGCATCAGATGGCCTCTCATGAGACCAATTGGGTATGGATGGGACACTATGGATAAATCTAAAAAGAATTATCACCAATAGATAGTTTGGAGCCCCTATACCATTGCGGGGCCCCCTTACCGCAGGGCCCGATTGGGTCCAATAGGTACAATTGGCCTAAGGCCAGCCTTGCAAGTCAGTAAACAATATGTCTTCAGACGAGGACTATCTCTTCTTTTGTGCTGCTGTAAATTATGTTAAAAGGAAAAATGTCGATGGTGGATAGAATTTTTTGTGCAAAAGTAGCCACGGTGCATATAAATCAATCATGAATGATTTAAACATCGAAGACCGACAAAGTAAGTATTTCATCTCATACAGTTATGCTAGTAGTACAGATATATTACATATAATTGTGAATTTTTCAGGATTTAAAAATTTTGTACAGATGACACCCAGTGATTTTGAATGCTTAGTACAAATAGTGGGCCCCAGAATTGCTGCACAAAATACCTCATTTCCAGAAGCCATTTCTTCAGCTGAACAACTCACTGTAAAAAAACAAGCAACCCAGTCATGTGTTTTATATGTTACTAGCTGAAAGTACCCCGCGATGCCCGGATTATGCCAGACCCCTAACTAAATGACCAAGAGAAAGTCGCCTTTACACTGTAATCCATAAATCTTAAGAATTTTAACTTGTAAGAACATTCAAAATGGGATCGAATCTTTAATAAAGCATACTTACCTTCTAATTACAGCAAATGCCCCATATATTGCTGTGTGGTGTGTGTCATTTACGAACCAAAGAAGCATTTGTCACTTTCTGGGGAAATGTTGGCGTCCTAGAAAAACTTGTATAGATTAGACGTTTTATTCACAACCACAAACTTATGTCGAGTGACTTCTATGGAGAGTATTATAAATGTGCGTTAGTAAGCACTACAGATGTATAATATAAAGGTTTTACTTACTAAAAGGTAAGATTCCAGCATACACACGATGAATTGTCGTTATAAACGCTTCCCATACGCGGTCAACAGAATAATTATCCTTAACTATGTACGTTGCTATACATAATTAATTTCGACGATTAAACAGTTTGAAGCGAATAACGCTATTCTTTCACCTATTTGAAGGTTTAATTGGCATTAATTGAATCGGAGGCAACAATTACGGTCGCCTTGACAATGTCCGGAAAGAGTACGATATATCCGTAAAATTTCGAAAACAATTGCGTATTTCTGAATGATTCGATCGTCTAACATGTAAACTTCGCATGAATAAGATAGTATAGAGTTTTAGCCATCGAATAAAGCAAAAACGAAGAAAATCAGTCCATATTTGTATGTTTTAACAAATGAAGGAAAAAAACCTTACACTTTGAAAAATCAGAAATCCCATGTAAACTTATGGGAAAATAAAATTGTCTCCTGGAATCGAACCCAGGTCGATTTTGGAAATCCCAGGTAGCCTATGTTACTCGTAGAGTCATATGAAGTCAATTTGCAAAGTTTGGTCCCGATGGCTCAAAGGGCGTGAGAATGTATAAGGAACACGCGGACAGACATTCACTTTTATTACATAAGATAATGCATTGAATATGGATTTAGAATGTGCAAGTATAAGGTCTTTTAACCCATATCTGCCCAGTGGCAACATTTGTTGCCAAGCAATTTAGAATTTTTTTCTTTACATTAGAGCTACCTAAAAATGTATTTATATTTTTTTTAGAATCTCAATTTATTCTATAATAAATATACAAAGCCCGCATCATTTTTGTTTCCATACCCTTTAAACAAAAATTTCAAATGTTGCTGTATGTTCGTCCATTTCCACTGACCTCTTGTCATCTTTCTACTCTAAGTAGGATATAATTCCTGTGAAAGTTTTATGATATTCTCTCTCTCTCTCTATTTTCAAATTCTGCATTTTGCATGAGATAACCTGAAAAAATAACAATTGAAAAAATTGTTTATTATCACCACAATTGAACAGCAAGGGCAGATAAGATGTCACATTTAGGTATTATCCCGTATTTTGCCAATTCTTTTATATTTTCAAAACTTTATTATTTATTTAAGATGGACTGATTATTATGAGCTTTATTCCATTTTCAAAATATCAGGAACATTGATATTATTTTTAAATTTCAAGAATTTCAACTGGAGAAAATAATTCAAGGAACGTTTTCTATCTTTGAAAAAGCATTACTGAAACCTTTTTCAGCATATTGTGAAGGTTCTTTGTGGATACACGTTGGTCGGGTCATTGCGTGGGTCGGTTTATGACGGGGCTAGGGTGCGAAGGATCTGTAGGATGGCCTTGCTACTGAATGGATTGTCCTCCCTGCCATAAACCCCTAACTTCTCCGAATGTTAGAAAAATCTTTTTGCTACCACATGTGGCTACAGGAATATGTTCAGAACAGAAGAAGGGAGTTTTCAGTTGAAGATTTGCCTGTGTGCAGAACGAACTTGGAGCTCCTTACCATCTTGGCGAAACATTACTAGAAGTGCATCCTGAAAGTGTGAGAAAATAATTCCAGGTGATTGGCCAGGCATTAAATATGTAAGTGTCATTTGACAATAATTATTAGCCAAATAATGTTGATGACTGAGTGATAATCACCGACGTATTATAATTGTTAACATTTTTACTTTCTCCATACGAAGTAATGGGAAAGTATTGTGATCACGAAAAAAATCGACTTCGAGATGTCAACGGAAATACACGTTTTGAGGTCCCTAGAACACGTTTAGACTATTTTCGGAATGATGACTGTGTGTGTGTGCGTATGTGTGTGAGATTGTGGAGTATTAGAAAGAAATTAGTATATACCTGTACGTAAGGGAAATTGCGTTTTAAAGTTCTTTTCTTCATCATAAATAATCCATTTTCTTCCTATTTAATAACATTGCATGCACACATAAGGAAATTAAACGTTTGTTTGCGAGATTGTTTATCTTAGCAACAATGAAGTAGCCATGCAAGAAATTTTCCAAGTTCAACTCGATATAAGACTTTCTTGTTTGATTTTCTCAATAACGGCTACTCCTACGATAAAAATGTATAGGAAAGGAAATACTCTACTTTACCAGTTCTACAACTTTTATTTGAAAAATATTTTGATATGCGCAATACTTTATGAGATATGACAAAAATTTAATTTTTTGTCCCTAGTGAAGTGGTACCCCTGATTGGCATACATGATTCATTTTTGCGACTTTCGTACAATATCTGATTGAAAGTCCCTAATATCAAATTTCATGAAAATCCGTTTTGATAGAAGCCGAGAACGAACATGCAAGCAGACGGAAGGACCGACCGATGATAATAGACGCTCATGCTGTAAGCGAAACTCGCCTAAAAAAGAAATGCAAATATTACATACTATTTATTTGACGATACATTAATTTTATTCCAATTTCATGCATCCGGACCACAATGAGATACATTTTTTCTAATACGGACCATGGAGAAAACTAATTGGTGACCCCTGGTCTACAACATGAAAAAATCAAATACTTGTCTTATACAAAGCCTATACTCATCTAGATTCCTACTAATACATGTATTAGATTTGTATTTATCATACATGTATGTAGTGTGAACTCACCTTAACAGATAATACATACTGATATCTAATATATAAAATTGACTTTGTCGTCATCGGTAGGAAATCGGAACTCTCTAATGCTATTTTTAACAAACTTTCCGAGTAGCTAGAAGATTGACATTTGGTAGGAATGTTCGGTTCTTAAAGTGGAAGTCATATACGAAAAAAAATTTCCAAAATCGACCGGGGTTCGATTCCCGAGAATGATTTCCATTCCTCATAAGAAAACATGGAAAAATCGATATTTCGACCTGCAAACTTATTTTATTTTGCTTATTAAAATTCGCATATTTCACCAATGATTTTCGGACTTGGACTGTATTAAAGAAAAATAAATGCAGTTTCTTATTCTTATCGTCTTTTATCGCTTTCGAATCTAAATCTTTCGAATTTAACGTTTTGTCATATTTTGACAAAATTTAGCGTTTTTAACGTGAAGTTGCCTTGCCAACCGATTACATTGTTAAACTCGAAAACCTATTACTCTCACGTATGCTCACATTCTCTCCGGACCTCCATGGATCTTCCCGGCCCAATTCATAGGTATAAGAGATAGTTTTTACTTTCTCCAACACACGTAGTATAGAGAAAGTATTGTTTTCATGAAAAAATTCGAAATCGAGATTTCAACGGAAATACGTTTTGAGGTGCGCAAAGGGAGTTATATTGTATTACCATATAATACATAATTTTATTCGCCAAAGACGTCTGGCAGAAGACTTTCAGCTAGTATTTCATAAAAATGATATGTATGAACATAAGCAACAGTGTAAAACATACAACACATGCATCCAACAAAAATAAATTTGATTATGGTGTTAACAAAATTATAATCTGAGACAAATGAAACTATCTCGTGGAATGATTCCAGATTGACAGGTATGCTTAAAAAAAACTTTACATGGCCAAAGTAAACATGGTACATAACTCTCCAACCTTCGCAGCGGTCACATTCGAGGCCTGCCTTTCATGTGCTATGCGTCGGTTCTCGATCCGAGTTTTTATTTTTTGTAACAGTGGCATTATTTAACAGGCGTTTCTGTCGAGGTGCTTTATTTCTCCGTATTTTCCTAATTTTTACTACGTTGTTTTAATATTCCCTTTTTTGTTGATAAAAGCTTTTAATATTAAAGCAAATATTTAAGTGACTTCCAAAAATGACTTTTAATACTTTTTAACGTATGTAATCATTAAAAATTGATATCCAATGTCATTATCAGGGGTGTATATTCTAGGCTAGCTAGGCTAGCTGCGAAGCCCAGAGAATTCAAACAAATAAATGTATTCAGGAACGTGTGTGAATTCAATCGCTTTGACTAACCGTAAGATAATTAAGTCTCGCAAACAAGAGCTCCTCCAGAGCTGCTGACGCAACCCACTCAACCTTGTCTTCGCTGAGTGATGGCGAAGCCCTCACCAGAGGCACCACTGTCGCATTCCCACTGCAAAGGGAAAAGAGGTGTTGGAGGGGGGCGTGAGCCATACGTTCCAGTCTTCGCTTCGCTTCGAGATAGACTTGTGTGGCGGCTTACTTCCGCAAGGGTAAATACAAATTCTGCACGAGTTATTTTAATTTCATCTTATTGAATTAAAATGAGTGATATTATGTGTGCTGCATAATGAGTGCTTAGACTTAGTGAATTAAAATGAGTGATATAATTAAAGAACTGTTGGAAAAGACACCATTTTCTTAACAACTCAGTTTGTTTTTTTCAGTTTTTAAAAATATTCCTTGTTGAGGGTTAGGGTGAGATAGCCCATGTCTTGAACTCAGGATACGCCTCTGGTCATTATATAACATAGACTACTCGAAAACCAATTTTGGAATCTAGCTCCTTAATAATGCAGAAAGGTCCCATTTTCAGTCGTTACACATTCTCAAGTTATTATAAAATGTACAGTATATTGCCTCTACCGAAAAAAGTGACACGTGCAATATTTCGTTGTTAAATAAAAAGTCCATGGAAAACAAAATTAAATCAAGATGGAAATCATACACTGAGCAATTTAATTATAAGCGTTAAAATGGTGGATATGGCATTGTCTTTCAGGTTGTGTATGGTGGAGATACATACAACACCCTTTCCCTACGAATCCTCCCTCTACCCTGTGTTCCTTACTCCTGCCTGTCCCTCTGTATACCGACAATCCACCCCAGGGCCCATGGCGTCCAATGTTCTCACGTTATTCCCTCAGTTCTCGTCTAACATCCACCTCAGGATGGAAGAAAGCAAAGGCAGGCTTCTCACTCCGGTATTAATGCTTCGTAGATATAATTCTCGCATTGATTCGTGCCTTGCCTAATCCTCAACACTAGCAGGAGATCCACCATTCTGCGCCAGAACCTCTTCCATGTGTCTTTTTTCATCGTCAGAGAAACCAAGGAAACAAACTCTTGCTCCCTGGGAAGGCTTCGAGCGAAGACTCATCTGCAGAAGAAATGATTAGAAAAATAATTTCTCTTTCCAAGAAAGCACAAGTATATGGAGAAATCACTGTTAACGGAGACCGGTAGCGAGTAAATTTTTAGCTTCTTTCAAGATGCATTTTAAATGTATTACTTTATTTCTTTACATAATTCACACAACATATTATGCAGCCAAGAAAAGACACACTGGAGGGCATAAGAAGCCCTCATGTAACTAAACTAAATGTTATCTGTGTACATTCTAAATCCAGCTAAAGCAATGAGTGTTACTGTATAATAATGTCTAAGGTGTTGTAAGAATTAAAGAATACATTGTCTTTGTTTCATCATCATAACATTCAATACCGAGGTTTTTTTTAAACATCACCTATAAAAATGCTTATATAAAACAGGTCGCAATACCATGAGCGATTAAATATTTTTTGTGGCGAGTAGATTTAAGTTGTATTTCTGGAGCCCTGCCTATGACAATTATCCCACAAACGGTAACAGAAAAGAGCATGGACACAATGGAAGAATATGGACCTTAGAATTTGAGAACAGATGCTCTGCCTATTTCTCTTTCAAGGATAGCAGAAACCATTAGATTCAAACAGATATATTCATTTAAAGTAGTCCTACTTGCCCAATTTCATGTGATAACTTAACACCACCCATCATTAAATCTACTAACAACCCAATTGTCAATGTGCCTATTAAACTGACGCCTTCATTTAACACAGTATGTTATCCTGTTATGCTGCTCAAAAGCACAATATTTTTAGAAGAGTAATTATCTTGCAAAGAAATGTACTTATTTTAACTGAAATATATTTAATTTTACATGTTTGTTTTCTATAAATGCACACAACAACTAAAAAGGCTAAGAGCATAATTCCATGAAAAATACAGGAAATGCAATATATCATCCAATAAGTCATGGTTTTGTTCAAATTCCTGGGTCTCCGAATGCTTTCAATGATATTGTGATCAATCAAGAATTGCAAACACTTTTCTTCATTACCGAACATAAAAATAAATTCCTCAAGGATTGCAATCATGTTGGAATGGAAAATTATCATCGCTTGTTAAACTAACGAATGAAATAAAATGGTAAACAACAACATAGTAACCGGAGAAAGGAAAACACGAAATAATAAACAAAAACATAGTAACCTTGAGGGGGGAAGGGGGGTATATACAGGCGACTCCCGAGTCTCGATTAATTCGAAATTTCGATTCCGCCGATCAATAATATACGTGGAATAAACTTCGCGTAGTTATTGGTTCTGACCAAACGCGAGGTTTAGTTTTGGTGTAGACGTAGTTATATCTCTAATTGTTTGAATTTGTGGTGATTTCACTCTTTTTTCTGTTAATCTTTCATTTAAATTTATTTATTTTATTGATTTATTTATAAATTTATCACTTGACATGGCATCTAAAAGGAAATGTAATAGTGATAATGTAAGGGAATCAAGTAAAAGAGGGCATAAGATTCATAGTCATGAATTGAAATTAGAAATTTTAAAGCGTGTTGAGAAAGGTGAAAGCCATACTGAAATTGCACGATCGTTGGGAATGTGTCCTTCAACTATTAGCACTTATGTGAAACAGAAGGTGAAAATTCTAGAAGATGTGATAAATTCACATAATTTGATAACAACAATAAACAGTCCTAGGCGCAGTGTTGTGACTTCTAAAATGGAAAAACTTTTAAAACTTTGGGTAGATGATCAGTGTCAGAAACATACTGAAAGCCATACTGAAATCGCACGATTGTTGGGAATGTCAACTATGAGCACTTAAGTGAAACAGAAGGAGAAAATTCTAGAACGTGATAAATTCAGGTAATTTGATAACAACAATAAACAGTTCCGCACCCGATAGCTCCTCTTCCTCCAACTGAAATCTTCCAACTTCTCAATTAATAAACCAAGTCCAGTAAGCGCAATGGAAAAAGATTTAAATTATGAAAATATTTTTAATTTTATTGTTTCTTTATTCTTACATTATTTTGTGCATTTTTAATAACTTTTATATTAATTTTGCTACGATAAATAGTTGTATGTATAGATAGATGTATGCAGTTATGTTATCCAGCTCGCGTGAGTCGTTTGTAACAAACGACTCTCGCGATCCAGACCAGGCTGTCTGTAAAGCATATTGCAAACATCTATCTTTGAAGTTCAAAAAACAAATTTATTTTTTCCTTTTCAGTGCAAAAAATAAGTTATACATTTAAAATATTTATTATATAATTTATTTATAATTTAATACTGTTGTATTAACATATTAGTAATGTTATTATATCTTTATAGAACGTAAGGGGAGACTTTTTCCTGAGATGCAGGAACGTATCCCCCGATTATAACATGCAAGTATATGGAAAAACGGCATTTGACACTCGAATATTCGAGATTCGAACACGTTTTCAGGAACGCATCCCCAACGACACTCGGGAGTCACCTGCAATACACTTTGACCCTCAACCCAAACTGGTCTTTTCTTTTATTGTCATAATAAGAAGGACGTACTACTTACATGTCTGTTACCAAAGAGGTAATTTCGAATGTAGCTGTCACAGTAAGATGGGTATAGAGATCGAGTTGTGCAGGGTGCCCAAGGCACCCTGACGGAAAGCCAATCACCCTCTCCATGCCAGCAGAGATTGGGAGCCCAAAGCAGAGCAAACACCCTAAAACTAGCAGTTTCAGCACAGAATTATTCTCCATCACGAAGATAGGTCTATGCAAATATGCAGGTGACTCCCTCAAAGGAAGTACGAATGCAAACCCAACTAAACTTATAGTCTGTTCACTTTCTTAAGTCTCTTGACCTTCATAGAGCAAGTAGCCGATCACAAACGTTTCCCCTTCCATCGCCCCTCACAACTTTCACGCGGGAGGACAGATACCGGTGCGCATTGCCAGCTCTTGCGGATTTTCGCATTCAGCTGATATACTACACAATTTCTAAATAACGTAACGTCCCTCCTGTTAGTCATTGCAGATCACAAACTCAGCAGGGTAACAAAAACAACAAAACAAATAACAAAAATAATAACAGAAAATAACAGTAACAATATCTTAGAACTCCACAGCAACAGCAAGGAAACGGCGGTAGAAATGGCAACGCAGACCTTTGTGAACGCTTCCCCACTACCTTCCCAAACGAACCGTCTCCTATTGGCTGCTGTTAAGGTCAAGAGACTTTAAATAGTGAACAGAGTATAGTAAGGCTTGATAGTAGGACGCAGTTCCGTATGTGGTCATTGCCCTTAGTGGCACTAATATGAGGAGGGAGGACATATTGCACTTTAGCCAAAAATACATTTAAATAATGTGCTTCTTTTATGACAATGTGAAATTTAATAGGATTTTTCACTGATCTGCCTAGAATGTTAACAAATGTATACCTGCATTTCAGGTGCATACGTTAGAAAGTGTATGAGAAGATGCTTAAATAAGAACTTTATCATATTTGTGTAAACAAAATAACTTGATCCAACCCAAAAGTAATTATTCTGTTAATTTAGCTGTACAACAAAAACAACACAGCTTTAACAATACCAAAAGGAAAAACAAAAAAACCTACAACCACCAACCAATTGCATTCAATGCAACTTTGCAAAAAACACAAACTACTAAATAAAAAAATACATGAAACATACCATTCCATCATGATCAGCCAAGAGGCCAGGCTCATTCCTCCTCTCCCAGCAATGATGGACCCATGCCTCCGACATTACAGGGTTCACTGATATTTATGTCCACCACAGCAATTTGCTATTAAATAGGTGGCTTTAGATCCCAAGTCTTGACGAATGCTGCCACCCATGTGGTGTATTAACGATACAGTAAAACCTGCTTAATCCGAAATTCACGGGACCAAAGAAAAAGCAATTCGAATTACGAAGAACCTCTATAATTCGCAATTTACAAAAAAGCATGATTTACCAAATTTAAAAAATGCAAATATAAATTACAGAAAAACAAAAGAATATGACACTACATTAAAATAGAGAAAAAAAGGATGTACTACACATGCATACCTCAAAATATGATGTCGATGAATACAAGTCAAATTTAGGATTACTCATTTAAACATTGAAACATATATGAACATATAATTAAACCACTAAAATGTTAATAATGTTTTTCACTTATTTCAACTTAAAAGTAAATAAACAAAAGAGTGTAATAAAATATTAATTTAAATTTATTTTTAAAAGTTGGTTATTTTCCCATTTCAATTTCAGGGCACTCCCTAGCGCAATGTGTTGCATAATGGCATCATCTTTTTCACAGATATTCATCGGCATATTCTGGCATCCCGGACACGTACCTTTGAAGAGTATCTTAAGCTTTTAAAACATCCTCCTTAGATGACAATGGCACATCCAACCTAGCATCGAAGTTATCCACATCGTCTTCTTCGTCGCTATCACTCGCAACGGTTAGTTTCAAACAAAACTTGGAATAAATATTATTCTCTACAACTTTGGTCCTTACGAAGATTACCAATAACGATGTTTTTAAGGAGATATTTAACGGAAACCGAAAAACCGGTTATTTATAAATAACTCCTAAACAATAACTCCTATAGAAAATTGTTTCAAATGAGAACTGTAGGAAATTACATTCTCTATAACATTTGTATAGAAATGTACATACAAAAATGATGTTTTAACGGAGAAATATCGCAAAAACCGAATCGGGTTTCGAATAAACTTCGACTTCGTTTAACCGTTATTGTCGAAAAACTAATCAGTTCTTTGTGCTCATGCTAAAGTGTTATATATGAAGTTTGGTAACGATATGGTATGTACTTTTTGAGTTAGAGCGCCCACGCTAACACACACACACAGACATCATTCCAAAAATAGTCTAAACGTGTTCTAGGGACCTCAAAACATGTATTTCCGTTGAAATCTCGAAGTCGATTTTTTTCATGAATACAATACTTTCCCATTACTACGTATGGAGAAAGTAAAAACACTAACACCTATGTGAAAGAACTGCATTTCAATGACACATTCAATCAAGGATATCCTCTTTAAGTTAACAGCAATATGCAGTCATAAGCAAGCTTTTCAAGACTAATAATAAACCAGGTCATCGAACCGGAACCGAACCGAAAACCGAAACCGTAAAAAACCATTATTTTTCCTGGAGTGAAACCGAACCCGAACCGAAAAAAAATATTTTCCTGAACCCGAACCGAAACCGAAAACCGTTATTTATTTCGTTCCATATTTTTCGGTTCGCATAAAATGTGGGAGCGAAAGAAGGGTTTTCCCTTTTGCTTTAGTTTGAGTCTTTCTGAAAGCCTCACGTTTAGAAACCGAATAAGAAAAGGGTTGGGTTTTTCTTGAGAACACATTCTCCTCAGCCTTGGGAAGGATGTGTCTTTGTGATAATATCTGTTGGCTCAATAGTAGGATTTTTCATGTGCATCTCAATACATAGAGAGTCTACAATACATCCTGCTGAGACTACCTGATAAACGAGACTACTGGAAAGGAACTTGGGCGGTACTTTGAAGACAGCCTCTAATTGTCTTGCCACTCTCCCCCCATGCATACCCCGTAGAGTGTGTTACCGGCTAAAATATTTCCCGATTCTTAACTTGGATTTTCCTTAAAGTTGGAGGTTAATGTCCTCATACACTTTCACTCCCTCTCCATATCCACTGAACTCTTGTATTCTGGTAGTCATTCTCTAAAACTTATCCAGGAAGGATCGCTCCGCAGTCGTGGTTTTGAGATATTCTTACTTCGGTTATCATTTGTTACAGGTTAGTAAATTTCTATTTATTTTATAGAGTGCATCTTAAAATGAGCACACATATTCGTATTGGTTGCTTAAAACTGAAGAGAAATTAAATATAAATGCGAATTTGTTACTTTTAGTGAAATATTTTGCCGACTGCAGAAACCCACATTAGAGACTCCGCCTGAAGAAAGTTCACGACAGACCGAATGTCTTATTTTCTTTTTGTTTGCATGTTTGATTGCAGGGTAATATGTAGATGTACGTAGATGTTTTTATTTGCTGCCGGGTGAAAATCACATGTTTTCGCTTATTGTTAGTAATAATTTTTCGAAACGGTACTTATCATTTCAATTTAATGAAATGATGAAGTTTAACATTCTCACACTACGTAAGTGATTAAAAATATTCAGTCATCGTAAATTTGTATCATGTTAATAAACATTTCTCAGCCTTTCTGAATTATTCAATTTCTGCGGCCTTCCTCATAAATATTTTATAGATTTTTTCATCCATTTAAGTAATCTCTGAATGAAAAAATTAAGCCGTGCATTTACAGTTTTTACTATAATACGAGCAGTGGACGTGATCTACAAATTTTTAATGAAAATAACGTAATATCTTACTCAACTTACTGGCACTATTGAGATAACGCGATCTCTTATTTTACCGCACGATTTGTAAATAAAAATATTAATAATTCATTATTAGGCATTCCAGCTTTAGCGCATATTAGCTTCGGTCTGTCCGTTCTTCTATCAGGATGCAATTTTTTTCCGTAGCTATTCAGCGGATTTTGATAAAATTTAGTACTAAGGACTAAGCACAGTAAATTAGAAAATGAGATGAATGCTTTGCATAATACAATAAGTTTAGAATGTTCTATCGCAGAAAACTTGCTCATTTATAATTTACTTTATACTTTCCTAGTATGCTGAAATCATTTGCGGCGCATGTATGGTTTGTAAATATTCAATTCAAAATATAATCTTAAATAAATAAGATACATACTAAATATTCACATTTAAATAATTTATTTACGCGTTTTGATTATGTTTTTAAATATCATTATTTTTATAGTGAAGCTGTATTTGATTTAATAAAAAAAAAACTTAATAAATCAATTCTTGAAAGTTTCCTAAAAATATTTTAAGGTCGGAGCGAAAAAAACCGGTTCGAACCGGTTCACTGACGCTTGCTGGAGCGAAACCGGAACCGAACCGAAATTTTGTGTTTTGAGTGAACCGGAACGAAAACCGGAGCGAAAAAAATTACGGTTCGATGCCCTGTAATAAACACACAAGTAATGAATTCTAATCGATAACAGAACCTGGTTAATAAGGTGAAAGAGTTTTAAAATAAATGGGACAGAATCCAAACATCTTTTACAGCAATTTTTATAAGATATTTCGCAAAGATAGAAACACTAGCTTGCCAAATCTTTTCTTCTAAAACCGGTAAAACAAAGGACCAAGCCACACATTGACTGGCAATATAAAGGACGATTGTCATTTGGTAGGAGCTTGCATTTCAATGAATACTCTAAAGCGGTTAGCCCCAGAATTTTTTCTTTGGAACGGTGAATTTTGTCATTTTTGCCCATAAAATTCTTCTAACACACAAAAAGTTTCAAATGTTCAGCACCAGTTTCTCAAAAGATCACTGGCACTCCAAATGACTGAAAGAGACAAAAGCGTTTCATTACATTAGCATATTTAGTTTATTATAAACAATAGAAAACAAAAAATTGAACTCCTCACTCAATTTTTATTTTTTGGCTATGAAAATTAAAAATGAAGCAAAATCTTGGGTAAATATGCTTATTACATACATATGTAACAGTTATTTGGAAACGTTTGAACAAGCAAACAAGTTTTGAATGAGTTATATTAACTGAACCTTAAAAATTGGTCCAAGATCAAGGCCATATACATTAGTAGAGTCAAACCTCGATTTAATGCCTCCCTATACAGCACTACCCCCACACAGCACCAACGTTAAGGTTAACAGAACTTCCGCATTATGATTACATATAGAAACCCTCGGTAAAACGCCACCCTCGCTCACCGCCATAAGCCACATCAGTGAATCCACAAATATATGGTTTTGCATCAAAAGTGAGTTCATTTTAATGCCATAGCTACTTGGGCAAAATTTGAAATAAAACATATCCTATATATAATTTTGGAAGTGTCTGTCCATCCCCCCGTATCTCAAAATCCATTCGTCGTGGAGATATGCGGCAAACTGCATTTTGTTTCTACGAGCTAGGAGGTCCCTAGAAAATTAGTTTCATTTTCATAAAGTCCCAGGTTTGAATCCAGGAGACAATTATATGTTCCCATAAGTTTACACGGGATTTTTGGGTTTTCAGAGTGCGAGGTTTTTTTCCTTCATTCAGTAAAACGTAAATATGGACCGATTTTCTTCGTTTTCACTTTATTCGACAGCTAAAACTCTATACTATCTTATTCTTGTGATGTTCTCATGTTACACCGTCGAGATTTTCAGAAATGTACAACTGTTTTCGAATTTTTACAGATATTCGTACTCTTTCCGGGCGTTGCCAAGGTGACCATCATTGTTGCCTCCGATTCAATAAATGCCAATTAATCCTTAAAATCACTGAAAGAATAGTGTTATTCACTTTGCAATTTTGTTTAAGCATCGAAATTATTGCTGTAGCAACGTCAAACTTTATACATATCAACGTAAATATTTACGGATAATTATTCAGTTAACTGCGTATGGAAGCCTTTCTAACAATTTAATCAAAGCAGTTCAATCTTCCTTTCATCGTTTGAATGCTGGAATCATCTCTTTGTAAGTGGAAGCATTATATTATACATCTATAATACTTATTACAGCAAATAGGCTCACGCATAAATTACAAATTCAATGAGAATAGGGACACGTTATTTTTGTTAACACATTACATGGTTATCTTCTCTTCATTGATAATCTACATAAACGGTTGCATTGATTGTTATATAAAAAAGAAAGGACAAATATTTGAATAAAAAGAAAAACAAAAGTTCGCGAACAATTACTGCATAGGGAAATGAAGAAACAGGAGAAAAAATCTGCTATGACCAGGAATACGAACCCGGGTCATCCACTTGCCGGGCGAATATTCTACCACTGAACTATTGTAGCAGACTAATCCTCCTGTTTCTGAGCAGCAATAGTTTCTTAGGTTAGAATTTTTTAAATGTAGATTTCTGACTGACTTTGCATAACAAATTGTCAATACGCACATGCAGCCATGCCCTCAGTGAGATTCGAACCCTCGAACTTAACATTGGGAGCCAATACATTAAAATCCTATACCGGAGAAATGCATTATTAGATTTAAAAGGGAATCATTGAGATCAACTTATTTTACATACTTCTTAATTTTTTATAAATCAATTGAATATATACTGCGCAAACATTGCGCGGGTTCAGCTAGTAAGTATAAAACCTTCTATGGAGACATTCTGAGTGACTTACTGGAGTAAATGTGAAATGGCTTAAGGGCACAAAACATGAAAATGTGGAGGATTCATTAGTTATTTGGATAGGGCAAGTGAATGCAAAATAAGGTACAATAACTGATCAAATGATTAAGGAGCAGGCAAAATTAACGGGAGATCAGATGGGCATCACAGACTTCGTGTACAGCATTGGGAGGTTGGATCGTTATAAGCAGCATTGGCGGCTGATGCAACATAGGAGACACGGAAAAACAGCCGAGTTGGGCAAAGAAGCAGTTGAAAGAAGTCTAAAAGGGATTTATGATATTTTAAAAACATTATCTCAGAGATGTTTACAATATGGATGAGACCGCTCTCTTTTATAGAATGCAATTAGACAAAACAATCTCAGGTGGGCCTGTGAATGGATGTATAAAAGCAAAAGTCAGAGTAACTCTTGCATTCTGTACAAATGCTGACAGGAGTGACAAAGGGATTGTTACTGTGATTGGAAGGGCTGCAAAGCTTTGAAGCTTTAAGGATTTCAATCCATTGCTTTACGTGAATTACAAACACAATAATAAAGCATGGATGACTACCAGGGCCGCCGAGAGCCAGAGTGGGCCCTTGGGCAAATATCGTCGCCGGGTCCCTTTTTTTTGTTTTAAGTTAAAAAAGAACAGGGAAGCAGGCCCCTCGACAGCCCCAGGGCAGCGAACTCCCCCTCCCCTCTTCTCTACAGTCTTGACTCGCAATATTATAAGTAGAAATTGCAATCCATTAAATATTTTATCAGAATTACATATATGTCAGTACTGTATGTATCATATCCTAATTAGACTTGGTATGATTCGATTAAGGTCGATAAACAAAGAATATGTAAAAATTAAATATTCGACAAAAATTTCCGTCGATAAGTGTTGACTTTTCATCACTAAATGTTTTGCGAAATAGTCATGGTTTTTTAATTTTTTTTTCAAATTAACACCTAATGTATCTTAGTACAGAAAAGCAAAGCATAAAAGAAAATCAGTACTTGTCATAATAGAATACCACATCTTTTGCCTTCAGCACCGATAGTAGCATTAAGTTTGTTATTGAATGGTCAAGATTTCGTAAGGGTACAATTCAACAAATAAAATTCAGATTGCCATTTATTTCCGGGTATATTGTTATCACATTTACTATAATTTACAGAATAGCAGACATGAAATGTCTCATATTCGTGCATTTAATTCGATGGAATTCATCATTGTGTCAGCCTTATATGCGATATTCTAAGCTCAATGTTATAAAATATAACCAATAAAGAAAGAAAAGCTACCATATCTATAAAAAATCTAATGCGGCTAACACATGACTTCCTCCATATTTGAGGTATAGTTATTTAAATTATTATGAATAGCATTATAAGGCATAATTATTATTTCCTATCCCAAATTGCGGTGGCGCTGTGTACTAGAAAAAGCAAAATATATCCGAAATGGATGGTTCTACGAAAATTTCTTTCAAACAAAAATTGGAAGAAATATTATTCTCTACAACTATGGTCCTTACGAAGATGACCAATTATGATGTTTTTAAGGAGATATTTGACAGAAACCGAAAAAAACGATTATTTTCTATAAATAATTCCTAAACAATAACTGCTATGGAAAATTGTTTCAAATGAAAGTTGTAGGAAATTACATTCTCTATAACCTTTGTATAGAATTGTATATACAATAATGATGTTTTAATGGAGAAATATCGCAAAAACCGAATCAGGCTTTAAATAAACCTCGACTTCCGGTTAACCTGTATTATTCAAAAACTAATCACTTCTTTGTGATCATGCTAAAGTGTTATATATGAAATTTGGTATTAATATGACAAGTACTTTTTGAGTTATAGCGCCCACAATCCCATGCACACATACAGACACCATTCTGAAAGTAGTCTAAACGTGTTCTAGTGATCTCAAAACGTATTTCCATTGAAATCTCGAAGTCGATTTTTTTCGTGACCACAATATTTTCCCATTAATACTTATGGAGGAAGTAAAAAATAGAGAGTAAACAATTCTGTTCTGTAGAACTGACGTATGATGACACTCCAAGTGCTTGGGGGAGAGGAGAGAAAAATGAGTGTGTGTGAGAAGTTTCAGGGTGCTAAGGGGTGATAAAAAGCAGTGGGTAGAGGTGAGAAAATCGAGATATGAGAAAAAGAAACGGGAAAGGGAGAAAACACCGCTCTTTGGCATCGGTTGCCTGTGTGCCTTGCTCCCAGGTATTGCGATAGGAAAACCGATCCTAGCACCAGGCTCCTGGGTATCCCCGCCCTCTTGACTACTATTGAATTTTGTGAGCAGATACAAAATTTCTACAAGGAGATGAAAATTAAGAAGCGTAATGTGCTTATGCTTCTGGACAAGCCTTGGACCTCAGTAATGTGAGACTCGAGTTGCTACCTCCCAATTGCACTGGATTTCTACATCCTCCTGATGCAAACATTATTAAAGAGTTTTAAGCCATTCTATAAGGGACATCAAGTGAAAATGACAGGGCCGTCCCTAGAGGGGGGGGGTGTGGGGCCCAGTGCGATCAGCATTTACGGGGCCCCTTAACAATCTAAAATTTATTTTTTGTGTAATATTCTGCATTTGTGAATAATTCTATTATTAAGTAACTCGGAAGCCATAAATTCCTTAGGAAGTTAGCGTTAATTAATCTCTATAGAACAGTAAAATAGATCTCTAAAAGTTTCAATAATGAAATTACAGATTCCAATCAGTAAAGTAAAGCAAAGCAAGCGGAACGAATTGTACGTATGCCAAACATTTTCCAGGACTCCTCACCATGCACGACAAACTATCAAAATCCGGGACTGTCCTTCCTAATCCGGGAAGATTGGCTGGCTTAAGATAACTCCATTCTTCTGCATCTCTTATTTAATACATGGATTTGTTGTTTGTGACATGGGCGAACCGTCAAAGCGCAGGGCCCGGGCAGAGGCCCCGCTTACCTGGGTCACAGGACGCTACTGGAAAAAGACAGTAGAGAGCATTAACAATAATTGTTCAATCGAGTTATCCTTGAAAGATGGTTTGCACATGATAAAGCTGTCATGCAATGGAAGTTTCAGCAGGAACAATAAGCAACTGCTGTGCAACAATGTTTTTTCCTCTCTTCTTTTTTCTAGACAACCAAATCATATACAGTAAAACTCGTTTAATACGTATTTGAGGGGACCGACTCATTGCTTCGTTATATGTGTGACTACGTTATATACGAGAAACATGGTTTTTGGCCTATACATCCCATATAACACGTATACACATACAGTAAAAGCTGTGCTATCCGGCTATTTAGAACCGGCCAGCCTTAGATGCCGGCAATTATACAAATACAATTCATTTTGTATTTCTTTTTCTTTTTTTATGAATTTTTCTATGAATTGTATATATATACTTCCACTTTAAAATTTCATAAAATATAAGATGTATATATTACGTATTTACTCCGTATACTTCTGTGGTTGCCGAGTAAGCATGGCGTTTTTGGTTACGTAAGCCATTTGCATTGTCTAGGTGTTTTGGTGTACTTCTACAATTTCCAGTTTTATCGCTTTTTATTATTTTAAAAATTACCCATCCATTGAATATGGCATCGAAATAAATCCCTAAAAGCAAGGAACAGGAGAGAAAAGGTTGGTTTAACGCTAACACAAAAGCTGGAGCTGATCAAACGAATTGAAAAAGGAAAAAATAGAGCAGCCATAGCAAAAGAATTCAACATCGGATCTTCCACGCTCTACGATATCAAGGCTCATGTGGCTAAATTAATGAAATTTGTGTCATCTTCTGAGACGAGTAAATCAATTAATAAACATCATATGCCTCATAAGCCAAAAATGCAGGAACTGGATAAAATATTATATGACTGGTTTTCATGGAAATGTTCAGAAGAATTAAATAATTTCGTCCTTTTCTAATAGAGCAAATGAAGATAAATAATAAAGATAAATAAGAAAGATATAATCCAATAAATTCAATTTTGGGAACAGGTTCACTGCCGTAATCCCCAAACTTCCCGGACGCCCTAAACTTTTCAATAGTCTTTTTGTTTTGCATGTAAACGTAGGAACGTATTTAATAAGAATGGGTAAATAGTGTCTATATCTGACTACATGTGGAAGAATTAAAATGGAAAATGCAAAACCCATGCATAGTTATGTTTGGGGAGTACGATAGTGAACCTAAGCCCAATTTTGTTTGGTTATTTCTAAATTTGCGATGTCAAAATCAAAAAACGCTCACCTAACCGGATATTTCTCCTAATCGGCTTTCCACAATCCCCAAGATAGCCGGATAACACAGCTTTTACTGTATTTGCAGTGAGTTGACTTCAATGCCGTACTTACATATGCAAAGAGATGCTTATCTACTTCGTGGCATGTAAAATGTTCGACTGCTATTACATATGATTTTTAAATGGTCAATTAATATTATTATTATGGTCATTAATTTGCATAAACATTTCAATTTTTAATATCAATTTCATAACAAAGGGAGTGTGGAAATTTGTATGGAAGGGGTAGATGGAGGAAGGTGACCTCTACGAACAAGTGCGCGGTAAACAGGCAGAAACTATTCATTACTTATCGCTCTGGTCTCCAAAATTCGTTATATATGGGGCATTTCTTGCCATGGGACCAAACATTTGTTCGTTACAGCCGAGAATTTGTAAAATGCATGTTCGTTACATCCGAGAAATTTAACCATTGCCCTTATGGAGAAGTTCAAGGGACCGAGACATTTCTTCGTTATAGCTGAGATTTCGTTTTAGGCGTGATCGTTATAAACGAGTTTTACTGTAATTCTTTGATATTTTTCCTGTGAAATTATTTTTATTTGAAAAATTTATACTAAATACCGTATTTTCCGTCATATAGGATGCTCTTTTAAAAAAAAATTAAGTCCAAAATTCACCCTGCGTCTAATGTGGCGAAAGTCAAAAATATTACTAAGGACAATATGATCCTTTTTAGGCGTTTCACCTCCAGCATTTTCATGTCATATGCTTTTCCAAATCGAAAAAGATTGCCATGACATGTTGGCGAAGAAGAAAGGCCTCCTGGATGAAGTTTTAGTCCTTACAAAGTTGTCTGAAGCCGCACTGGATGTTCGATATGAGGTTACGGCTTTCCAAGCATCAATATAACCATCGGTTAACCATTCTCTCTAAGATTTTGCATAAGCAACTCGTTAGAGAGGTGGGATGGTAACTACATGGAAAGGACCTATCCTTTCCCTGTTTTGGGATGGGTATAATTATGGATTCACGCCACTCATCAGGAGAGTCTTTTTTCCCAGTTGGTTAAATGTCATCAGAAGCTCCCCCTTTGCCTTATCTGGAAGGTTTTTTAGAAAGGTGATGTGTACCTCATCAACACCTGGCGAGGTATCTTTAGACTCCTTTATAGCGAAAAGAGAAAAGGGGTCATTGTAATGATCCCTTTTACTTCCTGGGTTGAAGTCTAGAAACCTCCTTTCGTGTTCTTTCTTTATTACCTGAAACGAGTCAGGGTACTTGTTTGTACTGCTCGTTTCTGCGTAATATTTTCCCATTATGTCTGGAATCTCATCAATGTGTTTTATTAGTACCCCATCAGAATTTATCACACTAATGCGTGATATTTTATGGGTGCCCGAGATTTTCCTGATTTTATTCCAGACCTGTGATATAGGTGTACGGTGGTTGATGGATGACACATACTTCATCCAGGTATCCTTTTTGGCATCCTTTACTACCTGTCAAGCCTTCACCCTCAGTCACCAAAAAGCTGCCAGATTTGTCGCAGTGGCATGTTTATTAAAAATTCGCAGTGCCCGTTTCCTGCTTTTTATAGCCGTTTCACATTCATCGTTCCACCATGGAACTGGTGGACGATGCGGCTTTCCCGATGATTTCGGGATGCTCCTTTCTGCAGCAGTTATTATGGCATTCGTAAAGCATTTTGCGCTCTTTAGTGCATTGCGACTGGCGTCAAAATTAAAATTTACTTCATTTTTAAAACCCTTCCAGTTAGCCTTCCTTAAAATCCATTTACGAGGATAGTGAAAGCTATTAACTGGACCTCTCTTCCTGATTAAAATGGGGAAGTGATCGCTTCCACAAAGATCTGAGCGGACGGACATTGAAAACAGTAGAGCTATTGCAGAAATAAAAAGGTCGATGGAGGTATATTCTCCATTAAAAGAATTAAACCGTGTTTTTTCACGGTCGTTTAGTAAAATTAGGTTAAAATCGTCTAAAAATTTTTGCAAGAGACACCCTCTACCGTTATTATCAGCCATCATGTCTCCCCAGAGGGTGTTATGGGCATTGAAGTCCACTAACAACACTAATGGCCTAGTTAGCTGTCTGATTAGATCTTCCAGGTTCCTCCGATACACTGGTGCCCCTTCCGGGAGATATAAATTACAGAAAGTAATTTCCTCCGAAGTGACAACGGTAAGGGCTATTGCCTGGAAGGGTGACTGCAGGTTCACCTAGGAGGTGTAAAGGACCTTCCTGATGGCTACAGCCACTTCCCCTTGAGCCCTGTTGCCACTTAAGTCATTCTTTCGGAAGACGTCAAAACCCTTTATTTTCATCTGATCGTATTCTTTAAAATGAGTCTCTTGAAAAAATAGGCACGCAGGGTTGAGATCAGATATACGAATCTCCAACTCTTCCCTGTGAGTGTAAAAACCATTGCAATTCCACTGCATAGCTAAAAACATGGTTAAAAGTTCCATAAATAAATAAATAAATATTGGTGAAAATATCTGCTTAAAATATTAAAAATGTCCATCTCACGGGAAGCTTATCGTTTTAATTTTCCCTTCCCCCCTTTCTCCTGGAGAGTAGTGAGAGAGGTCTCCAACTCGCCCTCGGAAAACCTGTCCTCCTCCATCCTCTCTTCAGTTCCTGGAGAAGGCTTGCAGGAAGGACCAGGTGACGGAGTCTTGTCTGGTCTCCCTCCAGCTTTTTTGCTTGGCGACCCGGTTTGTACCTGGGTCACAACAGGGGCATTGCCATTGGGCTCCTTCTTTGGTGTACTTGGTTTAGAGAATTTAAAATTTTCTTTTTCCTTATTGGTAGTCTTTTGTTTTTTTTTCTCTCTGCACCAAGGATTGGTGGGTCATCTGTCTGTGTGGCAATAGTATTCTTCCTCACTGGGGTTGCTGCCAACAATGCGAAAGACTTTGATGAGACTGGAGCGACGAGTGTCCTGTACTTCTTACAGGCCTCGAAATACGGCAGTTTCTCTATCGTCTTTATCTCCATAACCTTCATCTCCTCTTTCAATTTTGCACAGTCCCGGGAGAAATCCGGGTGCGTGCCTTCGCAGTTCACACATGGCAAGGCCTCCTAGCATGTTTCCTCGTCGTGTTTTTCCTGGTTACACTGGGGGCAGGTTGGTTTACCTTTGCACCGTTGTGCAGTGTACCAGAATTTTTGACACTTGAAGCATCGCAGACGACTCGGAATATATGGTCGAACTGGACAGACCTCGTATCCAACTCTGACCTTCTCTGGCAGCTTATCGAGGGAGAAGGTGAGAATCATCGAGGTGGAAATGATGACCTCACCATTTCTCTTTATTGTAAGCCTTCTGCAGTCTATCACCTCCTGCAGGGCCAGCTGTCACTTACATTCCTCAATATCTGTGTAGAGGTCACAGTTGACTCCCTGGCAGGTATTGCACCGGCGAGGGATTACCAGCCGAGGTCTCGCTACGAGCAGCCACCTGCTCGCCAAGCAGCAGGAGGGGTCTTTTGACAGAGGCCCCCCTATGAACACCCGTCCCGCACTGACACGGGCCGCCTGGTATGTTATAATTGCAGCAAACCGGGGCACATGGCTTCCATATGCCCCCAGAAACAGGCCCGAAGAGAATTCGGGTGTTTCGTATGCGGCAGGCTAGGACACAAGAGCGGCAGTATGCCCTGAAAGGGCCACCAGAACGGGGAACGGGCTGTCAAACCAGAGCCTGCCGTGTAGTGGGAGGACCTCCTTCGGTTAGAAGGGAAGATAGACGGGATTAGGGGGTGTGGGTTGAGTTGGGTTGGTGTAATCAACACTGGGGCTGCGGTATTGCTTTCCCATAGCAAGTTTGTAAAGGTGTGCATCCTTACCCCTGCTAGGCAATCCCCACGGACACAAAGATCGGATATTTAAAGAGTGCGACATGGTCCGGCTGTACACGCCCACGAGGAAGGTAGTGAGAACTTGTTGACCCAATACCACGGGTCATTAAGGATAATGAATCCCAGACAGGGGCCAGAGGTCAAGAGGAGAATGCCGTGGGAGCAACATCTCGTGTTTTATTTTGGGAGCTCTGTGCCTCTTCATTCAGCTGGTTAGCGCAAGCATGTTCTCCAATGATTTCCGATAGACCAGGCACTGCCGGTAGGTGGAAGGATGGCCCCCGCCCCAATTGCAGCATTTTCTTGGGACCGAGGAAGGAGCCATACAAAACTGGGAGCGATGGTCCCCGGTGTAATTATAGCACCGGGGCTTCATCATATATCCAAGGGAGGTGTGTCTGAATCTCTGACAGTTAAAATCAGGTCTGCAGCCCCATTCCTCCCTTGAAATAGGATAATTGGACCCTGCAATGGGAAAGGTGTGTAACCATATGAGGGGGGGGGAAGGCCTGGAGTTTTCTCGAGTTGCAACAAAACGCCTTGTCGGAGTCATCCTCTGCCCCTCCTCCGTAGAGTGAACCAACTGCCTTACTGAGAGGACAGTCAGCCCGAGAGAGACCAGGCCAGAAGCAATCCTTTCAGTGGTCATATTCGCCGACAGGCTAGCCTTGCGATGCATCTCGGGAGTGATAACTAAAATCTTTGTCGAGATGTCCTGGATGTTCAGCTCGAAGTCCTCCCTGCAATACTGTTTGAGGAGGTCAACGAGCCCAGATCGGTCTGTAATCCCATACACAGTCATGGGCTTTGGCTTAGGACACGAAGAGGAAGATGGCCCGGAGGTCATCTCCAGGTTGGGACTCGAGGCGTTTCTTGGAGGCCCGCTTACGCTTATCCTACCGAAACGGCTCCTCAGTCGCTGCCGAAGCCTCCTGGCCAACAGGCTCCAGGTGAGGCTGAGACAGGGCGAGGTTTTCCCAAAACTCGAGAGAGTGGAGGACGAGGAGCAGTAACCTGGGAGACCACGGGCACCACTAATGCTACGTTTATGCTAAGACACGACTTGTCGCCGACCAGTCGGAAGGAATGCACAGGTGTTTACGTTTAGACTGGTCGGGTCACGACAAGTCGTGATCCATCATTCTAGCTTTCATTCGAGTACAGAATTTGGAAGATGGAGGACGACGCCTTGTTGGCCACGTCGGCATTTGTAGTGTTGACAGGAAGTTTCTTGATTCATTTGAATCAGGAAAAACGTAATCCAAGGCGACGTAAAAGGTGGGCAGTACGAAGTGTTTTAGCTAAGCGGCATTTGGAAGGGGCATACAAGTCCCTCATGAACAATCTTCACCTCCAAAGTGGATACGATAATTTCATGCGAATGTCTTTCGTGGAATTTGAGGAATTCCAGCATCTCGAATGCATACCAACTCGATTTGTATATGTCTTCGGGTGCACAACCACTTTTCTTTTTTTTATTTTGGAAATTTCACGAACGTACTGGTTCCTTATATTGGAAATTTTCTTTTCCACGCATGAGATTTCACACTGCAATTCTTTGGCAATTGCATTCAACGCGTCAAGGATTTGAATTTTTGTGATCGGCCGACAAAACATCCCACAGAACTGCGTGTTTCTCATATGCTGCTATTAATTTAACAGTTTTCTCTTTACTCCACTCCATTACAAACGACAAAATGTAATATGCCAGAAAGAATAGCTTTGCACAACGAACTCGGGCCAACTGAGGCCGGTGCGCACAGTTTGACGGCGCATGCGCAGTTCCACCCAACAAGTCGGGACGGGTGTTTACGTTAAGACAAACAATTGACATGACCGAGTCGTGGTGGTTTTTCGACACGACTCCGACAACTATCCCGACTTCTAAAACATGTTTTTCACAGCCGTTTACGTTAAGATTTTACATGTCGGCGACGAGTTGCGCCTTAGCGTAAACGTAGCTTAAGGAAGTACTCTGTTTAGGGAGAGACTTCTTCCCCTTCCTCTTTTTACCCGAAGTAAGGGCTGGGCCCGAGGATGCCAGGGGCGCAGGGGCAGGGGAGACTCAGGGTTTCTACTGGGTAGCCCCAGTGTGTGCCGATGGAGGCACAGAGGAGGTGCTCCCTGCACAGCAGTAGAGGCAGAAGCTGCGGATGCAGGGACATAGGATGCAGAAGGGGCAGGTTGAGTTGCCTCGGAGGAGGCTGCCGCTGGGGCAGGACCAGCGACAGAGGGAGCAACCTGCATAGGTGAAGAGGGAGTGGGAAAACCCACGGGAGTACCGGCCTTCTGGGCAGATGAGCCAAGTAAGGTGCGGAAGTGCTCACGAGTCACTCGCACAGTTTGGCCCTAAGGTGTTTTATAGGCGATGAGCCCGTTGCAAAACGGGCTCCTTCGCCTGTGGTCGTCCCCAAGTAGCAGCCTTGGAGAGAGAATGCCACGATCACCGGACATGACCAGGAAGGCAAACGCCCATCAAGGAGGGTGGCATGGGCAGAAAAGAATCTTCCTCTCGAGTTAATTGAAGGGAGAGGGACACTTTCCAAGGAGAGCGGCCAGGAGGGAAGCCCTTTGAAGGGCCAGTGGCAAAACCCCCAGGGAAGGGCTCTTTACAGGGCAAGTGGTGACCAATAACCCAGAGAAAGAGGGAAAAGAAGGATAGACCCCAGCAGCCTATAGAAGGAAAAGTCCGTAGGACCGAGAGCAGTAGGGGTGAGAAGAAGGTTCTTGGTTAGCCTTCCCCTGCTACGCAATCCCGAAGAACCAGACAGCAAGAAATTGCTGCAATGATGATTGATAGCCAAGAAAAAATGTGAAGTAAACCACCAAAGTGCCATGGATACCATCGCTCTCAGCGAGCATAAGGCTCGGCCCAATAGCAACTCGCCTTATATACCGCGAATATCACTCCTGTTTCCCATTTCTCTCCCTTTCCTATGGTTATGTAACCTACAAAATGAACTAACCAATACGAAATCAAGGAGATGCCCGTTTCAACTAACCGCCGTACCTCCCCTCACCTGCTGATGTCATGGAACAAGTATTACTTTCTACTGCTTTAGTTAAGATACGCGATGGTAATGGCAAATTACAGACGCGTAGAGCTTTATTGGACTCATGCTCTCAATCACATTTTATCACGGAGGCATGTGTACAACAACTGAAATTAAAGAAGGAACACAACAGGATTTCAATTCAAGGTATTGTGAAGACCGTTCTTGAAATTTATGCTCTCTTTTTTATTTAGAGAAATATTTGTGAATGTAGGTTTTTTTTCGAGTACAATATGTTCCTTTTGTTATTTTTTGTTTTTATTTGCAGTTTGAGTTTAATATTTCATTCACTGTTTAAGGAGTTACTTTGTGGAAGCAATCCATGATGTACAGAGGTAAAATACTAGGTAATTTTCCACTTATAAAACATTAATTTGCGACCGGTTTTGTGTGCACAACCACATCGTTATGGAAAAAATCGCAATATATACACAAAAAGAAAGAGGGAGGGTAATGTGGAGAGAAGAAGGGACAGTCGGAGAAGAAAGGGAAAATCCATTGCAGTGGGACAACCCCTCTTGGAATAGGGAAAAGTGTGATGGGGTGCCCCTCACATGTGGAGAAGGTAGAGATATTTCTGAGTTTGGGTGTTATGAGTGCATATGTTTTTTCTTAGGAATAGGAAGCCGTAGACCTTCTGTCTTTTCTTTCAGTCATTCAGTATCGTTCTAGCTACGTCCATGTGAAGATCGATCTTGGAAGTTGTGCTCCCTTTTTTGTTTGGAGAAATATTTGTGAAGGTAAGTTCCTCTTCGAATATAATATATTCGTTTTGTTATTTATTGTTTTTATTCGCAGTTTGAGTTTAATTATTATTTCGTTTTTCAGGGTCATTGAAGGTTTTTCTGAGGCCCGTTCTCTTCGACATTTCTGTTTTTTTCGCGGCCCTTCAAATTTACTGTGGCCCAAATAATTTTGTATATATTTGATTAGGTAAGTTTCTCTTCGAATATAATATATCAGTTTTGTTATTTTTTTGTTTTTATTCGCACTTTGAGTTTTATTATATCATTTTTCAGGGTAATTTCAGTTTTTATTTTGTGGTCCTTTTGCTATGGATCGTGGTGGACCTTCAAGGAGATCCTCCTCCAGAGTCCGTAAGTATTCAATATTTACAATATTATATGTAACATTGAAAGATTTATACACAAATGTGGACATATGCACACACTTCCTCCATTAATTTCAATTGTTCCATGTACAGTGAGATCGGCAAAGAAAGCTCGGTTTGAGGACAGATTCTTCCTCAGCGACTTAGATGACGAAACCATTGCGAAGTTGCTTGAGGAAGAAGAAGATGAAGGGGAGGAGGATGGAACCCTTCTTGAGGCCCAGGGATCCCTTCACACTCAGGACTCAGGTAGCGAAGCCCCTTTATGTTATGTACAATTAGAAACTGGACAACCCTCCACTTCGGGAATATCGCAGCATCTTTCACCCCGGCCTATTTCTCCTCCTACTTTTACGACCTTAACCCCTGTCCCACCTACCAGCTTTACATACCCACCATTGTCTTCCATAGTCCCAGGAACCTCAACCCGAACATCCTCACCCTCTTCCCCATCACCCTCACCCCTACCAATCTCACCCCCCTCACCCTCGTCCCCACCACCCTCGCCCTCACCCCCACCACCCTCTCCACCAAAATCCCCTGCACCAGTTCTGCCAAATATTATTTGGAGTTCTACTCGTCCCACAAACATTCCTTCCATCCCCTTTACAGGGCAAAGACTACTGAAAAGCCTCCCAGATGGTAATCAGCCCATTGATTATTTTAATTTACTCTTTACTCCAGATTTCTAGTCTGATAATCCGGGAAACAAATAGCTTTGCGGAGGAGTTATTCCTTCGGGGGGTTTCTCCACGAGCCCGGATTGTCGACTGGAAGGATCTGGAGATAGATGAATTAAAAAAATTCTTTGGGCTGATGTTCCATATGGGAGTCATAAAGTTGAACAGGATCAGCGACTACTGGAGTACTGACCATAAATTCAATATCAAATTCTTTTCTCGGACCATGTCCAGAGATCGATTTCAGTCAATAAGGCAGGCATTTCACCTGGCCAAAACTCCAGTAGCTGGTGATCCTGTTCCGCGGGACCCCCTGTATAAAATACATCCCATTTTGTCACACTTCCATGACATCATGGAGAATGTGTACGAACCGGGGAAGGAGGTTTGCATTGATGAATCGGTTGCTCCATGGCGTGGTCGAATAGCGATCCGTCAGTATTTGCCATCAAAAAGGCATAAGTATGGCTTCAAGCTGTACTTACTGACGGATCCAACTGGACTAATTCACCGCCTCTTAGTTTATGCGGGAGCAAAAGATGAACTCAGTGGCCTAGGACACGCCAGAAAAATTGTCCATAAATTAACAGAGGGACTGAAAGGGGTGGGTCGCTCTGTTTATATGGACAATTATTATAACAGCGTGGACTTGGCCACTGAGCTTATTCAGGATAGAACGTACGTAACAGGCACTCTTCGTTCCTCTCGCAAAAATAACCCGAGAGAGGTTATTACAAAAAAATTAAGAAGAGGTGAAATGGTCCAGCAGTGGTCACAGGAGGGCGTCAATGTTGCCAAGTGGAAGGATAAGAGGGAAGTACTAACCATTTCGTCGGAGTTTTCTGGTGATTTGGTTAGTACTACCACTCGGAGAAACCAGACCCTTATAAAACCGGAAGTAATTTTGCATTATAATAAATTCATGGGGGGGGTTGATAGGGTAGATCAATATTTGGCTTATTACGTTTACGAACATAAAACAATTAAATGGTACAAAAAAATTATTTTTCATATAATAGAACAAATGCTGCTTAACTCTTTTCTAATTTATAAAAATCATTCACCGGATAAGGGTCTGGATTTATTCCACTTCCGCTTGTCCATTATTGATGCCCTCTGTGAATGCCCCTTACCACTGTCAACCACACCAAGGAGCACCCAATTCATCAATGCAAATCATTTCCCGAAATTTTATCCACCAAATGAAAAGAGGAAAAGACAGCAGAAGCGGTGCAGGGAGTGTTATGGCACCGCAAAGAAGTGGGTTTCCAGTTTCTGCCCTGGGTGTGAAGGAGAACCTCGGCTCTGTATAGAAAAATGTTTTATAACATTTCATAAGGAGAAGGGCTTCCAAATCTTGTAAAGCTGTATATATTTGTTTATATTTATATAATTATTTGTGTGTGTTTATTTGTATAATTTTATATGTATACGTTTATTTTTGTATTATATATATATATTCAATATATATATTCTATATATATATATATATATTCAATATATATATTCTATATATATATATATTCTATATATATATATATAAATAAAGAGAAGGGCTTCCAAATCTTGTAAAGCTACCACTGTATATATTTGTATGTTTATATTTATTTGTATAATTTTATATGTATACGTTTATTTTTGTATTCTATATATATATATATATATATGTACATTTATAATTTATGTAATAAATATATATGTATAATTTATGTATGGTATATTTGTGTATTTTTATACTAAATTTTAATAAAATATAAAAAAATAGGAGTATAACATTTTATTACTCAGTTATTATTATCTTTCTTGTTTCCTCTTCTTTCTATTATTATATTTACTACTTAAAATTTCATTTTTCTACTAACTACTAAAGAAAATACGTATACGAAAGAAACTCGAATCAAGTAGGATATAATGCGGATTGCATAGATAGGAGATTGTGTGCCGCTGGTTAGCCTAACATCCTGGGATAAGACATGCGAACTGACGGATGAGGTTATATAACCTCATCATTAATTTATTGTTTATAAATGTCAAAAATTGGATAACAACTATTATTATACCAAGTAATATGTGAAAATATACTCTGACGTTAATTTTGTTTTTCTCAAGTATCCCGTCACCGAGGTAAATTGAATTGATGTAATCGCGTTTAAAGTGTTAAAAATTAAATAAGGTTAAACAATATTTGGATTAAATTAGAGTTCGATTCATGCATAAAATAAAAAGTAGAAGTTATTATTTAATACTCATTTCTCCCATATTATATTTATTTAAATTTTTAATAGGTTTCATGTGTTTTCTGAATCATAGGTGAGACACCTGTGGGTAAAAGTTCTTTGGATGAAACTTTATGGGGGGAAGTGACTTGTGGGCAAAAAAACAATGGATGAAAGGGCATGGGTGAAAAGTCTCGTGGGTGAAAAATCTGTGGGTGAAACATCTCATGGGTGAAGTTCTTTGGGTGAAATGTCTCGTGGATGAAGTGCTTTGGGAGAAACGTCCGGATACCAGATTCCACATTTAACCAACCAGGGAAAATTGACTTGTTGGTTGGATCCGAGATATTTTTTCATAATCTTCCACCAGGACAAAAGACTAGAAACATGGATCTTCATGTCTTTCAGGACACTGCTTTAGGATGGCTAGTATCAGGAAGATACCAAGTTTCAGCGCCTCCTACAAGTTCATCCCAACCACAACTACCCAGGTCGTTCTTTCTCAAAAGTGATGGCAACTTGCAACAACAACTTCAAGGCTTCTGGGAGACTGAGGAAATCGACCAGACACCTCGAACACAAGAGGAGAAGGAATGTGAACTACACTTCGAACGACACAACACAAGAGACAGTTCAGGATGATTTGTAGTATGACTTCCAATGTGGGAGGATCCCACACAGCTTGGCGATTCACACCACGTGGCAACAACAACATTCGATCAACTGGAGAGGAGACTTAATAGGCAGCCCCAACTGCGAGAAGAGTACGCTTTATGGACGAATACGAAGCTCTGGGCCATATGCAACCAGTCAACACATTAACCAGTCCCGCCACCGTTAATTATCATATACCACATCATCCGGTCTTAAAAGTTAGAGTGGTTTTTGATGCCTCGGCAAGGTCGAGTAATGGACACATCTTTGAATGACTTGCTAATGGTTGGACCTACAATCCAACCAGATTTGTGTTCTATTATTATACGCTTTCGCACACATCAGGAGTGTTTTACAGCTGATACTGTAAAAATGTATCAACAAATTAAGGTAGATCCTCAGGACTGCAATCTTCAGAGAATCTTGTGGAGAAAGGAGTCTACCACACCCATCACAGAGTACCTGCTGACTACTGTGACTTACGGAACAGCTAGCGCACCCTTTCTGGCCACCAGATGCCTTCAACAACTCGCCATCAAAGAAGCAGAGTCCTACCCCAAGGCGGCGGAGGTCTTATTACAAGACTTCTACGTGGATGATTGTATTTCTGGCACACAGACCATTGAATAAGCTCTACTTGTGCAGAAAGTACTTAAGCAGCTCTTGAAGGAGGGCAGATTTCTATTACGCAAGTGGTGTTCTAACCACTCAGCCCTACTTGAATGTGTTCCTGAAAAGCTCAGAGAAACACAACTGCCATTACATCTCGACAATGATAACATCAAAACACTGGGTCTGTTATGGCAAATTACTGTATGTAATTTATGTAACGCTACATTCCTGATCTCCACGGAGGAAAACGAAATTGCCTCTGAATTGGGCAATCATTAATAAAAGCTCTCAAAATTTGAATTCTCTTAAAAACAAGGAAGGGTTACCCGAGAGGAAGAGACCGGAACGCCCGCGGCATTCGCTTCGTCTCCCATTTTTCAGCGTAGGGTGAGGCAAAAGCATGCGATTCACAGATAAAGATGGCGTCTCAGATCGACTTCAGGCAATCATTACGCATCCACAATACACAGTACATACTAAATAAGACAGTTTAAGCAAAACAAGAAATAACATGAATACACTCAGTTAATGTCCAGCGAGTTTGATACAACAATTACACCCCACTATGGGCTTCAAGGGCATTAATTATACAAGCCGACCATCTATAATTAAGATTATTCATTGAATCAAAAGTCACAAGCAAGGAGACATCAATACAATCAAACATACTACACCTTCCCCATCGTGACAATATCTTCAACTAGAATTTATAAATAAGTTCGAATTCAGCTACTGTAGTTCAAGTTCGTCACAATTCCTCACGTGCTGGCGGTTCGGCTTCTCAAATGTTCGGAGACAAGGTTAACACCAGGGGACAGCACCAACGGGAACTGACGAGCTGAAGAATTAGCGGAACCATGGCCGCACGTCACAGCAAAGCAATTTATCTGGTATTTATCTTGTGGCGCAGTGAATCATAGGGTCGTTACGTCACATTGCCCCCCAACAAAATTCAAATTTTTGCACGTGTGAAAAAAATTTCCTTATTTCTCTTTCTCATCCAACACTTCACTCATAGATATTTTTACACAAAACACAAGACTCGATGGAACTCCATTATTCCTATGGTGAATCGTTTTTACTCTCTCCATATACGTAGTATTGAGAAAGTATTGATTTCATAAAAAATATCGACTTCGAGATTTCAACGGAAATACGTTTTGAGGTCCCTAGAACATGTTTAGACTATTTTTGGAATGATGTCTGTGTGTGTGTGTCTATGTGATTGTGATTGTGGGCGCTCTAACTCGAAAAGTACTTGCCATATCGTTACGATATTTGTATATTACTTTACCAATAATAACAATCTAATATAATTGCAACTTTTGTTTTATACTAATTTCTTTTTTAAAAAGTTGTATTTATGCAGTGAAATTAATTAGGGATGGTTTGGTGCGCTGCAATGTTTTTAAGCATGCATGAAGGTGTGCCGTTGAGCAAAAAAAGTTAGGGACTTGTCCCCTCCTCCTCAGTAGTCTACTTTATTCTACTTTTCATATAGCGGAATTCTGAATAAGACTCCTAATTTGCCTCTCTATCTTTTGTGTTGGATCCCTTTCGAGTACTGAGTATGCGAAGTCATCAAGCAATTTTTAATTTTTCCCTCATAGTCAATCTTGTATATTATTACTGTTGCATATTCCTTGTCAGCAGATAAGATGAGAATATTCCGATTTAATTTTAAGTCGAGTAGGGCATGCCATGGTAGAGGTGGGAGGTTTAGGCTTGGAGATAATGAAAATGAAATCAAAATAGGAGACAGTTTACACTGTTTAACACGTTCAACGCGGCGGGAGACAATTGACGTCCAAGGTCGCTTCTTTTTCCAAGGGACGTTTGAGACTCTACGCCATCTCCCGCTGTCCTTTCTTTCAGCACAGTCATTGCTTAGCATCCTATCTTGGTACACATCTTTGCCGTTTCAAAATAACGCTATTAAGAATTTTTCCATGATTTTTTGAATATTTCGATTTTTTTGTTTTTTTTTGGCTGTATGTTTAAATAAGAGAGGTACATACATTTTTGAGTAATCCAAGGCTCTTTTCTATAGTAGTAGGTTATATATTTATTCTAGTTAGATGAAGGTTTTGCGTGAATGTTTCGACCGTATTTTTTTCAATGGGTAATTTACATTATAATCAACTGTGTGTGTACGAGTGGTTTCATTTTACGACCTGCAGAGGAACAATAGAAAGCGATTAAGTAAAAGTTGAAAAGGTAAATAAGATGTCTATATAACTATTATAAAATACACCTCTTTAGATAAAAATAAAAATTAATATGATTTTTTTGCGCTGGTAAATTGGTTGGTAAGTGACCTAATTTATTAAAATTTTGAATCCAGCAGTAATGTTTTTTTTACCTTCGGACAATAACAAAAGGTCACGATGATCATCGAACTCTTTATCCACCACTTTAAGGGGGTACACATTATTCTTTTCATCCAGCCCAAAAACATTAATCGAAATATTATTTACAATTTCAAACTTTGAAATCCTAGAAAGTTGCACGGGGTAATCGATACAATCCCATCGATATCCATGACGAAACTCCTCAGTGTTATATTTCAAAACACGTTGAGGATCTCGATTAACGTTTTTAGCCCAAATAGAATATTTAAAACAAAAATCATCGAAATTAACAACATCGACAATAGATTGTATTTTTTATTTTCGTTGGTAATTTGATAAAAGTGGACCCCCTCAAAGGAATGTACTTATTAATTCTTAACTCAAGTCCCAGAATTTCACTCAAAAACCACCCCAATCCTTTTGCCTGATGTTCGGATTTTTCCTTCATTAATTTACCAAAAAGTAGATCGAGAATAATACTGGCATCATCCGTCTGAAAGACCGTTTTATTTTTCATTTTAAAATTCCTTCTTTAACAAATTTTGTTTTAACTACTAAAGTAATTTTTAAAGCTCCGTTTTCCAACTGCTCTCTGTTCTTCAACAAAATTAATTCAACAATATTTTCAAAAAAGGAAATTAAATCTGTATGCACTGCATACCCACTTACCCAATGTTTTTAAACGATTTCGAAATGCCGAGTCAATTTCCACGATGGTGTACTCCCCAGCAATTTCTAGCGTTTAAATAAAATCACCCGCCTGCAAAAACTTCCAACTCTCAACTGACTTCAAAATTTTCAACGTGGAATATTGAAGAGCAGATATTCAACTTTGAAAAAAAAGCAGAAGCGTACTGTTATTTTTACAAGCTACAACTTTAACATATAGCAAAGAATGGGATATTATTTCACGCTCCAAATGCGCAATATGCTGTTATTTTGCTTTGAAAATAATCAGCGAAAACCACAATTTTGATATGATAAAAACTGAAAGTGCACTGTTATTTTGTGAAAGTTATAACTTTGAAAATAATCAACGGAAATCCCAATTCTGATATGATAAAAAACGGAAGTGTGCTGTTATTTTGCGCTCTTAATGCAATCATCGAAGGCCCCAACTTTGAAAATAATCAGCAGAAACCCAATTTTTATATTATTTTGCGTTCCAAATGCAATCGCAATCATCAAAAGTCTCCAACTTTGATATTATAAAGAGCAAAAACGTATTACCAAAATAAAATCGTAGAAAAGGAAATTAAGTCTGTATATACTTACCTAATAGATTTTAACCGATTTCTACGCTGACCCAACCTTATCCACACCCGCAATTAACGGATTTCTACATTGCCCCAATCTTTTCTACGCTCACAATTAGATGATTTCTGTGCTGACTCAGCCTTAGCCTTATCATCACTTGCAATTAACCGATTTCCACGCTGAACCAACCTTTTCTTCGCTCACAAAAATCTCCTAACGCTTCAATTGGCTTCACGACGTAGAATAATATAAAGAGCGAATACTCTAAAGCGCCGTCATAAAATAATCAGTGAAAGCCACACCCCATCACTTAAAAAATGTGTTAAGTTTTTTTCACATCACATGCTTATTTTTTAGCGGAAGCATACTGCACTATCAGCGGAAGCCAGAACACGTGCTGTTTTTCCCCCACGTCATAAAATAATCCAACGGAAGCAACAGTTCCGGAGCGTGCTGATCGCGGATGCCCGACCGCAACTTTGAGTAGATATCGTTGTTTTTTCATATCACTTTCCATATATAAGTATGCGCATTTGCAGCATAATATTATAATGGAAACAAGCTGTTGGATGCACGAGCTGTGTGCACATCGAAAATTATTCTGCCAGTGTGGCAACTGCTGGGCCCATTCCGCGCAGTGTCAATTCTGCTATATAGATGAAGAAATAGCAGAGGAGGAAGACCATCACCTAAGCAAAGTAACTACCTTTTGCTTTTTTTCTAAAAATTTCATAAAAAATGTGGTAAATACTTGATTCAAACTTTTTTTAGGTATGGGTAAATGGAATCCAAATTCATTACAATACATATGTATTGATACCATTATAAACAATAATGTGGATGCATCATTGCTCCCAAAACAGATAAAACAGACAATAGCTCGATGCGTCATACATAAAAATTTAATTAATTCATTTTTAAATGAATACACCCCTCTAATATTTATTCAACATCAGACAGTGAATTAATTTGTATGTGATTTTCTACTTTGTCTTATTTTGTATAAACATTAAATATCTATATTCATACATACATTCCTTACAGATGGAGGCCATCAGACAAAGATTTATTAGTGTGTCAAAGACAATACCTTTTATTAAAAAGGAAAATTTAACCGAAGGCGTGCTATATGCAATTACCCATTTTGAAAAGATGCCTACCAAATTTGGTGTAACATTATTAGTTACCATCACCATTAACCATGATGAAGCAGGAAAAATTTTCCTTCCCAAGAAGTTCCTGAATGTGTTTACAGAGGAGGAAATTACAACGTATAACACCGAAAAAAAATTTCTTCCTGTCATTACAAGTCATGAAAAATGATATTTTTATTCAATAAATATTTTTAAAAAGATGTGATCTCTCTCTTTCATTTTCTTCCTTTACACATGCACGGAAATCTAATATATACAGAAAAAGATAGCGTTTTTTTATTTCAGTTTATTCCCTACCATGGCTGAGTGCTCTTTCGGAGAAGGGGAAACTAAAAATTTTTAAATTGCCGACCTGGAACTAGGTGGTCTGAGGGAACTAGTTTTCAAATTATACATCAAAGGATGCGGACATCATTTCCCCAAGTGTTTTTCTTCTATCACTATCGAAGTTTTGGAGGACTTAGACTTTCAATTTAAAGGTTGTATATTACATGGATTTGTTACCAAAGGCATTGGAGAATTTAGAGGTTATATATCACAAACTATTGGGAAGAACTTCGAATGTGTTAACTTCAAAGAAGAAGAACCCGCATTTGATTTCCTCAAACATTTTTCCGATGGTGAACTTACCTGCTTCTTGAGGGTTAATAGCTGTAAACCGAGTGCATACCCCATCAAAGACAACACCTTTCCAGATATTAATCTCTCGCTGAAAACTGGTGATATACTCAAATTACAAATCACTGAATTTACAGCCCGTTAAAACTTGTTCAAACCTGTTTGGTGCAATAAATTAATATGTAATAAACCTTCGATTTTTTTTCTTTTATTCACCCAATCCAAAATGGCGAGCCTTTTCGCTAACGATCCCCAGCGAACCAAAGAAAATTTTTAAAACACTTCAAATCCACCGCCTCGACGAAGAGAGAGAACGCCTTCGATACACACATCGATCGCAATCCGACAACGCCGCTAAAGATAGGGAGAGAAAAAACACCTTCGATACATCGAACGCAATCCAACAACGCCGCTAAAGATAGAGAGAAAAACACCTTCGATACATCGAATGCAATCTGACAACAGCGCCTGCGATATATATGTGTGCGTGCATGCGCGTGCGTATCGACCGCAATCTGGCAACACCGCTTGCGATATATATCGAACGCAATCTCACAACAACGCACCGGATATGACGGAGGTGACACACCTGAACGTTACAAACATTTCTGTTATGGGTTACGACCAATATTTTATTTGAGGAATTGGAAAACATATCTACAGATTACTATTCAATATTATTTAACAATATACACAGCAATGTATTGCAGAAATAACAATACACACAAAACAACAAAGAATAAAACAGGCATGAAAACAATACTAAATATAACCGACATTTGTATTAATTTCCCAAGTGACAATTAGTTCAAACAAGAATAATACAGCTAAAAATTGGGGAAACCCAAGATTATTAAAAATAACGCAATTATCAGTAAAGGGAGCTTTAAAACATTTTAAATATTGTACTACGTACTCGCCAACCGACATCTGCTAGTTATCAATGAAGTACTAGATAGCTAATGTCAAAGTTACAACAGAAAACATTTACAGCGGAGAAAAATTTACTCAAGCTCTCCTTCTGAATATGATCACTTTTTATATTTAACTAAGACGTACATACCGTGAAAGGTATTCCCTCCACACTCCCCACTACAAAGCAATGGTCCCCTGCGTTACACTTAAGATTTGGTGGCAATTCATTTTATCAACTATCACAAGAAAAACATTCCTTTATTACGGTTGAACGCCAAACAAAAAATGCGTTGGTTTCCGCGATAATTGCCCAAAGATTTTAAGACTTCGGCGATCCGTCTAAATGAGGAGGCCTTAAGGTGTGAATTTTAGTCATGCATTCACAAAATTATACCAGAAGTACTCAGGGCATACCATCTAATGTGATATTATCGACAAATTCTACGCAAATCGTTTTGGTTGTCGAAAAACACGTTAAACGACGAACTTTAAAAAAAGAATTTAGAAACGATTACGATGTTTCCCGAGATGTTCATGTGACGACCCACTTTTTGGATAGTTGCCCTTGGAAGGTTGTTCTCTTGCTGCAACTCTCAGTTTATGAATAACTCAATATTTTTGCGTGGCTTTCTTCCAAAAAAGGGAGGTGCGCCTCCCTCAAAGGGGTCAACAAAGGAAAGATTCCCTCCGCTTTGCGATGTTTTCTGTTTCCCTTATATTTGCTAAATTATCTAGTCACTTCCCTTTACGATTAAATCACAGCAGTGAAACACTGAAATTAAATCTTTAAATTAAATTTATCGAATTAATTTATTAAACAAATGTAACAGCTATGTTATGTTTTGAAATTTGAATATTAATTTATAATGTTGTGACGAAGCATTCATTGTTGAGAAATCATAAATCATATGTTTACCTTCGTTACGTAAACTGTTTAATTTACGTGAGCGGATACACATCTAAGTTTAAAACAGTTATAAAGTAAGTGTACGGAATTTTTTTCCCATTAAATTAGACAAATTACATAAGATACAGTCAATTCTCCTCATGTTTGTATTTTTTTGGCATTGGTAAGAATAACGCAACAGAATTAGAAAAAAGCTCACTTCTTTCGTAAAAAGATCACGACTGTTCGAATGCATTAACACAATTTTTTGCATGTTCAACTGCAGCTTAACAAATTTTAAGAAGCCAATTTTAAATTTAATTTTAAATATAAATGTATCGGATCATTATTTGTATAAAAATTGTGATGTGTTTGTATAATAACGACCAAAATAAGATCTTAATTGAAATTAAATAAAGTCAATGCAAATTTTACTTTGAGAAAGCGATGTTTGTTTTTATTAGCATTTTTACCGTGTTCCTGATAAACTTCTTATCATATTTGGATGCTTTCATCGCAGACTTTTTTGTATGTGAATTTTTGTTGATATGGAGAAAAAAGTTCACAAGGCAATTTTTGGGCAGTTTTGTTATTAATTTTAAACAACCTACACATGCATTAAAAAAATTCCCATCGTAGGCCGGGAGGGTACACTAATTGTAAGACTTCTTATAATATTAAAATTCTAATTGTATGTATGCATTAAAGCGGCGTATTTCTCAAGAACCGTTCGTCGTAAAGATACGCGGTAAACGACGTTTTGTTTCTATCTGCTATGAGGTCCCTGGAAAAATATTTTCATTTGATAAAGTGTCCTGTGTTCGAATTCATAAGACAACTATATTTTCCCGTAAGCTTACACGGGATTTTTGATTTTTCCTAGTGCAAGGTTTTCTTTCTTCATTCATAAAGATACGTAAATATGGACCGATTTTCGTTTTTCTTTACTCGATGGTTAAAACACTATACTAACTTATTATTGTGATGAATATACGCTACGTGGTCGAAACGTTCAGATATACGCAATTGTTTTCGAAATATTGTGGATTTTTCGTACTCTTTCCGGGCGTTGCCAAGGCCACCATCCTTGTCGTCTCAGATTCAATTAGTGCCAATTAAACATTCAAATAGACGAAATAAAAGCATTACTAGCTTCAAACTGTTGTTTAAGCATCGAAATTATTGATGCATAGCAACGTTAATCATCATCAGCCCACATCAGCCTTTTTCAATCCACTGACGGATGAAGACCTCCCCCAGACTTTTCCAGTTTTCCCTGTCAACTGCCTCCCTTCTCCAAGTTTGCCCCAAGAACTTATCAAGCTCTGTCCCACCTGTCTTTCGGTCACCTGTTCGGGGTCTTGATGTTTCTTGAGATCCATTCGATGACACTGGACGTCCAACATTAATAGTTAAGGTAAATTATTCTTTTGACTGCATATGGGAAGCGTTTCTAATGATTTAATCAGAGCAATTGACTCTTTATTTCATTGTTTGAAAGTTATAATCTTCCCTTTTTGTAACTAAAACCATAATTTCATACATCTGTGATGCTTATTAACGTAAATAGGCTCACGAGTAAATTTAGGATTAAATGACTTTTTAATCATATTGAAAGTAGCTTCGTAGCTAATCTAAATAAATGGTTGCTTTGATTGGTATATAAAACAAGTTAGGAAAGTGTACAACATATCACAAATGGGCGCGTTTTGTGCAACGGAGTATTAGAAATAAATTATATACCTGCACGTAAGGGAAATACCGTTTTAAAGTTCTTTTCCTCATCATAAATAATCCATTTCCTTCCTATGTCAAAATATTGCTTGCACACATAAGTAAATTAAACGTTTGTTTGTGAGATTGTTTATGTTAGCAACAATGAAAAAGTAACGATGCAAGAAATTTTCCAAGTTCAACTCCATTTAAGACTTTCTTGTTTGATTTTATGGATAACGGCTAATCCTACGATAAAAATGTATAGTAAAAAAAATACTCTAATTTATTAGTTTTACGTTGTATTTGAAAAATATTTTGATATGAGCAATACTTTATGAGATATGATGGAAAGTTGATTTTTTATCACCACTAAAGTGGTACCCCTGATTGGCTTAGGTGATTAATTTTTGTGATTTTCTCATATTTGATTATAAGTCCTTAATATTAAATTTCATGAAAATCTGTTTGGTAGAAGCCGAGACCGAATATGAGGACAGACGGATGGACAGACAGAGATGGACAGACAGACAGACTTATGATAATAGGCACTCACGCTGGAAGCGAACTGTGCCTAAAAATCGGTACAACATACATTGTACAAACTTTCTCATATATGGGTACTAATGCGTCGTTTAGTTATCTTTAGAAAATGAAAATCGTATGAGCCTGTTTTTAGAAAATCCAATTTTTGTTAAAGTTGTCCAAGAATAAACTAGCCTTATATTCATTCATTGAGAAAAATGAAATACATAGTAAAATTTCAGATGTATAATCAAGTAACTACGTAATTTAATCAAAATCGTTCGAGCCATTTTGAGAAAATCAAATTATTGCTCAAGTTGCCTAGAATAAACTAGCCTTATAATCATTCTTTGAGAAAATATGAACTATCCAGTATTATTGAAGACGTAGACTCAAGTAACCGTATGAAATTTGATCAAAATTGTTAGAGCTGTTTTTGAGAAAATCAAATTGTTGTTAAAAATGTGTGGAATAAACTACCTTTAATTACTGAGCTATGACAACCATTTCCACATATACTCTGCTCTGCATGATAAAATAAGTTCGAGATTTCATTCATTTTCGCTTTACCGTTTAGGCTCCAGAGGCTGTAACAGACAGACGGCATTGCAAAAACCACTTTTTCGGATTCAGCGACACCTAAAATATTTCCGTAAAAATCTGTTGAATGTTTTCACAATAACAGTACTCTCCTGATACTTCCTATGAGAAAGAAAAAAAAGGACGTATTTCAATAATAAGAAACAAAGAAAATTATAAACATGAATGTTCGTGATTAATTACAGCGTAACATTAATATTCTCTCTGATATGACTTTTTAAATGCAGATTTCAGACTGACTTATTGATTATTCTCCCTCACGCAGGATGGATGTGGAAAAGCAACGGAAGACAACAAACAAGCTATTACACAGAATTACAAAGATGTTTTATTTTTTCCACCAATATCACACGGTGCATAGTCCGAAAATATTAATTACTAAAAAGAATATTCCTGAGGAATTTCTGCTGTATTTAAGGTAAATTTATTAATTTGATTTTATTGATAATAGCAATATTTCTTTTGCGATATATATATATATATATATATATATATATATATATAATAGTTAAAACTAAATATTTTTCCTAGCAGTCTAAATGGAAGGAGAAAAAGATACTGTCAGCGATGGTAACGAATGATTCCGGATAAATGACAAAGAACGGTAGGCGACCTGCCTACGTTTAATCTGGAGCGTCATAAAAAAATTCATGAAAACAGAAGTTGTGGAATCTTACCTGCTGCAATTACGGAAACAGGCACCTAGTGTTCTCTATTTTTCTTCGTCGAGCTGAGGGTATGGCAAGGGAAAAAGATCCTGATAGAGATAGGGATTTTCAATATATAGGGTCGTTGGCAGAATTCATTAAGCAGGTAAATAAATATCAGTGTTTAACAGCATGCTTATTATTCAATGCAACCTAGGATTCAGTAATTCTACTACAACTATTTATTTCCCATCAAATAATCAGATAGGTAGGAAGCAGAAATGGAAAGCTGGTGATAGCCCTCACATGAGTTTTGACCTAGGAAAATATGAACTTTGATTTCTTTACTTCTAATTTGTACTGCATTACTCTAAAAATTCTTCAAAATTCATATCTGACTTTGGTTAATAGTTCTCTAATGTACGTTATATCTCATTTTAGGATACCATATTATCTCATGGGAAAAAAGAATACACACAGAAGATGTAGAAAAAATGTTATGTATGGAGTAACACATCGCTTGGAACAGAAGTATGGAAGCTTTGAAAAATAATACTTAGTAATAGGCACTGAAATTGTGTAAGGAAAATTATAAACAGATAAAGAATTTTCAGGAAAATAGGATTATGTAGAGAGCCTGGCTTAATGGATAATAATCACCAATCTGTCTACAGGTTATCACAATGAAGTGAACCTAACTATATCCCTAACATAAAACCAGTCTCATCAATTCTATACTCTACTAATAGCAAACATTGTTAGTTAAGTAGCTGCATGGCAAAATTTTCATTTGGAAATACTCTTCACAACGTTTATCAGTGGGTTTTGCTACATGGTTTCACAGTCCTATAAAGAGGATTGCGGAATTTTCATTCCTGCCGCAAGTTTTATTTGTTCATCTGCTTGATGAGCAACTAATCAAATCTTTCCGACAGATTCGGACCAACAGGACTTTTTGACAGAAGAAAGAATACTGGTGATTTAGACGCAAGAGATAGCCTTCCAGCCCAAGCCATTGCCTGAGGGCATAAAGTGTTTAGCTGCAAGATGTGGCTACTATCCTTGGTGAAGCTAATGCCTACGAAAATGCAGGTGTTAAGACGATGCAATAATTATGAACCTAGAGAAAACCGTGTGTTTTTGGCAGTCTTTAAGGAAATGATTCTCCATGCTCCATTATTTTAGGATTCATTTAAAATATTATCTCCTCTTCCCACTGAAAAAGGATAGTGCATTCAGATGCACATACCTTGGGGGGAGGGGGAAGGTACTCCTTGACAGGACTTATTCATTCATGCATCTCTCAGTCACATTAGAAAGAGTGTGGGCTAAGTCATACCCAACCTAACACTCTAGAATATCTCAATCATAGCAGCCTATAGGCGACATCATTCCCTGCCTCCAGCCCTTCAATTTCACATTTACAGCAGAAAAGGTCTAGGCTTGTCTTTCTCTGTCTACTACCCTTCAATCTCATACACTCCATGGAAAAGGTCTAGACAGAGTTCTTCTCTCTCTCTACTACACTCCCTCAAATCTTTCAGCCAATGCAGAAAAAGTCTAAGTGAAATCATTCTTCACTGACAACTCTTAATGCATTAGGTTTACAGAAGAGTGAACTTCGTGCCAGGGACCTATAAAATCACACGACTCTCATTCACAAACGAAGAGCTTAGACTGTGCCATTGGCTCCTCGATGGGGGCTTTCAGCGGATCGAACAGCGCACTATAGACCTACCAGAATTCACTCGGAAAACTCATAATATCCATACGAGTAATAAACACCCATTTAATGGATATATTAGTTTCAGCAGTCCATAAATAAGAGGAGGAGAGGATTATTTAAGCTTTTTAATGGAGGTGTGGAAGGTTTTATTGTGAGGGTGGGATGCTAGGGACTGATCTACTAAGAGATTGTGAATATTTTGGGGAAAGGGATATAGGGCAGCGATGGCGAACCTATGGCACGCAAGAGGATTTTGGTTGGCACGACAAGCAAAGGCAAAAACCAATTAAAGCATATATCGTACAGAGTTAGTGCCGCAAAAACATATGTGCTATTTATTTAGCTATTGTAAACATTAGTTTTATGGTTACAAATATCGGTGTATTACGTCTTGATCACGAATTTAATTACATTGGCATGCAAAAAAAATCAACAACTTTTTTCTGGCACACGGGGTGGAAAATATTCGACAATTTCGATAATATTGGCACGCAGGCAATAGAAGGTTCGCCAGCACTGACGTAGGGGAAGAGGAGGTCTCGGGGGGAGGGAGGGAAAGAGACATGGATTTTTTCATCTCCTTAAAGACTGTACACACGGCTTTCCCTAAGACCATAAATATAGCACCCTCCTCCTTTTCACCATACAATAACCTAGACATCACCTTCGCCAAGAAAAAAAGCTACACCTCCAACAAAACACTTTCAGACAATAACTTGAACAAGAAGTCCATCAGATGTATCTGAAACCCGCCAGAGATCAGACAACCATCCCAACATCCTTACTGGATGAGTCAAGCAGAAAGATTCAAATCGCTACCAATCAAGAGAATGGACAAAAAACCTTCTCCATGAATGAAAATTAACAATGCTGAATGTAAAACTGCTAACGAACATAACAAAAGCTAATGATAACATTGTTGATCATAGCACATCCAATTATAATATACCACCCAGTAGTATTAACTAATAATGTTTTCATCTATTAATGTATATTTCAACATAATTACCTGCAAAATGCATCTAATAATTAAAAATCCCAATTGAATAAAGAAGGTACTGTTACCTATGATAAATTAAACCTAGGCCATCTCACCAACAGAACCTAACAGGTACGTAGCCTCAAATTCTTCACTGCAAAGTTGCAGTGTCTGCCAAAAGTACATTACACAGATTCAGTTGAAAACTTATGAAGCAGGGAATGTGTGTAAACAGTTACAAATGCATCAACTGCTCAAATTGAAGTTTCTATGATGATAAAAAGTTATTATTTGTAATTCCAAAAAGTTTCTAGTCATACTGGATAAACTATTTTTACTAACACAGATTGGCTTTTAGTTATAGAGCCTCTGCAATGTTGCAAGAAATACAGAAATGAGTGAAATGATTTATCTCTGCAAGCCATTGCACGCCGGAATATACAGTAACAGAGAAATGGAGTAGAAATTAAAGCATCACAACAAGACATTCGATTCTGAACATTTTTTTAAGTTTAATGTGATAATATCAAGATATAATATGCTTGTATAATAATCATAGACATGCTTGTTTAAGAAGAGTATATTTTTTGCTTAGTTTAATCCATAATGTTATTATTGTTTACTTTTTCATAGATATAAGAGTATTCCTCTATTTTAATCTTTAATTAAGCATTTCACGTTTATGACACAGAGTATAGTAAAAAATATTATGAAAATGCTATCTAAATGTACTGTGAAGATTGTGGAAGATGCAGATGTACAATGAATGGAAATATATAAGTGATGACGTGTATTTAAAATGACGAAATCAATAATTAAAATAATAAAAAAATTTGATGACGCCAACACAACTTTCTCCATATTTGGGTTATAGAAATTTAAATTATTATAGCATTATAAGGTAAAATTATTATTTCATATCGTAGAAGAATAGTCGTCCTTATTGCCGTAAATTATATTTTGAATACGTTTACAGAATTCACCGCTACATGGTGGTGGCGTTGTACACTGGAAATTTAAGAATAAGTTAAATATCTCTGCAATGGATGGTTCTATGAAAATTTGTTTCAAACAAAACTTGGAAGAAATATTATTCTCTACAACTTTAGTCCTAACAAAGGTTACCAATAATTACGTTTTTAAGATATTTGATGGAAACCGAAAATACCAATTATTTATAAATAATTCCTAAACAATAACGGCTATGGAAAATTGTTTGAAATAAAAGATGTAGGAAATTATATTTTCTACATTTTTTAATGGTCAATGAATACAATAATGACGTATTATCAGACAAATATCGCAAAAACCGAATCGGGTTTTGAATAAACCTCGACTTCCGCTTAAGCAGTATTGTCCAAAAACTAATCAGTTCTTTGTGCTCATGCTAAAGTGTTATATATGAAATTTGATATTAATATGACAGGTACTTTTTGAGTTGAGAGCCCACAATCAGATACATACATCCTCCCCCTCACACACAAACACACCATTCCGAAAATAGTCTAAAAGTGTTCTAGGGACCTCCGTCGAAATCTCAAAGTGGATTTTTTTCGTGATCACAATACTCTCCCTATACTATGTATGGAGAAAGTAAAAATGAACAAAGTTTATAACTAAGTGAGCAAGCATAGGTGAGGACCATAATTCTTATTTTTGTTTACATACCACTGTCAAATGAGTAACCCCATTGGGCTTATTATATTTTCTTTTGTTTAATATTGGGTAATCTAGTATGACGTGTGTGCAATAATCAAGACTTAAGACCAAACTAAGACACATGCAAAATAGACCAACCAGAGAAGTTAAGGCACTACTGAGAGCTCATAGTTTTTTTCAGTAATGCTAAGCATAAATGTTAGTAGTATAGGTATAGAAAAATTTCTTTTCACAGAAATTGCTGCCAAGTTTGTGCCTTTTAATTTTATTTTAAAATAATATTAGGTAATCCCATTTACCAGCAATTTCAGTGCTATAACTATATATATACTATCCTATATGACACAAATAGAAGAGCAATAAAACTTACAACTAACTAAAACTAATACAGTGTGCCTATAAGGCAGTTTGTACAAACAAGGACATGTGAAAATAACATTTTTGAATTAAAATTCTAAAATAAGGTTCACATAAAACCGTGCAGAGCTTTATTATCTTTTTTGGTCTTATTTTTAATTATTTTTTCGTTTATAATGCTTTTATTCTTTTTTGTATTGCTTATCATTTCTCTTTTCAATTTTTTCCATTTCAGCCTGCAATTATAATTTTTTCAAACCACAAGTTACAGCTTATATAAATAAAAATATAAAACACTATGACGTCTTAAACCTAACTAATACTAATATTCAGTACTTGCATTGCATAAACAAGTGTAAAAAGTTGTTAATTCAAGAACAAGTACTTAAATAATCACTTTGCATAATTGTTTCAGATATCTGTATTAGCCATAACATTATTTTTGTAGTATTTTCCAATTTTTCTTTCATATTTTTAAAACTTTATATGTATTTTCGTTTTTTTTACCATTCTTTCACAATTGTGTATTTTTTTCATTTCTCCCCTTCAATTATATCTAATGAAGATACCTCAGGAAAGCAATTTTTAAGTGCTCGTTCTTGAATTTTGACCAATAATAAAACATTTTCAAAAAATTTGTTGAAAACAAAAATCATACAATAAACTAAAGACTTTCCAGGGCTTTAGAATGATATTCTTTTTTTTTGTTTTTTTTCGTTTTTTGCAGTATTTTTCAATTTTTCTTATATATTTTTAAAACTTTTTAAATGTATTTTTTTTACCATTCTTTCACGATTTTTTATTTTTTTTTCATTTCCGCCCTTCAATTATAATTTTTTCAAACCACAAGTTACAACTTAAAAATATAAAAAGATAACACTACAAACATGACACAAAAGTCAATATCCCATACGACAGCAGTGGGAGTTGATTAGACTTAAACCTAAATAATACTAATGCTGTGCTTTCATTGCATAAACGTGTAAAAACAGTCGTTTAATCAACAACAAGCACTTAAATAATCACTTTGCATAATTATTTCGTATCAAAAAACTTTGCAGGGCTTTAGAATGATATTTTCTCATTTTTTTCGTTTTTCATTTTTTTTTATATTTTGCAGTATTTTTCAATTTTTCTTTTATATTTTTAAAACTTTATACAATTTTTTTTGTTTTTTTTTACCATTCTTTTATGATTGTTTTTTTTTCATTTCCGCCCTTCAATTATAATTTTTTCAAACCACAAGTTACAACTTAAAAATATAGAAAACATTATAAACAAACATGAGACAAAAGTCTATATCCCATATGACAGCAGTGGGAGTTGAGTAGAATTAAACCTAAATAACACTAATACTGTGTGCTTTCATGGCATAAACACGTGTAAAAACAATCGTTTCATCAACAACAACCACTTAAATAATCACTTTGCATAATTCTTTCATGTATCTGTATTAGCCATAACAACATTGTAAAAAAACCATTGTCATTTTAGGACCTTGTTATGGCTAATGAAGATACCTCAGGAAAGCAAGTTTTAAGTGCTCGTTCTTGAATTTTAACCAATAACAACACATTTTCAAAAAATCCATTGGAAACAAAAATCATACAATAAATTACATATAATAAAACACTTTGCAGGACTTCTGAACTTCCATTTCCCTCTTTTGTTTTTTGGCAATCTTGTACATTAAGTGCAATAATTAAAGTAATGAAAACTAAAACCTGCAGTTAAGTTGTTAGTGAGTTGAGGTGAGGAGGGAGGGAAGGGACCTGATTGGTCTATTGTTTATAAAAGGGACATTCCAATTAGTTTGGTTGTAAAGTGGGATGTCTCTTTGATCAGCCATAATGTAGACATAAATTATATTACTTAATTCTAAGTCTGTATTTGGTAATTGACATTTGATATTTATGTTGACAGCAGTTGCCTTACCATTGTCACCAAGGTTATTTAAGAGTCATTATTCACTTTCTCCCATAGGCTGCTGGTTGTGGAGCCTTTTCACAGTCGGGGAGCTTGGTGCACTGGGGGTGTTCCTGCGTACTGGCATGGGATGTGAAGCAATGGTCCACAGATGGTTGGCCATCAAATTAAAACAACCGTAGTGATGACAGCAGTTTCCTGATCCACAAATGGCCAATGGTGTAACACCCTTTTCAGCCTTGGTGACGTGGCATTACATATGATTTTTGAACAAACTGATTGGTATCTACAGCTTCACAGACTCATAAATAAAAAAATATCTAACACTAATACTTAAACTAATAACTACAATTAAAGTGAATACAATTATAAGTTTAACTTGATTATATCAGCTTATAATTTGGTTACACAAAATGCCTGAATATGAATATTTGCTTCAATACTTTCTGTTCGTATGTCTTAAATTCCAATATCTAAAATATCTCCAAATACACGGTTACACTTAAGTAAATAGTACTCCTGCATTAAGATATTTTTTGCATTGTTTCATTCCTAAAGTTAAATAAAAAGATGGAAAATGATTTTACCCGCACAACAGTGGCGGAACAAGTAAGCAACGGGCCCTGGGGCAAGAAAGAAAGATTGGCAGGCCCCCTGAAGTGACCAGCATTACTGATTTTGATGACTCTGTACTGTGTAATTTAGCTGACTGGGTCCCAGGGCACAGCCCCGACCTAGTTCTGCCACTGCCATGTTAAAACAGTATACTGAATAGAACAAACTACACAAGCATGACTCAAAGAAAATGCTTAATACAGAAATTAAGTCAAGAATACTATTATTGGGCCTCTTGACCAGTAACAAGTGCAAGAGGAGCCTATTGAGTGCTCACGTTAGTTTTTAGTTAGCAATGCTAACATGAAGTGTTCATTTTATAAGGCTAAAATTTTCCTTATTACAAAAATTGTTTTCATGCTAGGCCCTCTTTCAACTTATTATTTAACCCTGGGTAATTGTTTGTCAGAAGGTGAGGACTTTTTTAAAGAAGGCCATTTCCATAAATAGCTTTTATAAAGAAAGTATCGTTTTCATGAAAAAAATTGACTTCGAGATTTCATCAGAAATAGGTACATGTTTTGAGGTCCCCAGAACATGTTAAGACTATTTTCAGAATGACGTCTGTGTGTCTATGTGATTGTGGTCGCTCTAACTCACGAAGTACTTGCCATATCATCACCAAATTCATATCTAACACTTTAGCAAGAGCACAAAGTGCTGATTACTTTTTGGACAATAACGGTTAACCGGACGTCGAGGTTTATTCGGAACCCCATTTGGTTTTGGCAAAATATTTCCGATAAAACATCATTATTGTATATACAATTCTATACAAAGGTTATAGGGAATGTAATTTCCTACAGCTTTCATTTGAAACAATTTTCCATAGCAGTTATTGTTGAAGAACTATTTATAAATAATGTTTTTCCGGTTTCCATCAAATACCTCCTTAAAAACATGAGTATTGGTAATCCTTGTGAGGACCAAAGATGTAGAGATTAATATTTCTTCCAGGTTTTGTTTGAAACAAATTTTCGTAGAACCATCCATTTCGGAGATATTCAACTTTTTTCATAATTTCCAGTATACAGCTCCACCACCATGTTGCGGTGAATTCTGTAAACATATTCAAAATATAATTTATGGCAATAAGGATGACTGTATTCTTTCACGAAACAAAATAATAATTTTCCTTATATGTTATTCATAATAATTTAAATACCTATATCCCAAATATGGAGAAAGTAGCGTTAGCCACATCAGATTTTTCGATTACGTACTGGAGCATTTGGAATTTTAATTTCTTTTACTCTTCATAGCCTAGGTTGGTTTTTCATTGTGTATGGTTTTATTTTGAAACATGTTAAGCTCTTTTATTTTAGTTTTTGATGTAACTGCAAAAACCTCACACAAATATCAATATTGGATGAATAATGAATTTGTAGAGTCCAATGTCATTCTCTAATTTGAGAGGAATTTTGGTGGTCATTAGCTAGGTAAGCATTTTATTCCATTTATTACCTACTACTGCTGTTGCTATGAATTAATCCATATTTGGATTTAATGCCCTCATTATACATGATTTGCAGAGCATTAGCAATGACAACCCCACCATTAAAATTACCCAATTATTTTGTTTCTATTTATAATGTATAAAATAGCCTTCTGTTTTTACTGGACTGCATTCTGTTCATCATCTCCAGGTCTAGCCTTTATACCGAACCTCAAAATTTCACTTTCCCTTCCTCATTCATAGAGGAAACCTTTATTTACTCTCATTTATTATCTCATAGGGGATATCTTCATTCATTGCCTAAGTCTCACTCTATGGAATATAAATAGTAATGACGATTAGCACACTTTTGTAATCTGTAGTTCAGGATGCTGGTAAAATAATATATCAGAAAGAAAATGTGAGAACCTACAGAACTACAACAATAGAAAAACGGAGAATAAGTGAGAGGATGGAAAGTTGAAGTAGAAACTAAAGAGGGAGGAAGTTAAGATTTAGGAACAGGTGATATAAAGAAAGTGGCGGGAAGGTGATTCGAGTATTGTTAAGAGGAGAGCAGAGAGACAAATGACTGACTTTTCAACTTACATCAGACGACGGGTGCCAAAATAATCAGATCGAAAAGTAACGAATGTGTTAGGCAGATGTGTTTAGGGGACTTGAAAGTGAAAAGGTGCAGAATATCAAAAACGCAGTCAAATTACATATGCAACAGTTGGTTTCAATGAGCAGCTTGACTGCTGAAAAAATTTCGCTTCTGATAAATAATTTAAACAACTTATGACAGTGTACAACATATCACAAATGGGCACATTTTGCGCAATGGAGTATTAGAAATAAATTATATACCTGTACGTAAGCGAAGTACCGTTTTAAAGTTCTTTTCTTCATCATAAATAATCCATTTTCTTCCTATTTAAAAATATTGCATGCACACGTAAGGAAATTAAACATTTGTTTGTGAGATTGCTTATGTTAGCAGCAATGAAGAAGTAACCATGAAAGAAATTTTCAAAATTCAGCTCCATTTAAGACGTTTTTGTTTGACCAAGTCCCTTGCTCGTCCCAACAACGATGTCCGATTAGGACAAGAACCCCTCCTGCAACGTGCCTCCTCGGAATGGCAGAGAGCGATGTATGACCACCATAGCCGAGCACCACCACCTAATATTCCCACCAGAGGATGCCATTTGCGATAGTGACGGCTCTTGTCACTCCACTGCAACCCGTGGAGGCAACTGGCCATTTGGCCATATTGAGACTGGAAAAGGGTTATCACCAATGTCACTCAATTTCACGTTAGCATTAATTTTTATAAAAGAAATATTTTGACGGAATTGGAATAAAATCAGTCCCAGGAAATATATGCAGATGACATGGATAATAACCACAGTGATTTTTAAATACATATTGCAGCAATTTTCCCCACAACTCCGCACTTAACGAAAGCACTTATCGATGTCTTTCTCATCGATGAACAGAACACGGATGGCCTCACCGAATGGCCCGCCGAATGGCCGCTACCACAGCAACGCGCTTTATATAGGGCGAATATTTCCCCTATTTCCCATTCCCTCCTTTTCGTAGGGGTATATCACTTAATCACGAATTTAACCAATACGAAGTCGAGGAGACGGGCATTTAAACGACCCGCCGTACCCCCTCCCTCGAGCGGCGACGTCAGGCGAGAGCGGGCAGTCAAGAAAACGACGCAGACCACCGACAGAGACGGCGAGCGAGCTGTGACAGGAGTGGTAAAGAAAAAGGAGAGAAGAGGGAGAGTGACAGAGAAAGGGGACGAAAGAGTGAAAAGTTTCCTGTTGGAGAGACGGTAACAATAAGTCCACAGTTTCTGAAGTGGTTAAGTGTAGTTGATATTTTATGTTATTTTGTTATGTGTACGATATAGCATTTAGTTGGAGCTGTATGTGGCGGTAATCTTTGGGTCGCCACATAATTGGAGGCACCGGAGAGATAGTATTCTGTAACTCTAACTATAAGGGTGCTATATGTTCGGTTATTTTGGAATTTGCAATTTGTGGAATAGTTTTAGTTTGTTTAAGGGTATTTTTGGTTTTTGGTGGTATAGTTCTCCTGGTATTTGATTATATTGTGAATCATTCCGCTTTGTCATCTCAGTCATTCCATCTCCTTTCGAGATCCCTGTTTGTTTAATATCTTGTTATTTCGTATCAGATATGTCTAAAGAACGCGGTAAAAGGGGCGTTGGAATGCTTCCTGAACCCGCAGAAGAGACCCCGTCGAACGGGGGTGAAATGAAGCCTCATTTCTCGGATTGTGTAAAAGTCGCTAATCAGCTGTTGCTTGAAATTTCCCCTTTCCATGAACCCACGTCGGAGAATTGGTTTAAATTCATATCAGCGGTATGCGATGTTTTGTCTTTGTCTTTGATCCCAGAACATTATTTGTTTACTCTGTTGCTGTCTAAACTTCCGGCTAATTGTCGCCAATTCTGGCTCGCGGTCGTTAACCAGAGACTTCCATGGGATAATATAATAACTAAAGTATGGGATACTTTCGTCTCAAAAAGGGAATACGAACGACTTCTGACAACCAAAATCAAACGATTTCAGATGCCGCACGAGTCCCCTCGCGACTTTTATTATTCCGTCCAAGTTGCCGCTAAAGCACTCGGAAAAAAGTATTCTGAGGAAGAATTCATAGAATTGGTTTTGGAGGGGCTGAATCCTATGTCGCAGTCGACGTTGACCTTCGCTACTCGCCCCCAGACGTTCGGTCAGCTGGAGGAGTTGATGAGTAATGCAGCTAAGGGACTCATGAACCGCCTCGAATATTCGGCGGCTGAGGCGCCGTTAAACTTAGCAAACTCGTTTCCTTCTCCCAATTCACAGTCGGTTGCATTCCCCCATGTAACAATTTGTTCCTTTTGTAATAATCGTGGACATTCTTTCCGCGACTGTCGGCGAAGAGCTAGTGAAAATCGCTCCGCGAGATCCGCGAGAAACCGGCCAGCTATTTCGTTTTCCAATATAAATGACCAACTTGAGATGCCTTTTGTAAATTGCGATGTTCATTCCGCAAAAATTCCAGCTTTATTAGATACCGGCTCCTCCTTATCGATGCTTGACATTAATACTTGGCGTAAAATTCCCCGCACGGGACGAACCCAACAGTGTGACATTACGTGTCGGAATATCATTGCAGCTCGGATTATCTTGACACGATATGTTACATTGAGAGTCCGTATTCAAAACTTATCGTGGCGACATACATTCTATTTGTCCGATTTGCCTGTCCCAATGATATTGGGTCAGGATTTCATCAAAAGGACGCGAATCGTACTTTACCACGACGCGTTTTCCTTTGAAAACTGTCCAGATAAGAAATTCCCTTTCCACTTCAATTCCTACACTTCGTTAGCGTCGTCCGATTCGCCCCCGTCATCAATTGTTAATATGCAATGCCAAAATGCTCCACTTGCAAGCAACACCCATTCCAACAGGGAAAAGGTTTCCTTCGGCAGCGAAGATAATCTGAGTCGTCCAACAAACGAAATAAAATGTCTCGTCGATGGCTATTCCGACGTAATCTCTTCACAATTAGGCCAAACCAACCTGATGTGTTATGAGATTGAATTGCTCGATTCAACTCCGGTCAGATCCCCTCCATATCACTGTTCACCGCCAAAATTGGCCATGATGAGGGCTCATGTCGATAAGTTACTCGCTGACGGTATTATCCAGCCTTCGTTATCAAACTGGTGTTCACCTGCCTTTCTCATCCCCAAGAGAGATGGCTCCGAAAGACTAGTGGTCGACTATCGTAAACTCAATAAGCAGGTCAAGGCCGATAATTTTCCTACGCCTTCGATAGAACACGCCCTACAATATTTGGGCTCTGCCAAATATTTCACGATTCTTGATTTAAATTCTGCCTTCCATCAAATTCCTTTGACATCGCCTTCAAAGGAGTATACCGCCTTCGTCACACCGTTTGGGCTGTATCAATATAATCGTCTTCCATTTGGTTTAACCACATCTCCTCAGGTCTTTTCGAGGTTAATTGACAAGGTGCTAGGTGATTTAAAATATTCTTGTGTGTATCCATACATTGATGATTTATGCATTTATTCCAAGAGCCTCCAAGAACATCTTCGTCATGTCAAACTGATATTGGAGAAGCTAAGGGCAGCTGGTCTAACGGTCCATCCAGAGAAGATGAAATTGGCCCACGAATCCATTACCTTCCTTGGACATCGAATCTCCCATGGCGAACTTACCACTGACCCAGAGAGAACACAAACCCTTTCGGCATTCCCTGCTCCTAAGTCAGTTAAGGAGGTGTCACGCTTTCTCGGTATGTGCGGTTTTTATTCGAAATTTATTCCAAATTATGCGGAGATAGCATCCCCTCTGAATGCACTCCGCAAGAAAGATGTCATTTTCAAATGGACCAGTTTGCAGCAAGATTCTTTTGTCACATTGAAACAATGTCTGTCGTCTCCGCCTGTACTTCAACTTCCTAACTTTGACGAAGAATTCCATTTGTTCGTGGATGCCAGTCAGGTGGCACTTGGGGGGGTTCTTCACCAAATGTTCGATGGGAAGCTAAAGCCTATAGCTTATGCTAGTAGAACCTTAAATAATTTTGAACAGAAGCAGCCATCTTATGAATTAAAGTGTCTTGCTTGTTGTTGGGCGGTCGAAAAATTCAGGACTTATCTACAGCCAAAACTATTCCATTTATACACAGACAATGGGGCGATAACCTGGTTGTTTAAACATCCCAAGCAACTAGGAAAAATTGGACGAATAATTTTAAAATTGTCATCCTTTCGCTTTGTAATCCATCATGTCCCAGCTTCTAAAAATAGGGTAGCAGACTGTCTATCTAGAGCGGTCGATAAACCAATTGAGAATCCAACTCATTGTTCTATGCTGTTACATCAAATACCTCTGTCCTTCACAAACATTAGGGATCACCAGAATTCAGATCCACAGCTAAAACAGCTGATCGAGCAAATCAGACAGGGAAGCCCATCCCACAATTATTTCATTAAGAATGGATTATTATATCATGGAACAAGCAGACTTCAAAAGGGTAGAGTGGTGGTTCCAGATGCCCTCAAGGCCATGCTATTTTCCTATTTCCATTCCTTACCAACTGCTGGACATATGGGCATTAGTAAGACTTCTGAGCGAATCTGTAGGGAGTTTTGGTGGAGTAACATGAAGTCAGAAATAGCCCAGATGGTAAAAACCTGTCATGACTGCCAAACATGTAAACCTAGGAACACCCTTCCCCCTGGAGAAATGAGTTCTACTACTCCTAACTACCCCTGGGAGAGAGTTTATATAGACTTTGTTGGTCCATTACCCAGAAGTCGGAATGGAAATACCTGTGCACTCACAGTCATTGATGGTTTCACCAAATTTACCTTCATTGAACCGGTACGCTCTCAGTTAGCCTCCCAAGTTGTTTCCACGTTATTCTAGAAAATCTTTCCTAAATTTGGCTATCCTAAATTCTTGGTTTCTGATAATGGAACCCAGTTCAGATCTGCGCTTCTGGCAGATATGTGTTTTAAATATGGTATAAAACAAATTTTCACAGCCCCTTATTATCCGCAACCTAACCAAGCTGAACGGGTCCACCGAAACCTGAAATATGCCCTAACTATCTTATCTCAACACGACCATAGGAAGTGGGATGAGTATGTGCCCAGCCTAACTTTTGCCTTCAATTCTGCCAAACACAGTAGTACAGGATATACTCCAGCGAGGGTGTTTATGGGAAGAGAACTTCCACACCCTCTAACAAATTTCTGGAGAATTCCTCCACAAGCTCTGTCGGAGACGTTAACACAATCTGAAAGGCAGTCCCTATGGCAAGAGGTGTTAAGAAATTTAAAAAGGTCAAGACTTAGACAAGCAGTGGCATTTAATCGAAGTCATTCAGGGAATCCCTTTAAAACTGGTGATATGGTTTTGTATAAAAGGTTTCCTTCTAGTTCAAAGGCGCACCACCAAACAGCCAAACTGACACCACAATGGGTCGGGCCATTTTCGATTAAAAATTTCTTATCTCCTGTGACAGCTGTTCTGGAACTGTCACCCACTAAGGAGAGAATTGCCAATATATCGCATTTAAAATTATATCATAAATAATTCTGTTATTATAACTTGTATGTGCCGGCGTAGGGAATTAGCGACCCCATCGCCCAATGATACTGCATCATTGCAATCAGCACCCAGATGAGAATCTGGAAAAATATATCCATTTTCAGCTTAAGCTATGCCTTTGTGAATACAAAGATGATGTTCGAGGCAGCATACAGGATGTTTAGACCTTTATGTTTGTCTCCATGGCTCTAAATTTTTATTAGTTAAAGTAACCTAGCCATGCTTTTCTTATGTTTACTGGTAATACTGCCTCTATTACCACAATAGTTTTGTGCACTCTCCCCAATTGGGATAGTGTACCTTAAAATGTTTATTACACTGTATGCTATTGTCAAAAGGCTGTGCATCTCAAACAGGGGAAATATACTAATCTAAAACTGTCTCACTAATCATAATTATCTGTACTACTGTGAAAATTAATTAATGTCATAACAATTATCTGTACCACTTACTAAGCTCAAAAAGGTTAATGTCATACTGACTCGAGCCCTTGTCTTAGAAAATAACTGCTGGTAAGTGCCCAGCATAAAATACTGTTTACTTTACTTGATACTTTAAATTCAAAATAATCTTTTGTTAAATTTCGGTACTTCCCACTTGGAACTACCATGAACTCCTTTTTTCTTATAATATCCATTGTCTTTGAATGTGCCCTTGTTGTAAGCCTAAGGCAAGGAGTGGGCAATAAGTTTTGTATCTCAATTCACTGGTGCTATTCTGAAACCACACACCAGAACCTTTCATGATAATTAATATCTGTTATGGTAAAGACATAAGTGGGCCGATTAAATATCCAGCCGAGAAGACATCTCACTGCAGTGCTTAGTGAACACTTTCCAAACCTGCCTTCAAGAAGTGTACTAAACCCGAACAGAGTGGATCAGTGGTGAATGTTTTTCTGTTTCCCCTAAGAACTTCCACGGAAACAGGGGCGCAGACTCGGATTTTCTGAACAAAATAACATTTCCAGTGAATTATTCCCAATATGTTTGAATTATCCCAAAGACAGTAAATAAATTATATTAACAATACTAAAGAGAATTCGTGTGTGTGATCTAATATAAAGAGCGAGTAAGGAAGTGCTACAGAGTAAGGGTGTGAACACTTGGGGGAAGAGATGGTCTAAGGAATCTCCCCCCACCCTTCAAAACTTTATTTTTCTTTGGGAAAACTTTATTTTTTTTCATTTTCTGAGGGAGGATGCAGCAATTTTCCCCACAACTCCGCACTTAACGAAAGCACTTGTCGAAATAACGCGACGAAAACGCAGAAAAATCGCAGAATATCGCTGCTTTCTTATCGATGTCTTTCTCATCGATGAACAGAACACGGATGGCCTCACCGAATGGCCCGCCGAATGGCCGCTACCACAGCAACGCGCTTTATATAGGGCGAATATTTCCCCTATTTCCCATTCCCTCCTTTTCGTAGGGGTATATCACTTAATCACGAATTTAACCAATACGAAGTCGAGGAGACGGGCATTTAAACGACCCGCCGTACCCCCTCCCTCGAGCGGCGACGTCAGGCGAGAGCGGGCAGTCAAGAAAACGACGCAGACCACCGACAGAGACGGCGAGCGAGCTGTGACAGGAGTGGTAAAGAAAAAGGAGAGAAGAGGGAGAGTGACAGAGAAAGGGGACGAAAGAGTGAAAAGTTTCCTGTTGGAGAGACGGTAACAATAAGTCCACAGTTTCTGAAGTGGTTAAGTGTAGTTGATATTTTATGTTATTTTGTTATGTGTACGATATAGCATTTAGTTGGAGCTGTATGTGGCGGTAATCTTTGGGTCGCCACAATATTAAGAACATATGAAATTAATAATCATTTCTTAAATCTTTTACTCTTTATTAATTTTTTATCTATATTCCTAAGAAATGTCAATTACATAACAAATATTGAAAATTTGTTTTCTTTGTTCGATAGTTCTGACAAAACTGATATTACTTATGATTCAAATTTGCTGGAGGCAAAATTTTCAATCATATTACATAACTCCAAGTATAATGAAAAATAAAGATTGTTATTGCAAGGAGAAATCGAAATTATATTTCCTTATTATTGGGAATATAAATATCCCTCAATGATATAGTAATGAAAGGATGAATGAATATCAGCTTCCAGCAACGATGCAACTACAGAAAAGCCAAATGAAGTTTAAAGCAGGACGCCCACTAGCTCCGTTCCGCTAGGGCCGGTTCCGGTCGGTTCAGGCGAAAAAAATAAAAACGTGTAAATGCATGGAGCTCGGCCCACTACGTCCATTCGGTCCGATTCAGCACCTTCCGCTCCGTTCGGCTCACAAGGCAAGAGTTCTGGACGGAGAATATTTTGACTGAAGTCGGAAGCGTTCCGAAGGCCGAGAGAAAGCGGAAATATCCGAGTGATCACAAAGCGAGGTTTGCGTCACCTTTGAGCACACATTCAGTGTGACGTAAGTCTGGATAGGAATTTTTTAGCGACGAAACGTAAACACGAACTGGTTTGCCACAAACCAAGTGGTAGGCCTTCTAAAGTTCAAAATTATCACCTGTATTTATGCGATGGAAACGACGATAATCTAAGCATACGCGTCATTTTTTATGGGTAATCACATTAGTGTCCAGATTTGACTAGAGTCCCTCCAGGGCAAATGTGCTCCGTAAGGATGATTAGGGAAGTGAAATATACTTAGATTAAAACTTACTATAAATTACGAATATAGCACATACTGGTTTCTTTTGGAAAAAATCTCATACTACCAAAATCTACGGGAAACTTATTTCTACTTCATCGCACGTCAAACTCAGAGCGATAACCTCATCGACTGAACTATCCATGACGACTGTTCCTTTCCGATGGTAACTAGTGGACGTCCTGTTTAAAGAAGTTAGTCTGAAGTGAATGCTAGTAAAAAAAAATCAACATAGATTCATTGATGTTATATATTCCTGTTAATTTAATGGTAACTTGGATAAAGCAAATGCCTTTTAAAAAAACAAATTTTTTAGTTTTTTTATTACGCGTACATTCTGATACATACAGCATCATATCTCCGTTTCTACCACACGAAATAGGACAATTTTCACCATGTAACTTCTATAATGATTATGAATGACTACTGTACAACTTCAAACTTTATAAGCTTTATGAAATGCCTTTCAAAAATACACAAAACAAAATTTATTTCACATTTTTAGTCAAGACATGAAAAAGTTGACCTGCGAGAAACTTTTTTCCTAATTGGTACATCAAGCGAATGAAATGTTAATAAAAGCTGAAATATTGTTTTGAAGAAGACTGCATATCAATGCCATTTATAGTTTTTGCAATACTGAAAGCAGAGGCGCACGCTAGCTGGTTGGCGAGCAGGATGATATACCATATCTGCCCAAATAGAAGCCGACCCCGGATTTAAGCCGACCCCCCAAAAATTTCCACAATTTTTTGGCAAAAACGTCAATTTCGTACATTTTATGCTGAAGTTTGCCGGGCATTCATGCACATCTTAGAATACATTATTCAGAAATGTGTGGGAAATGGTTTAGTTGTTGACATTTTGAAATATTACTCCAATTAATAATTTTGCATTGCTGAATAATGTTCCACATTCAGTGACAATAATTTTATTCATCTTCATTTTCACAAAAGGTCAAATATAGTAACAGCGATCTTGCCAAGATATTTATTCATCCAAGTCTATTTCCAATGAAATTAGCATTTACATTGCCTTAAGAAACTTCATTTTTATAATTATACACGTTCCATGTAAAGTTTTACCAAAATTCAAACAGCTGACCATTTAAAGCCGTCAATGCATTTTGCGTAAACGTAAATTTACACAAGCGATCTTGCCAAGATATTTTTATACATATTCATCGTAGGTCAAACATTTACTTTGCGAAAAACATAGTACTATCATTTGATGCGAAGGCAATGAGAGACTTCGAGATTTAACCATAACCAAAATTTTTCCCAGACTCGCATTTAAGCTGAGGGATGATTTTTTCATGATAGATTTTGACAAAAAACATCGGCCTGTATTCGGGCAGATACGGTAGGTATTTTGTATTTTTCTTCTCTCCTGTAAAGTGTGGTTCATATAAAATAACGTAAAAGGTATTGTTTATAAATATTGATCTAAAAAAATCCTCAAAAAATTTCATACAAATCCAATAAAAATGGAAAGTTACGAATTTTTGTCCGAACGGACGGATGTGTTCCGTTCCGACCGGATTTAATGGGCGGACACAGGGCCGCCGCAACTGGGTGTGCACGGCACACCAGCGGCAGGAGAGAAGGGTCGGCCAGAGAGGAATAACGCCCTGAGAGGTATGGCGGAACTTGAGATTTTCGCGGCTGCCTAACGATGAGTCGATGGAGTGCGAGGGAGGCCGAATTTTGCCTACCTGTCTACAAAATGAAAGGGGTAATGGGGAAAACCAAAGCAACCGAAATATTTTCAACCGCTTACCTGCTGAGAAGGGTCTCTCAGGGTTCTTAAACCCTTTATCTGGGGGACAGTGTCGGCAATGACCGAAAAAGGGCAATACTATATCTCAGCCTTTTGGAATCTATGCCGCGGGTATTTCCCACAGCTCTAACACATTCTTCTCCGGGGCAGGTGTCTTTTGGAGCACTTGAAACAAATATTTGTTTCAGAAATGCCGGTTGCAAACCAGAGGTCATTATTCTACGATGTTTCATTTCTCTCTCCCTTGCTATTTTCGTTAGTATTTCATCGCTAGTCGTTGGAGGAAGATCGAGACACCACTGGTGCTTTGAATTCGTTTTGTGCAGGTTTCCTTCCCGTGTGATCTAATTCTACTTTAAATTGCTGGTTTTTAGAGTTAGACCATCTGATACTTTGGATTTCACATTTGTTGTCTAACAAGAGGTATGTATCTTTTCCATGCTAGTAGATGTGTGGTGTTGTCTCGGATATAATGCGATCCCAAAATTACTGTAAAAGTGAAAATCGCAAAACATTTTATTATAGGTTTCGGAGCTGAATTTAAAGAAACTTGTGGCGATATTCACGAAATTTACCACATGCATTGTATGTTACTGACCTTGTGTTACATTAATAGGCTCACTATGCGTCATAAATCTGATAATTCTTAAAGAAATTAAATACTTGAACTTCGAATTTAACATGACCCGCATTTGTATATTTTCAGGATAAAGTGCATTATATTCGAGACGATCTTTGTTTTTTACCGTGCAGACATTTTTTTGTCAACTTTCCTATGGAAAGTATTTGTATAATAAATGTAAGAATTAATAAATATTTTGCTTTTCTTCCTGAAAACTTAGATGATGGTAATTCATATCGCTGTTTAGAGCAACGAAACTATTCATTGCATTAGAAGTCAATATCGCTTCATTTATTCTTGTGTACTTTGATCTAATACAGTAAAACCCTCGAAAAGCGTAATTTCATGAGACTCCGCTAAATGTCCGTTTTTCACAGATCTTCCACCTTGAACAGGCTAAAATAGTCGTTTTCATCAAAATGTAGGAATATAGAACCCCTTCAATCTTCCAAAATTTTTGTCTTTTACAGGTTTCCGTCTATCACAGGTTTTACTGTATAAAATAATTAGGAGCAGTGTATGTGAGGGGGTGACAGTTAGTTTGATCGTAAGAAATTCATTAGATAAAACATATTTCTAGTGCAAAAATGTTTTCAATTGCATTTACATCCGGTTTTATGGGCAAAATCGATTTAGAGAGTAAAGCCTTCAGGATAGTGAAAAACGGCTGCCCTACTTTCTGTAATGTGTGAAATCGATGTCTGAATTAATAATTTTTTTATTAAACAAGAGAAGTATTGTATATTATAATTGATTCCATCTACTGGAGCATTAATAAATGCATTCAAGAAACAAAACTCACATTCTTACTGTCTGTGTCCACTGACTGTGATCAGATAATAAATTGTTTGCTACAGAAAATCAGGATCAATTCGTGAATCATTATAAGTATTGTTGTGATTTTAACGTAAATATCGATATCTCTATGTTTAGGCTTCTTATTTTTAGAAGAAATTGGCACACGATCTACGAACAGGAAACATTTTAAAGAAAAATAGAGGAAACTTTAATTTTTATCATCGATTTTATCCTATGGAAAGAAATCGCTTGAATTATTTGTTTCCCGTTTACGCAACACATTTCGATGAATTTAGCATCGAAGACTTTACCGTAAAATATAATTTTGCATTTTGCCTAAGTTTGTGAATGAAATTTACGAGTCGTTAGAGCTGTGGTTCTTAACCTTTTAATGTTGCATCACCTTCTTTCGAGGTCTTAATATTTTTGTCACCGCTTAGAATTGGACGAGGCTCACTGATAATGATGAAAACGTAAAATCAGACTAATTTAAATTAAAAGTAAAATCAACGTTGACGCTTGCTTATTGATAAGAACGCTTCACTGCATATTTTATTTTGAAATGTTTATTTCCTCATTTCTTCAGTATGAAATCGTCACTAATTTACAACTAAATGCCACAAGAGGTAATTATATCTAATCAGATGGCAACTGATTTTAAAATGAATTTTTTCTTCACTATTTTGGATAGGACTATATTTTCATTGAGAGAAAGATTTTAAACTTTAAATGATCACTGTGAGTTGTTCTGCATGTTTCATGATACATCAAAACTCAATGATTGGAAGGGCGGCGAGCTATTGGCTAAATGTAAGGAATTGGATAATAAGCTGACTGATGCAAGTCTAAGTGAATCAGATTTAGATGAGGAGTATTTATTTGGAGAGCTTCAAATATTGAAGTTCTACATAAAGCGTGAAATGGATACATGTGAAGTATTGGACTATATTCTTCAAAATGATTTAATCTCTTCATTTCCAAATGTTGCCATTGGCATCCGCATTTATCTGACATTACCTGTCTGTAGCTTCGGGAGAAAGAAGTTTTTCAAAACTCAAAATTATTATTTAAACTATTTTAAGGTCGACAATGTCGCAAGAGAGAGTATCAAATTTAGCAATGATATCCATAGAACACGAACTGTCTGATACGTTGAACGTACATGACATCATTTTTTAAAAATTTCTACTTATAAAGCCAGGAAAGTAAAGTCTCTTAAATAACATGTAATTTATTTGTTAATGAGTGTTCATTTAATATTATAATCGTTAATTCCGTTTAGACAATTTTAGTACAAAGAATATTAGTTTAGATTATTTTTAATTTCTTCTAACAATAAAAAGTTTTTCATCCTTGTGAACCGTTTAAACTATGTAAATGCAATTTTTGGTGATAAACTATATTGTTCTTTTCTCTTTCTCATGTTTAGAAAGACCGTAATAATAGGAAAATTCACCTTTGCAGAGCTATAGTAAATAATTTTTGCTGTGTCTTATACAGTTTTTTTATTTAAAAAAATATCCTGCAGTATATACTACCACGTTGAGCGGGAGAGGGGGCGGCAAATTTTGTTTTGCACACCGGCGGCCATATGGGTTGTGGTGGCCCTGGGCGGACATATGCCTGAATGGATCCGACCCGGTCCGAACTGAAGCGATTGGAGCGGAGCTAGTGGGCGCCCTGCTTAATAGGATTATTTATATTGCGAAGCAATAATTTTAGGTACATTTAGATAAAAGGAACAAAAATTGAACATCAAACAAACGATCTTATCTGGAAATAGTGAATAAGGCTGGTTTTATATGTCTGATAAAAATTAATTACGTGAGATTTGCGATACATTTACTCACATCTGACAAAGACAGAGGCACTTCTCCCAACTGTAAATCACATACATATCATGGTTGGGAGCGTGATCGTAAAGGTCGTCCTGAGCGGTCCCCGTCCAACTACAGCTCTTCCGGACACTGGAGATGAATTATCCCCTTCTAATTTCTGACTGCTTCCGTCACTTGCGCCTACTGGAACCTTGTGCATGGCAACCTTAAGTATACAGAAAATTGAATTAGTGACATAACAAATTTTTAAAAATAGAAAGACTAAAAGTACCAAATAATATAAGAGCAGAAAATTAATTTTTTTAAATCTTATGTGGCCAACACAACTTTCTCCATATTTGGGGTATAGGTATTTAAATTATTATGAATAGCATTGTAAGGCAAAATTATTATTTCCTATCGTAAAAGAATACGTAGGTGCCTCTAATATTCCTGAGACCTCCTCTAAGAGAACTTCTCCTAGGGTTTTATTCACTCGACGGTTAACACTGCTAAAAAATATACTATTTTTCTTTGTTCACGTGTTACATGGTCGAAAGTTTAAAAATTACGCATTCTTTTTCGGAATTTAGTATTCTTTCGAGGCAATGTTCATTGTGTATTTGGGTTTTGATAATGGCATATTTTCTTTGCATTACTTTGAAGAACTTAAATGCAACGAAAATCGATCCTTCCATTCCCCACATATTGGTTCTCACAGGAGCTCACGCTTGGGACATTGAGAGAGAGGGAAATTCGCAAAGCATTCACCGACAGGGCCGGCTCAAGACATTTTGGCGCCCCAAGCAGATTTCAATTATGGCGCCCCATCGATACATAAATTTTACATTAAAATTCGGTAGTTTAGTAGTATAATAGGATATAGTTATGTTGAAGTTTTGTGTATTTTTATGATTAAACAGTTTAATAAAAAACAAGGTTTTATTCACAGAAAAATAAATTTGAATTGTCACAAAGAAATTATAAATTGTGCGATACTTATTTCAATGACAATGAGACCGATTGGAACTATTGCATCGATATACATATGCACAGATGAGGCTCAATCAATCGTTATCAAATTTTCTGGTGCAGTAAGTTTCATAAAGAAAGCATCGAAAAATTCAACGGGCATTACACTAGTCTCTGATAATAGTCTTAAAAAGTTACTTAATGATGAAAAAAAACAAAGATATCGCCGCGCAAAACACACTCTTCTAACGTTATGGACACCGCCAAGTGCTACTTCTTGCCAAACTACTATGGCCCCGACGCGTTCAATTTGCAACGCAAATGCAGAGCCAATGGACCCTCTAGTGCAGTGTTTCTCAACCTTTTAGGTACCGCGGACCCCTTACAATGTTCCTAAATTAATGCGGATCCCTTTTTTTATGAAAACAAACTTCCGTAGTAGTATTTATTTAAATTTCTTAATTTCGGCGATCTGACGGGAACTGGTGTTTCCAACGTGCCCCATAAACTTGATTAGACATTGAGGTATATAGCAACTTGTAGATATTTCGGTGTTAAATTTACAATTTTACCCTGAAGTTTGCCAAGGCGTGTGGCAGCGGTTGACAAGCACCAACCTAACGTAATTAATTTCCCTTCGATGCGGCTCTACTGTTGACCGTTTTGATAGCATCAGGAAAGAAAGACGAGAAATAAGTGTCTCTCCTAGCTTTGTCGGATAATCTTGCCCTTCTCTTAGAGACCAGATTTCCAGATATAGAGAAATTCCTTTCGTTTTGGGTCGACGTTGGTTTAATTGTACTTAAGGCATTTTTCAGCTTTTCCAAGTTGGTTGTAATTTTCCCCGTTGCCTCGTACACGTTCATTTCTTTTGATAACGAACGGAAGTCATCGTCAATTACTTGGCTTGGCATCAAGCATTTACGGATCGATTCTTCCAATTGTTGATTCAGGCTCAGACTATCACTTTGATCCGTTTTTAAGTTTTCTTCAACTGGCTCTTCAGCATGATTCAGTGTAGTATTCTTTTCATTTGAATAATGGTATAGCCTGTTCATGATTAATTTTGCTGTTTTGACGATTTCATTTTTTGGGCTTGGCGCAAAGAAATCGTCTTTTTTACATAGCTGTAGGCATTTTGGGTCTTGAAGATACTTTATCAAAGAAATTAAAGGCACATCTCTTCTGTTGGCAATTTGTTTTTTCAATGCAACAAGGAGATTCGCACTTATTTCAGAGGTTCTCGCCTAATGGACGGTTCATTCCTGTCTTGCAGAGAATCTCGAAATTTCGATAAATTTTTTTCGAGACTCGAGGTTCTCGAATATTAGAAAAAAAAATTTCTCGAGAAATGAGAATTTGAAAAATAGGAATTTCTCGAGAATTCTCGAACACAATCTCTATCCATACACACACACATACACTAAAATATTTATAAGAAGAAATCTCAAATTTAATGCTGCCTGGAGTCGAACCGATGACACCTACGCAGGGGTTCTCAAATTATATGGAGATATTATCATGACATCTACAACCCCTGGAAATATCAGCTCATTATTCCTCTTAGTTTCGTCTATATGAAGGAATTTGATTTTTCCATGCTTTCTTATGGGAGATATACCGGGTCGTCTGGAGTCGAACCCAGGACACTTGCGGAAAAAGTGATGACGGTTCCCTATAGATCTCGTGGATATTTTACATAGCATTATACAAAATATGCGCCGAACATCCGACATCTAGTAAATTGAGATTAATTTTCTCGCGTAATTTATAAAAGATTGTTTTTGCTTTTCTCAACAGTTTGGCACGACATTCTATTTAAGATAAATGGAGTAAGTAAATTGCTGCATAGTCCATTCGTGTATATGAAAGCTTCAATAAATTCTCTTGAGCAGATTCAGCAATATTTCGGAGCTTGTAGGTCAGAAAGAACCCCAATTTTGAATCTGCACAGGTTGATGCAAGTTTTCATAATCCCCAAGATTATTTCCGAGTAATTTTCTTTATCTTCTATTGGATCAAACAATTACTTCGATAAAGGAGAGGTTTCAACGACTCAAAAACCACAGTGAATATTTTAGTGTCTTATATAACTTGGGTGAACTGAAAATCATGGATAATAAAATTCGTATTTTCATAGAATCAACTCTTAGTGAAATATCGCAAAGTTAGGAAATAAGGTTCCGGTGGTAAATAACATTAAAAATTTTATTAAAGTTTTATATTTTCGCTGTTAAAAATTCATAAAGTTTATACAATAAAATTTTTACCCCAATATTGTCCATAACGAAAAACACGTAAATCGGCGAGAAGGTGCAAACTGTCGCGTTTAAAAAAGTTCGTAAATACATTACTATTTCTCGTAGGATTTCGTTTAAAAAACGATTGTAATCAGGGAAATGATTCCTAATCTATGCGTTTCTTCGTTTATTGCAAAAGTGTAACAATAATTCTTTAAACATTAGGGCAAAAGACGCGGTCGGTCACTCAAACCCCCCCCCTGGGAGGGGACCTCCACGGGTACGTTCGAACTGCGGGCGGAGAGGGGAAGAGAGAGAGAGGTGGGGGAGAGAGGTAGCGGACAGCGTTGCCAGCTTGGTCCCTTCCCCATTCCACTACATCGCTCCCCCCCTCTAAGGTGAGGAAATGTCGTACAACCCTCCCTTCCCCTCCCCTTTTTTCCCCTCCCGTCATGCGGACTGCTTTTTGTAGGTACCGGTAATTTTCCTAAACCAAATGTAGTTTAATTTTTCCATAAATTTGACGCCATGATCCTCCATTTTTTTTGTTCTGAGAATAATTTACCCCCATCAAATGTTTGAGCGGGAATTATTCAAAGAAAAAAAAGAAAATTAAGGAATTATAACGTCAAATTTATGAAAAAATGAAACCATTTGGGTTACCTGAAAACTTCCTGCACCTTTATAAGGATGTGTGGAATTGGTAAACACTTCTGAAGGAAAAGAACATATATTCCTTTACAGATTTATTGACAATAAATTAAGGCAAATTTAAAAAAATAATTATAATTATAGCATTCACAATAATAATAATTGTATTCATTAGTCTTTCGATCTGTATATACAGATATAAGACAAGTCAAGGTTGACAGAGTATAAACATGAATGGATATATCATAAGAGCTTCTCTATTAGCACAACATAAGCAGAAACAATAAATGCTAAACATTACCGGTGTTGTAAAAGTGCATACATTCAAAGGCAGGGTCGGACTTTTAGCGTATACAGCCGCTGCCTCCATTTAGAACAACGAATGATTGGTCCATGGAGAGTAGGTTAGGATCCCCAACCAGCTTTACCCAAACATCAAATCGCCGATTTGAGTCGGAAGTGAGATGAGGGAACCTGAATCATTTATAAAATATAAAGACATATTTTATGTCACTGTCTTCATAAAATTTAAACGTATTAGCAATACCCATTTTTATAGCACTCTCTATCAAATTCTTTTTTTAAATGTCTACATACTTGAATCTGTCTCATCAAAATATTAAAATCCATTCGCTGACATACAACTCCAAGCCATTACAGAACCACCCCCATACTTCACTGTGGCATGCAAATTTCAAACATTTCACTCAGTATTTCGTTTACTCCACACTATTACCATCACATTGGATCTAAAAATGTTGAACTTACTTTCGTTTGTAAAGATTATGTCGGACAACAATCGAAATGGACAATGTAAACGAATATTTTTGTGGCAATGAAATCGTTAAAATTCATGAAATTTAGACGTAATTTATCAGAAACACACGATTATTGAAGTTCTTTCCCATATTTATTGCATACTTTGAGTTTTACTTTCATACATTGTTGTAAATTGTACAGAACATGAATATACATTGTATACTGTAACGATTATGTCGGACAACAATCAAACAACGTATACGAATACTTTTGAGAAAATGAAATCGTTTAATTAATTAAATTTAGACGTAATTTATCAGAAACACAGGATTATTGGCGTTCTTTCCAATATTAGGCTTCCTAGATGAAAATTTCGAAAAAAAACGTAATTTTTCGTAAAAAAGTATTAATTTTGCTAAAAGAATGTTTGATATTTGTCAAAAAACTTACCTAACTCGAGTAACCAGACTTTCGCGGCAATTGGGGACACAGCACTTCGTGCCAACCATACTTTCACTTCTAATTTAAAAATAAAACTGCTTCAACAAAACACTTTTTAACACGTTAGACCTTCTCGAACGAGTAAAACTACTTCCTCTGCTTCAACTGATTTGAATCAACAAAGCCGCAACGTCAACGAACCACGTGACGTGACGTCAAAGTACCCCTATTGGCTCCTCAGACGGTCCCCACTCTGCTATGTAAGGGCCAGGACCCTGATGGCGTCGTAAAACGCAGTGTAGGGTCCGAAGGAAGGACAGAGAGAGAGAGAGGGAGGGGTGGGAGAGTTTGGAATGGATAAGGAGAATATATAGGGATGCTTCGGGTTTCTTTAGAGTTTTGGAGTTATGGACACAGCCTGACTTGGCCGGCTGGGACCTCGTCTGCGAATTGTGTACCGTCCAAAAACTAATCAAGTCTCGTAACTATTATGGAAGTATTACAGGTCCTCTTAATTAAACTATTATGGAAGTATTACAGGTCCTCTTAATTAATCCGGCCCCATCTTGGGCCGGGGCCCAGAACGTGTGCTTTGCGTGGGACATACTTATATGTTTTCCCCCCCAAAATACTTTCGGGAATTCAAAATCTCTAGTATTTGATTTCAATAGTTTTCTTTAAATAACAATTACCAACATTTAAGAGTATCTGGGACAGTAACTAAGTACATTTATTATCGCTTAGATGTGACATATTCATTGTTAAAAATCGAAGTAGAAAATCAAAATTTATATATTTTTAAATTCGCTGAAATATATTGACCATGCGTTTCATAGGTGTTGCAGGAATTCATAATTTCTTTCGTTTTAATATAAAATAGCCTCCTCACGGATAACACTAATTTTTATTGAAGACAGAAACCGAATCTTGACCGAATTAGCGGAAAAATGCGTTTAGAACGAGGGTCTCACACTCGCGGCCCGAACGTGGACCGCTTGTCCATTTTAAGCGGCCTTCTCACTGATATTATTCTAATTCTCAGTGCCGAAGAATTTTTTTAATTTAAAAATATTTTTATTCTTCATGAAGTGTAATTTTTTCGTTTTTGGCCCGCGTACGATTTGCGATTTAGGATCAGAAAAAGACGTGATTTTGCCAGTTTTATAACAACACCAAATACGGTGAAATCTCCTTACAACGTAGTTCACAATTACGTATATTTCAAACTAGTAGAAATACCCGGCGTTGCCCGGTGAAATTTGGTTCAAATCCGATCGGAATTCTAGATGATACACGGCATTTAAGAATTCACTCGGCCGCCGTTTCGAATAAAACGGGCAGAGAGAAACAAAAGTATGAATTAATTCTGGGAGCCCTCCACAATCGTACCAAATTTGATTCAAAAAAGAACAAATATTTGTTTTCATGTAAACAAATGAAAATCGTACACAGAAATTGACAAACGATATTACGTTAAATTTCTTCCCGTCAGCGGGAGACCATTCACCAAGGCGTCACTTCACGCTCGCGGTAGTTTGAATAAATAGCTTTCGCCTCTGTTAAAAATGCTAATGTTTTAACAAGTTTAATGTGGACGGTTAACGTTTTCAAGAATTCATTCCATCTGCTGATCTTTAGAATGAAGTTAAATATTGAGCATTAAGAAAGTCAAAAGGTCACGAGAAATATGCCGCGCTTTCTCGTTATCCAAATATAAATTCGCGTATCTCGAGAACGAAGTAAGATATCGGAATGAATCCTTCAGGTGCTGTCGATTTAATACTTCGTCTACATTTCATAGGAGACACTTTGAGTGTATCTCTAATAGAACGTAAATTCGATACACTCATTTTTCCATTACACCGACGTAAATTTTTTCGTCGGGTAAGTACACATAATTTTTTATTTCACTAACGGCTGAAGTTATTCACATTCTGTTAAGTTCTTCAGCGAGTGGAGATATGGATCAATATGCCGTAATTTTCTCAACAAGGTGAGTACAGTCAAGTGTTCGTTATCGTCGTTGACGTTTTAAGAAAAAATCGCAAACGCGCGCGGCGAATTTTCGGAAATTTAGGAATTTTTCTGGTCGAACCCGGGACACCGAGGTGGAAAGTCTCGGTGTTTTTTACAGCGTACTCTATACCTTACACTATTCCAAAAAATTTCGGCTCTCTATTCCATATGGTATACACCGGTGATGGGCAAGCGAGCGCTCTAAGAGCACGCTCAGAGCACGACCGTAAGGGGGAGCAACGTTGAGCGAGGGGGGGAGCTAATGGAGGGAGAACGAGAGGGAGGATATGGAGAGGGGCGAGGACGTGACGCAGAAGGCAGGCTTAAGGTTGGCGGGTGTTTAACCCCTCAAGCGCGGAGGACATTTAACTATAATACGTCACGCAGGTCGGAAGAGATTTAGGGAAATTCGCAGTTTTTGCGCGAAACCATATAAAAATTCGTAACTTATTAGATATTTATGGAATTTGACTGAAATTTTTTGAGGTTTTACGTAAAACTATGCATATTTACCTATGTTTTTCACATCGTCTTAGTTATTATTATTCGCGTGAAATACGCCTATGAATTCTTTCACTCAATCACGGAAGCCATTTACTCAGTTTTTCTTTATTCAAAGTTTACGGAGTACTTCACATCTACTGTTTTATCTTGGATTTCAACTTCTTCCCCGTAAGTTTTTCAGAAAAAAAACCTTCAAATAAGGATTCTTACCCCTCAGCGCCGTCCTGTGTACTAGGTACGCCGCGGAGATTGCTAGCTTTCTTTATTTTTTTGACAGTAAATTTTCTTAAATATGGGTAACCTTCATAATTTTAAAAGAGGAACCTTTGGCCTACCTATTCAAAACTATTGCCATGGTCTTGTTTACATTAGCTGAGACAAGGGGCGAATGAAACACAGTATCCTTCCCCGTGTATACAAGAAATGACCATAAGTAGCCAGTCAAATCACAGAGCTCGAAGGTCTTGATTCCGAACTTGGAGATGTCTGATAGCAGACAAATGGGGCCTATATCATCTTCTTACACCTCACAGTTGCTTTCGTGCAAAGATTTCGTTGAATAGGAGCTTTTTTAGAAGCCAAAATTCCCCAATTCTCCTATCTACGTGAAAATTTAATCACAAAACTTAACGTATAATAAAAGTAAAAAGAAGGAGAGTAAAAATTACAGAATTAAGCACAATAGGAAGGCCAAAGGTTCCTCTTTTAAAATATATAAAGGTTATCCATATCTAAGAAAATTTACTGTGTCAAAAAAATAAAGAAAGCTACCGACCTCCGCGACGTTCCCAGTACGCATGACGACCGCATGTGGAGTTTCCGTCCGACGTTCCCAGTACGCATGACGACGCTGACGGGTTAAATCGCATGAGAGTGGAAAGAAACTTACACGTAGTCCTTAAGTAAATTTTACAATGGAATTTTATTTTGATGAAAATTACATTGTGCTCGCATTACTTTGATTACGTCTATGTAACACCAAATCATTTATTCGCGAGACTATATCTCGTGCACTTTTGATGCATAGCATGGCTGTGAGATTTCCATCTGAGACTCGGTTCCTGACATTGGACTTTGTTAGTTTCATGAGAGAAAAAACCTGTGGCCAACACATGACTTTCTCCATATTTGGGGAATAGATATTTAAATTATTATGAGTAGCATTATAAGGCAAAATTATTATTTCGTATCGTAAAAGACACGTCGTTGCCGTAAATTACGTATATTTTGAATGTTTACAGAATTCACCGCTACATGGCGTTGGCGCTGTAGGCTGGTATTAAGATAAAGCGAAATATATCCGAAATGGATGGTTCTACGAAAATTAGTTTCAAACAAAACTTGGAAGAAATATTATTCTCTACAACTTTGGTCCTTACGAAGATTATCAATAACGATGTTGTTAAGGAGATATTTAACGGAAACCGAAAAACCGGTTATTTATAAATAACTCCTAAAGAATAACTCCCATAGAAAATTGTTTCAAAGAAAAACTGTAGGAAATTACATTCTCTATAACATTTGTGTAGAATTGTATATACAATAATGATGTTTTAACAAACAAATATCGCAAAAACCGAATCGGGTTTCGAATAAACCGCGACTTCCGCTTATCCGTTATTGTCGAAAAACTAATCAGTTCTTTGTTCTCATGTTAAAGTGTTATATATGAAGTTTGGTAACGATATGGTATGTACTTTTTGAGTTAGAGCGCCCACACTAACATACACACACACACACACACACACACAGACATCATTCCGAAAATAGTCTAAACGTGTTCTAGGGACCTCAAAACGTATTTCCGTTGAAATCTCGAAGTCGATTTTTTTCATGAATACAATACTTTCCCATTATTACGTATGGAGAAAGTAAAAAGCTGTTCGCAAATTTAAGTTGAGCCAAACATTGATATTATTTTGCTCGCTAACGTGTGCAGTTCGGGAAACGTGTCCTTGGAAAGTTCTCGTAGAACTGCACTAAACTCGTTCTTCTCACATATTTGTCCTTCATTTCACGATCACAATGAAGATCAAGAAACTCGCAATGCAGTGCGACTGAGACATTTCCATCGTGGGAAATTGAAAATGGTGTCGCGAAGATTTTCATTTCTGTTTCTAATGCATTCTAGTAGTGGAATCGTTTGTTAAATTCATTACGAAGTGTGCTGAGTATTGCAGCGTACTTCTCAAGATCATGCTGCTGCAGCAAGCGTACACGAGAGGTCAGCTTTGGAAAGCTCTTATTCTCTGCTTCCGAAGCGCACGGAACACAATACTATTTCCTCTTGAAGCAGGCTGCGACTACTGCCGGAATGCAAGGGAAGCGCTAGCGACTGATAACGCACCTTACAACTACCTGTCAAATGCACCGCCTTTTCCACGTATGAACTATTGTACCTAGAATTCTTACGTCAAAACTGTGTAAAAATTTCCCCCTCCGCAGCTCTTCGCTCTCAAGGTCAGAGCAAAGAGCGCTCTGGGATCGCGACCAGTCGTTTGCCCATCACTGGTATACACGGTATGGCGGCTTAAATTTTTCTGCGTGTAATTAAACGGGGAAACCCACAAAAACGCAAACACGCAGACTCTGAGCTTTATTTGGTAAAGATGCGACGTAAACCATCGCTTCTAACCGTGGATAATCGAACGGGCAAAAAAGGAAAACAATTTATCGATGTAAAAAGTAATAAGGGAAACTCGAAAGTGCCAACGCCCTGTTCGAATCACCGAGACGTCATCCCTCCGCCGATTCCCTCCCCTCCCCTCAAATCCCATTGTCCAGAAAGCTATCGGTCGGGTAACGACGAACACGCCTTGGAGGAGCTGATGGACTGACTGGGGTTCGTGAGAAAAAGATAAGAATTGGTTTCTCGGGATATCACGTTCGCGTAAAAGGAACACGTGCACAGAAGGAAAATTTACCGAATAAGGAATTGAAATATAAAATGCCACGCGATACAAATAACTACACAAACCTTCCTATACCAGCCGGATTGGCTTCCGTCGCATTCGCCCCGCTTTCGCTTTCAACAAATATAAAATTCTGTATAAAATATTGTGTTCATTTCAGTTTAATGACATTACTTGATTCGGAATAGGAATACCGAGAGGAAGACGACAGCGTAGGTCGCGTGCCTCCAAGCCGCATACTCCCGGAGAAAACACGGTCTCATAAATCGAATAAAATACCGTAAACGAATAAAGTTAAACGCTTCGAATTGTGCACACGTAATTATAAGACTAGGACTCAGATTTTGTTAAATTTTCAAGCCATTTTAAGATCCCGTTTTGTTATTACAAACCGGCAAAGTGACGCCAGCCGCCGCAACGCTCAAAAAAGGGGTCCATTTTTCATTCTCACTCCGAAAACATACCTTAGAATAATTTTTTTAAATTCTTGTTTACCTCCACTAAACGCAGAACAAAATTATCGGCACGCTGATATGTGTTGCGCGAAAATCCCATCAGCCGTGTTTGAGACATTAAGCCTCAAACCCGAGTCTACATAATTTTGGCACTGTCCGCGTTCATATTCGTTTCTAAATATGTAGTACCAAATTCAAATACTGAAACAATTTCTCCAAATAATGAGAGAATTACTGACATATACTTCTTCGTTGGATTTTAAAATATATTAAAATGAAAATACGAAGTTGGGACTTTGATGTAGGAATGCATAAATAATTGAAGTTTTGTTTTCTTACCGTCAGAATAAATACCGAATCTAATTTGGCTTGTAAATGAACAGAAATATGGGAATTTTTGAATGATCATTAAGTAACGGGACAGAGTATTCAATTATAATCATATGTGCCTCGAGTTTCATAATTCTCCTTCAAGCAGATATTAAATGAAATGTTTATATTTATAATTATGCAACTAATTTCTGCAATCATTTCGTTATTGGATACATCGACAGAAATGCATTAGCTTGTCTCCAAACCTGTATTTCCGTAAAAATCTCGACGTCGAATTTTTTCGCGAAAACAATACTTTCTCGATACTTCGTATGAGAAAGTAAAAAGAAAAGGAATTACAGTGGAGAATCAAATGAAAATTATAAATGAGGATGAAGAAAATCCACACATGTCGAAGAATGAACTGGCTAACAGACTGAAAATTTCACATACGACGCTGTGCACTATTCTGGCGAAATCCGACCAAGTGAGGGAAAACTACGCAAACGTTGACCCGAATGCGCATAAAAGAAGACGTGTCCAGTAGAGACTGTGTTCGAGAATTCTCGAGAAATTCCTATTTTTCAAATTCTCTCATTTCTCGAGAAATTTTTTTTCTAATATTCGAGAATCTCGAGCCTCGAAAAAAATTTCTCGAGATTTCGAGATTCTCTGCAAGACATAGGAATGAACCTTCCATTAGGCGAGAACACCTCTGAAATAAGTGCGAATCTCCTTGTTGCATTGAAAAAAGTAATTGCCAACAGAAGAGATGTGCTTTTAATTTCGGTGATAAAGTATCTTCAAGACCCAAAATTCCTACAGCTACGTAAAAAAGACGATTTCTTTGCCCTAAGTCCAAAAAATGAAATCGTCAAAACGAACAGATTATACCATTATTCAAATGAAAAGAATACTACACTGAATCATGTTGAAGAACCAGTTGAAGAAAACTTATAAACGGATCAAAGTGATAGTCTGAGCCTGAATCAACAATTGGAAGAATCGATCCGTAAATGCTTGATGCCAAGCCAAGTAATTGACGATGACTTCCGTTCGTTATCAAAAGAAATGAACGTGTACGAGACAACGGGGAAAATTACAACCAACTTGGAAAAGGTGAGAAATGCCTTAGTACAATTAAACCAACGTCGACCCAAAACGAAAGGCATTTCTCTATTTCTGGAAATCTGGTCTCTAAGAGAAGGGCACGATTATCCGACAAATCAATAGACGTGTTTTTTAAAACATTACTTCCTAAGATGTGATAAAAAGTAATGCACTGGTAATTGTATTTTAATCTTGACCTTTCCAAATCATATTACCTTTGTTTGTTATTGAGTTTCATCATCTAAAGACTAAAAATATGGTATTCATTTCGAAATTATTTCTGTTGCAATGCTAAAGAAAATCATTATCCAAAATAGTAAGTAGCTCACATTCGTACGAGAAATATTAATTGAAATTATTATTTTTTAATTCAGAATTATTATCTTCCTTTGCCACTTTTTAAGAAAAAAATATTTTATGAAAAATTTCACGAGCAATTGATTTCGCACTCGAGAATTCTCGAGACTGAAAATAAATTCTCGAATTCTCGAGAAAAAAATATTGGGAAAAAAGAAATCTCGAATCTTGAGAATGAAAAAAAGTCGAGAAATCACAATCTCTAGTGTCCAGGAGGGAAGATATGCTGATCTAGAAAAATCTCTGTTTATGTGGTTTTAAGAGGCGAGGTCAAAATATCCCTATAAGCAATGAGTTTTGCAGCCAAGATGAATGTGAGGAATTTCAGTCTTCACAAGGGTGGCTGCAAGGATTTAAAGAAAGGCATGGCATCACTGGACGCATGATTTCGGAGTCAAGTTCGGTTGACAACGTTTCTGCAGCCTTTTGGAAGGAAAAACAGTTGGGCATGTTGATACGGGATACAGACCAACCGATATTTACAAAAGAGAGGAAACAGGCCTGGTGAAGCGCTTTATTTCCTCTTTTGAGAGGCAAGAGATTATGTCGGCGGCAAATCAACTTGAAAGTGCACCGTACCATTTTTCCACGAACATAAGGAAACAAAAGACAATAACAGACTGTTACATTTCAAATAAAATATAATTTGTTTAAAGAGTATTTTTTAAAATCACGTGCTGATTGTGAGTGATAAGTGAGTTAGAGATTGCGGTTGTGAGTTACTTTGTATATTTCTATGTTCAACAAGTTTAATATGTATTAACATTTTTGCTCTATAAATACATCCCTCTCATGCAATCACAAAATGCCTTGTTTATTCTTCATATGTCGACCTTATTTAAACACGCACTGAGTTATACGTAACTCTTGAGTTATACGTATATTTCGTTCGGTCCCTTGAAATACGTACAACTCAGGTTTCACTGTATTTATATATAATGCAGAAAATCCGCAGGAAAGAAAATGATCACGGCAAACAAGGTTTGGACGCGCGGAAAATTTTAAGCTAGAAATTGGAGGGAAAAGTTTTGAGAAGAAATATTCCCGCAAGAGAAAGTGACGCAGTCGAAATGTCGGAAAGATTTGCGGAAGAAATGAAAAAGGCAAAAGAATTCCATCGGAAGAATAGGCTGAAACTTTGTCGGAAGCATTCACGGAAGGCAAATGTACGGTAACTTATTTCCTAGGTATAGATATCTACTCTTGCTCAGAACGTATTTCCCTTCCTCGAAGGCGGAGCATCTACTGTGCGTCTCACGTTCACTGTGCAGTACAGGCTCTTACGGGAGTTTCGATTCCCATGTATTCTTCCCTATAGCGAAAAAATAGCCTCTCAAAGGGTCCTGCGCTCGAAGAAATATTGTTTAAGCGCGATTTATTTGTTTATTTTCTTGTTTTTACAATACGGTTTCGTTCCAAATATAAAGTTATATATTAATTAATCATGACGTATAATAATTATATTTATTAAACATAAATAACCTTGCTAAAAAGCGAAAACGATCGGGAAATGCCGCTTCTTTCGTTTCGGTGAAATAAAAATTGCGTTATCTCACTCCTATTTCATCAAAATCAGTCGGTTTTTTTTCTGAGGCTTCTTTCAAGAATGGAGATGGGTAATGTCTGCTTGTAAACCATGAAAAGGCTTTCAAACTCTTTCCAAAAATTCTTTTTGTATAACATAACCTCCGCAATTCACGACTATGCAGGCAAATCTTGACGTTGTTTCACGTGACGAAGAACTTGTCGATTAGTGAAATGCTCAGAAAGGTTGACATTTTTATTTGGTCTTAATTTTGTAACGATATCTTTGATAGTTTTCGAGATATCGAGTTGTATAGAAGAGCGCGGAAACGAATACGGGGCGGCGCAAGACTTCATTGCTTCTTCCGTTTCGGTAAAATTAAAATTGCGTTATCTCACTCCTATTTCATCAAAAAACTAAAGTAACTACCAAGATACCGCGAAACGGCACTTGAACAGATGCTAAAGCGGTCAAATCGGGGCTAAATCGTTCAGAAACCACACAGCGAACAAATCTGAGAGACGCTGTTAGAAAATTTGGTATCGCGGTACCAGGAAATATAACGGCGCAGTATATGAGATGGTCCCATGACCGCATCAGCGAAACAAGGAACGATTAAGTTAACTGCAGAGAGAAGGTACTCACCACATCTTAAGGTGTCTTACGGCGGATCGGGAGGTCCACCGTCGACTAACGACAGATGGGGCGGGGGCTGAAAGAATACTTCCAGTATTGCCACTCACTACCTAACCCAGCAGAAGACTTCCCTATACTAAATGTCTATCGAGCCTTCCGCTGTCCGGACGGAGCGCTAGTGTAGCTCCGGAGGAGGTGCGAAGGTGAGTGAGAGGGGGGGAGGGATTACGTTCCTTCTGGGAAGAGGGGACGGACGGGGGACCACGGAAAAAAATCGCTACAACGTACATTGTACAAACTTTCTCATTTACTAATGCGTCGTTTAGTTATCTTTAGAAAATGAAAATCGTATGAGCCTGTTTTTAGAAAATCCAATTTTTGTTAAAGTTGCCCAAGAATAAACTAGCCTTATATTCATTCATTGAGAAAAATAAAATACGTCGTATTATTGTAGATGTTATACTCAAGTAACTGTACGAAATTTGATCAAAATCGTTTGAGCCGTTTTTGAGAAAAACGGATTGTTGTTAAAAATGCGTAGAATAAACTACTCTTAATTATTGATCAACGTCAACCATTTCTAAGTATCTCATCTACATCTACATGATACTCTGCAAATCACCAGACTGGTGGGTGGCAGGGGGTGCAGCACACGAAAACCTACCTAATAACGTCCCTCGTGGGAATCACTCTCCTGTTATGATCCCGTATGGTCCTTGGGAAAAACGGGCCCTGATATCGCTCGGTCCTACAGTCGATCTCACGTATTTTATTCTCGTGATCCTGCCTTCCCATGTTCGTAGGTGCCTGTAATATTCCTGAGACCTCCTCTAAGAGAACTTCCGACCTAAATTTCACCAGAAGCCTTACGTTTTCAATAATACTGTATAGTTCATATTTCTCAAAAATGAATATAAGGTTAGTTTATTCTAGGCAACTTTAACAATAATTCAATTTTCTCAAAAACGGCTGTAACGATTTTGATCAAATTTCGTACATTTACATTTACATTTACATAAATACCCTGCAAGCCGCTAGAAGCGTTTGGCAGGGGGTGTCACAACACCAAGTGAAGTCTAGCTAATTCCTCTGTTGGATTGTCTTATCGCGTCTGGGAAAAAGGATCGGTAGTATTTCTCTGTTCTAGCGGTAATTTCGAGATATTTTCTCCTGCACTGTGATCTAACATTACGTTCACTAACACCGATGGGGACGACTATGCCGCGTACGTCTTCAACGAATTCGGAACTTTCAAATTTTTCAAATAGTTTCCTCTTGTATTCAATTCTTCTACTCTTCAACGTCTGCCATTTCAGATCTCTCAATAACTCTGATACACTCGCATCATACCGATATTCTCCTTTTACAAATCTAGCCGCTCTACGCTGAACCATTTCGAGCTCTCTAGTTAGGCCCTCCTCGAAAGGGTCCCAGACGGCGCAACAGTATTCCACGATGGGTCGTATTAGGGAAAAGTATGCGATTTCCTTCACATTCGAGGGGCATCCCCGCAGGACTCTAGAGGAAAGCCCTTGAATTCTGTTTGTCGATGCTATAACGGATTTGATATGCTCTCTACTAGACAAATTGCTACTGAGAATTACTCCTAGGTATTTGTAGCTATTGACGTATTTTAGCTTTAGTTCGGATATTTGGTACGGGTACAGTTACTTGAGTATACATTTACAATAATACTACGTATTTCATTTTTCCCAACGAATGAATATAAGGCTAGTTTATTCTTGGGCAACTTTAACAAAAATTGGATTTTCCAAAAACAGGCTGATACGATTTTCATTTTCTAAAGATAACTAAACGACGCATTAGTACCCATATATGAGAAAGTTTGTACAATGTATGTTGGACCGATTTTTTCGCGATGGGTTACTAATGAATATAAAATATGCGAATTTTATTTTTAAAGTCGTATAAAATGAGTATCGTATTCTTATATTACAATAATGAAGAGATATCGGTACTAACCTTTAAAACTAAAATGCTGAACTCATTTCCCAGACTACGTCCAAAACTTCTAAATAATAAAAGGTTCATTATTTAACATGGATAGCATTCTAAATTAATTTAAATGGCCCATGAGTACGCATACTGAAATATTAAATAATATAAATGAATGCACTATCCTTCTATGTCAATGTCAAATTCTTCATGAAAATGTCTAATAATTCCAGGTGCCCTTTTGTTTGCAGATAAGATTCACACGCCACAAGAAAACGTCCTCACAGTTGATGTTCCTTCTACCACTGTTTTAGGAGAACTGAGAAGATGCGTTTCACTATTTTCCTAAGTTCCAAAATGCCACCAGAGCTGCAAGCAATAAACCGAACCGAATGTGGCTGAAAAATTGTGTCCTCACCCTCGGTTTTTCGCATATCCCTTCTGAATTCTACTATCCGGGATAAAGTGCCGCTATGCGCGTTCTGCACTATTTTTCGGTGGACAATCCCGTTAGGGAAAGGGAAATGAGTCTGCAGGGGTTCCTGGTGGGAGCCTCGAAACTCGAGCGGCACTTCTCACTTTGTAAGTGGCGCTGACCTTGTTGAAGGCAGGATAAGAATATTATTGTGGCGAAGCATGTCTTCCCTTTCTCGAAGGAAATTAGGATATCGGAAAGCAGGCTAGATCTCCGAAAGAATGCCTGGGAAACGGCGCTGTCGGGGTCTATGTCGATGTCTGCCAGATGTTTTCAAAGGCCGAATTTTGCGAAACTACGCCTTCATGTCTGTCTTGGAGGCAGGGACATTGCTTTCTCCTAATTCTTGGACGAAGCGGTCGCATTGCCGACTCCTCTATCTATCTATTGTATCGACTTTTTGCGTGGTTTCCCAAGAGATGTTTCTTGAGATTCTCCAAAGAATCCATTGAGAAGCAATATTACCGAATTATTTTTTTAAAATGGTTTTACTGGTAATCGAGAATATGAAACAACAAATTTTAACGAGAATTTTCGAGGCAGAATTTATCGAGCATAATCTCTACTATAGTCGGTCCATCATCGGAAGTCTGATGGCCTCGAAAACTGGGCGTGCGCGAGTTAGCAGCAGCCAATAGGAGACTGTTTGTTTGGGAAGGAAACCAGTCTCACTCCTGCTCTCGAAGAGATCGCATCGGACTGCGATGCCGTTTCTACCGCCGTTTCCTTGCTGTGGATCAAAAAGAAGGATGGGAAGTATTTTATTTAGAAACTGCGTAGTATATCAGCTGAGCAAGAGCTGGCAGCGCGCACCGATATCTGCTCTCCCGCACGAAAGTTGAGAGGGGCGATGCATTTACATTTACATAAATACCCTGCAAGCCGCCAGAAGCGTTTGGCAGGGGGTGTCACAACACCAAGTGAAGTCTAGCTAATTCCTCTGTTGGACTGCCTTATCGCGTCTGGGAAAAAGGATCGGTAGTATTTCTCTGTTCTAGCGGTAATTTCGAGATATTTTCTCCTGCACTGTGATCTAACATTACGTTCACTAACACCGATGGGGACGACTATGCCGCGTACGTCTTCAACGAATTCGGAACTTTCAAATTTTTCAAATAGTTTCCTCTTGTATTCAATTCTTCTACTCTTCAACGTCTGCCATTTCAGATCTCTCAATAACTCTGATACACTCGCATCATACCGATATTCTCCTTTTACAAATCTAGCCGCTCTACGCTGAACCATTTCGAGCTCTCTAGTTAGGCCCTCCTCGAAAGGGTCCCAGACGGCGCAACAGTATTCCACGATGGGTCGTATTAGGGAAAAGTATGCGATTTCCTTCACATTCGAGGGGCATCCCCGCAGGACTCTAGAGGAAAGCCCTTGAATTCTGTTTGTCGATGCTATAACGGATTTGATATGCTCTCTACTAGACAAATTGCTACTGAGAATTACTCCTAGGTATTTGTAGCTATTGACGTATTTTAGCTTTAGTTCGGATATTTGGTACGGGTAACGGTTGAAATTCGTGGAGCGCGTGAAGTTCATTGCGGCGCATTTCTTTATATTCAGATCGAGTTGCCAATCTTTACACCATTTCGTGATAGCCTGAAGGTCCTTTTGCAAATTCTCCTGATCGTGTATTGTGTTGATTTCTCCATACACAAGTGTGTCATCCGCGAAGAGTCTAACTTTACACTTTATATTATCCGCTAAATCATTTATATATATCAAGAATAACAAAGGTCCGATTACACTTCCCTGAGGCACGCCGGAAGTCACTTTGACGACGTCTGATGCAACTCCATCGAGGACTACTCTCTGGGTTCTATCGGAAAGAAACGAGGCGATCCAATTTACAATTTTCTCGTTAATTGAATAAGCCCTTAATTTTTGCACTATTTTCACGTGAGAAACGGTGTCGAAGGCTTTCCTAAAGTCTAAAAATACTGCATCAACTCCTATTCCTTTATCCGTTGCTTTCACAATATCTTGTGTGAGTAGAGCTAACTGAGTCTCGCATGACCTGCCTCTCCGGAAACCATGCTGGCTACTGTTAAGCGCTTCTTTGCTTTCGAGAAATCGCATTATTGAGCTACCGATAATGTGCTCAAAAACCTTACAGAAGATTGACGTCAACGATATGGGGCGGTAGTTTTCCACTTTTAATTTACTTCCCGTTTTATGTATTGGTGTAACGTGGGCTGTTTTCCATATCAAAGGAACTACACCCTCATCTAAAGATTTTCTGAATAGAAGCTTAAGGTACGGAGCTAATTCGTTTGCTAACGAGTTTATAATGAATGCAGGTATGGCTTCAGGCCCTGGCGATTTTCTTTTGTGGACCTGACTTAGTAATTTGACGATACCGCTTTCGGATATTTCTATGTCGCTCATATTTGAGTCTATACGAGAAGGGAAATCAATGAAATCACCGCTGTCTATTGTGAAGCAATTTTCAAAGAACCGATTTAACATACTAGCCTTAGTAAAAGAATCGTGTACACTTTCACCGTTGTCTGTACGTAGAAGAGGTACTGTGGACTGTCCTCGCATTTCTCGCACGCATGGAAGGGGAAACGTTCGTGATTGGCTACTTGCTCTAAGTAGGCAAAGAGACTTCAGATGGGGGATCCACTATAGAGTTCCTCGTAGGCGTGGGGCCTCCCATAGGCGCGGGGCCCGAGGCGACCGCCTACCCAGCCACGCCCTTCAGACGGGCCTGGCTACACTGGTGGGTGAGGGAAGAGAGGGCGAAAAATTTTTTTGAACTATTTTGAGTGGCACATCATTTTAAAGCTCTTTTTCTACTGATTTCAAAAACATATTCAGACGTGCCTGGACATCAGTATAACAGAGCTCCTTCCAAACCGCAATGAGTAGAAAGGAGAGATGCATGTTAAGGATCACCCGAAGAGACCGCAAAAGGTAAGAAAAAAGACGGGAATCTGTGACGTGATAAGAAAATAGCAAAGGATCCAAAATGGTAGAGGACGGGACACATTGCTAGACGAAACGATCACCATTGGACGTCCATAAATGGATTGAAAAAGTTGGAAGAAGATTTTTACTTTGCTCAATCACTAATATGCACTGTGCTACTTCAAAGCAGGATGAAATTATGGAAAATGTTTGCAAATTACATTTTTATTTCTACGCAGTATAATTTACGGATTCGTGGCGTACAAATATTTTAAGCGTCAGTCTAAATAAAAATTAATTTCATTGCTCTCACGTCATCACTGTTTTTTCTCGTTTCCCCAGGATTTCTCTTAGATATTGTAATCGTTCGATCTAATGATTCGGCAAAATAATACATCTCGTGTTCATTTATCTCTGCCTTTCGAGTGTTTTCATTAAATAGTCGGAGTGAATAGGAGTCACGGTCCAAACACGTGAAAGGATCCATCGAAAGATTCGTTTATTTCAACAGCGTCGTTTAAAGATAGGAATCTCCTCTTCAAGTGTTTCTATGCAGGCGTTCAACGGATCGCGTACTATAAATCTGGAATTTTTTTATTACAGAAATTATATCACTTTAAATTTTATGGTTTTCCATATTTTCCCAGATTTTATTAGTCTCGATTTTCATATTCTTTTCATAAAAGTACGTTCACTAAATTTAGTGGTATTAGAAAAATAATATTGAGGTATACCCTTATCGTAATGTGTCTATAAGACAACAAAATGTACCCGTCACTTTTAAAATTATAAGAAAGAGATTCAAAGAACTCCATTGCGTTTTCAATTTCTCCATATGTAGTGAGAAAGTATTCTATTAGTGAGAAAAAATCTGATGTGGCCAACACATGACTTTCTCCATATTTATATAGATATTTAAATTATTATGAATAGCATTATAAGGCAAAATTATTATTTAGTATCGTAAAAGAATACAGTCGTCCTTATTGCCTTAAATTATATTTTGAATATGTTTACAGAAATCACCGCTACATGGTGGTGGCACTGTATACTGGTATTAAGAAAAAGCAAAATATCTCCGAAATGGATGGTTCTACGAAAAATTGCTTCAAACAAAAGTGGGAAGGAAAGAACTCCATTGCGTTTTCAATTTCTCCATATGTAGTGAGAAAGTATTCTATTAGTGAGAAAAAATCTGATGTGGCCAACACATGACTTTCTCCATATTTATATAGATATTTAAATTATTATGAATAGCATTATAAGGCAAAATTATTATTTAGTATCGTAAAAGAATACAGTCGTCCTTATTGCCTTAAATTATATTTTGAATATGTTTACAGAAATCACCGCTACATGGTGGTGGCACTGTATACTGGTATTAAGAAAAAGCAAAATATCTCCGAAATGGATGGTTCTACGAAAAATTGCTTCAAACAAAAGTGGGAAGGAATGTTATTTTCTATAACTTTGTTCCAAATACAGATTGTCAATAACAGCGTTTTAACGAAATTATTCGATGGAAACCGAAAAAACCGATAATTTATAAATAATTCCTAAACAGTAACTGCTACGGAAAATTGTTTGAAATAAAAGATGTAGTAAATTATATTTTCTACATTTTTTGTAATAGTCAATGTCTACAATAATGACGCATTATCGGAGAAATATCGCAAAAACAGAGTCAGGGTTTGAATAAACCTCGACTTCCGGTTAACCGATATTGTCCAAAAACTAATCAGTTCTTTGTCCTCACCCTAAAGTGTTATATATGAAATTTGGTATTAATATGAAAAGTACATTTTGAGTTAGAGCGCCCACAATCACATCCATCCATCCATACACACAGACATCATTCTGAAAATAGTCTAAACGTGTTATAGGGACCTCAAAACGTGCATTTCCATTGAAATCTCGAATCCGATTTTTTTCGTGATCACAATACTTTCCCATTACTACGTATGGAGAAAGTAACTAGTTAGGAAAGTGTACAACGTATCACAAATGGGCGGTTTCGTGCAGTAGAGTATTAGAAAGAAATTATATACTTGTACGTAAGGGAAATAGCGTTTCAAAGTTCTTTTCTTCATCATATATAATCCATTTTCTTCCTATTTAAAAATATTGCATGCACGCGTAAGTAAATTAAACGTTTGTTTGGGAGATTGTTTATGTTAGCCACAATGAAGAAGTAACCATGCAAGAAATTTTCTTTTCAACTCGATATAAGATGTTTTTGTTTGATTTTCTCGATAACGGCTACTTCTATGTTAAAAATGTGCGGGGAATGAAATACCCTACTTTACCAGTTCTAAACCTTTTATTTGAAATACATTTTCATATGAGCAATACTTTACGAGATATGACGAACATTTAATTTTTTATCACCAGTGAAGTGGTACCCCTGATTGGTGTACGAGATTAATTTTTGCGATTTTCTTATTATATTTGATTGTAAGTCCTTAATATCAAATTTCATGAAAATCCGTTCGGTAGAAGCCGAGAACGAACATGCGGACGGACGGACGGACAGACCGACGATAATAGGCGCTCACGCTGTAAGCGAAACGCGCCTAAAAATGCGTTGAAGATGGCTATTAGTTAGGCTCACCAAAGAATACGTACGGAATAATTTGACACCTCAATTTGTAAGAGAACAGACATTAGATTATCTCTCAATGCGAGTACACACGGACCGAGACCTCTTCGTTTATCGCCTTAATAACAGATACACTCCAAATCGAACTATTATCGATCGCTCATTTATTATCGAGTCTTAACCACTTACAATTATAATTGACAATATAATGTTCCATTGAATTCGAGAAACTAAACTTTTGATGGTCGAAATTTGAAAGTAAAAACCCATAAATGACTAAAGTAGGGACGTCATTTGAGAGGTAACTTATAATCAGACATGGATTTCATAAGAATGACAATCGGAATTTTAAATGAGACACATAGGAAGTGATAACACGTCCCAAATTAACAGTCACAATGCTATCATAGTGCGAATTCGCCAAACAATTAGGAGGAAATCGATCCAATCGCCATACTCTTAATATATTTAGCCAATGGAATATATAAATTTAATAGACGAGGCTGAGACTTCGTGGAATTCCATCAGAAAAGTATTGGATGTATTTTTTCGTACGATTAATGCGTATGTATTGAATTTTCGGGTATAAAAGATGAAGAATGGTTGCAAACTAAAAGATGTTTGGCGAAATGAGAAACAAAAGATACTTCTTTAAATGAACTAAAATGTTCGTTTGCTCTTATATGAAAGTTTCGCCCTGTTTGGCATATGTAAATAGAATTACAGTCGTTACATTACAGTTTATTTCTTGAAAGTAACAAATATGTCTTTATTTTTACAGAGGTTTACTTTGTTATAAAACTTTTACGTTTAGGGAAGATTTCTTAGCAATTTTGAAGCTTAAAAGAGCAATCAAATTCAATTTACACCAATGAGGTTGGTTAACTGTGGAAAGGGGCTGGGATGATGCTCCATTGACTGAATACATAACTGCATAATTACATGAAAAGGAAGAAATACCCTAATTTATCCACGCACGAGGATAAAACTTTATAAGACTTTGCGTGTTTACACTTTAAACATATGAGACACGTAAAGAAAGACACTGTAATAATATTAGTCTTTTAATAAGGAAGTAGATGGTATAATATTCTGGAATATATAGATTAACCGTTGAAATTTCGAAATACGGAGCTTGTTTTTGGGCGAGGCTCTTTCCAATCGGAGACCTATGTTATCTCTTCTCTCGTTTTCGCTAAACTTTATATTTGCTTCGGATAACGTTCTCCGCTCTTATTTCAGAGATTATATTCGCAGATTCAGCTCTTTTTGAGTAATTACTTTTGAGTAAGATGTCCCATTTTGATTAACGTTGACTAATGCATTCACCCTTATCATACGGAAAGTATATTCAATTTTTTTTGCAGCTGGCTGAGTTTTTCAAGATTCAATGAACGATAAGCTAAATTGTTTTTGCAGTTTTCGTTCACATTTTTTGCAACATTAGAACGAATTATGACATTCATGCTTGATTTTCTCGATAACGGCTACTCCTACGATAAAAATGTATAGGAAAGGAAACACTCTTCTTAATTTTTCTACAACTTGTATTTGAAAAATATTTTGATATGAGATTTATTTTACGAGATATGACGAAAATTAAATTTTTTGCCGCCAGTAAAGTGGTACCCCTGATTGGCTTACGTGATTCCTTTTTTCGATTTTATTATTATCTTTGACTAAGTCCTTAATATCAAATTTTATGAGAATCCGTTGGTAGAAGCCGAGAACGAACATACGGACGGACGGGCTGACGGACAGACCGACGATAATAGGCGCTCACGCTGGAAGCGAAACGCTCCTAACAGGAAGATTATATTAATAACGTGTTCTGACATATGGATGGGAAACATGAGCCATGAACACCAGCATAACAGAGCTCCTTCCAAACCACAATGAGTAGAAAGGAGAGATGCATGTTAAGGATCACCCGAAGAGACCGCAAAAGGTAAGAAAAAAGACGGGAATCTGTGACGTGATAAGAAAATAGCAAAGGATCCAAAATTGCTAGACGAAATGATTACCATTGGACGTCCATAAATGGATTGAAAAAGTTGGAAGAAGATTTTTACTTTGCTCAATCACTAATATGCACTGTGCTACTTCAAAGCAGGATGAAATTACTGTAAATGTTTGCAAATTACATTTTTATTTCTACGCAGTATAATTTACGGATTCGTGGCGTACAAATATTTTAAGCGTCAGTCTAAATAAAAATTAATTTCATTGCTCTCACGTCATCACTGTTTTTTCTCGTTTCCCCAGAATTTCTCTTAGATATTGTAATCGTTCGATCTAATGATTCGGCAAAATAATACATCTCGTGTTCATTTATCTCTGCCTTTCGAGTGTTTTCATTAAATAGTCGGAGTGAATAGGAGTCACGGTCCAAACACGTGAAAGGATCCATCGAAAGATTCGTTTATTTCAACAGCGTCGTTTAAAGATAGGAATCTCCTCTTCAAGTGTTTCTATGCAGGCGTTCAACGGATCGCGTACTATAAATCTGGATTTTTTTATTACAGAAATCATATCACTTTAAGTTTTATGGTTTCCCATATTTTCCCAGATTTAATTAGTCTCGATTTTCATATTCTTTTCATAAAAGTACTTTCACTAAATTTAATTGCATTACAGAAACAATATTGAGGTATACCCTTATCGTAATGTGTCTATAAGACAACAAAATGTACCCGTCACTTTTAAAATTATAAGAAAAAGATTCAAAGAACTCCATTGCGTTTACAATTTCTCCATATGTAGTGAGAAAGTATTCTATTAGTGAGAAAAAATCTGATGTGGCCAACACATGACTTTCTCCGTATTTGGGGTATAGATATTTAAATTTATGAATAGCATTATAAGGCAAAATTATTATTTAGTATCGTAAAAGAATACAGTCGTCCTTATTGCCTTAAATTATATTTTGAATATGTTTACAGAAATCACCGCTACATGGTGGTGGCACTGTATACTGGTATTAAGAAAAAGATAAATATCTCCGAAATGGATGGTTCTACAAAAAATTGCTTCAAACAAAAGTTGGAAGGAATGTTATTTTCTATAACTTCGGTCCATATAAAGACTGTCAATAAAAGCGTTTTAACAAAATTATTCGATGGAAACCAAAAAAACCGATTATTTATAAATAATTCCTAACAATAACTGCTATGGAAAATTGTTTGAAATAAAAGATGTAGTAAATTATATTTTCTACATTTTTTGTAATGGTCAATGTCTACAATAATGACGTATTATCGGAGAAATATCGCAAAAACAGAGTCTGGTTTTGAATAACCCTCGACTTCCGGTTAACCGGTATTGTCCAAAAACTAATCAGTTCTTTGTGCTTACCCTAAAGTGTTATATTATATGAAATTTGGTATTAATATGAAAAGTACTTTTTGAGGTAGACGCCCAAAATCATTAAATAGGAAGAAAATGGATTATTTATGATGAAGAAAAGAACTTTAGTGCGCTATTTCCCTTACATACAGGTATATAATTGCCCATTTGTGATACGTTGTACACTTTCCTAACTTTGACTGGACTTCTTAAGAGAATTTGGATCATTATAGATATAATGGGCTATTCCATCTTCTATCTATTAATCCGAACTAATTCTGATTGAATGTAATGGTGAATTAGAAAATGATGTCATTAAAAACAAATCTTTTTATGTTGCAAGGCGCGTGTTAGAATCACAAAGTCTGTTCAACTTTTCATGCTATATTCAGGTATAATCATTATTGATTAAAGGTTTAAATTATGCGAAATTTACAAAGAAAATAGATTTCTATGTAAAGCATAAGAACAGCATCCATTGGAGCTATAGAGTTTTCTGTAAAGCGTTCCGTTGTCCAAAATAATGTTTTCGGAACTCACAGTTTTGTCATGGGTTTTTGGGTCACTGCCATTATGCAAAGTAGGTAGTTCCAAAAATTGAATTATAGAGAGGAAAATTTATCGCAGATAACAACTGTTTAGTGACGTCTTATCGTTGCTATGATTTCCCTTCGCTAAATGTCTCCGATTTTTGCAGTTTATAAGACAGAACACACGACCATAAAAGTATTACATTCTTGAAAATCATTCCGCGCGAAATATCCTTTCCACATGGTAGAATATTGAGTCTGTATGAAAAGGGAAACAATGATTCTGATAGGGATTTTCTAAACATAAGTTTTATAAGCAAAGTTATATTCAAGGTGGCGATTTCCCTATCCATTTTGGGATGTCTCCGCAGGGCCGCGCTTAGGTTGTTTCGCGCCCGGGTGTAAGATATCTCTTTGGCGCACCCCTACGCGCGAAATTTCGTGGTATGATCAAATACGACTTTTTTCATCGATACAGAGTGGAGACAAGCTGATGTATTTCTGTCGATGCATCCCATAAAGAATTGATTGAAAAAATTAGTTGCATAGTAATCAATATAAGCATATCATTTAATATCTGCTTGAAGGAAAATTATAAAACTCACCGCACATATGATTATAATTCAATACTCTGTCCAGTTACTTTAATAATCAATCAAAAATTCCTATATTTTTGTCCATTAACAAGCCATATTAGACTGATATTTATTCTGACAATAAGAAAACAAAACTTCAATTACTTACGCATTCCTACGTCAAGGTCGCGAGTTCGTATTTTCATTTTAATATATTTAAAAATCCAATTAAGAAATAGATGACGCTGATGTAGCAGGAATCTAAAAAAATTCCTCAATATGGAGAACTGGAAAGCTCGGATAATTCTTATCAATTCATTTCGATACAGAGACGTTTTTGGCCATACATTAACCCTCCGAACACCGAACATTTCTTCTTCCATTTTTTAGCAATACGGGCGCTAAACGTACCACATTCAAATCTTTAGTAATGTGAATTTAATATTTAAATATACGTAACTGTTTTAGAGTAGTAATATGATTTTAAAATGTCTAGGAGTTAGGCTCAATAAGGAAATCACGGAGTTATTTCACGACCTCAATTTGTAACAGGACAAACATTTGGTAATCTCCCAAGTTGAATAGACACGTACCGAAATCTCCTGATTTTATCACAAAAAATTTACTCGAAATTGAACCGTGATAATTTCCTCGCTTATTATTGGGTCTTAACCACTTGAAAATCTTCACTTATACTTATAAATGAATTGAATTCGACAAAATTAATCAGGGGAACTTTTAATCAGCAAAATTTGTTCGCATCAAAGTAAAAACACAAAAAACGACTAAAGTAGGGAGGCCAGGTGGGAGGTAACATTTAATCAGTCAGAGATTCCATAAGAACGATTGAAATAAAGTAAAAAAGGAACTGATAACACGTCCCAAGGTAAACGGTACAAGAGTGCGTATTCTTAATGAATTTAGGAGGAAACGGATCCAATCGCCATATTCTGATATCTTTAGCCAATGAAATATCGCTGCCTATTTTGGAAATTCCCAATAAGATAAGGTGTTTGATTTGGCGTGTCTTCTCCCCTTCCCATCTTATTCCATTTCAATTTCAAAGTGCAAATTCCTTCCTTCCCTCCAAACACACACACACACATAAACACACCTAATATAAACCGCTCTTAATGTCAAACAAGAATCAGACTTCATCTAGATTCACACTTGGAATACTTAACTGAAAGATCACATCTTGAATTTATATAACATATTCAAATTCTAAATATATTTATATACGTACATCGATAAACTATCCTTAGTGATATCGTGCTAGTAATATAATCTATTAATCATATCATCACTCTTAGGATATATGCGTGAGCATAAAGATTAACTCTATAATTACTCAGAATCTGAATGAATAGTCGATTAATAAATTTATACCTTTATTATAGATCAGCAGAGGAACACGTTTCCGGAAGCCGAGTTGTGGTGATTTGTTACTACTAATAACGTGAGTGAATAATATCCTAATCATATTTACATATTATTCCCAAAGATTGAAATGCTATGTTTAATTAAACCCTATGCGAATGAACAAAATATGTTAATTAACTTCCTCATATACTTCGGTATATTCTTGCATCAACGAAAGTTAATTTATATATCACATTGGCGGCTCTACAATTAGAAATTCGTTCTTCAATCTAATTTTCACTTAGTCAAGTAAATTAAAAAATATCATTTCTATATTAAGAAAATCGGTACAACATACATTGTACAAACTTTCTCATATAATAACGCTTCGTTTAATTATCTTTAGGAAATGAAAAATATATGCCGGTTTTTAGAAAATCCAATTTTTAAGTTGCCTAAGAATAAACTAGACTTATTCATTGCAAAAATGAAATATGTAGTATTATTGAAGACGTATACTCAAGTAATTGTGCGAAATTTTATCGAAATAGTAAGAGCCGTTTCTGAGAAAATCGAATTATTTCTAAAGTTGCCTAGAATAAACTAGCCTTATATTCATTTTTTGAGAAATATGAACAATACAGTATTATTGAAGACGTAAACTCAAGTAACTATACGAAATTTAATCAAAATCGTTAGAGCCGTTTTTGAGAAAATCGGATTGTTGTTAAAAATGCGTAGAATAAACTACTCTTAATTATTGATCAATGTCAACCATTTCGTCAAATACTCTGCTCAGTTTGATAAAATGTCTAATTACAAGATTTCATTCATTTTCGCTTTACCGTTTAGGCTCCAGAGCCAGTAACAGACAGATGGCGCTGCAAAAACCACTTTTTCGGATTCAGCGACACCTAAAACGTCTATTTCCGTAAAAATCTCGAAGTCAAATTCTTTCGCGATAACAATACTTTCTCAATATACTTCGTATATGGGAAAGTAAAGAATTGTGTGGCGTTAAAAGATGGCATCGGATCTTACGATTGCTTAGAAAATAGAGAAATTTATTAGAATAAACGATAATTATTAAATGTCTGAGTGTACGTTCTACGTTAACTAGTCAATAAGAAGCGGCGAGATATAAAAGTAAAAACTAGTTAAATTAAATTAGTTAAATGACATTTCGATGTTAGTATCAGTTACTTCAGAAAATTATCCTTCGCTTCATATATTTTAAGGAATGCCCATAAATTAGGTAGGAATAGTGATACAAGTCCATTAAAAATTCAATGGCTCAGTTTAGAATAAGTCTCGCTTAGTGATCCTAATTCACGACCGTGATTAACAAATGAATTCCATTTTCAACTGACAAAAGAGAGAATTTATTTATGGTCTCAGTTATTCTGATTTTTCCATACATTATGAAGAATTTTCTTCGAGAGCAAGTTTCCTTAAAATTTGAGCAACACCAATGTGTATTCTAAAAAATCTTTCGTAATTCTTAAATCAATAGAGCCATATAATCAAACAAGATTAGAGAAAAAGATAAGCCAAGCATCGCCAAATGCGAAGAAAGATATCTAATAATAGTCAGAGATTAAGATGAGGAAAAATATGGAGTGCTTTTTCAAGTGGAGAGGGAAATGGATTGCGAAATGTGATCCAACATCAATTTACCCTTATCCTTTGATACCTATATCTCATCTTAATAAAACGCAGAATTCTCGGAAATATCCAAAGTCTGTTCCCATCGCATAATTTACGAAAAGATTACGCAGTATATGCTTTAAGAATAGTGCCCTTTAGACTAAATTCACATTTAATTATGAATCGGATATTATCAATTAGAATTCATTCATATTACATCATATACAGTACGTTTTTTAAACAGATCCAGAAAAATTGTTAAGATCAAATCTTGATTCTAGACTTTTTTACTTTCTCCATAGGTAGTAATGGGAAAGAATTGCGTTCACGAAAAAAATCGACTTCGAGATTTCAACGGAAATACACGTTTTGAGGTCCCTAGAAGACGTTTAGACTATTTTCGGAACGATGTATGTGTGTGTGTGCGTGTATGTGATTTTGGGCGCTCTAACTCTAAACGTACTTGCCATATCGTTGCCAAACTTCATATACAACACTTCAGCATGAGCGCAAATAAGTGATTAGTTTTTGGACAATAATGGTTAACCGGAAGTCGAGGTTTATTCGAAACCCAATTCGGTTTTTGCGATATTTCTCCGTTAAAACACCATTATTGTATATACAATTCTATACAAAGGTTATAGAGAATGTAATTTCCTACAGTTTTCATCTGAAACAATTTTCCATAGCAGTTATTGTTTAGGAGTTATTTATAAAAAATTATCGGTTTTTTCGGTTTCCGTCAAATATCTCCTTAAAAACATCGTTATTGGTAATCTTCGTGAGGACCAAAGTTGTAGAGAATAATATTTCTTCCAAGTTTTGTTCGAAACAAATTTTCGCAGATCCATGCATTTCGGACATATTTAACATTTTCCAGTTTACAGCGCCACTACCATGTAGCGGTGAATTCCGTAAACATATTCAAAATATAATTTACGGCAATAAGGACGACTGTATTCTTTGACGATACGAAATGATAATTTTGCCTCATAATGCTATTCATAAAAATTTATATATCTATACCCCAAATATGGAGAAAGTCAGGTGTTGGCCACATCAGATTTTATATCTATAAAATTGTATGTAATTTTATAGCTTTGCAACTACAGGAGGCAGAAACAAGAGAAAGGTATCATTTCAACCGGAATAACGAGTACGGTGGTGTAGTAAGGTTGTTATATCGATTTGATTGACCTGTCTAATTTTTAAAAATATTTTCCTTTTTCATTTGAATGAAGTAGGGCGAGTGCAGCTTAGTTTTCATTTCAATTTTAAAATTTCTTAGAAACATGGTACGAACTTGTGACTTGAATGGTTCTATGAAGAAAAGAACAATGTTTATTTTTATTGAAGACAGAATCCGAATCCTGATCGAATTACCATGAAAAGTCATTGATAACCAGTAAAATACGTGATTTTATGTTTTATTACAATAACCATTATAAGCTGCCATGGGAACTCCCATTGTCGCCGAAATTGAGAGTTCAATGCACTTATACGGGACAAATTTTAACGTAATATCGTTTGTCAATTTCTCTGTACGATTTTCATTTGTTTACATGGAAACCAAATATATTATGTTTATAATTGAATTATCTTCTAATCTGATACATAAAGGAGAATGTTTGTAAGTTTGTTCGCTTTGAATGCTTTTAATACGAGATAGGGAGGGAGAGAGATGGAGAGAGGTAATTAGGGGGAATGAGGGGAAGAAGGGAGGGAGGGAGAAAAAGGGAGAGAGAGAGAGAGGGAGGTACTAATGCGTCGTTTAGTTATCTTTAGAAAATGAAAATCGTATGAGCCTGTTTTAAGAAAATCCTATTTTTGTTAAAGTTGCCCAAGAATAAACTAGCCTTATATTCATTCATAGAGAAAAATGAAATAGGCAGTATTATTGTACGATGTGCGTTCGGAAAGTAATGCCTCCATGTCTGAATCTCTGCTCCCAGACAAGGTATTGAAATGAAACAAAAACCAAAAGATAGCTCAGAATGTCTACTTTAATAGTATATATTCTTTTTCTACATACTCCCACCCAAGCTCGATACAACGCCACCAGCGCTGAACAAGCTTTTCGAACGCGTCGCTGTAGAACTCTTGATGTTGTTCTCGGAAGCATTTCCTCGTAGCGGCGTGAACTTCTTCATCACAGGTGAAGTGAATTCCCTTGAGATGTCTCTTGAGATCTGCAAACAGCCAGAAGTCCGACGGTGCCAAATCCGGGCTGTAGGCAGGGTGTTCGAGAACTTCAAAACCGATGCTCTGCATCGCTGATGAAGTGAAAGCACTCGTGTGTTGCACAATCATCGGTTTTTTGTCCCCACGAACGCGACTGATTCGTTGTTTCAACTTTTTTAATGTCTGTACGTATGTCTCAGAATTGATTGTCGTACCTTTGACCATATACTCCTGGTGAATGACGCCTCTGCAATCCCAGAAAACAGTGAGCATGCACTTTTGAGTCTTGAATTTTCTCACTCTGGGAGAAGTGGGGTGGCGATATTCGAGCGACTGGTTTTTCATTTTTCGGGTCATAGCGATGCACCCAACTCTCATCACCCGTCACGATGTTGAATAGAAAGTCATTACCCTCCCTTTCGTTGCGAGCGAGCAACCGTTGACATGCTTGCAGTCCCGCTTTCTTCATTTCGGGCGTAAGCTGACGTGGTACCCAAAGAGCACACATTTTGTGGTATTCCAAACCCATAACAGTGGCACTAACACTTCCAAAACTAATGTTTAAATTGACCGCTATGGTTCTCTGAGTAATTCGTCGATTTTCTCGAATAATCTCATCGACTTTTTGCCTGTTCGGATCTTGAGTTGCGGTTACAGGCCTTCCACTCCGCAGTTGGTCCTTCACGTCCAAATCTCCGCCACTCTCCCTCGATTTTCTGACCCAACGACGCACAGTGCTTATGTCCACAGTGTCTACACCATAAACAGCCAATAATCGACGGTGAATTTGGATAGGTGTCTCATTTTCGTGCGTTAAAAACTTGATAACTGATCGCTGTTTAATACGCTTCGACACACTTAAAAAAGAAGTATCCATTTCGAACAGAATAAAACACGAACCACTGTGTATATAGAGACGTGCCAAACGTCAAACCGAAGCTAAAGGAACAACGAACAAGCTGGGGCAGGTTTTGTTTCTCCCCCACTTCCCCTGCGCGGAGGCATTACTTTCTGAACGCCCCTTGTATTCTGTGGAAATCTTGCCATTTTAACGGGATGCTGCCTCGGCTACCACTTATATTGTTAGACCTCAAAATCCTATTGTTATATCAATCCTTGTGGATGTAAGCGTGCTTTGAGTGCTTTAATACGAGATAGGGAGGGCAGAGAGGGAGGGAGGGGGAGAGCGGAAGGAGGGGGTGGAAGGGGAAGAGAGGGAGAGAGTGAGGGGAAGAAGGGAAGGAGAGGGTGGAGGGTGATGACGAAAAAAATCTCGAAAAAAGTCCTGGGTTGGAATCCAAGGAAGACATTTCCCATATACTAACAGATAAAAATCGGCTTTTCGACTTGCAGGATTTCATTCTTTTTTAAATTAAAATTAGAAACAACTGACCCACGAACTTTGGATATAAAACATTTTGAAGAAAACATTACAAAGTTTCTTATTATGTTCATCTTTTCCAGCCTACATTTCGCAATCGCTCAATTTAAATGTTTAAGTCACACAGTTTGAGGAAATCTTGCCGTTTCAACGGGATGTTGCCTTGGCTACAAATTCCATTGTTAGATCCTGATATTATATTGTTGTTTCAATCATTATGAGTATAAACTTGCTTTGAATCGAGATATAAACTCTAAATTTGGTAAAAATGCTTTAGGTGATGAAGGAAAAAAATCTCGAAAGAAGTCCCGGGTTCGACACCAAGGAAGACATTTACATTTCCCATATACTAACAGGTAAAATCTGCTTTTTCGACGTGCAGGCTCCCATTCTTTTGATTGGCGTACGTGATTCATTTTTGCGATTTACTTAATATCTTTTACTGTAAGACCTGAATATCAAATTTCATGAAAATCCGTTCGGTAGAAGCCGAGAACGAACATACGGACAGACGGATAGACCTGGTGGCGAAAAGCGCCTAAAAAACGCAAATGTGTATATTAATAAAGTGCAATTAGCTCGATATCATTAATGGTCACTAAAATATTTCGCTATAACGCTAAACGTAACGAAAAATGAAATTTGGACTAGAGTGTAAGGAAGAACTATATCTTTTTTTACGGTAACGGAACGCAACACTTAAGAGCGTGAAATGAAAGTGTTTTATAAGCTGTTTAAATAAAGAGGGAGGGTAAAGGGGAAAAGGAGGGAGATGTTTCAATAATGAAAGAATATATAAATAAAATATGTCTTTAAAATAGGATATTTTTCTTTTTGGCATATCATTTGCACCATTAATTGAATTCACATTGTTATTAAAAAATAATGGAACAATCACTGCGTGGGGACAGCTACTTTTGCTTAATTATTACCCGAACCCGGGTCTTCATCTTACCGGGTGGATATTCTACCATAGCATACAAAATTCTCCCGTTTTCGGAACGGGAACATTTAGCTAGGCCCGGCAAGTGGAAGACCCGGGTTTGATTCACGTTCATAGAAGATTTTTTCGTCTGTTTCCACATTTTTCATCGTCACCTCTTATGCCAGTTGCATAAGGATCTTTGGATCATTCATTCCGTCTGTTTATTTGATTTTAAATATGTAAAATGATTCAAAGTATGTATTTTTCAAAAAGAATATAATAAAATTACTCGCTGTAATTGCGTAAATTAATCTTGAAGGCTCTGATATTGAGAGCAATAACATTCATTCCTCTGTATGAAGAAAGCCATGTGCTGGACACGTCAAATGTTTTCATAAAAAATACTTTTCCCCCATATAATACGCATAGAGTATAAAATTAAACGTGCTAAAATGCCCCCGCCTACTGAATTGTCAATAAATCGACATATTATATTTTAGGTTGATTTAGGAGGAACCAGTTAATCCCTTTCCTGAAGAGAGGGCAGAGGATTAGCGGTATCTTTGGAATCTTATTGTGTCCTGGGTCACGCATCCTAGACGACGACACTGCCCAGAAGGCCAGCAAGTGTTTCAGCTTCACAGACAACTAACAACCCTGGTCTTCGGAGAGGTCCTCTACGTGTAGAAGAGGAACTACATCTAACCTGCTGACGCGAAGGGCGTATCTGATATAACATTTTATAGTTTAAGTCAATATATTCCTAAATTTAGTACAGTTTAAAGATAAAAAGTGTTTAATAAGGTAGAAACAAGATGGAAGACTCCGTCAAAATAAATAATAAACGCAAGCAGATAAAATTAAATTCATGTTTGATTGGCTGCGCCCACCAAAAAGAGAATGCAGATATTATTGAGATATTCAAATGTTATTTGAAAGAAGTGGAGGATGTCAATAAGATTAGAGACAGAAACGACAGCAACAATACCCTGCTTCACATAGCCGTCACTTCCGGAAATTAGGGCATGGTAAAGGCGCTTCTTGAGAAAGGCGCCAGTGTCACCGAAAGGAACGAAGAGGGAGAAACTCCTCTCTCAATATCCGAGACTGATTCCCTTCAACCAGGACGCCAAAAGGAAGTGCAGGAGATCTTTCGCCTGCTATCTATCAAAGCTAAGGAACTGTCGGCGGTACGAGAATTGGTTCCTGAGGAAGCAATGGAGGTGACAGGACGCAAACCAAGACAAAAAAATAACAGCTGTAATTTTGTAGATTTGGGTATAGATGCAGAGAAAGACAACTTGGAAATTGTGGCAGGAAAACTTGGTTTAGATATTACAAAGGTTTGCGAAAATTTTGTCCTTAAGGAACAGGAGCTGAATTATCTTAACCAATCCGATCCTGTAGAGGGTAACACGTTGTTGATGAAGTTCGCGGGGCGAGGGGAAGCAGAGGTATTGGAATTACTGTTGAAATGCGAGGGACTGCAGGTGAACGAGAAGAATGAGTACAAGAAGACAGCAGCTGATTTTGCTTACCTAAGTAACAAGTACAACTGCCTGTTGAAGCTTTTAGAGGCCGATTCGGTGTTTCCACAAGAAATAAAATACGATTACACAGAACTTTTGGATCAATGCATTGCATGTTCGTGTTCCACCCGAGACTCTTGTGAGCATTTGTTGGAAAAGTGTGAATCCAGACATATGGAATTGTAATTCATTTTAATTTGTAATTAAACGTGGTTTGGTATAATAATTAAGTATTATCATTAAGCATTAAGTTATACGCACCTTTTAAAAATGCCACCCCTACAAAATTTGCAGCACTATGTAATTGCTTAAAGTGCCTATCCGTAAATACGGCCCTGTCCTCTCCCGTTCTCAAGTTCATGCCACTCGCCCCCCCCTCTCTCTCTCTCCCTCCTTCCCCTGCTTTCTAACTCCCCTTCTTCCCCCCTTTCTCTCTCTCTTCCTCTCTATCTCCCAATCTATTCCTCCCTACCGTTCCCTTAATCTCCAGCCTTTTCCCATATCTCCTTCCCTCTCCATCATTCCCACTCTCTTCTCTCGCCATTCTATCTACCTTCCTATCTCCATCTCTTCCTCTCCATCTCCCTCTCTTCCTCTCCATCTCCCCCTCTCCATCTCTCCCTCTCTCTCCATCTCTTCCTCTTTTTTTTATTTTTAACCCTCCTCCAGTATCTCATCCTCCCCTCTTTCCGTTCCTCTCCCCCCCCCCCCCTTCACTCCCAATCTCTTTCCTCTCCGGTTTGTTTGGATTGAAAGCGATGATTCAAAAGCTTGGCCGTGCGAATCGAGGCGTAATTCGCATCGCAGTACGTGACTGGAAATGGATGCGCGTCGCTTCGGAAGAGTGATGGAGCTTCCTGAAACTGACCGCCACAGAGAGAAATGTCGCTGCGGTTTGATTTTTTTCATCGTGATATTCTCTGGGATTTTCTGACGTTTCCCTCGGACGTGCCACAATGTAACCAATCAGCTAGTGGAAATAATGAGACAATTTATTTGCCATCTACCTGAAAATTTCAAAGAGCGTGGTTAAATCGATTCTTATATTGCAGTCCACTAACGAATAAAAGAAAAGTTGTAAATTCTTGTACATGTCTAGCATAGAAGATTACATCGGGTAATTAAAGTTAAGCAAGTAGCCAAATGTGTGGTTGGAAAGCCATTAAGATAAACACTGACAGCTCGTAACATCATCATCGAGGACTGCGTGTTTTTTTTGCTTTCGACCTTTTGTGAGGAATTTTAAAAGCTTATCTCTAACATTAAAAACGAGGTTATGTTGTCTATAAATTTAAACAGCGATAGATTTCATACGTGTAAATTAGCGGTCCTCAAACTGGGATGAGCGAAAAATTTGTCAATGTCACCAAATTATTTAATCCAGATTCATAAAATGTCGGTGAAGAGCGGATGCGCCGTCAAACAGCCCATAGAATTACTTATTTTTGGACTTGAATTACGTACCTGTTCACACGAAGCTGGGTTTTCTGCGGTTGCTGCTATTAATACCAAATATAGGGCGAAGATATACGACAAACGGTAGATAGTGTCAATGTCTAACCCAGGGCTGTCCAACATACGGCCCGCGGGCCACAATCCGGCCCGCGAAGCTGTTCAATCCGGCCCACTAGCCGCTAGAAAAAATCTCTTATTTATATTCATATTTTTGTTGAAACGGATTTAAAAATATATTTCAAAATAACAAACTACCTACTAATATTTGTCTCATAAAGAAGTAAAAATATATCACCGATATATATCGATATATCGACCTTAGTGCACCTTAGTGATGTGCACGACAGGACAATGGACGTGCAGTGCCAGTTTGACAGTGTCGGAGTTTCGTGAACGTCGCGTCGGTTGCGTTGTCGCGTGGGTATGGTTTTATTAATATAATACTACCCATTGTTGCTGATTTGTCTTTATCCCGGTTAATTATAATTATAATTACAGAATGGATACATTGAAGCTGTTAACCCTTAATAATGATGGCTGAAAAGAAACGTAAAATTGACGCAGAATATCGCGTGTTAAAGGGCAGTTGGACAAGATTTTTTTGTGATTGAACAAAATGCAAACGTCATATGTCTTATATGTCAAGAAAGAATTTCAGTATGCAAGGAATATAATATCAAGCGACGTTATTTAGCAAAGCACGCTACAGAATATAGCAAATTGAAAGGTCAAATTAGAATCGATCGAGTGAATTCATTAAGAAGTGATATTGTTAGACAGCAGTCGTTCTTTATGGCGCCCCAGCGATGACAGGAAAGCAAAAGGGTTTTGTGAGCTTAATGAGCATTGAAATTTCACACGAAATCATTAAACATCATAGTATAATTCACCAGGGGCAACTGTGTTAAAAAATATTAGGAATGAAACATATAATGGAAAAAGTTGTTAAAATCGTAAATTTCATACGATCAAAAGGCCTCAGCCACAGACAATTCAAAAACTTTTTTCTGAGGTTGGATCAGAACACGATGATGTAATTTATTATAGTCACGTTCGTTGGCTCAGCGGAGCGGCGACTTTAGAACGATTCTGGTCACTTCTAGGAGAAATAAAATCATTCATGAAAAGCAAGGGAAAGGATGTTAGTTATTTAGAAGAATCCGAGTGGATAAATGATTTGGCATTTTTTGTAGACATGACAAAATATCTTGCTGACCTAAATTTGAAACTTCAAGGGAAAGACCAGCTTGTTAATCAGCGATTTGAAAATATTCAAGCATTCGTTAAAAAGTTGAATCTGTCACAAAATCAATTGGTTAATAAGAATTGTGTTCATTTCAAAACATTATCGACGAGGGAAAAGACAACAATAAATATTGAAAAATATTCACTCTCACTAGTAAATTTAAAAAATGAATTTGAAGAAAGATTTACCGATTTTAGAAACAATGAGCCACTTATGAAAGTGTTTAGTAATCCCTTTTCTATTGATGTTGAAAATGTTGAGGAAAAATTCCAGTTAGAACTAATTGATCTGCAATGTAATAGTTCCCTGAAAACGGCCTACGTTGAAAATGATGTTTTAACGTTTTATAAAAAATATGTTAAAGTTGAACATTATCCCAACCTTACAAAGCTGGCCCTTCAACAAGTGTCTTTATTTGGCAGCACATATACTTGTGAACAGTTCTTTTCCAGAATGAAAAATGTTAAAACAAAGAACCGATCAGGCTTAACAGATGAACATCTGACTGGTGTATTACGAATTGGTACATCGAACATTTCACCTGATATTGACTTTTAATGTAAGCGGAAAAATTGTCAAGTGTCCCATTAATATTTATATTGCACAACAATTTTATTCGTAATTTAATTTTCTTTAATTTCTTTGATAAATATAAGGTAAAAGATGGAAAACTTTTATTTTTTTGTACCTTGGCCCGCGAAGTCAGACTTAGTCTTGAATCCGGCCCACTATTAATTTGGGTTGGACACCCCTGGTCTAACCTAATGCAACGTTTGTCTAAAATGTGTGCAGTGTACAAAAGCTTGATCCTTCCAATATGTCAGGTACGTTAGCTGTAAAATTACCAGTTCTTCATAAAAGAAATTATTTCTTAAATTGCAATAAGTATTTGATTTTATTTCTTCCTGGGAGGCCTTGTTCTACCGAGTTTGAGAACCACTTGATGTAAACGTTTATAACAATGTGAAAATTTTACATATGCTTCCAAAATTATGCTTATCTATACTTATCTATCCATAGGATTGATATTATTATAAATGGTTATTGAGCATGGAAAGGCCAAAAACAAAGACAAGTGCTACAAATAGCAAATATTTACACTTACGGAGTTAATAATTTCGAAAGAAACGAGAGTGATCACGAGAGTAAGACAGTTGAGGGCGACCACACTTTTCTATATTCATAAACATCTATTCCGGTATCTTTAACAGGGAGGAAAATTTTCCTTTTCTGAGAGAAAACACTTAGCCGCAAAAATAATCCCTGGGAAAATATTGGAAGCATGGGGGAGGACCAAAATAACACATCGATTGCAAATCCGCGGACAAAAGCTTTAATACAAGAGAGTCAATAAATTTTTTTGTCTATTATATGAAAGATTTTCTCGGCCCAACCTTGAAACTTTTTCCATAAAATACGGGGGACTTTAATTATTACATACAACGCTCCGTTACGAATCACTCGACTACCTCAAGCACCACAACTTAATTAAAAAGCTGGTGATGGTGAATTCTCCTAAGATTTTCCCTTCACACACACACGAATTTCCAAAGAAAAACATCCGGAATCTTCTTATAATATTAAAATTCTAATCGTACGTACGTACGTAAGTTTACACTGAATTTTCAATTTTTCAGAGTGCAAGGTTTTCTTCCTTCATCCATCAAAATACGTAAATTTGGACCGATTTTCATTTTTGCTTTATTCGACGTCTATAACTGTACACTATCTTATTATTGCAATGCTTACATGTTATAGGGTCAAATTTTTCAGAAATACGCATTCTTTTTCGAAATTTTGCGGATTTTTCGTACTCTTTCCGGGCGTTGCCAAGGAGTCTTTCATTGTTGTCTCCGATTCAACTACTGACAATTAAACCTTCAAATAGGTGAAAGAATAGCGTTATTCGCTTCGTACTTTTGTTTAAGCATCGAAATGATTGGTGTAGCAACGTCAAACTTTATACATGGCAACGTAAATATTTACGGATTATCATTCAGCTAACTGCGTATGGGAAGCGTTTCTAACGATTTAATCAAAGCAGTTGAATCTTCATTTCATCATTTGGATGATGGAATCTTACCTTTTTGTAAGTAGAGCCATTATATTATACATCTGTAAGGTTTATTAAAGCAAATAGGCTCACGCATAAATTTAAAATTAGATGAGAATAGGGACGAACGTTATTTAAAAAACACTGAAAGTTTCATAGTTCTTTTCGTAGCTAATCTAAATAAACTGTTCCATTGATTGGTATATAATAAAGAAAGGACACATATTTAAATAATAAGAAACAAAGAAACTTATAAACATAAATGTTCGTGATCAATTACTGTGTAGCATTAATTTCTTGTCTAATATGACTTTTAAAATGCAGATTTCTGACTGACTTATGGGTTATTCTCCCTCGCGCCGGATGGATGAGGAAAAGTGAAGGAAGGCTTAACACACAAGCTATTAAACAGAACTAGAAATATGCGCTTAGTTTTTGATGCCAATTTCACGGGGTTGGGTCGCGCTACGGCCAGGGGCGGAGCTCCTTTAGTTGAAGAAACCTGAAGCGTAAGGAATTGAATTGAACTATATGATCATATGACTTGAGAGCGTAGTCCGATTATATTAGTTTTAAAAAAATATTCCTTAAGAATTAAAATAATATTTCATTTCAGCTGCATTTAAGATAGGTATGTATCGTATATTACTCTTAGCTTTTATTAATAATAGAAATATTTCTTTTCCGATTCATATAATAGTTAAAAACAAACATATTTCCTAGCAGTCTAAGTAAGCAAAAGACTCTAGCAGAAGAAAGTCTATTATATCGCTCCATGAATGCAATAGTGGCATAACTCAGAAAACGAAGTTTTGAGAAAATCGAAGAAGAAATTTTAACCTTAATTCTTCACCCGATTCAGAATATTAGGCAATATTGTGAGAGTGTTTTATTTTGTTAAATATCTTCTCACATTTAATTATTTTCATGATTTGATCATCTTCTCCAACCCCTGCTTGGGGGTTAGGTACCATTTACCAAATTCAACCCCTGCTTTGAGTTGTGCCACTGTTGCTGAAACAGACTCTTATAAATCAAAGAATAGCGCCTCAATTCAATAATTATTATCAGATATGTTGTCTCGGAACAGGATAATTTAGTCAGCCCGGCAAGTGGAAGGCCCGGGTTCGATTCCCGGTAATGGCAGATTTTTTCTCCTGTTTTCTCATGCTCATTATCAGATATGATAAAACCCATTGATGTAGAAGTAAAAGAAAGGTAGTACGGCTAGTTTGTCTTGTATTTACAAAATTTTTGAGAAAAAATAGATTATGAACTTGGAATTGAACAGAAATTATGATGAGGTTAGGCCTTAAGCCAAACCCGAAATTCCTAAAGCATTATTACTGAACTAAAAACGAACGAATTTGCAAAAAGACCTTACTTACCGAATTTGAATGTGCGACAGAATAAATTCTCCTCGGCTAGTCACCACCGTCTTCTTTTCCATGGTGACAAACTGATGGCACAATTCGGAATGCTAGACCGAACGACAAGTCAACAGTGGCATAAATCAAAAAGTGCCAGTATTGCCCGTGGGGACCACGTCCTACCGCCTTCACAGTCAAAGGCACATTGGAGACATGCCACTGTTGACGAACCACATCATAACAAATCTGAAGTATGCAACTTACGCCACTTAGAGGCTGAAGTCTTAGCTAACATTGTACCCTTATTGTAGGATATAGGTGGCACATTTCTGAGCTCAACAGTTGTATTAACTCAAAAGGCGCAATATTTGAATTGTGCCACTATTGCATTCATGGAGCGATATGATCATACGGCTTTTAAGTTTGCGGCATGATTCGTAATCCGATTAGATCGCGCGGAGCCAGGCACGGGGTTGTGCGCCGGGCCTCTAGCTGAATATTTAAACTCAGCCACCACACCTTTCATCTTTTCTTCTCATTAGCTAATAAAAAAACGTTAAGGCCAGAGGCGTAGCCAAGGGGGGGGTTTATGGGGTTCAAACCCCCCCCATGAGAACAGAGCCCGACAATACAAATGAACCAAGACGAAGACTTCCGTAAAGATAGTTTGGAAATGTCGGTGAAGAAGAAAGTGGAATAACCTACAATAAAACTTGGGAATCCCTGCAAAAGTTTCCCTCTGGTCAATTTTAGAGAATGCAGCTGGGTAGCGCCCTTTCTTAGTTGCCTTTTTCGAACCCTTTACGGTAATGCACGTGCAACCCAGGGGGCAACTGGAAGTGTGAACTCTGCCTAGTAAATGAGGGTCCCGGAAAATCCAAGCGCAAAACTAACGGTAAGAAACGTTGGGGTCGGTATATTTTCATCCAGACGACAAAAGCCCACACGGCTCCATGTCACTCCGTGTCTTATCATTCGATCTCATGCCTTTTTCTTGAAATATTCAAAATCCTGGGAAATACCAATCTACTACGAATCACGCCCTCTGCTGCATTTCGCCATTCTCACTTATTGTTAGTGTGGAGAGAGAGAGCGTCGGCAATACTTTTCGTTGGCCTGTCTCAGTTGTGTTATAAGTGCGCGTAGAAGTATTTGGTGTGTCTTAGAAGATTGACTGTCGGACACGGCCTAAGCCTTAGATCAACCGAGCAGAGGAAGATAATACTCCAAGGAGGAAGGGATCAACGAGCAGGTCAACCTTCGACTGAAAGGAACATTTTTAATAGAGGTTAGTCTTTTCAACAATTTTGAATATTTATTCAAAGACAGAAAAATGCTTTCATTTATTTTTGCGAAAAAAATTATTGAATTGGTTTAACGGGAACATTTTTTGATATTGATTTAAACGATTCGTTTATTTCGTGTTTAATAATATTTTATCCAGGGTTAAATAATTAACAGATCATTAATTTACTTTTTGGTTGTAAAATTTATTATTTAGTAGATTTTCTGTTTTGCGCCCATTGCAATTTATTATATAATTTTTTAATACAATTTATTTGCTTTATAATTGTAAATTATGAATCGTAATTGAGTAATTCGCTAACAAATAAACTTAGAAGGATGAAATGACTGAAGGTAGATAGAGAACTGAAATAAGAAAGAGAATCACAAGTAGGATTTTAGTTTTATATATATAAAAAATGATTAACATCCGAATTATTTGCATTTGCAAAACAAGCGTTTGCTTCGGACGGCAAAATTTTGGAAATTGTTTCGCAAAATTTGGAAAATATTTAAATTCTGTATTGCTAACAGTTGAAAATAAGTAAAGAGCTGGAAACGGGATGAAGCTATCGTTTGGAAATATCGTTCTACACATCCGAAGGATGAATGGGAAGTATTAAAACCAGGTTCCCGACCCCCTGATCTTGGAGATTCTTTAAAATTTTTCCCATTTTTCAATATCTTAGATGGCAGCAGTGTAATAGAGCGATCTCCTTTTCCTTTGGTCAATCTTAATTGCCCTTCTTCAAACTTCCAAGGGAATCTTTGCTAGGAACTGTTGGCTCCTCGAAGGCAGCACGAGCAGAGTTCTTATTATCATATCATCGGTCAAAGAAAGCATCTCTGCTGTGTCAATTTGCTGACAAAACAACTGTTCTTCTCTCGAAATATGAAAAAACGAAAACATCATACTAAAGATTATTTAAAAATATGAAAATTGGCCATTCCAAATAATTTAATACGATATCTAGCCAAATTGATGACTATTTATTTTATATCTTACATTTTTAGGTCTAGGTGTAGTATTGCACTCCTTTGAAGTTTTCAATAACTCGATGTCAACTAAGTCAACAACTCCTGCAGGCGACAACAACAATTTTCCTGTATTACATAGGGGATTGCGTGAGCGACCTCCAAGAAAATGTGCATCTACTCTCCATTTGTAACAGTTAGATTGAATGTAATTTCTTCCATCCTTTTAGAGTTCGCATAAATACTGTGGTATTCAGTGAATCCATAAGTTTAAAACTAAAAATGTCAAACACTCGAAAGCAACCGAACATAGTTATTGTTACGACAATAAAGAATAAGTTTGGAGAGTAAAATAGTACGTCTGTTCCCATTTTTATTATATTTTGGGCGTATTTGTGCCCGCCCCTGGATGGCAGGCATTTTTGTGTTTTCTCCATGGCCCTGAACCTGAACCCCCCCCATAGACAAATCCTGGCTACGCCCCTGGTTAAGGCGATATAATATAACTGTCTCTTTAAGGCTAAGTATGAGAGAAAATTTCATTGCCTTTGTTTTGTTATTTTAACCAACGAAAGTTTGGTTTCTTGAATTGTAAAACGAAAATACTTGTAACCAGAGCTGCAAACCACTTCAAAATTTGGAGTGGTTCGGTTCGCGGTTCGGTTCTAAATTTTTGGAAGTGGTTCGGTTCATGGTTCGGTTCAGACGAGAATTTTGACAAGTGGTTCGGTTCGGTTTGCGGTTCGGTTCAACTAAATTAATCATTTGAAATACTATTCAGAAATAATTTATCCAATATAAACATTACACATTCAGTATCAATCTGTAAGTAAATCAATCAGCAGTCATTATTATTTTAAATGATAGAAGAATTTATTTAAAGAAAGGAAAATTTTATATTTTTTACATATTACAATCCCATCATCATCTTCATTTATTTATATTTAAAATATGGTATTATTGATCCTAACGTGATTTTTATGTTCATTGTTGTTTACATATCAATTAAAAATTCTCTGCATGGATTCACTTCATATTCATTTACCAACATACACAATCATACATAATCAGAAAGAAAATGCGCCTCTAGCTTAAACCGTTTTTGAGATTATCCCTGGATGGACGGACAAACCGAAAACACAAAAGTGTTTTAAAGAAATCATTAAAAATCAAGGAAAATTAGTTCCTCAGGCATTTTATTCCTTTTTCTTACCTGTAATACACATCATTTAGAGGAAAAGAAATTTATAACAAGGGCCTTACCGCCCGTCTCCCAATATTTAACCTCTTTAGTTCTACCACCGCACTTGCTTTTATTTTTCTTATTCCCACACACATACCCATTGCGGCATTGATAATTTCCTCCCTCCTCTCTCTGGGGTTCACCCTCTCTGCGTTTTCCACAAGACCTTTCTTTTTGTCCTTCCCCCGTCTTTCCCGAAACCCTCCCGGGATGGTCTCCCGCCTCCAGCCTTTTCTTTCCCCTCCCACTTTACCCTTTACAACCTACCCCCTGCAGTTATCCTCTGAGATAGGTTCCTCCTTTCCCTCCCCTCCATTCCTTTCTGTCTTACAAACTACCCTCTCTCCCCCCTCACTACCCATTTCTCTGTATATACTTTCTATTCTCACCATATCTGCACGTGACGATAACATTGTAATGCCGAAACCCAGGTCGTAAGAGAAATAAAAACAAGGGAAGTTACAAAGCGTTATTCCTTTGGTTCATTTATAAGAAATAAAATAAAAAATGTTTGCTATATATTTCAACAATAATAAACATTTTCATTTAATACAAATAAGATACATTCATAAGAAAAAATATAAAAAATATTACAAAGAGAAAATAAATAAACATCAATTATATATAAAAATTACAACTAATTATTTAATTTTAAAAATAAAATATCTTCCAACAATTCAGAGCCTAAACAGCTCCGCTTATCTGCCAAAATAATTTTTAATGTTGAAAAGCACCTTTCCACACTTGCTTGAGTGGCAGGTACTGCAAAAACTACATTGGCCAACTCATGAAGTTGTGGATGGCTAAATTCCTTAGCTTTCCAATAATCAAGTATATTTGTTTTTATTGGAAGCCTTTCAATGTTATCGAAATTCTCCAATTGTGACATCAGGTCTAAGTTTCTGTTCTCTACCTTCGCTTTTCTTTCTTTTTCTTTCCCTAAGAGTAGTAACTCAACCTCATCCAATAGGCCATTGTTAATAGAACTACTCACTATTTCAGCTTCAGTTTTTTGACCAGAATTTGTTTCTGAAGACTGCAAGTGAAACAGTTTTTCATAAATGGCATATAAATGTTCCTTAGCCTTTTGCTTTTTTATATCATCAAGAAGAATTTGGTATCGCGGGTCCAGATACATACATGCCAGTAATGTTTCATTGTCCATTAAGTTTCTTTCACGTAATGCCAATGCGCCTTCCAAAATAGATGAAAATTCATTTTCAATCTTGCTTACTTCCAGTTTGCATTTCATCCAGGTGTGATAAAAATCAGACATTGTTAGTTGTTCCGACTGTAATAGTACACAAACTACTTTCACAGGTTCCAATACCTTCATAATATTCTCAATTTTAGCCCACTTACATCCCGATAAATGCAATTCTGTGTTGGACACTGCTAAGTCTATACAGAATTGCTTTAGCTCAAGCAGGCGTTGTAACATTTGGAAAGTCGAACTCCATCTTGTTTCACAATCCAATATTGGTTTCCTATACTTTTCTCTTTTGATGTGAATCAGAATTGAGGGTGTTCTTAATTTTTTTACAATTGCTCGAGCTTTAGCCAAAGGGAATCTTAATTCATCGCGTTTCAAAACATCTTTAACGGCCAACTGCAGAGTATGTGCAGCGCAACGAACAGATACCATAATACCCTGAACATTTATATCATGAAGGCTTTCCTCACATATATCAATAGAATTAGAGTCTATTGTGTCACATTTTTCGTTCTCTTCAGTATCACTAGTATTGACAATTTGCTCTTCGGCGAGTAATTTAAAGGATTTTATCATATTACTGCCGTTATCGGTAGTCAAGGAGTAAATTTGCTTTAAATCTATTTGGAATTCATTTAAGACATTTGTAATAATTTTGCACAAATTAGCACTTGTTGGTCGATCATTTAAATCTCGCATTGCGAGAGTTTTCAAAATTATCTTACCACAGTTAATGATCTGTACGTTGATACCCAAAATGGACCTCTCAAATCGAGTAGCTGTGTCTATTTTCAAAGAAATTAATCTATTCTTCAAAACAGACGCAAGTTGTTTCCGTGACAGCTTAGCCCTTCTTATTACCTCATCCTGAATATTCTGACGATTGATTTGGATTTTACTCCCTAACCCTTGTAGAATTGGATCCAATAGTTTTCGAAATCCCGAATCTTCAAGCAGAGAGAATGGTCTACCATTTACAGTTACTAATTCCACGCACGCATCTTTCACACTGTCTGCACTTAAATTAACACATATTGTTTTTCTTGCAGTAGTTTCAACATACATAGTAATTTTAGGCTGCGGCGAAGACTGTATTTTTGCTTTCTTTTTCACAATATCCTCATAATCCAATGCATGTTTTCTTTTCAAATGCCTCAATAAATTTTCGGGATGTTTTCCTTGCAAATCCATTTCACAAATTTTACATTTACTCTTGTCCGTATCGGCATTGAAATCGAATTTTTCATGAACAGGATGTCGTTTTCCATTAGCATTCATGTTAATCTGGGGAAATATAGTAAGAAACAAATTAATTTCAAAAATTGACTGGATCTAAAATATGCTGAAGTTTGCTACTGAAGCCATGCACCATTAACTCAATAAATACGTATCAACAGAATTCTCAAAATCTAAGATTATTTTCTTAAGAAAACAAATAAAATGGAACACATTTAACACAAAAGACATGCTCAGTTCATTCCGGGTCGTATTTATTTCTTTTTTCTATATTTAATCGCTTAACGCGGAGCGTTAATTTATTAATGTTTATTAAAATGACAGATTTAAACGCGTATATGCACTAAAAGAGAATCTAAGGTAGAATGCAACTCTAACAGGGACATATTAAATCCAAGTAAAAAGTCATTTAAGACTGAAAAAAGCAGGACATACGTACAGAAATTCTTGTATTGTTAAAATATTCGGAAAATTGATTTTTCCAATAAAATACAACTTTTCACTCTATTTCAACTCGGATTCGAGGAAAAACATAAATAATAAATCTTAATTCTTTTAGCTACGTAACTATTAGAACTCTTTAGAAAACTCGGTTAGAAAACTTTCAAATGCAACTGAAAATATGTTGCAAGTTTTTCAGTGATTTTCTTATGTATGTATATATGTACATCAAATTCAAACGTTTTTTTTAAAACTTACACATTCAAGTCGCATTTTTTTCACAACTGACTGACACAAATAGCACTCAAAAACATCAAAATTTCAACAACGTACCATATTTAGTTTAAGAGCATGGAAGACCTAGAGAGTATGTACAGTATCTACACAAGATTTTTATAGTTACTGTAGAAGGATATTATATTATTTCTTTGCTGTTGCATATTCACGTCATTTCATGTTAAATATGTTCAACTCTATCGATAACAAATTTTTATCGGGCATTTTAAGAAATTTAAACAAATTAAAAAGGCATTTACATACCTTATTAAAATTTCCTTGATTGAATGATAGATTTAATTATTGACGTAGAAAGTTTCCTGCTTTCCAATGGCGATGATGCACAACGTCTCAATTTTTCCAACTTTCAATAATAAATTTATGTAAATAAAGTATTTTAAATTAGTTAATTGGTAAAAAAATATGGAATAAAATATTAGTCCGAATGAATTTGTGATATGTAAAACTCGTATAAATTCGATTATTAATTCTTATTATTATATAATAAATTCAAAAAGACACTTTTAGCTCGATTCCAAACATATTACATATTGTTAATTTTTTTCTTTTGCCACCTTAGAAAAGTAATCAAAAAATCAATACGATAGTAAAATTACGTTACAACAATAATTTAAAATTAATCGACAGTTCGGGGTAGATTATTCAACATACGAAGCGCGGGCGCTTGTGGTTCAAAACAAACGAATATAAAATGTAGAGTGACCATCTGTAAATAACACTAACATGTTAATTAATTTTATTTCTCTTAAATAAAGTTTACTAAAATATTATTAAAAATACACTTACTTTAGATAATTCAAGGAATTGTGCGAGAAATGAATGCCTCCGATCCAAGGGATCCGCCGAAGTCCTCTCCTGTTTTTGCTGGACGATAAACCACCAAGTAATGGAAATCTCATAGAAGAACACCACACGAGAGTTGGAAAAGGAATGATGTCGTTGCAAGCACAAGCCGTTGAGAGCAACAATTTGAATTTTTCCGAAGAAAAAGATATGAGGAGAGTTAATAGTGTTCTAAGAAAGACACAGTGGGCATATTTTCTCAGGTCTGCTAATTACAATGCTGAAGGTAAGGGCAGGGATTTTTCTCTCAGCACAAAAGCAGATTACGGCTCCTTTCTAGGTCGTAAAATGACCCTTTTTGCCTGCGTTCGGATAGAGATCTTTCTATTTTCTGTTGGTCGGTTTCTGCCTACAGTGGTTGACCCGGATATTGTCACAGTTGGGGGTCCTCATAACCCTCACCGTAAATGTCTTCTGTGGATAACAATAGTAGCAGAGTGGAAAGAGATAGGCACTCTTTCCTTTGAAGCAAACCCGCTGGTTTTTCCAATGGAAATTCCTGGTCTTTTCGTTGGTCCGTACTTTGTGGATTGAGATCGAACCGAAACCGAACCACTTTTGCAAAAAATTACGGTTCGGTTTTCGGTTCATTGAAAAATTAATCAATGGTTTCGGTTCGGTTCGCGGTTCAGCAAAATGACTGCGGTTCGGTTCGGTTCAGCGGTTCGGTTCGGTTTGCAGCTCTGCTTGTAACAAAATAACATAAAATGTCTCCAGCTTGGGCCAAATATTTTCTCTCGGTAAAAATCAATGCTTATAAAAAAATCTTTAACAGACCGAGTATGGCGTAAATATCTTGCAATTCTCTTACATTCTTCGCAAAGTTATTCTGTTTAAATGGATAATATTGCCTTCTTAAGCTCTTTCAAAAAAGGGAAAAACAGATTTCATTGAGGTTGTAGCGGATGTGGCTGGCCGCGGAAGATGTGACAGAGTTACCTAAAGCGTTAACGCAAATAATTTTCAAATGTGCAACTATCGTCACTATACCGGCGACCATTGTAGCAGTAGCATTAGAGTAGAAGTAGACGTACTGTTAAGTAGAACTAACTTTTCTTTTCTTTTACTTGTTAACCTTTCTTATAGCTTATTTACTTATAGTAGTAGTTATCTTAACTAATAACCTCCGTGTCATTTATTTTTTTTTTTAAATCGTAATACTTATTAGTCGTATACCGTAGTGTAGTAATTTTCTAACACTTTTCTTTTATTTTACTTGTTAGCCTTTCTTATAGCTTATTTACTTATAGTAGTAGTTATCTTAACTAATAACCTCCGTGTCATTTTTTAAAATCGTAATACTTATTAGTCGTATACCGTAGTGTAGTAATTTTCTAACACTCCATTTGCGTTGATTGTGTACTAACCATCTTGTGTGCGAAGTAACGTTGTTTGCGTTGTGACTAACTTTCACTTTCTACCTGCGCTTGACCCTTGATCCCTTCACTCGAGCACTCCAGGAATAACTTCCCCGCGTATATTAGGCGTTAGGCTAGTCTATTACATACGATATTTAAGAGCTTATAGAAACCCGTAATTGGAAAAGATAGGATGACTCCCCTTAGGCCCTCTGTTTCTCTCTTCAAGAGTGCTGCTGATTGCGAGTCCTTGCGGGCCCGGGTCGTGGTGCTTGAGAAGTTAGTTGCGGAGCTCCGCTCTAGGGTGGAAGGTAGCGAGGACTCTTGCGTCCGGGTGGGACACGTGGGGCGCTCCTCGAGATCCCTCCGCGCCGGGATGGCGGCTCGGGTTCGCCCCAGTGCTAACGCCGGCTGGGTGATCGAGGAGTCTTGCGCGGTCTCTCCACGGGTAGGGACGACTCCCTCCATAAAGCCTGATGAGTGGAGGGTGGCTACACGTGGTAGTCGTGGGGTGGTGCTGCGGAAGCAGGTGGTATGTGATCCTACCCCTGTTAGCAACAGGTTTGCGGTGCTGTCGGAGGATAGCTCAACGAACTCTGTGACCGTACCTACTCCACCTAAGAGAAGTCGGGTTGGGAAGGGAGGGCTGTTAGTGATAGGTAGTTCTAACGTCCGGCGTGTGATGGCGCCTTTGCTATCAAGGGCCCGCCGGGAGGGAGTGGTGGAGCGGGTGTTCTCCAGGTGTATACCAGGAGGTACGGTGCCCCAGGTGACGAAGGTGGTTCGGGAAGAGGTCGTTGGCACGGGCTGCTCTAGTCTGCGGGTGGTGGCGCATGTTGGCACCAATGACGCTTCGAAGCGCGGCTCCGAGGAGATCTTGAGTTCCTTTAGGGACTTAAACTCCGAGGTCGGTCGTGTCCGAGAGGAGTCTGGGGTTAATGTGCATTTAACCATCTGCAGCATTGTCCCACGGATTGACTGTGGCTCTGAGGTTTGGAGTAGGGTGGAGGGGCTAAACCGAAGGCTATGGTCTTTCTGTAGGGACATGGGGGTGGATTTCGTTGACCTTCGTCCGATTCTCGGATCGTGTGGGGCACCCCTAAATGGCTCGGGGGTTCATTACACGCAGGAGGCATCCGAGGGTGTAGCGCGTAGGATCCTTGATCATAGTAGGGCTTTTTTAGGCTAGAGAGCAGGGTAGAGTGTAGGCGTCCTAGGGGAATGGGTGTAATTGAGAGGGTAACAGAGAACAATATTACGAGAAATCCGGCCAATACCGCAAATAAATTAGAGTTACCAAGCGATGAAGGCGCTGACATCCGTGATGTCAATAGTGTTAACGTTAGGGATTTCGATAAAAAAGGTGAAATAAAACGCGATAAGAAAGAAAATGCTATATCAACCAATTGGCGGAATAATAGTATGAAGAACGCATGTATTCCTAAAACGATTACCAATGGTAAGGCTGAGGTTTATCTGAGAAGCGATAGTGAGAAATTAAATGTCGTCGTATTGAACTGCCGCAGCATCCGTAAGAAAATTGCCGATTTTGAGCATATTATTCGCAGTCTAGAAGCCGATGTCGTGATCGGTACAGAGAGTTGGCTCACTGACGAGATTGCAAGTCAGGAGGTATTCCCTCACGACTATAGAGTTTTTAGAAAGGATCGTAGTATCCGGACGGGAGGTGGAGTATTTATAGCAGTCAGCAAGGCATACGAAAGTTTTCCACTACCGATTAATGACGCCGAAATAGAAAGTGTTTGGTGTGGAGTTAGAGGAAGCGATTACACTATAGCAAATATATGCGCATTTTATAGGCCTCCCAATTCAAGTTTAGAAATGATTCATAATCTCGAGAAACAAGTAGCAACGCTAATATCGAAAAATAAAGAGAGGGCCATTATAATAGGAGGAGACTTCAACTTACCTTCAATAGACTGGAATCATAATTGCTTTGATCCCGGTGGTAGAGAGCGTGAATCATGCGAAGCACTTATAGAAACCTTCGTTAAACACTCGTTGTGTCAGCTAGTAAGATGTCCCACGAGATCGAACAATATATTAGATTTACTCGTAACGAACTACCCCGAGCGTATGAACAAGCTTTCCATAGAGGAAGGAATAAGCGATCATAATGCTGTGTACGTCGAATTTAAGCTAAAAGTGGAGAAACAGGTTAAAGCTAGAAGACGCGTATATATGTACGCCAAAGGCGATTTCTCGAAATTTAGGTCTTTTTTACAGACACAATTCCCTAATTTCTGCGAGGCATCTATCGACGCTAGTACTGAGGAATTATGGTGCGTGTTCAGGGATATGATGCGAGAGGGTACGGATAAATTCATTCCACATAAAGTTAAACGTGATGGTGCGGAACCAAGATGGTACAACCAGAAAGTTAGATGCGCTCTTAGACGGCAAAGAAAACTTCACGCTCGCTTAAATAGTAATTCTTCAAAAGTCACAGAGGAACAGAGGTCAATGATACGGCAAAAATACAGAGAGGCGCGGTCAAGAGCTAGAGTAACAATGCGAGAAGCATTTAATGATTACAAAAAGAAAGTTTTGCATAATAATTTGAAAGAAAATCCGAAAGCATTTTGGTCGTACGTTAGGGAGGTTCATGGTAGAGGTCCCACCATAGCGTCATTGAGAACGGAGGCAGGTGATGTAGTACACGATAGCGCGGAAAAAGCAAACTTGTTAAATGAACACTTTCAGAAAGCGTTTACTTCGGTGAGCAACGAGTTTGAGGAACCAGATTCGAATGATAAGGGAAATTCGATGGAAGATTTGATATTCTCCGAAACAGGTATCGCGCACCAGCTAGAGTCGATTAAGCAAAATAAGTCTCCCGGGCCGGAGGGCATACCCGCGCGTGTGTTGAAAGAGCTAGCCTCGGTAATCGCACCTTACTTGAAAATAATATTCGAAAAATCCGTTGCACATGGTACCGTTCCAAAAGACTGGAAGCTAGCATACGTAACGCCCATCCACAAAGGCGGTGATAAAGAGAACCCCGAAAATTATAGACCGATTTCCTTGACGTCATTATCGTGTAAGATTCTAGAACATATAATCGTTAGCTCTGTTCTGCGTTATTTAGATGGTCGTTCTTCGCTAAGCAAAAACCAACACGGGTTTCGGAAAGGTAGGTCATGCGAAACGCAACTCGCCCTGTTCGTAAACGATTTGTTGCAATGCGGAGAGAAAAACAGTCAGGTTGATGCAATTTTTATTGATTTTAAAAAAGCGTTTGACAAAGTACCCCATAATAAATTAATAGGAAAACTAGGAAAGTACGGCATAAACCCTAATATCGTGAGTTGGGTAAAAGACTTCCTCTCCAACAGAAAACAGATAGTAGTTATTGATGGGAAATCTTCATACCCGGTAAAAGTCGCATCAGGTGTTCCACAGGGAAGTGTTATTGGCCCACTGCTATTCCTGATATATATAAACGATATCTGCTCGGTAGTTCGCTGCAAAATAAGACTTTTCGCAGATGACACCGTTTTATATAAGGAGATAACGAGTCAGGATGACCAAAAATCGCTTCAGGAAGATTTAAACGCCCTTTCAGCATGGTGTCAACATTGGAAAATCGAAGTTAATCAGAGCAAATGTTCCCTATTGAGTTTCTGGAAGAGTAAGAACAATGACTTAAACTCGGAGTACAGAATTGATAGATTGAATATCCAATCTGCAGAGTACGTTAAATATTTAGGAGTCACCATTTGTCCTGATCTATCGTGGAATATGCATATTCGAAGGATCGTAGGCGCAGCTAATAAGAAATTGGGCTTCGTAGGCAGAATAGTAAGAAGTAGCACAGAACAGGTACGAGAAACGTGTTATTTATCATTGGTCAGATCTCAGGTCGAATACGCTTCCAGCATATGGGATCCGTACGAAAAGGGACAGATACTTGAATTAGAAAGAATCCAACGCAGAGCAGCCAGATTCGTTAAGCAAAAATATGAGCAAAAATTAAGCGTCACATCACTCTTGAAGGAGTTGAATTGGATATCGCTAGAGGATCGCAGAATTAGCGCTAGGTTAAGGCTTCTGGAGAAATTTAGGTCGGAAGTTCTCTTAGAGGAGGTGTCAGGAATATTAGAGGCACCTACGTACATGGGCAGGCACGATCACGAGAATAAAATACGAGAGATCGACTGTAGGACCGAGCGATACCAGAGCTCGTTTTTTCCAAGGACCATACGGGATCATAACAGGAGAGTGATTCCCACGAGGGACGTTATTAGGTAGGGCTTGGTGTGCTGCACCCCCTGCCACCCACCAGTCTGGTGATTTGCAGGGTATCATGTAGATGTAGATGTAGATGTACCCTAAAATGTTCATTGAAGTCCATCGTTTCGCCCCGGCAATGGTTTAAACACTTATGCCCCGCCAACAGCTACAGAAAAACGTGATTAGCGTTTTAGAATCAAAGCAAAAATCATCGGTTGTGATTCACCGTTACTAAATTCTATACAATAAACTACTCTCGATGAATGACCACTGATGGTGACTCTTTAAAGCCAAAATAGTTTACCCAAACTCTTTATGACTTTTGATTTGATTCCAGCAGTTGGGCGAGTTCGATAATTTGAATCTCTCATGCTTGTTGAGAATTTCTATGACTGCAGCTAACTCTGATTTCCACGTTAATTTTTTTTTTTAGAAGGAACCGCTACCTGTTTCCCGACGAATGATCTCATTCGGTATCTTAGCCCATTTCAGGCTCACTGGAAGGGAGAAAAATGTTTCCCTCCTTTTTCTTTCGGAGGTCACGTGGTACGCAATTAGGGGGAGGGGAATCGACGTAGATTTGGCCTGTGTCAGAGGGGGGTGGAGGGGGGGGGGGGGGGGAGACAGCGAAACTTTTGGGTTGATGGAACGAAAAGTCTGTCATTTTATCTCTTTGCCGAACGATTATCTGGAACGGTGAATCTAAAGGAATGGGGTTCCTTGAATCTGATTAAGGGACATTCTCTGCCACTTCAGCTCACTGCCTTTCCTCTACTATCCAGTTAAATCGGCATTAAATTTTCCCATTTCAATTTCCCCTGCCCTCGAATGAACCTATTCACATTCATAAACTTGTAATTCCTCACTCGAAATCTCCTTAATGCACTCCCCATTTTTGATCCCTCCTACGAATCCTTCCATTTTGTTCACCCGTTTGACTTCCCTCTTTCCTTCCTCGTACATTCCTCTCTTTTCATTTTCTTCTGCTCTACGCATGTTTCTCCCGTGCATTCCATACTCACCTATTTTATTCCCTTACATTCCCCCGTATATCGTCCCATACCTTTCTCTCAGACATTTCCCCTACATACATTCTTCGTAAACATACATACATTCTTCATAAACATTTCTCTACATCAGGGCTGGCAAATGATTTCGAGTCGCGTGCCAAGAAACTAATGTGAACCACCAGAATTTTTTTTTCGCGTGCCACTAATTTAGTATTCCTTCTCTAAGAAACTTCATGTTTTACACAGAAAATACAAGCTTACGCGTGCCAAGTAAAATCGCCTGCATGCCACTTCTGGTACGCGTGCCACGTATTAGCCGTCCCTGCCCTGCACGTTCCGTTTAATACCGTAACTTCCATGTGTCTCATCTCCATTTTCTTTTTTAGCAACAATTCGATTTTCTCAAAACGGGTACAACGATTTTGATCAAATTTCGTTCAGTTACTTGAGTATACGTCTGTAATATTACTACGTATTTCATTTTTCTCAATGAATGATTATAAGGCTAGTTTATTCTTGGGCAACTTTAAGAAAAATTGGATTTTCTAAAAACCGGCTCATACGATTTTCATTTTCTAAATATAACTAAACGACGCATTATTATATGAGAAAGTTTGTACAATGTATGTTGTACCGATTTTTACATTGGAAAACATCTAAACTTTGATAATAACTGACACAAAATAAACTTTATTTATAAAATATAAAACAGCTAAAAAAATCTCTTAATTTTTATTAGGAGACGAATGTTTGCCATGCACAAAAAGGACACTACGCTCTTTTATGCTTCGGTCCAGGGACAAACGCGGGAACTTTATCTGCCCTCCGTCAAATTTCCTCTTGCTTTTGACATTCATCAGGTAATTGTCTCGGGTCGAAATAATTACCGTTGCGTAGAAAGGATAACGTAATAAAAGGAGTGAGGAAGAGAAAGGGAAAGGAAAGGGAGGGAAAGAGAGAGAGGGGAGGGAACGAGATATAATTGAAATGCGTGCAAAGAGAGCGCCATGGGGGAAAAGAGGGTGGCAAACATACGCAGCCCCTCCCAATGGACCACACGTCAGGTCATCCCGTGCGTGGCATTCGAGATGTTTTACGAAATAATTTTGATATTTTCTTCGTTTAATATTATTATTACTATATTTTTTTTGTATGGTGCATTTTTATCAACGCGGGAGGCGAAACTACGGGATTTAAAAAACGAAACGAAAAAAAAATAAACAAAAAACGTTTTCCTGTTCTGAAGTTATTCTTTTTCGCGAGGGGAAAACAAAACCATTGTCCGCATCGTTAATACTTGAAAGGACGGAAAGAGAGGGTGAAAATAGTTTCAAGAGAGTCGGAAAAGAGAAGAACGCAGAGGTTCCCAATGAACATTAAGGGAGAAATATTAAAATGAGACCTATTATCGCAAGAAATGAAGCGCGCCTGTAACATTAAAGCGCTCCTGTTATCCTTCTACGAACTCGAATGCTTGTAAGATTTTAACTGTGCTTCTGTGGCAACTCTCTAATTAAGTCATTAAGTGTATATATACACACACACATAAATACATATGCATACATATATATACATATTTAGTTATGTCTCTCTTGTGCTGAAGAAGGGATCATCCCAAAAGCTCCAATAACTTCTACGAATGTGTCTCTCCAACACCACAGCGGCTCTCCTTCCGGTAAGTGCTCACTGGGTTTCCTTCAACACCTAGTTGCCCTAAATATCCTCATTTACCTTTCCTCTTTCGTAAGTTTTTAAATATATACATATATACACACACACAGATATATATATATGTATATATATGATAAATAGACTAGTGATAACAGGTGGAAAATACGGTATGGAAATTAATACAGAAAAATAGAAGAAGAAAATTCGAATATAAGTATTGGAGTAAAGCAATTAGAACAAGTTTCAGATTATAAATACCTTGGAAGCACCATAACGAGAGAAGCAAATGTACCGATGAAATCAGGACTAGAATAACAAAAGCAAAAGCCGCTTTTAGAAGAAAGAATCTCCTATTAACGGGGAATATAAAGGAATGTTTCCACAAGAAGTTGATAAAATGCTATGTATGGAGTATAGCTTTGTATGGGGCAGAAACATGGACGCTAAGGAAAAATGATATTAACTACTTGGAAAGCTTCGAAATGTGGACATGGAGAAGAATGCTGAAGATGAAATGAACCGGTAGGGTGAAAAACGAGGAAGTACTACGAAGAATAGGAGAGAAGCGAACGATTATACAGACTATCAAAAAGAGGAAGGCGAAGTGGATTGGGCGTTACCTGAGAAGAGAGAGCATGGTTAACGAAGTGCTAGAAGAAAAACTGGATGGAAAAAGAGGAAGACGTAGGAAATATTTCAGCTGGTAGACGACTTGAAAGGGAAAGACATGAAGAAGACTGCGGGAAATAGGAGTATATGGAGAACCAAGTTTTACCATGAATAATATATATATATATATATATATATATATATATATATATATATATATATATATATATATATATATATATATATATATATATATATATGCTTAAAGAAAATGAAAGGTAATAATAAAGGTGACAACAAGGTGTTGGAGGAAGCCCAGTGGACACTTACCTAGATTGAAGAGCCGTTGGGGGTGCTGAGGACACAGGAAAAACACAAAAACGACACAAATATGGAGCTTTCGGGCTGACGCCCTTCTTCAGCGACGGAGAGACATATAGTAATATATATATATATATATATATATATATATATATATATATATATATATAATATATATATATAATATTTATTTTAACACTTTGAGGAAAACCATGCGATCCTAGGAATCTTCAATTATTACAGTCAATTAAAAGTAAATAGCTAAAAAGATAAACACAAAGTAAAACATGAAATTGAACAGTGACCTTCAAATTAAATCCTTCAAACATCACGAGTTCCATCGATAAACGTCGTTTTGGACTTGACGTTCCATATTCTCCAAAATCCTTTTCGGCCTACGGTACACTTCCACGACACCTAAAAATTTCCCTCCCCGTTCCAATTAATTCCATTCCAGGATCGCATGCATAAGCCTCGTATTCTGCCACGTTCAATCTCCTACTCGCGTCAATCACGTACAATTTCATACGCTAACATGGGAAAATCTTTGCCAAATTCAATTTTCTGTCTCCCTTGGCGTTTCCGTAGCAACAAATCGAAAGAAATTTCCCACGCAAGGATCGGCGGAAATAGGAACAGGATCGACCAATGGAAACGAAAGACGAAGACGGATGTACGGAGGTTTGCAATTAGTCCGACCGCCTATTGGAATATCCTTTTATAAGGACGAGTCAAAGGAATTAAGTCGTCACGTACTACTATAGATATCTCATAGCGTTCCAATCTCGCATCGAGAAATACACAAGGCAAAGTACTTACGTGACGCCATTTCCCAATCTTTTAACTTCGAATTTTAATTGCGACTCGTTAATTCGGCAGAAAGGCATCGACGTCGAACTATTTTTAAATTCCGTCCATATCCTTCAGCAATTATTGTTGATTCCGTAATAAGAGCAAATAAAATTTTGGCTGAATCGATAGAACCCACCATTCATCGTTAAAATGCCTACGAAGACTTGGCGTCATTGTTGTAATGAGGATTTTTAATCAGGGATTAACATGAGTTGCATATGCATAAGTTTAAAATATTAAGAACATATATTTATACTTTATATTCGTCACACTTTGGTTCACTACGGGGAAAGCTTGATTTTTATAAAAAAAACATCTTTTGAACAACAATAAAATAATTGAAAAATCTTGTCGAAAATAAAATATTATCGGATTCGGTCAATTTATTCAAAAAAAAAACTCATTAGGATAGCGCATTTTATGATATATGTAAATATAGCGTGCGGTTCGACAAGCACGTACATTCCATGTTAAAACTGTAAAATAAGAGTGATGGCAGAGAGGCTAGAAACAAAGTTGGAAATGCCATAAATCGCGGAAGGGGGGCTGGATCACTGGGGACGACTGACACAGAAAAAAAAACTCTTTCTGGCGTATTTTTCTTCTTTCCCAGAGGATTTTAAGACAAACAATACGCGAGGCGGACGAAAAAAGAGAGGAAGAAAGCCAAGGGAAGAGTAAACAAGATAAATACGAAAGAGCAATATCCGACAGTTACAAAAATTTCTCAAACATAAGTGTTATAAATGCCGCCGCATCACGTAATTCGCCCATTTCTGAACACGGATTGGTTATTTCACCATTTGATCATTAATGTGTTTTAAAATAGCTACTAAATTACATTTTTATTTTCACGCGCTTCTTACCGCTCGATCATTTACTGTGACAAATTCAGATATAATACTAAAAAGATATCCAACTCATGCCTTTGTAATCGCATCTTCACGCTGTTATGTATTTTTTCACGCACGACATAAACGCATACCATACATCAGCGTTTTTCAAAGTATGTGCCGTAACACGTTCAATTTTAAAGCTCGATTCAAACTATGGGTAAGCTCACGCTAAGCTCAAGGGACGGTCACGCTCCACACAAATGTAGTTTAATGGTTTTGGTCCTGTGTGTTCACACTTGAGGCCACGCTCCACACTCTAGGGGCGCTCAAAAGAGTGCGGGTAAAGTCGGCGAGAATACTTGAGCGGAGCGTGACCGTCCCTATCCCGCCTAGTAGGCAGGTCTGAACACGTTGAGCGCGTACAACCCCCCCCCCCCCCCTCCCCCATTCACTCCGCACGCACTTATGCTTTGGTTGAATTTAGTGCTTGACTTTTGTAAATCATTTTCTACTTTCGAAAGTAAAATTTCAAATTCATTCCTTGGCATAAGAAAGTATTGGTAAAATCTGGTTACATGATCGATTAACTGTAGGAAGAGAGTGAAAAATTCTCCTTCTAGTTTTCGATGTAATATAAACTCGGATGCAACCAAATTCTTCTCTGCTTAGACAATCTTTCTCCCCCCTCTTCCGGGTCCAAAAGCCAAATCATTATTTAAATGTTTGAACATTTTCAAGACTGGTACATACAAAGGAACACAGCTATCACAACAACCACAAACACGACAATGTCTCAAGAGCGATGTGAGCCATCTCTTGAGCGTGACCTTCTCTTGAGCTGAGCGTTGAATGTGAACAATAGGCTAAATCCTTTGAGCGTGACCTTCCCTTGAGCTGAGCGTGAGCTTACCCATAGTGTGAATCAAGCTTAAGGGTCTCAAGGAAGGGTCGTTCTAAGATATTTTTACGCAAAATTTACGCTAAAATGATGCCAAGAAAATCAAAATCGATGAATGGTATTTAAAGGTTATTTAATTGTATCCTTTAGACTTTAAATGCATCCTTAGGAATAATTACTTAAAAATAATTTATAATATATAATTGTGATGGTCCGATAAACACCTTTCCTATCATTATTGGGCCGCGGAGAATAAAGTTTGAAAATCTTGTGCTAGATGACAGCTCAATGTTTACTATGTTCTCTCAAAATATTGGCAATGATAAGGGTCGGATGGTAAAAGCAAAACAAACTATCCCTCTCCACAATTTCTAGGGACTATTTTTTGTGTGTACGTAATGGAGACTTATACATATGGGGAAAATTTTGCTGCAAACAAACTCGTACATTCTGGAAGTTAGTTGAAAATGGTGCAAAGCATTGGGAGAACGCAGCAAGGCTTAGCGCGAAATAGGGAACTAAGTTGAAGCGGAGAAAGCGTGGAGGAAAAGTTGGCATGATGCTGAAAGATTCTTCTTTTATGATGTCCTCTTCTTTGGCAATGTGGCGTAAATGACAATTGTATAAGTTTGTAATTTTGCCCATTACGACAACTAGCCACGTCTCCTGTCCGATTCATGAACTCATGAAAATCCCAAGCGCTATAATCTCTTAAGTATTGATAACACATTAATTATTTTACACGAGGCAAAAATGTTATGTCAAATATTCGGTATCCGGATAGTTTACCATCAGCAATTGATCGCCAAGGAAAATTTACCGCCAACAATTGATCGCCATGGAAAAGCGGTAAACTTTCCTAGATCCCAAATATTCGAACAAGTGAGCCACGTTAAGAGACATTCACATCTTGCGTTTGTGTAAAGCAATTCCCGCAAAACGCAGAAATTACGTCTTTGTATATGGGTAGATACGAAAAAAACGACGACCGTTCGCCATAATCATGTTCCCAACACTGATCTAGGTTTTAATAGGGAATTTAAGCGAGACTGAAATCCTCCCTTTTCCGTCAAAACGATTTCGCTTTCGTACTTTTAAGTATCGCTTTCCGGGCCAGAATTCGCAACGCGTTCAGCTTTTCTCACTCACCTCCACCGGGAACGTATAAGTTGAGGAATAGGCAGTCCTCGCTCTGGTTGGCAAGAAGAGGCAGAGTCCTCCGAAGTCTGAGATAGCGACCTTTGGGCATGACAGTCAGCGACGCCGTGCGGTTGTAGAAATCCACGGGAAACTTCTGCGGAGATTCAGAGGGGAGAGAGAGAGATAGGATGGTGAGATAATAAGAGATCCTCCCGTATCAAAAGGATATGATCAAGATGAATGAGAGGGAGAATAAAATGAAGAATTTTATATAAACGTATGATAATCGACTTATATATTAATTGAGTAAAGGATGGTCATGTCCTTCACAACCCAAAGAGAGGCATGCCTTTCACTAGCCACGCTTGAGGGCAAGTGGAGGGGAAGGTAGTGGAGGTCTACGGGTAGAATGAATAGGGCTCCGATGCTCAGCGAGCGGCGACTGCAGCGGGTTAAATGATTATTCCACGAGTAAAAGTATTGGCCAAAGCAGTTCAATTTGAATACTGAAATCTTACCAATTTCAAAAGTAATCTCTTATATAGTCGCCGAAATCAGGGCGTTTCATTGTAGACACCCAGTATATTTCTCTATGCCTTGAAATAATACTGACTGTCTCCTTCAAAATTCATTATTTAATTTTCCGAAAACCTAGGCCATTAGTCATGTAGTTATTAATTACCGTTAAAATAATACATCCGGGTACGTATGTTCCCTCAAACTTTTTTATGGGCTGTGAGTGCAAAAAATTTCTTTTGTGCACCCAAGCAAGTATAATGCAAATAATATACAGACTTTTTAAATATTTTTTTAAATTTGCGATGAAAATAAACCACTGATTCACAATCAGAAGCATTCACTATTTCTTTAAGTTTGCATTTCTTTGTGGAAGACCGGCAGAACGCTGTGTAGACAGCCCTCAATAAAGTTTCGATGACCTCTTTTCATGCATCAGAAATTCCCGTCTTCACGGTGTGCAGCACAATGTTGCTGGACTAAGTGTGGAATATCACGTTTCAGCTGTGCCGCCACGCCATTGAGTCTGCCCAACGTCACGGAGGCACCTCCAGATGTGAACGTGTCCATTTTCATTAGGTCAAGTTTATATTTCTGATGAAACTCTTTGATTGCAGAGATTACTGCAACAGCACCACATGCTTGAAATTTTAATATTCCACAAACGAGGTTTTATACTCACAACAGTAGAATTAATAGGTCTAAAGTTAAAGTAGAGTATCAAGTATTTGCTGACGAATATGTCTGTGCTTTCATCAACAGCTAAAGTATGAAAAGTTGCCGATGCTATTTCATTCATCATATCATTTCGTGCAATGCTGTTGATAATTTCTAGAAATTCAAAAGCATAATTTTTGCTTCTCCAACTATCTGGTATGCGCACATACTCTTCTATGTGCTCATTAATATCTTGAACGAAAAACATCGAACTATTCATTTTAATAGCCAACAAAACACTGTCAATAAATACTTTGATTTCTACCGGGTTTGAACGCTTGCGTTCAAGATTAATTTACTTTCTCTGCTTTTCAACTGGATCTTCAAGCAGCATGCCAAGCAATCATCCTCGTAAAGAAAGGTTTTTGTTTCTAAGTCTTTCTACACCGTCTATATGAGACTTACTCGACAGATGACGCTTTAAGAAATCCAGCTTCCATACATCCTACCACATTTTTCCAGTTGAAAATTCTCCAGGAGCTTTGGCATCTCGACAACACAAGCAAACAACCCCATTGTCCTGGTTATATGTGAATATTTCACGAAGATCAACACGCATCACACTGTGAGAATTCGTTCAGATTTAAATGAAGTCGCTGTTCTCTTGCGCTTCAGACCTCTCGACAGTGACATTATTGGGATGGATTTTTTGAACGAATTGACTTTACATTTCTTGTTTAAAATTTACTTATACTACACTAACTTTTATAGATCTAACCGCTTGGCTCGCTGTAAACAAAAGGCAGATCTGGAAGTTTGTTTTTGATGGAACACAGAGACTATAATTACATCTAAATACGAGAAGCGACAACATATATAATCTATCATCTATGATTAATTTTATGGCGCCATCTGCTGGTCAGATAGTAGGATTCCGTGCACCGATTCACGCTAATTAGCAAAGCTTAACCGTTACAATTTAGTAGACGCAAGTCGTTCGGTTCCGAGGTGGCGCTTTTATATTTCTTAATTGATTTTCGAACTCAGGTGAAATTATTGAAAAAATTTTAGCAATATTTTATTTTTGTGCGCGCCATGTTTTGCCATGTGCGCTGGTTTCACGACCTGTGTGAGCGCGCAATGATATTTCTTTCTAGATGTGGCAAACATCGAGAAATTTTTCGGAAAAGAAAAAGCACGAAGAAGCGAGAGAATGAATACGAACAATAGCCAGAATCCTTTTTTGGTTTTTAAGAGAAAGTTATTGAGGCAGAGGAGAGAGAACGAGAAATAAAGTAGGAAAAATGGCGAGGATTCCCCTCGAAAGGGAAACTTTCGACGCAGTTCGCATAAACTCGAGCATTTTCAGGACTTTGAAACTTTCGAGAGGTTCGCGGATCGTGGAATAATTCTAGAGAACGTACACACATAGGGACTGAGAGAGGAGGAGAATGAAGAGGAGCAAGCGAGGGAGGAAGAGAATAAATTCCAAAAGGAAAAAAAATTAAGACTCAAAAACTGGGATGGAGGTAAATGTGGAGGAGAGAGGACGGCCCTCGGTGAAAGTTTCCTTGAGATGAAAAAAGCTGTCAGAATCGCTCTCGGCGAAGAATTAAAACAATGCAAAAATGTCGAGTTTATAGATTTCGTGAAATCACACCTTATATAACTCACGCGAAACTTCGATCGAAGACTTTAACTCATCTTGCGAAATCGGCTATGCAGCCATTGCTCCTTACAAGTGGTGATAGTTTAATGAGTCAAATCCAGTTTCCCCGTTCACTGGAATTACGCTTTTGCTCATTTTAAATATGTAAAACTTGGGGGGAAAAACGTCTTCACCAACTCAGAATTCAAGGCAGTTTAGAAATAAAGTTAAGTTTCGTCCTTTCACCACGTCTGATCCCGAGCAAACTCGTATACATCAGCTTAAAACGAAAATCCGTCTACGATAATCCCCCTAGGTGTGTAAATAGTTCACACCTTTGAGTTTAAGATATGAATATGTGGATATATATATTTGGTAAACGAACGATTTTTATGAAAATATGCACTAAAGCTAACGCCCCACGAAAAACTGGGTATATAATATGATTTTAGAGATGAAATTTTTTTTCATCAGCTTCGACGTTATTCATTGATGCATGATGCGCGCCCTACTGGTTAAGAACCAGGGTATTGGAGTATACGCGTAAAATATCTACTTATTATCTCATTTTCCCTCCGTTTCACTGTCACAACACTACAACCTAACGTTCCGAACCAACAGACCTGGTCTATGTACCATGCAAATCTTACTCACCTGAGGACATACAGGGGCGAAGGCGTCGACCAGCTTCGCTCCCTCCCACTTCTCCGGAGGTTTGGGAGGCGCAAACCTCAACTCTCCAACTGGTGGATCCGCGTACCTAACTCCCCAAAACGCTTCCACCGGGTCCAGAGGAGGCACCGCGCCCTGTTGCTGCTGCTGACGGGAATCCCTCCCAGAAGCTGCGGTCGCCCTTTTCCCAACACCCATCAACTCCAAAACTATTCCCCTCAAGGGTCCCTGCTGGGTCTGCACTACTCTGGGGGACGGCACCCTCTGGGAAGAAGAAGAAGAAGCGGAGGACTGTCCTCCGGTCTTTCTGTACGGCTGAGGGGTGGGTGGCGGAGGGTGGGGAGTAGGGGCGGAGGTGGAGGAGGGCGATAAGGCCCTGGCGGCGGAAGGGAGCGGCAGGGGCAGGGGAAGGAGGAGCACGAGGAGGAAGATGGCGGCGTCGGAATTGTGGGGACGCCGTTCGCTACCCGGGGCTCGCATCTCCGGCGCAACATATTCGCTTGGGAGTTCAGTCTGAGAAACCACCACCAGATGGCGCAGAGTGCTTCTAAAAATGTCTCTATGACCTGTGCACTATTGACATTATTCGAAGGAGGTAGGATCACTTAAGAATCTCTCATACCGTCTCAGATTTTGATTGCTCTCCACCAATTCAAACACTAAGCACTAGACACTTATGAACACACGCAAACACACTCTCCAACACCAAATCACACTTCACCTCAATTTGAATATAGAAAGCAGACACAGGCATCTGCAACCTTTCACCCAAACCGTTCTTTTCGTTATCCATACGAAATGTCTTTCTACACTGTGTAGGTAAACCTAGAGAGATATAAAATACTCGCTTCCGATAAACTAAAGCTTGCTACTGAACAAAGGAGAAATGTCGCCTTAAAACAAATTCGAACTATTTTCTGTTGACTCTGGAGAGGAATGTGGGTTTCGTAAGGAGTAAGCATACGGGTTGATCCGCATGACAGTGGAAGGACAAGATTCAAAGGACGAGATTCAAACGAACAGTAAACGGATTACGAAAGAGAGTGCTGCTCTATGGCAACTGCTTCGCTAATGGCCCCCGCCGCCCTCTCCGCTGTCAACGTGTATCGCTCCGCCCTCACTCATTACTCCACAGACGAGAACAGAGAGGCCAAGGAGATGAAAAGCTTTAAGTCCTCGCTCTCTCATTAATCAGCCCTCTTCTTCCATCTCGCTCCTCCTTTTTCCACCTCCAGGGGCACACAGGCAGCAGGAGCAGAGTCGTCCGCGGTGGGGAGAAAAGGACGAAAGAGGACTAGGTGGCAGTGACAGCGCCTCCTGGAAATTAATTAAACGAAACATCTTATATAAAATATATATGCCGTCGGTCGCAGATCCTTCTCTGCTTATGAAATATTATCTTTTATTCGGTCCTTAATGAACAAAGGAGCGAAATAGTTTTGTTTCGAAGGAATGCCTTCATTAGAGGATGAAATGTCTATCTCCTTTTATTTAAGTTCATTTTTTTTTTCAAAGACTGCTTTGCAAATCGGTAGAAAGAGGATCCGTAGCATCAGATGACGCGGAAAATTTTTAAAAGGTGTAACTTCGATGTCAATTAATTCGGATAACGATTTTTTGAATTAATCATAATGCTGAGTCGAGAAAACTTCTCTCTTGCATGGTTGTACTCGATATTAACATTGATAGTCATCAAACTTACGCGAGCATAGTGAATTATTTCTAACCCTGCAGCAAGTGTTGAATCCAACATGCCAAGTAAAATAATGATCCATTATACCAATCAAAGAAACACTGAATATTCGAAACCAAGGGATACACATTTTATATGAATGAAATTTATATGGAGATTGCGTTTCAATGCAGGGATGATGAGATGGTTAAATTTTTTCATTGAATGAAAATGCTTTAAGGGCTATCGAACTTTCAATTAAGTTTTCGCAGAAAAATGTTACGCGTAGAGAAAAAATATCGGTATTAAATCCATAGATATTATTTGCATGTCAGCGTTTTTAATCCTTTAATTAATTAGTTCTAATAAATCGACTCACGTATTTGTGTCGAAACTCCTGACGTTACGAAATGATATGGAAAAAGTTTTCCGAATCCACCCTCTCTTTATCTTTCCGGCTCTCTTTCACCACCTCCCTCCCACTCTTTCTCTACGCTGAAAACGGACGTAAAATTCGTACTTACGTCAATCGGGAATGAGAAATGTAATGGCCGAATCCTTTTCAACTCCGCAGTCGGAACCGATACTTTCCCCGCGCGCATTCCGAGCCTAATTCGGGGATATAAAAATAAAGGACCATTTTAAACTTAAGATCCCAACAACCTCTAACGACCACTCACTCTCCATGGCTACCTTTCGCTCGCTCTAATTGATGAAGAGAGCGACACCTTTTTTTTTTTAGGGAACATAAAATCGCGTTTTAAAGGCCTCGCCTCCGAAAAGGAGCGGCGTGTTGCCGATTAACAAGAACGATCGCCATTACGGTCCGAAACAATCGCTATCTATTCCTTTTCCCACGTCAAACCGATGGGAAGGGGTAATCCTCGGTCGGAATTCTCGCAGCGTTTCTCGGAAACCGAAATTGTCGATCTCAATTCGGAGTTCGGATGTCTTTTTTGTGCAACCTTAAACTACGTATTTGAGGAGGATCGCGAGTCATTTAATCTGACATAAAATGGAAGAAATTCGGCCACCGCGCAGTGAAACCGCTGCAGTTTTTCGATGTTTTTACGTAATATGATCACAGAAACATTTTCTTCTGATTTTTTCCTCTGGGTTATTGTGATAACTCATCCTTATCCAACTGAGGTTTTAGAAAACGGAATGTTGAAACAGTTAAAATTAACATGTATCACTGTCAACAGAGATAAACTCCGACAGTTGCATTCAGTTTTTAGAAGCGTTTCGCTTCAAAAGTCCGTCCGTGCGTATGTCCCTTCACGCTTTCTACCGAACGAATTTTTAATGGAATTTGATATGGACTAAGACAATATGATATAAATGATTCACATAGCCCAATCAGGGGTGCTACTTTACTGGAAAAAACAACTATAGTTCATATCTCGTAAAATAATGGTTGTATAAAAAAACTTTTAAAACTAAATTTGTAGATATACTAGATATTTTCCTTTACATTTTCTGCATGTTTCTAAAAATTATTGTCAACAACAAGTCTTCATAGCAACTGAAGAAAATAAGATCTGCTATAATTAGGAAAATACATTAAATTTTTCTTAAAAGCGTATTTCCGTCAAAATCCCGAAGTCGATTTTTTCCCGGCTGTAACGCTTTCTCTATATGCTATGCACATGAGAAAGTAAAAATATTCATTACCACTTCCCAAAACATATAACTAACAAGATTTTCATAAAATATTCCTCTGTCGTCTCCAGTCGATTTGACGGCCACCATAGTTTAGAATTCACAGAAAAAGTAAAAATCCTAAATAAACGAAGAATGGCTAATTAACGACAGTAAGCGAAAACGCGTTCCAAACTCCAAATGGCTGCAATTTTCGCCCAGGTGCTTCGACAGTCTCATTTCCATAGATCTGCAACGCTTAATCTCCCCTATCAATTTCACAAAAAGTGGATTTCTGGTAATCCAGTCAACTACGAGAGTGGAGGACGAAATCCGTTTCCACCGTGAGCGATGCATTTCAGAGCCGTGCGCATTAACTCGATCCCGCAGTATTTGAGTGCACCGATCAAAGGTGCCGGTTTCCGGACGTAATGAACCGGAACGTGTGCCGGGTCAGCAACATAGGAGGCATCGGATGTGCCCTGCGTTAAGGGAGGATTTGCCGGAGAATGAAAATTACTTCGAGATAACCGCCTTGGCTGCGTGTATTTTGGCCGTTCTTTCAATTTTAAAGAGTGCCACACATAAAGACTCTTATGTGTAATCACCGTGCATAATAGCGACCCGAGTTTGATTCCAGGGACGTTTAATTCCTCAATTGGATAAAATGGGCGGGACATTCTCGTATTTTTATCTCCTAAACTATAAGTCGTAATTATATGCTCTCGCGGACTTTATTGATGCAAATGCTGTCCTCTATCCGAATAAATTTATTAATCGATACCTTACATATCATATAAGGGCAAGGGAGAGTAAAATATGAATTTCTTAAATTTAGCCTTGACGGAAATGGCGTCTATTGGCTGTGACGCCGCAAATAGCAACGGCCACATACCCAACTACGTCCTACTATCAACCCTTAAAAATGATTCCGATACTTGAAGAATTTATCCGAATGTTTGGGGACAAAGAAAAGACGGTAGAAATTTTTAATTGGCAGTAAAATCATTGAATCAAACCGTTGGGTTAGTGTTTCATCTTTATACATTTCCTAAAAGTTGTTAATTAAAAAAGCTGTTATATATATATATATATATATATATATATTGTATTTTTCATTTTAAATAGAAAGTGAAAGGGACAAGGGACGTGACTAGAGTGGCCAACCTCCGGCTTTGGGGCCGGAGATCTCCGGGTCATCGCCATAATCTCCGGTCGAGTAGCTCAAATCTCCGGTTCACTTTCGATTTCAGCTGGAAGCTCCTTCTTTTTTTTTTTTTTTTTACTTTTCTGCGTTTTAAAAATTATTTGAAATAAAATATTTTTCGCATTAATTTCGTTTGTATTTTGTTTTATTTATATTGCTCAACCTGCTGTCAAGGTTTTCCCACAACTCTTATATTCAAGTTCTTGTCTTCTGCCGATGTTTTATCTACATTTACTTTTCTACAAAAACTTGAACTTCTTGTGTATTTGTTGCTCGTCCATACTACAAACTGCTTTATTTCTGGATCGGCAACATAACACAACTACGACTGTGAAGCACTGCAAAATATGTGAAAATCACTAGAGGAATGATGATGGAATAGTGTACTTTATTTTTACCGTCTTTTCTTTAATTTTACTATTTCATGGATGTGGATATTTGATAACTGCTTTGGCCTGAGATTTAAATAGAATTAAGGATTATGTAGCTTTTAACTATAATAAACGAGCTCCTGTATACATTATTTGTTTTGCGAAATTCATAAAATAATTAAAAACTAGTTGGGAAGTAGCATTTCGTCTTTTTAATAATTTGTTTTAGCATTCAGTTATTTTTATTGTTCGGTTTTATAATTGTTTTCAAATATGAATAATTTGGATATTGTAAACTTAATGCACTCGTATATATCTTATTTGAACATTATATGACGCATGTATTCCTAAAACGATTACGAATGGTAAGGCTGAGGTTTATCTGAGAAGCGATATTGAGAAATTAAATGTCGTCGTATTGAACTGCCACAGCATCCGTAAGAAAATTGCCGATTTTGAGCATATTATTCGCAGTCTAGAAGCCGATGTCGTGATCTGTACAGAGAGTTGGCTCACTGACGAGATTGCGAGTCAGGAGATATTCCCTCAAGTATATCGAATTTTTAGAAAAGATCGTAGTATCCGGACGGGAGGTGGAGTATTTATAGCAGTCAGCAAGGCATACGAAAGTTTTCCACTTCCGATTACTGACGCCGAAATAGAAAGTGTTAGTTGTGGAGTTAGAGGAAGCGATTATACTATAGCAAATATATGCGCATTTTATACACCTCCCAAAGCAAGTTTAGAAATTATTCATAATCTCGAGAAACGCTAATATCGAAAAATAGAGGGCCATCATAATTGGAGGGGACTTCAACTTACCTTCAATAGACTGGAATCATAATTGCTTTGACCCCGGTGGTAGAGAGCGTGAATCATGCGAAGCGCCGTTGTGTCGGCTAGTAAGATGTCCCACGAGATCGAACAATATATTAGATTTACTCGTAACGAATTACCCCGAGCGTATGAACAAGCTTTCCATAGAGGAAGGAATAAGCGATCATAATGCCGTGTACGTAGAATTTAAGCTAAAAGTGGAGAAACAGGTTAAGGCTAGAAGACGCGTATATATGTACGCCAAAGGCGATTTCTCGAAATTTAGGTCTTTTTTACAGACACAATTCCCTAATTTCTGCGAGGCATCTATCGACGCTAGTACAGAGGAATTATGGTGCGTGTTCAGGGATATGATGCGAGAGGGTACGGATAAATTCATTCCACATAAACTTAAACGTGATGGCGCGGAACCAAGATGGTACAACCAGAAAGTTAGATGCGCTCTTAGACGGCAAAGAAAACTTCACGCTCGCTTAAATACCAATTCTTCAAAAGTCACAGAGGAACAGAGGTCAATGATACGGCATCAATACAGAGAGGCGCGGTCAAGAGCTAGAGTAACAATGCGAGAAGCATTTAATGATTACAAAAACAAAGTTTTGCATAATAATTTGAAAGAAAATCCGAAAGCATTTTGGTCGTACGTTAGGGAGGTTCATGGTAGAGGCCCCACCATAGCGTCATTGAGAACGGAGGCAGGTGATGTAGTACATGATAGAGCGGAAAAAGCGAACTTGTTAAATGAACACTTTCAGAAAGCGTTTACTTCGGTGAGCAACGAATTTGAGGAACCAGCTTTGAATGATGAGGGAAATTCGATGGAAGATTTCATATTCTCTGAAACAGGTATCGCGCACCAGTTAGAGTCGATTAAGCAAAATAAGTCTCTCGGGCCGGAGGGCATACCCGCGGTAATCGCACCTTACTTTAAAATAATATCCGAAAAATCCGTTGCACATGGTCCCGTTCCAAAAGACTGGAAACTAGCATACGTAACGCCCATCCACAAAGGCGGTGATAAAGAGAACCCCGAAAATTATAGACCGATTTCCTTGACGTCATTATCGTGTAAGATTCTAGAACATATAATCGTTAGCTTTGTTCTGCGTTATTTAGATGGTCCTTCTTCGCTAAGCAAAAACGAACACGGGTTTTGGAAAGGTAGGTCATGCGAAACGCAGCTCGCCCTGTTCGTAAACGACTTGTTGCACTGCGGAGAGAAAAACACTCAGGTTGATGACATTTTCATTGTTTTTAAAAAAGCGTTTGACAAAGTACCCCATAATAAATTAATAGGAAAACTAGGAAAGTACGGCATAAACCCTAATATCGTGAGTTGGGTAAAAGACTTCCTCCAACAGAAAACAGATAGTAGTTATTGATGGGAAATTTTCATACCCGGTAAAGGTCGCATCGGGTGTTCCACAGGGGTGTCATAGGCCCACTACTATTCCTGATATATATAAACGATATCTGCTCGGTAGTTCGCTGCAAAATAAGACTTTTCGCAGATGACACCGTTTTATACAAGGAGATAATGAGCCAGGATGACCAAAAATCGCTCCAGGAAGATTTAAACGCCCTTTCAGCATGGTGCCAAGATTGGAAAATCGAAGTTAATCACAGCAAATGTTCCCTATTGAGTTTCTGGAAGAGTAAGAACAATGAATTAAACTCGGAGTACAGAATTGATATATTGAATATCCAATCTGCAGAGTACGTTAAATATTTAGGAGTCACCATTTGTCGTGATCTATCTTGGAATATGCATATTCGAAGGATCATAGGCGCAGCTAATAAGAAATTGGGCTTCGTAGACAGAATAGTAAGAAGTAGCACAGAACAAGTACGAGAAACGTGTTATTTATCATTGGTCAGATCTCAGGTCGAATACGCTTCCAGCATATGGGATCCGTACGAAAAGGGACAAATACTTGAGTTAGAAAGAATCCAACGCAGAGCAGCCAGATTCGTAAAGCAAAAATATGAGCAAAAATTAAGCGTCACATCACTCTTGAAGGAGTTGAATTGGATATCGCTAGAGGATAGCAGAATTAGCGCTAGGTTAAGGCTTCTGGAGAAATTTAGGTAGGAAGTTCTCTTAGAGGAGGTCTGAGGAATATTAGAGGCACCTACGTACATGGGCAGGCACGATCACGAGAATAAAATACGAGAGATCGACTGTAGGACCGTGCGATATCAGAGCTCGTTTTTCCCAAAGACCATACGGGATCATAACAGGAGAGTGATTCCCACGAGGACGTTATTAGGTAGGTTTTGGTGTGCTGCACCCCCTGCCACCCACCAGTCTGGTGATTTGCAGGGTATCATGTAGATGTAGATGTATAATACTCCAATTTTCTATTATATTATCCATGTTTACTTCCATATATCGTATATTGAGAAAAATATTTTTTCAGGTGGAGATTTCTTGGTCACCAAAATGATAAATTTTTCACTTGTACCAAATTTTTATAAACCCTTTTGCCTAAACTATTAACATGGAGTCAGAAAAGAAGTGTTAAAAAAACGTCAAGTAATGATAGTGATGATATAGAAAAAAGACAATTTAAAAGCTATAATACTCACTTTGATGATAATTGGTTGCTGGAAGGTAGTTGTAAAAACTGGTTGAAGAAGAAAGATGATTATACTGCTTAGTGCAGTAAGTGTATAATAACATTTACTATACGTCATGGTGGAGAGAGGGCAGTTAGAAAACATGGATCTAGGACAATTCACCGACCACAATTCACCGAAGGAAAATTCACCGACCACAATTCACCGACGGAAAATTCACCGAAACCACAATTCACCGAATCACAATTCACCGATTCACAATTCACCGAAAGGTAAATTCACCGACCCACAATTGATCGAATGTAGTATTCACCGAAATTTCCAATTCACCTTATGAAGACGGGGAAGAGCGGAAGTAATGTAAACGGAATGTTGGCAACAATGACACGTAACAATAAACCATTAGCGTTTAAGGAGGAGTGGGTATGGGGGAGAGAGAAGGAAGATGGAATACTATGACAAAATGAAATAATGGCATCATGGATATCCTTCCATTACAAATAACTCGTACATGAATAATAAATAAACAAATTACGCTCACGGGAGTAGGGGGAGGAGAAGGGGAAGGTTAAATATTAAAGAAAGTAATACTGGCACCATAGGTGTCAATCGATTGCAAATAACTCGTAGATGAATAATTAACAATAAATAAACAAATTACGCACTCAACGCATATGGTAGGGGGAGGGAAGGGGAAGGTTAAACATTAAAAAACAGAATACGAGCACCATGGGTGTCATTCGATTGCAAAAAACTCGTAGATGAATAATAAACAATAAATAAACAAATTACGCAACCAAGGCTTATGGTAGGGGTAGGGAAGGTGGAAGGATAAACATTTAAAAACAGAATACTAGCACCATGGGTGTCAATCGATTGCAAATGACTCGCAGATGAATAATAAACAATCAATAAACAAATTACGCACTCAAGGCTTAAGGGAGGGGGAGGGAAGGGGGAAGGCCAAACATTAAGAAAAGTAATACTGTCACCATGGGTGTATTTCGATTGCAAATAACTCGTAGGGGAATAACAAACAAATCATGCACTAATGGCTTATGGTAGGGGAAGGGAAGGGGGAAGGTTAAACATTTAAAAACAGAATACTAGCACCATGGGTGTCATTCGATTGCAAATAACTCGTATGTGTATAATAAACAATAAATAAATTACGCACTCAATGCTTAAGGTAGGAGGAGGAGAGTGGGAAGGTTAAACTTTAAAAAACGGAATACTGTCACCACGGGTGTCAATCGATTGCAAATAACTCGTACATGAAAATTAACAATAAATAAACAAATTACGCAATCAAGGCTTATGGGAGGGGGAGGGAAGGGGGAAGGTTAAATATTTAAAAACAGAATATTAGCACCATGGGTGTCATTCGATTGTAAATAACTCGCAGATGAATAATAAACAATAAATGAATAAATTAGGCAACCAAGACTTATGGTAGGGGGAGGGAAGGGGAAGGTTAAATATTCAAAAACAGAATACTAGCACCATTCGATATCAAATAACTCGTATGTGAATAATAAACAATAAATAAACAAATTACGCACTCAACGCTTATGGTAGGGCGAGGGAAGCGGGAAGGTTAAACATTAAAAAACAGAATACTAGCACCATGGGTGTCATTCGATTGCAAATAACACGTATGTGAATAATAAACAATAAATAAACAAATTACGCACTCAACGCTTATGTTAGGGCGAGGGAAGCGGGAAGGTTAAACATTTAAAAACAGAATACTAGCACCATGGGTGTCATTCGATTGCAAATAACACGTATGTGAATAATAAACAACAAATAAACAGATACGCACTCAACGTTTATGGTATGGGGAGGAAAAGGGTAAGGTTCAACCTTTTAAAAACAGAATACTAGCACCATGGGTGTCATTCGATTACAAATAACTCGCAGATGAACAATTAACAATAAATAAACAAATTACGCACTCAACGCTTATGGTAGGGGGAGGGAAGGGGGAAGGTTAAACATTTAAAAACAGAATACGAGCACCATGGGTTTCATTCGATTGCGAATAGCTCGTAGATAAATAATAAGCAATAAATAAACAAATTACGCAACCTAGGCTTATGGTAGGGGGAGGGAAGGGGGAAGGTAAACATTTAAAAACAGAATCCTAGCACCATGGGTGTCATTCGATTACAAATAACTCGCAGATGAATAAAAAACAATAAATAAACAAATTATGCCCTAAACGCTTATGGTGGGGGAGGGAAGGGGAAGGTTAAACATTTAAAAGCAGAATACGAGCACTATGGGTGTCATTCGATTGCAAATAACTCGTACATGAATAATTAACAATAAATAAACAAATTACGCACTCAACGCTTATTGTAGAGGGAGGGTAGGGGGAAGGTTAAACATTTAAAAACGGAATACGAGCACCATGGGTGTCATTCGATTGTAAATAACTCGCAGATGAATAATAAACAATAAATGAATAAATTAAGCAACCAAGATTTATGGTAGGGGGAGGGTAGGGGGATGGTTAAATATTCAAAAACAGAATACTAGCACCATGGGTGTCATTCGATTGCAAATAACTCGTATGTGAATAATAAACAATAAATAAACAGATACGCACTTAACGTTTATGGTATGGGGAGGAAAGGGGTAAGATTCAACATTTAAAAACAGAATACTAGCACCATGGGTGTCATTCGATTACAAATAACTCGCGGATGAATAATTAACAATAAATAAACAAATTACGCACTCAATGCTTAAGGTAGGAGGAGGATAGTGGGAAGGTTAAACATTAAAAAACGGAATACTGTCACCACGGGTGTCAATCGATTGCAAATAACTCGTACATGAAAATTAACAATAAATAAACAAATTACGCAATCAAGGCTTATGGGAGGGGGAGGGAAGGGGGAAAGTTAAATATTTAAAAACAGAATATTAGCACCATGGGTGTCATTCGATTGTAAATAACTCGCAGATGAATAATAAACAATAAATGAATAAATTAGGCAACCAAGACTTATGGTAGGGGGAGGGAAGGGGGAAGGTTAAATATTCAAAAACAGAATACTAGCACCATGGGTGTCATTCGATATCAAATAACTCGTATGTGAATAATAAACAATAAATAAACAAATTACGCACTCAACGCTTATGGTAGGGCGAGGGAAGCGGGAAGGTTAAACATTAAAAAACAGAATACTAGCACCATGGGTGTCATTCGATTGCAAATAACACGTATGTGAATAATAAACATTAAATAAACAATTTAAGCACCCATGGCTTATGGGTAGGGGGAGGGAAGGGGGAAGGTCAAACATTAAGAAACGTAATACAGTCACCATGGGTGTCATTCGATTTCTAATAACCCGTAGGTGAAAAATAAATAATAAGTAAACAAATTACGTACTCAACGCTTATGGAAGGTAAGGAGAGGGGGGAGGTCAAACAATAAAAATCGTAATAGTGTCAACATGGGTGTTATTCGATAGCGATTAACTCGTAGATGAATAATCTATAAATAAATAAATAAATATATATATAATGTTTGTATGTAATTTTAAAGCGCAATAACTACGTTAAGTAGAAACAAGTTTAAGGTAACATTTTAATCGGATGAACGAATACGTGTTTGTAGTAAGGTTTTTATGTCGATTTGATTGGAATGCCGAATTAAAAGAAAATAATTTATTTTTTCATTCGAATTACAAAGGGACTAGTGCAGCTTTTTTCACTTGAATTTTAAATTTACTTAGAAATATGGTACGAACTTGAGACTTGAATAATTCTATGAAGAATAGAAAAGTGTTTATTTTTATCGGAGGCATAATTCGAATTCTTATCAAATTAGCATAGAAATGCATTTAGAATCAATAAAATACGTGATTTTATCAGTTATATTAGAATACCCATTATAAGTTACCATGACAACTCCCTTTGTCGCCGAAAGTGACAGTCCAAAGCATTTATATTGAAAATTTTTTAGCGTAATGTCGTTTTTCAATTCTCTGTGCGAGATTACATTGTGGCGTACAATTCTCCAAAGCAAGATATTTTTAAAACTACGTAAATAACTTAAATATTTGGACGTAGATTTTCCACAGATTGTGATAAGATAAACCGTTTCATTGTTTCCAAAATATTGTTGATGTAGACAATTTTCTTGTTACAGAACTCGTGGATGAGAGAATCGAGCTAATGGTCTGAGGGTAATATTCACTCTTTTTCTTAAACGTTCCCTATTTACTTTTTTGTTTTTCATTAAATTTAATCATTTCGTAAGTTCCTTTAGTGATTTATTTTTTGATGATTATTGTGTTCTTGCTGGTTTTACTTAGTTTTCGTTTTTAAGAAATCGTCACAAAACTTCGCATAGGTATATAATTTTACCGTGCAGGTAACATAGGTTATAATGATGGCGATAAGAATTGCGAAGAAAGAAACACAAAGTGTGGCATAGAGTTCTCCAAAGCGAACTGTTTTTAAAACTACGTAAGTAACTTAAGTAATCATGAAGTTTAGTCACTTTTATTATCCGAGGATTTCCAAACTAATTAAGTTTAGTCACTTTTATTACAAAGGGTTTCCAAGTTCAAGTTCAGTCACTTTTATTATGTAAATTTATATGTATACTTCAAACAACAATCAGTTCATGTTGCTATAAATAATATATTTCGGTACTGGTCGGTTATCCTCCTGCATATTACATTCCATAATGAAGACACTAAAATACATGATGACCAAAATGTTTTATTTATCGAAAATTTTAGACAACATTAACAGAAACTGATTGGCCGGTCTTGACATTTACAAACCCAATCACCGGATAACGAGGAGGGATACTTTGGTTCCGGGTAGCGCCCGGAGACGACTACCCATTAATACAAAGCGAGCCGAAGTCTCGTCAATATATCCTTTCTATGTTATATCCTCTTCACTGTTGCGCCGCAAATGGAACCAATGTAATTTATTTGTCGAAACGCATTTCGTGATTCAGATCTTTTCAATAGCTTTTTACTTTGTGTTATTGGGATCTAGGAAAATTCACCGACCACAATTCAATTTTCCGTAAGCCATGTTATTGAGGAGTATGTTTCGTGATTCACTTGAATTTTTATTAAACATGAAAGTAATAAATGTTTTAAAAATTGAATTAGGGTTTTCTTGAGTGCTAAAACCTCCTTTATAATAAAAGTGACTAAACTTCATTAGCTTGGAACTCCTTCGATAATAAAAGTGACTAAAGTTCATGATTACCTTAACTTACCTGAACGAGTAACAGTAAGTGTTGTACCATTACACAGTCCTTTCAATGGCATTAGGTTTCTAAGAAGCATGATAATGGCTTCAGTTCATGAGGAGGCATTCTGGCTGTACCCGCATAATGTTTTAATGTATTAATAATAATGTGAATTAATTAATGATGCAAATGACATCCCCATAGAAAACTATTCTATTAAAGACGTATTATACTATTTTCTTGCACTACTGATACATCTTCCTCTCTCTGTCTCTTTGTCTCTCCCCTTTCCCCTCTCTCCTTTCCTCCCTCCCTCACCCTGTCTCCTTTTCCCATTACCCTCTTTATTACTACATTCCTGCATAACCCTTCTTCTCCCCTAATTCCCTTCTCTCTCTCTCTCTCTCTCTCTCTCCCCTCCCTCTCTCTGCCCCCCACGCCGTGCATCATCGCCATTGGAAATCAAGAAACTGTCTACTTCAATAATTAAATCTATCATTCAATCAAGGAAATCTTAATAGAGGCTCACGGAAAAGAGTCCTCCTAATCGACGAATTGTGTTTCGGTGAATTGTGGTCATTGAATTTTCCTGGACCGTTGATATATATAGCGAAGAATTTTTATTTTGTTTTTTATAAATGAACCAAAGAAATAACGCTTTGTAACTTCCATTGTTTTTATTTCTCTTACGACTGCATAACAATGCTATCGTCAGATGCAGATATGGTGAGAATAGAAAGTATATATGGAGAAAAATGGGTGGAGAGGGGGGAGGGAGGGTAGTGTGTAAGACGGAAAGGAATGGAGGGGAGGGAAAGGAGGAACCAGTCTCAGAGGGTTATTGCGGTAGGTTGTAAAGGGATAAAGGGGAGGGGAAAGGAAAGGCTGAAGGCGGGGGACCACCTCGGGAGGGTTCTGGGAAAGACGGGGGAAGGACTAAAAGAAAGGCCTTGTGGAAGACGGAGAGAGGGTGAACCCCAGAGAGAGGAGGGAGGAAATTATCAAAGCGGCAATGGGTGTGTGTGTGTGTGGGAATAAGGAAAATAAAGGCAAGTGCCGGTGGTAGAACTAAAGAGGTTAAATATTGGGAGACGGACGGTAAGGCCATTGTTATAAATCTTTTTTCCTCTAAATAATGTATTACAGTTAAGAAAAAGAAATAAAGATGATGATGGTATTGTAATATATTTAAACTATAAAATTTTCCTTTCTTTAAGTAAATTCTTCTTTCATTTAAAATAATAATGACTGCTGACTGATTTACTTACAGATTGATACTGAATGTGTAATTTGTTTATATTGGATAAAATATTTCTGAATAGTATTTCAAATGATTAATTTAGTTGAACCGAACCGAACCACTTGTCAAAATTCTCGTCTGAACCGAACCATGAACCGAACCACTTCCAAAAATTTAGAACCGAACCACTCCCAAATGTTGAAGTGGTTTGCAGCTCTGGTTTGAATTTATAGCTCAAATGGCATAGGTGTGCATAACAATAATGACATTTCACAATCTTACAGTAGAACATAATAGGAGTCCTTTAATTCTAAAAGTCATATTTTATTATGCAGTTCATTCATCTAGAACGTTTTCTTTTTATTTATACGTAGAATCGTAATAAAGGCCAATCCCGGGATCCATGTATATTGTAAAAAGAGAAATTTCATTTGAAGAGTTGTTACAAAAAAATTCCTCCATAAACAAATTCGGTTGAAGCTTTCAATATAAACCTTCGTAAAATGTTTACAAAACCTTCCTTATTAGATTTATCATTGTATGAAGAACAAAGCAAAGCTTATTACAGAATAATTTCCAGTTTATAATGGCAAATCTAAATTTAACAACAAGAACACGCTATTAAGAAAAGAAAAAAAATAACTAATTGAACTTATTAAGAAATATAATGCTTATTTTGATTTACGTTATTTAAATGCTTTTTCATATTGTTTTCATTGGAATATTCAGAGCGGGCGGAAATTTGGCATTTGGTTTTATATATTTTAAATTAAAAAAATAAAAACACAAATTAACTATATAAACTAAATTTGAATGAGTGGTAAGTAATTTTCCGATAAATTTCCCATAGGATTTTAAAATATTCATCGGAAATTTTGGCACTTGATCACTTTATCGGATATTTTGGCGTCTGGTCCAAACGTTTAATGCAAGATATAAAAATTATATTTAACTACCTTTATAACAACATTTTTCTCGATGTTTATTTTAATCGAAATTTTAAAATTATTTTTATTGATACATATTTAAATTTGAAAATTAAGACAATTTTATACATTTTTTAATAATTATTTTAAAACGGGTAAAAATTAATTAGACGAAATTTCGCCGGCCTTACTAATAAATAAACGGAGGTGTACAACACATGACTTCCTCCATACATAAGTTGTCAAATGCAAAATATTATTAAAGGAAAGTTTCCAAATTTAATCTTTAAAAAAATATTTTGAGGAGTTTTTATGACTCGGAATATATATGCATAATAAATAAATAATTATATGATTAAAGAATGAAACATAAGGATATTAGAGTGACATACCCACGAAAATTGTCAACCACCAAAGGTAGTTTGTAATTGTTGTAATAAAACTGATGAAATCACTTCTTTTTTTCTGATTCTAAACCAGAGATCTCTAATGCAAATCGTTCGCGGGCCAAAAATGAGAAACTTACACTTCAAAAGGACTAAAAATATATCCAAATTGGAAAAATTGTTCGACAATGAGCCGGGCCGAATAATATAATTAGAAGAAGACCAGTGAGAAGGCCGCATAAAATGAACAAGCGGGCCGCGAATTTGAGACCCTTGTTCTAAACGCATTTTTCCGCTAATTCGGTCAAGATTCGGTTTCTGTCTTCAATAAAAATTAGTGTTACCCGTGAGGAGGCTATTTTAAATGTTTTCCTTTCCGTTGAGGTTTCCGTTTCAGCGGGAAGGAACATTTTCGATTCTGACCATATACCATTGGAAGCTCCACTTTCTACCCTTTCAACCTCGAAGTGTATCCCCCCCCCGTGATTAGGGTGTGGAGGAAGGCCAACTAGAGGGTCATTAACCGTTCCTTTTGCCTCCTGACGTGGGACGCGCTCCTTCATGTACTTATCCCTGGAAGAATCTTTCGACGCTGTCTACGACAAAGGTCTTCAAACTGTGACCCGAGGAAATCCAAGGGTTCCGCGATAGACTTATTTACAGCAGGAAACTTGAACTTCACTTGTAAACTGTATACTGCAAGATACATATATTATGTAAATAACAATTATAATGATTATAACATAAATTTTGTTGCGATTTCTTTATTAGCGAATTCGGGATTAGTCAGTGCTGCCATTAAAGGGCATTGACATTTTTCCATAAGATAACAAGTAAAAATCGATTGCTTGACTCGCAAAATTTTATTCTTTTGCAAATTTATATTTCTTAAAATGAATATACGAACTCGGGATAGAAACCTATTAATCTGAAAAAATCAACTTTATATTTCTAAAAGACATAAATCCCATCAAAGCCGATTTCCGGTAAAATGTAGTATTTAGTAATCATGAAAAAAGGTATTTATTTTAAGTTTTTAACACTGGAAAGTGCCAAATATCATATCAACCCGAGCAACGCCGGGCAATTTTGCTAGTGGTTAAATAGTAATCTGCATCTATCTACCTATCTCTAGTCTATCTGTAGTCTATAGATATCAATAAAGAAAAGTGTTTGTGTGTGTGTTTTTCTATAAATCAGCAATTGACAGCACTTAGAAGCAAGAAAAGGGTATCATTTTAACCGGAATAAAGAGCTAAGTGGTGTAGTCGGGTTTTAAACCGATTTGATTGATCATTCTAATTTTTTTTAAATATTCCCTTTTTTAATTTTCCCCATTTGAATAACATGGGGGTGACTGCAGCTTATTTTTCATTTGAATTTTAATATTATTTAGAAACATAGTTCGAACTTGAGACTTAATAGTTCAGAATCCGAATCCTGATCGAATTATCGTAAAAATACATTTAGAATCAGAAAAATACGCGATTTTATTAGTTTTATGACAACACCAATTAAAAGCAGCCATGACAACTCCCATTGCCGCCGGATTTGAATCCAATGCATTAAAAATGGGAAAACATTTAACGTAGGTAATATCGTTTTTACTTTCTCATAAGTATCGAGAAAGTATTGTTATCGCGAAAAAATTCCACCTCGAGATTTTTATGGAAATATATGTTTTAGGTGTCGCTGAATCCGAAAAAGTGGTTTTTGCAATGCCGTCTCTCTGTCTGCCGTCTGTATGTTACTGGCTCTGAAGCCTAAACGGTAGAGCAAAAATGAATGAAATCTCGTACTTAGGCATTTTATCATACTGAGCAGAGTATACGTAGAAATGGTTGACATTGCTCAGTAATGAAGAATAGTTTATTCTACACATTTTTAACAATAATTCGATTTTCTCAAAAACGGCTCGAACGATTTTGATCAGATTTCGTACAGTTACCTGTGTTTACGTCCTCAATAATAATGCATAGTTCATATTTCACAAAAAATGAATATAAGACTAGTTTATTATAGGCAACTTTAACAACAATTCGATTTTCTCAAAAACGGCTCTAACGATTTTGATCAAATTTCGTACAGTTACTTGAGTATACATCTACAATAATACTACGTATTTCATTTTTCTCACTGAATGAACATAAGGCTAGTTTATTCTTGGGCAACTTGAACAAAAATTGGATTTTCTAAAAACAGGATCATACGATTTTCATTTTCTAAAGATAACTAAACGACGCATTAGTACCCATATATGAGAAAGTTTGTACAATGTATGTTGTACAGATTTTTTAATTTTGCTTTGTTTACACGGAAACCAAATATATGCTGGTTTCTTGAAGTATTACTATTAAAAGGTTTCTAATGATAATATTGTCCCATACGAGGACAAAAATTTTAAGGCACTTTCAGCTGAGCATGAAATTTGTAACGGTTATATGCTTTTGGATTAAACCGTTTGGAAAAATACGAAATTGCAAAAATTCTAAATTTTAAAAATGCTTGCAGTGCTAGTATTAATAATAAATAGTTTTAATGATATTTTCATGTTGAATAGAGTTCTCCATAAGCAAACAGTTTTTAAAACTGCGTCAGTAATGTAAATAATTAGACGTAGACTTTCCACAAACTGTGATTTCCACACCTTTGAAGATATCGTGACCACACTTCGCATAGATCTATATTTTTTACCCGCGGGTAACATAGGCTATATGACGATAAAAATAATTATTCATTTTGGAGTAATAGAAGCTGAGATATGACGTTTAATGTTTAAAGAAGTCTAAGTGCCCGTTGAATTTCAACGGATTTTGTGAATTTAGTTTCGCTGTCAGTTCTAGGGCGTATGCAGAATATACGAAAACATCTTATTCTAATAAAAATTGGAAATCACCTATAAAGAATACTTTTTCACTTAGCTTTTCTTAACAATTGACCAAATTTATTTGTAAACAATCCGCTTCCAAGTGTGTTGCATTCAAATATAACGATCATTTCATTTCCTATCGTATCACTTTCGCCAAACTCAGCTTAATTTCTTGTGTAATTATGCCTTTCTGAAATGTTTTGTAAGCATGAAACTCGTGAATAGGTAACGTTGTCCATGATTGAACGCTGGCTTTGATTCAACTTTTTCCGATAGTAACTAACAATTTACGCTAAATCTTTATGATAATTTAAATGAGTTCGAAACTTGACGGGAAATAATTTAAAAAGCAAACTTAAAAACCCCTACACTGATTTACGGCCTTTCCTTATGGGGCAATGCGCGACGAGTTTGTCCTGCGACGAATTGGCGTGCGACGAGTTTGTCCTGCGACGAATTGACTACGACGAGTTGACGATATACCATAAGGTGGCCATATAGTTAAGAAAAATAATTAAAACATTATTGTAAAAAAGAGAACGTTCTTTTCTTTTAAGTGAATTTTCACCTCACAATCAGTTGGAACGAAAATCACCTGTGGTTTTACCGTTAATAGTTTTCTATTGTTCTGAAATTTTAAACATTTTAAAACGTGATTGAATCGTCAAATGTAATATTTTCATTAGTAGTTAATTACCAACCAAATTTGTTTGTATATAAACCGCTTCCAAGTGTTTGGCATTCAAATATAACGATAATTTGATCTACGACCGTATCACTTTCGCCAAGTCCAGCATCATTTCTTGTGTAATTACTCCTTTCAGAAATGTTAACTTTTATGTTTTATAAGCATGAAACCCGTGAATAGGGAACGGAAATGTGTAAAAATGTAAATATTATATTAGATATTATTTTAAAACGTGGAAAAACTATACATGCAAAAAAACTTATCACGTTGCGTACGGATGGCGAGAATTCTCGCCATTCAAACGTCACTTTATTGTAACAAATACCTTATTTATTGATAGCACCAGGGCAGTCTATAGGCGGTAAGCAGGTAAGACACCGCCTTAGGGCGGCACCTCACTGGGTGCGACAAATGCGTTGGTCTCGTATTCGCCCAAATTGCGTTAGTCATAACTCATTTTCGTTGAAAAAAGACAACATATTCATATCCGTCGAATACGAAAAAATATGGCGAGGCTAAAGTTTAGATGCAAACACGAAAGTCGTTATCAGTGCAAGCCTCCAGTTTCTACCTGCCCCGGCGACCGATAATAAAAGGCGGCACTTGGGTTTTCTTATTTCCACCGCATCGGGCTTCGTTACACTTCCCACGGGCTCTTCCCCACCCCTCACATCCTTCGCCTTCCTCCCCCATCCCTCTCTTTTGTTTCCCCTTGTGGTAACAGGGGCTGTAAATTCGACTGCCCCTGAGCTTGAGATGAAAATAATGGTATGGGAGAGAAATTTTTGTCCCTAGCGGATTCTTAGGAACATGAAAGGAAACTGTTTTTAATAGCAAAATTTAAGTGATCAGATTTCCAAGAGCTCACTATTGTACAAAATGAAAAAATCGGTATAATGTACATTGTACAAACTTTCTCATATAGAAATCAGTGGAGAATCCAGGGGGCGAAGCAAAACCCCAAAAAAATCAGACTCACATTCACGAATCGACCAAGTGCGTCATGTATAAGTTCGTATGCTCGTACAGCAAAGTGCTAAAAAAAAACGTTATACGTAACGTAACGAAATTATGAATTGATTTTTTACTTTCCTATATATGTAGTATATCGTATGTATAGAGATAGTATTGCAATCGTGAAAAGAATACTAATTCCGTTAATATGTATCGTAGAATTTCGTTTAAAAAACGCCAATAATCAGGATTTTCACCGCAATGAAATGATGTAACTTTCAATCGTCTTATTTGCAAAAAGTATTGCAATTTTGCAATGATAGATCGGAATTTCACCACCCGCTGTGAGGATAGCCGAGTCCTAGTGAGGGTCGCTAATCCTCTCTAATGAGCGTCGAAATGGAAGAGCAGGTAGTCTTCCAAAACATGGCCCCGGATCTGAGACATAAACCATTAAGGTATTCTTCTCGATGTACAAATTATACAACGAATTTTATTATGATTATTGAACGTCATAAATGAAGCTTGCCTTGTTGTTTCGAATTTTAGTAGAGAGAGTTATCATTCTCTGTTCATTTATGCTTGCGTCTTTGAAAATCGAAGTACATACATACTTATCCTATGACCACTTTGTAATTCCGATTTCTTAGATTTTGGATTTATTTCGTGTTATTTTTTAAACTTCTATTTTCACCTTATTCGTCCGTCTGCCCATGTGCAAGATTCCAATTATAATAAAAGGCAGTATTAATTGGTTTGTCCTCTGACTGGTTGTTTGTTTGGTCCGTGTGTCACGCTGTATAGCAATTCGGACAATTAGTTAAATGTTGTACATAGAGGATCGAAAATTTGACAGGATATTTAAATGGGATATGTGAAGGTAACGGCGTAATATATCTCGAAAAATGTCGCGAGATCGACCTCTAGCAATTATTTTCATTTCTCGTAAGAAAATATGTAATATTTAAAATTCCGCTCAGCAACCCTTGTTCCTATTGCAAATGAAAAATGGAAAATTTGACATGCGTTCTACGAACCAAGAATATTTTTTTTAAAAAAGGAACATTTCTTAATTTGAAAATCAATTTATCCTTCTATTCGGATTCGCTCGAATTTGGGCGTAATTCCGCGTTTTTAACTAACCATGCCAATTGTTGTATTATTTCACGTGTGTAATGCAAAAGTGTCAATGCGCTGTCTATATGCGCTCGAAAGAGATGTAGAGGGAGGATGGCGAGGAGGAAGGAGATAAATATTGGTATTCAACCGGAAATACGGGAGGTTTTTTCAGGATACGCAAAAGATTCATTTTTCATAACCTTTACGATTAGGTACAGTGAATGCAAACTTAGTCCATCAAAATTAATTCTAATCATTTAAAGATTTTCTGTGGAATTGTTCGTATTATGTGATAATACCAGTGGGTATGCACATCTTCAAAGTTTTCCAAGGGGCACGCTGATTAAAAGGGTTGAATATCACCGAGATGTAGACGGGAAGAGGAAAGTGAGGGGAAGAAAGATCGGGTGTAGGGAGGTAGGGTATTTGTGTCTAACATAAGTATTAATCAGATAGGAGTGGATTTTAACCAGTGCTCGAAATGGAAAATGTTACGAAACGGAACGCTTGTATTGGTTGTGGAACGGAAATTTTCTTGAAACGGGACGCTTTTTATAAGGGACGGTATTTCAGTCTGTCGAAAGAGAACGGTATCATCGGCGCGTATCACGAGCCGGAGCGGCGTACCGGTGCGTTCCGGTTCATTCCGAGATCTGATACTAAGCTGCTTTAAGGGAAATAAATTAGCCATTTAAAATATAATTTGAGTTAATTTCAAGAGGATATTCAACACTGTGATAATATAATTCATAGTGATTCAGTGGTGAGGATTTGTGGTCAGTTGGGGGCCGGATAAGTAAAATTTTGCCGGATTGGGAAAAATTGCGTCCGCACGTGGGTAATAGGCATTTTTGGTTTTTGCCCATCCTTGAAAAAATTTTTACTGACGCCCATGTTATCCAGGATTGAACATTGGCTTGGATTCAAGTTTTTCTATAAAAACTTGTAAGTTACGTTAAACCCCCTCACCCCCTACCATCAGCGTTGAGTGCGTCGTTTGTTTATTTATAATTCAACTACGAGTTATTTTCAATCGAATGACACTCATGGTGCCAGTATTACCTTTTTTAATGTTTAACCTTCCCCTCTCCTCCCCCTACCATAAGCCTTGAGTTCGTCGTTTGTATATTTATTGTTTATATTCATCTACGGGTTATTTGCAACCGAATGACACCCATGGTGCTAGTATGCTAGTATTCCATTTTTAAATGATTAACCTTCCCCCTCTCCTCCCCGTACCATAAGCCTGGAACGCGTCATCTACTTATTTATTGTTTATTATTCATCTACGAGTTATTTGCAATCGAATGACACCAATTGTGCTAGTATTCCGCTTTTAAATGTTTAAAAATTACCCTCTCCTCACCCTACCGTAAACCTTGCATGCGTCCTTTTCCTTATTTATACTTTATTATTCATCTGCGAGTTATTTGCAATCAATTGACACCCATGGTGCTCGTATTCTGTTTATAAATGTTTGACCTTTACCCTTACCTCCCCCTACCATAAGCCCTGACTGCGTAATTTGTTTATTTATTGTTAATTATTCATCTAGGAGTTAGTGGCAATCGAATGACACCCGTGGTAACAGTATTCCATTTTTTAATTTTTAACCTTCCCCCTCTCCTCTCCCTACCTTAAGCATTGAGTGCGTAATTTGTTTATTTATTGTTTATTATTCACATAAGAGTTACTTGCAATCGAATGACACCCATGGTGCTAGTATTGTTTTTAAATATATAACCTTCCCCCTTCCCTCCCCCTACCATAAGCCTTGGTTGCGTAATTTGTTTATTTATTGTTTATTATTCACATACGAGTTATTTAATATCGAATGACACCCATGGTGCTAGTATTATGTTTTTAAATATTTAACCTTCCCCCTTTCCTCCCCATACCATAAGCTTTGAGTGCGTAATTTGTTTATTTGTGTTTATTATTCACATACGAGTTATTTACAATCGAATGACACCCATAGCGCTAGTATTCTGTTTTTAAATGTTTAACCTTCCCACTTCCCTCCCCCTACCATAAGCCTCGGTTGAGTAATTTGTTTATTTATTGTTTATTATTCATCTACGAGCTATTCACAATCGAATGGCACGCATGGTGCTAGTATTGTGTTTTTCAGTGTTGAACCTCACCTCTTCCCTCCCCCTAACATAAGCCTTGAGTGCGTGATATATTTATTTATTGTTTATTATTCACCTACGAGTAATTTACAATGGAATGACACCCATGGTGCTAATATTCTGTTTTTAAATGTTTAACCTTCCCCCTTCCCTCCCCCTACCATAAGGCTTGAGTGCGTAATTTGTTTATTTATTGTTCATTATTAATCTGCGAGTTATTTGCAATCGTATGACACCCATGGTACTAGTATTCTGTTTTTAAATGTTTCACCTTCCCCCTTCCCTCCCCCTACCATAAGGCTTGATTGCGTGATTTGTTTATTTATTGTTAATTATTCATCTACGAGTTATTTGCATTCGAATGACACTAATGGTGCTAGTATTCTGTTTATAAATGTTGAACCTTACCTCTTCACTCCCCCTACCATAGGCGTTGAGTGCGTAATTTGTTTATTTATTGTTTATTATTCACATACGAGTTATTTGCAATCGAATGACACCCATGGTGCTCGTATTCTGCTTTTAAATGTTTAACCTTCCCCTTCCCTCCCCCTACCATAGGCGTTTAGTGCATAATTTGTTTATTTATTGTTTTTTATTCATCTGCGAGTTATTTGCAATCGAAATACACCCATGGTGACAGTAATACTTTTCTTAATGTTTGGCCTTCCCCCTTCCCTCTCCCTTCCCTCCCCCTCCCTTAAGCCTTGAGTGCGTAATTTGTTTATTGATTGTTTATTATTCATCTGCGAGTTATTTGCAATCGAATGAAACCCATGGTGCTAGTATTCTGTTTTTAAATGTTTAACCTTCCACCTTCCCTCCCCCTACCATAAGCCTTGGTTGCATAATTTGTTCATTTATTGTTTACTATTCATCTGCCAGTTATTTGCAATCGAATTACGCCCATGGTGCTCGTATTCCGTTTTTAAATGTTTAACCTTCCCCCTACCCTCCCTCTACCATAAGCGTTGAGTGCGTAATTTGTTTATTTATTGTTAATTATTCATGTACGAGTTATTTGCAATCGAATGACACCCATGGTGCTCGTATTCTGCTTTTAAATGTTTAACCTTCCCCTTCCCTCCCCCTACCATAAGCGTTTAGGGCATATTTTGTTTATTTATTGTTTTTTATTCTTCTGCGAGTTATTTGTAATCGAATGACACCCATGGTGCTAGGATTCTGTTTTTAAATGTTTACCTTCCCCCTTCCCACCCCCTACCATAAGCCTTGGTTGCGTAACTTGTTTATTTATTGCTTATTATTTATCTACGAGCTATTCGCAATCGAGTGAAACCCATGGTGCTCGTATTCTGTTTTTAAATGTTTAACCTTCCCGCTTCCCTCCCCCTACCATAAGCGTTGAGTGCGTAATTTGTTTATTTATTGTTAATTATTCATCTGCGAGTTATTTGTAATCGAATGACACCCATGGTGCTAATATTCTGTTTTTAAATGTTGAGCCTTACCGCTTTCCTCCCCATACCATAAACGTTGAGTGCGTATCTGTTTATTTATTGTTTATTATTCACATACGTGTTATTTGCAATCGAATGACACCCATGGTGCTAGTATTCTGTTTTTTAATGTTTAACCTTCCCGTTTCCCTCGCCCTACCATAAGCGTTGAGTGCGTAATTTGTTTATTTATTGTTTATTATTCACATACGAGTTATTTGATATCGAATGACACCCATGGTGCTAGTATTCTGTTTTTGAATATTTCACCTTCTCCCTTCCCTCCCCCTACCATAAGTCTTGGTTGCCTAATTTATTCATTTATTGTTTATTATTCATCTGCGAGTTATTTACAATCGAATGACACCCATGGTGCTAATATTCTGTTTTTAAATATATAACCTTCCCCCTTCCCTCCCCCTCCCATAAGCCTTGATTGCGTAATTTGTTTATTTATTGTTAATTTTCATCTACGAGTTATTTGCAATCGATTGACACCCGTGGTGACAGTATCCCGTTTTTTAAAGTTTAACCTTCCCACTCTCCTCCTCCTACCTTAAGCATTGAGTGCGTAATTTATTTATTGTTTATTATACACATACGAGTTATTTGCAATCGAATGACACCCATGGTGCTAGTATTCTGTTTTTAAATGTTTAACCTTCCCCCTTCCCTTCCCCTACCATAAGCCATTAGTGCATGATTTGTTTATTATTCACCTACGAGTTATTTGCAATCGAAATACACCCATGGTGACAGTATTACTTTTCTTAATGTTTGGCCTTCCCCCTTCCCTCCCCCTCCCTTAAGCCTTGAGTGCGTAATTTGTTTATTGATTGTTTATTATTCATCTGCGAGTCATTTGCAATCGATTGACACCCATGGTGCTAGTATTCTGTTTTTAAATGTTTATCCTTCCACCTTCCCTACCCCTACCATAAGCCTTGGTTGCGTAATTTGTTTATTTATTGTTTATTATTCATCTACGAGTTTTTTGCAATCGAATGACACCCATCGTGCTCGTATTCTGTTTTTTAATGTTTAACCTTCCCCTTCCCTCCCCCTACCATATGCGTTGAGTGCGTAATTTGTTTATTTATTGTTAATTATTCATCTACGAGTTATTTGCAATCGATTGACACCTATGGTGCCAGTATTACTTTCTTTAATATTTAACCTTCCCCTTCTCCTCCCCCTACTCCCGTGAGCGTAATTTGTTTATTTATTATTCATGTACGAGTTATTTGTAATGGAAGGATATCCATGATGCCATTATTTCATTTTGTCATAGTATTCCATCTTCCTTCTCTCTCCCCCATACCCACTCCTCCTTAAACGCTAATGGTTTATTGTTACGTGTCATTGTTGCCAACATTCCGTTTATATTACTTCCGCTCTTCCCCGTCTTCATAAGGTGAATTGGAAATTTCGGTGAATACTACATTCGATCAATTGTGGGTCGGTGAATTTACCTTTCGGTGAATTGTGAATCGGTGAATTGTGATTCGGTGAATTGTGGTTTCGGTGAATTTTCCGTCGGTGAATTGTGGTCGGTGAATTTTCCTTCGGTGAATTGTGGTCGGTGAATTGTCCGTAAGCCAGAAAACATACATCTAGTAAAACCCATCTTGAAAATGTTAATTTGGTATCAAAAAATCAACTGATAAGCCAGTTTCTTCTTCCTAAGTTGATTACTAATGAGACTTTAATTGAAGTAACTCGACTTTATCATGGTATTCAACATCATCATTCCTATAATAGTACTGACTGTGGCAACAAATTAAACAATATTATTTTCTGATTCAAATTTTGCTAAGAAAGTTAGCTGTGGAAGAGCAAAAAGTGAAGCTATAGTTAAAAATGTATTAGCACCTAAGCGGATTTTGATCAAATGTCGTACAGTTACTTGAGTATACGTCTGCAATATTACTACCTATTTCATTTTTCTCAATGAATGATTATAAGCAGTGGCGTAGCAAGGTGAAGCCGGGCCCTGGTTTGTGGTTTAAAATGACACAAAGGGTAAAATTTTGTATATGTCGACAGTGGCGTAGCTAGGGTCTTCGGCGCCCGGGGGCAAGGCATCTTTTTGGCGCCCCTAAGGGGGGGATTATATTCCCAGTCTGGCCCATATGACCATTTTTCTTGCCGCCAAGTTCCAGGGAGAGGGGTTTACGGGGTCTTCTGTACTCAATTTAGCGTGTTGGCGTCTTTAGGCAATTCCCTGTTTTGCTAACCCATTAGGAAACTCAGCATGAAACAACATATTTGAATGGGAAATTGGTACGAGTAAGGTTAGATGGCTGGAGATACCTCAACTCAATTGCAAACCCCCAGGCCCGTCGTCACAACATTGTTTACAAGTGAGATCCAGTCAAGGAAATATACAGGCAAAACAACAGTGTAACCCGAAGAATGAGCAATAAACCCAGACTTCAGGTGAGACATGAAGAGGTGGCAAGTTGCCACCTAAAATTCGTCAATGACCCGGAGATTTCCTAATTTAACCCGGATATTCTCATAGGTGAAGAAATTTAAGTAGGTTAACTGTTTTTAAATGTTTGATACACAAGAGATAATTAGTTTTCATAGAAATGTGAATGTGATGAGCCATATTTTGTCTCTCTCTCAGGCAATTAGGCGGCTCCCTCGAACACCAACAAAAGATTGCAGTGGTACCTACCTTATAACAGCGCCGCCAATCCAATATCACCGAATAAATTTAGTAATCAGAGCTACGAGCCATTCGCTGGGATTCAGAATTTGTCGTTGCCGTAGTTATGGTGGTAGCAAATACACCTAAATGCGAGTCACCCACAAAGTTTTAGCTACTGATGCGATAAGATTTTTTCCGTGCGTGCTTCACAAATTAGACGTGTTTCTTCTAATTGTAAGATTCTAAAGGCTCCTGTTTTTCTAAACTAAAACTAAATGTGCTGACCGAAGAGAAAATGTAATATCGAGGCCCTCGAGATTGTTTGCTTCATAGAGAGCATTCTGACTTATTTATGCGTACATGTGACGATATAGCATGGGTTTGCGATTAGACTTCGGACAAAACCCAAGCGATAGATATGGTCTGTAATAAACACCATCAATTTTAAGACCTTCTGAAGCGTATTTTCAAAACTTCGTAGCTAATCTTGCTGACTTCAATTGTGGAGTGTCTATGGTGACCACATATGGTTGACTATTTTAAGAGACATATCCTTAAAAAAAACGGACTATTAAAAATTTTACGGGACTTTATTAAGTTTGAAATTACGACATTTATACTTGAATAATAAAACTAAATTGCCCACAATACTAAGAACATATTCACAAAGAATAATTTTTGTCATAGTAAGAAATAAACAATATTTCTCGTAAGATTTTTTGCGCTTCAGAAGATCTTCGTTAGTAAGAACATAATTATAAAAGTCTCTACAAGAAAGATAGTTGCTTTTCACCTGCAGCTCTGCTTTTGCTGCAATTATGTAAAATCTGTTCCTATTGTCATTCCATTTGATATGACATAAAGAAAATATTCTTTCCACAAGAGCTTTAGAACCTGGTACTGACTTAATGATTTGCATCAGCTTACAAAATTATTTTTTCGCAAGATTTTAATATAACATTCCGTTTATCTAGGAGAGATGGAGTCTCGTTTGTAACTTTTCGTAAAAGTGGTTTCATTTCTGTAAACTCTTCATACAGTACATTACATCACATTAATTAAGTACACGAAATGGAAAATATTACGAAACGGGACGCTCGGGAGGAAAATATTACAATTCGGAACTAATCGCCGATATTTTCGATACATGTGCGGTCTGGGTTCGTTCCGGCTCATTCCGAGCATTGCATTAAATACATCAAAATACGGGACATGTAATTACCCTAAGTGTATCTGAAATCAATATATCTATTTTCATAAAAAATACGGGACAAAGTGCGTCCCGTATTGATTTACAACAGGACGTGGGACATTTGAAGAAAAATTGGCCGAAAAACGGGGCATCCCGTAAAATACGGAACATGTGGTCACTCTGGTCCATGTATGCTGTTGACCCGGAGAATTTTAACCTTAACCCGGAGTCTAGTCCCAAAACCCGTAGACTCCTGGTCAAATCCGGAGAGGTGGCAACCCAAAGCGGGACTTCACCTATATTTTATAAATACTTTTCTTTGACCCGCTTACGATTGCCATTTCTTAAGTCTCAGGGACCATCTAAACGTAAACATTTTTGATGACCCGCGCCTCTTTTGTTTTAATCGGATCTGCTTTCACCGATAAAATTCGGTCCGTGAGTTTGCGCCCCTTAAGCACTGCGCCCGGGTGTAACTGCCCCCCTCTGCACACCCCTCGCTACGCCTCTGTATGTCGACCACTGTCCTTCGGGCCCCTTCGAGCTCCGAGCCCTGGATCGACCGATCCGTCGGATCCATCGTCCCTACGCCACTGAGTATAAGGCTAGTTTATTCTTGGGCAACTTTAACAAAAATTGGATTTTCTAAAAACCGGCTGATACGATTTTCATTTTCTAAAGATTACTAAACGACACATTATTATATGAGGAAGTTTGTACAATGTATGTTGTAGCGATTTTTTATTTTAAATTGTTGATGCTCTTCCAATTTCGTTAAATAGCGATATTTAAAAAAATAAATGCATGATGATTTTAAATCATATATCCGAAAATCAGTGGTTCCTTTAAGAGTCTTAAATATATTTATCATTAGATTTTAACTCCAGGTTTCAAACAATCTCAGGTTCCTGAAGATCTTAACGTAGGCAACCCTAAAGACAACTCCCGGTTCGTGATCGGTTTAAGTAGGCAACCCCAACACAATCTCCGGTTCATGAAAATCTAAAAGTTGGCAACCCTAGACGTGACCTAATCTAACCTTATACGGCACAATTTCTTTCCCTCACTCTCTTCGTGGACTCCATTTGACGAGTGCTCGAATCGGAGTGTTTCGTTCATTACGTTCGGAAAGGTATATTGATCTATCCTGAGAGTGCGGAATGCCGCCGATATATACTCGTATCTGTTTTTCTGTTTTAATCCGCGGGGCACATGCTCGGTTCATCAGGACCGGCCCTAGAAATTGCGGGGCCTAATTAGAAAACCTTTGGCGGGGCCCCTACATCTAAAAGGCAACGAGACCTAAAAGGCCGAGCCAGAGGGTGGGGATCCGGGGTGGATCCCAGGCCGCCAACGCATTTCCTGCATTCTGAGAGCATCAGATGGCCTCTCATGAGATCACTTGGGTATGGATGGGACTATGGATACTTACCCGCGGGGCCCGATTGGGTCCAATAGGTACAACTGGCCGATGGCCGGCCCTGCGGTTCACCTGCATACTGGGTGGGCATCACTTGTAAAAGGATTTAAGGTCTTTTCATGACGTGTGCTACTGCGAATGAACCTACGCGCGTGTGGGTTTGTGCGCGTGCGTATGTGTGCGGGTGGGACTGTGCATATCGAAACGGATTCGTTTTGTTAGTGTGTGTGTGTGTGTGTGCCGGAGCGTATTCTCGCGCATGTCCTTTTTTAGAAGGAACGTTTCGTTTTAACTTAAAAATATTGTTATAATATTTTTTATTGATAAGGCTGAATCGTCATAAGAAAATTAACGAAACCAAGGCAATATTCCTTCCAATTTTTCTGGTAAATGATGTTCGTTCCTGCTTTAAAAACGCTTTAATTTTCCTAAATAAATTAAATTTTAACCAAATTTATTTCTTCTTCAAAATCAAAATTAAGTTCTTAGCACTTTCAGAAATTGCTGGTTTTGAAATAAATTGAATTATATCTCCTAAGTGGACACAATTTTTACTTTCTCCATATACGTAACATAGAGAAAGTATTGTTTTCATGAAAAAATTCGAATTCGAGATTTCAACGGAAATACACGTTTTGAATCCCCTGAACACGTTTTGACCGTTTTCTCGATGATGTCTGTGTGTGACAACTTTTTGCGTGCGCTCAAACTCAACAACTATTCATCAGATCAGCATGAAATTCTATATTTGTGATTTTATATTCTTAAGATACGAATGGATTTTTGATAACAATCGGTTTACTTTTGTAAAATTTTAGTTTTTATTAAATATTTCGCTTAAAACTGAATTTTTGTTCACATACATACATATAAGTTGCAAATATTATGTTTTTTACAACTTTTGTTCGAACTAAATTTTCACATGAGGAGCATTTCAAGAGATATTCAATTTTCTTCGAAATTGACGGTTAGTGGGCAGCTCGCGCGCGTGGTAGTGACAACAATTGAATCGCTAGCGCTGAAGCGTGCAAGTTGAACTGTTCCTATCGCCGTACTTATTTGATTTTAGTTGACAACTTACGTATGGAGAAAGTCATGTGTTGGACACATCAATTTATTTTGATTGGTATCCTAACTTAAGTATCATAATGTAATGCCATATTTTTTTTTGCAAATACCTATTGCTTTAAATGTATACTTCAACAAAAGGAAAGACTGGCTACTATTTGAGAATTTTTACGGGTTGAAAATCTTCCATTTTTAATTCACCCATATTAGGTGATAATTTTTTTCGTTCTCATTTACAAGAGAAAAAGTTGGTACAAACTTTTTCATATACTAATGCGTCGTTTAGTTATATTTAGAAAATAGACATCGTATAAGCCGGTTTTTAGAAAATCCAATTTTTGTTAAAGTTGCCCAAGAATAAACTAGCCTTATACTGGTTCAATGCAGAAGTGTACTCAAGTAACTGTACGAAATTTGATCAAAATCGTTCTAGCCGTTTTCGAGAAAATCAAATTATTGTTAAAGTTGCCTAGAATAAACTAGCCTTATATTAATTTTTTGAGAAATATGAGCTATTTGGTATTATTGAAGACGTAAACTGTACGAAATTTGATCAAAATGGTTATAGCCGTTTTTGAGAAAATCAAATTCTTTTTAAAAATTCGTAGAATAAACTTCCCTTAATTATTGAGCAATGTCAACCATTTCTTCATATACTCTGCTCAGTATGATAAAATGTCTAAATACGAGATTTCATTCATTTTCGCTCTACTGTCTAGGCTTCAGAGCCAGTAACAGCCACTTTTTCGGACTCGGCGACACCTAAAACGTACTTATATTTCCGTAGAAATCTCGAGGTCGAAGTTTTTCGCGATTACAATACTTCCTCGATATACTGCGTATATGAGAAATTAAAAAGATTCAATTTCAATTTTTCATGTATCCACTACTATGGAGGTTGTCATTACTCAAGGATTAATAACATTTTCGACTCGGTAATTTTAATTCAAATTTTCGGAATACACACACGCACAAGATATTTCTCTCCTCATAAACCAGGTTAATGGGGAAAGAAACCCCTTAGTCGTCCTCTTCCGACACCCTACATCTATTGATATTAGGGCGTACCATTCCCTGACATCCTTCACTCTCTCACGCAAATAGAACGGACGATAGATGTCCGGCAAAGGTGCCTCTACATAAGACGCTCTCCCAAACTCTCTTCTTTCGCTCGCTTATTTTTCTCGCTTTGTGGCTGACGTGCGGGATGCCGCATAGCTAGGAGCAATACGGATTCTCACGACCACGTAACACGAAGGAAGATACCACCTCCTCTTCCTCATTCTTTGTGTAGCGCTCTTACATCTTGTCCATCTATGTGTGTGTCTCTCTCTCTCACGCGTAGATCCTTTTGAAGCGCCCTCTCATCTCAAATAACATCCTCTGTGCTACTCTCGCCTTATATTCTCACCCCTCATTTCCCCTTCGTTTCGATCATTCGCAATCTAGGATACGTCTCTCGTTTCCGTGGTAACTCTCACTTTTTATCTCTCTCTCTCTCCCTCGTTCCTTTGGTAACCCTCCCTTTTTATCTCTTCCTTTTTACCTATTTCAAATTACTCTTCTATCTCCTTTCATCAATCTCCCTAATAATCCCTTTCATTTTTTTCTCTTTGGCGCTTTCTTTCTAAAAAATAATATTTTTTTATTTATTTAAACTTTTAACGGCGAGGTTGAGGCTACACAGCCCCTTCTTCCACCTAAACGTGTGTGTCCGTTTTCTCTGTCCGTCTGTTAACTTATCTCAGTTTTCCTCACAAACAACTAATCTATATCTACTTAACTCGATTTTGTGTATTCATATATATATATATATATATATATATCAGACTGCCTAATGTGATTTTTCATCATTCGTGTATTTTATTTATATTTTTTATCTAAAGTTTTTGTAAGTTTTTAATATTTTTGTAACTGACAATCGGTTATACCAGGGGTGGGGGTACCTCCGGCCCTAAAAGCGGTGATGAAAAAGAGAACCGCAAAATTTAACACGCAAAGTCATATTTTTTAATAATAAATAATGAAAATAAAGCATTTTATACTGAAATGTTAATACTAAATACTCTAATTTAGAATTTATTTCCACTTATATGATGCCTTATAATCCATCAGTAACTTCGGTTTAAACTTTGATCCGGCCCGCCAAAGCATTGCCAACTTCCAGTGCGGCTCTCAAAGGAATCGCCAGCACTTAAATGGCCCGCCATGTGGAAAAGTTACCCCACCCTTGTGTTAGATGGCAGAAGAGACTTTCTAGTCTCAATCTCGCCCAAAAATAAAGCCTATTATCTATCTATCCGTACCGGCTATTATTCTGAAATCCTGCAACATGATGGCGCTAATATTTTAGGATATATTGCCCTATATAAAAGTTAAATATGGTATAAATTTGGTGTATCTAGAATTAGATTCTGGGGAATAATTAGGAAAAATAGTTAAAAAGTGCATGCTGCAACAGGATTAGGCGACCAGTAATACATCGAACCTGCTGTTTTTAGGCGCGTTTGGGCCTCCAGCGTGAGCGCCTATTGTCGTCGGTCTGTCCGTCCGTCCGTCCGCATGTTCGTTCTCGACTTCTATATAACGGATATACATGACATTTGATAATAAGGATTTACTATCTAAGGTAATAAGAAAATCGCAAAAATGAATCACGTAAGCTAATCAGGGGTACCACTTTACTGGTGACAAAAAATTAACTTTCCGTCACATCACGTAAAGTATTGCTCATACCAAAATATTTTTCAAATAAAAATTGTCTAACTAATAAATTAGAGTATTTATTTCTCTATACATTTTTATCGTAGGAGTGGCCGTTATCAAGAAAATCGAACAAGAATGTCTTAAATCGAGTTGAACTTGGAAATTTTCTTGCATGGTTATTTCCTCATTGTTGCTAACATAAACAATCTCACAAACAAACGTTTAATTTCCTTACGTGTGCATGAAATATTTTTAAATAGGAATAAAATGGATTATTTATGATGAAGAAAAGAAATGTAAAATGCAATTACCCTTACGTACATGTATATCATTTCTTTCTAATACTCCATTGCACGAAAAGCGCCCATCTGTGATACGCTGTACACTTTCCAACAACTTGTGTTTTACTCCTCTGGAGAGATAGCAGTCGGTGAAAAAAGCGCTTAATGTCATTTTCTCTGCAGTTCTTCTCTCACGTGTCCTAATATTTTATTTAAATCCCTACCTCATTAATTTCTTCTTTCATCTCCTCCGCCCCTATTACTCTCTGTCGCTCCATATTTCCTTTTCCATTTTCCTCTCTGAACAATTTCTTCTGCCTCCGTCTCTTCATTACTCCTTCCTACAGCCTCTTTTCATCACCCTTCTTTCATCCTGTCTGTTAATTTCCCTTATCATTTTACCTCTGTCGATTTATTCTGTAGACATTCTTCCCTTCAATTACTTAATAAGTGAGTTATATGGAATGGAAACAACAGCATCAAATATTTGGATTTAATAAAAATTAGTTAAACAATTAGATCGTTATTCCATGAATGTAGAAAAACATTACAGCATTTTTTATTTATTCGTATGTAGATAAACCATTTCCTTTCATTTACTACGTTAATTTGCACGAAAGGAAATGAAACTTATTTAGGTATTTGTAATAGATATTGTTTACTTTAGTTGCTTTTATTATTGATTTCGTTGAAAACAATTAATAAATTCGCCTAAGAAATTTTCTAGCAAGGGGAGGGCCACTTATTGAAATCTCAGATTTTGATGAAACTTGGTAAATGGATAGCAGTCGAGACGAGATTTACGAATTATCCCCCTTTTGGACGTAGACGATTAACAGTTTAGCCAGAAAATGAACTTTTTTACTTTGGGGTTCCTGTAAAGCATATAGTATGAACAACCCGTACCTCACAGTAGATGTAGCGTAGTGGTAATCGTCCGTACTTGCGAAGCGCTATGCATAGGATTCGAATCCCGAGCTCGACATTTCCTTTTCACCTAACCGATTTTATTTTTTTGTCTATAACTTTACGAAAACTTCACGCCGACTCCTTTTCTCTCTCTCTCTCCATATTTTGTGTTTGAACAAATCTGCGAATTTATTCCGATTACCACCATCTTCGCCATCACTTCCTAAAAATTACTATGTATTTTTGCTCATGTGCCGCCAGAGAAAGTTTCGCCATCTTCATCGGTAATGGCTAAAAAGTTTTCGATAGATATGTATACGCATGAGCAGCAATACAATACATACTAATTTTTAGGAAGTGAAGGCGAAGATGGTGGTAATAGGAATAAAATCATAGATTTGGTCAAACACAAAATATCGAGAGAGAGAAAACGAGTCGGTGTGAAGTTTTCGTAAAGTTATAGACAAGAAAAAATAAAATCGGTTAGGTGAAAAGAAAACGTCGAACTCGGAATTCGAACCCTATGCATAGCGCTTCGCAAGCAGGAACGATAACCACTACGTTACATCTACTGTGAGATGCGGGTTGTTCGTACCATATGCTTTAAAGGAACCACAAAGTAAAAACTCCTTTTTTGGCTAAACTATTAACCGCCTACGCCCAAAAGGGGGACGATTCGTAAATCCCGTCTCGGCTACTATCTATTTACCAATTTTCATAAAAATCTGAGGTTTCAATGAGTGGCCCTCCCCTTATACGTCAAAAATAAATTACGACTTTCTTTTTGGATTTTTCTCAAACTTTTCAAGAATAAGAGACATAAATTTCGAAAATTTCAGTTAAGCTTTCGGCTTTCAAACTTATAAGCCTTCGGGGGTATTAAAAAGATATAAAAGTTTAAACGGGTCCCAATCCGATCTTGTGTGTTTTTCGAAACTAAAATCTAAAGAAAAACAAATGGCAGCAGTAAGGATATCTACCCTCCACACTTCAGTCATCTGGCGTTTACGGTTATGTCATAATTTCAATCTAAGCAAGTGCACGGACGGACGCCAAGGTGAAACTGAAAACGCGTTGTTTTTGGAACGCGCTAACAGAGGGGACAGAGGAAAATATACTTAACATTTTGAGGAAGTAATAACGCATTAACGATTCTGTATGCTGAATATACATTCACACGCAAGTTTGAAAACATTCCACAGTCGCTTGCACCCATGACTGTTCATTTGATGTTAACATAGCCCGTTTATCAAACTGAAGAATCCCACTCTCCGAAAATTTCCGCTCGATTCCAAACTGGCTGCTGGCAAATCATATGCTCACACGGCAAAAAATTCCGTAAAATAATTATTTTTCCTTTCAGGTCCTGCTGCACGACAAAGTTGCTACACAGACAACTTATCAAGTCTGAAAGCATCCACAAGAGTAAGACGAAAATCCTCGCATCCTATAATATCACTTGCATGGCTTCTCGAGAGTTGCCAAAACGTGGTTCGCACAACTGAAGTAGTTTCCATAACTTTCGTGTATGAGAATGAAGTCATGTTCTACGCTTAAAATTCCAACTTCCACTGTCAGACTCCCCTATGTTATGACCGAGCCAAACCAACATTTATCTACCCCATTTATGTACATATATAAACTATTTCATTAAAATATTTGATTTTGATAAAAGTTATTTCGTCGTAGTTTTGGAAATTATACAGGGGTTCATTTAATATTCGACCTATTATAGGTCGGAGTGGAGTAACTTTACTGTGAATCTAGTTCTCAATTACATTCTCTTCCTATTTTTCTCTCTCTCTATACCTATTTTCTGCCCCATTTTTCTCTTCGCTCTCTCTCTCTCTGTATCTCACTTCCTTCTTCCCCTGTATCCTTCCCTAATCCTCTTTGCTTTGCTCCTAAAGCTCCCTCGCTCTAATCCCCTCTCCCCCTCCTCCTCCTCATCCTCCCCCTCCTCGTCCTCTCCCATGTTTCCGCCGTAAACATCTTCCGGCCTTGTACATCAATTCCTGTTTCCACCTGAACCGAACGAAAGCTTGATATTGATTTTCAAGCAACTTGGTGCGTCGGCAAACTGCAAAAATCTTCCTATGCGCCTACTATTTTTTTCGCTCCAGGGCGCGGTTTACATTTATCGCGTATCATGATGCGGTTCCAGACAAAAGAGTAGGTCCCAAAAGAGCTAGCGACATAAGAGCGAGCGACTTGCTCTTATGTCCACTTGCTCTTTTGTCGCTCGCTCTTATGTCGCTCGTTCTTATGTCGCTCGCTCTTCTGGGACTTGCTCTTTTGTCGTACACTCATTATGACGCCACGTTATATTATTCCAGTAAAAACGAAATCTTCTTATTCTATGTACAAAATTGCATATATCTATAATATACAGACGCTTCTTACACATGTGATATATATAGGAGGATACAAAATTACGAGGCACTTCCACATGTGCTAGAAACTTTAAACTTGGTAGGATTATAGGTTTTTGGCCACAACCGAAGGAAAAAATCCAAAAATTTCGAAATTCCAATTTTTAGTTGCTGTTTTGGCGCCTTTTTGCCCCATTTTTGGCCCATAAGAAAACGTAAATTGGTGTATAGGTTTTTATATTTGCATTTTAAAATTACTTCCCGTCAAGATACGAACACGAAACTTAAACTATCGGATAGGATATAATTGTAGTTTCTTATTTTTGAAGACAGAATTCAAATCCGAGTAGAATTAGCGTAAATTTATAGTTTTTATCGCAAAAAAGTGGTAATTTTTCTGGGTCTAACAATAGGCTTCCTAGGCAACAGGCTTAATGCTTTCATATGGGTAAGCTTTTAATGGGAATCAGAGGCTTATATTTTAATGCCATTAATGTTAAACTACGACTAACGAAGGAAATGCAATACTGATATAATCCCCATTTTTGGGGCTGTTTTGCCCCAGTATTGCTCCATAGGAGAACAAAAATGATGAGGCAGCTCCATATGACCTAGAGACTTGAAATTTGGCCTGATTACAAAAATTTCATTGCAACCGAATTTAAAATAAAACACTCCGAAAATTCCAAATTTTAAGGGCGGTTTTGCCATATTTACAATCATTACCATTGTGAAAATTATACGGCAATTCTTAATGAGATACAAACATGAAATTTGGCAGAATTATGGGTTCTTAGTTAAAACAGGAAGCAGAAATCCGATATCGTATAAATTCGAAATCTTAGCGACTGTTTTGCCACATAATTGTCCCATGCGACGAATGAAATTATAATGCACTTCTAAATGAGCTACAAAGTTGAAATTTGATACGGTTATATCATTTTGCACGTAATCGATAGGGAATAATTCTAGATTGTAAAACTGCTAATATTGAAAAATGCTTGCAGAATGCAAGCACATATTGCTAGTGTATATATATATATATATATAATATATATTTAAAGAAAAAGGTAACAATAAAGGTGGCAACAAGGTGTTGGAGGAAGCCCAGTGGACACTTACCTAGATTGGAAAGCCGCTGGCGGTGCTGAAGAAACACGAAAAACTCAAAAAACAACACAAATATGGAGCTTTCGGGCTGACGCCCTTCTTCAGCGATATATATATATATATATACTATGGAAGAGGAAAGGTAAGTAAGGATATTTAGGGCAACTAGGTTTTGAAGGAAACCCAGTTAACAGTTACGGGAAGTAGAGCCGCTGGGGTGTTGGAGAGACACATTTGTAGAGGTTAGACCTTTCGGTATGATCCCTTCGTCACCATCTAGTTGCCCTAAATATATATATATATATATAAGGGTAGCAACAAGGTGTTGGAGGAAGCCCAGTGGACACTTACCTAGAATGAAGAGCCGCTGGGGGTGCTGCACACACACACACATGTATATATAACGGTGTACGACAAATTTTTCTACATTCATTTAATTGACCAAAGCAGGTTTAATTATTATCTAATAAATAAATATTATCTAATAATAATATTTATATTATATTATTATAAATATTCTCTTCAAAGATATAAAAAAAATGCCGCTTCATAACAAAAAAATCGGTACAACATACATTGTACAAACTTTCTCATATACGTACTAATGCGTCATTTAGTTATCTTTAGAAAATGAAAATCGTACTAGCCTGTTTTTAGAAAATCCAATTTTTGTTAAAGTTGCCCAAGAATAAACTAGCCTTATATTCATTCATTGAGAAAAATTAGGTAGTAATATTGAAGACGTAAACCCATGTAACTGTACGAAATTTGATCAAAATCGTTTCAGCCGTCTTTGAGAAAATGGAATTATTGTTAAAGTTGCCTTGAATAAACGCCTTATATTCATTTTTTTAGAAATATGAACTATACAGTATTATTGAAGACGTAAACTCAAATAACTGTACAAAATTTGATCAAAATCGTTATAGCCGTTTTCGAGAAAATCAGATTGTTGTTAAAAATTCGTAGAATAAACTACTCTTAATTATTGATCAATGTCAACCATTTCTATGTATACTCTGCTCAGTATGATAAAGTGACTAAGTACGAGATTTCATTCATTTACGTTCTTCCGTCTAGGCTCCAAAGCCGGTAACAGACAGGCAGATAGACAGACGGCATTGAGAAAACCACTTTTTCCGATTCAGCGACACCTAAAACGCGTATTTCCGTAAAAATCTCGGGGTAGAATTTTTAGCGAAAACAATACTTTCTCGATACTTCGCATGAGAAAGTAAAAACCGAGCATTAATTTTCATCTTTAGACTTTCAGAATCTGAAAACGTAATCTTTCTCATTCTTCTCTTCGTAATCTTTCTACAAATTGTTCTTTTTGCGCCTTTCTAATTTCGCCGTCCATTATTCTTTCCCATACGTCTCGAATGTGTTTCTACTTCAGTTACTCGTCGCTTTTTGTATCGTCGCTTTCACAATCTAGAAATGAACTCTCCTAATATAAATTGCATAAGAAAATACCTATTGAGATAAAACATTTGTTCTCTCCTCCTGTAATTTACTAATTCGTGCATCTTTATTTTTAGCGCTTTTTTAATCCGTTAATGTAATCATCTATACGGGTCCGTTACAACGGTGAATTTTAGTTTTGTTTACGGTGCTATAGTAGAAAACCCATCCTTAATATCTCATTCATCAACTTCTATCCTTTTTTCTTTCTCATATACTAAGTATATTGAGAAAGTATTGTAATCGCGAAACAATTCGACCTCGAGATTTTGACGGAAATATACGTTTTAGGTGTCGTCGAGTCCGAAAAAGTGGTTTTCCCAATGCCTAAACGGTAGAGCGAAAATGAATGAAATCTCGTACTTAGGCTTTTTATCATACTGAGCAGAGTATATAAAGAAATGGTTAATATTGCTCAATAATTAAGGGAAGTTTATTCTGCGCATTTTTAAAAACAATTTGATTTTCTCAAAAACGGCTATTACGATTTTGAACAAATTTCGCACAGTTACTTCAGTATACGTCTGCAATAATACTACATATTTATTTTTCTCAATGAATGAATATAAGGATAGTTTATTCTTGGGCAACTTTAACAAAAATTTGATTTTCTAAAAGCTGGCTGATACGATTTTTATTTTCTGAAGATAACTCGACTCAGTAGTATATGAGAAACTTTGTGCAATGTATGTTGTACAGGTTTTTCGTTTCACATATACTAAGTATATTGAGAAAGTATTGCAATCGCAAAAAATACGACATCGAGATTTCCACGGAAATATACGTTTCAGTTGTAGCTAAGTCCGAAAAAGTGGTTTTCGCAATGCCGTCTGTCTGTTATTGGCTCTACAGCCTAAACGGTAGCACGAAAATGAATGAAATCACGTACTTAGGCATTTTATCATACTGAGCAGAGTATACATAGAAATGGTTGACATTGATCAATAATTAAGAGTAGTTTATTCTACGCAAAGTTAAACAACAATCCGATTTTCTCGAAAACGGCTGTAACGATTTTGATCAAATTTCGTACAGTTACTTGAGTTTACGTCTTCAATAATACGAAATAGTTCATATTTCTCAAAAAATTAATATGAGGCTAGTTTATTGTAGGCAACTTTAACAATAGATAATTTTGATTTTCTATGAAAGGGCTCAAACGATTTTGATCAAATTTCGTACCGTTCCTTTAGTATACGTCTGCAATAATACTACATAATACTTCATATTTCTCCAAAAAAATGTATATAAGGCTGGTTTATTCTTGGGCAACTTTAACAAAAATTGGATTTTGTAAAATCGGGCTGATACGATTTTCATTTTCTAAAAATAACTAAACGACGCATCAGTATATGAGAAAGGTTGTACAATGTATGTTGTACCAATTTTTTTATTTTTAACGATGTCTTCCCGAAAAAGCCAAAGGATTGTCTGCAGGGAGGGTGGAAAACCCAAGACGAATCACAACAACCATGTCCGAAGTGAGATTCTAACCCAGAACCTTTGGGTTAGACGGCAGGCACATTAACTACCAGTCTGACTTCCTTATACAATAGTTTTAATTGTAGATTTCGCATTATTAAAGTAAAATTATGCATCTAATTCGCTGATTATCTCGAAAATATTTGCTAAAATATTCACTTTCTTCATGCTATAATAAATATCGGCATTCGCATTAATTGCACATTTTTTAACATTAAAAATTACACAATAATTTTAAGCAATTTTTACAAAACGGACAGTGATACTATTTACATTAAAAATTACACAATAATTTTAAGCAATTCTTACAAAACGGACATTGATACTGTTCACCTTTGATATTTGTCAACCATTAGTGGATGGATGTAAATGTAACTTTTATGCGTGAGTATACGTATATGACTAAACAAACACCTCAATTCGAGAAACCAAAAAAATGACTGGCTTGATAGCTCAATTGGTTTAAACCCGGGATATAGGAGACCCGGGTTCGATTCCCGGTCAAGTTCAGAATTTACCTCCGTCTCTAACTAACACATTTTTCAATTTCAGTAATTTCCACCCTTAGCAAAAACAATTAATAAGCGACCTCTGCCAATTTTCACACCGATAAATGCGCGTAAAATGTTATTGGCTGGTCGAAATTTTTATTTCCGCTCGAACCTGATTTAGTATTTTCTTCAAATGCAAATGAATTTCTTTTGCCAAATTTGAGAAGTTCGCGTCATTCCAAAGGATCGAATAAATCATTTTGTTTAAACTCCTTGCCCGATATTCATCTCGCGAAACAACCATTATAGGGGGAGGAAGATGTTCCATCCCTTGAGTAAGAAAAAAAACCAAATAAGAGATATATATAACTAAATTTCCAAAACCTGACACCTCGCCCTTAAATCCATTAACTTTTTTTTTTCGCTGTCTTAAGTTAACCAAGGCGTTTCCCTAAATGGAGGAAGCGAGGGAAACAGAGGAGAGACGGGAAGGGAAAGAATGGTTCACACAAAAGGCTCGAAAAACTCCACATTTTCCCCTCTCTATTCTCTTATCCACTATAAACCCTACCCGTGTCCCGAAAGCGGACAAATTCTTGGAGGGTCTCCAAAAGGGGATACGAGTGTCACTGCCCACTAGGAAATCCTTCCTAACCACCCCCTCCGCCCCATCCCTCTCTCCCTCCTTTCCTCTTCCTCTCGTCGTATAGAGAAAGTATTGTTTTCATGAAAAAATTCGATTTCGAGATTTCAAGGGAAATACACGTTTTGAGGTCCCCTGAACACGTTTTGAACGTTTTCTCGATGATGCCTGTGTGTTCGTGTGTGTCCGTATGTGTTTGTGACAACATTTTGCGTGCGCTCTAACTCACAAACTATTCATCAGGTCAGCATGAAATTCTATATTTGTGATTTTATATATATTCTTAAGATACGCAAAGATTTTGATAAAAATCGGTTTACTTCTGTAAAATTTTAGTCTTTCTTAAATATTTCGCTTAAAACTGAATTTTTGTTAACATACATACATACATATACCTATACATACATACTTACATATATATATATATATATATATATATATATATATATATATATATATATAAATACTACGGAAGAGGAAATGTAAGTAAGGATATTTAGAGCAACTAGGTGTTGAAGGAAACCCAGTGAACACTTACCGGAAGGAGAGCCGCTGGGGTGTTGGAGAGACACATTTGTAGAGGTTAGAGCTTTCGGGATGATCCCTTCGTCAGCACAAGACACACATATATATATACACACACACACACACACATATATATATATATATATTGTAAATATTGTTTTTTACAACATTTGTTTGAACTAAATTTTCACATGAGGAGTATTTCAAGAGATATTCAATTACCTTCGAAATTGACGGTTAATGGGCAGCTCGCGCGCGTGGTAGTGACAACAATTGAATCGCTAGCGATGAAGCGTGTAAGTTGAACTGTTCCTATCGCCGTATTTATTTGATTTTAGTTGACAATTTACGTATGGAGAAAGTCATGTGTTGGACACCAATTTACTTACTGATACACACGCAAAACACACTCATACCCTTAAATGATTCACCCTTTTTCTCCTCGACCCATCCTCTCCGGAATTCTTCACCTTGTTACCGTATATCTCACGAATTAACAAGTGTGCGCGTGCTAAGTCCATTCATTAATTAGGGACCTGATGATGACTCCGTGAGTCGAAACCTGGGTAATCATTTTTATTTTTGTATCGAATTTGTACAAAGCCTTTCGATAAATTTGTTTTTACAAATTTTGTCTTTGAATTTCAATATGGAATTCCATAAGTGACTACTAAAACAGACGAATATATAGAGTATTATCTAGTAAACTATCTAAATCGGGATCGGAATGAAATAAACTTATGTATTTTTCGACTATTCGTCGGAAATTTTCAAAACAATCAAACCTTTTTAACGTTTATCACCAAATTAGACCATAAAGTAGTATAGAAAGTTTGGGTCCAGAACGTATTCTACCGCTATTAATGTATTCCTATGGGAAATAGAGTTTTGATTAACGTAGTATTTTCAATTAGGACAATACTTGAGCTATGTTATTCAAAGTACTTGTTGCTAAATTATTGAAACTTCTTGAGAGTGTACACTAACTTTTAATTCGTACAGGACTGTGTAAAGTAAATTGTTATTTAAATTTAATGACGGAAACATAGTATAGAGGACATGACTGCAAAATTAACCCCTCATTGCATAATCTTTTCTCATCAAGATCAATTATTCTTTAAGGGGAGTGTTTCATATTTCACTGACACCAAGTTTTTTACTGATTGTCTTAACGTCTTATTTTAAAAATCACAAACGAAATTTTCATCGTTTCTTTCAATGTATATTGTGTACAGATATTATATTTTGACAAGTTGATACATTTTTGAATTATTTACATTGTTATTCTTAGTTACTATTTTTAAAATAATATTTCAACATAATTTTCAAATTATTTGTACCCTTGGTATACTTCTCTGTCAGTATACTGTAACTTGGAAATATTTTGTGTAATAACTGTTGCGCAATACTGTGTAAAAACAAGAATATTGGTGTGTATTGTATGGATTTATATTTCAACATGTCATTATAAAATAAATAAAATTATTTCATTAAAAAAAATAATAACGATCGTCACAATATTAAATTAATGGCAGCGGAAATAAATTCATAATGATTGACAAGGATATTATTAGCTTTTTTTTAAGGTTTCATTTCAGTCCTGAGTAAAATTAAATTTTCTCAGTCACCGAACGAAGGGCATAAGGGCTCATTAACCCACCCAATTACAAACATGCGCAGCCTGCACAAGGGCGAGGATTTCCGAACCGGTACTACCATACAGATGTGGGCGTTCAGACGTGCACGCACACGCACCCGCAGTAAGAGATGAGACACCGGCATTAAGGCCTTATTTCATGAGATGAATCGGGAGGTAACGCGGCTTAAGAATCCCTTCGAAATAACTTGAATAAGTTATTCTCCCTTGCGTTAAAGCGTGGAATCTTATTGGGGGGTGTAAAGGGGTGGGAAGGACTCCGTAATACTTCGAGAATCAAAACCGGTGAAGTATGAAATCGACATTTAATGTAGAATCGACTCTCCTTTCCGTATTGAAGATCGATCAAAAAGTTAATTTTTTTCAATATCAACGTTAACTCTGGAAACGAAAAAACTCACAAAAGTTCGGTTATCTGAATAGATACTCTGCAAGCCACCGCAGGGGGGAGGTTATCTCCGACCTATCACCTAATTTTCCTATCGCGCTCCCTTGTCGTCTTAGGGAAGAAGGATCGCTTGTATCTATCGACCCTGCAATCAATTTCTCCACAGATTCGACTCGACCCACCTTCTTATTGCAATATTTATAAGCTTCCTGAACGTAAAGACATCGGAAAAAAAACAATTTAATTCGATTTAATTTGTTGCGCATTGCTGATTATTCATTTCGACTTATTGTCGTGGATATCATGGTCCATTTTGAAAAACCAACGCTCATGGAGTGCGTCGCCTTTAAAGTTCGATTCAATTTGTTACGCATTGCTCATTATTCATTTCGACTTATTGTTAACGAGAGCGGGGTCCATTTCCGAAAACCCAAAAAGTAGAAATCGATGAATCTTTGAACCACATTGATAAATAAAAAACAGAGGACCCTTTCTTTTTTAAACTCGAGAGAGTTCTATGACGGAGACATTTTCTCCTACGATGCTTTAAATTTCCTCGTTTAAAATTTGAAAAGCATTTTGCGTCTTGAATTTTCCGATAAAAATTATTTACTTGCATTCGGCGATAAGGAACTTTTTTAAGACCCCTAAAAGATATGCGTGAAATGCTAAATATTCCTGGTCAAAATGAATTTAAGACCACGACGCTCAATCATCCTCTTTTCGTTAATGGACATCATAAATTTTAGTTTAATATTAAGCGCATTAAATTCATTTAATAATGACTTTTAAAAGTCTTCTGAAAGTATAAGACTGAACAATAGCCTTAGAAATTTCGATCTACGTGGTAAAATGTCGTTAGTTTAGCCATAAGACAATCTTGATAATTATTCGAGTTTACGATAATAAAATAAATTTATTTCAATTAAATTATATGTTAATTGGTCGATATTTTCCTTTAAATCTTACCCATGGCGATTTGGCAATACAAAATTGTAATTCTAAGAGAAAAGTTTTAATTAAAACTAAACTATTTGGCTAACATAAGTCACATACACGCGACAACATTACATTCTTCAGATAATTTCACACACAAGTTATTTTTCACGATACCATGACTCCCGTTATGTATACAAATTTATCCGACGTAAGATCAATAATCAATTGACGCGGATGTTGGAGTTAGAATCTTGAAATATTCACATTTCCCAAAATCCAACGCGAACCCTTCGTTAAAACCCTTTAAAAAAATGTAATTGGGCGTGTCGTTATGATCGCTTAAATCGAGCTCCGGCTGAGAACCTCTAAGACGCTCTTTCCATTTCATAAGCGCCTTTCGAGAATCCCTTAACGAACGGAGTTTTGCGTTTTCCACCCGCAAACATACGAAATCGTCATTACGTAAGAGCTCCGAAACTTCCCCTTCATTCTTTGCGACCGAAACGACGACGAAATGAAACCCGATGAGGCATAAGGATGAGATCGAGACTGCCACTCGTCATCTTCGAGATGGAAGTTGCAAAAAAATAAAGGCTGGGAATCGACGAGCTCGTTTGAAATTCTTCCTTTCACTCCTTATTTCTCTCCCTCTTACTCTTCCTCGAGTCTCATTTTATAATCAAAGCACGGAAAATAAAACGTTTCAGGATTTTTTTCGCTTTTCACACGTTTCGAGACTCGAATAGCCCGGATAGTGCCATCGGGTGACAGATTCGCACAGTAGCATGCCCTAAGATACACATGAATGGATCACGTTTAGAAATAATAAATTCACCAGCAAAATAAATATAGAAAATAATGGGAAAAAAATGTCATATATACATATATATATATATATATATATACAGACATACACACAAACACACATATGAAAGTTTGTTTGTTTGTGCATCTATATATTTCCACACCGTTAAAGCTAGAGTAATCAAACTTTCAGCAGATACTTTCTTCACAAATATGTAGGCCGTAGGCTACTTTTTAATCCCAAATGTTTTATATAAATTGTACATACAAAAAGCAAATTAATTTTAACATTTTGTTAATATACGTCATTTTGAAATAAAAATATAATATTAGCATCGCGCCCTCAAATAAAGCGAACTTTATATATTCAAACTACACGCAACTCTTCTAACCCATAATAAAAATTATTCCGTTTCATATAAAATGTTTGCACATTGAAACATCTTTTGTGTTTTCCTCCGGGCAACGCCGAGTACTGTAGCTAGTATAGAGAGGTTAAATAAAAGACGATGAGAGAAAGAGAAGGGAAGATATGAAAGACGAATTGATGTAAAATAGGGCCGAGAAAAATTCATTGAGAAATATTTTTGTTGGGAAAAATATATTTGGATGAAATACGCGACCAATTTTAGATATTGAATTCAACGTATCTTGCATACTCTACAGCAGCGTTTCTCAACCGGCGGGTCGCGACCCATTAGTGGGCCGCAAAAGGAATTGAGCTGGGTCGCGAAAATTTGAAAAAATTTAAGATCGGATAAAAATTTAGCGAAAACTTGATATGCTCTAAAAATAGAACAGTATAAATGGTTAATTAACATTTTAATAAAACGCTTTAAATTTTTTAAGCAACCCGTAACTTTTAGAACTTTCTCCTGCCTATGTATTCATCTATTTAGGTGGTAGGTGGGCCGCGGAAACCTCCTTGTAGTTTAAGTGAACCGCGGATGATTTTCTGTAGCTTAGGTGGGCCGTATTATAGAAAAGGTTGAGAAACGCCGCTCTACATCCAATTATTCTTGGAATTAAATGGCGTCGAAATTGCGTATCTTATGAATCGCGCGCGAAATTCTTATAATATCTCGTCAATTTCAGTTTGATTATGTCGGCAAATAAATAGAATTCAGAAAAATTTGCATTTTTCTCCAGGGAAATTGTTTCAAGAATAAATTTAATCTGCATCGGACTCGTCCTTTATATTCAATTGGACAAAAATTTGTAACAAATTCAAGAGATACGGATTCATTAATCGCCCAATCCATCGCTTTAATATGCTAAATATAGCATATTGACGAATCTATGTGCATACAAATACGTTTTTTTCGTACTTATTGTATATTATACAATCACAGAATTCGTATATATGAAATAAAATGGAAATCCATCTCCATTGGCAATATCAAGGATTTGGATTTTATTTTTTTTGTGGTAATTCGTACAATTAAAACCATTTGTGAATAATTAATAACTGTAAAACCACATCCCAGAAACATTATCAGTCAAAAACTCACACAACGCAATACGGCAATGGGTACGAATAAAATTAATTCAGAAACAAATTATACAGAAGCTATGTCATTGAAATGCATTATTCACACGCAAATGCGTTTCGAAATCTATGAAAAATTCCATCTAAACCTAGTTTATGCATACTTTTTGCTCAAAACTGTGGTCATCCCCTTTAAACCCCGATAAATTTAACGATAAAATTGGGTTAATAATTCATTCGTAGTGATAGAATTAATGTTTGTTCGAATTTTATCGAGAGAGGCCAAATTCCGTAAAATTCGAATTTCACATTTTGGTAACAAAATATTATATTTGCATACTAAATCACGAAACGCGATTGGAAAGTAAAACAAACACATTCACCCGATTACATAAGGTTAGCTAAATAAGATATGTCATACAAATGATATTCACCTCACTGGTCAGCATAATACCGTCACGATAACTGTTAAAGGCATATAAACTATATAATATTAATGGATTATATCACAAGAATCCTTTAGTTTAAACAAAGGAGAACGTGGGCGTTGATTTTAACAATACTGAAACTTGGACACGGACGTGTAAAATTTACAAGTTAAGAAAGTGTACAACGTATCACAAATGGGCGCGTTTCGTGCAATGGAGTATTAGAAAGAAATTATATACCTGTACGTAATAATATTACATGCACACGTAAGGAAATTAAACGTTTGTTTGTGAGATTGTTTATGTTAGCAACAATGAAGAAGTAACCGTGCAAGAAAGTTCAACTCGATATGACATTCTTGTTTCATTTTCTCGATAACGGCTACTCTTACGATAAAAATGTATAGGAAAGGAAATACTCTTCTTTACAAGTTATGCAGGTTTTATTTGAAAAAATTTTGATATGACTAATACTTTACGAGATATGACGAAAATTTAATTTTGTCCCCAGTAAAGTGGTACCCCTGATTGGCGTACGTGATTCGTTTTTGCGATTTTCTTATTATATTTGATTGAAAGTCCTTAATATCAAATTTCATGAAAATCCGTTCTGTAGAAGCCGAGAACGAACATGCGGACGGACGGATGGACAGGCGGACGGATGGACCGACCGACGATAATAGGCGCTCACGCTGTAAGCGAAACGCGCCTAAAAAAACAAAACGCTTAACTTAAACTTAACCTACGCGAAAAACAATTGAAAATCTAAAAATGTTCTTAACGACCTATTAGTAAAGAAAGTTATAAGTTAGAAATTTAATGCTTTTGAAGAAATGTAGCAACAATCAAAATATCAGATCTGTATTAGACAATTAATTTTTATTGTGCAATATGAGCAACAAACTAAATTTCAGTTATTATCTTGAGAAATTGCTGAAACCATCCTTATCTATGAAGAACGAGGATCACTTAACAAATACACTGACCACCAATATATTAATTTAATTTAAAACTTTTTTGGAGAATAAACAAATTGAACACTTGTACTTTTTTATTTTAATATACAGATACCACCATGGTTTCACTACACAGTAACATTATCAGGTGATGATGATGCTACTGGGTAGTGAAACCATGGTGGTATCTGTACATTAAAATAAAAAAGGCAAAAAGTAAAAGCGTTCAGTTTGTTTATTCTCCAAAATGGATAAATTCCATAAGATGACGATTAAACTACGGATTTTATTCATTTCAAACTCTTATTATGAGGCACGAAGTACTAGGTTTCAGAATGGAAGACAGTACGAAATTCTCGAAAAACATAACAGGCTGTATCTCCACTGGATGAAGAAATAAATTATAGCTACTTTTAATAAGCGAAAACATTTTTTGCAATTATAATACTGAAGCTTATGGAGCTCTCGCGCAAAACACGTATATACTCGAACACCACTTCGTTCCTTAGAAAACTGAATTTCCCCGGAAAGAAGGCAATATCCAGCACGAACACCCAGCACTTTTCTCCCCCACTCTCTCTCTCTCTCAAACTGATTCAGTCACACTTATTACTTCAATTTCCAAACGCCCCTTTTTTTTTATTCCGATCCGAGCTTCGCTAACGAAGCGACGCGCGCGTGACTTTTATAACGAGAGATTCCTCCAAAGGGTTTTGATTTCTTTTTTCCTACCCACCCGTTTACAGCCTCCCCACTTCCTTGTTCACTTTCCACCTCCTCCCT